>JAZGTN010000136.1:0-1254497 GCA_037783415.1 Leptasterias polaris
CATAATAATGTGATGTATTAGTTGCACATTCCTCATCATGTCGTTGACTAGTATTGATTCGTTGTGTTAGTGCATTTTTCTCAGTTTCTTTTCTAATTATTGTTTTACCCCTATTTGTTTGTAAATTTGTATTTATTTGTTTCAGTTTGTATTGCTTTTAAATGTTTTATATTTTTCACATTGTCTTTAAGAGTAACTCATCGAATTTTAAAGCGCAAACATTTACTCATAGTCTTGAGTAAAACTTAGTTCAAGTGCATGGTGTATAAGCGTGATGCAAATGTATGCATTCCTGTCTTGTCTCCCCTAATAATGTTTTGTATCAGTTGAAAAGTTCAGTAAAAGTTGTAGACCATGGGCCGAGAAGTGAATATCTCCCTATTTCTTCGTTTTCGTGACCCACCTCTGGTAACTACCCAATTTTTTGTTTGAGAGGAGATAAAAACTCATAGAATAAGAATTCATAACTCGGCAAAGCCGAAAGTTGCACACTAATTAGTATTCATAATAAATAGAAATTAAGCATATCAACAGCGTCCTCTACGTCAATAAAATGAAAGTCATGTAAAAACGTATGGGAACAAGGTAAATGACATCTGCAAATTTGTGAAAAATATATGTTTGGTAAAAAAGCAATACAAATAATAATAATATTAATGATAATGATGATAAACAACATCAATATCAATAATAAAATAATGATAACAAATCATCATTATCATCATTATCATTATCATCATCATTATCATCATCATTATACATCATAATCATCATCATCATCAGCATCATCAAGTCATCTTTTTTCACATTACTTATGAAGCTTTCACTGACAGTTCACTCTGTCTTTGAACTGCATAGTCATGATGCAATCATATCGCTTGGTAATGCATTCATAATTACATGAAACAATTCAATAAATTCAAATCTTATTCTCATTGTCACATGGAATTTTTGTGTTCATTTATTTACAATTTTTACAAGCTACAGTACTATAACATACTTATTTTGGGGTTGTACATGACGTCTTGTAATCCTTTTGAGATAATGCAACATATTCAATGCATAATTTTTACTAATGAAACTGACTTCAATAGTTACAACTTCTGTTAATCTCATTAACTGTTACATCCTAGAAATATCTTGATCTACACGTTTGTTCAACCACTCCAAAAATATCCAATCGTTCAAGTTGAAAATGCTATACTCTAAATTTTCTTTTCTCTCTACTTAAGCGAGATCCATGGGGGGAAATTACTTTTCAGAGTGGAACATTCATGCTTTGAAAAATTCGTACCAAGAGCATATATTGATTTAAATATATCACTAAAAAGATACATAACAGCACAGTTAATAATTGAGGATATGAGCTTAAATTGTACAGTAATCATGGTATCTAATGGCGATACTATCCAGGCAACAGATATGACAGATGAGTCTGTAGAAGAAGAAATATCAGAAAATACGAGACAAAGTTTGTAATATTGTTAACTCATGTACACCTTTTGTTTTTAAGTATTTCACCTGCGACGTTCTTCTCATCTCAATATGATTTCTTTTATAGATGTTTGGATTATCCAGATGATTTTCTTAATTACAATCAAACAACCCCAGTAACAAAAGTAGTACCGGTAAGTTACAGTTGATAAAAATATTGCTTGATTGCTTTGCTCACTATAGCTCTATGACATCATTAATTTTTTTCCCAGAAAAATCTTAAACCCTGCAACATTCGATAGGCAGACAATTTGGTAGCGCTCACTTGCTCCTCATATCAGGACTGGCCACATTTTAAGAACTTTTCGATTCATTGATTTTAGTCAGAGTCTTCATATGATCCTGCAAAGGTGGATAAGGATACTGATAGTTGTGTGTACGACCTTCAGCCAAAAAGTACCCAATTTAGGAATCACAAAACATGCTGAGACAAAGCAACCAAAAAAACATCTTTCTATTTCAGGCGAAAAACTTTGAGCATTCGCTTGCAAGAGGTAAATATATTAAAGTATCCATAATAATGATTTAAATGTAGAAATATTCCCCTTTCCACAGAATGGATTTATGCCACTGAATAAGATTTTTACACATCCTTGAAGCAAACACTAAACCAAAGCATACCTAATTATATAGGGTCACATAAAAATTACTTAATTACTTCATACATTTCAATTAATTAACCATCTGTTCAAAGAAAATACAGATAAATCTTGTGATACTGCTTTACTAGTTTTTCTTAAACTGTGAGATATGGATATAACAATTCACCAGCAGAATCAAATTAAATTCTTCAATAGGATACATGTACAGTGTATATGTTGTAGATTTAAAAAAAAAACTTGAAATGGTAAATGGCAATACATAATGTTATGAGGTTATGACTGTCTGAAGAATACTGACTGGCAACTTTTGATGTCACAGCTGATTCCCTAACTATTAACCAAAATAATAATTCAGAGATTTTGTTAGTAAAAGATGGAATAATTACATACACAGTAATTACCTCCTGCCTTTGTGTAAGATGAAATAGTAAATAAGTATACATGTAAATGTATATATATATCCATCGCTTTGTGATACAGGTATAATAAGTAAGTTTGACAACACAATTATATTTTGATTTTATGGAAGAAATGTTGTTCCTTGAGCAAGACATCCATATCAGTTGCAAACGTACTCAAATATAAAATACAGTGTACCAACCCTCTACTATTTGGACACAATGCTTCAATGATATGCAATATAAATATGATATTCTGATATAATTCTTCTGGTTCGTTATCTCAAATTGCTGTCTAAAGAAAAATTAAAATCAAATGAGACACAAATATGCACATGAGTTGAATTGCGCTAACAAGATGAATTCTACACGTCTTCATCTTCAATGTCTGTGTCTTCATCAAAGCATCTTCCATCAACTGGATTTTCACAATCTGTACACTTGCACAGATCGGTGCATGGCACATTATGCTGCCGGCAAGAGCATCTTCCCTTGTTTTTCCCACTTGGGACCTTGCAGTTTGTCTTCTTGCAAGTGCAGTGGGTTAGTTCTAGCAAACTGCTAGGGGCAGGGGGTTGTTCTCCCCAGACAATATCTATTTTTCCATCTTCCACTTTCCAACCATGACCATGTGGACTTGGAATGTCAGGGGTCTGCTCTAGACAACATGTGTGTACTGTGGCCTGATAATTAGCTCTCCTTATGTGCATTGTCAGTGAGTCCTTTGTCGGTGGGAGACGTGCTTCTGACTTAATCAACAGGAGAAACATGTTATACCTGGTGTGTCTTCCAACTCGGGGATAACTGCCAATCTTGGTGTGCTACTTGCAGCCTCTGAAATGAGTGGAAGACAGTGGAAACGTGTCAGGAAAAAAATTAAATGAAGAGCCAATCACAAAGCACAAAGAGGAGCATGAGGGTTTTTTCCAATTTAGCTCATTGGTATGAATACAAATTGGTAGATGCTATATTTTCTTCTAAAATGAAGAGTAAAGGTTACCCTTGGTATACCACAACATCTGCACACAGAAAAAAGAAGAAAAATAATGCAGTGAAACTTGCTATGCCTTCAAAATATATATAAAAACAATTAAATATAACATTTACACAATAACAATATTCCTTTCCTCAGGGACAAACTCATACTCAAACCAATATATTTGTTTGTTCTTTACTGAAGCCAACACACAAAAGCCAAAAAATAAATTAGTAAATTCTACCTGTTTTCCTTTCATGCCTCCTGATAGCACGGTTGACCTCTGTAATGTTGCAGAAATTGCGATAGCATTCAGCATGGTAACCTGGAATGGCACGTTGTCTCCTATGTTTGAAAAAATGAAATAATGATAAAAGATAGATATCATAACAATTAAGAATTTCTGACAGTTTGAAGATAATGCTGCAATTGCCGGGGATACTTGATGTGCATTTCTTGTGATAAGGAGGAAATAGCTAGCTATGCTTAACAAGCAGTGAAGTTTAAACTCGTTAATTGGAAAACGGTGACATCCCAAGGTAAGATTATGGGTGGTTTTTTCACCATGCCATTGTTGAGGATGGCTGAGTGCATGTCTAGATTGAATATATTTCAATTCCTATTTCCAGTTGGTCATGCTAGTCAATGCCAAATAATTACAGCCCTATGCAATGATCTTGAGTATCTCCATTCTCCAGTGAACCTTTATGAATTTACAAAAACAATATAAGATTAAGACTCTAAAATTGACCAATTTAATCTGTCTCTAGCTTGATAACCTCTTAATTCTGTCCGCCTTAAAAAAACAAAAACAATAACATACGATTGTGATCGTAGACCTCTACATATATGTCTATGTCTTAGTTATGATATATGGCCAGGGCAGTGCCTAGGCTTGTACTCCAAGATCGGTTGAACTTTTTTAGACCCCTCCCCAGGACATCGATCAATTACATGTAGACTAGATATGTGCCCCCCAAACATCAAACTCTGGCTACGGATCAAACTACAACCCAACCATATTTCAATATTAAAGCGGCCACCGAACAAGAAGCAGATAATATTGGTCTTAGTACTGTACCCACCACGACCTCCAGTTTAAATTCCACTAGGAATCTTTTGGAGGAACAACAACCAAGTACCAAGAGGCCATGGCCTCTGGAGAAAATTAACAAGGTAAATTCAGTTTCACTGTTTATACTAGGTGAAGGTCTACAGACTTAGTTACCAACCAACACCATAGTTACAGAGCACGCATAACTTTTCAGCAATTTTGGCTCTGAGATTACAATGTTTTATAGTCCCTAGATTATTGTCACATGTAATTTGACAAATAAAGCCAATAGCCCTCCTACCCCTTACAAAAAAAAAAACACTTACCTCCCACTCCTTTCGTCATGATCATTATCACAGAGCTGTTCTCTGTCGATGTCTTGCTCTTCAGTAGCAGTAGGCGTTTGTACACTGTCCCAGTCATAGCGATCTGCGTTGTGTGCAATCTTACTTTCGATGGTATTTTCCGCTTTTTTCCATAGATTTGCACATTCCTTGAATTTTTGGAAAGACTTCTCCCTAAGAGGAATAACTCTGCTATGAGTTGCAACAACGTGCATGCAACAAAATCCTGAAATTGCACCCTCACAATCGTCGGCAGATGCGCTGCTGGTAACATCAACGTCCGACGATGAATACATCGCCATGTTCGCTGTATGCGCCTACACGAAACGAACCATGTGATTGGTTGATATGCGTGGAATAATCCGATGCCCACATGAAAGAGGGAATGTAATTGGCTTACATTTTCGAGATTTTGGACTCAAAATTCATGGTTTTTTCATCTTTTCTAAATAATGGTGGGGTTTCAGAAATGCCGAGTTATCTTTTGTGCATCTACACATATTTTTGTATCATACTGTCTCAATAAATACTAGTTACTTTCGATGGGTCACGAAAGTTAAGAATTTCGGCCTATGGCCCATGGTCTATTGGCTTACTTCTGTTTCAAAACAAGTATGCAGATACTAAATCTTTTATATTATGATTCAGTAGGTTTTTAGGCTTATGCAATAGTTTTTAAGTTTTGAGTTTAGTCTTCGTTTTTCTTGTATGTTTTATTTTGTAGCTTGAAGTTTTTAATATATATGTTTTAAACAAAGATTTATGTTAATTATAGTTCTTAAGTTTTTAGTTGGTTAATTTTTAAGTTTTTAGTTTTCCAGTTCAGTATGTTTTTCTTTTAGTTTTTAGTTTATAGGTTTTTAGTTTTTAAGATTCGAGTTTAGTTTTCTTTTTTATTTTAGTTTTTATTATGTAGTTTGCAGTTTTTAGTAATGGTTTTCTTTTTTAGTTTGTAGTCTGTAGTTTGCAGCAGTTTGTGGTTTGGACGTAGTTTAAAACTTTTAGTTTTTTTAGTTTGTAAGTTTTAGTATTACTTTTTCTTCTAGTTTTTATTTATTTGTAGTTTGCAGTTTTCAGTATGTATTTTTGTAGTTTGTAGTTTGTATGCTGAAGTTTTTCGGTTTTTAATTTATCAATTTTTTTTTGATTTGTAGTTCGTAGTTTGCAGTTTGCAATTTGCAGTATTTTTTTTGTTCAGTTTGTAGTTATGTAGTTTTAAGATTTTAATTAAACAAATTATATTAGTTTGTAGTTTGTAGTTTGTAGTTTAAAGCTTTAAGTTTTTTTAGTTTGTAAGTTTTAAAATTTTGAGATTAGTATTTGTTTTTCTTTTAGTTTTTATTTTGTAGTTTGCAGTTTTTAGTATTTTAGTTTATATTTAGTATGTTTTGGAGTTTGTAGTTTATAGTCTGAAGTTTTTACGTTTTTAGTATGTTTTTTATATTTTGGTTTGTAGTTTGTAGTTTACAGTTTGTAGTCTGTTTATAACTAAACTAAGTAAATTATTATGATTAAGTCTCATCAACATTGTTAGTTAAATCGGACAAAATTCTAAAGTCATTGATGTATCTTGTATTAGCAAAAAAAAAAGTCTTTCAATCGGAATGAAGACATAGTCATTTTTACTACAGAAAATAACTGTTTTTAATGAAAATATTGTCTTCTTCTAACAACGATAAGCATTCAACAGTCAGTTCCAATCAACATTGGAAGCTACGGTCTTGTCGTGTACAAAATAGACCCTTTCTTGTTAAAGGACAAACTGTATGTGTGAGAGGTAGGCTACTGGACAAATTTAATCCTTTACCAAATAGTGGGGGAACACTAATCGGTACATGACGTAGGCCTAATGGCAAAATTTGTTATAAGGTCCAATGTTGCAGGTAAAGGCAAGTGACAACTCTACCGATTGTGTGCGTGTGTGTAAATCATGGCACAATGTCCGAATGCGTTTTTTCTGTTCTGCCGAAATCAAGCATAATTTTTCTAATAATTATCAGTTTGGGTAAGAAGTATCGGTGGGAAATAATGACATAATATTGATAGAGATTCAGGAACGTACTAAGATGCTGCCGTCATTATAAACATGGAGCTACGGTTACGTGTTGGTTTTTCATGCGCGCCATCTGATGTTGGTGAGTTTATTTTCCACGCTAAATGATGTTTAACTAAACAGTCCTGAGATGGACTCGGTTGACAGTTAAGGTTATTGGATAACTTGTAGAAGAAACAATCTAAATTGTTTAAACTGTTGTAGGGATTAGGTTTGTGTTTAGTATTGTGTACCAAACGATAAGGATGAATTCATTCATCCGAATGATCGCCCCTAAAAATAAAAAAGGGAAAATGTTGGGGTGCAATGATAGTTCGTTAGTTTGAGTACATTTTTATCTCAATAAGCTGAGAATGAAATATGTTTGTCTCTCATTTGCTAAAAGTAACAGCCAAATATTAGATTCTAAAGAATCGAATTGACTGTGATATATGCGTTATTTGTAACACAGAGTTATGGTGGATCGTTTTTACTCCAACGATAAATTGTTTACAAAAATAAATACAATCGGATTCATCGATCGACAGCTGATACATTCGCTGAGAAAGAGCTACTCTTTGCTCCACAGACAACTCCATGAATTCCAAAAGTACTTCGCACTCTGACATGCTTAATGTACTAAATAAAGTCAGACAATATGAAAAACATGATGAAGGTTTAGTCTCGATGTAACTGGAACTGTCAAATTAGTATCGAGCTTAATCGTAGAATGGTAACAGGAATGGTCCCTGTGTAGGTATATATTAGCACCGGGAGGACGCCAAATCAGAAATTCTGATTGGCTACAAGACATACACACCAGTTTAAACTTTTACAAAGGGTATCGTTTGAAATATAAAATGCGAGACTCCTATTGGATGTGCTCGCTCCACCTGTTTTCAAAATAAATTGCATCATTGTCAGTGACACCAAATATGAGACTCAGATTGGCTGTGCTTCTCTCGAATTGATTTGAAAATAAGTGACATCATCGTCAGGGACGCCAAATCGACGCTCCGATTGGCTCGATGATTAAAGGGGGATGGTAATCTTGCATAACATAAACCTGTCTCGTCAAGACCTGTAGACTTTCTTTTCATACCATTGGTTTATTTGAAATTTAGCTTACATCTATAAAGGGGGGGGGACGCCAAATACGGCGCTCCGATTGGTTACCATTTAGGAAGAAAAGAAGAGGGGATGGTTAATCTTGCATAAACCTGTCTCGTCAAGACTTTTAGATCTGCCTTTGTACCCTTTTTTTAATTCATTACCTCGAGGATAAGTTTAACTTTTGTTGACGCCTTTTATCCCCACGTAGACCATCTTCTATATGGATATATTGTTCCTCCCCTACCCTCCTCCCAAATTCCTTTTGTTCACCCCCCCCCCCCTCCACTCTTAATCCGTGTAATTACATATCGTGGAAAATCTGACTGCGTCGCCTTTTAGACCTTTGTTCGATGGTACAATCATATACATAATTCTGTCCTATCAAACCCCGTATCTCAATGACCCATTTCAGAATTTTGTCTTTAAAGACGTCTAGATCTGCCTTTGTACCCTTTTTTCTTTTTTATTCATTACCTCGAGGATAAGTTTAACTTTTGTTGACGCCTTTTATCCCCACGTAGACCATCTTCTATATGGATATATTGTTCCTCCCCTACCCTCCTCCCAAATTCCTTTTGTTCACCCCTCCACTCTTAATCCGTGTAATTACATTTCACAGACTACCTGACTGCGTCGCCTTTTAGAACTTTGTTCGATGGTACAATACTATGCATAATTCTGTCCTATCAAGCCCCCGCTTCTCATTGGCCCAATTCAGAATTTTGTCTCATCAAGCCCCCCTACCTCATTGGACCATTTCAAATCATGCCCTCCTCTCATTAAACCCTCCTCTCTCAATGGTCAATTTCAGTGTACGTGAAAGTTACTTACGGCAGGCATAGCGGTATTCTCTAATCATTCTGCCACGATGGACTGTACATCATTTACCCTCTGCTGCCAAGCTAAAATGAATACCAAGTACTTAGATTATATTTTTATGGTGCCGCAAAACAAGACTGATTACGGGGTAATTTCTCTGGAGAAGAAAAGAGCGGAGGTAAATGAGCTCCATAGGGTTTACATCGCCTCAAAGACGAACAACTATGACGAAGAGTTGGAATTCATCACGGTAGAGATGGCAACGAAACAGGCACGCTTCGTAAAAAACAAGAAATACCTGAACTACCTGGCACAACTGACGCGGCAAGAGAAAGCTCGTCTGGTGGAGGCCTATTTCACCGAAGGAACAGATGGCCTCCAGAAACTGCAACGTTTGAATCAACGGTGATCACGTCAGTATAAAACAACCGGCTCTTTTAAGAGCCACCACTTCGTCAAAAAAGAGATTCATCCACTGTCTGTTACTAAGGGTAATAAACAAACAAAATCTGTCTAATTTTATTCATTTGCTTATTTATTGTTATTATTATTATTTGTGACCTGCTCTATCGAATTGAGGAATGTCTCGGAAATTGTTGAAATTTGAGTTATACATACCATGTTAACAAGTAACTCACAGGCTTTCCAACAATACCATTATTATTTATGTAGCTCGTTTCAGTCCGAAGTTATCAGACAATGAAGAAAGTCTACAAGACAAAGCCACATTTTTTTTTAAACCTAATACCACCAAAATCGCAGAATCGTTTTTTTAGTGTTTTTCAAGATTTTTGATTGTTAACAACTTTTGAATGGTGAATTACACGTAATATATATTTTTTTCCCCCCGCCATTTCAAAACTTGCCCTCCACTCTCATTGGTCCGATTCAAATCTCACCCTCCATTCTCATTGGCCCAATTCAAATCACACCCTCCACTCTCAATAGTCCGATTCAAATCTCACCCTCCATTCTCATTGGCCCATTTCAAATCTCATTCTCCCCTCTCATTGACCCAATTCAAATCACACCCTCCACTCTCAATAGTCCGATTCAAATCTCACCCTCCTCTCTCATTGGTCCATTTCAAATCTCATCCTCCCCTCTCATTGGCCCAATTCAAATCACACCCTCCATTATTATGATAATTCTGTCCATCAAGACTTCTACCCTCCATTATTATGATAATTTTGTCTCATCAAGACTTCTACCCTCCATTATTATGATAATTCTGTCTCATCAAGACTTCTACCCTCCTTTGTTATGCTAATTCTGTCTCATCAAGACTCCTACCCTCCATTGTTATGCTAATTCTGTCTCATCAAGACTTCTACCCTCCATTATTATGCTAATTCTGTCTCATAAAGACTTCTACCCTCCTTTATTATGCTAATTCTGTCTCATCAAGACTCCTACCCTCCATTGTTATGCTAATTTTAATCATTTAATCCCCATTGTTCTTGTGCATCATGCATAAACTAACAATAGATTGTCTCATCAAGACCCAACACACTACTATCGACTCATGGTCATGCTCATTACATCTGCAAATATCTATAAATTCATGTCGTGTTGTAAATTTGGGGAATTCCATTCGTGGAAATTGTGTAAGTGAAGTTGGACGGTGCATGTTTGTGTCTCATATTCCCATATTGCCCAGTGCTGCTATGCCATTAATACATCCCTTTTAACTGAGTCTAGTGTAAATTGAGATTTTATGTTGATAGAGATGAGACCCTTGGTAGTATTCTACTACTAGTAAGCAGGAGTAGGGATGATACTAATAGATGTAATGAGTAGTGTAGTATTTTTAAGACAAATGACTTACTTAGAATAACGCAACACACATGTTGATTATATTACACATTTTGGTATAAATGGCTGTATTAGCTGGTTCTCAAGTATTTTTCTGTATTCTTTACCGACTGCAAAATCTTCATCAGATCAATTGTGCTGGTTAGGTCAAATGTTTCAATAAGAGGTCAGCCCATGGCCATCCCATTCAACACGTTAGTCCCCGGACCCCAACACCACTCTTAAAACATTGTATTTTTCTGCATAGATTTATACTATTAAATAGTTCTAGCTTGATTTGAACTCCAGCATTTACCAGGGTTAAATATGCAAAATTCCTTATATAGCGCTTATTTCATATCTTGCAGGTATTTCCTAGTTTAGCATTTCAAGATGGCAGAGAAAAAGAATACAGATGAAAAACCTCTGAATCTGAAAGCTCCCAAAGTCGTCAAAAGCAAACCCAGAAAAACTCACAATTTGGCCTGTGTTATTCATTACACTCGTAATAAATCAGATTGCAAAATAAGACCACTTTCTGAAGACAGTTCCCAGAAAAATGTAAGTGATAGACTAGACACAATTTGTTCCCAGATACCAGAGCAGTACTTTCCGTACGCCGTAGATCATCTAGACACCAACCAATCTGCAGCAGATGGTAAAAATGAGCCTTGCAGCTCAAAAGGACCAAGGTCCCCAAGGGTAGTTTCATCAACGAGCATATTACTACCTGCAGATAAATGTTTGTTCTGTGACAAAAAGTGGAGGCGAAAAAAGGGTAAAGAGGAAAGACTTGTGAAATGTGTTACACAAGCAGCAGAGCAGTGAACAACCATTGAACCAACCATCAACCGACACGCAAAGTCACATGGTGGTATTGTGGGGTTCAGCAGAAACCAGTCGGCATACTACAGATGGTGCATGACAAGGCATGCTAGGGCAAGTTTTGTTCAAGCAACAATGGAAACTAGCAGACATGGGCAACCCCGATTATGCATCGCACAAGGATTTGCGGTCGTCACACATCCGTCAAAGTGAAGAGGACACAACCAAGGTTGTTGATGCCATATCAAACTTCATCGACCCTTTTGAAGTCGATTGCCATGATGTGCTGTATTGTTTGTCCTCAGGGTCACCAGCACCAAGCGATGTCGAGGAAGACCTGCAAGCAAGCAAGATAGGAAGAGAAGCCCATGATACATTTATCCAGAAAAGACTAGTTGATGACAGTACAAGTTTTCATGCTCCAATTAGAAGGCTAAAACTCAAGACGTTTGCAAACCAAGCTAAGGTCTCAAAGGTAACAAGCAAAACGCAGATGACAAAACAGATAACAGCAGAGAGAAATGTCTTCGCCCAGCTTGTACTCCTAGCCCAAGATCATCAGATCAGCATGGAAAGGGTTGAGTTATCCACTAGGCCCAGTGCCGTGGGCATTGGCAACTGCCGATGGTGCCCCTACAAAAACTGACAAATATAACCTTCTACATGCTTTGGAGGGCGAGGGAAACACTACTGAGAGACCAGCGCTTAACACAGTCAGTTACATTGTTGATGGAAATGCTCTTTACCAGGCACAAGTGTCTCTCCCTAGCTCATTTGAAGAGCTTGCAGCAAGTATCTTTGAGCAGCTTCCCAAAACAAAAAGATTGGACTTTGTGACAGACTCATACTTGCCGCTGTCCATAAAGAGCATAGAAAGAGCTAGAAGAGGATCAGGAAAGGCTCATCTGATTAAGGGTCCACGGACCAAGGTGCCTAGAGATTGGAAGTCGTTTTTGTCCAATGATGAAAATAAGAGACAACTTACCACATTCCTACTCATGGAGTGGAAACAGAACAAGTATGCATCCAAACTTCAGGGAAGGCAGATTATGTTTGTGTGTGAAAAGAAGGTCATCAGTCTAGAAAGCAATGATGGTAAAGCAATGATGGTAAAGATAATCTCTTCGCAGGATGTTGAAGATCTATGGTCAACACATGAAGAGGCAGACACAAAGATCATACTCCATTGCCTCCATGTTGCCAAGCACACAGCAGATCATACTCCATTGCCTCCATGTTGCCAAGCACACAGCAGATAATAGTACAATAATTGTGCGATCCCCAGACACAGATGTATTTGTTCTTCTGCTTCATTTTATACAGGATCTAGCGCAAAGTATTCTCTTTGATACTGGAACTGGTAACAAGAGACGTCTAATCGATGTGAAAAAAGTGGCAGGAAAGGTAGGAAAGGAGTTGTGTCATGCACTCCCTGTGTCATGCACTCCCTGCACTGCATGCTGTAAGTGGTTCACCGCTACTTGAAGAGCGACAAGCGGTTTGCGCGCATGCGCTGATTTTTAGTTCTATCTAGCGCCCTCTCGTGGTTAGGTTTGGTTTCTCGAGTAAACACGATTGCGTTTGTTGTTGTCGACCAAAACCGGATGATGTCATTCGACCTCGTATTTAAAGCAAGACGGTCTCATGAATATTCAATAAAGGTCATACTTGATAGAGCTAGCTAGAGCTCGAGCTGGGGGAGACAATGGCATCGGGCATGGCATCGTTTGTCGATGTCCTGGGTGCACAGCCTATCTTCAAACTACACCAAAAATTCGTCACGATCCGCCAGCTTTTGATGAATCGAGGAACAAGGTAATTATTGGTACCTTTGTTGGCGTTTTTATGGGTCGATCATGAGTTTTCTTGTTGAAAAAACAAGCTCAGGAGGGAAGACCGACTCATTGTGAACACGTACATGATAATTAACACTGAGCAAACCTCAATGGAGCCTCGTGGACAGCCATTAGAAAAGGGTTGTTTACACACACACCGTGGTCGCGTTTTCGCTGTTGTTAATGAATTTTCTATTTAAGACACGGTGTGCCTTGGCTATCAACGTGTAATGTTGGTCCTACGTTTGACTTTTTAATGTTTGTGCTATTTGGTGTTCCATTAGTAAATGTTAGACATATTATACTTCAAATAATATACCACAAGGGAAACTGACTGGGTAAATATTATACTTACTATAGCTTTTTATATATAGGCCTACAGAAAAATAGTCAACAATTTTTAAGTTCATTTTATATCTTTAATTATCCTAAGCCTAGTATAAATATGAAAACAGTTCAATATACATACCCAAGCATTTAAATAACACATCACACGACCTGATGAGTAGTAATGCTATAAATTCATGTCAGTTACAATGTTCTGACAAATTAATTAAATAATAGTACATTCAGACTTGGCTACTTCCCTACAGATATTTTATTCCCTTGGATTTTGTTAAGGTGTTATCAAAGCTATGTACCTTCTTTTATGACTTGTCAGGTTGTGAGCGGCGCTTGCGTGGTCGTGACTTGGGACAGAGACTTGTTATGGATGGGTTGACGCACAGATGATGTTCCCGCATGACGCAGAGGAGTTTGTGAAGGTTGGGATTCTGTTTTGAAGTATTTTTGGCACCGTTGAATCGTCTGTTTAGAATGTTGAATGCAGCGTGCATTGACTCTCCCCCCTGTTCACCAAGCAGCCCTAAACCATGCTTCGTGCTGCGAATGAACGGACAGACATGGTCCTCGAGCATATGCATTTTTGGGGGAATGGTCTTGGTGGGGAACGTGGTGCGGAAGTAGTCCATGAAGAGCTTGATGCTTTCGTCTAAGAGAGAAAGACTAAAGTTTAACACTTACATGTGGTAGGTAGTGTTTTTATTTGTATCTTAAGAATGCTGTGCAACCTAAAAATTTTGTGTAATTTTCCATTGTTAGTTTTTTTTCACCATTGCATTCATTGACATGTTAAATATTCAACAAGAAACTCACCAAGGTCTGTGATATCATTATCACTGAAGTATACCACCTTGTTGTACTTGTTGTGACAGTTAGAGAACAAGGAGAATACAGTAGAGAAGTTGTGAACAATGGTACTCGCTTTGCTCAATTTGGCTGGACAAAGTTTTCCCACTTCCACAATTACTGCTTCTGTTATTTTTTTGATGTTCATTTCCTGTGTGATTGAAAAATCAAAAGTACACAAAATTAAATGGCAAGAAGAAAGTAGAAGTTTTGTTCTCTATTTCATTGTTGTATAATATATTACCTTGAGACATTTGTGTACATGGTTTCCGACAAAAGTGTTAGAGTAGTAGGCCTGGCGGCGAACTTTTATATCTTGTAGAGTCAGGTCTAGCCTCTTCAACAGGGGATTGTGATGATCTTGTAGATTGCCCACTTTTGTGTTTCCAAGAACTTCCTTTAATAATAAGATAAAGACAATGCAAAATTTACACATTTGAACTACCTGTGATATTTTTCGTTAATGAAGATATTTTTACAGTGTGAGGACCACATCTTAAATTCCTAGTAATGACTGGATTGGGGGCTGGCCACTGTTGTTTATGAACCAAACCAAAGGCATGGTTCATTACGAAACAGCGACCAGGTACAAACCAGGTCATTACCAGCCAGCGAAAACCTGTCTCTTCAGACTGACTGTTACTTCTTTAATTTTCAGCTTTCACCTGTCTACTTAGTTCGTCGGCGAGGCTGCTCATCTGGGCAGTGACATCGGCGACGACTTCTGATGCATCAATACCATCATTGAGCAGAGCAATTACTGCAAGCTGCTCTTGAAGGGCCTCCATCTCCACACTGATGTTACTTGCTCTGACCTTGGCTGTGTGGACCTCAGACAGCTGGGCAATGTGCAGAGGGAACGGTCCTTCTCCAAAGTCAGTTGCACCTCCACTTGAACTTGCAAGCTCTTCCGCAATTTCTTCTCCAAGATTTCTGCATTCTGCCTCAAACATGGTGTACAGCTTGAACCAGATACCCAAGCTGATATGCAGAGTAGGTGGGCATACCTGTGAAAATAAAGTTGTTGGTACAATATTATTTAAAATGCTTAAATCTATTTTTAAATCAAATGTCTGTTTGCAGAAACAGATTGCTATATTGCTAAATGCATTGATTTTCTTAAAGACAGCTGATGCCTATTATCTGTACAGAGAAATAAATGGTCTACCACATTCATTACATTTGTTTTTAATTGGATATTAATACATACATTGGTGATGGGGATAGAAAAGAATGGCTTGTCAATCGAGTTATTGTAGTTCTTTGCTTTCTTGATTTGTCCTCCAGAAGCCAGAAACCGCTCATGATCATGATGCAGGCTCTCAAGTGATCTGATGTTACAAGGCTGGCGAACTGCCTTGTCGACTGCCATCTGAGCACTTGTTATGTTGCACCATATGCAGGGATGTCGACCTGAGAAGACAAAGGTACCAAACTGTCAAATTGCAATATAAAAATCTCACACTATGAAAGGTGGGATCAATCTTACCTTAAAAGAATATTTTTGTTTTTATACAGGTTAAGGTTTAGTTAAAGTGAAGTAACACAACTTACCACTTGCACCAGATATTCCCATCATTCTGCATAAAAATTCATAATCACCAAACAGATACACCATGAGCTTCTTTCCTCTGTGAATTATCAAACACACGTTCATGTTTATTACTTTTGTATGTACTTTCTCAATCTAAAAGATATTTAAGTTAGGAGGCAAAATATTTGATACCAACATACCTCCATGTCATCCTCGTTATTGCTTCTATTTCGGTCTTGTACCTATCCAGGGCCATGTGGAGATTCACTGATGTGTCTGTGGCTTCAAATGCACACAGGACAATTGTGTTGTTCTTGGAGTTGGGGGTTTCTGTATTTGCTATCTCCAGCATAAATTTGAAGCTTCCTCCACCTTTGTCTCCACCGATTTTGAGCCAAATTTCATCTTTTGGCTGACCCTGATGCCAGTACAACCTTTCAAATCTGCAGAGAAGGTAATTTCTTTAATTTCTATGAATAAAAGATGCATATACACAAGGGCCGATACATTTACTTGTTAGTTGTTTATTTTTTTTAATTTGTAATTTTAATTTTGAAAACACTACCTGTGATATTCCTCCAGCAGATCGAGTATGTATTTTTGGAGGTCTGCTATGTACACACAAGCAGCCGGTTTAGTTACAAGGCCAGTCTTCTCGCTACACATGAACGGTAGCCTATCCCCCTCCAAAACATCCTGCCCAACAGAGGCCTTTCCGAGCTTCCTACTTTCCTGCTCATTCGCCATGACAATGTTATACTGACGCAGCCACCTATATAAACAGCATGAAAAAAACTAGGTATTATTTATGTATTAGTAAAAAGCACATAACTTCATAGACCCCTGTACTGTTGATGTCACAACTTGCTAAAGAATTGAATACCAATGTGTCTCTGCACAACTGTCGGAAATCCAGTACTACCCTAGAGCAAACGTTGACATCATCAGTACAGGCAGCCTATTTTATTGCTACTTCATTACTCCACCTTTTTATACCTCAATTATATTAACACAATTGGTAAGATGAGAGATGAGAAATACAAATCTTACAACTTAAGCTCTCTAAGTCCAGCCCATGATAGCCCCAAGTCTGCTTTTAGTGCGAGTTCTTTCAATGCAGGAATGTGTATCCTCAGTTGCAGCTTTCCTAGGAGATCTTGAAGGGATTTTCTGGAGGCTGTCTTGATCAGATGTCCTAGTTGCACATCAGATTGTCCAGCGCTTATGTCTGACAGATGACCCTTTAGATATTTGGTGCGACGCTGGATGGTTCGTTTGTGGACATCATTGCTTGGCTTGTGAACAGTGGGAACACGCTGAACACACAGGGCCTTGTATTATTTAGAAAACAAAAACAGGTTGTGGTTGTTGTAACATGTTTTTCCCGTAAAGTAAAACTGGCAAAGAATTGAACCGATGAGGGCAACAAATCATTTTGCTTTTTTATTGCAGTAGACAGTGAAGTTTTCTTTCTTTCAGAGTTAGCGTTATTTTAATAAGTTGTTTATAAGATGTTTAAAATGTGTCAATGAAATTTATTACAAAACAATACTCACTGCTCCCTTAGTTGCTAGCCGCACTGTTCCTCCTGAGTTGACCATACATTTTTTGAGAAGGTGGGATGTCAGTTGCTGTCCCAGTTTTCCGAGAGGTGCTACATTACCGAGCAGGATGTCTTTATATACCTTTTCATCAACTGGTATTGATGAGTCAGGATTAGAGCAAGTGTGTTCATGTGCAGTTCTTAACCAGCTACTCATCTTGCACATTGTGCATTTAACCCTTACATTTTGTAGCACATTCATGAAGTATTGTTTAGGGGGGTTAATTTCTTTCAGACTGAAATTTCTTTGGCATACAGTGCATTTAACAGTGCAAGATGATGTTGAGACAAAAATACTCTGCAGGCACGATAAGCAAAAAACGTGTTCACAAGGAGTCTCGACTGGTCTGGATAACAAATTGTTACACAACTTGCAAACAAACAATGTGTCATTAGTAGAGAAGTTCAGATTGGGGTATGGAGTGGTTGTTTCAGACAATTTATGAAACCTAGCCAACACCTCTTCTTTGTTGTTCTCTTCAGTCTTTTCTAGCTCATCCAGTCTACGGTATTTTGTCTTGGCTGGCCGACCACCTCTGTTACATACCACTTCATTGCAAACACTGCATTCACCTTTAACTGGATGTACAGTCCAGTCATTGGGCATGACCCGTGATGTAGGTAGAAATAAATTAGAATAACACAGGTGGCAGATAAAAAGGGGATGGCGAAGACTTTCATCACTGGTCACGTCAATGTGGTACTTCACTTTAATTTTATCTGCATACCGAGAGCAGCACTTTAAAGGTTTCTTCGTATTTTTGTTCTTGAATGATTGCACTCGGTTGCCACAAACTCTGCATAATTTTTTCAAATTGTTGATGTGATCTTCCATTGTTGAGATTCAAGGCTTATGGAGATTTGATCTGAAAATGTTTTGGTAAAATGTAAACAGTTAATATTCAAAGAATTGTTTAATTATCTTAAACACGTTTAATTATTAACGTCAGTTTATTGTATCTGATGACTTGTTTGCCTTAAAGTAGGAAAATAGTTAACTTATGGTCTTTCTTGTCTTGGTGTTTAAAAAAATATGTAACAAACTTGCAGTAGAGTTTGGTTTTTGAGTGAATAAATTGTGCATGTTTGTCTGCCATAACTTGTTTAAAATGTTGTAAATTTTCTAACTGATGTGTTGCTTTGAAAATAAAGATACACTACATTGTAACTTAAACATACGAAGTTTGTAGCACTAGTAGAAAAAACCCAAATTGATTTCAGGAATTTGCTCTCTTCCCCAACCTGCCCCCTAAATTTTTTTTATAAAAAAATAATAATTAATTAGGCCTACAATACTAACGTTAGTGTGTTTTATCTGATGACTTGTTTGCCTTTTAAAGTTTAATGTGAATTAAAATCTTAAAAACAACTATCCGAATCCTGGTGAACATGGTATAAATCTAATATAAACCAGCTGACCCCAATTTTATATTTTTAGTAATCAAAGTTTTCCCCTAAGTCCGAAGGCCCGGCCCAGTCAGCTGTTTTACACCCAAACACTACTAATGTAGGGCCAGGAGATTGTGTACATGTACAACGTATGCACAACGCGCAACGGAATCCCCAGAAATCTTGTTTGCCGTAGTAAAACCCGCGGGGGAATCCCACCATTTTAAGACAAAGCACGGGGTTTGCTCATATAAAAAAGTAATAATTAGGTAAAGGAAGGTTTAACTTTTTATATCTTACTTTCCACGTATTAAGAAAAACTCATCTTCATGAAGAAAATCCGCCTCCAAATCTGTAAATTTTCAGCCTGTGCACGTCTCGTTTGGACACAAACTTCGGCACAGATTTCCCCGAATTTCGCGGGGTTCCGTCCATAGCTTTGATGTTTCTTTACTACATAAGTTTCAGACGATTACTTCTTCATGATCCTATTGGTTAAACTTCCTCTTTAGTATGAATATTCAGTATGTAAAGGGCGTTTTTTATCAATGAAGTATGGACGAAAATGCGCTAGAGGTCACACGCTTAATGAATATGCATTTCCCATGACCTCGCAAAATTCTCGCGCATGCGCACAAACCGCGTGTCGCACACTTGGCTGTGCAAACAGCGGTGGGTTGCGATACAACCAGCGCCCTTGTCAGAAAGGGCAAATTAAAGCCTCTAAAGACACTACAAGAAAATAAAAACTTTCTTGATGTCTTCCTGGCTCTTGGAAGGTCTGTTGAAGTGTCAGATCACATCTTTGAGAGTTTGGAACACTTTGTGTGCGTTCTCTACAGCGGCAAGTCTACCGCAAAGGATGTAAACATACTGCGGTATGCTAAATTTGTACAAACGTTTAGTGCTAAGCCAGGCAAAGCTACTATCAAGTTACGATGGAGTGGACATAAGCCTTTTTCCCCCTTGCAGAGATGCCTTAAGAATGCACATAATAATTAGGGCCCTCCACACCGGCGGAGACCTCCGCACCGACGGTGTCATCATCCACAACGGTGGAGCCATCTGCACCGTAGGGGTCGTCCGCGCCGGTGTCACCCATACAGACGGCTTCAGTGAGAGAGCTGTCTGCTTCAGTGAGAGAGCTGTCTGCGCCTGTGAAGCTATCCTCACCCGGGGAGACGGAGCGACCAGGGGTCTTTCCGTCATTTCACCGGTGCTTTGGGGAACAAGGCAGACTTTTGAAATCCACAACTTTCAACAGTTGCTCCTATACAGGGCTTCAATCTATCTGCATGCACAACTTGTGGTCTTGCACAGGGACTTCACTGTATGCGGTATACTACATCAGACAGTCATGCTATGATCACGTAGGGCCCAGTCCAAGTTAAACTTATCTTTGGTGATCGCCCTTTTTTCTGGCATTACTGTGCAGCCACACTGCCGACCTGTGGTTATCCTTTCAAGGAGGCACCTGTTTCAGCATAACATAATAATAACTAGTTCTTATATAGCGCATTTCACAATAACGTCTCAATGGGAACATGTCTTCAGCTGGCTGTCGGTCGCGACTGTCACACGTAATAAATCACTTAAGAGGGCTTGCGAGCGCCGATCTCCCACTTTCTAACTGCAGAAATGATGGCAAGACATCAATGGACTCCCAGCTAGTTGGGGAACAGATGTTTTCAATCAACTCAATGAGTCCAGGACTTTTGGTGACCACGGGCGTGACCTCAGTGTCATTGACATTGGGGGTAAAGAATATAACCTGCTTTTTCCCGAACACTGTTGTTGATTAAGCACTCCCCGAGTTGTGTAAAAAAACAAACAGGCAAATTACATGGGTGGGATTCGAACCCACGACCTTTGCATTGCTAGAGCAGATGTCGAGTTAGCCCGGCAGCTAGAGGCAGTTCGAATCGAATGTTTCAGCAGCGGGTAAACATTCTCACTCTCTAGTAGACATATGCATTTGCCCGTTGTCTCCTCCTAAATTGTACCCTGCTGGAATCACTGGGACCGCTCCCACCACAGCCTGTCTTTCCAGTGCTCCTGCTCAGATTTTGTCTATGCTCATCTTTGGTCAGCCCACTGAACAATAGCATCGCAGCCATCTGGCATCCCGTCCACAACGGCTGCTGCCAATCCGTCTTGACGAGCCACATGGCCCAACCAAGCTGCCTTTCTTTCAATTACAGCACTGCTGCTGAAGTACCATGGGTTGCTGATCATCTCTGTAAGTCTTTCATTTGTTACAGGGTAAATATTAACATACATAAAATCGTTGCGGTACACACTTTTAAATATAGAATTCTGTTAAAACAGAGAATTCGAACTGCCTCTTTAAAACATAGAATTTGAACTGCCTCTAGCCACCAGGCTTGCTCGGTGGTCTAGTGGCAACACATCTGCTCTACATTTGATAGCAAACTATGTGCAAAAGTCGTGGGTTCGAATCCCACCCGAGTGACTTGCCTGTGTTTTTATTCCCACAGCTCAGGAAAGAACTAAGTATACAGTGAATAATACATCGGTGTAAGGGTAAAAACAAGTTATATTCTTTGTCCCCAATGCAAAATTAACATCCATTGAGTGTACACAACGCAATAACTATACATTACACTGTACATGTGAACATGTACAATGCATACATTTTAAGAGTTTTTGTCCTTACTCAAATAATCATAACTAAAAAACTTTAAGAGTGCCCATCCCAAATCTTTCTGAAAACGTTGCTTACATCTTAAGCTAACAATGGGTGGAAAATTACGCATTTTGAAAAATACGCATTTTCACAAATCAAGGTCAAAGGTCATATTTTTGCGTATTTTTTTGCGCATGAGGTATAATTGTTTTATTTTTTTTTCTCAAATGAGCGACATTTCAAGAGCTTTAAAATGATGTAAATTGTATTTCTGTAGGTTCTTTACTTTTGGAGATATGAACGCCCAAACATAGCAGGTCATGCTAATTAGTCAAAAGTTCGTTAACCCATATCTCAAAAAATAATTAACCAAATTACATAAAATTTCAGTTCTGGGGGTTTCTCAAGGAGTCCAATCAGCACACCGAATTTCATTTCAATCCGTGACGGTCAGGTCCAAAAGCGTGTTGAATTGACACGGAATGACCCTTCTACAACAGTGCAAAACTTCAACGGGAATCTTTGAAATTCAACAAATCTCCAGCAGAAACAAACCTTTCTTCGGAAACCTACCAAAGGTAACACATAGTTTCCACACTTTGTAGAAAGTCTATACAAAATTAGCAATCTTTAGAATAAAATATGACTATACAAAATTAGCAATCTTTATAATAAAATATGACTTTAAAGAGAGATGAAAAAAATAACACTTAAACATTTCAACCATAGCCGAAACTGTTGCTTATAAGTGTTAATGTTTCCTAAACGTGCAATGTTTTTAAAAAAAGCCAAGGTAAAAAGTAATGGTAGCAGGACTACTTTCTTTCTTTTTTGGGAGGGGGGGGGGGGGGGAGAAAAAACCTTGCATAAAAAATCAAAGTGCACATTGTGCACAAAGGATAATAGAAGTTCATTTGCGTGAAAGATGAACAATTGATCAAACATCAGTAAAGTAACTGAATGTATTTTGATATTTCTATAGGTTTTTGCAAGCCGAGCACAACAAGAAAACGCAGGAAGAATCACGAGTTAATAGACTAATGGAGTTAACATTTCAGTATAGGAGAAACTTTATGTGCAGTGCCCTCGTGACGGATGTTAAGGTTAAGTTTCCAACACTTTTCACAGATAAACAGGTAAGTTGAATCGCCCCTATTATTATTTGCCTAAAATCAAGTTTGTCAAGAGTTGGTTGTTTGGTTTTATCCTAGTCTTGACCAAGGCGTTGTAGTTTTTTAAATTTAGTTATTTGGTTTTGTTAAGTTTGTTAAGTTTTGCTTTCAAAATATTCACGATGATTTATCATGAATCGGTCAGTGGTGTTTTAAAAGATGATGGTAATTTGTCTGAATTTAACTTGATGCAGCTTAACCCTTTCAGTACCAACACATATTGGCTACTTATGCCATGGTGACCAGAGACATTTCCTTGACATGGCTACCTGGTGACCAACACTATTTTAGGAAAATTTCAGGTTACAGCGCCCTCACAAGGCAGATTGGGGTTAGCCTAGGTCCTAGTCACATAATGCAAGTTGAGCAAGCAATTAAATTACTGTTTCCTTTGGCATATTGCCTTGGACTAAATCATTGCCTTAAACATATATTTGAGGTATGGTATTATGACCACTAAATACACAATTGAGTAGTTTAAATGTTTAAGCTAAACATTTGTCAAGTAGCTGTTCATACCAATCTGCATGAGACATATTTTTGAAACGTTAAATAAACATAAGGTTTTAAGATATTACTTTTCAAACAGCATCCTCCCCCCCCCCCCCCCCCCCCAAACCCGCCCAAAAATAAAAAAATATTGGTTGAGCCTCACCGATACTGGGAGTTGGTGACTATACCCATGTTGATCAATAGGTTAAGGCTGCCATTTAGATTGTTGGCAAATTATGAATCCTCCAAAAAACAAAAGGTTTTAAGATTTTTTTTAGGAAGCAACCCCCCCCCAAAAAAAACCCGCTCCTAGGAAAAGACATTAAATATAAACAAGAGAGTTTGGATTACGCACAATATGACTTAGAAATAAATGACTGGTAAAACCTTGTATACATTTAATGACAAAGAAGGAACTGACATAAAAGAACATTAAATATTGCCCATTTATAAATGTCCGCCAATAAATTAGGTTTGGGTCCGTATCTCCGTCTATGAGCCTCACATACACAAATTATAATTGCCATGGTGGTTCAGTCACTTTTAAAAGGCGGCCATTTTGATTATTATAACATTAAAAATAAACAAGAGAAGTTTGATTAAGCACAATATGAACGTTACTCGAACAAAATAACTCATAAAATATATGTTTTACCTATCATTCACCAATATGTAAAGAAGAAACAAACATTAAATATTTCAAAAGTGCTATACTTGTATTTTCTAGGTACCATCCTCCCCCCCCCCCCCCCCCCCCGCCTCAATGTTGGAAACTTGAATGTATTAAGGATCCAGGAACCCAACAAGACACACAATTAAATAATTGCATCAGTCGGTTAAGGCGGCCATTTTTATAATAAAAATGGCCGCCAAACAATTTGTGACCAGCTCCATCGAAATCAGGTATATGTCTCAAAATGACTTTTTGAGATAGGCACATAGCAAGAAAGGAAATTTTATAAGCTTTCTAGTGATACCCATTACAAGTGTATAGCTGCTTAGGTTAACGAGTTATGGTCTGATGTAGATGACATGTGTATAGCTATTTGCCGAATCCACATTCCAAAAAAAACAGCTTTTAAATAAACAGTTGTAAAAGTCAACACAAATGCAGGCTTTTCAATAAACAACCAAAGCAACGGAATACTTCCTGTTGTCCGAAAGTCATACAATTTTCCACATTAGTAGGGTACTACCTAGGCAACATTCTCCTGGAGTTAAGGTTTCACATCTTAAATAATTTTTGAAATATGACACCTCTAAATATCATAATAATAATGCACACCCAAAACAAACTTTTTGTGAAATATCAACTGAACATGTCAATTTATTACTATTTCACGATTCAGAACTGCTGGAATTCATACAAACTATTTTGGGGTAAAATGAACTAAACACCACTGTAATAAAACACATTAATATAATTAAATATGAAATATGAAATATGAATTATGAATATTTTGAAATAGACACTGTTTGAAATGCACCATTTTTAATTTGGCTTTATGTTTTTCATTGGCGTAAGTTTGTTGATTGGCTTGCCCAGTTGCTTAGTGGAAATAAGTTAAAAATAATATTCATACTATCAATATGAAATTTTAACTGATAAAATATTAAAATATTATTGCTTTAAGTATGAAAACGAAAATCAAATTATGCACCTAGTTTTGTTTGGCAATGGTTTTTAAGAAACACGTGATCGTCCAGGATGGGTCGAATGCGGTCCATGTTGTCACCTTCGACTGTCGGTGGATCGTCGTCTTCTTGTTCATCACTGCCACCACCATCAGACATGTCAAAAGCATCCTCTTCCATGACAATGTCGCCGTCATCGTAAACATCGTCATCACTACCATCATCGTCGTCAGATTCCTGACCATTGTCCAAGAAATATTCTTGGACGAGGTCGTTCAGTGCCCCTTCATCAGGACGAGTAACACCGCCGAGGTTTGCCTCGCGAAGCAGGCCCAATGCGTGTTCAACATCACCCGGTTTCGGAAGCGACATGGCCAATTTTGACTTTAAAACTTCCCCAAATTCACAAGTACTCAATGGTTAACACAATCAAATATCAACACTAGCATAAAAAGTACTAAATAATTTGTTTGGATGTTTTTTTATAACAAGGATTCGGAACAACAGCGCAGTCGAAATGGAGTCTTGGAGACGTGTTTACGTGTGACAGGAATTTCCCGCGGATCACTGTACGGTCAGAGGTCAGCTTCTGAGGCTATTGCGCATGCTCAGTCCGTGAGTCATCGATTGCCAGCCAATCAGATACATAAACCGTCATCACATGGTCACAGACATAGCAACAAGATCAATTTGTTTACAGTTTTTTAGTAGGCTTTCATTGGTTAGTCATTAGCATGTGACCAAAAAATATACGTCATTCGAACGTGTCAAATAATAAGCTTTCGGACGATACCAAACACAAAAAGGTAAGTTTTATAAAAATAGGAAAACGATGTTTGGAATACGGACGGTTTTCGGAAGACTTGATTGCTTCCTTGACCAAAAACTTACTGGAGGCACACACAAATCCTCTATTTTTTCATCTTTATTGATCGTTTTTACATCAAATACATTAATGAGAGTAATCTGTGATAACTACACTTCCTAAAAATACAAGGATCAGATAATCGACCTGGTCATGATTTTCACCGTACGTTCACTTTCTATGGCCTGTTACGTAGAATGGCCTCAGCGACTTATTCCTGATTACGATGGAGCGGGTCACATTTTGTTTTGGCCCGTAACATAAAATATTGCCAGGTTTTCAGGATGCTGGAACCCAATGAGACCAAATACAAACAATGTGGTAGAGTTGCTTAAGTCGGCCATTTTGAGTATTTTAAAATTAGTTTCTGAAACCTGAAATAAACATGTTTTAATTAATTCCTTTTGAAGCACCCCCCAAACCCGCTCATAGGATTGCACATTCAATAAACAGAAGAGAGGAACTGGACAAAAATTACTCCTCAAATCAAATTTACACCTATCATGAACCAATATGTAAAGAAGGAACTAACATTACATTTTGCCAAAGTGCTATACTTGTTTTTTCTAAGTACCATCTCCCCCCCCCATGCTATACTTGTTTTTTCTAAGTACCATCTCCCCCCCCCCCCCCGCCTCAATGTTGATTGTTGGCAGGCATGCGATTGTGGGATTCAACATTGTAGCGGGGGGGGGGGGGGGTATTCAGAAAGTTTATAAAATTATTCGTTTGGTGTGGACATTCTCCAATAATGGTATAACCGCTTTACAAATTTTTTACATAATTAACTTAATAGTTGAATTGTTGACCTAATTTATCGCTTGGTGTGGAATTTCTCAAAGCATGGTATAACACACATTGGCTTGATACACTGCTTACAAATCGTGCGAGTTTGTTTCCGATTAGAGTTGGAACTGCATACAACACAGTCACGTTTCTTCCCGTCAACATTCGGACCTGGAAAGTGCTGAGTTGAAAGGGCGTTTGAAGCACTTGACACTTTACAGGCATGGTGAACTGGGTTGTTCTCGAAGTTTGAAATAAGTGCCTCTATCACCTTGACCCGAAAATCCAAAGTAGACAAGCTCTTGTTTGTATGGATGCTGTTGTATACGACATTAGCATTGAGCAAACATATGTCTAGGATTGTAATAAATACACGTTTCCACCATTTGAATGTTTTGTGGGTATGAGTATAGTACGTGCATAATTGTCCTGCCAGATCCGTGCCCCCCATGTGTTTATTGTAATCCTCGACTATGCACGGTTTTTTGATATGACGAAATCCTGTTGAAGTTTTCCGGCTCCGAATCTTTTTACTAGTGACACTGCAATCGCCATAGTTTGAGAGGAGAGTGACACGTTTTGTGTCCTGCCACATAACGCATAGTTGGCCTGCTTTCTGAAAAAATTTGGGATCTGCACCGCTTTTCATAGGAAATTTTTTGGAGTTTGCTACGTCGGGTATCCCTAGGGTGGTATAGCGCACAGTTCCACAAGCTCCGAATCCTAGCTCAGACAACTTGGAGAACAGAGCCGGGCTAGTAAACCAATTGTCCATGTAGATGCAATGTCCTTTATTTTCGAGTCCCTGCAAAAGGTTCAATACTATGTTGCCTGGTGCCCCTATTTCGGATGGATGGTTTGTCTCAGGATCACTTACAGAGGACTGTCCTTGTGGGCACCTGGGCTGCGATCCTGTGAACAACTCCCAGGCACATGTGTACCCTGTGTCGGATTCGTTCAATGAGAAAGATTTCAATCCCCATTTTGCGGCTTTTCTTGGCATGTACTGCTTGAAGCTCACCCGTCCTTTGAATTTGACCATCGTCTCGTCCGGTGAAAGGCTTCGTCCCGGCTGGTACACCCGGAGGAATGATGGTAGTACAATGTTTAACAGTGGCCGTAATTTAGCAAGTTTGTCACGGGGAGAGTCGCCCTCGACATCTCTGTTATTGGCGAGGTGAAAAAATCTTAGGATTGCAGTAAATCGGTTACGAGCCATGGTTGCTGAGTACAGGGGACTTCGTAGAATTTCAGACCTGGACCAATGCATGGAGTAACGAGGCCTTTTGTTGATTCCCATGCAAAGAAGTAGGGCCACGAATGCCATCATTTCAGGTACATCAGTTGGTCTCCATGCACACTTATTTTCTGCCCCCGCTCCCAATATTTGTTCAGCATAACGATTAGTCTCTAGTACCATCATCTGCCACACTGCTTCACAAAAGTACAGTTTGAAGATTTGTATGGGGGAGAACGAACTGAAGTCTTCTGTAGCCCCGGTGTTTGCTGTAAATTTAACAGGCGGTCGCCGTGTGTAACAGTTGGCTTCACGCCATCCACACCTGAAATTCTGCTTTTTTTTTGGTCTTCTGACCCTTCTTAGAACAGGTTAATGTTGCTGTTGATGTCGAGGCCCTCGGCTCTGTATCCTCACTGTCTTCTGACGTCTCCGAGTCCTCAAGTGGCGATTCCTCGTCAGATGACATTTCTGAACCACTGTCTGCGAAAATTTATTCCGAAAATTTATTCCAAAATTTTATCATTTTCTTCAGCCATGTTGTCAGAATGATCTCTTACTCAAGAATGCGTGGGGGGACGCTTAACGATCCCGCTTAAATTTTAAAACTTGCGATGCTTCAGGGCACACGCGGCCAGCTTGTTGCCAAGGGGATGGACGCAGGCGATTGAGGGGGCTATTAATATTTTGATAACTTACTTTTTGTCGATGTGCCACAGAGGCTCATTGGTCACCAAGAGTGCTAATAATTACGTGCCATACGGGCTCATTGGTCACCAAGTGGGATGTTGTTTTGAGCCGCTATGGCACGGCGGTACTGAAAGGGTTATCAGGGCCCTCGAACAAATATTGCTGATGTATAACTCATGTTTCATAATGTTTTAATGGGAACACATTTGC
This sequence comes from Leptasterias polaris, assembly GCA_037783415.1. Lineage (NCBI taxonomy): Eukaryota > Metazoa > Echinodermata > Asteroidea > Forcipulatida > Asteriidae > Leptasterias > Leptasterias polaris. Next base: position 28,735 of record JAZGTN010000136.1, read on the forward strand.
TGTAATTGCTGAAAATAATATGTACTATATATTTGGTTCACATTCATAGCAAATGGTATGAGGATCAACAAGGACAAATCGAAAGTGATGCATATGTCTCGCTGCAAAACACCCAACGACGAGCATCTTCCTCATTACACACTCCAAGGTAATGCCCTTGGTGTTGTGTCATCTTATAAATACCTTGGGATAACTGTTAACAACAAGTTGAACTGGAACGATCATGTCAATTCCATTGTATCTAAAGCAAACAAAACTCTTGGTTTCATTTGGCAGATTGCTGGGGGGTCATCCTCACATGCCCTTCGGTGCCTTTATATATCGCTAGTTCTGCCTATCTTACAGTATGGATTACCAGCCTGGTACCCATACACTGCCACATTATCAGCAAAGTTAGAAGGCGTACAACGTAGGGCAAGCAGAATGGGCTTGAAGCAACGGCGAGGTGACATGCCTTATGAGGAACGTTTAAAGTCACTCAACTGGATGAGCCTTCCTTACAGGAGACAGCAGCACATCATTGTTTTCACCATTAAATCTCTGTTTGGACTAATTGACTGTGATGCCATAAAGTGTAACACTAAAATCAACACCCGCCATTTAGACTTGACCACATTTCACCATCACTTTGCCAGAACTCAAGCTCTCAAGTACACGCCAATTCATTCATTTCCTCGGTTATGGAGCAACTTGCCTTCATATTTAAAAGACTCACTTATTCTGGATACTTTGAATGTTTTTTGTAACAAATTGTCTGCTTATTATCTTGACCTTCAATCCCAACAGACCTATTAGTTTTTTGTTGTTGTTGTTTTTTTTTTTTTTTTAGACTCATTTATTATCCTATCATCTTCTTTATTTATTTATTTGTTTATTTTTTTATTTATTAGTTTATTAATTGATTGATTGTTTGATTTATTCATATTTATTCATCCATTTATTCATGCATTTATGTTGGAAAAGGAGATTGTTTGCTTTACTTTTTCGTTGCTTGTGTTATTTTATTTATTTGTTTATTTATTTATTTATTTATTTACCATTTTATTTGTTTATCCATGTATCATCCTACATTGTATTATTTATTACTTTATTTCTTTTTTTACATGTACTTATTTATTTATTCATCTATTTAATTATATTTTATATCTATATTTTTTAATTAAATATTCATTTAATTATTTATTTGTTTGTCTAATTTTTAGTTAATTTATTATCTTGTTTATTATTTGATTGGTTGTTTTGATTGCTTTTCTCATATTTGATTGTTCATGTATTTATGTTGGAAAAGGAGATTGTTTGATTAACTTGTTCGTTGCTTGTGTTATTATTTTATCAATTTGTTTTCTTTTATTTATTATCCTATTTATTTGTTCATCCATCCATTATTGCATTATTTATTGCTTTATTTCTTTTTTACATGTACTTATTTATTTATTTATTCATTTATTTATTAATACTTTATATCTATATTTTTAATTTACCTTTTTTTTTTTTTTTTTTTTTTTTTTTGGTCTTATTTGCTTGTCTTATTTCTAGTGTTTGTTTTTGCCATGCTCTTGTTGTAAAGGTTAACCTCTTTTTGTATCAAATTTGTTTTTGTTATTTTAAGTTGTGCTTTGTGTATGCAGATTATATATATTTATTCTAAATTATTTTTATTTTTCCAAAGAGAGTATTTATATAGTGTTTGTGCCTCCCTATGTGACTGGATTAACAGGCTTTCGAGCTACAGTGTTTTATTATACTTTTGTTGATCCTGGCCATCACATTACGGTTGTTTTGTAATTTAGTTTTGCCCTTACGGTTTTTCTTGCTTTGTTTTTACTTTTGTTTTCTTTTGTTTTTATATATCCATTTTACATACTGTCTGTTTGTAATTGTTTAATGACCAAATAAAGAATAAGAATAAGAATAAGAATTGCAACGGTCATCAAGTGAGTGATGGAAGAAGTTTGATGAAATGTGCACCCACCTGGCAAGATGTACACAGGTACTGTACTCAATTGGCTTTTTTCAATGAATTTACATCGCAATGATCAATTTGAAATAAGTGGTGTGACAATTTGCAAAGATGGTTCAAATGTAAATAGATGTTTTGTTGATGCTGCTTAAGATGTTGAGGAAGGGAGAAATATTTTAGAAACCCAAGGTATAGAAGAAATATCATGTGAAATGTGCTGGTAACAAACGCTATGTCCAAAGTGCAGGAAGACAATGTGTGAGACAGTCAAGTCCTTGAACTTTGATAGCTGGTTGGACTTCGAAGAGGAAGGCGGCTATGTTAGTAAGGTTTGGTGCCGTATTTGCAAGCAATACTACTCTGCTATAAACGTACACAACAGCAGGAAACAATGGTTGAACTTGAACTTGAAATGTGAAATAGAAGCATATGTGAATGGCACAATGAACATAAAAGGGCACTGCAGTTTCACACCAGAAGTCCCAGTTCCACCAGAATGCATCACAGAAACAGCAAAAACATTTTAAAAAAAGTTTCAACATTGACTGAAAAGAATATTGAAAAGAATATTGAACAGGTTTGCAAGCTTTTTGACCTGGCCTATGTTGTAGCAAAACGTGAACTGCCATTTACCATGTTCAGTACACTTGTAAGTATTGAAAAAAAAAACATGGTGTCACTCTTGGAGAAACATATGCCAATGAAAAAGCATGTAAAATGTTCATTGATGAGATAGGATATACCATGGTTAACGAATTGGACAATAACTGGCAATGTACGGGAGGAAACCACAGACCATTCTGCTTCTCACTAATGTTTGATGGCAGCGCAGAAAATCACTGCAAATTATTGTCATGGAAATATGTTGTGATACTTTGCTTGATGTACACGTCATGTTAAGACATTCACTTACAAACTAAAGTTTTTGTGCTGAATCCAAGGTTGCACGCCCCCCGTACACATTTAAAAAATCAAACCCAATTGGCCATTATCAGGCCAGGTTTTTTTACCGCTTGGGGGAATTCTAGGAGTGATCCTACGGGCCATCCCTGTAAAGTTGTTATACCACATCGGTTCTTTTCAGAAATTCCACAACTCGTACAGATAGAGTGAACAATCACTCGTTGTTCCCCCCATACCACTCTACAAAGAGCCATATGGGGTACTTTCAACACGATTAAGAGTAAAGTTTGTTCCACTTTCACTCAAAAAGAGTGACACAGATTGACTTTCACTCTCAAAAGAGCCAAACTGTCACCAATCGGACGAGAGAGTGAAATGTTAACTCTTTTACATTGGGTGCGTTCGATTAGCTTCCCCGGGTCGACCCCTGTCTGCTCATCCGGGTGAGCCCCTAACCATGAGCTAATCGAACGCCAACTTCCCCCAGCATTCACACCGATGCATCTTGGGACAGCCGACCGGAACTACTTCCATTTTGTGCCGTATGTCCGATACTTTCCGTGGATTCACGAAAACATCGTAAAATAATTATTCTCAATACAAGGTAAAACTGCAACGTTAAACAATTTGTACAACCCCACAGCGATTCAAAGGTACCCGGCTTCGAATAAAAAATACTTATTGCTCACAAAAACGCTGTTGTAATGGCGAAAATGTGTGTCAAACTTCTTAAAATGTCCCGCTGAATTACAAACAAAATGGTGGCCATTGAGAAAGTTTTTCGCCGTGACGTCATGAACCAGGGGCAGCCCCAAGTGACCCGCTCCACAAGCAGGGCACTTGGGGCTGACCCGGGTGAGCCCCGCGAATGACGTCAAAGCTATTCGAACGCACCGGGGGAAGACCTGGGTCGACCCGGGGAAGCTAATCGAACGCACCCACAAAGACCACAAACCTTACTACAAGAATGAATGTATATTTATTTCCATAGAGTGTTTTAACCACTTTTACATACAGGTATAGCTGAAATTTACAAGGTGTTTACTGACATTAAAAGTAGTACTCATCAAACCAGTGATAGCTGACTTATTTTTATAGTACTATTTGTGAACACATTCTACCATGAGAAACCAGATTGTCGTATTAAATGCACTCATTGAGTGTATTGCGTTATGGCAAGAAAGAATTCACTCCTTCGTTCAAGAAGGTTTCAGGAAAGCGAACAGTGTTTGGGCACCGGATACCGGCGCATTATAAGTGTTCTTATTATTATTAGAGCTAGCAACTCCTGTCAAATTAAAAACCAATATCAGAAACCGGAAATGGCTTTATAAACAATGGAAGCACAACATCATCAAATAAAGAAACAAAGTACAGCAGATGAAGCGTCAAGATGATCGAGAAGATAGCAACTCTAAACCAAGTCACCGTCAAGATAATCAGGAAAACACAAGTCTGTATTGCATTTGCCAGAGACCCAATGATGGCAGTCCATATGTGCTATGCGAAAAGTGTAACACATGGTACTATTTCGTCTGTATTGCCCACGAAGACGATTAAGGCCATCATTGCAGAGGTCGGACAATGGAAGCAGGCATGTTTGTACACACCATGCATAACTCTCAGCCACTCTGAAGGGTGTTCCTTTTCATCGAGGCCCTCTGTGATGTCATATACAAAGGGTGTATAATAAGACCTTGCTTGTGTAAATATTAAGATCCATTTAGGCCTCTAGTGCCCCTTCTGTCTGTATGGTGGTCTATACATTATATCAACTGAGGGCGCTACTCATGAAGAGCTAGACAAAAATTTGCGCTCCCCGAAAATTCAAGGATTTTACGACAAATAACCGCACCTTTGATAATTCAACTACATAACCTGATTAATAAAAGCACTGTGAATATGGCGGACAACTCTACCAGCAAAAGATCTAGCAACCGTAAGAAACAGAGCTCAAAAAAAGACTCACCAGCACCACCATCGCCAAGTCCAAGCAACAATGAAAACGATGGCTGCCAATGCTCATGTGACGCAGCACTAAACAACATCAATGCGAAGCTGGACACCATTTTAACTTCCATCGGTAACATTGAATCAAGAATCACCTGCCTAGAAGTTAAGTTCCAAACCATAGCTGACCAGATATCAACACATCACAAAGATATTGAAGATCTATAAAGACAGCTGCATCGTTCAACGAAAATGAAATCCAAACATCGAACAAAAGGCAGGAAAAAAGAATAGATTTTAATCTTAAGGTCATCAGAAGTCTGGAAGACAAAGTTGATGATATCCAGAACAGAAGTAGGCGGAACAATATTGTAATCCATGGTGTGCCAGAAGGGGCTGAAGGCAACCAGACGTGTGAGAGCTTTTTGGCTGGATTTCTGTGTGAACACATGAAACTAGACGAGTCCGAAAACATCTAAATCGAACGTGCCCACCGTAGTCCAGGAGGCCAGTGAGAACCAGCTTCGCCGCACTCACCAACAGGCGGTTCGAACCCCACCAGACGCTCCCGTCCACGACCCATTCACTGTAGGCTCCTTCGTTCAGCTGACCGGCACTACATCCTTAAAAACTCATCCAAACCTCTCAGAAATAATCAATACAAAGGATCAAACATCTACATATCCGACGATGTCACTCCAAAGACTCGGGCTCAACGACAGTAACTCAGGGAACACCATCTTGAAGGCATACAACGCGACGAGCGAGTACAGTTCGCCTACATTCCCTGGTCAATCCCGCCCATGATCCGGTATAAACTCCACAGCGGTCCATTTAAATCATTCAAACTCGGGGTCGCAAAATCGTAGTAAGTCTAGTGATTCTCTCGCAGTACATTAGTAGCAGTAATTTCCAATTTACTATATGGTGTCGTTCAATCACATGTTTAACCCTACCTCTGGAGAGATATAAGCATACCAATAATTTTCAATCGCCATTACTTTTGAGTTGTCGTCTGGTGTCTGTTGCCACAAACCGTTGTTATGTGTTACGTAATATTTTCCAACCAAATGGTCTTTGCGGTAGCTGGTTCTAGAAATTCCTCCAGTAATGACACAGGACCGTTATTATATTGTGAAGTAGTTAGGTTCAATCTCTCCAGCAATGTGTACAATTAGTCCAGATGTCCTTTCGTTTAATCACTTCAGCGACAAGGTCGATGAAGACCAAAAGGTAACTCTACATACTCTTGCGGGACACCCTCGAATCAGCGACAAGGTCGATGAAGACCAAACACAAACCCAGGGTGATTATTCAACCCCAATAATACTTATTAACCTTACGCAAGGGTGTGCAGCTACATTAACCTTACGCAAGGGTGTGCAGCTACCCAAACAAAAGGGGTGACAATAACGAACGGCGGCAATGCCTAGGGGCAGTTCGTTTGGTGGAAGTATACCACCGATTGGGGATGATATTCCTAATAGTTAGATTTAGAGCAATCACCAAAAACCTTAATAAACCTCACAAGGATACCAAGTCTCCAATAACAGTAACGATGGTTTATTTCTCATAAACGCTCAATTAATCACTTGTTACGATCCCAAAAACTCCAAACTATCCGTGAATATAAATCACTCAAAAAGCCTGAATTTCCTCAGATGCAACAAAGAAATCAAACAAGGTGACACTGATGTAAAAGACACAGAATCAAAGTGATTTAATGATAAAACTATCAACCACTTCAGTTATCGATTTGGTTTAACAAACGTACAATGATTGCGTTAAACAAGTGTACATTAAAAATGGTTCTTATACAAAATAAGTATCTTACGGGCTATATGTCAACCTGGATGAAATACAGGCGAGGATCACAGCAACAGAAGATACAGCGAGGATCACATACACTGGCTCTAAAACGATCAACTCCAGGGGCGGTAAATCAGTTCTTTGCCGATGTGACTATGAGCTATCGCGGGGTAGACTCACTCCGATAAAATGTCCAGAAGAAGACGAAGCAACAACGGGTACACAATCTGACACCCGCCACAAAATATGGGGAAGAAGACCCCAAAATACCGAACTGTAGATTTAGTTGAAAATGTCTTTTCCGGAATTCAATTAAGCTCTTTAAACTGCACTCGGTCAAAGGCGAACTCTATCACAAGCTCCTCCAACGAGTTGAAAAACAATCACAGAAGTCGTAGCTTTCACCAGTCTGAGTATTTGTGTCCTGTCGAGGATTTGTGATGTTTTCTGGATAGTACTAAAACTAACTTCAAACCTCCTAGATCATTCTAGATCCTTCACAACGGATTAGCGCCGCCCACTAGTGTCAATGGACTTACACACAGAGAATGATTTGACAGCGTGCGTTGCATACACATAATTACATGTACACGCATTAGGGTCTCATAACATACGAAACAAGTATAGAAAGAAGCCCCGTGCTAGGAACCAGCCTTGCCAAACACAGGTATACCTCACCCTATATTATGCTTATAACCCTCACAACCGACCAATGACTGGCAGTCTGCACAATATAAACTTCATGTGCCGGTTACCACAACACTCTCTGATGAACTTGTCAGCGCTACTCTAATAAACCTCCGGGCAGCCCGCACAGTGGATGTAACTGAATTCCTCAGCCGTTCTACACCAATGTCAATGGCATACAGCTCACACAACCTTCCAATGCTTCAGCCTTCCTGATAAAGGTTACCCAACTCATGCTCTACAGCTCCGAGCCTTACATAAAGTTTACTTCAACAGTAAGTAACCCACCTCGTTATACAGAGATGCTACTTTTCCGGATTAAACCGGATTTCCGGTTTTATAAAAAAAATACCTCAACTTCCATTTTTTCCAGGCCGTCCATTTATTAACAAACAGCAACATGTATTTTTTTTCAAGCGCGCGCGCGGTCAACAGCTTCGCATTTTTACTATCCTTACGTTCGAGGCGTAGCACGCAAACACCCTGCAGACGTGTGTGTAGGAAGTTTGCATAGTGAGTGAAGGTGTCATGCACACAGCCTTGAAATGAGTCTGATTTTGTGCTGTGGTGGTCTCCGATCGCATTCTCCATGCAGGAGGACGAGTTGTCTAATATAATAATGTAGTAATAATGTAGTAAGGCCGATCGCGATCTCCTCGAAACATTCAAGATTGAAAAAATCAACAGTAGACGTGCATGTTTGAGGTAAGGCAAAACAAAAAGTGTTCCGTTTCCGATTACATGCCATTTTATAATAGGGTCGGTATGTCGGAAAGTTGTTTTTTTGTCGTTTTGTTGTATTCTGATACGTTTGGCGAGTGCGTAAAAAAAACCTACTTGCCCGATTCAAAACTAACAGCGAATGAACAAAAGCTGAGCCAAAATCCATCCAAGACCTCTTCAGTATACTTTAAACTCACATGAGGTACGCAGGAGATGTTTTTGGTTAATATGGAGGTATGATTGTCTCAGATATATTTCCAAAAAGATACATTTTTCGCTAATATGTGCACCAAATCGTCAGCTTGTGACTTATGTTGAGTCCACTTTCGTTCATTCTGGGGAGCGCAATCATCAATGCATATCGAGCAAAAGTTTGCGCAATCTGAAGATTGCAAACACGTGCGCATTTTTTTTATTTTTATGCCGAATAAAGAGTTTAGGGTCGCGGCATAAAGTTAGGGTTGGTTGGGTCACTCGCGACATTCATTAAGTTTTTTTCGTTACCACAGTGGCGTCTCTGGTATATCTCTCTCGCTGAACATAGAATCACAACGGTTCAGTCACACAGCTCAACCACCAGCTAACGCACACAGTAGCAGTGGGAACACGCAATTTTGTCACAATTTTGTCACACAATGCCAACGGCCACACAGTTCACGCTCGCAGAACAGTAAAAAGAAGCAAAGGGTAGAAGGGCGGGAAAGCCAGCACTGCTCGCTTATATCAATTTGCTAACACCCCACGCAATGCACATTGTGCACTGTGTCTTTATTTGGTGCATTCAACTTCACCTAGTCTACCCCCTGTTTCGTCACACAGGACCCAATCAGTGGTAATTAAAATAAAAAGCTTCAAATAAACCTACCATACTCTGTAACGTCTCAAAACAACTTATACAATGAAAAACATGTGAGGTTTACTATACCCCTCACATCTACTGTTTATACAATAATCAAAGTTCTCTCATGAGGTTTACCGACAACCTCTCGCACTTATGATATATTTTTAATTACAATAAATGTACCCATGTCTCATGCTCTATTTGGATCAAAATGCATGTAATGAGGTAAATAGGATTTTATTTTAAAAGTCACATGATCCCATGATCCCAACATTTTTGAGACTGCCTTCTTAGAATGTTGGAAATGTTAGGAAGCTGCTCCATAATCAGGGCCAATTTGTACAAAGCGCAGAAACCTTATATACATACATGTATTTTGCATGCTGGATAATTCCAAAACTTTCAAGATTAGGCCTAAAAAAAAAAAATTTTATGTTGGCGTAACCCGACCGACCCTAAAAATGCGGCCGACCCTGTATATTTTTATTTTTTTCAAGGGAAGAAATTTGATAATTAAATCGATATAAATTAGTTATAAATACGTTTGAAACAATTTCCGACTGTTTCTCATTGGTGTATTGTCTGACGAATAGCGTCTAGCGCGCGTGGAACTTTGGGAGTGCACAATGTTTGACAACGAACATGCAGAAAAATTGCGCAGGCCCGGTAAACACATGTGTTGTACACATACGGAGCTGTCTAGATGCACCATGTACTGTACCTTATGTATAGTCGCGTACCCGACTCCCAATATACTGCGCAGCGTTTCACAATGGTGAATACATGGGCTGCTTTCTTGGAAGTCTGGTCGGCGAGCGCAAGGCTGCTTTAATGAAAAATATGATAGCCTCGTCCTAGACTGTTGCACGGCGCAGACTGCTAAAATACAATATTAAAAATACTTGGCTATTTATTCCGTGTTAAAAAAAATTGTTTGTTGCAATGTAAATTATTTTAATTCAAGTTCTATCCTTTTACACAAACATATACATTCTAAAAATTGTAACTACCGTAGTTGGTTACGCTCCCATACTTCCAAAAGTATCAACATGGCGGCCGGTGTCAATGCGTACAGTGTTTCCATCAAGGGAAAGTGTAGATCTGACGTCATTTTTGATCGCTTAAAACGGATAAATTTGAGTAAACAGCTGGGGTTAATTGCCCAGAGCTGCGCCGATGATGTCAAAGTGGGGTACAAAGTGCTGAAAATACAATCGTCAAAGGAAGAAGCGGGTCCATACAAAGATGTTGAAGCAGATGAAACGGCCAGCATTTTGTCGGAATTTGGATTCCGCTTTTTGATGTGTACCTTTTCCTTTGAAAAGGATGATGATGATGATGAGCCAAGAAATATTTCTTTCGTCAAAAATAATGCGTTCGCAAAGATCATGTCGACACCGCAGGGCACCCAGAGACGAACAGTTCTAAAGAACTTGTGCAAAACTTGTGCACCCATTGTTTGAGAACTCTTGAATTTATGTCGAAATTGTGACACAAAATGTAAAGTTTCCCATGCTGCCAGTGTAGTATCTTGCCTGTCAGTATGCCCTGAAATGTACAAGGTCACTCTTTTTGTATACTAAAAGGTAGCCTATGGTCTATTAAAAAAAAGAGATACAAATAAAATGTTATGTCAGCAAGAGTTTAAAAGTATGCTGTTTGTTGTGTGTAGCCTTTTTTATTTTGTTATCGTGTATTACTACGGCATTTTCGTAGATTGGGGGGAAAAAAAAAATTATAAAAAAAAATAAAAAATCCGACATACCTACCCTATTTTTGGGGGCCCGTTACACCAACATAACATTTTTTTTTTTTAGGCCTTAGTTGGATGCAGATAGAAATCAAGTGTTTTTTTTTTACTTTTAAAATGCTGCTTCTCATAGCGAGTGTGAACCAGCCTTTTGAACCCTTGCATGTGCTGCATTGGTCAATTAATAGAAAATCAATTCTTTCATACAGTAATTGGAAGGGGTCGATAAGGACGAAGAAATATCACGCACTTACACCCGGTATTAATGTATGAGATCGTTTTATTGATCACCATTCAATTCTGTAAATAATGAATACAACATTCAATTCTGTAAATAATGAATACAAAACAGTTTTGAGTGGATGTTCTTGGAATCATCGAAACTCACTCTACAGAAACTCTCAACATTAAATCAGTTTTTATAAACAAACTAGAAAATACACAAACTTTTCTTATAACTGTAAACGTTCTCAAATCCAAACGGTGTACATGTAAATAAACACTAAACCATCTGCACTTATCTATAATCATAGACCACATACATGTACAAATAATAAACTTACTACTGTGACCGAATGCAAGTAAAACAGTCTGTTAATCACCGATGTGGTTCCTGTCACACACCAGTTAGCAGTATAGTAGTATAGTATCAGTATGTCTGTCTGTACCCATACTTATTAAAACCATGTTAAACATTACAACTACTCAGAATTATTTCAAACTAACACTTATTCCCTGTAATTTGGCTTGACAGAAACTCAGTTAACAGCGCAGAATGATTCGCCTTCCTTATCATTCCAATTGTGAAACAAACAGCATTTTGTATTTGTACATTTTGCCTGAGAAAATAATGTATCTAGTCAGTAGAAACTTATCACTCAATCACAAAACCCATAACTATTATCGGAATATATAACAGAAACCAACTCTATAAAACTCACCCAACGTGTTAAAACATAAACAGTAGTAAACAGCCCAAAACTACTCTCAGCTCATTCTATATTTCTGTAAAAACGTACACGTTAGCAACGCACCATTTTGTTGTGTCTGTCAAAAACTACACTTTGAAGAGCGCCCTCTATTGAACTGTTTCGCTCGAAACAATACTTAAAAGTGTATTCGTAAAATAAGACAACATTCTTTTAAAGCAAATTTGTTGTGTCACTCCCCAAAATCTTAAATGAAAAAGTTTCTATTAAGATTTAAGGGGCGACAGAAGAATTGTTTTCATTTTTTCAAGAATACCATTTTTAGCCGTGTACTCACAAGTAGTGCAACTGTCGGTAAATGAATGTCTGGTTATGATGTCATACATGTAGTTTGAGTTTGAGACGCAAATTACGTTCTCCTAACATGCCTAAAGTCCTCTTACATCTCATGGGTATAATAAGCCAAAAGAGGAGGATTTAAACTGCTAGCTTCAGAATCCTGTTAAGCGTAAAACAAAATGCTACACAATGCACATTTCGCTAATCAAAATTTGCCATTGGCCATTAAAATCAGCATTAAATGTGACCAAATTACCATAACTAATTTCATAAGCATTTAGTAAACAGCTAAATAATTTGTTATTCAAAATTCCCCCCAAAATCGTTTCCTAACAAAAACCATAATGTCACATCATCTTACCTTCTGGAAATGATGTCTGCACTTTGGTGGTGGGGGTAATATTCCTTCTGTAAAGAAACCAAGTCAAGGAAGTTAACAGGACAATACAAGCAATATAGACCATGGGGTGAACAGTGTGATTGTTCAAATCCGTGGTACCTTCTCTTGGACCACGGAATGTTGATGTATAATTGAGGAAATAAATATAAAAATGTCAAAACACGATGTTGCCTGTCATATAAGTTGCACATTTTCTCTAAATCTATACAAATTTGCACGCGTTTCCGCAATTCAGAAGCTCTGAAATATACGCATGACGTCATAGTTGAAACCCGAAATCCACCAATGAAATTCTGTGTTGACCAGCCTCGTTCATATGTTCGGAAAATAATGATTGGTAAATACAAATCAAACATGGCGGCCTCCGTGGGCCTTGCGTCGCCAGAAATTCCGCCCAGTTTATGCTGCATGCATGTTTATATAAACGAAACTGGAAACATCTCAACGTTTACAGAAGCAAGTTGGCGAAAGTTTCTTGACTGTGCTTCACGTTGGCGTGATTTATCTGACTCCGATGAAGCTAAAATTGTGAAAAAATTCATCAAAAGATTCAACGTCAATTTGACTATCGATGTCGCTGACATCGACAGCGACCATGGCGACGGTGTTGTTCTTATATCGGAAGATCACGGTGTTGCCACTCACCAAACACGGCCGTCAGAAGTTGGCTATCATCGTCGATGTTACCAACGTTTCTGTAACATAAATAAACTACATCAAGCCGAAAACAGACACAGGAAACATGTACTTGCAGGTGAGTTTCAACCTCCCCATTATTACTGATAAAAATAGATCACAGGTGGCAAGCCAATAAGGTCGAAATTAGGCCACTCTTTTTAAGTTTTAGGCTAACTCAATTTCATGGATGGATGGTAGTTTGTATAAACTTGAAATAATTTGCATTACTAATTAGTATAGACCACCATGGGATGAACGACTACCGTACCTGATGATAGTCCGAGTTACTGAACCTAACAACGCCTTTTTATAAATTCAAACTTTTCAGGAGCAGGGACTAGGGAGTGACAAAAACTGCTGTCATTTTGGACATCAGTTAAGGTTGCAGCCTAATTTTTTAATTTTTTTAAATTCTATCTTACACAATCATAACACCATATTAAACGACAATATCTCCTGCAAACCTTGGGTGAGTTTGAAGATAGAGGTCTTTGATGGATTTCAGAGCAGTTTTTGTCACTCCATCATGTTTTAAAAAGATTTTTTTATTTTTTATTTTACTGTACAACGTTGTGTTTTTTTGTAGCGGTTGCAGTCACACATGTGATAACAACTTTGTGTATTTATAGTTTCAGATGCAGATCACGAGTCATGTTCTGATGAAGATACCGGTAATGGTCCATGTAAAAGCCCCTGCAAGACCAAAATACTTCTCAGGTCGAGTTTATCTCCCAGAAAGCGTGACCACAGCAGCACAGATGTCCTTCCGAATGAATGTATCATCTGTAGACGACACCAATATCATAGAGACAGTAAAACTGGATCAAGACGAAAACTACCACTTACAAAATGTGAACAGATACATGCTAAAAGCTTGCTGGAAGCAGCAGAGAAACGGCAACATCACCGCATTCTGACACAGGTCAAGGGTAGGGATATGGTCGCCATAGAAGTGCGGTACCATAAGACATGCTATAAGGAGTTCACAAGATGCAGCATAGAATCCAACCAACCTTCTTTCGACATTGACCTTGGATATGCCCCATCATATTCCATCTTCTGTGACTCTGTTGTGCAACCAAGGTTGATCCAGAACCACGAAATTCTTCGGCTGACGACCCTCAACAAACTTTTCATCAAGACGTTGCATACTGTGCAGGGCATTAACGCTCCATCATACAAGACCCATAGATTAAAAAAAAAGTTAACAACAACTTTCCCTCAGCTGAGTTTCATCAAACCAAAGAACAGAAATGACAGTGAGATCGTGTTCACAGGTGAGATTCAGGTACCTAGTATAGTTGAACATGCAGTACATGAACATGGTGGCAGTTCAGAAAGCTCCAGTGATGAAGACACCAGCGCACGAGACCCCTGTGATGCCCCCCATGATGTGCCCCATGATGATGCAGGTGATGCTTTTGATGCCCCCGCTATCTCCGATCCAATGAAGTCATCAACCAGCATGACATCGATACTTGACCATTCTCAACTGCACACTTTATTCCATGCTTCACAGGTAAGAAGTTAATCCTATCCCCATTCATCACAATGTCACAAATGGTGCTTTCTCCCTCACCAATAACGACTACGAATATATTGTGTACAAAATTAAACCTTAAATTATCAAGCTACATCCACGCTGATTTTCTTCATTTCAGAAAAACGTTTTAAAGTATTTGTTTCATGGTTATTCTAAGCAAGATTTGTCCCTGCGTGACATTGACGTTTTTCCCCATGGCCAGTATAAACCTCCTTCCCAAGGCCTGTGCACTAGCGTTGGTTTAAACATCGTTGTGTCGCTGGGGAACAAGGTTAAATTGTCTCTTCGTGAAAACTGCGGTTTGGAGGGATGGGGTTTCACGAAGGGACAATGTCACTTCGTGAACACGCAAAATGCTTCAGCGGTAATTTTCCATTATTTTATTATCGTAATTAGGACATTTCTACTTATTTTTTTTACATAAAAATGTCACTTAGTTGAAGACATCAACATAAATAATTGCAATCACCTTTTTTAAATTTTTCAAAAAAAACCCCGATTTTGGACGATATTGTCCCTTCGTGAAAACGGTGACGATATGTCCATAACTTTTCATTATGTTCTAAATATTTTTTGCCAACTTTGGGTAAACAAACTAACTGGCAGGCAGAATTTGTTTCATTTTGTAGATTCTGAAAGATATTGTGGAGACCCACCAAGCTACGAAAATCAACTGGCCACCAACAGCTGATGATCTTACCACTGAAGCAGCAAAGAGGTAAATTCCACACATTCTCTTTAATTTCCTTGCATGGTGTGTTGGCGCCTCATGTGAGCCCGAACTTTCAACATTTTGTTCAGTTAGTGAGGATGTTAATAGAAAGTTGCTTTCAGTTGCTCAAGATGTAATGTATATCAGTTCAAAGGGCAGAACAATTCTTCCAAAACATACATCCTTGGCAATGACAATTCGTCACATGACGGGTTCAGCTAGGCTTATCGGCATTCTGAATGGGTACGGTCACTGTGTCTCTCATACCATGGTTCTAGAACATGACACAGCATTAGCAGAACAGCAGTTGGCACGAGGAGGCCTACAAGGCCCACTTTTGCCTTATGGTCATCATATATAGATATGGTGCGGACCCTGCTAGCTTTCATCCGAGCTACGAGAGAAGGGGAGCTGCTCCACTTGTCCACAGTGAGGTCACTTATTCCATGGTTTTTTGCATATGACCATACAAATTATGCAAGGTACCTGCCCGCATACTGGTTGGAAATGCAGCGCTTGTCAACAACACATCCAGAAGTTTATGCTGCCTTACTTGCTGGTGATTTTGCTGTAAACAGACAGGACAATCATGGATTTGCTGGCGTCCCCGCAGACCAAATAATCGAGCAGACGGTGAACCGTGACACTAAAACAAAAGGTGGTATTATTGGCTTCACGACTAGGAAATCTTATGTTCACAGGTGGATTCTGTCTCAACACTCTCGTGCTGGAATCTCCAAACAATGTGAGGTGATGGCTGGCAAGGCTGGACAAGTTGCAAAAGTGAAGGACTTAAACAATGCCAACATCAAAAAAGATCTGAAAAATGTGCAGTCTGTGTGTGATACCATAAGTAGTATTGTCAACCCATTTGAAGATGACACTCCAAGTCTGTTGCATCTTGCATCTGGCTTGATTGCTACTCCAGATATAACTAAAGATCTCTCTCAAGCACACATGCGTGGGCAATCGGCAGCAGAGGACTACTTGAAATTGAGACTCCAAGAAGGAACCATAGGCTTTCATACCGCAATCAAGCATCAGAGTCTTAAGACATTTTCCCATTTGTTCAAGAAGACCAAAAAAGGAATCAAAGGTGGAAAAGAGGTTGTTTTGAAACAAGATCGCAGTTTGTTTGCCCGACTACTTATCATGTCAAAGTCCCGTAAGGTTGACATCCAGGAGATGCTTGAGTACACTTTGAACTCTGTCCCACTCACACTAGCAAATGAAAATGGGAGTCTTAAGAAGACGAACAAATCCAGCATCATGAGGAAATTGGAATCTATACCAGATCCATCCCCAGTGATTGATAGCATACCAAAGGGCAGTATCTGGATAATCGACGGAATGGCACTCATACAGGAGATCAATGCTCAGACAGTGGTAAATATGACATTCGGTGACCTCGCAAGTTACATCTTGAGGAGGACTGTTACCATGGCTGCCAATCTATTGTCTTCATCAGTCCACTTTGTCACTGATTGTTATCCTTCGATTAGTATTAAAAATGCAGAGAGAGGTAAGCGTGCCACTGCAGGATTTCAACGAGTTAAAATCTATGGCCCTGACCAGTCCATTCCAATCCAGTGGAAGAAATTCCTATCCTGTGGGGAAAACAAAGAAGCACTAATAGAGTTTCTGTTTACAAGATGGAAGCAATCTGACCCCAGTGAGTTGCAGGGAATAACCGTTTTCCTTGTTCACGGAATTCAGTGCCATTCTTTCAGTAGTTCATCAGGAAATGTTCAAGTACAACGTATTCATCAGCTTGAAAGCTCCCAAGAAGAGGCGGACACACGACTTCTGCTTCACAGTGCCTATGTATCTGAAAACGAGCCAGCATCATCTGCAAACATCATAATCAGGAGTCCAGACACAGATGTTTTCATCATTGCTTTGACTCTTTCTGACATGATTGATGGTCGCCTTTTGTTTCATACTGGAAGAGGAGATCACCTTCGCACAGTTGACATCAAAGCTGTTCGTGTAGCCATTGGTAATGACATGTGTGATGCTTTGACTGGTCTGCACTGTTTCACGGGGTGCGACTCTATCAGCGCCTTTTATGGTAAAGGTAAAACAAAGTCACTGAAGCTTGTCATGGAGAATGAACAGTTCCAAAAAACCTTCGCTGACTTGGGTGATTCTTTTGTGGTGTCAAAAGATATGTTCAAAGAACTGGAAACATTTGTCTGCATGTTGTATGGTCAGAATGTTACCTGTGTCAACATCGCACGGTACAACATGTTCCGGATGAACTACAAAATGGAGAACCTCATGCCACCAAACCTGGACTCACTTCAGCAGCACATACTCCGTGCAAATTATCAAGCTGCAATCCACAAGAAGGCACTTGAACAGTTTCCTCAAATTCCCAGTCCCAACCAACATGGCTGGAAACTTGAAAATGGTAATCTTGAAATCCAGTGGGGTACATTGCCACCAGCTCCGCAAAACTTGCTAGCATCTACAAAGTGTGGTTGCAAGAAAGCGAAATGTAACACTCGACAGTGCGAATGCGTGAGAAATGGTTTTCCATGTACAGACCTGTGCAAGTGTACTGATTGTGAAAACACATGTAATGAAGAGGAAATAGGCAGTGAAGGTGAAGATGATGATGTAGAAGATGTAGTTGATTCTGAACCAGAATAGAGAAAAAACTCAATGATTGTATACAAAAGCATCTGGTATGAAAATTTTCAGAGTTTTCCCAACACAGTCTCATGGTTCAAATATGTTTTTGAATTTGTTTTAATATTTGTTTTAAATGAACTATCACACCATTGACTGGTTGTTTTGTTCAATTTTACAAGCAAAAGTTTAAAACTTCTTCCACACCAGAAAAGTATCAGTTTTACAATTTAAAGTGTTTTTATCAATCACTTGCATTCAGGTGGGGTATACAAAAGACTAGAAATTCAATCAAATTTAATGCACAATTCAATAATAATGTATTTTCTATGATATCACATGACTTCTCATGCTAATTTTTATTTACACTTCCTGGCGCAGGTACATGTATGTGTATACCCGACCTGAATGCAAGTGATTGATCATATTTTACTTGCAATCTATACATTGTACATCATGCTGGATATGACTATCACTTTGTTGTATATTTTTGTGGGAACGAATGGACTCGCCATGGTGTGCTGAACAGTGTCTGAATAGTTGTTGAAAAACAGAAGTTTTGCTTCTTTTAAGGCCATGTTATGTTTACAGAAAGAGTAGATTTGTTCCAATCATCTAGTTTCGATATGATCGGAAATGTTTTTCAAAATGATTGGTACATGTACATGTACTAGGATTAAGTTTTTAAAAAAAAGATTTAAACTAAAGGGACAAGATTGTCTACATATCCTACTGATGGATTGTTTTTATTTATATAGATCAGGACCAGGCCTCTTTTATTTAATTGTAGGAAGCCGAGAAGTGCAGCGTGTTTTAGCAAAACAAAATGGTTGCCATGGTAACATCAGACCTACAAAAAAAAGTATTTAACCTTTATCAATATTTGGTAAAGTCACCAAGTTTCATGGCAATCTGTCATATCGGTAAGAAGTTATGGGCAAAAATATTGGATGGGGGGGGCATGTTGTGCCCCGCCCCCACATTAATATTACATAATTAATAATCAATATTATCTTGAAAATGTGCTATTTTACGACTTGGCAACAACCCTAATTAGATTCAGCACCATTGCTCATAACAATATTTGACATAACTAAAGAAAAAGTCGAAACAAAATGCAAAAAATGCCCTACTAGTGCGACATTAAAAATGTGGTTGCCAACTCCAACTAAAATGGTTGCCATGGAAACATCAGAACCTCTGACAATAAAACAAAAACTAACTTATGATTTGTTATCATTCTTTGGTAAAGTCACAAAGTTTCATGACAATCTGCCCTATCGGTAAGAAGTTATGGGCAACAATACTAAATGTGGGGTGCGTTTTGTGCCCCGCCCCCCACTGGTAATCAATAATGATCAATATCTTGAAAAAGTGCAATTTTATGACTTGGCAACAATCATAATTGGATTCAGCACCATTGAAACCTCCTATGGTCCGAATATTATGTGGTCCTGAGATGGGGACCACGAAATTTAAAAAATAGGCCTCTTTTATAAGTTCATCCCATGGTCTAATACTCTTGCATTATTCAGGCTATGTTCTGTCCTGATGTGTCTGCTTATTTCTGCAGGTCCAATTTAAAACTCTCCCACTTGGTTAAACTACATGTATGTCTTTTGTACAGTTACTGCAATGTTGTCAACAAAATAGATCATTAAACTTATAAGGAAACTTGATTATTGAAAAAAATAGCAATTCTGTTGACCTTGACTTAGGTATCCTAGCATAGCATGTCACTATGTTATAGTTTTTTTTCAAAATTATAT
This sequence comes from Leptasterias polaris, assembly GCA_037783415.1. NCBI lineage: Eukaryota > Metazoa > Echinodermata > Asteroidea > Forcipulatida > Asteriidae > Leptasterias > Leptasterias polaris. The sequence continues at coordinate 48,362 of JAZGTN010000136.1, forward strand.
CATCTATTGGACAATTCAGGAGTGTCATTTAAAATTATTTACATGTAACCAAAATAAGGTCATTTTTAGTTTCAATTTTCAATGTTTGAGAAAAATAGTGAAAGTCAATGAAAGGTACACTATACACAGGCGCAATGAAGAATGAGCTAATAACAATATAAACAAACAAACAACCCAAAAACAACAAAACATGACAGCAATTTTTTCCCCGTTACTTAACTCGGCTGCTACCTGGATTAGGAGCTTGGTTTCTCCACAAACTGGTTGTTTTGCGACGCTCAATTGGTGTCAACATTTCAAAATCCCCTGGTTGTATGAAGGCTAGATGTGAAGGATCCTTAACGCCAAGAAGCTCTACAAGCTTTTTCATGATCATCTTCTGTTTTGACCGTTTGATGTTTGGCAGGGCGGTTTTCAATGCCAACTCTACTTGAACGTGCATGTCCATGATGATAACAGTGTCATTTTCGCTATCAGTACTGTTTGGTGTTACCTCAGCCATTGTCAATACCATAGGTGGTTGGGCCTTTACTTCAACTATTTCTGGAGACAATTTTAATTTTTTAGTTAAAAATATCATGAAACAGGTGACGGGCCTCCAAAATGCTGCAACATTTCTTACTTATCTACTATTTTGAAGGAATTTGGGGGAACACTTTACATTTGAAGTTTTCAAAAGCATTCAGTTTGCAATCGAACTAATGAGGGACCAGCTTGTTTCATTTGGATCTAGCTAAAACATGACCTGAAATATTGTAGTCATAACAGTGTTCGAAACATGCATAAATGGCAGTACTTTTACAGCCAAGAATTTTCTACACTGAAAGTCTGTACACTGACAAAAGTGAGACAATTAAAGGACAGTTTTGAGACCCTTGTGCAATACTGACAGCAGCTAGTCGACATACAGTAGGACTACAAGTTGTGTTGGAATAGAAATTATTTATTACATGGAATAGACAAATCATATACATTTGTATGGTTTGTTTTTCAGTGAAATCATGTATCCTCCATCGACCTTGTATGACAACAATGGGCAAAAATCCATTAACTTGGAGTATGCAACACAAACAACATAATTTTATCCTGTGTCGCTATGTTGTACTTGGTATAAGCCACAACTATGCACATAGGTAGACTGGTGTAGCTTGACAATGAAAATCACTTCCTCTCCTGACACTAACACAAGCATGATACTACCAAAGGTCCAGCCTCTGCCTTCCTTTACTATGAGAAACATCCCTTTCTTGTACTTTGTACCTAAGATACAAATTTGTCAGAAAGAAGACACTGTGATGGCAAGTCATAAGCAAGTACAGCTTCTTGGACTTCTTTAACATACATATCAGGGTAGAATGTTAGCCCTGCCCGTACTTTAACATTATCAGCAAACAGTCGCCCATGAAAGGAATATGCTTGCAGCAACTGGTGCCTTTCTGCCAGTGTTGAAGTAATATTGATGAAATTCTGGTTATGGCGAGCAACTCCGATCTTGAAGAATGAATGTTTTGACGCAAGGTCCATACTCGGATCAAAGGTCCAAACATATGAATGAGAAAGGGATAATCACTTGGAAAGTGTTGCTTGGGTTTGAGGTTTTTGTCAAGGAAAAAGATGTTGCCTTTGTTCAAGACAATTGTCAGGGAAAAGATGTTGCCTTCAAACAAGCCACCTGTGAAGATTCCAGCCATGGAGAAACTATAATTTCCACAACTTCTTTCAACAGCACAAGCCAACTTCCTTCAAACTGGATCATCAATATTTTGAATCAGATCGTACACTACCTTCGGAAAAAACGAAAACAATACCAGTTTTTTACTGCATGTCCATGTACCTTTTCATCAAAATTAACTGCTGTTAGCATGTCAGCAGCATCACATCCTTTGAATGGAAACTGTCCCAACCTCTCATTTAAACTGCAATGGTGAACCACTTTTTACCAACAAAATATTTGATGAACAACGCCATATCATAATCTACAACGCCTCAACAGGGAGGAAGGCCATGACTAGCTACATGAAAGTGGGCCATGCTCTTGGACACAGAATTAAATTTAATTTCCTCATGATGTATCAGTTCGCCACCAATATCACCATCCAACACATCAAGGGAGTTCTTGTATGTTGATGGCGTTAACGTAACGCTTATCAGATTCAAATAATTTTGGGGGATAAAAAGTGATATATTTTTACATAGCACCAGTACTTAGAAGTGAAAAGTTTCTCAAAATGCATTATACTATCCAAAGCTGCTGTACTTCTTACCAAGTAAGTCTTTATTGCCATTTATTTTCAGAATCTTTACCAAACGTACACAGACCCTTTAACAAAGCTGGAGAGTTGACATGGCACGAGAGCCTTATACCAGAGGAGATATGAGTAAAACTAGGAGGGGATTAAGGGGGCAAAAAACATTCAAGCAACTGTTTCAGGTGGCAAATGCACCTCGTCACACTGTAGCTGTGTGTGCTTTTGAGACCTCAGACAACACACACACAACCTAGATGTGGGCTTAAAATTGGAGGTACTGGCAGAATCACAGTGGAGGTAAATGCATCACGTACTACAGCAGTTTTAGATAAAATACACAAGGAAAGAAAGAAATATCATCAGAACTAAAACGTTTTCATCAGATTAATAACAACTTTTTTCCAAATATTTCTGTTAAAAAATTACAGAGGCCGAAAGCTGCGAATATTTGTACTAGGAGTGCTTGACTAAGATTTATGGGTTATCAGGGTCATTTGGTGAGTATCCTTTCATTGTGACAAATGTCATAGTTATTTTTTATGTTTTCATTTTTGTTGAACAACAATCATTATATGAGGTAACCCTCATCTATTGATTATGCAACTTTAGGACATCACTGTTGCATGTGGTGTACTGCTGAGTACAAGGATATGAAACTCTCGTCACAAGAAATGAAACCATGTCAACCAGGAAGCCTTCATACCATGGCAACTTCTCTGGAGGCTTTCAGATCTGCTGGAGAAAAACACGCCACAGCTAAGATTTTTGAAAATGTCATAAAGGAACCGCCCATGAGGGTTGAGCTTTGTCGGGTAAACATAGGTAAAAATTTGTTAGTTGAATTTGTGTGTTTAGAATGATTGTGATATACTGACACTGATACCCTTATCTGCAGGTGTGCATCCCAGGGTTACATTATTAGCCTTGGCCTTTTCCGTAAGTGTTTTTCAAGTTATGAGGCTGCATGCAACAGACTTGATCGTGAAAATGCCATGACCATGTCGACCCAAGGAATACACGAGTGCAACTGCAGCTCTTCACGAACCTGTCCTTTCAAGAAGATATAAAGTGATCTTGGAAACCATCCAACAAGCTCATGAAATGGAGAGAAAGGCACAGGCATTTGAGGAAAACAGCAAGATTCTTCAGGATCAAGTATTATCATTTGCAAAGATCGAAGAACCTCATGATCCAGCTTTTCAATTCTGCAAGAGATCCATTCAGATAGCGTTAAAGAGGCAAATGAATTAGTAAGTGACAATACAATATAATTATAATTAGCATAATATCCATACTCCGTTTTGTGAAAATACCTTCTACAATTATTTGCTTGTTTAATATATTTCAGCTGTCCAAGTCAAAGGCACTGCACCAGAACATCCCCAAGAAGTTGGCAGCTGGTGAAGGACGCCTTTCTTTGCAGACAGAAAATATAGCAAACTAACAAATTCAGTGGTAGATGTCACCGCAAAACTATGTCCTGGAATGAAGGAAAAGGTACAAGAAGTTGCCAAACAATATGGGAACTTGTTATCTAATGTTGCAGCATTTCCAGACAATATTTTTTTTACTCCATTCTCACGTTAGAATGGCGGAGCTGCTCGCCTCGCATAGTATTATTTTAGAGAACGCCAAAGAAAGGATAAAGTAAAAAGGCATAAATATATATCATCTGAGGGAAAATCGAAGGTGATTCCCAAATGCAATAAACTGCATTGTTGTATACAATCATATCTCTCAATCACACGCAATCATCGCTTCGCCAACAATTTTTGAAGATATAATTTTTATGCGTGAACGCACATTCAGGGCCGCTGCTGAGAGGAGACAGAAAAATTGTATCTCAAAGCTAAGCATGAACAATTTGGAATATTTCGGAAAACTGTGCTGTTGCCCAATGATGAAGGGCTGAATGACGTTTGCACTACTTTCCAATCTACAATTGAATAGTCTAGGTGTATGCGTTTAATGACTTGTACAATAAGGGACACAGGGGGACAGAAATAGTTGTTTTCAGATGTCCAGCTTTGGCAAAAAGCATCTACGCCACATACCACTTTGCACCAGAATTTATGTTGAACCGTAGGAGTTTTGCGTTGTGAGGTCAGGCAAAGCGATCTATTGAGTGGGGTCCCCAAAGATTGTCTATGAGATTGAATGACAGAATCAATTGCCCTATCATTGCTTATCTTATCAGCGAGTTTATTCTCATTTCTAGGATGAAATCGTGTTTCTTAGACAAAGTATGTGTTCACATTGCAATGTTATGTAGATCGGTTTTGACACTACCACACGTGATTATCTTTGGCACATTTGAATTGTCAGTACACCATTTGATAGTTTTGTGAGAAACCACGTGTTAAGGTTCTGAGAGTAAGTTAAGGGCCGCTGCTAGTGGCCGCCAAGTTGAGCTTTTGCGTTTTCTGATTGTGACCAGTTTCCTTGAATCTTGAGATTTGGTTGGTAACCTACTTCGCTGGCATCTGAATAAATGGTCATAGATGGGACAAGTCTGAGTCTAATGGAAAAGCCGTTTAGGGAAACAATGTTTTGAGCCCAGAATTCGACTTCAGCTTCACTTGATTTGATTGATCTATATGAGTCACGAGTCATCAATCTAGCAATGGGGCCCAATGCTAGGGACATTGAGATTACTTGACCCGTGAAACATGCCAGCTGTTTAACTGGTACACAATTGTTGGCTTGGTGTGCCGAAAAGATTGCCGAGACCGTTGACAGAAGTTTGTACAGTTTCTTTTGTGGTATGCGAAACAGCAAATTCCTGGAATCAATGATGAAACCCAAGTATTGTATTTCTTCGATTGGTTCCCATATGCATTTTGCTTTACTAGGAACAAAGCCGTTATTGTTGAATGGTATTTCGCACTATAATTTTGCTACTTTGCGCTGAAGCATGGTCTGATGAAATTATAAGACCGTCGTCAATGTACATGAAAGAAATGATGCTCTGAGAGCGCCAAAAATACACTAGCGGCCTTGTTAGCTTAGTAGAGGGTGGCATGTGCTGCTTAATCCAATTGGAAGGGCAGTAAACATGTAATACACTGTAAACAAAATCTAGTCTAGGTGACTAAAACAATCTAGTCAAAATGGTGTCTTTATCGACTTATTTTAATTCGTCATTGAAATTCAATGACTTATTATAGTTAGTCATATTACCATAGTTTGTAAGTCAAACGACTAGTTTTTCTTCGTCTTTCCATGGTGTCTGAATCGACAAAGTTGATTGGTCAAGCGACCTAAACGTTTAGTCATCAATGAACAGACTAAGCAAATTAGTCAAATGACTAGTTTTTACTCCTTGTTTTATTTAAAGCCAAAAAGGAAAATAAAAGTGTTTGGTAAAACATACTTGTCACAGCTTTAGGGAACTGCATTGCTCAAAACCTAAGAATCTTTAAATGCAACATGTACCAAATAAAAGGCAAGAATGTGGCAGTTAATACTATACTGTTTGTGTACATTTAAATCATTTGTATCCCAAATAAACTGGCACTGTTTAAAGTAATTTAAAGATGATATAAAGGATTGGCAAGAATACAAAAACAACATAATGATTTAGTTTTAGTCTGAAAGCTTATTACCATTTTATGAAGCTCATCTAAAACCAAATTTTCTATGAAATATTATACACAGCTGCTCCATAAAGGAACTTACGAAATAACTTGACAAAACAGAAACCATTGTTCATTCTCAAAATATGTTTGACCGATTTTGATGAAACTTTCACAACTTTGTTGTAAGATGTAAACATAATCGGAATGAATGCATTCATCCCAAAACCAATCCTGTATTATACCTTTAAAAGTACTGAAAAAATTCCTATGCACATCAAGTTGGTAACTTGGTTGTAAAATCAACATACTTTATATCAAAACTGAGAATGATTAAGTTTACATGTGTATTTCTAAAATAAAATAAAAAGTCATTATTTTAGAAATTCCAGCGTAAATCAAAATTCCTTACATAGTGTAACAAAAATGTATAACTGGACAAAGTGTGGGTCAATCAATAATCTTTACCATACCAATTTTATGACGAAATGTCTGTCCATATTCCTTTTGTTCGTACATTCAAATTTGTATTACATTCTCACACTTGGACTCAGCTGTGTATAGGGAAAAGTAAATTGTTAGTTTTTCACCATTTTACTTAGTGGCATTGGCAAATTGTCTTGGATGTTAAGCATCACTTTCTGAAGGAAATTGAAGGTCTTCCTCAAGCAACTTGGATAAGCCATATTAAAACAATAAAAAACAGAAAGAAACATTGAAACATTTTTGCAGCCTGTAACCTCAAAAATGTGGACAATTCCAATTAAATCGGAACAGTTGGCAGGTATATACAGCTGAAAAAACTGTCACAGTATTTTCATAATGAACATCATATAAGGTGTTCCAGCTGAAAAGAATGAGCTCTCAATACATGCCATCTGTATTTAAAAAACTAGGACATAAACCCTTCATAAACCCTTCACATACCGTATCTTCAAACAACAGCATATCTGTCACCTTCTCTTGGAGCAATATTGGGACAGCCATAATGCTTGCTAGTCTGCCTGACAGTAATGAAGTTTTAAAATAAATCAGGTGAACAAAGAAAAATTATCTGAACCCACAACCTCTCAATTACTGTACAAGTGCTCTGCCAACCGAGCTAACCAGTCCTATTATTGGAGGGAGGTCCTCAGAATGTCAAGCCTCTAATATTCGGTGGGGCCAGGTCAGTTTGAAAGTTGCTTGATTATTCTTGTTATACACACACACGCGCGGCGTGCACACGGACGACCTGCATGCACGTACTTATGAAGCGAAAAATAACGAACATGTCCACGCATTCAAACCGAGGACTTGGAGAGGGTTTTAACAAAAGGGCAGGCCTGGAATTACACGGAGGCCACGGCCTTCGTTGCCCTGGTCTTGGCCTTAGTGCCCTTTCAAAAGTTTCCCATAGACTTTATGATTTTCCAATACAAGTGCCCTTTGCAAAATCAAAATGGCCTTGCCCTTTCAGAGATGAAATTCCAGGCCTGAAAGGGATCCGGGAAAGTCACACCGAGGACGTCCTCGATTCGATTTCGTGTACAAAACCAATGGGGACGTCTAAAAAAAAAAAATTCCAAACAATGGGAGAACAAAGAGAAGTCCTCGGTTGACACCATAAACACGAGTATATGACTCTGAGCATGGCGGTGTGTGTGGTCTCTGTGTGTGTATGCCCGATTGCCCGGGGGATCAGACTTGACATGAAAGTGGCGATAAACTTTGGGTCAATGTCGATGTAAATTCCACATCATTTTTGCCAGGAAGGTCGCTTGATCATAATTTTATAATCATAAGAAATAAAGGGTTTTGATTTGTATAGGCTATGAGAAAAACTCGAAAATTAAAATGTGGGGACATTCCTCAATTTGATTTGCCAACACTACCACTCGACCAGTAACACTATACAACAGTATAATCATCATCATGCAATGCCAGACTAGACTGCACACAATGAAGACGGGAGTCCAACAATAGACTACGTTAGGCCTACCACGATTCTTTTATTGTCAAGTTTCAGATACAAAAACCACAAGAAACACAATTTCAACTTACCGAAAATTAGAGCCCATCGTACTTCTGGAAGTTCTGCAGTTTTACGACCGAGCTAGAGTGTAGCGGCACCACTGCATCAGTGCATGTGATAAACACACGTAACACGTACGTACACGATGGGATGTGACGTACACAATGGGATAACACACGCTCTTGATGTGATACATTTCGGCGTGAATGTCTTCGCGCCGAAATGTATGGCATGGCGTGTGTTAGTGCGCATGCTCAAGAAATCTGAGACGCCCGAATGAACCGTGCTTTTTCGTCAAGCAACGTACTCGCGTGAATTTCGAAAGTATTGTAACGAAATTGGCCTGAGTGCTTGTTGCTTTTGCGCGTCATGGCGCTAAGGCGTGCTATACCTGCTGAGCATGCGCAGTAAGCTGCTTAGGTGATTATTAGCGGGCGCCTCGTGCGTGCGACACGAGTTGCTGTGGAGCTATCAGACAGACAGGACAGACGTGTTACAGGAGCTCCGACAAAGTAGTGGTTTGGTGCTAGTTGTTTGAGGCGGCGTTGTTGCTGGTGTAGCGGGAGGAGGACTGAGTGGTTGGAGTGTCCGTGACAGCGGGGTCGTTAGAGCCTGTCAGAGCCTGTCAGAGATCGTCCGTGGAGGCGGCGGCGGTGTGTGTCCGAATCTAGCGGCGTGTGTCCGAATCTAGCGGCAGCAGCTCAGCTCAAGGCACTGGTCAAAGCGCTGGGTATGTCGTACATAATTGTTTAATCAAAGTTAATTACGAGCACTGTTCAGGACCTATTTGGTTGAACTTCCCCACGAGTCAACACCATCTTTAATTATAGTTATTATAAGTGCTTTCGGTATGAAGCCTCTCAATCAGTAATTCGGAATCTCAATTACAATCCCTTAAGGATACAGAAAACCCTTGAGGAAAGTCAAGGCTACCTTAAGGAAACAATTACATCCCTTAAGGAAACAATCACATCCCTTAAGGAAACAATTACATCCCTTAAGGAAACAATCACATCCCTTAAGGAACTAGAAATCCCTTAAGGAAGCATTTGCGTAACTAATTAAGTCAATGATGTGTTTGAGTTACAATAAAGGGTAAAACCCGTGGCTCTTGACTGATCTCTCTTAGTCCGATTATTGGGTCCATGTGCTGCTCTATTTAGTTAAGCTCCCGTCCATAGAGTTCCCAGGAAGAAGTGTTGCGTGCGGCGATATACGGTTGCCAAACGACCTCCCCCACAGTACTGTAGGGCTGCCGCTCGCCTGTGCAGTACCGAGTCAGAATTGACCCGGACGGGTTTCGCCACATTGGTGTCAGAAGTGGGATAAGGCGTAACACTTTCAGGAGACTGCATCTGCAGTGATGGATTCTAAATGGATGGAGGAGGAGCTTGAGGTGCTCAGGGTGGAGGCACACCATGCCGAAAGCATGTACGAGGATGCACTCAAGGAAAAGCGAGAACTTGAGGAACAATTACAGAAAATGAAATCAATGATCCAGGATCAGGGAGTAGGACGGACCGAAACACCGGAACTGTTTATGGACACCCCAACCCCTGCAATCTCAAGCACTTTTCGTTCAACCTCAGGTGTACCAGGCACACCTGCAAACACTAGACAAACGGAGGAGACAACATCCTTGGTAGAGGCTAAGGAAACTAAGAAAAGTGAGGACAGAATTAGGAAACCGAATATTTGTCCTGACCGGTTCAATGGAAAGGTGCCATGGAAGGACTATAAGGCACATTTTCAGGCTTGCTGCGTAGCAAATGGATGGAAAGACAGCCAGGCTGCTGTATTCTTGGCGGCCAGCCTTCAGGGACAAGCATTGAAGGTGCTGGGATGCCAACCGGAGGGAAAGGAACTTTTACTTAAGGATCTTTTGGACAGACTAGACCAACGTTTTGGACCAGGACAACAGGCAGATTTCCATCTGATGGAGCTGCGTCATCGTCGTCAGGGAGAGACTGAAACCCTGCAGGAACTCGGAGCCAGTGTGAGAGAGCTTGCAGCACTGGCATACCCGGAGTTCTCAGATGGGAGTAGAGAGAGACTAGCAAAGGGACATTTCATGGACGCCTTGAAAGACAGAGAAATCAGGGAGGGTATTTTCCGTGCAAAGCCTGCCACCCTTGATGATTCGATCAAGGCAGCGTTGCAAACGCAGAGTTTCCTACGTACAGAGGATCGTAGGACTAGCGAGAAGGCTAGGAAGTTTGCTAGGGTACTGGAAGGCACGGACGAAATTACGATGAAAGAACTTAAGGGAGAGATAAGAGAAACACAGGAGTCCATGGGCCAAGCCTTGGGAAAAATCCAGGTGATGCTACAGGATATCAGTAGGGGTAGCCAGGAAAAACAAGTGAGGTATGATAATGGACCGAGACCTGAAAAGGGAGAGGACAGGACGTCTGTTACAACTGCAAAGGCTCAGGACATTTTGCTAGGAACTGTCCTGCACCAAGGAACGACGAGTGTTACAGTTGTAATGAAAAGGGACACATTGCACGGGACTGCAAATCACCAAAACATGGGCAAAATGGAGAGTCGGGAAACGACGAACAGCCTTCCCTGGGGTCCAAGGGTGGGCTGGTGATTCGAAGGGACCAAAAACAGTAGGAGGAATCCTTCAGGGGATTACGCTTCCCTCAAGGGACCAGAAGAAGGGGGGACTTTATGTGAGTGCCCGTATAAGGGGAGAAGAGACACTTATGCTAATCGATACAGGGGCGACAGACACCATAATTTCCATGGCGGTATACTACCGGATACCAAAAGAACGGAGGCCAACGTTAAGTATGGACGGAGTAGGGCTGTATGGAGCTGACGGTCACCCAATAGAGACAATAGGTGGAGCGCGGTTAGAGGTTCAAGTTGGGAACACTACCTCTCAAGTACGGGCAATTTTTGCCAAATTGGAGATGGATGGAATCCTGGGGATGGACTTCCTTCTACCGACGAGGGGACGGTTGGATTTTCGGGAGTTAGTCCTTGCCCTGAATGGACAGAACATTAAGTGCGTGAACAAAAAGGGAAATAATTTCTGTGCCCGGGTGGTTGTAGGAGAGACCATGTCGGTGCCTCCAGGGCATGAAGCACTTATATCAGGGAGAGTGACTCAGGAGTTTACTGGGCTTGGAATAATGGAACCTGCAGAGAGTACGGAGTTGGCGGCTAAGGGGCTGATTGTTGCAAGGCTTTTGGTAAAGCCCGAGGAAGAACAATTGCCAATAAGGGTGTTCAACCCAGGAAAGAGGGTGTGTATCGTGAAGGCCGGCAGTATGGCTGGGACACTGACTCAGGTGTCGGAAGGGGACGTGCAATCACATCAACCCATACAAGGAGGACTACCAGGGCAGTTGCCTGAACATTTGCAGGACTTGTACAACCGGAGTATCCAGGGAGTGAATTCCAAGTATCATGCAGAGGTGGCAGGGTTACTTACTGAGTTCCGGGATGTATTCTCAAAGGGCAGTGAAGACATTGGACGCACGGAATGCGTAAAACATCATATTGCGACAGAGGGCACAAGGCCAGTACGAGAAAGACCTAGGAGATTTCCGGCAGTGGAGCAGGACGAAATCAATCGGCAAGTCCATGACTTGCTTAAGGACGGAAGGATTGTACCCTCAAGTAGCCCATGGGCGTCAAATGTAGTGCTCGTTAAAAAGAAGGACGGAAGCAAGCGGTTCTGTGTGGACTACCGGAGACTTAACTCCGTAACTATAAAGGATGCCTATCCGATCCCCAGGATCGATGATTCCCTTGATGCGCTGTCGGGATCGCAGTGGTTCTCCACATTGGACCTTGCCTCCGGTTATTGGCAAGTGGCATTAGATGAGGAGGCACAGGAGAAATCAGCCTTTGTAGTCAGGGGCGGGCTTTACAGTTGGCGTGTGATGCCTTTTGGGCTATGTAATGCGCCTTCGACCTTCGAGAGACTCATGGAACGGGTATTGAGTGGTCTTCACTGGGAAACACTTTTGGTCTATTTGGACGATGTCATAGTGTTCGGCAAGACTATCCCGGAGGAACTCAGTCGACTTAAGGTGGTATTTCAGCGCCTGAGGGACGCAGGGTTGAAGTTAAAGCCTGCTAAGTGTGATCTGTTCAAACAGAAAGTTCGCTACCTCGGACATATCGTAACTCCGGAGGGGATAAGCACGGATCCTGATAAGATCAAGGTGGTCAAGGATTGGCCAATCCCCAAGACAGTAAAGGAAGTTCGCAGTTTTGTAGGACTTGCGTCCTACTACAGGAGATTTATAGAAGGGTTTTCAGGGGTGGCGAAGCCTTTGCACAGGCTTACGGAAAAACACAGGGATTTCCAGTGGACAAGTGAATGTCAGGCATCTTTCGAGGAATTGAAGAGGCGCCTCACGGAGTCGCCTGTCCTCACCTACCCGGAACCAGATGGAGAGCTGATACTTGACACAGACGCCAGCGATGCAGGGATAGGAGGGGTTCTATCACAGAAAAAGGATGGTCAGGAGAGGGTCATAGGCTTTGCTAGTAAAGTGTTGAAAAAGGCAGAACAAAATTACTGCGTAACGAGAAGAGAGTTGCTGGCTGTGGTGACATTCTTAAAACACTTCCGACCGTATATCTATGGACAAAGGATCACTGTGAGGACAGACCATGGAGCCTTAAGGTGGCTCATCAACTTCAAGGAACCTGCAGGCCAGGTAGCACGATGGTTACAGTTAATCGGAGAGTATGATTTCGAAATCATTCATCGAGCGGGAAAGGCTCATCAGAACGCGGACAGTCTGTCCCGTCGGCCCTGCTCACAGTGCGGGATGGACGAGTGGAACACCATAGGTAAGGAAGAAAGTGGAGCTCCTTTGACATCAGGGAAGGGAGGAGAAACCACCTTAAGGGATGAAGGCGCTCAGGCAGACGTTGAGGAGGACCCGGCACAGGTATATGCGATTGGAGTGATGCCCGAGGTAACGTTGGCAGATTGGAGGAAAGCCCAACTTGGAGAATGCTCTATGGAGTGGGTTATCAGAACTAAGGAGGCAGAAGGACCTCGTCCGGGTTGGGAGACGCTGTCCGCAACATCTAGTTCAGATAAGAACTATTGGTTGCAATGGGATCAGATATCCGTTCGGGACGGCATATTACAGCGCCGCTGGGAGTCGGAAAATGGCAAGGAGGTTCAGTGGCAAACATTAGTACCACAGGAGTTCCGTCAGAAGATACTGCAGGAGCTTCACGCAGGAAGACTGAGTGGACACTTAGGCACTAAGCGGACAATGGCGAAGGTGCGCACCAAGTTCTATTGGAAGGGGATGACTGCAGACATAAGGTCTTTCCTTCGGGAGTGTGATGTTTGCGCTAGGAGGAAGTCGCCCAACAAGAGGAGAAGGGCACCCTTACAGCAACACCTAGTTGGAATTCCAATGGAGCGAGTGGCAATGGACATTACGGGACCCTTCCCAGTGACATCAAATGGCAACAAATATATACTAGTGATTGGGGACTATTTCAGTAAGTGGTTTGAGGCCTACCCCATTCCTGATGAGAAGGCAGAAACTGTAGCAGACAGGTTCGTCAAGGAATTTGTGTGCAGGTACGGCGTCCCAAAAACACTACATACTGACCAGGGGAGAAATTTCGAGTCAAGGCTGATGGCTGAGGTGTGTAGGAATCTCGGGGTTGAAAAGACAAGGACCACTCCCTACAACCCCAAGTCCGACGGAATGGTCGAGAGATTTAATCGGACCCTGGTTAGTATCGTGGCCATGCTTATGAAGGAGCACGAGAATAACAAAGATTGGGACGAGGAGTTGCCTTATGCAACGGCTGCGTATCGAAGCACACCACAGGAATCCACGGGGGAAACCCCAAATATGTTAATGCTCGGAAGAGAAGTCTCTCTGCCCATTGATTTAACTATGGAGGATCCTCTTGCACTGGATGCGGAAGAGATGGAGGGACAGGACTATGCCCAAGTGGTGCGTAGGCGGATGCAGGGCGCACATGACAGGGCTAGGGAACACTTAAAGAAAAGTGCAAGACGTCAGAAACACAACTATGACAGGGGTACTATCCAGGGCAACTTTGCTGAAGGCATGTTTGCCTGGTTGTTCAACCCGGTGAAGAAAAAGGGAGTGTCGCCAAAGTTGATGTGTAGGTGGGAGGGACCCTACCTTATAGTGAACAGGCTGTCAGATGTAACCTTAAGGATACAGCGGAAGCCAGGAGGCAGAATGAAGGTTGTTCACTGTGACCGCCTTAAGCCGTACCAAGGCACGCCTTTGGAGCCTTGGATTTCAGGGACGGACGGCAGGAGACATGAAACGCAGGAGCCACTTGCAGGGGTCATTCCCGAGGGAAATGCAGCTCAAATGGAACTGAGCCAGACTTCAGAACCAGAGACACAGAGGGATCAGGGATCACCTGAAGGTGCAGGTCAGGCAGGTTTCGATCTAGAACCCGCACCCCTGAACGTGACACCTTTGCCTGCACAGGCGAGGAGGAATCCCTTGCGCCAGCGAAGGCGGCCACAACGCTATACGTAAATAGCTTAGGAATCTCAAGGAGATCAATTAGTTTTAGGATTACTTAGCAGTTTGGGTAAACTACAGTGAAGTAACTGTTGCTTTGTTGTGTTTCTTTTGCTTTCTTTAAAGGAGGATGGAGGGTCACGAGTCAGGATGGAAGAAACCGAAGGACTGGGATACTGTGAAGGTGTATGCTTGTTCTGAGTGTGAGGACACCTTCCTCAGCAAGAAGAGCCTGGAAAACCATCTTGGTTCTCATGCCGGGAAGAAGAAGATTCTTTACTTCTGTAAGAGATGCACCCGGAAATATACCAGGAAGGACAACCTGAGAGTGCACTATCAAAACCACCACACCGCAGAAATGGACGACCTGAACGGCCTGTACCCAGAGACAGAGGAGGAGAGAAAGGTAGCGAAGCGGCCTTCTTACTCGGATGAGGTGCCGAGCACTTCTTCTGCATCTTCAGGACAGAAGAGAAAGATAAAGCCAACCGTCGACAGGCCGGCAAAGGAAGGACGAAAGGAGATTGGGTTGGAACCGGAGAGAGTTGTTAAGCCATCGAGGGAATTGCAGAAGGAGGAGGAAATTCAGGTTCCCTTGACACTTGGCAGGGAGTTGGAGATTGACGATGCAGCGGAGATTTCTTTGTCACCAGTTTCCTTATCTCTGCTCGACAGTATTGAGCCGCAACGCCAGATCGTTTTTGGAGGTAAACCACGGGGGATGTTGTCGATGCTTCAGGATGTCCAGGAACAGGCTAGCGACGGGGAGGGGATCGATATCAATGAAGATGCCTCTCTCTCTGTTAACCTTGGACGAGCACTTAAGGGGAGCACTCTACGATACCAAGAGGGAGATCGGCGACAACGCACCTTTCCACCTGCCAGTGAAATTCAGCATGGGCAGGCCAAGACATCTACATTGGAGGAACCACCGAGGGCCAGAGTATGCCGGGTCAGTAGTGGCAACCCTGGGTGGCGACGGGCAATCCCAATCGATACTGCTGATGTGGAGGTCATGATGGCCGGGAATGTGCGCCAAGTGAAGGAGGTCAGTACCAGGAGCCAGTTCCAGAATGAATTGAAGGTATCCGAAGAAGTCGTCGAGAGGACCTACGACGTAGAGTTTACGGCAGGTTTCATCCTCAAATAGAGATTAGGTTTTCATCAAGGTTTACTTTATTGGTTCTACTGTACTTAAGTTAAAGCAGTACTTGTTTCTGACTTGTTCTTGTTTCAGTGTAAAGGTTGTATAAGAAAGTATTTATTGTTAAAGACCGATTTTTTGCCTTATATATCTACCTCATTCCCTTAAGGAATACTGTCATTACTAATGATCATTGTGTAAGCTCAGGGAGCAGGGTAGTTCCTTTGGATTGTATAAACGACATTGATGGGTGCTGTGATTGTATTTGATTTGTATAAACTCCCTTAAGGAGAAAGAAGAACGTTGTCTATTTTTTTGATAAAACTGTATCAGGTGTGATTTGCTCTGGACAATCCCTTAAGGAGACGTTTGTATGGAGTAGCTGGAGCTCCCTTAAGGAACCTCAGGACCTGGACTTTCTTTAAATCTCCCTTAAGGAGACCCCTAGTACTTAAGGAAACAACCTTCAAGGTGCTTTACTTTTGTATAAGTGAAATTTAGATTTTCTTTGTATAAGATTGCACCTCAGTTAATTTCGTTTTGATTGTTTTCAGTTTAACGGACCGGGACGGTCCGAACTTAAGAGTGGGGCTGTGTAACGAAATTGGCCTGAGTGCTTGTTGCTTTTGCGCGTCATGGCGCTAAGGCGTGCTATACCTGCTGAGCATGCGCAGTAAGCTGCTTAGGTGATTATTAGCGGGCGCCTCGTGCGTGCGACACGAGTTGCTGTGGAGCTATCAGACAGACAGGACAGACGTGTTACAGGAGCTCCGACAAAGTAGTGGTTTGGTGCTAGTTGTTTGAGGCGGCGTTGTTGCTGGTGTAGCGGGAGGAGGACTGAGTGGTTGGAGTGTCCGTGACAGCGGGGTCGTTAGAGCCTGTCAGAGCCTGTCAGAGATCGTCCGTGGAGGCGGCGGCGGTGTGTGTCCGAATCTAGCGGCAGCAGCTCAGCTCAAGGCACTGGTCAAAGCGCTGGGTATGTCGTACATAATTGTTTAATCAAAGTTAATTACGAGCACTGTTCAGGACCTATTTGGTTGAACTTCCCCACGAGTCAACACCATCTTTAATTATAGTTATTATAAGTGCTTTCGGTATGAAGCCTCTCAATCAGTAATTCGGAATCTCAATTACAATCCCTTAAGGATACAGAAAACCCTTGAGGAAAGTCAAGGCTACCTTAAGGAAACAATTACATCCCTTAAGGAAACAATCACATCCCTTAAGGAAACAATTACATCCCTTAAGGAAACAATCACATCCCTTAAGGAACTAGAAATCCCTTAAGGAAGCATTTGCGTAACTAATTAAGTCAATGATGTGTTTGAGTTACAATAAAGGGTAAAACCCGTGGCTCTTGACTGATCTCTCTTAGTCCGATTATTGGGTCCATGTGCTGCTCTATTTAGTTAAGCTCCCGTCCATAGAGTTCCCAGGAAGAAGTGTTGCGTGCGGCGATATACGGTTGCCAAACGACCTCCCCCACAGTACTGTAGGGCTGCCGCTCGCCTGTGCAGTACCGAGTCAGAATTGACCCGGACGGGTTTCGCCACAGTATGACTATAGGATTTCATTTCCATGACGAATTTTATCTGGTCCACCCAAACAAGTAATTCGTCGTGGTTTTAAAAAAGGGACGGACGAAGACTTTTAGTCAGCTTGACTATATTTTCATCGTACCTTGACTAAATTTTGTTTTACAGTGTATTTAACATAATTATTGCAATGATTCCAGAAATACCCCAAGTATTTTTGATGTGGCGGGAATATTTCTACATGGTGATATCAAGATTCAAGGTCGAATAAACAATAAACCTGGTTACCTGGTTATTGTCATGTGATGGCTGTTGCCAGCTTGTTCATATGCCCTGGTAGGAACTTTGCCATGTTTCCCTTCTTGGAAAAACAAGCAAGCATCGACAGTCATGTAATTTTTCTAGATTGAGTGAAGTTTGCAGCCATGTTGGTGCAGTCCTTTTTACACTAGAAGCTGGCACCCGAATGAGGGAAAACAAAACCTGCACAGAGAAAAGCTGCCAGTGGGTGCTGCCTACACATTTAAAAAGGGTACGATTTAACACCAGAAAGTTAATTCATTCTTGTGTGTATTACAAAGAAAATTTTGAATAAATTTATTCCATTTGCAAACTATTTTTCACTGTAAAATGAAATCTTAAGTGTACAAAAATGTACAATCGGTTATCTTTCTTATGTACTGTACTCTGTCATGCAGGTTCCATATGTGGAGCTACGTGCCATATATTTTTCCTCTGCCCCAGAAAATTAGAAGGACTTAAACAAGCAGTTAAAATCTCCCGCAGCATTGCACAGTCAACAATCATTCCCAAATTGAAGGACTCGGACCGGTTGAGGATGAAAAGAAAAAGTTCTTTGCAAAGGTGTGTTCACATCCACTTTTAGCCAGTCAATCAATAAATCCGTCAATTGGTATTCTTTAGCATGATTTTGCAGTTACTTGTATACATCTTTCTTCACAATCCCCCTACAAACAGCTAAATACAAGCTTTTTAACCTGGGCTCAATTTCATAGAGCTGCTCGAGCACAAAAACTATCTTAGCACAACAAAGTTATGCTTACCAGAAAAAGGTTTCCAGCTAAAATATAATTTTCACTTGTAGCATCTGTGACTGGTATACTGGTTATTGTTGCTTAGCAGAAAATTTGAAAGCACAAGTTCTGCTTTTAAAGCAGCTCTGATTATAAATTCGTTTTGTTATGATTGTTGTGTTTTTCCTAAAGCTGAACTGTGCTAGAGCCAAGTCATCTATCCTATCAGTGCTGCCAGGCTTCAGTGACGCATTGCCCCAAAGGAGCAATTCCCCAGAAATTTAACCACCCTTTTTGAAGTAGATGCCCTAGAGTTGCAGTATGACGAACTGTTAAAGAGGTGTAAAGAGATTGAAGAGACTCTAGTTCTTACTTAGGAGATGGTCGAAAATGTTGAAAAGGCAACGCGGAAGCAAGCTTCTAGCAAAGAGTGGTTTGCCTACAGGTACATACACCAAACTCTACCAACATCATCACCACCATCAAAGTAAACTTTATCAGTGAGGTTTGAGTATATATAGAAGTTTCTAAAATTCCAGTTACAGATTATTCACATCATCATGTTGTTGATTTTATTAGGTCTGGAAGAATTACTGCATCAAGAACAAAATCCGCCTGCCACACAGACCCAGCGAAGCCAGCTGTTTAAATTTTCAAGTGTAGCCACACAGTAAGTACATACCAAGGCAAAACCCTTGAACTTTAAATAATGAGCTCCTATTATTTATGATTAATAAATACCTGGGACAGTTTATCCATTCTGATTGGTCGAAAACTGGTTATGTGGGGATGTATTAACATGTGATATAAAGACTGGCTCTGTAAACAAGCAAAATAAATGGCCCCAAAACATGAGTGGAACATTACCATGCAGTAAGACCGGCCCCCACACCTGTTATTCCCTAAATATCACATACTGATTAAGGACTTGTCTATTTTCAGATCGGGATGTGAAAATTAGAACGTTGCCAAGAATCTCTACCTTTTACAAGAGGAGAAAAATCATAAAGACTTTGTAATGAGAGAGGGTGGCCTGTACCTAAGTCCAGAATATCCACGTATATGGGGGCCTCTCCTCATGCAGTAGTCCATTGTACTTGCTGTGGCAATGGATTGTGTGAAATAAAGGTAATGATCAGGGTAATCAAGAATGGCCGTGTAGTATATGTTTTGTAGGTCATAATATTTTCTGATAAATTTCAATATGAATAGTTATTTCTAAACACATAATGATGCTTACTTAGAACAGAACAGATACAAGTTGAAATGTCACACTTTGTTTTGTCGCTCATCGGATTGGAGTTTTTATTTCAGTGTCCCTACAGTTTCAAGGACCGAATTGTTGAAGAGACGGTGAAGGATCCCAAGTCATGTATTCATCAAAAAGAAAGCGGCATAGACTTAACAGGACCATGCATGTTTTTATCAGGTACGTTATGTTGTATCAAAACATTAACCAGTGTTGTTTGGAAACAAATATTCAGAAACTGAATTTGAAATAATAAATGTAAGCTGAGAAAACATCACTTTTATTTTATTTCAAAAGAATCGATTGAAAATGGATGTACTCTTTCTCTCTTTTAATAGGTCCAGTGTCAGATGTTTTTGTGCAATGTGCATTATGTTGACTTTTTAGTGTTCACAACAAAGGAGCTACATATTGAAAGGATTTTCCCTGACAAAGACCTTTGGTAGGAGATTGTAGAGAAGACTAAGGTTTTTTCCAGGTTAGTTTAAACATGTATGTTAATATATGTATCTTGCAGTAGCTCTGTAAATAAATGAGTGTCCATTTTAAAGCAGGTAACAATAACAATTAAAAAAATAGGGGACTATGTGTAATAGTTCATAACTGAATAAATACACATATTTTCCATTGGAAACATGATTCAAAGTTGTAAAGATGGAAATAAGGATTATTTGTTGATGATTATTTTTGGTGGGTAACTGGTACACCTCACAAGTCTTAAAAGTGCCACAAAAGGAAAATATTGGGTCAGACCAGCAACTATTCTGTTACTGTCGGAAGTCAATCAGAGATCAATGGTATCATGTGCTCACTCAGAATGTGCATGGAAGAAGTATCACATTGACTGTCTTGGACTGAAGAGAGCTCCCAAAACAGAAAGTTGGATTTTGTCCAACGTGTTGTAAGCGCCCTGATCTTCGGAAGAGAAAAAAGCCTTTGTAATCTTTTCATGACATAATAGAGCCTACATTTATAATACCCACGCTATAAGAAATCACTCAAAAACCATTCCAAAAGTGTTGTGGATGTCTCTAAAAAATACTAAGGCCCAACATCGGGACAACAAAAAGAAGTCCTCGGTTTACTGGGTTGCCAAACTTTACAAAAAGCTGGAGTGCAAGGCCCGGTACCTTAATTTAAAAGCTTGTATTTAAAAGCAAGTGAGATAGACTGCATTAAATGAAAGCCACAAACTTGTACACCAGAAACGTTTTAACATTCACATTTGTTTTTTTACCGTAAAAATCGGGCAATGCATCTACAACTTGTTCATTTTGCAATCTAGAATAGACATGAAATCCAATATATAATAAACATATTACTACTCCTCTCTGATTGTAAATAGCCATTCTAGGCAACTTACTTTGTATATATTATATTAATTTGGTGAAGCATGTAATATTTTTGGAGAGAGAATAAACATATAAAGACGAAGTTTAAATTTCACACGTAATTTTTAGTGGCAATAAAAAGATTCTTATAACTTTATTGTATACTTAATTTATGAAGTATCTTCAAGGTACAAATTATATTTTTCTAATACATCGTAACTGTATTTTAATTAAAATTCGCAGTATTGTCAGTTTGAATGAACCTATAATATTCATCGTATGAGAGATCGTGATAACTAATTAATTTGTTATCAAACTTGATCCATAAGCTTTAATAAAAAAAGTATGTTATAGAGATGATGCAATGAATGTTTTTAAAAGGTACATACTTGAGTGTCATTGAATTAAATATATTAATAATAACTAAGAATTACAGTGTGAATTTTTAGTATTATTTGACAGAGGTATTTCCTCCATAGAAATTTTTTTTTAATTCAAAAGGCACAATTGAAGGACACATGTTTGAGAGTGCACAAAATACTCTGACAATCATATCAAGTGGTGTATCTTCATGTCATTCCTTGCATGTAACAGTCTCTATAGGCAAAGTTGAATGTAAAATTGGGTACCCCCTTCGAAGCAGTCCGATTACTCGTTCAACGTGTATTCGAACATTCGCAACCTTTCTTGTTTCCTCAACTTCTAAAGCAGACAGTTGAGCTTTACCTCTTGTAAAGGCAGGTATTGCCAATTTTCCACAGTAGTAACCGACACTGTCGGCGATGTCAAAGCCCCTATCTGCTAGAACAAAATCTCCAGGAAGCAAGTTGGTTAAATTGAACAGTTTTCAGTATGCTTATCACTCACACGGCCACCCCATGCTTTTGAAATAAAGGAAATCAATCCTTGTGGAGTGATCTCTTTAAGAAACTTTGCAGTATTATGATGCTTGTAGTTTGATCATGTCATAGCTCTTGCTGATAATCTAGATGGACGGTCAATTAACACCTCAAAACAGTCTATCATGAGTGCTACTTTATTGCCAAATGACTGTCTCAATGAGAGTGGCATGGTTTTCCTGAGCATTTCTCGTTCTGGCCAAAATATTAAGTAGGATAGCCTGATATCCATTGTTGGTTACCAACGATCAAAAGTAAGACTAGCAGTGGAAGTACTAACACCAAAACGATAGGTGAAGTCCTGAAATGGAGTATTTAAACGAAGTCTGATGAGAACCATCAAAAGCTCTTGAAACTGACTCACGACATTTTAATGTGTAACAAATGGTGCAACAAAGTTAAATACACACATGAGCACACTGAAGTAAGGCAAACCGGTAAAAAACTTGACTTTCTCTTCATCATTTTGAACTGAATCCTCATTCATTGATAGGTCATCTACCTTTTTACGTAGTTTATATATTTCTTCATTGGCATACTTCGGAAGGCACTAAAAAAACACTTCTAGCGGTTCGGAAAATTCTGAGTGCACTTGGAACTTTTCGTTGTCGGGTACACTCGGTTCCTGTGACGCGACAGCTAGCTAGCAGGCAGTACACACAGCGCGCGGACACACAGCGCGCGGACACACAAGTTTCCTGTGCAGTGTGAAGGAGTGTCCAAGTGCCGGGATTTTTTTTTCAGACTTCCAAGATGATTCTATTGGGTTACTACGAAAAGTTTGAGCAGTTGAAGCTTTCATTTGAAGTGGCCTCAAATTCGGAATTTAAAAACTGCACTAGTATTTATGGGATTTTTTAAAAACTTGGTCATAGAGGTTAGTTTGCTTCAAGTACTAACGTGTGAGGCCCGTTCCTTGATATGAGGATGGTTATAGAGATTTGAAAACAGCAAGTTGTATTAGTCATGGGATTTTTTAATTACCAGGTCACAGAGGTTAGTTTGCTCTGGTCCTTACTCTATGGTTTGCTTCGTGTACTAACGTGTCAGACCTGTTCCTTGATATGAGGATGGATATAGAGATTTGAAAACAGCACTTGTATTATTTTAGTCAAGGGATTTTTGAATTACCAGGTCACAGAGGTTAGTTTGCTCTGGTCCTTTGTCTATGGTTTGCCAACAACAATAGCAGTACCCCACAAACTGGATCCGTACCGCTGTGTGCGTGTGCGTGTTTCCTTCACCCGTCACATCCGAAAGGCACCCGACCGGCCGAAAGGCACAGAACCGCTGGAAGTGTTAGATTTTAGTGCCTTCCGCATACTTCAGTCCTGCATCAAGGAGATCTATGCCACAGGCAGATATGTTTGTTTGAATTTCTTGAACAATAGACTGTGCAAGTCTCGAGTGTATCCGAACGAGAAAACACGTCAAACGAAGAACATTTTTATTTCTGAAATCAAATCTTTGTTTTAAATTATATCTCGTGACAAAATCTGAACACCAAAAATAAATAATTACAATTTTATGAAATTAGTTTTAGCTTCTGAAAACAAAACACAAAAGTGTGTTAATTAAAACTCTGGGATAAGGATGCTTTTTGGATGTTACCCTTTTAGAAACCCCTCACGCAGATTCGTGATGGTCAAACGGGTTTAAAATTGACTTGTATCGCAGTTTAAAGAGGATGCTGACGCCTCAACAACCATAAACTGCAATGAAAAGGGTTCGCTTTGCAATTACAGCATCTTGCGATTATAATCGCGCGTCCAAAACAAGCGTTTAAATAAGTTTTATGATCGGAGGTGAGCACAACATTCTTATTTTTTGCAATAACCGGAAGCCGAGGGTAAGTTTAATTCTCGGGTTTTCTTCGTTATATTGTTGAATTGGTTATACTTTCCTATTTTGTTATCACTTAGTATTACGTTCCCAACAACATGTATAATTTTCAAGGTCATATACACTGTTAAACTAAAATAATTGACGAAACAAAATCTCGCCCACGTAAAAGTCGACCACTATGGTCACGGAAGTTTGAATGCGCGCGAGACTTGCACGGACTATAAACGCGGGCTTGACAGGGGTAGAATTGTAGTGAATTCCTCGCTACAAGAATAAATAAAGCCCAAGTATGTGGCCAGGTGTTTAATAATAAAGACTTCTTGGTGCGCAGAAGACGCACGTTTTTTGTTTTCTTTGATACTCACTGATGCGTGATGACAACGGAGGACGCGAAGTAAGAGCAGATTACTTCACTACTTGACGCTCTGCTCTTGTCCGGCAAGGTTTAACTATACCTTTGAAGACAATTTTCTTTAGCCAATGTGGTGGGTTTGGAACTGGCTTGGTGGTGTTTTCCCCTTACAGGAAAGAACCTGCTCATTGGTTAAAGTTGTAAGTAAATAAACTTCATCTAGCCTAGGCAGTTGCAGGCAGTTTATATATTTGTAGGCCTCGGCAAATGAAGGCTGACTTAACTTTAATTTTGGTAAGGTTTCCAAAATTAATTAACACTTACCACAAAAGAATCATTAGGTGAAGGCATGGAGACTTCATTGCCATCTTGTGACAGGTTCAAATTAGCTGTCAATAGAAAAAGGGGGTAAAACGCCCATGAATACATTTTTCTAACTAAAAACCAGGCAATGTGCTGTCCCATAGCAACCAGTGTACTATACCCATAGCAACAGCAGCTTCTTGGTACCTTGATGTCTAGGCACAATATATGTCCATAGGGTGTATACAACAAACATTGACTGCTTTTACTTTTGCTATGGTTAAAACTACAACTCCCGAGGTGATCAGGGGACACCGAAAAAATATAATAGAACACTCGGGGTCACATCGGGAGACCTCGGGAAAATAGAACGCTCCAGAGATCACCTCTGGAGTCGTAGTTTTAATCATATAACTCTAAAATATTGCACAGCCCATATTGCGCTATTTTAGGGTGCATCACGTTTGATTTCCTCGACCTTGTGACTTTCATGCAATAGCAGTTGATTTTGTACATTTGTATATAATTTGCGACATGCAACAGCAGTTGAATTTTTGAATTTTTGCATGTGCTTTAGTTTTTGATGGAAAACTCCACCTTGTATTATTGATTTTCACTGTTTCTGGATAGTTTTTGATGCAACAGTGTTTCTCTGCTCCTATCTACAACTTCTTAATTTTGCTTAACTTTTATTTGGGTAATCAGGAAAGCCCTTATTGAACGTTATTAACTGTATACCACCAGACTTCGGTTCATGTACTTTGGACGAATTTCAGCTTCAATTATCTGTGGAACATTATCTGAGCTGCAATTCGTGTGTATTGTTAAAGTGTGCTGTAGTTGGTTCTACCGTTATTTTGACCATCGTCGTGACTGACACTTTGACGACTTGGATGGTCATCTATTTCAGCATATTTTAAGTAAGTAAATTGACAACTTATAAATTACTTTAACCTCATTGGGATATTGGACGTGGAAGTAATATCCCAGATGGCAAGGTTACGTTGGGCCAACTTAGGATTTATTTGTTGGGCCAACATTGGTGTTGCACGTAAAATAAAGAGATTTTTTTTTACCCCCAGTCAGAGCAAAGGGCAACTGTTATTACTTTGACCCAGTTAAAAATTTTACTAAAAGAAACACCTTTCATCTATAAAACAATTTGCATCATAAAATAAATAAATCTTCAATGAATCAGGAACAAAAGTATAACCATTCTTAAACTATTCAGATCCATCAAATTATCTCAAAACATTAATTTGATAGCTGTGATATTTCTTATCTTTAAAACTTTTCAAATAAGAATTAATGGCAAGCAAAGCGGCAACATTGCCACAACTTTAAAAGTTAAACACATAGTACATGTTTTATACATACAAACTGATTGTCACGTTCACCTATCATTCTCTTTTCAGAGATACTCGAGTCCTAAAAGTTTAAAAGGTTTGCAGTAACATGTTGCAAGTTTTTACTTGAATAGTTGTTTGTGAAAAGACCTACATCTTGGTCAACACAACATTTTGTTGTAATCATATGAACAGATGGTATCGATCGAAACATTAAGACAAGCAACCACTCTTTGTTTTTTTCAGAATCAGTTTAATCTTTGGAACTCCGGAATAGGCAACTGGAAGTCTTAAAATATGGTTGCCATCATTAATAATCATCTAATAAAAAAAAAGGAATCTTCAGGAATTTACAAATCCAGAATGGGGTTTGTGGTAATACCATTTATAAACTCTCTATGGGCTTAAGGTGGTTCTGAAAAGATTAAGTTTGAATATTACCCATTGCACAATCGAAGTCGACAAGCACAGTCGAAGTATAAGGAGTCTAGTGATCATTGGATTGTGACAGATCCTGACCACGTGTCTATGTAGTCTGCATGAACACTTATCATTCAGTATCCCCTTGATAAAGGGGATACTCATCAAGCGGTATGAAGCCCAAGAGTTTGGTGCAACGCATGTAAATCTGTAGGCTTTCAAATGATTGAAAAGCAAAATATTGACAAGTTGTTTGGGAGAAAACCATCACAATCAAACACAATGAAATTCACTGAACAACACCAGCAATGATGTCATCTGAAAGAACTAAGGGCCTTGTCACACAGGGCAACCAACTCAGCAAGCAAAACGAACATGTTGGTTCTTCTTGGAGATTGCCTCAAAGTGGTTGCCTGTAAATTGCCCTGTGTGACATGGCCTTTAGCCTCCCCGTTGCTACTAAGCCCAATGATGTCAAGTACATCCCGTTTTGGCAATTATATCCTTTTCAGATAACATTAACTCCAAGTAGTAACAGACTAAGTCAATCTGTATCACTGTTGCTGCTGTACTCCTCAGTTGACACATCATCTTGTGCAGCAGGATTCTTTGCCATCTCAGCCATAGCCACAGCCGTAACTGCCCGCCTTGCTGCCCTCCCTCCTTCCCTGTCTTTGGAGTAGCGCAGCCATGCCTTGATTACCTCATCGATTTCTGCATTAGTTGCAGACTGCACAGATGGGTTTCTTCGAACAGCCCCTGTAAATTAATTCAAAAGAATTGTTCTCTATTCATAATATAGACTAGCCAGAAATTCAGTTAAGTTCGTATCTCAAAAGTCTAAATGGTGTAGTTGGATATAAAATCACAACTCAAGATAACAATTGAGGCTGTGCATATTATGAAATAAGGATGATTTGCGGTGACAGCATGCAAATTAAACTCTTTTGAGTAGGCTCTCAAAAGAGCCAATATACTGTCAGCGTTTCGGTCTGTATGCTCCGACCATCCTCTGACTTGTTTTGTAGCTCAATAAAGTTATTTTTCACAGGCGGATTTTTGTAGGTAGAACACTAAACGCAAAATTTTATCTTGGTCTTATCAACTGACATTATTGACAATAATGTATACATTTTGTATTTGACACTGCTTTCTCATGTTCTTTCGTCTTTTTTTTTTATAGTAGTACCATTTTTCTCAACTTTGTGTTTCATATTGATGGAAACAATTATCTAGGATACTGTACTGGTATTAATCAGTGAAGATTCTGTGAAAATCATGTATGTTTTCAAGACTATTCATATCGGTCTTGAATTTTTTTTAGCAAACGGGGACAAAAAACTTTGTCCTATAAGTTTGACAGCACAAACAATTAAAATCTTAAAATCACTTATAAATTCAAATGCAATTTTTGATGTCTCAGTGTTTTTGTACTTTGGCAATGTTGCACAAAAACAGTCAAACAGTTTAATGGTATTCCCTAAAGGTTTGAAAAATATGGTACAAATACTTACTGTGTATTACACTGACCAGTCTGATTTTACAAAAAGCTTCTTTGGTCCCCTTTCCCACCCAGTTGTATTGCTTGGCAAGGTCGTTGCTGATAATGCACACAAGGATTCTTCGGACAATACTCTTCAGACTATCCCCCCCGATGTTAGATAAGTACGTCACCTGAGCAGAAACAGAAAGCACATGATTAGAAATCCTTAATGCATGTTCTACATGGTTGAAGCTTCAAGCAATATGTGGTTTTGATTGGACTTGTATTCATCCTGAAAGTGAAAATGTACACACAAAACAAATTGAACAATCTTTTATAATTATCAAAATGTACACACATTGTTTGTGATATTTCATTCTGAAATGTGAACCTTTCCATTAGAACTATTGTACCCAGACCGCAAAGTCTAAATTTCATTTTGTTACCCAGATTCCAACCCACCTTGAATAAATTTAACTTTTTGATTTGTTTTCATGAAAGTACTCTACTGTAATTATTAAGTGATAGCCTACCAGTTGTTTCTCCTTCTCAAAATTGTTTAGGGTAGTTTCAAGATCTCTCATGTCCTTCACTAACTTCAAAGGAAGTGTCACTTCTTCTGGAAGACCACTGCTTGCAGTTGGATCAACCTGCATGTAGTTGTTAAGCTTTCTTGAGATGCTATGAAGTAATGCTCTGTTCTCTGCTTGAAACATCTTGACCTCCTCAACCACTGTTAAAATTTTCCTTTCTGTTGCTAATGCATATGCAAGGAAAGGCAAACTGTACAATTAACACCTAAATGTTGTCAAAACTGTCAATACAAAATATTTTTTAAGGTAAAGGTGATAATATGTAAGAATACAGGAGTAAGTACAACAGGCTGGATTAGATAACTAAATTGTTCGAGTAAAATTTATAAAAAGTACCTGAACAATATGGGGTTGACCACTGGTTAGTCAAGGCTGAGGGTGGAGTAGGCAATAGTCGAGTAGTCAACTTTGATGGAGGAGTTACTGCCAGTTGTTGCCTGCCTCTCTGAACATTGCTTGATGTGACTGGTCTACTATCCTCGTCTGAAGAGGAATCAGTCTCTTGATAACGCGGGTTTGGCCTATATATTAGGTGACAAAAAATGTAAAAAATTGAAAAACACCATGCACTCAATCACACATTAACTCAATATCCAGACAGCTTGAAAATAATAAATCCCATCCTGTATGCACTGTCAGTCATGTTTATGTTCAGTGAGCTATGTTTAAACTACTCGAATTGTGTTCAATCACCAATCCTGTTTTGACTGCTCACTATGAAAGTTTAATTAGCCCTCTAAAATTATGTTTACTACTCACTGGGTGCTTGAATCATTACCTTGACTTCCGCTTTGCAGGGATTTCTGCATTTTCTGCATCTGTGGCCAAGTCTGAATTATCCTCTGCCCTTCTCACTTTTGCTATGCCTTTTTCATAGGAATCTTTAAAAACAACAAATTATATAAATGTGACATCAACAAAGGACACTTCGCTTAGTATAAAATGATACATTGTATAATTATGTAGTTTTGCATTTTTAATATAGTGTTGTCAAAAATCTGAAGCACAGAATGAGCTAAATTTCTCAAATTTGTTAAACTTACTTGTTTTGTAGAGAACACGGCATGAGAACTTTTGATAGCTATCTGTAGGCGGTTCGCATTTCTGAACAGCTTTATCAACTCTCAGCTGAGACTTATACGGGGTCCACATCACAGAAGTTTCATTGTCAATCAGCCAGCTGTCTGACGCTAATGCCACAGACTGCTCCTCCACAAACTCTATCACTGCATAGATACTGAATAATATAATATTATCAGTCTCTATTAAATAAAAGATATTCCCCTGCTTGCTTTTCTTCAAATTTCCATGCCTTTGACAGAGCCAATTTCTTGAAACCATGCTTTTTTAATTGAGGTTGTAGGCCTAGAAACAAAACAATCTTAAAACTGTAGTTTTTATTAAAGTTAAAATTCACTAAGTCAAGATTGTTAAAAAGCAGCTTTGATGCATATCTACATGATGACTGATTTTAATGTGAGAATGTTGGTTGCAATACTTATCAAAAGACCTGGTGATTTAGGGCTACAACTAAGTGGGCATTTCTACAAGGGAGTATTACACACTTGCATTTTATCTCTGCCATGGAACATGAATGCAATACACCATCAAGGTTTTTAACTTTGTGTATGCCAAGACATCCTGAGGGCAAAGGAGTCAAAAAGTAATCACCTACCACTTTGAACAATTCATAGATGACAGTTATCTGACCATCCATTAAAATGTTACGTACTATCCCAACACCATTACCAACTTTAATGCAACTGTCTTTCCAAATTGGTGAGATGACACATGAACTTAACTGAAGCTCTTTGTACTGCTTTGCACTATGAGTTTGTAGAAACTGGGGTAAAGGACCATCCATGTGCTCTTTTTTCAAACAAGGTTGGTTGTTTTTGTTACAAGTTGTATGTACAAGTCTACCCTCTGAAAGCCGACGTACAACCTGCACAAGAGGTGATGAGGGTTTCCTTACAAGTTTCTTTAATTTCTGAAGGAAGTTTTCAAAAGGGAAACTTGAAATGTCATCAAGAGTCCCAAACTTCTTAGCATCACTTGCCAGGTGAATTAGTCCATGAACATTGTAAACATACTGTTCCCTCCCATAAACACTGCCCATCTGTTCCACAAACAAAACAAGCAACTTTTGAGCGTAGTCACTGTACACCTGACATAATCCTGGGTTCAAGAGAATATGCATTGCAACCGTAAGGAGGAGATAGTGACTATAAATCTTTGGAAACTTTTCGTTTTAAAACTAGTATCCCAGTGTACAACAAAATCTGTCGGAACTCAGTTGCTTTCCATCTATCAATTTCTTTCAAGGACCGTGGACGTCTTGCAAATTCCCTCGGAACACTGTTCCTGAGACTCACCAGGTCAGCAGAAATTTCATCCCTTCTTATCCTACTTAATCTACAGCTCAGTGGACCTCTGAACAAGAGGACCAATAATTGGCGAGTTACACCCAAGCACACCAAGTGCATATAATCAAGAGGAAATGCTGACACTAAGCCAATACCTGTGTCTTTTAATGGACACGCTTCCAAATGATGAATTTCATCAGTCATTTGAATGAATTCCTCATCAGTTCTCATTTGTGCATCAACTTGTGGAAATATGATTTTATTTTTCCATTCCCCTTCAACCCAACATTTATCACATCCGTGGTAACCATTGTGTGACTTTACCCTCTTGAATTTGACTTTCCTTTGCAGAAGTCAGTTATGTCTCCGATTGACAGGAGTACAAATACAAACACCAAAAGGGCAACATGAACAAGTATAAAAAGGAAAATCAGTATTTAGAATCAACTTTATTTTATACGCCTTTAAAATTATGTCTACCTGTTTCAACATTTTATAGCAACGTCTCTACATCTGGGATCGTTTCACCCTCCATCTGCTCGACAATCCCGTCTTTGGCCACTGCTGCCACGGCGTCTAAAACAACCTCATATACTTTGTTCACTGGTGGCTTAGGACCCCCTCCTGAAATTGAAAGACTATGGTATTAGCCCTTTCAACTCGACCCTTCGCGTCTGCGTGTGTCATTCTCCTCTTAGTTGTCGATGTTTCAGCGGCTATTTCATTATTATAAGACTTTTTTACATAAAATAGTCGTAGTCAAAAAAGGTCATCCTAGTTCATAAGCTTTGTTTTATATAAAGGGTCATTTTTCAATGCGTCGCGACTCGTCGTCCTTACGACGTGTTTCGTGAAATGGGTTTTGCAATACATCGCAGCTACGATGCGTCGCAGAGCCGCGACGCATCGCAAACCCTACGATGCATCGTAAGTTAAGAAGAGTTTCGTGAAATCGACCCCAGAGTACAAATATAGCTGGTTACCACTGAACTATCGAGTTTTCGTTCGTAATCATGACTAGTACCAGTGAAATGATGACGTGTCCTGTGTCATGCAAAAAATATAGAAAATGTGCCCACCTCCGATCACCAAACTTGTTTTGGGCGCGCGATAATAATTACCAGACGCAGTCTATGGTTGTCGAGGCGTCCACTTTTTAACTGCATCACGCGTTAATTCTACACCTGTGCGATCATCGCGCGTCTGTGTTTAAATCTTCATGCATGCGTGGTAAGACTGCTTTCGCAAGGAAGGAAAGCCTGCCAATAAACAACGAATCGTTCCACACGAGGGAGTGCACAAGGTTCCTTGCGGAAAATTCTGCCAGCATAAATTTTTGTCGTAGGTCGGTACCTACTACAAAATTTCACAATGTTTGAGAAAATTTAGCAATGAATGTAGAACATTTAAAAAACTGCTGTCTTTTCACACGAAGCTCAATATAAGCTAATATTTTACAAACATTGAGAAATTCCGCCAGGAATGATGGCTTTTTACGTCGTGTGAAAAGGGCTATACTGTCCTATAACTTCCATCAAATGTGCTAATTGTCCCTCGGGGTTTCGGAAATTGATTATAGGGTGTCATGGCCTAGTGGTTAAGAGCATCAGATTCAAGTTCTGGTGGTTTAATCATCGGGGTGTGGGTTCGAGTCCTTGAGCAAGACACTTTGCTATAATTGCTTTTCTTCCCCCAGGGGTATAAATGGGTACCTGCAAGGGTAGATAGAGGTTGATATTGTGTTTGAAAAAGCTTTCGGAGCGCCCGACGGCAGCCCAGGGTTGTATACTGACCAGGG
The DNA here is from genome assembly GCA_037783415.1 of Leptasterias polaris. Taxonomy (NCBI): domain Eukaryota; kingdom Metazoa; phylum Echinodermata; class Asteroidea; order Forcipulatida; family Asteriidae; genus Leptasterias; species Leptasterias polaris. The sequence continues at coordinate 80,410 of JAZGTN010000136.1, forward strand.
CACTATTAGTGCCCTGGTCAGTAAAGCGCACAGTAAAGGTGTAAAGCGCATTGAGACTGTTATTGTGAAATGCGCTATATAAGAACTAGTTATTATTATTATTATTAGCCATCTCAAAGACTTGTGTTCTGTCCTTTCCTACCATAAAGGTAGTGACGAAAATGTTGGAGGAGGTATTTTACTTATTAGCGTAGGCGACCAATATTTCTCGTCATTTATGTATCTGAGAGAGCACTGCCCCTGTTGCAAAGTTGCTGGCATCGGTGTCCAAAATAAAGTCTAGTTTAGGGTTAGGACGTTTGTGACGGACGTTACATTTGCACAGCAAATAGCCAACAATTTGTCTTACAGTTATTTAAACAAGGTTTGCTGGGAAAGACAATAGTTATGATAATACAACAAGTCACTAGTTTGAACAGGGAACGCAATATTTGGATTTTCTGTCAACCTTTAATAAAGTTCAAAACATTTTGAAATGCAACGGACGGCCCTTGACATTTAGTTAAAAATCCTTGTGATTTGTACATACTTATGAAAAATCCTTCCATTTCTATCTCGTGGTCGTCTGAGGTAGATAAGCCTGCACAAAATATATTTTGTTTAATATCACATGGTTTTAGAAGAAATCCGCCATTTAACCTGGGACGGACGTTACACTATGTGAAATATCAATAAAAAAATGCTAACACTGCCACTGGAAAATTAAGTTTGAGTGACAGAGATTTGTTGTGGTACATTTAAAACCCACCTATCCCTATCAAACAGGAGATAAATAAGATAGGAACTTGACATTTTACTTTTCAACCCCCCCCCCCCCCCGAGCTCCTTTTTTTATTCCAAGCCGTTTTCGTGGCAAGTCAAATAATGACATGATATTGCAAAGTGAGTTAGAGTTTAATACAAGGACTTCATTGTTAATTAGTACACACATAAATTGGAATTCCTCAGACTAAAGACTGCACCGTTACATGTAGGCCTATGTGCCACATTGGTGTACATGTACTTGTTACGGAATGAACACCCATACGGTACCAAGCTCGCCCGTCTGGAGGTTGCTATGCACACAAGGCTTGTTTTAAAAAGAACGTCAAAACCTGAATTTAGGCAAAAATAAAAAGAAACTGTTGATCATGTAGATCTTTTCAAAAAAGGAAGCAGGTGATGGCTGCTATTTAACGTGGCTGCACCCTGTAACCAGACAGTTTAAAATATCTGGAATTTAATTGATTCTCACAATGGTGCACACATTTTATGAAAAAATGTATAGTCTTTTCCTTTGTGGACATCGTCTGACACGCAGCTTTATACTTTCTCTCTCTCTCGTGCAAGTTGTGTATCTTTTGCTCGCTGTGTTCGTTTTCTCCTCGCTTCAGTTTCCCTAAATTCAGTAGCATTTCTCTGTCGTTTTGGTGTTCGGCATTGCTGTTGCCGAATCTTGTCATTAGACATTATTGGGCTGTGAAGACCCCCATTCTAAAAAGAGAGTGTAACTGTAACATACATAAGATCGGGCTAGTAAGATCGGGCTAGTAAATAGCTCTAAATGTACCTTTTGTAAGGTCAAGGAAGAGACGCTTTCTCATTTATTTGTTAAGTGCCCCTATGTAAAATCCTTTTGGAGTTGCATTCAAGCTTGGATGGCTTCTATGCTTAGGATTAACATAACTTTATAAGAGTTCTCTATTATGTTCGCTTATAACATTTATGACCCCGTTTTATTGATTAATCATTTAATTATTTTAGGTAAACAACATATTTATAAATGTAAATATGAAGAAAAACCTCCTGTTTTAATTCCTTCAAAAGAAGTGTTATGTTAATTGAGAGTATTGAATATAAGATTGCCCAAAAGAGAGATAAGCTAGACATCCACAATTGTAAGTGGCAAAGCCTCAGAGATATTTAACGACCTATTTTGGTTTTATCTTCATGTTTGCTTAAACAGGCAGTGATTTTCAATTGATTTCTATTCCATCTCTGAAAATTAATTATTGTAATCTTGTGTAACTGCTTGACTGAATAAAAAAAAAACGAAAAAAAAAAATTAATAAAAAAAATTTAACATACAGATTAAGCATTGCTACACAATGATTTTAATTCTGAAATATATTTATCTTTTTAAATTAACATAGTTTGTTATGTAAAGAATAACTACTTCAACGACTGCAAAACCGTGCCGCAAAGCTTATCTTCCATGTTCAAAAACAAACATGAACACGTCTCTCCTCTGATCCATGAACTTCATTGGCGGCTCTGTATCTCAAAACGTATCCAATTCAAACTGCTCACATTTGTCTTCAAATGCATCTGTAACATCAACCATGCACTGCTATATCTCAAAGAACTCATAATCCCATTTGTTCCAGCAAGGAGTTGACTGCCATCTGCTCGAGACAATAGACTACTCATCATCCCACACGCTCGTACATTATCTGGTAACCGTGGTTTTTATGCCACTGGGCCAACTCTGTAGAACAGATTACCCTATAACATTCGTCATGCTCCATCACTGGCAGCCTTCAGGAAATCTCTTAGACACATTTATTTGACCCATAGCTTTTGTTATAACGTTTTCTGCTTGTTAAGCGTTGTGATACAACTTTTGTAAGAGCACTTTATTTGCTTTGTGTTATTAATACTTAACTTGATAGGAAGTGGATACATTGTAAGAAAACAATTCTTCTGGTGCGTCGTATTAGTAGTAGGGGAACGGGAGCAGTTGATGGAGGAACCCGGTTGTATATGAACGGCCAGTGGTACTCAGCGCCATCAATCCACACCGTTGGGTTGTCGCCATGTGACCCACTGGGCCCCGACCAAGCGTCCCAAACGGAAACTGTTCTGATGAGGGAGGAATTTGTCACTGAAATGAGGGAGGTCACCGAGGACTATGGCAATGGTGTTTTAACTACAAGGATATGACAGTCACCAGGGATTCAGGAGCCAGGGGGGTCTTTTGGAGCACATGGCACCAGGAAACTGGTCTTCCACAGTAACGAACTTTGACTTTGATTTCCAACTGTTTCTTCTTGTTGTAAATTGGCTAATTAGTCAGGGTAGTCGACATGGGTTTGTTTGATAGTTGCTTGAACCGTGTAACCGTAACGATGGCTACGAGGAACCAGAATCAATGACAATCAACATCCTTTGTGGAAACCTTGTTTTTGTTTTTTTGTTAAGCTAATTAAATTAAGAATTGCTTCATGTTCAGCTATTCAGGAGAATAGCTCAGTTTCAGGAGAGAGTAATGTTACAAACCCAAATTGTGTAAATGGTGATTGAGCCGGCGCCCCTCCAGATACCCTGTCGGAGCGGTAAGTACTCAACGCTTCCAAGAGACTAATGGCTATTGACACTGTGATTGGACAGAAACCGCGGGCATTGACTGTCTTTTGTGTAAATTAAACAATGTATAACTTGTTACAGTTATTCAATGAGAAACTAGGTTACGCAGGTGCGCTGGCAGGATGCCAGTTGGGTTCGCGTCGTGTTTCCTGTGTGGGTGTAAGATTAATTGACGTGAATGTTTGATAGTTGTGGAGTTGATGTTGTCGGTGTGAGGATGTTAATAAAGTTGTTGGTTGAAACGTTGAATTCTGATTGACAATTGCGTTTATTGTTGGCATTTTGCGGCAGTAAACCAAGGACCCAGAAAGCACACGCTACAGTATGATGCCAATCCCAGATTTTAAGAATATTCAACTACAAATTAACAGCATGATGAAGTTCTGGCAGTGTTTGACTTTGCAGAAAACTAAAAGTGTTGGTTCCTGCATGAGGTTAAGAGTGCTTATGATTCCCATGACTCGGCCACTGCACATCCAATTGTAACATACTACCACTGCAAGCAATGCTTGTAAATAGTCACAAATGCTAAAAACGATGTCGCAGTCCAATCAGGAGCTGCCATCATTCAGGATTCCAAGTCCATTTATAAATACCTTGACCAGAACCTCACAAAACAATTTAGTGATGTAATTGCTGTGCACTGTGTCAAAAATAACAAGGGAGGAATGGTTTCAACAAGAAACCTATCATGCTTTTGCAACCAACGGCAAATACAGCTCGTGAGAATTCAATCTATGTTCAAACATGGAAAGAAGTTATCTTCAAGATATGCGAGGTTAATATTTCTTCGTAGAAAATTGACCAAGGCGCATACTTTTTATTTTCAGCTTCTTTACTATAATTTAATTATTACTAATAGCGTGTTTCGAAAAAAAACAAAAAACCAAAAAACACCCAATGACATTGCAGCCCAAAGGTTGAGTTGCATCATAATTTACAATTTGGTAAACAATACAATAAAAAGGGAAAAAGAATGATTTGGACTATTCTTATCCGAATTCTAATATAACCACTTTAATTTGTGTTCGTGACAGCTTTGACTGACGACCATGATGACCTGCCTGATGAGGATGATGCTATCATCAATAACACAAGTGTCACTGATCACAACTTGCATGATGACCCCAGGAGATTCCGAAAACTGAGCGCCAAAGTATCAACAAAGCGATTATGTTGGCAGCATATGAAGCATAATTATTCTCCCCATTAAAATCTTATTTCAAAAGTATATTAAAGCCTACACCATTATGTATGTACATTTATGTAGTCGGCCCTTGTTCTCAATAACATTTTCCTACTTTTTTCCAAGGGCCTTCAAGTATCATGATTGATTGAGAAAACTAAAGTCAAATAAAAATTTGCTAACTTTGAGTTTAAAAACCTTCTCAAACAGGAGCAAATGCAAAACGGGGAATAAGGTTGGCATTGTGGAACTTTTATATTTGGTGTAATTACACTACTGTTTGTTCAAGCGCTGAAATCGAAATATTTGGTTCCTCAGGATTCAAACCAACACATATATGGCAGCAAAGTTTGTAGGACCTACTAGCAGTACAACCAATACATACATAGTCATGGTAAGTAGAACCTCTTAAAAATGAAAAGAAAAGGAAGTTATAAGAATACAAGAATAATGAGTGAGCCTTTGCATACATATCCTGCTGAAGACGTCATCAAAATAATGACTACTGCCATGCCATAATGGTAGAGTCATTCTTTACCAACTCAGTGACAAAGAGCTTGGGGAACTAGCATCAAATAAACAATTTCTGTTCAAGTAATCATTAAATTATTTTATAGTTTACCTGACGGAGCTTGTAATACATTGACTGAGAAGGTTAATCTTCAGAAAATAATAAGCATAATTTGTTCTCTTCAATAAGGGAATACGTTTAGGTTTGCACTGCTTAATAACTCACGCGAAAATAAATTTCCAGAGGAAAAACAAAATCAATTAAACGCTGAACTTTTGTGTGTGTATATAATATTATGTTTTTATATTAATAAGGCAATTAAAACCAACTGGATTGACTTTAAAGTTCCAAACTTTCATAAGGACGGGCTACCTGTTGAAAAATGAGTGCATCACAAAAAATAGTTTAGTTTTTAAACTCGTCTTTAACCTATGTTGATGTTAGACTTTGCTACATAGAGCTCAATATAAGAGCTCTTGACTGCGTCAGATTGAAAGCCCTTATTGATTGTCTGGTGAACTTGTCAGAGTAACCTTTAGTAGTTATACATCCTAGTGGGCTCGGTGCTGCAACTTTGAAACTAAAAAACAACCAAACTAACAGAAAGGGCTCTACAACCAGTGGAACAATATTGTAAGAGGTTTAAGAGAGGCTGTTCTTCATCTACAAAACATTCATCAAACTGGTTCACCACACGGGCAGCTAGGTGTTATTCCAACAGTCATCAACCCATGCAAAATGACGACCATGACACAAATGTTAAGGTAGCACGAAGGTACACAAAGAAGAACATGCCACAGATGATGATGAAGCCACACCCTTACACATTGCTGACTGTGACATAAGTGATGAGGTAGCTGACTGTGACATAAGTGATGAGGTAGAAACACCGTTACACACAGATGAATCTGACACAGATGATGAGGGAGAAACCCTTTCCAACCGATGAATGTGATATGAGTGATAAGATAGCCGAAAGAGTTAATGCTCACTTTCGAAGCAGTACTCCTGATTACCCCCAAGGTCTCGTCGGCCTTCCGACCCAAGTCTACATTGTAATTGTCAAAAACCAAATGATGAAAGGCCTTATGTGTTTTGTGAGTCATGCAAAATCTGATACCAATTTGATTGTGTAAACTATGAGTAATCTGACGAAAAGTCCTTGCCATTCACCTGTCAGTTTTGCAGCGAGTCTTGGCAGTCCAAAAAATGCCTAAATCACAAAAGACTTATGTTGTTGGTTTGCCATGCCAAGAAAGAAATGAAGGCTCCTTAAATTATGACTTTGGTCCCTTTCCTTGTGATGACAATCACACTCAGAAACACATTGCAAATCTACTCTGTCCATAACAGACGACAATTTGCCAATCTCTAATGATGACAAAATTACGCCTTTAGATGATTGTGCTGGTTAAACCGGTCAGGCAAAGTTCCTTGTCCAAAGAATTTTTATATATTTCTTCCTAGGGATGAGTGGTCTAAAATACGACCGAAAGGAAAGAAAAATCGCCTACAAAACCAATGAATGGACTGACATCGTCAACGGTAAATTCAGTGAGTGTAATTGTACTTGCTTACTGAAACTCACCTACAAACTTTGTAAAATTCCAAACAATAGTAAGCGCAAGCTTTTATATGGGAAGTTGATTGCAGTTTTCAAATTTGAAGGTTGGTAATGTTTACGTATCAACCATCAAGAAACAGCCCAGAGTTTAGCAGACAAGGTATTACGAGTTGTAAGAATGGGTGAAATTAGCCAAAAGGGCAAGTTTGGTTAAAAAAAGATGCATGAAAGCTGACAGAAAACAAGTCATTGCTACAGATCTGGAGAAAGAGGGAGTTGGTAATTGGTATTACCATACCATACCATCAGTCAGATGACCAAAGAAGAAAAGAAAGAAGGCAATTTAACAGCGTGCTCCTCCACCGACACCCTACAAAAAGTACTCTTGCAAAAAAGGGCACGTGAAGGCTACATGATGACATTATTCAAGAAACAAAACTTCTGCAAAAAGTGTACAAAGAAGTTAACCCTGCATCAAAAGACACCATGGGGGAATTTATTCAGCACTTTTCTTGTTACCCCTTCGAGGCCCACCTCTGCTTTACGATCAAGCAGAAATAGGACGCAAAGAAAGATATTACATATTGCTCTGTATTTAGAGGCAACAGGTTCTCTTGTAAAACAAAATCACAGACCAGCCAAAAAGCATATTCTACTATGCATTAATTATAGAAATTCCAGTGAAAGGTAAAGCTGGAATTCCAGTAGCAGAAATGATTACAAAATGATCAAAATACTACAGAAATCAATAATGTTTAGTTTTTGTTTAGTTTTTATTTCCTTTTGTTTAGCAAGAAAAAAGCTTTGCTTCCTTGGTGCCACATAGGTAGGAACCGAATTATCATGGGCCATGTTGCAATTGTTTCTCAAGCTTTCGACGCGGAGGATTGCAAGTGCTACCTTAGGAGAGCTAACAAAACGGTTCAGGGAGATGTGAGCGACACTATTTAATGAAAGGTTACACTTATCTGCACATATGTGCTGCTCGAAGACTGCACGATTTCACCACTAGCAAGCGCAAAAGGTAATTCATACTGTACTGTTTCGCTCTTTTGCAGACTCAACATGGTCTAAATTATTGTCGGGAATACAACAACATTGGAAAACTTATCCTCGCACCTATAGTTGGAACTGATATTGGTTCATCAGTGGTGTATTATAATTCATAAATAGAATGTTTGGGTCAAAAATTATTGTTCAAGCCTCGTTATGCAAACAAATACTTGCTTTTTAATAAATAACACATTGGATCAGCATACCCTTATTGTGTTTTTTAATTAGAGACCAGTGATATTTTGGCAAATAATTATAGTCATTCAGTTAAAATTATGTTTTGATTTGAAAATAGGTTGAAGCAAGAAAACAAAAATATTGGCGAAAGGCAACAGAAGAACTGAGAGCAGCAAGAGGCCCCCAAATAAGGGAATGGACTGATGTAAGGAAAAAGTGGCTGAGCTTAAAGAGGAAGCCCATAAATACAATATGAAAAGAGATACCTGCAAAGCTAATCTTTAAAGTCATATCCTCAATACAGGTGTTTGATCTATCAATCTTGTAGATGTGATATTGTATATATATGTTCATTTATTTGTATTTGCTATTATTATTATTATATTTTATTTTAGGAGGTGGGCCAGTCCCTTCATTTGATGATGTACTCGAGCAAGTGTTCACTGCATTGGGCCCTCAGCCCAAGGACGGAATCCATGAACAGGTGTCGGAAACTGACCCCTTACCAGTTTCAAGGCAGGTAAGGATGACTTTAGTGTCTAATAGTATTTGAGTGCCAGAGTAAAAAAAACAAACAATATCAACCCAATAGTCGTCAACACAATTTCACCATACAGATGCATTGCCTGGTTTTAGGCAGATTTGACGGAAAATTTTTAATTTAAATGTTACAATAAACTGAAATGAACAATTAGTAATGTTTTTCCCCAATAAATGTCTTTTTGTTGACTCATGTAGAATTCACAATCATCACAAAAGCTATTGCAAGAGTCATGTATCAGGCTATCTCGCTACCACATTGGTGATCTTGTCATTTGAATTACAGATTAGCTGGGCATTTATATACTGTATCCGCCCTTGCGGTTTACATATATTCGTTTACACCCATGGAGACAGATGTGTGTGCCATCAACTATTCCTACTACTTGGGGGAATCCCGAAATAGCAAAGAAACTTATTTGCTTATAATGAACAGCAGCTGGTGTTGATGGAAATGTTATCATCTCATTTCGCAGTTGAGATAACTCAATAGTCACTCTTAAAAACCGGGAGCAAGAGGCAATACTATATCCATGCAGCTCACTCAAGCAATCAAACAATGATCCTGTTGCATAAAATCACAGGGCAATGAAAACTTGCAAAGTAGATTGTTTGAGGCTGTAGGCCGCCTTCTATTCAGTCTACGACATGCATGCACCCCAACCGTGTCAATCTGTACTTCTTTTATGTCTCAATATCATCAAACTCATATAAGGGGTTCTTCCTGTCCCGAAACACCCTTTCTCTTTGCGAAGCATGACGATTTTCTCTCAAAGTAAACTGAAAAGCCATGATACTTGAACATTGTGTAAAAGTACCACTGACACAAAAATGAAAATGTGCTTTTCCCGCCAAAATGACAAACTATTGATTGTTAGACCCAAACATTTCATCTTAATCAAGCGTAAATCTAAGATTGATTCAAACCAAACTCAAGTCTGATATTGATCTGAACTTTCTTAAGGAAACAGATACAAGATTTATTATAAAATTGGGGAGTTTAGTATTTATTGTTTGAAGAAAAGATTGATTATTTGGAGATAATATTAATTGTGTAAAGCTTTATGAAACACCCCCACGACTCGTAACGTTACTGTGCAGTTTTGTTGGGGACTTTGGGAAATTCATTAATTGAGAACTGTTTTGGAATAGTAAATAATGTTTTGTCTTGGTCGTTGCTTGCGCTTTACAGCTGGCCTGTTCATATGGAAGGCGTTTACCTATTGATTACGTCAGGCTTGGTGAAACTCAACTGAAGCATGTAAGAAAAAGACGGACAAAATCAGATGGACCAGAAAGAGAGGAAGAAAGGAAGGAACATACTTCAGCACCCCTTAAAATCTAACTACACTGTAAAACCGTTGAACGCATGACGCGTTTATGATCTAAACACTTTTTTGTCAGATTTTTTCGGTAAACACATGACATGTTTTTAATTTAAACACATAATAACAACACTACAAACGCAGCGTTCATCATCTAAACACCGGGTGTTTAAGAAATGCAAAAGGTTAAACAAAGTGAGGTCGGTTTACTCATACAGACACTAATAAACACAATACGTTTAACTTCATACACATGAAAACACGTGATACGTTTAAAAACTAAACACATAGTAGAACAATACAAACGGCGCGTTTATGAAGTATTTTTAGTTTATACACGTGATAAACACGTGTGTTTTTTAAATAAACACGTGTTAATAAAAGAAAAATGGAGCGTTTTTGATCTAAACACAATGTGTTTCAATTAAACACATGATAAACACGTGCGGTTTTAAAATACACACATAAAATGAAAGACTAAATGATGCGTTTATGATCTAATCACAATGTGTTTCATTTATATACACTTGTTAAACACGTGTGTTTTAAAATAAACACATGATCAAAAAAGACAATGGTGCGTTTATGATCTAAACACGTGTTTCATTTACGATAAACATGTGTGTTTTTAAAATAAACACATGATGAAAAAAGACAATGGTGCGTTTATGGTCTAAACACGTGTTTCATTTACGATAAACACATGATCTAAACACGTGTTTCATTTATGATAAACACGTGCGTTTTTAAAAGAAACACATAATAACTAGTCATTATAGGTGAACAAACACAAAGCTGTTCCGTGTTGTTTGCTTCAAAGCTTTTAAGTTGGTCTGATTTCTAGAATACTCTTGACCTTTGACAGGCCCTTTTTCACTTAAGTGTGCCTAAAAACCTAAACCTGGTCTTCATTCTGATACTGAATCGAAAGGAGCTTTTAAACCAGAAATAAAGTTCAACATGGGGTCATGGTAACCCTTGTCTAACATTTAATGCTCAAAGGGTTTCTAACAAACGAAATTGAAAAACGGGTGGGTAGTTCTTGAGATATGGTCCCACTTCCGGTTGACCCAGAATAAAAGGTCAACATAGGGTCACGGTTACCCAAGGCTAATCTCCAATGCCCAAGAAGTCTATAACTGAAAAATATTTGAAAATAGATTGTGTAGTTCTTGAGATATGTCTCACTTCCGGTTGACCCGGAAGTAAAGGTCAACATGGGGTCACGGTCACCCAAGGCTAATCTCCAATGCCCAAGGAGTCTATAACTGAAACAAGTTTGAACATCGGTTGTGTAGTTCTTGAGATAAGTCCCACTTCCGGTTGACCCAGAAGTAAAGGTCAACATGGGGTCACGGTTAACCAAGGCTTATCTCCAATGCCCAAGGAGTCTATAACTAAAAAAAGTTTGAAAATCGGTTGTGTAGTTCTTGAGATAGTCCCACTTCCGGTTGACCCAGAAGTAAAGGTCAACATGGGGTCACGGTTAATCTCTAACCCAAGGCTAATCTCTAATGTCCAAGGAGTCTATAACTGAAAAAAGTTTGACAATCGGTTGTATACTTTTCGAGATACAGTGGTCTCAAGACTGGCTAATTAAATGTTCACCTCGCTGTATATGGGCTAATTAATTAAGAATAAAAAAAAAAATACATTGAGAGTTAAGTTCATGTTCTAAGCTTCACTTAGATATAGGATCTAACTCTTTCATATTTTTACGCTTTATGATATTAGGTCACATAAACGGTTGTGTAAACAGGTTTTTTAACTTGAAATTTTGTTTATGAAACTGCTGTTACACGGGTCACCAGCTGTTTCAGAAACGGTATGTTGAAAAAAAATAACCGTGAATGCTCAGGCTTATACGTTAGCCTGTGACGGTTACACGGTCAAGTGACAGATCTTACAGTTAAACGTTTACATTTGTACGGTTCGGATAAACGTTGAAAAATTCACTTAAAAGTGCCGCGTAATGCTGACCGTAATAACTGTGATCACGATTTTCACAGCACAATATCCCATAAAACACCATTCCCAATTTACAGACTCGTAGTCTTTGTTATTTCAATACAACTGTGCAGGCAGCAATATTTGTGAGAAACATTGAACGCTAGGGGGCGTTCCACAACAATTTGATTGCGCATGCTCGCTTTTGCGCAAAGTCAAAGAACTGCTATGAAGTATGAAGACACAATGTTTTTAATCACATGCCCGGTTGTGTAAACAAATTTTTTTACTTGAAATTTTGTTTAGTGAAACTGCTGTTACACGGGTCAACAACTGTTTCAGAAACGGTAACACGTTTACAAAAAAACAAAAACGTGAGTGTGTGGGCTTATACGTAAGCCTGTGACAGTTACACGGTTAAGTGACAGATCATCCGGTTAATCGTTTACATTTGTACGGTTCGGATAAACGTTGAAAAGTGTTTTGTTAGTATATTATAGTCCCTAGGAAAAAAAAAACGCTTTGAATAGTAACAATTCTATGGCACATCATTTCAGGGCCCAAATTTATGGCCCGCTTAATGCTGAATTCTGCGCTTGGGGTCACCATTCTCTGCTTAACGAGCAAGCACAGAATTTCTGCGCTAGCGCTAGCTGTGTCAGCGTAGAATGCCTAGTAACGTGGACTACGCAAGCACACAAAATGCCATGCTAACCCGTGTAATACGCTTGACATAAGCACAGAATAACCTGCTTCAGTAAGCGCCGATCCTAAGCTTACGGTAAGCAGAGCCATAAAATTGGGCCCTGATGTATTTAGATTGATGTAAAAAAAATTGAAATGTAAATGTTGGTTGTTTCAGAAAGTGTTTACCTTGTTTGCAGTTTTCTATATTAAAAACACTATTGTTGTGTCTTTGTAACGATTAGTATGTTCTTGCTGGGCTAAAGTAGTAAATATGGGGTAAGGGTTTATTGTTAATTTGTGTTCTTCACCCCCAAATCTAGCACTGACCGTTTAGCAAGGTAATTTCTCTTTTGTACACCTTTCCTCAATCAGCTCTTTTTATTGCTTTATTGCAACCGCCATCAAGTTTTGTAACTGATACATCGCGGTTTCCTGAAGTAATGCCTTTGCACAAGAAACTTTAAACATATCGTTTTCCGGCGAACAGGACCCAAGCGCAGACAAGTCTGCCACGCCGGAAACATCGCCAAGAACACGGCGCTCTATTCTTTACGTCCATGCTGAAATCTGAATAACTCTGATTACACGACGCTGCGCTGATAGCAAGACAAATTCTTTTCGATTCTTGTGAATGATCGTAGACTTGTGTCAGTCGGCGACAGGAATGATGACTCTATGTATATTCTACAAAAACGTCAACAACACGGGTCAGCATTTTAAACTTTTTTTTAAAAGGTAAAAAATTTACTCCTTGTCGTTAATAAACACATATCAAATTCTAGTCAGAGTACCCATGACGTTCAATTTGCCTGAGAATTTGGGGTTTTTTTCTACTGACAATGTTTTAATAAGTTTTGATGCTTTCAAACTGATTGTCTATAAAACCATTCTTGTTTTAAGAAACATATGTGTAATCTAGGACGTTAAATTTGAGCTTAATTGAAAAAACTGTGTTTATAGAAGTCGGATTTGTTTTCACTATCTCCATGTGTTTTGTACACGGGCGAAAATGCGCAATAAATGAAGTCATTGTGACGTCGTTCCACATTTTAGGCCGAAAAGCACATCTACAGTACCCAAGAAGTCTAAAACTGAAAAAAGTTTGACGATCGGTCGTCTACTTTTGGAGATATAGTGGTCTAAATAGTCTGGCTAATTAAATATTCACCTCGCTGTAAAGTGGCTAATTAATTAAGAATTTTAACATGTTTTACAGTTCTATGGACCTTGAAAGTCAAGCTGATACTTCCGAGGAAAGTTGAAGGTTCCTAGTGTATTTGCAACGTTACTGCATTAAAATGTCCTAAATGCCGTGACCGTGATTATAAAAAAATTGATAAAAGTTAAGGAACGAACGTACAACTCTAACAGAGCTTACATTTTCAACACATTTCTAAGCATAAGTTTTGAACCCACTTTTTTCATATGTTTAACCTAAAACATGTTTAGATTTTTATTTGTGTTTGAATCCTATAAACCAAGTAAGAAGGTGTCAAAATGATAAACATGATTGTCATTTAAACATGTTTAAAAAGTGGGTACAACAAAATGTGTTTAAACTCTAAACACTGTTTTTACAGTGTACTCCCGCCAAAAAGTATCAATATAATGTATGTATAAATTATTGAGAATCAGTGAAAAACCATGGCTACTGTTTTCTTCACAACCGATATTATTTTTTGTGGCAACTATCATGATTTTGTTTGGTGTTTTTATTTCAATTTGATCCAGTCCTTTTTCACGAAGTGCCTTTCCCAGCGAATAAGACATATTCGATGGACAGATAAGAAGAGGACTCCAACCGAGAACAAAAGTCACGGATCTGACAATGGTGCATCTGCTACGAAGAAGCCTCGACCATCAGCTCGTATATCCTGCACCTCAGCTGATGGCTCTTCAGATTTAACAGAAGAACAGTATGAAAAACATCTGACTGAGATCCAAGCTGAATGGGCAAAGGGGGACAAGAGAAATGACGTTCATCCGAATCTTCTGCTGTCAGAATGCTTCAAGTCCAACCAGACGTGGATTAAAGGGCTTCCAGACTCTAAGATAAAACCAATTTTGGAAAAGATCCCATGTTATGAAGATGGGCTGATGGTAAATATGATTTTATTATAAAGGTTCAAGGACTAAGTGCTCGTGGCCTAATAATGATGTGGTCCTTTGCTATAACCCTAAAGCAGTGTTCTAAATACTAGTTAAGATAATTAAGGTAAACATGTTCTTGAACTAGTCCAACTGTCTATTAAATGTTCCAGGCTACCTGGTTTAGAGCAAGCAGTAGTATTACTGACTGTATCTGTCACTATCACTATCTATATTAGTACAGTATATGGATGAAATGCTCATACTGCATAGCACCATATGGCCTAAAAGTATTGTTGTATACATGAGCTATTGAGATGGTTGTACTTTGTGCACCTATATCGCCATTTAGTCCATGGGCCAGAGGCCAAAATTTGACTAATTGGTACCACCTGAGGTGGCAAAATCTAAATACATTTTTTTGAAAGGTCTATGTCCGAGGATGATAAATTGATGTGATAGCAATCCCAGGGTGGTAGCTTAGTGGTAGTAAATGCCCACTTTTTAAGCCTAGTCAGAATCAGCTTACTACATAAATCCTTAGCACTTGGGTAAGGATATGGTTGTACAATTAGCAATTACACCACTATGCTTTGCTGTATAATGATAAAACTTGGTGAAATTATTGGTTTGTTATAGGTTTTTAAAATGACGTCACGTTAAAATACATATAGCCTCTGGAGGGCGCTGTTCGTATATGTATATAATGTGTTCATATATTACACAAGTTTTTTAGATGGCTAAATATTATTTCAAACATTAATCTTTTGTTTGTGTCCCCTGTGAACAAACCAAACTTAATTGATGGTTTGAAAGTGTTAGTTTAGATCTGTTTGAACTATTTAGATAGTAACATTTAAAAACATTGCCAGTATAGCACCTGTCTGAGTAACATAAGCTGCCTGCATATCTTACACATAGTACACATATTAGCGTCATGTGTACATGTAAGTTGTTATCACTTGTTTCAAATATGCTTTCTAAGACATAAATAGAAGTTCGTGAATCAAATATCGGCTGCATGCTCACTCACATTACTCGTCATCTTCATCATCATCATCAGAGTCGGAGTCATCTAGTTCAAATTCAGCATCCAATTCCTCCTCCACTTCCTTCTGGTTTGTGCACGTCTGGAGTTTACACATAGCTGTGCACTTCAGTCCATTGGCAAGACACGTGCAGTCTGGTAGTTTGCAAGAGCGCTTACACCTGCAGGACATTAGTTCCAACACAGCGTTTGGTGCCGGGGACCCGCGCATCCACTCAATGGCAAGATTGCCGTCATCAGCTGTTGTCCATCCATGGCCCTCTGGATTTGGAATGGTGGGTTTGCACTTAAGACATCTCCTCCACACTGCAGTTTGGTAGTTAGCTCGTAGCACGTGCATCAGTAGACAGTCTTCACATGGGGGCAAATGACTAGACTCTGCTTCCTCTTGGGATGACTTCAGTTCTTTTACTTCCTCCCATTTATTCAATGTAATCTTGTAGCAGGACTCTCCACATGTGACAAAAAGCAATTTATCTGTGAGCTTGTGCCTGTGTTTGGACAACTTCCAATCTTCAACTAGGAATTTGATGAGGCTGATCTTATTGAAAGAGCTGCAGAGATATTTCCGCCATTGTTGGATTTTGTGGCCTGGTGCAATGTTCTTGAATTGAATGCCAGAGCCGGACTCTCGATTACATCGCTCAGCATCTTTGATGGATTTATCCAAATACACGTCAAATACAACATCAATTCTGTGACTCTTTGCTCCCTCGCGAAGCACTAGAGACAGAGCAGATTCCGCCAACTCTGCAAAAGTCTTGCCTGTCCCTTTCAGCTTCTGGACAAGGCTCATCCCATCGATGATACATGCTGATGGATTAGGGATGGTTTCTGCTGGTGCCACATTCTTTTCAAGACCTCTGGCAAGTGCAGCTTTGTTTGTGTTGCGAAGAGACCCATCACCATTCGAGAGTGCCCATGGCAGAGGTCCCAATGGGTGTGCTAAAACTTCACTCATATTTACCTGTCTGCTCTGGGCAACAATGATCATTTGACCAAACAATTTTCTGTCTGCCTTCAGGACAATCTCACTAGCTTGAGATTTGCAGCTGACCTTTCTGTTCAAGTGAAGGAAAGTTTTCAAGCTGTGCTTTTTCATTGTGTCATGGAATTTGGTTGTTGGCGGATCTTTCTCCAAGCGATCTTCCTGAAATTCTTGTATAAATCTTGTTTACCTATAGCGAGTGAGCCTTGAGAAGATCATTGGCAACGTCTGGTGGAGCCAGGCTACTAGTGGACAAGCTGACCAAGTCATCTTGATCCTGGCTCAGTGGATTTATCCAACTGGTTTCCATTAGATCAACCAGAGATTGTATGTCAGACTCATCTCGGCGGATTCTAGGTAGTTGCAGATCTGGGTGACTCAGTTGGGAGCCACCTAGACCTCTCATATCTCGAAGCTGTCTGAGATACTTGCTCCTGTATTCTGCTGTCAGATAGTACTTGCTGATAGCTTCTGGTTTTAGGCTGAACCCCTTAGTCCCACCAGGGGTTTGGGTGTCTTTGTTTACTGTCTCTTCGATGGTTTGGTCCACAGGAATCCTTCCAAATGGATTTGTTGGTCCGATCTGCACTGAGAAACCACCATCCATAAAGTGGGCATGCGCCTCTGTTTCATCAATGTGCAGTCGGGACATTTGTGCGTGGTAGTAGGGGAGGTATCGGGCATAGTTGAGTCTGTCGTAAGCAAAACACCATGGAATCATGTCCTTGATGGATACCAGATGAAGAAGCCAATCACCTTCTCTTGATGCTCGCAACAGTCCCAGCATGATCTCCACCATATCCACATAAGACATCCAGAATGTGGACAGATTTCCATTTCCATTCCTGAGGAAGCTAAGGTAGACCCCAAACAGCTGCATGACGCAGGCACATGATGTTGTATCCAAGACCTGCTGAAACGATCTATGGCAAACATCATCCCTAAATGTTCTGACTGTTTGCAAAGTTTTATCCACGTGGATCACATCAGAGCTATTCGTGGCCTCCAACCATGGGAGGAAACCTTTCCAAGCAAGCCTCATTAGTGCCTCATATAATAGCTTGTGAACCCTCACGGCACGGTTGTACTTGCGGCGTTCCATAACCCCAGCTATCGAACCTTCTGCAATAACCCCAGATTCAACACAGAGAGATCCCGCAACCCTGCATCCTGGAATCGTTTTCCGATGATTGCAAGCAGTGTGCAAATAGTGTGGAACACTCCCATTCTTATGATGATGGGCTTGAACTTTTGTAGATGCTTCCATGCAACCTCAGTTGCTTTGGCATAAAGTGCCTGGTCAAATACACAATTTTGGTCAAGTGCAAGGATTGCATGATGTTGAGTGACATGGTTCAGCACTTCGTTCACGGTGGACATCTGTGTTGCAGGAGCATTGATTGTTGGTAAGTAACCAACTGTGTGTCTTGAGTGACTGTGACATTATTGCGGATGAGGATGTTAAAGCCAGTCCAACTACTGATTGTTTGGGTTTCGGGATCAGACATGCGAGCAAGAATCCAGACCAGGTTCTTCTCCTTAGCACTGTTGACCACGGCCACACAATCAACATCGACGCTTTGGGTTTTTGGAGGACCCACTCGCTGTCCAACATTGTAGGTTGGTAGCATTGGTAGTTCTGTGCTGATGCTTCTTTCCTTTGTTTTGGCAACTTGTGGTATTTGCTTAAATGGCTGAGGCCCTATGACCTTAGCTTGAACATCTGTTGATTTACATAGTTCAGCGGAAAACACTGAAACAATGGATAGTTTTAAGCCAGAGTACCATAACATAACCCCCCCCCCCCCCCGCCCCCGGAAACAAAATTTATAGTAACAATCAACATGCACTACTGGCATAGGATTCATTGTTCAGCTGCCTGTCTGTATTTTATTGCCACAATTACCTTTAATACCAGAATATTTAATATTATGTCAACCCATACGCTAAGGGATGTACATATAATGCAATTATAATGTAACTTAATGGCAAAACACAAAACTAAGACAAACAGAGACTAAGCTACTCATTTGGACATGCTATCACATGTTTTTGTACTTAGGTTGATCCTACAAAGCATTTGGCACCCTTAATGTTTTGCCACCTCAGGTGGTACCAATATCTGGTCTGGCCCATGGACTAATTTACATGTGGGAGGTGTCTGACTTAAAGCTGAAAGACAATGATGAGGTTTTTATTTATTTTTATTTTGTTCCCCTGAAATATTATTTTTGGTGAGCGAAATATTAGTTTGAGGAAACGAAAATAAAAACAAAAACCTGTCTCTTTACGGGCTCTGTAATTTTAAGATGTCTACAAGTGAAAACATTTATTTCCTCAAAAAACCCTTACAGTTCAAATGAAGGTTAGAAAAAATGTTGCTACCTTCACGTTTGATTCACTGCATGGGTGCATCATGGTTTTTTTATTTTTTATTACATTTTTATGAACAGATTACTGGTGAGTTCCAGAGGATACTTGGAGATATGCAGTTTTCTACACTTAAAGACAACACCAAAAACTTCATGAATGCTGTAGAGGATATTTTGCATTTGCCATCAACAGAGGTAAACATTTTGTGTTAGTGTTAGTTTTTCCTCTCACGATGGTGGCTGATTCATGTGAAATTTATCAGGGAACATAAAGTCAACTGGTGGGGTAATTATTACAGGCAGATCTTTTAATAGGGGTGTAAGAATTCAGCTTTTCAGCTGATTTCAGTTTAATTTTGTTTTGATGTTTACTCTGAATTTCAGCTTTTTTGTACGCCTGCTCTGTACAAAAATATGAACATTTTCAAAATTTCAGCTTTTAGCTAGCAGTTTAATTATTATTTTATTTCTTTTTTGTATGTGGCCACTTACATCACTGGATCTTATAGTAGGTTGATCATACAGTATAGTTGAAGTGACCAGATAAATTCACTCCGGGAACGATTTTGTTTAGAGTACATGTACTTCAAGGTCAGATTTATCTTTCAGTAGAGTCCTTATGAGTGTGCGTAAAAAAGATCAAAACTCTCAGACTAAAATGATGTACAATGAAATATGAATCAATATGTTGTTGGATGTGAACAATAAGTTGGTGCATTGAATGCAAAGAAACACTTTACTTTAACTATTTTATGTAAATATCAGTGCTGGGACCCGAGTTTTTAAATTTATGATCGATTGTCTCAGATTTGGAAACAAGATTTACACGATCAACCAAACATTTTTTGTAAATGACCTGCAACAAGGTGATGTCAAACAGGGCTTCCTCAGTCATGGCCATGTAACTGCACACACACTGTACGTTAACATTACTGTTGTGAAATTACATGACACTTATTGTTTATTGATTATTAGTTATTAATTACTTAAATCTGGTTAATCATTACCTGCAGACAATGCGCTCTGCAATCCGCGCGATCAGTGCCACATTGAACGCTCGTGCATTTTACACTTAATCACATCTGCTGTGCGTGAAATAGAATCGCATGTGTAAACAGCGGGAGCTCGTTTGGCCACGCTAGCGCCCTCTGTTGGTGGAATACGGCAGGCTGTTTTGCCAGGTTCCACGCTAAACGCTACCTTAATTAATGGTTTAATATGGATGCATTCTATGGAATGTTTTGTTCTGTATTCTAAGTAATAACATGTTGTATGTATAAAAGACAGCTGAACATTATGATTGTCAGTTCTCATTCGGATTCTAAAGTTGTCGGACCTTTGTCCGAGATTAAACCAGTTGAACCACAACATTCTGTCCGTGTCTAATATTTCTAAGTTGCATCTTTTACTACAAAGTGAACTCACAACAAATTGGTGGTAGCATGATACGATATTCCTTTGGATTTATTCTGTGGATTTAATTACTCGGTGGATATACCTTTGTGGATTATACAATGGCTCGCAGGAATAAATCGAAGGATATAAGTTGTGTAGAAGACGCGATTGTGGATGATTCAAATAATGCAGATGTGGACAGAATGGAAATAATCGATGGAGTCAATGAGACACAATTATTGAGGGATTGACTGGTGGAATCTGAAAAACAAACCCAGCTTCTTGAAACGCGACTTGCTCGTCTGGAAACAGAAAATAGGACAAATAATGGTGAGCAGGAAAGAATTGTGCTTGATCCAGTGATTGATGCCCGCAACAACCATCGCGAACATCAACTCGAACAACGCGATGTCGACTATCCAAGACCCGCTCATCAGTGTCACAACTCAATGGAATTACCCGGAAATAATCGGTGTCGAGATCTTTTGGATATGCCAAAGAAACGTGCGGAAATCCCAAGATCAAAGATGAATACATTAGACGGAAAGGAAGATTGGCTGAACTTTGAAATTCCCTTCAACCGGATTTTGATGAGAGCCGGCTGGTCGAATGAGGAATGCTTGGAGCAACTGTACCAGTGTTTAAGAGGTGACGCAATAAAATTTGTGAGTGGATTGCCGATGAATGTTCAGGACGACTACGAAATGTTAATGACGGCACTGAAACGTCGATTTGGAGACAAGGCATTGCCGGAATCCTACCGAGCGCAATTGCATACTTTGAAAACAAGGCACCAACGAATCAATAGCGGAGATCGCCGCAAAGATACGTGCCCATGTCGGCAAAGCATACCCCGCAGCACCAGGAGAGCTGCAGAGAAATTGGCTGTGGAGCATTTTCTGAAAGGGCTGCCAGACGCGCAAGTTGGATATGACATTATGGTTAAACAACCCCTCGACCTTAATGAAGCTGAGCACATGGTTGCAGTCCACGAAAGTTTCAAAGCCAGTTTTGGGAGAAGAGCTGTTCGAGCTGTTGGTGTTGCCGAGGATTATCAGACGTCAGTTACTGAAGTACGCAGGGTGACCGACCGACGTTTGGTAACGGAAGAACGCCTACAGGTGTTTGGACGGGAACTAAAGCAAACAATCACAGATGAAGTAAAGAATGCAATCGCCCCAGAGTTCCAAGAAATTAAGTCAATGTTGAAACACAGTGGTAGTAGTAGGAACCAGCACCAAGGCTACAGCCGACATAAAGTGTTTTGGTTGCGGAGAGGCCGGACACATCAAGAGGAATTGTCCAGCACCCAGCATGACAAATAGCAGAGAAACGAGGACACCGACAAATCAAGCATCTAACAATCAGGGAAACTAGGTACGGCCGAGCCTACAAGCCAGTGTTCGGCCGGGCAAAAGATTAAGCAAAATAACTGTACAGTTGAAATCAGACGTGCCGGCGAAGGAGGTTACACTATGCTTGCTCCAGTGGAAATATTTGGCAGACAATTTCAAGCTGTTGTGGACACAGGGGCTGAGGTGAGAAAGGATTTATCGTAATTTGCCTGGAGAACTCCGTCCTCCTCTAAAAGACAGTCCCATCGCCTTGGAAATAGCAGAAGCCGGCAAAAAGATGAAGGTGATCGGTGTTGCTAATGTGTGCTTGAGTATTGCCGGTTATAATTTTGACTGTTCAGTTTATGTCGCACCAATTCGGGATGACATTCTACTTGGATGTGACTTTATACACACTAATGATATTGGAATACGCACTCGACATGGAATTCAAGTACAAGGAGAATGGATTATGTGTGAACTAGTTGAAGGAAACAAATGCGTAGCAAGAGTTCAACTTGGTGAAAAGGTCGTCATACCTGCCCGGAGTGAATTTACCTTGCCGTGTAAAGTCAGCGGGGGGTATCATGCTGACGCAAGTTTTGGTGTTGTGGAACCTGTGGAATCCTTCGAAAATGTTCCAATGATTTGTGCTAGATCACTAGTCGACTCAAGCAACGTCATGATACCCGTTCGTGTAGTTAACTCATCGGATTCGCCGATCGAACTGGATAAAGGCACCAGTGTAGGCGAAATACACCCTGTGGATCATGTGCAAGAGATTGACGCGAGTGTGCTGGACGAAATTGACGCAGTGACGCAAACGCATTGTGTGTGCAGAGTACACACCAAAGAACAATCTTCTACCGAGAGTGATTGCAATGGAAGTGACGAGGCAGAATTGAAAGCTCGCGTAGAATCAATACTACCAGACCATTTGAAGGAATTGCATGCACAGTCGTGTCAGAATATCTCGGACAGTAAACGACAAGTTCAACTTGCTAAATTGCTGGGGAAATCTCACGTAGAATCAATACTACCAGACCATTTGAAGGAATTGCACGCACAGTCGTGTCAGAATATATCAGACAGTAAACGACAAGTTCAACTTGCTAAATTGCTGGGGAAATACAAAGGAGCTTTTGCCGAAAATAAAGACGATTTGGGGAGCTGTACATTAGTGAAGCACAACATCAATACCGCGGGGGCTGCCCCTATTCGTCAGCCAGTACGGAGAACACCACAGGGATTT
The DNA here is from genome assembly GCA_037783415.1 of Leptasterias polaris. Classification (NCBI taxonomy): domain Eukaryota; kingdom Metazoa; phylum Echinodermata; class Asteroidea; order Forcipulatida; family Asteriidae; genus Leptasterias; species Leptasterias polaris. The sequence continues at coordinate 103,222 of JAZGTN010000136.1, forward strand.
GAAGGAGAAGAGGAAAAATACTTGAAAGACCAGTTGAATGCAGGGGTAGTAAGCCTTCATCCTCTGAATGGGCATCGCCAGTTGTACTTGTTCGCAAAAATATGGCACTGTGCGTTGGTGTATTGATTACAGAAAACTCAATGATGTAACAGTAAAAGACACATATCCACTTCCACGAATTGACACTTGCTTGGATTGCCTCGCTGGTGCGAAGATGTTCTCCACGTTGGACTTGCAAAGTGGTTATTGGCAGATAGCAATGAGTGAAAAGGACCAGGCGAAAACGGCATTCATCACGAAATATGGGCTGTTTGAATGCCATTTGGGCTGTGCAACGCGCCAAGTACCTTTCAACGTTGCATGGAACTTATAATGTCTGGCCTGCAGTGGAAAACTTTGCTCATCTACCTGGATGATATAATTGTTCACAGTGCAACATTTGAAGACCACATTGAAAGATTGGGAGAAGTGTTGTCACGACTTCAAAACGCCGGACTAAGACTTAAGCCCAGTAAATGTAACCTGTTGCAGAGTGAAGTTCTCTTCCTTGGACACGCCGTGAGTACAGACGGCGTAACAACTAATCCGAAGCTTGTGCAATCAGTAAAAAATTGGAAAGTACCCACGAATCCCCGTCAAGTGCAACACGGCCGTCATATGGCAAAACAATGCAACTCATTTTTTTGTGTTTTTGAGAAAAGCTGCTTTTCTTGGTAAGTTGAGGGCGCTCTTTTCATATAGCCGGGTATCGTTCTTGCACGCAGCTCCACTATCAAGATACAACCATGTATTTCATGCTCTTTTTGCCTTTGTTGGTGTTTTTATATGGCAAAACACTTTATCATTGAATTAGATGCTATGTTCTGCACTTAATTTTATGGCAAATCACTCCATTTATAAAAACAGTCTTCTGCTCGACGGTAGCTATGTGTACTTCACCTATACTTCATCTGGTAGAATAGGCTATATTATGTTGTATTGTTTTGGCTGTATTTAACTATTACCACTACGGTGTGGCAGAACGCCTTATCTGTATGTTACATTGTTTTGCCAACAAAAACAGCAGCTGTAATGAAGTTATCATCTGTTGGTTGATAAATCTTTCACTCATAGTTATACTTTTCACTTGGCAAAACAATGTATCTACAAGATGCTTCATTCTTCCCCATCTTTTAATGTGTAAATTAACACAATGTAATACATTTTAAGTTATGTTTTGTTCTGCCACTATGGGGGGCATGTGCATTAAGTTTGACTTGTAATAGGGTCTACACACTTCTAATGCAATGCGCCATTGCACGCTGAAGCAACTGCAACAACAGTCAGCCATATTGTGAATTAAAATGAACAAGGCTTACATGACAAGGGGGCGCCGGATGTTGGAATTGGCCCTTGAAAAAAAGGAAACTACTAATAAAAAAAGTAAGTTTTAAAGAGTTATAAGCACTGCTGCACTTTAAGTAAACTGAACAAAGTCACTTTAGGCTTATGTTATGAATTGTAATGTCATGTATTCAATCTGTAAAAAAATACGTCATGTTGGTCTAGATGTAAGTTTACTGTATTTTATAAAATAGGTTACTCAGTGCATGCTTAATGAACTATGTTTGGTCTAATTTAGTTTTAGGTACGATGAAACGGTAACATTCATGATCCAATTAGAGTAATTTAATATCAATACTGACGGGTCTACCATTGCCATTCGGCTGTGATTTGTGTATGCACAAGATGCAAACAACCAGTTGGCGCAAAGCACTTGATGAAACAAAAAACATATATTTCAAACGGGATTTGAGACATTGCATGGTGAGGTATCAATTGTAGGTTTGCAGTAACATCAAGTAGATATATCATTGTTTCCGCACACCAACTATTCATATATTTTACCTAAATAGTATTATTAACAGGTGAACTAAATAAACAATACTTGATTAAAAACTCTACAAATGTTTTATAGTTTAAGTGTAAACAATAAAAGAAACAACAAACATTTAATATTCTAAGCTAATATCATTTTATATTTTGTTTGTTTGTAGGGAGTGCTTGCCAAAGTATCGTTATCGTAAAGAACCTTGAAGGGGTGGTTGAAAATGCCCATGTTGAAAATGAGGGAGAATCTGATTCTTATTTGGAAGTCGAGGCTGCTAAAAATGATGCTTATGTAAATGATGAGTTAGCTGATTATGTTGTGCCAGGTGTGCCTCTGAAAAGTGGGGTTGTGCCAGAAGTGCCTCTTGAAGCAGGAAGGGTCCCAGAAGTACCTGTTGAAGCCTGGGGTGTTCCAGAAGTGCCCCTTGAAGCAGGAGGTGTCCAGGAAATTCCTGTTGAAGCTGGGGGTGTTCCAGAAGTGCATCTTGAGGCTGTGAGTGTCACAGAAGTCCTAGTTGAAGCTGGGGATGTTCCAGATTTGCCTCTTGAAGCTGGGGGTGCTGTGCCAGAAGTGCCTCTTGAAGCTGGGCTTGTGCCAGAAGTACTTCTTGAAGCTGGGATTGTGCCAGAAGTGCCTCTTGAAGCAGGAGGTGTCCCAGAAGTTCCTGTTGAAGCTGTTGGTGTTCCAGAAGTGCCTCTTGAAGCTGGTGGTGCTGTGCCAGAAATGCTTCTTGAGGCTGTGAGTGTCCCAGAAGTCCTAGTTGAAGCTGGGGGTGTTCCAGAAGTGCCTCTTGAAGCTGGGGGTGCTGTGCCAGAAGTGCCTCTTGAAGCTGGGCTTGTGCCAGAAGTACTTCTTGAAGCTGGGATTGTGCCAGAAGTGCCTCTTGAAGCAGGAGGTGTCCCAGAAGTTCCTGTTGAAGCTGTTGGTGTTCCAGAAGTGCCTCTTGAAGCTGGTGGTGCTGTGCCAGAAATGCTTCTTGAGGCTGTGAGTGTCCCAGAAGTCCTAGTTGAAGCTGGGGGTGTTCCAGAAGTGCCTCTTGAAGCTGGGGGTGCTGTGCCAGAAGTGCCTCTTGAAGCTGGGCTTGTGCCAGAAGTACTTCTTGAAGCTGGGATTGTGCCAGAAGTGCCTCTTGAAGCAGGAGGTGTCCCAGAAGTTCCTGTTGAAGCTGTTGGTGTTCCAGAAGTGCCTCTTGAAGCTGGTGGTGCTGTGCCAGAAATGCTTCTTGAGGCTGTGAGTGTCCCAGAAGTCCTAGTTGAAGCTGGGGGTGTTCCAGAAGTGCCTCTTGAAGCTGGGGGTGCTGTGCCAGAAGTGCCTCTTGAAGCTGGGCTTGTGCCAGAAGTACTTCTTGAAGCTGGGATTGTGCCAGAAGTGCCTCTTGAAGCAGGAGGTGTCCCAGAAGTTCCTGTTGAAGCTGGGGGTGTTCCAGAAGTGCCTCTTGAAGCTGGGGGTGCTGTGCCAGAAGTGCCTCTTGAAGCTGGGCTTGTGCCAGAAGTACTTCTTGAAGCTGGGATTGTGCCAGAAGTGCCTCTTGAAGCAGGAGGTGTCCCAGAAGTTCCTGTTGAAGCTGATGGTGTTCCAGAAGTGCCTCTTGAAGCTGGTGGTGCTGGTCCAGATGTGCTTTTTGAGGCTGTGAGTGTCCCAGAAGTCCTAGTTGAAGCTGGGGTTGTCCCAGAAGTGCCTATTGAAGCTATTCGTGCAACTGAAGTCCTCGTCGAAGCTTCGGGTGTTTCAGATTTTCTTTTTGGCGCTGAGGTTATTAACATCCATAGAAAACCTCGAGGTAGGAACGGTTCAGTATTAGCTTTAAATATACAATAATATTTACTGTCATATTTTCCTTTTAAGAGAGAAAACAATATAAGATAGTGAAAACTTTGTCAAATTAGGTACTCATTTTGGGGGAGAAAAGGTCTTTATTTTATTTCAGTTTTGTTGATAACTTAGGCATTGATTTAATAGTCAGTCATAGCCACAAAAGTATTACAAACAAATACATAAGACAGGAAACACGGTAAAGGGGGCCAGTCACGTTAGCATTTTTCTTCTTAGTCTAACTTTTTGTTAATAAGTAAAAACCACCCAAAAATGTTTGAACATGTTGCTGGACATTCAGGCCGATACTAAAGATAGTTTTAATAAATTGTAGAATACTTAGAGAAAAAAATTACAAAAAGAATGAAAATGTTCCGTCAAAATGGACGGACGAAAGTTACCCCAAAAAAAATCAAAGTTTTAAAAGTTGTTTTAGGTTAATTTAACACGAGAAATATATGAAATATTGGTAAAGCACACATTAATCATAGATTTAACTAGGGTTTAGAAGCATTTTTGTTACATACGTGTCCTTTCTTTTTTCTCTGGAGGTCCTTGAAAAGTCGGTACTAACGTGACCGTAATACATCCCAGACACCTCATAACGATAGCAATATATCAGGAGCTATTTTATCGAGTTTTTGTTATTATTATTTTAAAACAAAATCCATGCTATGACAAGTCATGGATCATTAAATAAATGAAATAGAAAATCCAAGATGAGTGGACTTTTGGCGCCAAGAAAGAAGAACATTTAGTCTGCTATCGTGACCTCCATCAAAATTGCGACGAAACGATAGTAGTTTTAAATCACGCCACCCCCCGGTGGCGCGCCTCCAGACAACGATATTGGGATGTCATTCCATCATGGCGGGTGTTACGAAGACGCCGCACGCTGGAAACCAGAACAAGGTTTGTACAGTTTTCACAGAAATTACAGATTAAGTATGTCCGTCAACAGTGTTATGAGTTGAACAAATAACGTTAGCATTAAGTGGTTAAATAATTTATGTTATTAAATATCAGTCACCTTTGTTCAGATTATGTTTTACGTTGCTGTGGTGATTACAGATACTTGCCAGCAACGTGTGATCACGTTGTTCGGTGCGCACAACACATGTGCGTTGTTAGTTTGTTCATTTTTGGCGATGCAATCATCGTGACGTTCATTTGGACAACGATACTGCTAACGTAATAATTCTTTGGACGGAATGAGTGAAAACGTGACAATATCCTGGACGGAAATTGTGCTATGGTTACATTATTTTGGACAGCAATAAAACTAACGTGATAATATTTTGACGTACACATGCTATGGTGACAATTATTGGACAGCGATACTGCTAACGTAATAATTCTTTGGACGGAATGAGTGAAAACGTGACAATATCCTGGACGGAATGAGTGAAAACGTGACAATATCCTGGACGGAAATTGTGCTATGGTTACATTATTTTGGACAGCAATAAAACTAACGTGATAATATTTTGACGTACACGATGCTATGGTGACAATTATTGGACAGCGATACTGCTAACGTAATAATTCTTTAAACGGAATGAGTGAAAACGTGACAATATCCTGGACGGAAATTGTGCTATGGTTACATTATTTTGGACAGCAATAAACTAACGTGATAATATTTTGACGTACACGATGCTATGGTGACAATTATTGGACTGCGATACTGCTAACGTAATAATTCTTTGGACTGAATAGTGAGAACTTGACAATATTGTGGACGGAATTTATGCTATAGTTACACTATTTTGGACAACAATACTAACGTGATATTATTTTGACATATCTGTTTCTATGGTGACAATTATTGGACTGCAAAACTGCTAACGTATGACAACTGTTTGGACGGAATGAGTGAAAACGTGAATTTTTTTGGACGTAGTGACAATGGCCCATGCTGAAACTCCGTGCTTCCGTGAACGTTTTTCATGGGGGGGGGGGGGGGGGGGTTGTAGGCGTAATGGGATTACGGAGCCCTGTTGGGGGGGGGGGGGGGGGGTTGTAGGCTTAATTAACTTATTAGTTTTAATTAATTTAATTCTAATTGTCATTTACTACAAATATTTAATTTGCAATGTTGTATGGCTATTTGGCCTAATACTAAATCTTGATTATGGAAATAAAGTGAACTATCTATCTAATGGGATTACGGAGCCCTGTTGGGGGGGGGGGGGGGGGTTTGTAGGCGTAATGGGATTATGGAGCCCTGTGTCGGATCGTCGGATCATGGATGTTTTTGACGGCGGCGATTCCGGCTGGGGATTAGGCCAAGAAGAAAAAAAGTTGTTCGTCCAGACCATTTTTTTAATTTTTTTATTTTTTTTAAACATTCAATGCGGCCTCGAAAAAGGATGCGGGCAGGGAAGAGAAACTGCTTTTTCTTTTCAGTCAACAATATTTTCTTCAAACCCGATTTTTTGGAGGCGGCGATTCCGTAATCGTCTTTTAGGCTGGATTTTGTATGTTGTCAAAACCCAATTTGTGTATTATATTTACACTAGCTTGGTTCTATTTCAGGTTGGCAAAAAAACAAGTTTTCGGCAAAAGCAAAAGGTAAACAACCCAGAAAAGTATGCAGAATACTTAAAGAAACAGGCCAAACGCTCAAAAGAAAGAAGAGATTACATAAATAGCATAAAGTCTGACCCAAACCCAACAAGAGGGATGACTCACCTCCTACAGCAGGATAGAGAACTTGCCAGGAAAAGACAGCGACGTCACAGAGAAAAAAACCAAAAAACAACAACAACAAAGAAAAGGAAACCAATGACCAAGCAATTGAAGGTAAAGCTAAACTTTACCGAATGTTGGAACAGATCCACAAGACAGAGCGAGGAAAACAAGGCACGAGTACAAGAATACTGGAGGGTCATGAAGGCAAAAAGTAGAGATAAGCTGTACACAGAATCTCAGAAACACAGGCGGCATAAACAACATGAGCGTGAAAGGAAACGGGAAGCAAGAGCTGCAAAAAAGAGCACACAGAGGAACAGTGATTCTGATACACCCACAGAGGGATTCAAGTCGAAGCAATCCTTGTACAATTGCTCATCCAAAGCAAGAAAGATTCTGCCAGAATCACCAACTAAATTTGCTGAAGTAATAGCAAGCGTATGTACTCCACGCAAAAGAAAATCTGTAGATATCGTCCTTGGAAATACAGAAAAGAAACAACGATCAAACAAAGAAGAATCGGCCCAACGAGAAATCTCCTTCCAGCTATCAAAAGTGAAGTCAAATGTTGCAAACCGTATCCTGTCGTCAAAAGCACTCCGACACACTGCCACTCGGGTCCTTTCCAGGGCAACTAAAATGAAACGTTGCAGAATAGATAAGATGCGTCACTGCCCTATTAGGAAACCACGCACAGACAGCATCACTCTTGCAGTTAAACAACAAATCCAGAGGTTCTACAAGAGGGAAGATATTTCAAGGGAAATGCCCTCTAAACGCTTCACGACCAAGGCAGGTCCCGCATTTCTAATGCAAATATCTGTTAAATCAGCATATAAGATTTTCAGAAAGGAAAACGAAGATGTTAAAATCCGCCTCACAAGGTTTCAAACCCTTCGCCCAGAAAGGGTCAAACTTCTATCGCTGGCTCATAGAGAATTTTGTCTTTGCCCATATTGTCTCAATGTTAAATACAAACTGCTCGCATTGAACAGAGTAATTTCAAATAGTGGCGTGGACAGTTCAGTAAAGATTTCGGATGAGAAAGAGTTCCTTGACACCTTACTGTGCACATCAGGCGACGACAGGTTCCATAGTTACAACTGTGTCTTTGGTAAGTGCAGCATATGCAGAGATACAACTGCAACAATCCAGGATCATTACCAGGAAATACTTGAGATCAATCCTCCTCCAATGGTAACATGGAACCGCTGGGAAAGGTCCAGAGTAAACAATGGCACAATCAAACGGATCATGGTCACAAAGCAAAAGACTGTTACCGACCTGATCGCAGAGCTCTGTGTAGATGTCAGCAAGCCATGCCAAGGTACATCATTCACAGAACACATGTTCATTGCATCCTGGCAAGCCAGTCAGTTTCGAGAACTGAAAGAGAATCTACCCAATGGCTGGGCTCTCTTGGTAATGGACTTCGCCAAAAACCGAACAGTCCATTACCAAGATGAGATAAAGTCTGCCTTCTTTGGACAGAGGCAAATGACCCTGCACCCTACTATCGTCTATTACCGTGATCAGCATTCAGGTGAGATGAAAAGGGAGTCGCATATTTTCATCTCCGATGACATTGCTCATGACTTTCATGCGGTAAACCATTTTTTGGAACAGTCCATTGCAACACTGAAAAACATGTTAGCTATTTCTAAAATAGTAATTTTCAGTGACGGTTGCGGTGCCCAATATAAGAGCAAGGGGCCCTTGGCTGACCTCAGCCTCCAACACCTGCACACCGACCACAGTTACTTTGGTTCCGAGCATGGTAAGTCGGAGTCAGATGGGGAGACTGGAGTGGTAAATCACGCCATAGACCGTGCAATTGTTGGACGCCAAGTAATAATTAACAATGCTCAGGACACGGTCAGTTGGTGTAAAGATAATCTTTGTCAGCCGTCAGTCAATGGATTCACAAGGAGGTTTTTCTTAGTCACAGAGATAAACCACAAGAGACCGAAGACAAACGTTACCACTGTTCCAGGTGTGAGAAAGTTTCATCAAGTGCAAAGTACTGGCACCGACTACAAGATTTTGGTCAGGAACCTGTCCTGTTACTGTCAACGATGCAGGGAGGAGAAGAAACCATGCCTTAATGAATCCTACGTTGCAGATTTTAAATCTGTTACAATAGCCAGAACAGCATCATCAGGTAATCAACACGATATGTATTAAAATATTGATTCTTGAAACTTTGGTCATATTTTGTTTTTCTGATGAATTTGAATATTCATTGTAATAGCATTTGGAAGAAGAAAAAAACCTGATCTTCAAATAACTGTATTATTATAGTTACTTTAAAGCGCCGGTCCCACTGCATTCGATAACGACAACGATAACGATGCGAATAAACTCTCTCTATTGGTGGGACGCTCGCGCATATAATACCGTCCACCAAGAGAGAGCGTTCATTCGCATCGTTATCGTTATCGTTATCGTTGTCGTTATCGAATGCAGTGAGACCGGCGCTCAACTGCTGTGACCATGATCATAATATTAAACACAAACCAATGAATTAAGAAGACTAGGAGTATTACATGTGTTCAAATTCTTTTTCTATCAATTCCGTAGAAGCAAGGAAGGAGACGGATGGTGAAGACAGAGCATGGGAGGAGACAATGGTGACGAAGCAAGGAAGGAGACGGATGGTGAGGACAGCGCATGGGAGGAGACAGATGGTGACGAAGCAAGGAAGGAGACAGATATAGACATGGAAGCGAGGGAGGAGACAGATATGGACAAGGAAGCAAGGAAGGAGACGGATGGTGACGAAGCAAGGAAGGAGACAGATATGGACAAGGAAGCAAGGAAGGAGACAGATATGGACAAGGAAGCAAGGAAGGAGACGGATGGTGACGAAGCAAGGAAGGAGACAGATATGGACAAGGAAGCAAGGAAGGAGACAGATATGGACAAGGAAGCAAAGAAGGAGACAGATATGGACAAGGAAGCAAAGAAGGAGACGGATGGTGACGAAGCAAGGAAGGAGACAGATATGGACAAGAAAGCAAGGAAGGAGACAGATATGGACAAGGAAGCAAGGGAGGAGACAGATATGGACAAGGAAGCAAGGAAGGAGACAGATGGTGACGAAGCAAGGGACGAGACGGATGGTGAGGACAGAGCATGGGAGGATACAGATGGTGACGAAGCAAGGCAGGAGACAGATATGGACAAGGAAGCAGGGAGGAACACGGGAGATGACAAGGCAGAAGGCACAAGAATGGATAACAACCCTATCACAAGGTAAATTTCAAATCTGGGATGGCAAGTTTGCATTTTGATTTTTTTTGTATTCTACCTGCAAAGCATCTTATGTAGAAAAACATAAATTTCTACATAAAATACTATACTGACATCAAAGCAATCACTTTATTTCAGGGACAGATGTAAGACTGGCTCATTTTGGTACGCTGATGTCTCCGTGGACAAGAGGGGAACACTAAAAAGATATGTGGTTGAGGTAAGTACGTGTCATAGAAATAAAACAGAGAACCCGTACTTCCTATACCGCCCCGTGTAACCGCGTCGTTCCTTATGGTGTCCAAAAAAGTGTACCCTCAGAAAACCTGACATTTGCCGAAATCGAACGTTAGACAGTGCATCAAAATAGCGCGTACCGCGTATTTGTGCAAGGCGTACTGCGTATTTTTGCAAGGTGTGATCGCGGTGCCATTCCACGCACTCGTTATTATACGCATTCACAACGATTGTTGCCGAACGCGTTTCGGCACAGCTGAGGCATGCCGAGGGTACACTATTCTGTTCTCCATAGACGACTGCAATGGCGGCGAAGTCCGGGTTCTCTGTTTTATTTCTATGGTACATGTACAATGTACTTGGGTATTGATGTAAAATGGTAATGGACCACATACTTATGTTGAATACACAACATTTTCTTCTAATGATTGCTTTGTATAGGTTGTTCCTGGCACCAATTTAGAAACAGACAGCAGCTGGGTATGGGTCAAATATTGGACTCCTCTACGGGCAAACAGATGGTCACCTCCTACTACTGACGCAAAATATACGATGCACCTCGGTGAACTTGTTGCACCCCTCTCCTTTCCAGTTCCTATCAGGGATGGGAGGAGCCTCTGTTATGTTTTCCAACAGTTATAAGGTATTATATAACTAACACCTTCATATTTAACTACAAAATTTCATTTTTGGCCATAAATATGAAAGTAAGTGCTTTAATTTTACTCTATGGTTTAAAGTCTGTTAGAAACTGATTATAACATCTACTAAAATAAACTTTAGTTTTTAAACGGGAAAAAGTATCAATTCTACTGAAACAATTTCCTGTTTTCCTCAGGTGCTTGACTTGATCTGTTTTGAAATGCTTTACTATTGATGTTTTCAACAAGAGATCTAAATGCAATGACAGAGTTTGATTTATAGTGTTCAATTGTCTTTATTGTTTGTGACTCTCTGAAAAACATAAAGATATATGCCCACAAATAAAGAACACACACACACACATTACTCCATGTTTTGATTTCCCTTAAAATATGGAGTTTTATTTTCATAAACTTCATTATAATGTACAGAACTGAAATGGTGACCATCCATGGATAGACAAGTTTAACCCCTCATTAATATGTACAGAACTGAAATGGTGATCACTCAAGGATAGACAAGTTTAACCCCTCATTAATATGTACAGAACTGAAATGGTGATCATCCATGGTTAGACAAGTTTAACCCCTCATTAATATGTACAGAACTGAAATGGTGACCATCCATGGTTAGACAAGTTTAACCCCTCATTAATATGTACAGAACTGAAATGGTGATCATCCATGGATAGACAAGTTTAACCCCTCATTAATATGTACAGAACTGAAATGGTGATTATCCATGGTTTAGACAAGTTTAACCCCTCATTAATATGTACAGAACTGAAATGGTGATCATCCATGGTTAGACAAGTTTAACCCCTCATTAATATGTACAGAACTGAAATGGTGATCATCCATGGTTAGACAAGTTTAACCCCTCATTAATAAGTACAGAACTGAAATGGTGATCATCCATGGATAGACAAGTTTAACCCCTCATTAATATGTACAGAACTGAAATGGTGATCATCCATGGTTAGACAAGTTTAACCCCTCATTAATATGTACAGAACTGAAATGGTGATCATCCATGGTTAGACAAGTTTAACCCCTCATTAATAAGTACAGAACTGAAATGGTGATCATCCATGGATAGACAAGTTTAACCCCTCATTAATAAGTACAGAACTGAAATGGTGATCATCCATGGTTTAGACAAGTTTAACCCCTCATTAATATGTACAGAACTGAAATGGTGATCACCCAAGAATAGACAAGTTTAACCCCTCATTAATATGTACAGAACTGAAATGGTGATCATCCATGGTTAGACAAGTTTAACCCCTCATTAATATGTACAGAACTGAAATGGTGATCATTCATGGTTAGACAAGTTTAACCCCTCATTAATATGTACAGAACTGAAATGGTGATGATCCATGGTTAGACAAGTTTAACCCCTCATTAATAAGTACAAAACTGAAATGGTGATCATCCAAGGATAGACAAGTTTAACCCCTCATTAATATGTACAGAACTGAAATGGTGATCATCCAAGGATAGACAAGTTTAACCCCTCATTAATATGTACAGAACTGAAATGGTGATCACCCAAGGATAGACAAGTTTAACCCCTCATTAATATTATGTACAGAACTGAAATGGTGATCATCCATGGTTAGACAAGTTTAACCCCTCATTAATATGTACAGAACTTAAATGGTGATCATCCATGGATAGACAAGTTTAACCCCTCATTAATATGTACAGAACTGAAATGGTGATCATCCATGGTTAGACAAGTTTAACCCCTCATTAATATGTACAGAACTGAAATGGTGATCATCCAAGGATAGACAAGTTTAATCCCTCATGCATAAATACCCCTGACAGTTTTGCTATTCCTATTGGTGGAGAGCACGTCACGTGGGGGTGTTTAAACGGATGATAAAGATATGGCTAGAGCTGTTTATGGCTGGAGCTGTTTATAACTGGCTGGCTTCGCGTGTTGGGCGCGCACGCTCAGTTACGCCAATTTACTTACGCGGAACGCAGTACATAGCTATTAGTATGCCCGCGCGTAATCTTTTTGTACACACGCTTTGACAGCCGACCTCGTTGGAGGGTTAAACCCGCCGAGGCCTGGTTCTTGATAACTTTACCTCGACTTCGTCTCGGAAAAATTATTAAGAACTAGACCTCGGCGGGTTTAAACCTCTAGTTTAAAACCTCTATACCACACATTTTTGGGGAAAATTTATGGCTCAGCGACCTGACCAGAGCTTACAAACTCTAAATACCTGCTCCGCAGGTCTTGCTGTACTATCTTCGTGAGTGCAGAATTTTTTGAAGTTAACTTAAAATCCCACAGGATTGCACACTTCTCATCCAGCCATTCCAAAACAGGTTTTCTGTTTTTACCAACACCTTGGTAGCACGGTTTCCAGGAGGTAGACCATTTACCCGAGTACCAATGCACCTCAATCCAGTTGTCTTCCCTTGTTACCACTTCTGCTATCTGGGGTTGATAAGGGAGATCTGCTATGTATACAGCAACCAACATGCCTACTTCAATGGAAGAGAACTCCTGGTTTGCAATTATTGCAGGTTTATGTCTGGGTGGCCCAACAAGCACCTAAAAAATGGATAACAGATAAAGATAATGTACAACTTATATTATAAATTTTCTTGTCAGGTGGGAAATCACAAAGAGGTAACACCCCAAAAATTCTTCTGATTGTTCAAGATATTTTGCTTGATGTGTAAATTTATTCCCATGGGATGATTACGTCATTGCAACAGTTAAAATTTACAAGGTTGTGACGCCCAAATCTATTGAAGCCTTTTCTTTTCTATATAGCTGAGATCAAACTATGTATCACAAATAACTATTAACACTTTACCTCTGGGCAGTCCTGCTGAACTGCATGACGGACCTCTTCGAGGTGTTGCAAATCAGGTGAAGGTGGACTCTGGTGTGACCCTGAACTCACAACAAGGTCTTGCATAACCCAGTTGTTCTCCATATTTTCAAGAGGCTGTAGAAACAAGTTTTCTTATAAACATTTATCCAATTACAAAATCATATAAATATATACATTATACATTCTTTTCATGGTATAAAATAACAAAAGATAATACAGAGTGTTATTTCTGTTTAAGTAATAAAACAAAAAACATGAGTTTAGGGAATGCCTAATCAAATTGGATTTGTTAATGGGTTTTTTAATAGAGTGACAGGCAACATGCTTGAGAAGGATAGAGATGCTTTAAAAGCTGCTGGTTATTCATTTTAGTCACAAAAATCAATTAAGAGTGATTTATAAATACAAGCAATCTCATATACAATATTAATATATAACTAGGAGAGTTTGAGCATTCTGATTGGTGGAAGACTGGTCGCGTTGGGGTGTATTAACATGTGATATAAAGACTGGCTCTGTCAACTAGCAAATAAATGGCCCCTAAACAAGCACAATGTTGTGTAAAATTTGTATTTGCACCATGCTTGTTGTGCGGAAACTATCAAAACTGTTTTCTTTGTGTGTATTGTTTTTAGTTATTTAGACGAGGGCAGATGGTGCCGCGTGTACGCACATACCATGCGTATGCGTAAACGCGCAGACAATGTATCATTTCAAGGTAGCTGGTACACGCATGAAACCAAGGTAATGCAAAGCATAATGCCGTACACCAACAAGCATAGTCTAGTTCTTCAAAATATGCACATAATAGGGACTAGGAGCCAGAAAAACATGAGTTGAACATTTCCAAAATTAACGGCGAAAGATTATGATTAATACCCCTTTTCTTTGTTAAAGGTATTTATTAATGGCAATAACAATGTGGGGAGCCGGTCTTCACTGCGTGGTATCGACCTTGGTTGATGGCTGGCCACTGTTAATGGACCGAGCCTACCACGCAGTGAAGACCGGCTCCCCACACTGTTATTCCCTAAATAAAGCTTCAACTTGCATCTTGTGACAACTTACATGACTTATAAGACTTGTTCATGAAACTTTTCTCACCTGCGTGTATTTCTCGATTTGTCTGAAAAATTGGTCCCACCATTTAAGAGCACGATCAGGCATCCTTCTCCCGCCAAACAAGTGGACGTCTTCTTGAAGCTTTGGATCCAATTTCTCCAGGCTAGGGATGACAGCTTCAGGCACTGCTTGTATTGAGGGAAGGGTCTTGATATAAAATAAAAACAATATGTTTTGTATAAAATCCTTGATCTGAATGTTCATACCATTTTCTGCTGCAGTGCATTTACTTTTTATGAAAACTGTAATGGTTAAAGATTAGAATAGTTACAATTTGTGTGATAGTAACAACTTTGCATGTTACACAACGTTTTGGTTTGTTTTTTGTTTAAAACAGCATCACTTGTCATAATTTATTGAAAGAAAACAATTATTTTAACAATTGTTCTTTCAACCAAAATCTGGCCAAGCTACTTTAATTTTGACAACTCTGTAAATCGATGACGAGACAAAGTCTTAGGAACTATTTACCTTTAATAGCTCAAGTCCGTTTAGCTGTTGTTCTGCGGGCAAGTCAATATCAGGGTCATGACCCTCTGTTTCGTTCGGTCTCCATGGGTCACAACACCACATACGATAGAACATCTTAGTAGTTCCTCCCACCTTCTTGAACAAAAAATGGTGTGGTTTAGAGTGGTTGCTGATAGGTTTAATATGAGGAAGCAGCCATGTCTTGATATCCCAAAGGTCGGGTCCCAGAAGGTGTCTGACCTGGATTTTAGGGGTGTATGAACCCTCTATCAAGGTGTGGAGGTCTGAAAGAGTAATGGTAAAACATCAACAACCAAAAATACATAAAGAAGGTGAAACAGAATTATGTGAAAGTTTTTTTAATTTTTATATTTTTGGTATTCGATTTCTTGTGGCACACAATACTCATAATTAGTGACTGATTAGCTACTTTCATAAATGTCCAGTTCTGGTTTCAGACCAGCATTTAAAATGGATAAGTAAAATAACATCTCAAACATTAACTCCCTTTGTATAGAATAAGTAATCTTACAAAAGATAGTTATGCCTAAAAACTTACCGTCTAATGTGTACACATTAGTATGTCTCAGTTTCTCAGCGATTCTGCTGAACAGTTGATCGATGTCCTCGTGTGTATGCCCTACAGGCAAGAAGTTAAATTCAACCTGATAAAAAAGAGCAGCAATTCATAGAAATCAGTTATACATTTAAACAATTTGTTTTTAAAGTGTGAAGTATAGTCTCTTCTTAAATTGCTCACAGGTGACTTGAGTTTACCAAAAGTAAACAAAGTTACCATCCATAAATGAGTACATGTAGTTCTCTTCTGCTACTTAGGTGCAGATGATTGGCTAATAAGGTATATATAAAATAATATTAACTCACTGTATTATATATTCCAAGTTCCACCAGGAGAACACCAAATGATAGTACAAACCGATTTTTGTTTTCGCGGAAACAGTTGTCCATCTACAGGGAAACAAAATTTACAATGAGAAAAGTTTAAGGATTGGCATGAGGTATAAAACATAGCAAATAATTCATTTTTGCAGGAACATATAATTTTGAAGCCCATAAAACTGTGTCTCAGAAAGTATTACATGTTTCAGATGTTATAAAAATGGTTTGGTATTTTTTTAATTTGTTAGAAAAATCAATTTCTGATCAAAATAATAGGCAAAATGAACATGGAAATTGTCACAAATACTTCAATGAACACGAGGGTTAACTTTTTTAAAACAATAATTGCAAAGTTAATTACCTGCACGTTTAGTTTGTGCCCTATTTTCCCTTGCTCAGCAATCACTCTCAGCAGAACATTTAGAGTTAAATTGCTATCATGCGGCACATTCAGGATGTCGCTGAACACATATGCTGTCATTCCCCCTGGGATGTCATTGTGGACAAGGACTCCTGTTTAAGAAAAAAAGGAAACGATACAAAATGTCAATAAGTTGTCATGTTTGTGCAGTAATCAATATTTTTTACTTAAACCCCATGTGTATACATCAACAACGTCAAAAAACAGTGCTGGATTGGGGGGGGGGGGGGGTATATGGGAATGGAACCCATGTCTTACCTATTAAAAAAAACCAAAAAAACACTTTGAGATTCCTGTCATTTAGCTCCCTTTTAATAATTTGAATTGTTCAATTTTTGAAAACTACCAAATTCAATTATATCATACCTGTGAGGTGTGTTCGTAGACGTGCTTTTGGTCTGGTACACTTGTCTTCAACAAGTAGACTTGGCAGGTTTGTTTTGGACTGGTCCATTCCATCTATGATTATCGTGTTCTCTATAGAAGAATCTCTCCTCGCCCGTTCGCGACAGTTGTGATAGTGTTTTCTTGACAACCTTGAAAAAATAAAAGTCAATTAGTATCACTATCGCCTTTCTGTAGTATCACTATCCGGCATCTTCAGAGACAAATGGATACAAAGTGCTCATCCCTTGCTGGAAAATAATATGCATATAAAGCAAGGGTCTTTTTCAACAAAAAATTAAACTGTACCTACTCAACATGGTTGATATGAAGATCTCTGATGCTTTTTACTGAATTTCGCTCTTGGTTGCTTGTAGCCATCTGTTTTTCTTCTTTGAGAGATGTGCATATGTTACACTTGGTAAAAGTGCTCACCTTGAGGTATCAACAAAATATAAAAATAAATTGTTAATGGCAGCAGTATTGAAAATCAAACAAGTGAGTGCATTAAATTATCTAGGCTGATGATATTAACTTTCATCAACAGAAATCAACAGAGAAGGAAGCTTGTAGATTGTAAATATGATGACACATCAACTAAATTAGAAAACTGTTTCTTTCGACTGCTGTTTGGTGAGACCCGCTAGCATGTGTAAAATCCAAGAGACAAAGTGTTCTTAATCTCTGGCAGTTTCGGGCGGTCCAGTGAGAAAATGGCTGGGCAGTTTTCGGGCAGTATTAGTGACTAAAGGGTTAAACAAGCCCACCTTGTTGGGCTGTTATGGCTCTCTTTTAACATCGGTCTTATAACAGGCCCTGCAAGGCCGATGTTAAAAGAGAGCCATAACAGCCCAACAAGGTGGGCTAGGATTAAACATAAACAATTCTTAACAGCTGCATTCTTATTTACTTACTTTACCAACGACAAACTCTGGTAAGTGAGCATGCCAGATACTCAAAAAGTGACCATAAGTTATTACATCATGTATCTGCCGCTCTTCAAGTTTCTTTATCATTCGGTTGTAGACGATGGTGTAAGTAAACGATGGCGGAATATAAACCTTGTTGTTATGGGGCATGTAATCACCAATTCGTTCGAGAAAAAAACGGAGCCATGCCAAACACTGAGAAGTTTTCAACCTGTAGTGTAAAGAAAAGGAATTCGGTAATTTATTTCAGTTACAAATCTTCTTAAATGTACCCTAAACAGTTGGAGATTTCACAGTAAAGACCCAACATAAGTGGCAGAATAGTGAATGTCTGTGGCTGCTGGAATGCCAGAACATGTTTGCAATAGTAAAATTTGACGGGTACCCTTTCTCAACTGCAAATGAGGCAGGGAACCGCGTAGTCCTCACGGTTGAGGCAGGGCACCGGCTGATACAAGCGAGATTTGGATCGTTATGGATTGTTGACTTAAAAATCTTCAATTTCTTTGAAGCACAAACCATGATTTTTTGAGTACAATTAAATGCCTAAATAAATGTGGCATCTTAGAAATATCAAGTTCAAGCCAGTAGGTGTTTTCTAAGCTTTTTAATTTAGTTTTCTTTTCATTCTGAGTTGAGGCAATTTGGGGCTTGGTATGGTCAAATCATGACAAATTGGGGTCTATCATCTACAACAATTCGCTGGGGGGCTATACAGATGTCAATTTTTCGTAAAACAGAGTCCAGCGCACCAGTTACTGGGTCTAAGTAGTCAACTTGTTTTGTTTTATAGGAGATACTGAAATCAGTTATGGGACTTATGGGGGGCATCGTAATGATTGTAATCTTGACCAGTTCATGATCACTCAACATTTGTATCCATTGAACTTCAATTGTTTAAATTTTTAACGCATGATGAAACTTACCTTAGTGCTGTCTTTCCCGAGTTGCCATGAATATGCACAGTGTGACCTTGTAGGTATGCCTTCTTTGCATTGTTGAACCTGTAGTTGGTTATGCCTTGTAACTTGCAAAAGGCCTTGGAACAAACACAAACTCCCTTCAAAGCAAACTTAAAATCAGCTCTACGTTTATTTGTTGTGCGTGCTTCACCTTCAAGTTCGTCAGCGTGGGCATGGTGGGTGTTGCCTTTCCTGTCATCTGCAGTGGTGATATTATTCTCATTCCAGCAAGTTACCAGATACTGATTCTGTTGTGTTTCATTTTTCTCGAGAAATGAACTGTGGAACATCCAAATCTGTTGCGGAGAAAAACGTAGCGAACACTGGTTCACACAGCACGATTGACAGTAAACGTTATGGCTCAAATCTACTTTGTTCTCTAAAGTTTCAAGTAGTTGACGCTTTCTTTTTCTTGTTGACCTGTTCGGCAGAACCCCTTCCCGGGAATCTGTCAATGTTTCCGCCTCTAGAGTTAGGCCTATGTCTGTCTCTGAGTCTGACTCACTCTTGTCATCAGCTGCACGACGAGTCGAGTCTGACCCTAGCGATTTATCAACACTGAAGGTCAAGGTTGACAATAATTCAACTGCAGAACTGTCATCTTGAAATCCCAATATGAAACTGCTGTCATCTTCAAATTGATCGTCAACAACAGGGTAGTACATGATCCTATATTATCAATCAGCTTTACAGCTTAAAACAGTGAAAAGAGAAGCAGAAACCCCATTTTCTCCCTCTTCCGTGTTTCGGTGTCAAGCCCGATTCCGTTTGTACGTCGTATAGTGTACGTGTGTGTACTGTGTGCACACAATCAGTCACCACACCACACACACAGTGCTAGTGCATGACAAGCATATAACACGACGCTGCGGTGCCAGATAAGTTCATTGGTTTCATTTATTCGTGTAGCAACTAAGCAGTACATGCCACGATACCAGCTAACAGAAACTAGCAGACGACATTTGTTGGACGGTACCATTATCTTTGGGGTGTTAATAAATTACTGGGTATACACGGAGAGAGGTAAAGTTATCTCAATTTATTTCAAATCGTTCATGTTGATCAGATGTGACCATGTGTTTGATAAAACCACAGTTTCAGCAATTATTTTTCAAAAATATATGGCATAGTTAATGTACCATGTATACAAAAAGTACATAACTTCCCTTTACTTGCAATGGTATAGCTCCCACACAGTAAAAGGCGCGGAACTTAAAGTTTTTGATTTATGGCAAGAATGCACTGCTCTCTCTGCTGCTGCAGATTGCGAAACTTCAGCTAGCTTGAGTTCATTTGTTTACGTGGGTGCAGGAGAGTTAGGTTGTTGTCAGGTTGTATGATTAAAAGAACCTTCAACGTCGAGAAAAATAATGACAAAAGGTAAACTTTGGTGGCTTGTGAAGGATGAAGGGCATGTTTACATACACAACAGTGACCCCAAATCCAAGAATGGAAGTCCACTCAGGCAGTTCGGCAGTGGCCCACATAACCGAGTATCACACGAAGTTGGATACATCACAGCTGTGAATGTAACTAATGCAAAAAAGCTCCCAAACAACAGAAAACTGGTGGAACCAATCATGGTAGGTGATTTTTATAAATCAAATTGTGTACATTTTATTTATCTTCATCATGAATTTCTTAATATATTTAAACTACTGGTACAAACCGGTAATCGTTATGGCATTTTCATTGATGATTGTGATGTAGGGTAATGATATGCAATTGCAACCTTATTAAATAAACAATTTACAATAAACAATAAACAATTCTAGGCCTAACTGTAAATTAGAATAAAATTTTGGTCTAAATTTAAATTATTTGCTTAATCAATAGTTCAGATTCAGTGGAGAAGACGACAAAATTCAGATTCTGTCGCGTCATCAGTTTGAGTGGAATCGGACACCTTTTAGTCGACTTTTCAAAATGAACACCACTGCTTCTACCTTCGTAGCCAAACTAAGGGAACTGCTTCAAACTCAAACTCAAACTCAAAGTGATGACATAGAGTCTTTATCAGAGGAAGACGAGACGATGGAGACGATGAGTGACACTGACAGTCAACCATCATGCAGTCACACCAACAGGTAGGCCTAAGCCTAACATTTAAGTTAAAATATGTAGTTAATAAGGCCCCCCTAAAGTTTTTATTCGGCTTCAAAAAAAAAATTATATAAAAAAAAATTAAAAAAAAAAAAAAAAAAAAAAAATAATCGTGTGTACACCACGGTGCGCAATTCTCAGATTGCGCAAAAGTTGGCACAATTTGTTGTGCAAATCTAATAATTGCGCAACAAATTGGACAATCTTTTGCGCAATTTTGAATTTGCGCTCCACGGAGGAATAAAAAAACAAAACAAACAAACAAACAAACATTCCGACCCTATTTAAAAATGGCATGTAATCGGAAACAGAGCATTTTTTGGGGGGGCCTAATCTTTAAAAACACAGACAAACACAAAATAAATACAGGTCAGCAGACATGTCATTGTAGCAATACATTTTTTAGCAGGCCCAATAAATCCCCAGTTATTCCCAGACTAAGTAATTGTATGTTGACTATCTTCTCATTTTCTAATTGCTTATTAATTTCTTTATTTAGCCCAGCTGAAAGTTCACAATCGAATACAGATGTCAGCAGCCAACCTGGACCAGCCAAAAAGCGTGCAAAGACAAAACAATCACCAGAATATGAGAATAATGTGAAGAAGTGTCTCATTGGTAAATATAATTGTGTATTACTATCATCATTTCATTCAGCAAGACAAAAATTATGTCCTTGGGATTAGTGTCACCTGACAAATATTCCTATTCAAGAGAGACACAAATGTCAGCGGAATCTCCTGCCACACTGGAACAAAACATCAATATCTTTTCCATTTGTGAATAAAGGTCTCAGTTGAACTTACTCCACTTCCAAGAATTTAAATTAATATGGAAAATGTTATACAAACATTTGATGCATATGAGTTTAATGTCTCACAATGTAATAATAGTGTACAAAATAATCTTGTTTGTTCCATTTTACGAAAAGAGTCTGTGTGGAATGGAATAGTCCAGATTAGACTAGAAGTGACTGTATTCTGACATATAATTGCAGTGCTTCTGATATGCGGTCACTGTAACAGAATATTCTTTATTTTATTAATACAGGCCACTACAGTGTTCAAGTTGATCAATTGGAATTTGGTGATCAAATTCGTCCTATAGACAAACAGTTTGTTGACCATCTGAAGAAGGAGTTGACAAAATACGCTGATGAATGCTACCAGCCGGTGTGTGCCTATCTAAAAGATGTTCCAATGTCCCAATTCAACAAGGAAAAGGTAAAAAAAAAAAAGGTATTATTGCCAACATTACTTTTAACAAACTTCTGTTGATGTGTTCAACAAAATGGTCATGTTTAAACTTTGCATTGATACACATATTAGGTCATTCCTTGTCAATTTCATGGGCTTGCTAGAGTAAAATGCATAAAACTAGCTGTAGAAGAGCATCCATCCCAACTGCCCTTTTAAAAGAAACACCACATACTTTTTTCCCAGGTGAATGACTACAACTATATTGTTCTTGGAGGCCAACACCTTGTTGCAGCAGTAAAGCAGCTGAACAATGATGACCCATCTGTCTTTGTTGAAAGATTGTGCGTCATTTATGGAGATCTCAAGCACGACGAGATTATGTGGCTTTCCCATCGTCATAATGTGACGCACAGATGCCACAAGCCTATGGGTTTAAAAGACAAGGTAATGCTTATGTTATAGTCAATAAATATTCATTGGCTTATTATATTATTACACTATTAGTTATCACCCAAGTGGAATAACTCCATTTGAAATGTTGTAGTCCTAATACCACTGTGGTGCAGAAGACCTACAAAATGCAACAGCTGTTTTTGATTGCATGACAAAATTGAATGCATACACACACAAAAAAATTTTTTTTGATGTATATCTGTGATGTCTATTAGAAAGTGGTTGACTGGAATGAAAAAACCTTTAATTCTATCTGAACACCAGATGTCTAAGCAGGAACTTATTTCTAAGTTGATTATTACCATAAATAATGATAAGTACTGAATGTTGTGTTATTAAAAAAACCAAACAGGTTGCATTTTGCAAGAACATGGAGGGCGAACATTGGAAAAAAACATGCGCAGACATCTTCAATGAAAAGGTAACTACTTAAACATGGTTTGAAGAGATTTCTAGAAATTAGATGTGTAAGAACGATGGCTTTAAACTGTAACACTGAAGTTGATATAACATCCAGTTTAATATACAACCAATCAAAATTATTTCAAGAGCAAGTAGGAATACAAGAAAAATAGGGCGTAAATGTATTTTTGACAAACATAAAATAATATTCAGATAATATGGTGGAACAACTCATAACGAATATATAGAAATTGAAACTAAATTACAAACTCACCTTAAATAAGCTGCAGTTCCAATATGGTCATTTCAAAACATTAACTGGTGTTTATTGTTGATACTAGAGCAAACTTGACAGCAACATCATTATCCAGCTGGCAGCATTACCAGATGAACTTTGGACCATTCTCAGCCACGTCCTTGACAAAGCAGAGCATGGAGAGTTGAAAGGACAGAAACTTGACCCCGATGAGAGGATGTGCGGCATAGTGGGTTTAAAGCCAATCATCTTCAGGCACTTCATTAGGCTAGGAGAGGTTGCAACACAGGAAACAATCATACAGGAGCTTGAAAGTGGAGAGATGGATATAAAGTTGTTCAAGCGGGAGACAAAAGTTCTGCATAAGTTAGAGGTATGTGATATGCGGTTGGTTTTTTTCCATCATAAATGTAAATACATTTTGTTCGATGACCCTAGTAATTTAGAAGCTATGATTTTGTTTACATATTACAATTTTTGTAGATGAAGACCTTTTACCATCATGTTACATCATTATTGATGTTCCGTGTTCAAATTTATTTGCAGTTAATACAAGCCGCATTTCTACGAGAAGTCAACATGAAAACATGGAAAGAAGCCACTGAAAAGTATCCGGCCTACACAACAAGGGAAAGATTGTTGGCCTTCGTACCCTGTAATTTCCAGCACAGCAATCGCCCGGCATCTCTTGTGGCATACGCCAAGGAAGCAAGACGTAAGACACAAGTACCCACCGTTATGCAAGATGGAAATGCAGAGTCCGGAGCATTTATTGGTGTAAATGGTACATGCACTGGCTACGTGATCAACATGGATATCCTGAAGATAGATGATGGCATCATTAAACAGCAAACTAAACATTTTGCTGGATTTAACTTAGCTATCCTGGATTTTCCCAAGGTGAGTAATATGTAATATACATGCATTGTTGGAAGGCTGATTCCTCTCAGCTGAGCAATTATAAACTGAGAAATACAGTGCAAAGCCATTTTCCCCCCTTTGAGAGCCACTCTGGTTGCATGCCTACAATAGGCATGGTTATTTAGTCACTTAAAACATAGCTAGGTTAACATCCTGAACCTCTTCAAACAACATTTTACAAAAGAAAATCGAAAATGTTTCTCCCCTTATAAAATACAAAATGTGAACATAAACACACTATTAATCACTTACATCGTGTACATTTCCTTTGTCTATAGGACTGGTCTATGACAGATTTACAGAAGTTCTGCGTTATGCTGCGTTTTGTTAACATGCAGATAACGTCGACACTTTCCAAATACAACTTTGTGTGCATCTGTGACATCGAGAGCCAGCAAGAGATCCACAAAGTGCTCCAGGCTGAGACCTTTTGTAAAGTAGAAGATGCCTATTATCAGAAAGGTAAATGTGTAAAGTGGTAGTTTGCAATTTTAGCAACTTCTAGAAAATAGCTCACAGACATTTCAATGAGGAACAGATCTTTAAACAAGGGATAAATGGTTCAGTATGTACAAAAACACAAGCAAGTTCTCATCTGGTGGACAACAATATTAATTAGACTCAACCAAAGTTGATCTAGATGCCACCCACACAAGCGCAGGGTTTGACTCATAACGAGTCTGACGAAGCCTTGAGAGCAGTTTTGTTAGTTTGAGTTTCAAACCGCTTTTGTGCAACATAAAACACTAATTGAACTTTCTCAGGAGGCATGGCAGGAAGTTTATAAAACTATAAATAGAATAACGAACAAGTAAATAAATATGTGTGCCAGAATATAAGCCCATAAAACATGCATGCCTCTGTGCAATCATTATCCATTATCAAGGCCTGTGTGATTGACTCTTGGCATCCCCAGGTTTGCAAATTGAAGGCAATTTTTCCCGCGTTACTAAAAACAAGACCACAGACTTGAGGTGTTTGTACAGGCTGGAGACACTGAAAATATGTAGGCAAGAATGAAGGTATTAACAGTTTCAAAATCATGCTTTCTTTTCTATTTTAATGTGGATTTGTTTTACTTGCCTTTGCTTGGTTTACAGCCCCGATTTCCACATCAACTGATACAATGACACTGATGCAAGATGTAGGAGCAATGGTCTGTGCATACTGGTCAGCAACTGGACAAGTTCAGAGTGACCAGCTAGGCAGGTCAAGGTCCAACCTCTTCAATGTCACCACTGCTACTTCCTTCCTGAAGGATAATGATGGAAAGGTCTTAAATAAAGAACAAAAGCCACTGAGTCTACTACAGGATTTAGTCTCTGTGATGTGTCCTGCAGAGGGATGGGTTCTTGATGCATGCAGTGGTACAGGTATGCTCTACATGATTTATTTTAAGGAAACATCTGATGCTTAGAATTTATTCCAAAGAGACTTCTGTTGAAATCGCATGAAAATTGCATTTATGTGGGCTGAATAGCAGTCCAAACAAATGAGTAAATGATTATTGGTACCCCAAACCAGAACCAACGTTCAGTTTATTTGCATGTCGGCTTTCGCAGCTCTGAAGCAGCTATTTGTTTGTTAATAACTGTATTTTGAACAAGCGTATTCCTAATCATACCAGTGCATTTTTCATGTATCTACAGGAACAGGAATCACTGCATGCCTCCTGCATGGATTTAACTGTGTGGCAGTTGAGATCGAAGAACAGCAGTGTGCATGCATTGAGAGAAGATTGACATCGGCATTATTCCCTGAAGAGAATAAAAGCCTAGAAGTAGAAGACATGGAAGAGGTTGAGGAGTAGATGGCATATACATATAGTACATGTTTTCTTTGCCAATGTTGCTGAGTGAGGCAAGGAAAAGGCTGTCAATATTTTAGGCCAATGAAATTACATCACTAGTTTCCCATCATCCATTTGTCAAATTACTGATTGAACATGTTGTTCGTTGAATGATAAGATGATAATATTATAATAGGACAAATTTCCATATCCTGATCTAGCCTATTATATTAGTATTATTAAACTATTAATAGTGCATACACTCTGGACTTCCTCCGATCCTTGGCCCTACGCCCATCATGATCATGTACCTTCGGGTTGTTCTAAAACCCCCTCGACCCCCACCCTCGACGTCCGCCCCGTAATCGAAACGTGTCCCAATTCCGAATTCATAAAAACATCGCTTTACGGCCGAGTAAGAATTAAGTCCCCGATTTAGAATTCACAGCGTGTGATCCAAAGAACAGGCGACGCGACTTCCTTCCGACGAACTGCTAATTTTAACATTCTGTGCCAACACCAACATCCGAAAAGAAATGGTCTGCGTATTTCCCCCAGGACAAATGAGGTCACTTAGCATAAAAAATGAGCGTATTTAATCCGCTTCCGCACGTCGTCACGTGCACACCAATCATGATCACGTTGGCCGGGGGTGTGGGAGACTGACAAAACCCCAAAACACGTCTGGGCCATGGTCGGTCGGGTCTACAACCTCGAGCTCCGCATAGAGCAAGTAGTAATTGTTGACACAGGACGGGAGCGATCAGCCGGAATTGAGTCTGCCTGATCATCACGTAATGAGTTGGCCTAAATCGTACTCGGGCGGTAAACGCAGGATCCCAGTTGGGATATACTCCTATTCAGGCTCGGGTCGGCCAAGAGATACGCTTGGAAATGCCGCGATTTTTTTTCTGTACACCAAAATTGCCACAGTACCCGATCTCAGCCAATCACGCGCAGTTTGCTTCGTGCGTGATTGGCTGAGATCGTGTCATGTGGCAATTTTGGTGTACAGAAAAATAAGTCGAGGGGGTCGTGGGTCGTGGGGGTCGAGGGGGTTTTAGAACAACCCTGTACCTTCAGGAGATGAAATAATTTTTCGAATAGAAACTCACGTTTTTATGCCAAGATTGTTTTCCCTAGTTGTCACTTAACGTGAGTTTATATTCGAAAAATGATTTCACCTCCTGAAGGTGCATGATGCCCGATGGGCGTAGGGCCAAGGATCGGAGGAAGTCCAGAGTAGTAATGTATTGGCACTATGGCTATGCCGGGATGGGGCCTAAATCCTGATCCTGCCACCACTTTTTCATTCGTTATGAAACAAAATACTAGTAAAAGTAGTAGTAATAAAACTAATATCTAATTTTCTCAAATGAGATATACAACATGGCCATTATCAACGTTTTAAAACAAGAACCACAGGACAGAGCAATATAAAGGTCAAAGGTGAACACATGGCTGGCTTAGCCCCCATGGTCAATCCACTCCGCTCCGTATTAAAAAACTATTTAAAAAAACTTACTCGGCCCTTGCATCCTATTCCTAGCATTACTTTTCTGCCCATTGAGATTTTTCTGCTAAGATTTCATAGATCATAATACGAACGAATGCAAAAGTACTTACAGATAGCCGGCCTGCTGGAGGAATTAAACATCACACGTTTTTTGGTGACAATCAAATAATTTTCGAGAGTGAACTTTTAAAACTATCTTAACTATCTTGACAAAGTACACACGTTCTCATGATTACGTGCGCAAATTTGCTTTTCAACGTTACTAAATAAAGGGATCGAGCACCAACACAAAACCTTTGGGTTCGAAACACTAGTCTTTGACTGGCCCCCTCATGAAGAAAGACACAATCGATTGCTACTATTGAGTTGGTACCAGACTGATTTACTCGAACCCAAAGGTTTGTATTGGTGCTCAATCCCGCTATACTGTAAGGTTGCAAAATATGATACTAGATATAAACTACTGTTGATGTCCCTCAAATTCAAATTTAACAATTTCAATGTTTGCCTAACAAAAACAGTTTGATATAATCCCAAATAAACAAAGGCACATTTAAAATAGTTACATTTAAAATAAAATTATGTAAATTAGACAGTAGGCCTGAGTCATAATAGACCCTTCCCATGAAATATGTAAATTAAACGTCATGCGTGCGCACTAACATTTTGGTTGGCAAAATAAAGGAACATCGCGCCTTTTTGTATGGGGTTAATGGTGGCGTGACGCAGACGTGTATGCGTGTCTGCTTAGTGCACATCTCACTGGCGTTTGCCAACCAATAGTGTCTGTACGCATGCGTGAAAGTAATTAGCATATTTCGTGGGAAGGGTCTATTATGATTACTTCCAACGTTTATAATCCGGCTATTATTAATTAGGCCTATGGTAATGTGTACTCACCAATGTGCATGCATACGTATTGTTACCATGAGTATAACAATCTCTTCAAATTCGATGTATTATATTCAGCCCAGCTATTCAGTAGATGGCTAGACTTGTTTATCCCTTCGAGTTCCTGCTAGGGCTAGACTTGTTTATCCCTTCGAGTTATTGCTGGGGCTGGACTTGTTTATCCCTTCGAGTTATTTCCTGCTGGGGCTAGACTTGTTTATCCCTTCGAGTTATTTCCTGCTGGGGCTAGACTTGTTTAGCCCTTAGAGTTCCTGCTGGGGCTAGACTTGTTTATCCCTTCGAGTTTTTGCTGGGGCTAGACTTGTTTATCCCTTCGAGTTTTTGCTGGGGCTAGACTTGTTTATCCCTTCGAGTTCTTACTGGGGCTAGACTTGTTTATCCCTTCGAGTTTTTGCTGGGGCTAGACTTGTTTATCCCTTCGAGTTCTTGCTGGGGCTAGACTTGTTTATCCCTTTTTGCTGGGGCTAGACTTGTTTATCCCTTCGAGTTCTTGCTGGGGCTGGACTAGTTTAGCCCTCTGCTATTCAGTGGCTAGACTTGTTTATCCCTTAGAGTTCCTGCTGGGGCTAGACTTGTTTATCCCTTCGAGTTTTTGCTGGGGCTAGACTTGTTTATCCCTTCGAGTTCTTGCTGGGGCTAGACTTGTTTATCCCTTCGAGTTCTTGCTGGGGCTGGACTTGTTTAGCCCTCTGCTATTCAGTGGCTAGACTTGTTTATCCCTTCGAGTTTTTGCTGGGGCTAGACTTGTGTATCCCTTCGAGTTTAGACTTGTTTATCCCTTCGAGTTCCTTCGGGGCTAGACTTGTTTATCCCTTCGAGTGCCTGCCAGTGGGGCTAGACTTGTTTAGCCCTTAGCGTTCCTTCGGGGCTAGACTTGTTTAGCCCTTAGAGTTCCTGCCAGGGCTGGACTTGTTTAACCCTCTGCTATTCAGTAAGGGCTAGACTTGTTTAGCCCCTATGGTTTTTGCTTGGGCTGGACTAGTTTAGCTCTCTGCCACTCAGTAAGGGCTAGAATTGTTCAGCCCTTGAGGTTCATGTGTGTATGGATGGGACTGGACTTATTCAGCCCTCTGCCATTCATTAATCCGCAGGTTGTCTGCGTGGTTGGAAATTTATTGTCGCAGTTTGCCTTGTTATTCATGTTTTTGTGTTTTTCACTTTATAACTGGTTTTACTTGTTACGGATTTAATATTCAATAAATGAAAGGAAATAACGTTAAAACAGGAGACGTAAATGTTGATGAAGTCGTAATACAGTTTAAAAACTTGAATCTTGATGTAAATACATTGACTTCCGTAATAACAATGTGTGTGTCATCAGAAATGTTTGAATTTCAAGCAAATAAAAACATCCTTCATCCTTCAATTGCTCTACTTGTGTTTTTTATTGCAGCTTCATTGGCATAATAATTTAGACATAAGTACTCGGATTAGGAATCAAATTTATTTAGGGTCTGAAAAGTAAAACAACTTAAGAAAATTTCCGAATAAGTTCCAAGTTGAAAAGAGAGTAAAGCCTCAAGTTGTAAAATTCACCCTGCATTTTACAAGTAATCCAAGCTGCTGTGAATAAAATGATATAAGGTTGGTACGTTTAACACTTTTACAAAACAAATCGGATAAAATTTGATTGTTGGTGCAGTGTTTTTGGTAAATGTCAAAAAATGAAATTTTGTAGTTAAATATGAAGGTGTTAACTGAACTTTTCATTGTTAAAGATGCAATGCCTGTGTTTGGGCCGATTTTAACAACAACATAGCATTTCACGAGCGAACAAATTTTGAATGTTTAGTAGCTGTTTTAACGAAAAAAGTTTTCATTTTCAGTTTTGATGGCCAAGAACAATAAAACGATGTATGATGTTGATCATTATGTAAACAAAAATTCCAAGTTTGTTTATTGTTATTGTAATGTTTGCCTGTTTTAAACATTGCGCTCCTGCTTTGATGAATTTCTGTCGATTGAGTTTGGGAAAGTGGCACATTGGTGGTTTCAAACAGAACAACAGGAGTGCAATGTTTGAAACGGGTCTGACATTTATTGAGATTATTAAAGTTTGTTAAGATTACGCATGATGATTGTTTGCCAATCATTGACAATAGACCGATCCATTAAGCCCCACCCACTGTACACGTGGTCAACACAAGTACGTCTCTCCGGGGTGTGCCCCGCACTGTGAGCTTCACATACGTATGCTCATGCATGTCAGACTTGTGCGATCAGGGTTGTTATTGATCAATACATCACGGGGCAGGCTTAATGGATTGGTCTATTTTCTTCAAGTTGATAGTTTTTTGGGGTTTATCTGTTTAAACATTTCATAACTTGGGATGCAGTTTGGTACTCTTTTGCAGGGGCGTAACTAAAGTATATTTCTGGGGGGAACAAGGGGTTGCACCATTTTTTCTAGGGGGTATTTATGGAAATCAACTGTAGTTTGTACTTGTATTTTTGACAATTATGTTATCTTCTACGCAATGAGGCCTGGGGGGGGGTACATACATCCGTAGCGGGGCACTATGATGTTGATCAGTATTTAAACAAAAATTCCAAGTTTGTTAATATTGGTTATTGTAATGTTTGCCTGTTTTAAACATTGCGCTCCTGCTTTGTTGAATTTCTGTCGATGGAGTTTGGGAAAGTGTGGCACATTGGTGGTTTCAAACAGAACAACAGGAGTGCAATGTTTGAAACGGGTCTGACATTTATTGAGATTATTAAAGTTTGTTAAGATTACGCATGATGATTGTTTGCCAATCATTGACAATAGACCGATCCATTAAGCCCCACCCACTGTACACGTGATCAACACAAGTATGTCTCTCCGGGGTGTGCGCCGCGCTGCGTGCTTCAATACATAATGGGGCAGGCTTAATGGATTTTGGTCTAGTTGAAGTTTTGGTCTATTGTATTGTTGTCTATTGGGATTTGTCTCTTTAAACATTTCATAATTTGGGCTGCAATTTGGTACTCATTTGTTCTATTCAAGAGACAGGACAAGTGGGATGAGAGTGGTTATTTATTTATTTTTTATAATTTTGATTGAATTAAGTCGATGAAATGTGACCCGCTCTGCGAAAAAGGCCCGTAAGTCGCGCTATCTCTTAAGCACGCAAAGGGCTCGTCAATGTTGAAAAGGTGAAAATTTCTTACTCGATGTGATTTTTTTTTATCCCATTTTTGACATCGTTGATGTCCACTCTTTCATAATTTGTAAGATTGAATGTTCATTTTGATCAATAAAGTTGGAAAAAACCCGTGTTTTGTGTACAATTTGTTCGTGGTTTGTACGATCGGTGTCCGTGGAGTCAGTGGAAAATTGCGTCTTTTACACATCTGACACGACATTATTTGGAACGCCCCTATTATAAATTTGGTATCATCTGAAAGCGGAGGACGTCGTCTTTCTAAATTTAGACATAGAAAAGGTTAGAGGTCAAAATTAAAAGCAGGGTCGGTAATTTAATGACACGTAGACATAGAGCGCTTGTTACTAGGGGCGTGTATCTTTTCTATCACGTGCACACAGTGTAGTGCACCGATTGGTCAATGTGCGCAAGGATCCAGTGCGCGCATGCGCTGTGAATGATATCGGTTGTTTATTCTGTCAGGTGACTGTCATGTGACTGTCTATGTTGTGCGTGCCACGCAAAAATGAAGCGCATTACCTGTCGACTGTGTTCAACTCAACTGACTTGTACTGCTCTGAGCGAAAAGATTTTGAGAATTATTTACCACTTTAGCCAAATAATTTTACTTAACCTTAGCCAACTGCTATTATATATTTTTCGTTTATTTTGTGCTTAATATGGGTTCAAAGGATCAGTGTCTGGCTGAGGCTTTGAATGATCTCCGTGATGCCAATCTTGCTAGGGAGGAGAGAGACATGGTTGGCTTCGTGGAAGATTACTTCGTTAACTTCCGATGTGAAGATGACGATGTGGAATCAGAAAGCAAGTTTTTAGCCCAAAGATTATTTCAAAGTAGATTAATCAACTTCAGATTTCAGTAAGAAGGCAAACTACCTTGACTGTGTTAGATTTTAAAGGAAATATTCCAGTTTTAAACTAAAGTATTTTTTGTCCCCAAAATGTTACATTTTTACCCCAAAAATACTTTTAATCATGAAAATACAAGCTAGCTGAAGGGTTAAATGAATCGGCCCAAGCTGTTGCTTTAAAAATACGAAAAAGTGGGATTTATTAATTTTTTTCCAAAAAGCTCTTGTTTTCACCCAAATTTTTTTAATTTAAAATCATATGGTTTTCTAAAAAGTCCAGTTGGCATAAGGATTACTTCCAAAAGTTAAAAACTAACCAAACTGGTATAAAAACTGGTAGTAATAATGACTAAGTGTGTGTTTGCAATTTTAAAGATAAGAAAAAGGTTACGAAAAAGCACAATATGCAAATTAGTTCAAAAAGTGCGAAATAGACCATTAAATAAAAAGAACAAATATTTTGAACTTAATAAGTCATATTCAACAATTGGTGAAAATTTCAGACGAATAGTGTATTGGGAATGTGCTCGTTGTTAGGGTCTATCATAAAAACTTTGTACTTAAATAAATAAAAATACAGTGTAAAGTTTACAAGGCTGTTTCTCCTCGACCTATTTTGACCAAAATGGCAAGAATTTGTATGCAAATTATGGTATAACTCTGGATTGCAAAATGCTACAGACTTCTAACATACACCAAATTAAAGCTGAGAAAAGGCCCTTTCCAACCATGTATCTAACTCAAAAATAATTTTTTGCATAATAAGGGCCTTTTTCGCAGAGCGGGTCACAAATATGCATTCAACCTGCAATTTCTGAATAGTTTTACCTGCAATTTTTTGAATATTAATACCTGCAATATATGATTTTTTTGTTCAGTACATGTAATGCTATACAACTATACATTAAATATTCTTTTGCAATATTCTTGTCATATCAAATTAAAATCCTAATTTATAGTAGCAACATTGAGCTGAAAAACTGGGAGACGTTTGAGATGTTGGTGGCAGCAGACAAACGTTTCTTTTAAGCTACGTGTATACATGTATAAAGACATTAGCTTGTGAACCAGCACAATGGCAAGTGACGCCACACTTGAGGTACTCTATGCGTGCCTATTTTTTAGCACAATGGAAAAAGAAAGGTTGGTCTGCTGCCACCGGCATCTTAAAAGTGTAACATTTGGTCGCATTGACATTATTTATCCTATGTACATGTATGACTTAACCCATGACAACTTGTTGGCTGTTTTGCATTTGCATTTGAAATAAATTTGAAGAAATTTGATATTCTACCTTGTCATGTTTAATAAATCTCAAAACCTATGTTATTTGTAAAAGCGGGAAGATACTAAATGTTAATCCTATGGAAAACTTAGGTGGGAAAGGTGCTACTTCTACAATGAGGATTTGCATGCAGCTGATACAAGACCAAGCACACTCTGAAATAAATAAGAGTACAAGGCATAAATATACATGTACATCATTGCAAATGAATGTTAAAAGGTCACAGATACATAGTAATTCAATTTTATCACCTTGGTACAAGGAAAGTTGCATATTTGCATTATTTGTCCAAAATACTGTCACATTAGCAGCACTTAATTGGAATATTTATGACCATTAAACATAAACAAATTTTCTGGGGTGTATATTTTATTAATATACTTCAAACATCAGATATCACCAATATGAAACCTAAAGTCTCATTTAAATTATAACTGGAATAAATGCAGATTTCCATTATTTGTCCAAAATACTGTCACATTAGCAGTATTTAATTGGAACATTAATGATCATTACACATAAACAATTATTTTGGGGTGTATATTTTATTAATATACGTAAAACATGAGATATCACCAACATGAAACCAAAGGTCTCATTTAAATTATTAATGGAATAATAAGAAACTTGATGCTGATCACTTACCTGATGACTGCTAACGTGACAGAACACTATAAGTTGTCATTGACATGTCACGTTAGCACTGTTGTTTTTAGTGTGTCTTAAAAATACTAGATGAGATGTGACACTCGGTTTGTACATGATTGATTTGTAATAGTTTCACTTTGTTGTCATCAACTTTATGGATGAGAATACTTGTTTTAGTTCCTTTTACAAACTTTATTAATTTTATATGCATAGTAATGCATTTTTTAAGAACAAAAGCGCTCTAAAAAATGAAAAACATAAAAAGTTATATTTTTTTCACTTTTAATCAAAAGATTAGATGTATCTCAACATGTTTCACCCATTCCCAAAGTGGCAGAAACGATTTTAAATTTTTGCCCATGTGGTAGGTTACTGGCCCCCTTTATTGTGTTTCCTGTCATAAGTAAGAAGTATTTTCCCAGACGACTAGTGCCTACTATTTACACCAAACAAACAATTTGTTAACTGGTTTTAGGTTAATCTACAAATCAATTGAGGAAGGAATTCAGTAATTATTTCAAATTATTAAAGCGTATTGGTTTTACGTCACATGGGGGAATGTATGAAAATTATGCTTATAACATTCCTAAACTCTGATAATGTTGGCTTATTTATTTATTATTTTCTTAGCGGAATCTGTATCATCTGAAGTTGAAGACATGGAAATTGACAGCTCAGACGAGCAAAGTAA
The DNA here is from genome assembly GCA_037783415.1 of Leptasterias polaris. Taxonomy (NCBI): domain Eukaryota; kingdom Metazoa; phylum Echinodermata; class Asteroidea; order Forcipulatida; family Asteriidae; genus Leptasterias; species Leptasterias polaris. The sequence continues at coordinate 137,959 of JAZGTN010000136.1, forward strand.
GTTTTGGTTTTTTATCAATGTGTTTAGCATTCTATGAAACAATTCACCGATTCGTTTTGTTTTACAACAGCACAATTTAAGTAAGTTATCTGTTTACTCGGAGGTCGTTGGTTCAAATCCCGCTCTATTAAATTTTGCTTTGTTCAACCCCAAAATCAATTTTAAAAAACCAAGTCAGTTTCTTCTTGTGGTATTTTATTTGATGTTTATTAAATATTATGTTTTACTACAGGCAGCCTTGAACCACAACACATTCGTCACACAACTCCAACAAATGACATAGAGCTGTTGTTCCAAATGGTTGATACACCTCTAGATAACAGACTAGGTAAGATTGAAATATTAATTAACATCATCTTCACGAAAATATAATATATAGTTGTAGTTTTTGGGGCGGTTTAATCTTGTTGTTATTTGTATGTTTAGGTTTAGATTTTTTTATTTTTGGTTGGCTCATCACTTTTCTTTGACAAACATTTAAAAAAAGATCATGCAAGTTTTTATACACCTATCACCAAGAGTAATCAATATCTAGTACCTTCAAGTTCATGGGCAAGCCTTATAGTATAAAAAAAATGTACAAGAGGACATCTTTAACCTACTCCGAACTGAATGTTTTGTAAGATGTTTCCATACATTTCTGAATGTAGAAGACCATCACAATGAACCCGACAATCTAGCTGATGATGATAATTTTCCTGAAGAAGCTGAACATGTACATGTAGCAGCTGATGCCCAACCAGCAGGTACTAAAGAATTACTGTTTTAAATTATGACTTAATGCATACATTCCTACCCGCAACACAATGATTTGAAAATATTGTTATAAGTCGTTTATTTACTTTTTAGATCTGAAACAAGAAACAGTATTCGGAGCAGGGCCAGGGCCGTGCTCCCTTTAAAAAAGAGAGAATAACCAACAGAAACTAAATGATCTCTCGCTTTTTCAAAGCTAAAAATGGAACAGAGCAAAGTCCAAAGGTCACGGCCACAACTAGTGAACTTGTTAACTTGTAATATTATTATCAATAAAGCTTGAAAACTGATGGTGCTCTTGGGTATCCCTAAATAATTAATAAATGCGGGGAAGATTTTACCAAAACCACAAACACCAAAACGGCCAGCTGCTTACCTGCCCTTTTAACATGATCTTTATAGTTTACATTGTACATTGAGTATGTACATATGTTATTCTTTATTTTAAACTTTCCCCCTACAGCTAAACGACAGAAACGTAGCAGAACAACAGATGAACAAAACAAAGTAAATCGTTCAAAACATCAAATGCTGCCTCCCTGCAAGTGCAGACGAAAATGTGGTGAGATGTTCACTCAAGACCAAAGGAAAACAATATGGGGTGATTTTTGGGACATGGATTATATTAGAAGACGGGACTGGGTTGTGAATAATGTTCAAAAGGTACCAAAGCGCTCTGTTTCCAATACACAAAAAGTTTCAATGAGGGAAAATACACTCATCTGGAAGCTTGGACATGAAATTATATGCAAAACATTCTTCCTCCACACTTTAGGGTATAGTTCCGACACATTCGTGCAGTTTGCCTTGAAGAATACAAAACAAGAAAGTGGGGTAATTGTGGGTTGTGGGGGTAATTGTGGGTTGTGAGGGTGACAGACGAGGTCGCCATCCGCCCAAAAACAAGTTCAATGAAGAATACAACCAGAGAGTCAATAGTCACATTGAATCATACCGTCCGCAAGTTTCACACTATAAACGAGAACATGCTCCTAAGAGGAGGTATTTGCCGTCGGACCTAACAGTTACTAAGATGCAGAAGCATTTTAACGAAGCACAGGAACCAGAAGAAGACAAATGTTCCTACGCCTACTACCATAGTATATTCAACTCTCTTAACATTTCATTTGCCTCCCCAAGCAATGATTTATGCACAGAGTGTTTTGAGCATGATCAAGCTAATTCCCCAATCAAAGAACACAACTGTGAAATATCAAATGAATGTGCCGGGTACACTCAGCATAGAGAGCATGCCAAACAAGCACGCGAAGCTTTACACGCCGACACAGAGAGGATGAAGGGTGATCCTCAGAATGTCATAGTGACCACCGTAGACATGCAGAAAGCACTGTGCATGCCAAAGATGCCAACTAAGGATTACTATTTCTCAAGAAAGTTGGTGCTTTTTAACGAGACATTTGCAAGTCCCGGGAAAAATGCCCCTGCGACTTGCATTCTATGGCATGAGGGTGAAGCTGGCAGGAAGGCTGATCATTTGGCAACCTCGTATGTAGAATACATAAAGCAATATAGGGATAAGAAAGAAGTGATCTTTTATGCAGACAATTGTAGCTCGCAGAATAAAAACTGGACTCTGTTTTATGCTCTACCCCTTGTCGTAAATGACGAGTCATTCAACACAGACACTTTGACGCTGAAGTATCTTGAACCAGGCCATACTTTCATGGCCGCTGATAGCGTACATGGAAATATCACAGTCAAATTAAACAGTAAAGGGGAAATCCATGACTTTCGTGACTTTGTTGATGTGATACACTCATCTCGTAAGAACATAAAGTGCGTTTCAATTGACCATCACAACATGTTTCTTTTTAAGAACCTTTCGAAGAGCAAGGTTAAGGTCCTTTTGAAGAATGTCAAAGTTGCACAATTTAGACGGGGTTCTCTGAGCATGTTTGTGAAATCATCCCATAATGAATCTGCTTATAAGGAAATTGAAATCTACAAACGTTCTTCACTCAGAGACCTAACAGCAGCCCTTCTTAAAGGTGAAAGCCCATTAAGTGGTATTCCGAAAATGGATTGCAACAGAGGAATACCACTTATCAAAAAGACAGAACTAATGAAGCTGACATTAGGTATGCCACAATATAAGCGCGAGTTCTATGATCAGTTGAAGGTGAATGATGGGTCAAATGACCTTGAAGTTGAGGATGGGGTAAATGATTAGCTTAAATACCTATGCGTAGAGATTGCGCATTGAAGCACTTGTACACTTGGTAACTGTTAAATACCTGTTAATGCAAACCCAGCATATACATGAAAGAACAAACCTGTGAAAATTTAAGCTAAATAAGTCTTTAGAGTCATGAGAAAACATTGACAAGTATGACTTTCTGCTTTCAAGTTTGTCAAACATTGGATTTTATCACCCGTGAAAAGAACAATTGTTTTACTTATTTCCTAAGAACCTATATAGCATGTCAAGCAAAATTATTTCAAGGAAAGTTTTCCGCCATGATTATCTTTATACCATATAAGTTATATGCACATAATTATGTGAACATTTATATTTTCAATCTTACCAATGTTGTACACACCCCTTAATTGGTTTTGGGGTACTCAAGCAACCTCAATTCACTTATCAGAGCATTATTCAAAAAAACATACCGCAAAACATATCTAAAGGTTGTTTTTACAAACATGCTTAGAGATACTCTTAACCTCATTGTAAGCCAAACAAATAAATTGAATTTTTCACTTACATTTCCAAAGTAGTTTGTTTGCAAATTGTTCATAAGCATCTATAGATTCTAACCAGTTTAATAAACTAGTTTTCTTGTTTCTGTTAATAATTATGTGTAAAAGCCACTACACACTAAAACACTGTATACGAGATCATTACTGCATGAGTGTATGTTATCATCTGGTTATGCTGGATAAATTGTAAGTTGAGTTGTGTTTGGTGATGTGTTGTTGTTTGATAAAGACCATGAATGTGAACAATATTGCACAAAACTTGTCTAGTCATTGAAATATGATAATAAATTTGGAACCGATCAAAATTCACTTCTTCACATGTTTTCTTTCTGAAAGGGTTGTGACAGTTTGGATAATTAATGTTTTTGGTCGATGAATCTTTGTGATCTACATGTTAAACGTGACACATTAACAAATGCTTAATGGGACTTTACAATTAGATACATTGTTCTCCCATAAAATACCTTGTTTTTTTAAACATCAAAAACGTTTACATTGTTTTGCTAGGACATATTGAAAAAAAAAAGTTCTTTAACGGGTTGTAAGATTAGATACTTTGTTTTGCCATGAATTTGAGTAAAGAACATTATTGATGATTTTTTAACCAATGGACGATACATTGTTTTGCCATAAAAATGTTGACAAGACCATAATGAAATATTTGCAACATAAGCTGCGTTGTTGTCAATGAGATAATTCCGCTAAAACATTTAGAAGATTTATTTGGTAAAACGATGTAACTTCGCTTAAATATGAATAAAAGAAAAACCACTTGTTTGTTTTTAACAAAAAAAATCAGGCTAGTTTTACAACAACAAACAAATATTCTGTAAAAATTTTAATTGCATGAAAAAAGAAATTCAAAACTGGCAGACGATGAAACTTTGATGTAATTTTTCTTAAAATGCTCATTTGCATGTTGCATTGTTTTGCCATATGACGGCCGAACAGTTCCTTGGATTATGTAACTACTATCGACGATTTTTACCCCACTTTGGTGACATTGCTCATCCACTCTACCTGTTGACAGAAAAAGGAACGCGATTCATGTGGACAGATGAATGTGAGATGGCATTCAATCAGCTCAAGGTGTTACTGACTGATGCGCCAATCCTTGCCTATCCCAGAACGGATGGAAAGTATATCCTAGACACGGATGCTTCAAATATTGGAATTGGTGCTGTGTTATCTCAGGAGCAGGACGGCGAGGAACGTGTAATTGCATATGCAAGTAAGCGGCTAGACAAACGGCAAATGCGTTATTGTGTGACGAGACGCGAACTGTTAGCTGGTGTGACGTTTATCCAACAGTTTCGTCACTACCTCCTTGGAAGAGAATTTGATTTACGTACTGACCACAATTCACTGAGATGGTTGTTCAGTTTCAAGGAACCACAAGATCAGCTAGCCCGATGGCTGGAGGTGTTAGCCCAATATCAGTTCCAGATATTGCACCGAGCAGGCTTGAAACATGGAAATGCGGATGCACTATCCAGGAAATATTGTGACCCAGTACAATGTGAGTGCTTTACCGGCGAATACGCTCACTGCCGTGTGGAGGATGTAAGCATTGTCAAAGACAACATGAAGCCTGGAATGAATTTCATAATGAGATCGATGATGTAATCCCCTTATCAACAAGACGAATTGCAGCTAATGGAAGTGAGTCGCCGGAGAGCAGTACAAGTGAAAAAAAGAAAGAAAAACCAAATAAGATGTTTTCAAGATTATGCCTGATGGTGATGATGATGCTCGAATTCATCATGAGACAATGTACATCAATGAAGAGGAAACTGGGAACCAAAACCAAAGAAACCGCAAGAAGAGTAGCTTCTACAACGTGGATTTGAAACCCTGTACCAAGTGAATTTGCCAAGTTGCAAAGGAGCGATGCAGTTCTGGGTGGTTTGCATCGTTGGATGGACAACAGTGAATGCCCAGTGAGGAATACTGCTGCAGCATTTTGAAGCGTACCCCATCCCTAATCAGCAATCAGAAACAGTAGCAAAACGACTGGTACACGATTTCATCAGCCGATATGGAGCCCCCCTAGAAATACACACTGACCAAGGGCACAATTTTGAGAGTGAACTCTTCAAGGAAACCTGCCGCTTGTTAGATGTAGTGAAAACAAGAACTACCCCATATCACCCTTCCTCAAACGGAATTATTGAGAGATTTAACGCGACACTTGTCACTATGATGCGAAATTATGTGGATGAAAACCAGAGGAATTGGGATGAGCATATCCCTTTAACTTCAGCATACCGCAGCACTGTGCACCCTGCTACAGGATTTACTCATAACATGTTAATGATGGGACGAGAGGTGAATCTACCAATTGACATTTTGTACCCGAAAAACCTGCATGTGAGGAGCACCAAGGAAATGAGACAGAGTATGTGGCTGAAATAAGGGAGCAAATGGAATACTGTCATTCGTTAGCAAGAGAACATCTAGGACGCAGTGCTGAACGACAAAAACATAACTATGATACACGTATAGCTGAAAAGAAGTACAACCCCGGTGATCTGGTCTACTACTTAGACACCAGCAGACGGAAAGGGAAAAGCCCTAAACTTCAAATCCCATGGAAAGGACCCCGTGTTATAGTTTCACGGATGAGTGACTCTATCTACAAAATTGGATGCAAAAAAGGGGACAAAGTGTTGCACCATGATAGACTGAGCCCATATGCCTCAAGTGAAGTTCCAAAATGGACTAAGCGACGTCAGAATGCAGTAAAGAATCCCCGCCTTAACAGTAACATTGTGGATAATGCCGTATGTGACGCAACACCATGTTTACAAGGCAGGAAAACAAAGGACCGGTCACCCGCTCGAGGACGAGGACACAAACGCAAAAGAGCGTAATGAGTCAACTGAAGTAGCGGGACGATCCTCACGCGTCTTGCATTGAACGTTACGCAACGCGTAATTCAAAGAAGAAGAAAAACAATAAATAAACAAATTAAGAGGGTGACGAACAGCAATCATTCAGTCGTAGAGCATGTCACGGACGAACGATTGTGTTTTCAACCCAAGACGAACATTCCCAACAAGATACTGCAGATTCTGTCCCGGCCAAGTACCGCTAATCGGAAAAGACAGAACCAAGCATTATTATCTGAAAGAACACATTCCATGGTTCAGTCACCCCTAGATCACCGGGAATTCTGCGGTTCCCGTTCACAACTGAAGAAGCACGTCGACAAAGAGCACCATAGCGGACTCTTCTCTGAGATTCCCGGTGCATTCCGAGTAATAAAGACTCGGACACAAATAAAACATTTGAACATTCGTCGACGGATCCAGAACAGAATGCTGAAAATATCAAGTTAGCAAAACGACTTTTCCAATTCAATTCAATGAGACGTTTATTCCATACTCTTTTTGGAAAATAAATCAATATGAGAATATCAGTACATAGAAATGTAACAAAATTAAAGCGCATATAACTAAGTATACAAAATTGATAAAGTGTTAAAGCAAAAAATTAATAAATAACTAGGAATGAACTATGTACAAGAGAGGAGTGAGAGCATGAGGCTGTTAGAGTAAGCCGAGGCTTGTAGAAAACAGCCTATATACAGACAAAAAAACAAACATCTAATCACGAAACAAGGACAAGACAGACAATACGAATAATGACATTACAAAATGTTGACGACAAGATACAAATAATTAAAGTACTAGGCTAACTGAAGACGACAAAAGTAAATAGATAAGTAGTGAAGGAGAGAAAAGCTATGTTACATAGTGAGAGAGAAGAACTCTTTTATACGAGAGCTTAAATCGACCCACTGACGGCATTGTTTTTAAATCATTGGAGATAGCGTTCCATAAACGTGGGCCATTGAATCGAAGGGTGTTGCTAGAGTACACGGTGCGGGTGAATGGAAGAAACAGGTTATTACGGGATCTGGTTGAGTAATCATGAATTTCATGGACCGAAGTGAAGTATGTAGAAAATGTACGAGGAAGGAGATTATTAGTATATTTGTACATAAAAATGCCAGTTTGAAGTTTATTGATGTCAGTAAGAATAAGGGTGCATAGACGCGCGAAAAGAGGTGCAGAGTGGTCCCGAGGATGAGAGAAAGTGCAAATGCGAATGGCCCTTTTTTGAATGACAAACAAGGCGTTCAATTTGCTATTGCTGGTATGCGCCCAGACGATATTACAATAGTTTAAAATACGGTAAAATAAGAGAGTTATAAAGTAAGAGCATTGAGGTAGCTGGAAGAAAGAAACGAAGTTTAGAAAGAACGCCTGTGTTTCGGGAAATGGTTTTAGATATAGAAGAAATGTGTTCTGTCCAAGAGAGGCTTTGATCAATGATAACACCCAGAAATTTGGCAGAAGAGACCCTGTTGATAGGAGTATTATCAATAACAAGTTGAGGCAAGAATATGTCTAGTGGACGAGCAGACTTGGTAAAGAAAATAAAGTTAGTTTTATTATGATTTAAAGAAAGTTTGTTTGCTTTAAACCACGAAGAAATTAAGCAAAGTTCTGAGTTGAGAGTGTCTATCAAGGAGGTAACGTCCGGGCTAGAGTAAAGATGGTTGTGTCGTCGGCGAAAAGGGTGAAGTTAAGAAGCGAAGAAGAATTGTGAAGATCATTGATGTATAGCAAAAAAGCAGTGGCCCAAGGATAGAGCCTTGGGGGACACCATGCTGGATGTTCCGACGATTAGAGTCACAGTTCATAACTGTAGTGTATTGGTACTTGTTAAAAAGGTAATCTGAAAACCATTGGAGCGGAAGACCCCTGATACCATAGTGGCTTAGTTTGGAAAGAATAGAATGATTGAGGGTGTCGAAAGCTTTAGAAAGATCAATGAAAACACCAATAGCAGAGAATTTATTGCTGAACGCGTTAGTAATATTGTCGACAAGTTCAATGAGGGCCATGTCGGTAGAGTGTTTTGATCTAAAGCCATATTGCTGATCGAAAAGAATACGATGGTGAGAAATGAACTGAGAAAGACGGTTGTAGACAAGCCGTTCTAAGATTTTAGAAAGACAAGGAAGGATAGAAATAGGCCTGTAGTTACTGATATCATGCTCATTGCCGCTTTTAAAAATAGGAATGATCTTAGCGACTTTAAGGTTAAGAGGAACAGAAGCATTTGGAAAAGACAGATTAAAGATGTAACTTAGAGGTTCAGCAATACAAGGAAGAACAGATTTAACCACGGTTGAGCAGATTCCATCAAAACCACTGCTGTTTCCGCTCTTCAGCTCACTGCCAACCTTAATTATTTCTTGTCTGTTAGTAGGGGTTAAAAAAAAAGAGGAAGCATTAGGATTGTGCAAGGATTCGGTGAAGTGAATATTAGTAGGGGAAATGTCGTTAGCTAAGGAGGAACCAATGTTGGTAAAAAAGTTGTTGAAAGTGTCGGCAATTTCAGGCGGACTGGATACAGGATTGTCACCGTCCATGAACTCGCTGGGAAGATTGGTTTTCTTCTGTTTGCCGAATATACCATTGATTTCTCGCCATATACCTTTGAGATTATTTTTTGTATGATCAAGCTTGTCGGCGTAGTATTTTTTTTTGGCGAAGCGGATGGTGGCAGTAAGCTTGTTGCGATAGGTTTTATAACGCTGCTCATTTGCTACAGTCGGGTTACGAAGAAAACGCTTATGCAACCTATTTTTGAAATGACAAGAGTTCACAATAGACTGAGTGATCCATGGTTTGATATTCTTAGTTGTCCTAACCGTTTTGAGAGTGAGAGGAAAATGAGAGTTATAGCGAGAGGAGAATATAGAAAGGAAAGTGTCATAAGCAGAGTCCGAGTCCCGAGCATGATAGACATTACTCCAGTTGATGTTACTGAGATCTTGTTTGAAGGAACTAATGGAAGTCATGTTAATATCCCTTGACAAGAATGTTTTTTGAAATGATTCGGAGCTCTCGAGACAGGAGGTAGTGATTTGAAAGAGGGGATAATGATCAGAGATATCGGAGTAAAGAATCCCAGCTGTAGTGTCAAGAACAGAATTGGTTAGTATGTTGTCAATTAGTGTGGCAGTGTGAGGAGTGATGCGAGTGGGTTTAGTGATTAAAGGGTGAAAGCCACAGCCTAGCCTAAGACAGCATTCAAAAAGTCGTCCGCGGGCAGGTGATCAGCACAATTGAGTAGATCGAGATTGAAATCGCCCATTATATAACACAGCTTTCCCTCCTTTGTTATATTATCCATGCAAGACTCAAAAATCTTGTTAAAGTTGTCACACGAAGTACCAGGAGCCCTGTAGACATTTCCCACAATAAGATTACTAGCTTTGTCACGCTGAATTTCAATAAAAATTGACTCAAAGTCATCCTGTGAAGGCATGATGTCTTCACGAATCCGAAATTTCAGCGAGTTTTTAACGAACAAAGCTACCCCTCCGCCAGGTCTTTGGGAACGAGAAGAATGAACTAGATGGAAATTTTCCATGTGAACATAGGGCGGAGGGGCTGCTTTAAACCAGGTTTCGGTGAACCCGTAGATGGAGAAGGAGTGGTTTAGACTAGACAAGTAATCTTGGATGTCGAAGAAATGTCCACGGAGGCTCCTGGAATTCATATAAAAGATGGAAAAGTTACCTGGGGTAGAGATATTTAAATCATTAAATTCATTAGACTCAAAATATGCACAGTGGTCATCATTAAATGCATTATCGTCATCAAAGGATAAAGTATCAACAAAATCAGCTACAGTCATTTAACGGAAGACAAACAAAAACAAATACGACAAAACAAAAATGAAAATAAAACTGAGCAGGAACAATTGAAGACAAAAATGCAAAGCAAAAAAAGTCAATAAAAGCAACTGCTGATAATAAAAGTGAACACTACTAGAACAAAAATGTGAATGAAACAGGGAAGACTAAGTCCCTACTCTGAAAATTAATGGTGAATTGCTGCTGAGATGACAAAACAGAAGTGAGAAATGACATATATTTTTTAAACAAAACAAAATTGCAAAGTAAGGCAAATGTTGTATAGAAAGTAAAACAATGCATTATATCAAGTCAAACAAAGTTTAAGCAAGGCATACAGCTATTATACGTATAGATCAACCAATACGGTAAACAAACCAATGCACAAATAATAAAGCTCAGCAAATTAATTGTCTATTGCAAAATAAAGAAAGTCAACATGATGACAGGTAGTGAGATAATGGCGGTAATGGCAATGATGATACAAGATGAGGCAGATGACAGACGATTAGGCAGATGATGTTTTAGGCCTGGTGAAAATCAGCAACAGACCCATTGGAGCCTCGCCACTTACCAGCCACGAACCGGTAGCGTTTACCCTCCTTGTAGGCTTTGCTGACTTGTGATGCCCAGCGCCGCTTCTCCTGTAGATCCTGATGTGTCAAATCCTCTACACAAAAGTAAGGGACATCAGCGAGGTCTTGTCGTTGGTGTCGGAGGACCTTGACCTTATCTTGGTAGGAGTTAAACTTCACGAGAAGATGTTGGGAACGGCCGGGGGTCTTGGGGCCGTCACGATGGGCACGCTCTAATTTTACATCATGCATGCCGAGTTTCTCTTCCAGCATCGTGTTGACGAGAGCCAAACAATCCTCATTGTTTTCCTGTGGGTGGCCAATTATTCTGACGTTATTACGCCGACTAAATCTTTCAAGTTTGTTGAACTTTTCGGAATGATCGGCCAGGTGCTTCTGCGTACTCTCAAGCAGGGGAGCCAACTTTTCCAACTCTTTCACTCGTTTCTCGAGAACGCTGATTCGTTTGGATTCAAACTGGAGGGCAGCATTGAATGTTTCCTCTAGCTGCATAATCCGCCTGGTGTGTTCGTGTTGACCACGACGAATCTCGGTCAGAGCATCCTTTACGTACTGCTGGAAACCAGTGTCAGTGGTCGGCGGACTATCAGTGCATGGTTCCGGGGAATGCAGGTGGCTGTGCACGGTATGTTGTGGTGACAGCGTAGGTGGTGTTGGGTCGGGAGATTTCACCGATTTTTTTCGTCCGGCAGGCATTTTGAAGGCTAGATTTCTTCTCAGGAATATTCTAATGTGTACAATCTATGTTGCAGTCCAAGATGTTGATGTTAAAAAACGAGGTCAAGATGTTGATGTTAAAAAACGAGGTAAGAGTTGGAAATTTACGATTTGTTTCGAATTTTTTCAGAGCTCAGGTGAGACGTGTCCGGTGTTCACTCTGTAACAAGCCCCGCCTAATAAACCCCCATCGTCAATCGTTCTGCTATAAAGAACAATCATTGGGATCACTTCTCCATCTGGATATCAACCTTTTTGAAGAAGGAACGAAGTGGAAACATTTTGACGACAGTCACAAGATAATTAACTGTAAACACAGCAACATTTCTGGGACAATTTCCTTAAACACCTGTTACCGTGCACTATGGCTGAACATACAACCCCTCTTCGTGACAAGATGGACCCATATCGACCAATAACGGAGCCAATATCCCCCCACCACTGATGGACAGCCCCATACGACGAAAAAGAAAACACTCGGTATCATCGGACACTGATCATGCTGATATCCCAAATACCTGGGGATTTGATTTTTCCGACGCTGACGAGATAGCAGCAAAGCGGGATAATCAACTTCCCTCCCTATCGCCAACGATTTTGGAAAAGTTGGAAAGTCTTGAGGCCAAATCGGAAGGAATGACCTATGCCACACAGGAGCTGTTCAAAGCTCGTACAGATGCACTTGGCCCCCAGATAGGCAGCATGTTCTCGTCCTACACCGACAACCTTGTGCGTGAGGTGAAGAGCATAGTACGCCACGAGGTCAGCACGATGCGCCAAGCCCTACTGGCAGATATCAGTAAAGTGATATCAGATAAAATCGCAACACACCAGAAGAAAGAGGCGACTGCCCGTTTACACCATCTACTGGACCATGACGTGAGCCATCGGACATGTGACACCTGTTCCAAGATGCATTAAAGTAAGTTTACATTCTCTCACCAACTCGAACGCAACATGGCTAAAATGCTTATAAATTCACTTCCATAGAAATAAAAGTTATATTGTAATACGCAATGGTTATGAACCATCGTTAGAGATGAAAATTGTTGGAGATCTTTTCCAAAGGGCCAAGTTTGCCTTTGAGAAGGGGGAGAGAATATTAAGCTTTGAGAATATATTATATAAAATATAATAATTTATTTGCACTAATTTTACTGAGATTTGGTTTTGTTAAGACTTATGGTGATAATTCGACACTCTGTACACTGTTAAAAAGTTGGGTAAAAACAGTTGGGCAATCCCCTTTTAGCCAACAGTTGGTCTGTTTATGTACAACTGTTGGTAATTATGGTAAAAAATCACCCAACACTGACTTTTAAGAGTTGGTCAAATGGATTTTACTAGTTTGGGGAAAATTAACTTAACAGTTGGGAAGCAGGAAAGTCTAGCAAAGTTGGTTAAAATTTATATTTTATTGGGAATTTAATAACATCAAAAGATGGGCAATTTGAAAGTTAACCAACGGATGGCTACTGTTATTAAACTGCTGGTTATAAATTGCCCAAAAGCAATTGCCATGACTAGGGGTGATATATCTTACCAGAGTTGGGCAAAACTAACCTGACCATTGGGTAACAAATGGTGACTAAAATAGATGGTTAAAATTTAACTTCTTATTGGGAATTTAATAACACCAAAAGATGGGCAATTTGAAAGTTAACCAACGGATGGCTACAAACTGCTGATTATAAATTGCCCAAAAGCAATTGCCATGACTAGGGGTGATAGATCTTACCAGAGTTGGGCAAAACTATCCTGACCATTGGGTAACAAATGGTGACTAAAATAGTTGGTTAAAATTTAACTTCTTTTTGGGAATTTAAGAACACCAAAAGATGGGAAATTTGAAAATTAACCAACGGATGGCTACTGTTATTAAACTGCTGGTTATAAATTGCCCAAAAGCAATTGCCATGACTAGGGGTGATAGATCTTACCAGAATTGGGCAAAACTAACCTGACCATTGGGTAACAAATGGTGACTAAAATAGATGGTTAAAATTTAACTTCTTATTGGGAATTTAATAACACTAAAAGATGGGCAATTTGAAAGTTAACCAACGGATGGCTACAAACTGCTGATTATAAATTGCCCAAAAGCAATTGCCATGACTAGGGGTGATAGATCTTACCAGAGTTGGGCAAAACTATCCTGACCATTGGGTAACAAATGGTGACTAAAATAGATGGTTAAAATTTAACTTCTTTTTGGGAATTTAATAACATCAAAAGATGGGCAATTTGAAAGTTAACCAACGGATGGCTACAAACTGCTGATTATAAATTGCCCAAAAGCAATTGCCATGACTAGGGGTGATAGATCTTACCAGAGTTGGGCAAAACTATCCTGACCATTGGGTAACAAATGGTGACTAAAATAGTTGGTTAAAATTTAACTTCTTTTTGGGAATTTAATAACACCAAAAGATGGGCAATTTGAAAATTAACCAACGGATGGCTACTGTTATTAAACTGCTGGTTATAAATTGCCCAAAAGCAATTGCCATGACTATAGGGGTGATAGATCTTACCAGAATTGGGCAAAGTTAACCTGACCATTGGGTATTAAAACAAATGGTGATTAAAAATAGTTGGTTAAAATTTAACTTCTTATTGGGAATTTAATAACACCAAAAGATGGGCAATTTGAAAGTTAACCAACGGATGGCTACTGTTATTAAACTGCTGGTTATAAATTGCCCAAAAGCAATTGCCATGACTAGGGGTGATAGATCTTACCAGAATTGGGCAAAACTAACCTGACCATTGGGTAACAAATGGTGACTAAAATAGTTGGTTAAAATTTAACTTCTTATTGGGAATTTAATAACACTAAAAGATGGGCAATTTGAAAATTAACCAACGGATGGCTACTGTTATTAAACTGCTGGTTATAAATTTCCCAAAAGCAATTGCCATGACTAGGGATGATGGATTTGGGCAAAAATAACCTGACCATGGTGACTTAAAATAGTTGATTAAAATTTAAGTTCTTATCAGGAGTTTAACAACAAAACAAAAATGCAATTTTTATTGAACCATCGGTTTGTCCACTGTTTTTTGACTGCTGGTTATAAAATTGCCCAAACGTAAATGCCATGACTTGGACAAATGGATAATATGGATTTTACCAGAGTTAGGGCAATTTTAACTGGACTGTTGTAACAAGTTGTGTATATACAAATTGGTTAAAATATTACTTCTTTGGCTACAACATTAGACCGTTCCAATATTGCCGAAGGGGAAACCGGCCCTGCATGATCTTTTTTTTACGATCATCCCAAAGAGCAATTAAAGATAACTTTGTACACATGCAGTTAAAGATACATTACATCATTTCAGGGAAAAACACAACTAAACAACAACAATAGCACCCCTTAAATGCAAAAGATACGGCCTTCACTAGAACAGAAGACCCCCCCCCCTCCCCGCCCAGAGCTTTCCCAACGATACCAAAATAATTGTCCCACAACGCCCATTCTTGGTAACAATTTCGGCCTCGCCTAGCCTGCCTATCCGCCCAATAGTTTGGTGAAAGCGGCATGGTTTCAGCAGCAGGGCTTGTGTGTGTGCTGTGTGTAGTACGTGCACAGACAGCTCCATCCACAACAACATCAGCAGGCCGTGCCGTGGAATGGATGTCCATATGGAAACCCAGAAGTCCTTAAAAGACTATTTATCTGAATGGGGAGTAGCTGAATTACTTCAGCACTTTCAAGGTGAGTAATCGTTCACAGTTTACAAAGGTTAATTTTCTCGTCAGATAAACGAAGATGTGCTTTGGAAAGTTGCACATAAGTTCATACAGTTTACATGTAGTTGAACTGTCAAATCCATGTTCACTGCACTACTGACTGTATACACTCGGTACTGACACACAGTGGAATCAAACACGTTTGAACTTGTCTACGTGTATTGTAAAGTAGGTCTATCATAAGGCCATACACACATCTTGTTGATTGGAGGTGTTGATGTTTGACATTGATTAGCCTTAGAAATAGAATATTATTGGAAAAATATATTGTACCATTTTAACAATAGGAAAGGAAATTGGCCTACACTCCAACCAAGCTTTAATTTTGTCTCTGGAGGTAGTACTTGGTTGTTAAATCGTTTATTATTTGGCTTAAATAATGGAATAATGATGGTTTTAGACCAAGTAGTGTGTGGGAAACTTGTGATGATGGGATGGGGGGTTTTGTACTTAATGGGATATGCTTTTTGTGTACCCACGTCTTGTATTCGGCTTAGTTTACAATTAAATCATGTTTGGCAGACTGGAATTCGGAATTAAACAAAGCAAGTGGGTCTAGCTCTTCAAAAAGTTCATGTTCTTTCCATTAACATAGTTTAAGTCTACCACAGAGATTTACAACCAAAGTTTGGGCAAAAGTAACTTAACAGTTGAGCTAAAAAATCTATGTTGTATAAAAAGTTGGTTGAAATTTATCTTTTACTGGGAACTTAACACTAAAAGTTGGGCAATTCTTATTTAACCAATGGCTGGTCCACCGTGTTATTCACTTGTTGGTTATCAATTACCCAAATGCAATTGCCATAACCTTTGGCAAATGGTTCATTAACCAGAGTTTAGTTAAAAGTCAAATAAACCGTTTGAGCATGGCAATGTATTTGGTTGAAATGATTTTTCTAATTCATAAACATAAGAGAAAGTCTACTAACAAAGATCCTTTACATATTTAGGAACTAAATTAATACTTTGAGGCCAACATACACAGTACTTAATTTATTTGAGACTTTATCCATCAATGACAAAGTTGTGAGAGCACAACATTTCCTCTTTTTTTAATTTATGTTATTGATTTATACAACTTTGTAAATAAGCCCATAGTAGGTGCTAATGGTGGGAGAACTGTTTTGAATAGTTTTTTTGAGCAATGAAAACATACAAAAAGTGTATTATTTAATTGTGTTTTCCTGCATTAATTATTTATTTATTTGTGTGTTTAGATCAGCACATAGATGTACAGACACTCCCTCTGCTGGATGAGAAATCTATAGAGGAACTGATTGCCAAAGTTGGGGTGAGAGTAAGGTTCTTACATGGTTGGAGAGAAGAAGTAAGTTGTGCTAGTTCATGTCAAAATGGAGTATACTTGTTTTAAGTGTTTGGCTAAAGTCAGGGGAGGAGTGAAACATTTATTTAGTCATCTGAAATTTATTCATGGCCTTAATTCTGGAAGTAAACAAAAAATAACATGTATCCAAGATGGCTGTACTGAGGTATTTTCATACTGCTCTAGTTATAAGAGGCACATACTGGCCAAACACGCCCATAAAGTTAAACAACCAACCTCACTTCAACAATGTGGACCTCAGGCAGATGCAGCGCAGGAAACAGTGTACAATACAGAAAGTGATGATGAGGAAAATGAAGAACTGACAGATGATGATAGCTACATAGATATTGACACACAGGTTGAGAAGTTCGTTGCTAAAATGATGTGTTCCACAGTACCATCCTCTTTTTTACAAAATATTGTAAAAGAAGTGGATGAATTATTTCAAGGCATTGCTGACAATATTGAAAGGGCCATCACTGCTGTAAAGAATAGCCTTGGAGGTGCTTTACCTGTTGGTTTAGAAGAGCTACATCGATTACTTAAGTCACTTCGAACATGTTTCAATGGGTTGAGAACTCGGCACCAACCACTAGCACACCAGAAAGAAACTTATGACATGATTCCTCCTGAGGAAATAGTAGTGGGTATAACATTTGTCACTCAGACAGAGAGAGTCACTGGAAATATCAAGCAAGTTGAACACAAAGATACCTATCAGTACATTCCAATCAGAAAAAAATCTTCATAGGTTTCTCAGGCAACCAGGGGTCTTGCAAGTAATCATGGCAGAAGGAAAATCAAAGACTGAAAATGTTTTAGAGTCATATAGGGATGGCCTTCTACATAAGAAACAGAACACAGAAAGGCAAGACAGTTATACTTTGCCAATTGTTTTATACAATGATGCTTTTGAAACTGCTAACCCCTTAGGATCCCGCAGAGGAGTGCACAAATTAAGTGGTTTCTATAGTAACATCCTCAGCCTTCCTGCAAAACATCAAGCATCCTTGCAGAATATTATGCTTGTCGCCTGTGCTAAAACAACTGTTATAAGCAAATATGGTATTGACACAGTCCTTTCTCGAGTTGTGAAAGATATGAATAGCCTGCAAAAGTCTTCAATCGAGGTATCAAACGAAGGTGTAACACTGAATGTAAGACCAGTTCTGTTCCAGGTTATTGGTGACAATTTAGGTTTGCATGAGCTTCTTGGTTATGCAGGTAGCTTTTCTGCTAATTACCCGTGTAGATTCTGCAGGGCTTCCAAGGAAATTATTGCTAAGCAAACTGTAGAAGATGGGACTTTAGAAAGGACAAAGGAGAATTATGAAATAGATGTTGCCCAGAACAATGTGAGTACCACTGGTGTGAAAAGAGTTTCAGTACTTAATCAACTAGATGGCTATCATGTTACTGACAACTTAGCACCTGACATCATGCATGATTTGTTGGAGGGTGTTGTGCCACTTGAGTTGAAGATGACAGTCAGTTCCTTAGTTTCACAGGGTTGCTTCACACTAGTCGAGTTAAACAACCGAATTAGTGCATTCAATTACGGATATGTTGATAAGAAAAATAAACCCAGTCAAATCACTCACTCCGCTTTAAATAACCCAGGAGGGGCAAGTGGTCAAAAAGCCTCACAGATGATGTGTTTAGCAGTGTATTTACCACTCATAATTGCCGATAGAGTAAATGAGACGTCAGACGAATGGGATGTGTACCTGCAGTTATTAGATATTTATAAAATAGTAACATCTCGTAGCATTAGCAAAGCAGCTACATATTCTCTGAAACACATGATCCGCGATCACCATGAGTGTTTCCTAGAAGTGCATCAGCGCCGCCTAACGCCAAAGCAGCACTTCATGGTGCATTACCCGAGACTCATAAGAAACCTAGGTCCACTAATCCAATTTTCAAGTATGCGATATGAAGCCAAACATCGACAGTTCAAGAAATGGGCTTCTGTGTGTAATAATTTCAAAAATATTGCAAAAACAGTTGCAGTCAGACATCAACAAGCCCAATGTTCAAGTGGATTATTCTCATACAAGGGAATACTTAAGACTGGTGTTGATGTCCAGTATCAGGTACCTGTTTCTGTGTCATCTTTAGAGGAAGATGTAAATGCTGTAGTTTGTGCTTCCCTTGGTTGTTCTGAGGATTCTGTGATTGCAGTAGCAAGTCAGGCAGACATTGAAGGCTACAAGCTGAAGCCAAATAGCATGGTGCTAACTGACTGGAATGAAGATGGGCCACAGTTTGGTCAAGTTAAGCGTATTGTTGTATTTGCTGGTGATATTCACTTAGTGGTGAGCTCATGGTATGTGACTTCATATAATAGGCACTACCATGCTTATACAGTGCAAGAGAAGGACAACAGCATCTCCATTACACAACCCAATAGACTTTGTGATTTTCGACCCCATCATCTTTGTCAGTGCCATGACAAGCATGATGTCTCGGCTTATGTTGCCTTACCATTTTTGAGCTAGGGTGAGTTTTGGTTTGTAACAAATGTTTGATTCTAAGGAAAGTATAAAAGAAAGCAAGGTTTATTTTCTACTCAGCCAATAGGGTTTTTTCAGTACCTTATAGATTTCAACAAACATGTTTAAAAGATAGGTGGGCCTTTCATATCAATTTGAAGGATTTCTTCAAAGTGCAATTTCTTCCCAACAGGCATTACTTTTTACTTTTTGCCATTTGAAAATATCAGTTAACAAGGGTCAGAATATTTAACTTATATAGAGTGCCAATTCATCTGTTAAACAACAATGGAAGTTTCAACAAGTGGTTATATAATAAGCTACCCATATGATAGTGAAATCCAAGAAATAACAAAAATGAGTTTGTTGCTGATCAGTTTCAGAAAATGGAGGAAGTCCCTGACATTAGTAACATTGATGATCTGTTGAATGTTCCTGGGTTAAATTCTCAACCATCATCATGGCAAGACTTTTCTTCAACTTCTTCTTCTACTTCAACGTGTAGACCACAGAAAAGAAAACATGTGGATGAACTGGTAGGTAGTACCACGGGGAGGGTGCATATAGTTCAAAAAATTTGTGTGGTTTATTACATGATATTTTTGTACCATTACATATTTGTATGTACTAAAAAAAATTGCCGTGTTACTCTGATAGATAAAACATGGAAAGTAGTGGTAGCACTTTAAGACTAACTAATTACATAAAAAACTGCATGAGCCTTCGTAGCAACAACTATTTCATCAGTTGCAATGAAGGGGACAAGCCAAGTACAGGTGGATATAAACAAGAAAGTAACGGGTGACTAAATCCAATAACAAAGGTGGAGTCAGTGACTAAGGAGAATCTACCCCTGGTAGTGGGACAGGAAACCACGAGTAAGTTCTCGTTAGACACTGACTCCACCTTTGTTATTGGACTTATTCACCCGTTACTTTCTTGTTTAGGGCCTATATACACCTGTACTCATGGCTTGTCCCCTTCATTGCATCTGATGAAGTAGTTTTTTATGTAATTAGTTAGTCTTAAATTGCTACCACTACTTTCCTTGTTTTATATTTGTATGTGTGGTTGTTTTAGCCAACCTAACCTTTTATCTTGAAGACTAGTTTTCTTTTCGATGATTAAAAAGTGAGAATAAGGATCAGGCTGGCATATACATGGTAACTTTCACTGCCTATATGGACCCCAGTTTGTATTCCCTAGATTGAGTTTTCAGTCCCATGTGGGTTTCCCTCTTGGGATGCCCTCCTACAAGTTTATACTTTTATCAATTTCATTCCAATACCCAACAGCAAGTATCTATTATCATGATCAACACCTGCACATCCCAGTAAACACAAAACGTTTTAAAAACGTTTTGAATTGGGTTTAATTAGGTTTGGTTTTTTGAAACGTTTTAAAAACGTTTTTAAAACGTCACAGTTTAAAGCAGATTTAAAGAAAAAAATCATTGTTCTATCAAAACGTTATAAAAACGTTAAAATAACGTTGCAAAATACTCATAAACAAACACACACAATTGAAACGAAATCATAACGTTTATAGAACGTTATATCACAACCTATTTTAAACCATTATATTATGGACACAATTTTCGTTTTTAGGAAACGTTTTAAAAACAGTTTTAAAACGTTTTTAAAATGTCTCAGTTTAAAAGCATTCTTTTTAAATAATTGTTATGTCATTATAAACTTGAACGTTAAAATAACGTCAAAAGACAATACTATAATTAACAAACACATCACAGGACCCCACAAACCGGATGTGTACTGTGTGTGTGTGTTTATTAGTTGAAAATTGTTATCTGTATTAACAGTTTTATAATAGCATTTAAATCACATAATTAACTGTATCATTATTGAATCTCATTGAAATGTGTATCATAAAGTTATTTACACGAACAGTCGCCAGCCCCATGTACAATGTACATTACATGTACATTGTACACTGTATATGCACTACCTTCCAAGATATCACAACAGCGTCTTTCATCATCCTTGGGGCCAGGTCACAGGTCATGCTAACAGTGCGCACTGACTGACTGTAGAACCTCTATGCAAGTACTGTACATGTGGGTCAGGTCAAAAGGGTCGAATTACAGGTGAATCGACTATGTAGCAATTTGAATCAAACGGTTAGTGATCTCTACCAGTGAAGGATAATCCACTTGGCAATTGTACATGTAGGCCTACTGCTGCATGAACAGTTTCAAGTGTATTTCAAAGCTTTGAAAGTAAATCATGTACTGGACATTGTTGTATACTGGAGATACATCAGTTTTCCCTCCTCTATGAATGATATGGAATGATCTACGGCATGAGAAAGTTATTGTTTGCTGGTCGTTTTTAACACTTGCATTCAACATGCATCCATCTACTTTACCCGTGCTGGCTGGCTGGCTGGCTGGCTGATAATGGCGGACCGGAGGAGGTTGGCTTGGTCATTGGTAATGGTAAGTAGACCAAACTATATTCAGTAACAATAACATGTACTTTAACAGAATATTGTCAATGTTCCATATTTTCTCTTGCTCACAAAATATAACACAATGTGACATCCACTCCATGGATCACAGAGGCAATATACTTTAATAAATAATTACTAACATTATGAACTCTGACCACATTGTTTAACTATTTGCACTGTTTTTAACAATGTTTGGTTTAAATTTTGAAGGCAAGTTTAGTACAATTAGTATTGCTAGCACATATGTTTTCTTTTCTTTTTTTGTTGAGGATATCGATAGTGACGCTGATGGGGAATCAGAAGGTGATTATGGATAAGGACAAACAATATCAATATCACATGCATACTTGTTTCCCTCCAAATTCATGGAAGTTTTAATTATCAGTGGTCTGGTAGATACATGATGGCCTAGTTCTGATAATGCAATTTGGGACGCATGTCACATTGACACACGTGATTAGGGCATACACAGGAGACGAGAAGACTCCCCCCAAAAATAGCAAATTGCCCCTACACACCCTCTATTATCTTAAATATTTTCCATTGCTCAGATTGTTGGTTTCATTATATGTAATGTGTTTTTTGTTTTTGTATTTATTCAGTGCCAACAACTAACACAGAAGCCGAACTGTAGTCCAAGAAAGCTATTGCAATCGCAACAGAAATCGCGACCCAGTAGGCCTATGTGGCTGATGTACCAAATCAACTTGCCAACTGCCCCATCACCAGCGAGGAAGACGCTGACAGTAAGTTCCATTATCCATGCAATCACATACGTGCCTCAATCAGGAGACATACCCGATTTATATAAAGTATTAGTAACCTTTATGTTTGTATAAGCCTTTTTTGATCATGTACGATTAACGGACGGGAGTAATGAAACCAGGCCTCAACAATTAAGAAATGAAGAGGGCACTGCAATTTAAGGCAATTTGAAAGGGGCACCAATTAACTTTCTAGAAAGCAATTAGGTGCTTTTGAATGGAGTAAAAACAAGCCAGAAATTGAGGGCTAGGCAATTAGGTGGGACATGGAAGTCATTTGCCTTTAGTTAATTTGAGCCTGAAGTCATTTGCCTTTAGTTAATTTGAGCCCTGAATGACGTCCAGTAAATGCAATAATTTTGTTTTATACACAACAATAATTGTCTTTTCTGTGTATTATACAACCCTTGTTTTACACTCAGTTGCTTCCACCTCATCATCACGCTCATTTGAACGGCAAGATTTCTTCGCCTCCACCACGTCATCAAGTACTCAGCTAAGACGTGCCCACTCAGGAACCACGCCATCACCATCCAGGCCAGAACACTGACAGTAAGTGTCCTTCTATCCATGCAATCAGGGGACATTATTACCTGTACTTTAATCAAATAACCCAATTGTTATAAGCCTTTTTTATTCTTTATGTTTCAAGACTGGAATGATGACACCCAGTGAATGCAATAATTTCATTTTTATACACAATATAGTTGCCTTTTCAGTCTATTATTATAGCCCTCCTCTACCGGGGTCATTTTCGGGGAACATGCAACACAACGCCCTATCCCTCCGCCACCTCTCACAAGATTTCTCTTCCAATACATATGATTTCGGTACCAGTGGATAAGTTATGATAATCTTCTTTCTATTTCATACCAAAATGAGTACCGAACATGCCTAATATGACGTTCATAATATGATCGCCCCATGCCAAAGCTAGCTGTATAAATACAACATAAAGGACAATTTATGGATTATAAATTGAACTTTGAAGAAGGAAGGCACATTCATGTTCATAATTGTAATACATCCTTAACCATGACTGTTAAGAAATGTAAAAAGCCTGAATAGGTTTTACCTCTATTTAAATACGAGCCTGCGAACGGTTCGATGTTGTGTAAGGGAAACTTGCTCGGTAATAAACGCAACGGATAGCTATATATGTGGTTTGATTCTCTAACTGGAATCACCGTATTGTTATTTGTTCAAACGAATCAATGCCAACAACAGTATGTAAATGATAAACAAGCAATTCAAATATAAAGAATTTGATAAATACAAGTGTAGGTTAAAATACAATAGCTTCAGTTAGAAGTTATTATCATCAAATGGAATACGATTTAACACTTGATAAAATATACAAAAATACATCTGTGAAAATACATGGATATTGGTAAAGCTCTTAGCTGGGTTTATGCGCACTTCTACGGCTGGGGATGGAAGGTGCACGTCACTCAGATGGGCTCCAAGATGACAACCTCAAGGTCCAGGAGAAGGCGATGAAAGGGGTTGAGAAGCGGGGCAAGGTGGAGAGATGAACCGGGTCATATCTAAAAAAGCGGACCTGGGGGCTAGTACATCTGTATCAACAGAGCACGTGAAAAAGGGATGCAATAGTTTAGGAACCACTTTTAGGGAAAAGTCGTCGCGTTCCAATCAAGTCAAGACAAAGTGTATAACGGGACACTTTTCTGACTTAGCATCTCAGGCCGTTCTCGCTTCTATATCAATCAATTATGCAAAATACAACCAACTATAGAAAATTGAGTCTAACTAATTATAATAAACAAAATATCACTCGTTCAAGGAAATTGGCGACTTGAACATGTTCTCTCAGGAACATAATAATCATGTGAAAAAACACTAGGGCTTCGATAAGGAATATTGAATAAAACATATCAAGGATATCGCTCAACGTAGATCTTTGTGTGTATGTGTGCGGAACACATACATGTATCTGCACAATTGATAATTACTAGTTTAAAAGAAACACAACAGATATTAACCCTCTTTCTTGAATACACACAAAATCTGTGATTTTCTGAACAGAGTGAGACACCATGATTATACAATGTTATGTCTTCACGAGCCCCATATACATGTAGGGCCAATCCACTCCGTTCGTATCCTTGCCAATTGGGCCTAGCACCATTGCAATCATATTGTTGTGTCCGATGTAATTTTTAATCCGGGTTATAAAACTTATCGATCAAATAATGCTACTGTAGGCCTACTCATTGTAGAAAGCCCTAATGCTAAACTTTTTTTGTTTAAACATCATGGATTTTGGAGGAAAATTGGATGCCTTTCGAGTCGCGAGAGTGAATTTTTTGATCACGTATTAACAACTTGCGCGAGAAACATACTAGTTGGGTTCCCTGAACAATTTCACAACATTTATACGATCTAATGGGGACCAGACTGGTTTACATAACGCATATCTTTTGTGCAGACGGGCTTAAGATGCGCACCGCATTACACGTATTTCACAAAACCTTTATGGCACGCTGAGTGAATCAGTCTGGTCCCCATTAAATATCAGCAGTTGATCGTATAACTGTTGTGGATTGTTGTGGGAACCTGACAATGGTTTTTGAGCAAGTTAATAATTATGTGAGAAAAAAATCACACTCGAATAGCAAACAATTTTCCCAAAAGATCTGTGATCATTAAAAAACAATTAAGCATAAGGGCTTTCTACAAGTAGAGTAGCATTTGATCAGTACGTTTAATAACCTGGATTAAAAATAAAATTGGGCACAAAAATAGGAATGCAATGGTGCTAGAGCCAAGGATACGAAGTGGATTGGCCCTATTCATGGGGCTATGTCTTTTTTAAAATCTTAATACTAGTTTCCGAAGTTCGTATTGTAAAGGTCACATTGTATTTAGCGCGCGTGCTGACCTTCAGCCAGAAACTTCTTTGCACAATGTACACACACAGGTGGCATGGTCGACTCACGCTGCGGGTGTATGATCTTCACGCCCCCGGACCCCGCACCAGGCATTTGCATGGTGTTTCACGCTTATGTTCAGTGTGTGAGAAGACACGATGTCCACACAAGTCACAGTCAGTAAGTCAGTGAATAGTGGTCCACAAATGAGTGTACGAGGTACAGATTATTAGTTGCTTTTTTGAAAAAACAAATTGGTAGGGCCTATGTCATTATTAACTTTGTCTCTCCCTCATTTTTCCTTTTTTTTTTTTTTTTTTTCCTCAACCAAAAGGGGGGGCGTACGCCCCACCCCTGTATCCGCCCCTGAATAATGCTTTGCTCAAAACAATCAACAAATAAAATTGGACTGGCTTTAAACCGATCCATTAACAATTAATTTAAAAAAACACGTTCAGTTTTACTTCTGCAAGTGGTTTTTCAAAAGAGAATTAAACTCCCTTAAAAGGTTGTTCCTCTCTTCCTGGATGCCATTAAACCGCTGCTGTTCTGTCACAATGTTGTCAAGTTTCTTCAGTGTTTCCTCTTGAAGCTGCTGGGATATTTTCCTCATTGGCAGTTGTCGGCTTTTCTTGCGTGGGGTGACTTCCTCGTTTTCGTCGGCGGAATCCTTGGCTGGTGACACTTCGGATGAGGAAGGACTTGAATCGCGGTCCAGCTGGACAGCTGATGGAAAGACCGGTTTGGAGACTGCAGTGGATGAGGGCATGCTGGACACCAGTGATAAAGGGACAACAGCTGGATCCCCACACATGACGTCATCCATGGCGTCAAACAACTCCCATTTTCTTTTTCCTCTCCCTGTCTTTGCCTTGTTGTCACAAATGGTCTTGTACCTTAAATAATCAAATAGCAGATCAATTGTGCAGGTTAGTTCAGTGGTGATTCTACAACCACTTTGGAACCCACACTACAAATTACACATGAATCCCCAGACCCAATCCCCCTCTTTAATAACGATGAAAGCTTTGTACCTGTGCTTCAGACTTCTCCACTTCTCGTCACACTGGGAGCCCGTCATATCTAGAAAACTCTTTCCAACCATCATTTCCGCCACCATTTTCCAAGCTGTCTTCTTACGAATACAGCTGCTTTCAAACTGGTCTTTGTTGCTTTGAAAGCAGTCAATCAGTGCGAGCACTGAGGAACTTGTCCACTGGAACCCTGTAGTGGATGATTGTTGATACAAAGAAAACATTCAAACAAGAATAACACTAAAACATACTTGATAAAAAAGTGAAAGTCCAATAAAGAAACATGAGGATCGTTATGCACATCACTCATATCCAAAACAGAGTCAAGGCTACTCTTTAAATGGAGTCCAGCGACTATGTCTAAAATGACTCCATTATTAGGTTCGACTGACACTCTTCAGAGTCTATTGCCATTCCTTTGGAAGAGTCATAACGACTCTTGAAGAGTCATTGTTACTCTCTTCAGCGATTCCTTTTTGGGGTCAAATGACTCTTTTCACGAGTCATTGTGACTTTTCTAGTGGAGTCAATTGCATCATCAAAAGAACCCGGGGGGGGGGGGGGGGGGGGGGGGGCGCGGGTAATGGGACCATGGACCATTAGAATAAGTTTTTGATGGGGCAAATTATAAGTATGTGACATGAAAAACAATTGCTCTTGGCCAACTCTCTATGGTTTTATTATAACTCTTTGCATTAAATTCCAAATGCAATGATAAAAACTAAAACTGTGCATAGTTTGTACAAATTAAAAAGTACTAATTGGGGTAAAATTAAATTGCACGAACAAAAATTACTATTATTTTAGCATAATCTGACATTGCACTTACATAATTAAAGGTAAAATACAGCAACAGATTTTTGTTTTTGAACTATTTCACTTGAAGGGTGCACCTATCCTAAATTTTTAATTTTTATAACTTTCTTATAAAAGTTATAGAAACATTTTAGGCTGATCTTAACATCACATGATTCACACTAACAAGTTTAAACCTTGAAAACATAAAACACGTAATCATGCGTTTAACACTTTCTAACAAGTCAAACTGATCACCGAATCCATCATGTGGTAACACCTGCAGGAGTATGATCACTTTACTTGCTTGATGCAAGTTTTGACATCAGGCTGATACTTATAGTAAGCTTTTTGGCTTCATCGTTTAGATTTAGAAACACCTTTTGATAGAAGGTGAGTGTTGCCATAATACACTTTGGGTATGCATTGTTAAAAACATAGAATGTCGCCACAAGCAGCCCAGCTGCCATAAAGAGGTTATCTGTCTCACATTTGACAACCCCATCAGCCACTATTTTGAGACTCTCCTCCAGTGGGTTTGATGAAAGTATATAAGGAGTAACAGAACTGTTGTCTTCTCTACTCTTGATTATGGCGAAAATGTCCTCATTCATAAGGGCTGGAACACTCAACACAGCTTGTTGATTGACCAGATCTGTAGAGTACGAATTTCAATATATTAAATATGACTACATTTCGTACAAAAGAGAAAGTATAAAAAAACTCAGCAAAGCTGAAGGGGAATTAATATTCCTCCTGTAGCTAGACAAATTGGATGGAGGAAAACATCCACCAGGCAGAAAATTCGAAAGAGATGGAGCATGGGGAAAAAGCTATTTGAAAAGCTTCTGTTCTACATCTACAGGTATGGCAAGCTAAAATATTCTGGTGGGCAGGAACCAGATTGGATAAACTGGTGGAATATTTCAAACAAAAGCTTGTGAGATGTTTTTCGTAAGGGGACACCACCTGCATTGGACATTAAAATTCATTTGATGGTTTTACCTTACGCTGGCGTTTTTTTATATACTTCCAAACTTTCTAAATGCATTAAACCAATTTCCATAACAATTATTTCATACATTATTTTGTTATAGACCTTGATGTACATCTATGTCACAAATCAACACAATGCTGAAGGTCATGTTATTTCACTGTTTATCTAGAACCCACCAAATGTAATAATTTTAATTACATCGACAGAGTGACCCAAGAGACTTTATGAGTAAGCTTTTGTAATACTTACCACTGCATCTGTATATTTAAGTCCCTCTCTCTGCTAGGTGTGGGTAATCTTGAAAGATGGACCGTGTGGTGATGATGTTATACTCTGTGTTGTCCAGGTAGCCATTTTAAAAAAAACAAACAAATGACATTTCGTCAGAAAATATGGAATCAAAAGCCCCTTTATATTGAGGAAAAAAAATTTAAAATTAACCACTATCTTGACCTCCCGCTTTGCACAAAAAATGTTTAAATGGTGTAAATAACAAGGCTTTAGGAGTAGGCATTTTATCATGTTCAACTTACAATTTATTGTATTTTGATGTGATGTCATCATACACAGCTTACAAAAGTAGACTCCGACCTTATTGCAGGAGTTCAGCACAATCTTATTTTTCAGGTCACGTCTCAGGTTCATTTGGTACGCCGTCAACACAAATGGAGCTATAGACATTGGTGTTGCAGCACTGACTATGTGCACAACTAATTTTGCTCTTGTATGAAGATCCTCAACAGTCATGACAGTACTCAGTCTGTCAGTAGTGTCCACAAAATCATCCAATCCCATTGTCATATTTTTGCGACACGAGTAAGTACCTACACACAATGCCTAAACACCACATAACTTTACATGTTTTATATTTCAAAACTTACAAAAAGTACAAGTTCATTCCACCGACGAACAAACAGTCTTAACTTAGCTACATAGTACACATGTACAGCACAAACTTCAGCATCAATGACCACGTACCTGTCGTCGGAAATCAACCAACATAGCAACGAACGTAGCCTGGATACCGCGGCAGGCTCTCCGTTGCTAGAATAGGCATAGAGTTATTGACCAGACCACTTCGGCTACTGCGTGCGCACGAAATTTCTGACAAAAGTTCACAAACTTGCGAAGCCCGCCAATTCGACTCTGACCCGGAGCAAAAGTGACTCTGACTGTCGTCCAATTGACCCTTTATGAGAGTAACGTGTAGTTTACTCTGCGTATAGAGTAATTCGACTCCGATATGGATATGAGTGATGAGTATACAACACAAGCGTATGCCCCCATAATCCCCCCCGGTTCCTCGACTGTGTCCCTTCCAATCAAAACCATCCCCTAATTTCTGTAATAGTATAATAGCCTAGTAACTTTTGGTTTTGATGTCTTAGTTTTGGATGGTATTTCTTGCACAGTGCAGTCAACTACATCATCTTCACTGGTTGATAGAGCTGTGATGTCCAAACCGGTACTTGAGTTGCCTCCCATCATAATTGTGGCTCCGTCGATGGCTGATTCAGGAACAACGATGCCAATGTCATTTAGGCCATCCATAATAATTTTTCTTGCAGCATTGTTATCTATGAATAAGACAGTGATGCAAATTAATAGGATCTATTGATCTGAAATGAATATAAATTTTCTGATAATTTTCCTTATATTAACCATTCAATCTCGCATGATCAGCACACATCAGAGCAAAATTGGTTTTTATTGGATTTGTTGGGGCATTCAACATTTGAAGATGCCCACGATTTTTTGTATTGCTCGTTTTCGTTTAGGACGATCTGTTTTTGCTTCGTGCATTTAAATTGTAACATTCTATGTAGTTTTGACGTCATTTAAAGTATTGTACATACATTCCCTAAGGTTCTTGAAAGAAGGCCAGGCTAAGGAATTTTCCTTTTCAATGTAAATCAAGTTTCAAGTTGTTCAAAAGTTTGTAAACAAATTAAATACATCTACATAATATGAGGGACACCAAAATTATGTTGATGTTTGTTTATCATAATAAAGGTGGAAAGTCCGATTTGTCAAAATTCGTGCGGAAAAAAAAGATATAGGCCCTTTTAACATTGAATATTTCTTCTGTTTTCTTATGTTTTTGTAAATAATAATTATAAGAACGGACGTTCAGTACATTTGATAAGATGCTTGACAATTATTTGAAATAATGTTTGCCCATTTATGAACATAGGTAATAATAAAAAAACTATTGTGACTATCCAATACTACAAAAGAAATGAGTGAAGATAAATAAAAAACTGATAGCCTAAAATATTTGTAATTGTATCTAAGTGAACACTAACTATTCTTTGTCCTCTTTTTATTTATCAAAGAATCTTTTAATTTAAATTTAAATGTAGGCCATGCCTAAATGAGCCATACTATGTTGTTAAATTGAATGGAAACCGGGAATAACTTGTATATTAATATGTACACATAATTGTAATCAATTGCTAAGTTTTCCATACGTTCACAAATCTTTCCAAGATGGATAATTAATTTCGTAAAAACTATTAAACCATTTTGTTTCTGTTTATGCTTATGTATCACTGTAGTGTACAGATTCGAACGAAAGAGACTAGACTCCCTGCGTGGAGAGTGTGGACCTTTTTTCCCCCAACAGTATGGGGAGTCCTGTCCCTGCGTGGAGAATGTGGAATGCATACACATTGTGTAGTGTAATTACTGTGTACAAACTGCCACCCCATATTCCATGCATGGTGAGAGTGCCCAACCAATCACTGCCTGTCAGTGGTCTCCACGCACTCCCCGCAAGGAGAGTGTGGAGGTAAACATGGCAAAACCAAACACTGCGTCACATGTACGCTGTGTGTAGCTAGAATACACCAATCCATTAAGCCACGCCCATTTCTCATTGACCAATCACAACCGCGAAATCTGATCACCATTTGGTGATCTTTGCACTATCGGGTTTCTTTGCACTATCATGTGATCGGGTTTCGCGGCTGTGATTGGTCAACTCGTAAGGAGGCGGGGCTTAATGGATCGATCTATTGCCTCCGTCCGCGCGCTCCACGCATGGAGAGTGACGATAATAAATAATTATTAAATGTGCGAAAACCAACACAATAATGCCTCAAAGCACTCCGTCCACGCGTCCCGTGTGGACATCATGATAACAATATTGTGTTGGCGTTTTTTATACCTAATACATTGCACTCCAAAGTAGCTAACTATGATGGGCTTGGTGTGTAAACGTGTCA
Source organism: Leptasterias polaris (assembly GCA_037783415.1). NCBI lineage: Eukaryota > Metazoa > Echinodermata > Asteroidea > Forcipulatida > Asteriidae > Leptasterias > Leptasterias polaris. The sequence goes on from JAZGTN010000136.1 coordinate 169,223, forward strand.
CTTTCTCTATTATTTCATGTGAAGAAATGTGTCCAACATTTATCTAGAAAATCAAAAATACCTGTGTTCTTCTTTTATTCTTGTTTGAGATGGAAGATCTTTACCGTTACGCTGAAAACGGCTGTCCTATTTTCCAAGCGGAGAAGACTCGCGGTAGGCCCCAAAATAAAGTCCAAGGTTTTCCCTTTCCACCCAAAATGAAGATCAATATACTGCTTTGTCGTTGCCAAGTTTCAGAATGACAATTCAGATCTTAGATTAACCCGAAAAGAAATACAAACTTGGGCTGCATGTATTTCCATAATTTTGTTTGCCGATGTCATACCATGGTCATACATCATTCAATCATCGATTGCGATGCGGTTTTATGGCAAGGTTGCATGAACTGACTGAACACATACACTGGAGTCGCCAATCCGGCCACGTGGAAGCTATAGGAGGACGTCCGTGTCTGATTCTCACCTCCCCAGCCGCAACCAGACTTAAATCTGCACTTGTAGAACACTGAGTGGAATGTTTTTTGAGCATGTGATGTGTAGCGTTGCCGCTGCATGGGAAACTATTCAGAAGTAATCCTACTTTCTTGGGTCTTAGTTGCGTGTCGACAAATACATGTAATTTGCTATTGAAGTAAACAGTCTAAAGTTTGTTTTGAAAGAACTTGTGTGGAATTTATACAATAAGTCGCACTATACCTGAGCAACATCTAGTTGATTATTTATAGCATAGGCTTTGAAACGAAAACAAGTCACAAACGACTACCGTAGCCGCGGATACCTTGGCAACGCTGTTGCTAAGCAGGGCAAGAAATCAGTGTCAATGCTGATGCTGCATTTGTCATTTGTGTAACCAATGACGGAGTGCGATCCACTTGCTGCTTTTAATTTACGTTTTTATTCTACTTGATTCTTTTCTTGGTGTTCTTCAATACTCAGGGTCCCGTGGGAGACCACATTGTTTGTGAACAGGTTACCCTGATACTAAGATAAGGAATATTTAAATAAATAAGAATCGACCAATGATGTCTTTACTTGGACGGCATCAGCCGATTTATTAGAAAGGCTTGTTACATTAAAGATATTCCAATATCCAGCGGGCAGCGGCATCACAAAGGAATAATGGTTCTTTGAAGCTGAACCATGTTTACCAGTCCGTTTGAGAGCGGTACAACTGAAGTGTAAATCACTTTTGGAAACTCTAGCGGGTATAAATTTAATAGACATGACAAGTTTTCACGAACACCTAAAAATGACAGTTAGTTAGCTGTGTGGATAATGACACACACTTGTACAGTAGAATCTAGGGTACAAAGTATTGCCAGTACATGTACGTACATGAATCTGTCAGGTGAAGTATTAAAAACATTGTATCAAAACGCCTGCCACACGACGCCGCGCGCCATGCCAGCGCGTGGTGAACACCTGGGCCCAATTTCATAGAGCTGCTTATCACAAAAAGTAGCTTTGCACAACAAAATTATGCTTACCAGAATAAGTTTACCTGCCAAATTATGCCACATGAACAACTTGTGACTGTGTCCTGCTCATTTCTGCAGAGTGGAAAATTGTTAAGCAAAATTTTCTGCTTAACGCAGTGCAGAGTCTGGTCATGTATCGATGCGTTGCGTTTACAAACGTACATGTCACAGTAAGTTGCATGACCTAATTTCATTTAACCTAATTTCGCATATGGCACGGAATACGGCTGATGGTCAACATTTAATTTTTAGATTTTAATTAACTACCACTTATCAGTGACGTATTTTATGACGTGCAATAATAGCTTATAGCTTTCTCAAATATATTAAAGATCTACTTCAACGGCACTAAGATAATTTAAACTTTGCCGAAATCCAATCAATTTGTGTTTCATGATTACGTATATTTCAAAGAAAATCGGTGGTTGCGTAATTTTAAAAAAGGGTCATTTTGACCAGCGTTCAGCAGCTCCTCATAGCGAGTTTTTGGAAACAGCGTGTCACGTGATGAAAATATACCATAGACTTTGATGACGTACATGAGTGGAAACGGCTTGTTTACCCCCCGCGCAGCAGAGTGTGTTTATTGTACGCGTCTATAGCTATTTTCACGGTTACGAAAAAAAAATGTCAGACACTAGCGGATCGTGGGAGGAACATAGTGTAGACGAAGAAGAATTAGTAAATACATATGATAGTATTGATAGTGAGGATAGCTCTGACGGTTGAGGGAGCTCCTCCGAAGACGAAGAGGGCGTTGATGAAGCTGGGGGAGTTGCCGAACCATATACATGTAGGTTTGAGCCACTGGCCGCCGAGGATCGCGAACTTATATATTTCCATTAACGTCAACGTACCATTAGCATTTGAAATGGCGCTGTAGGAAACAGCATTTATCTAGAAAATTCAAACTGCCAATTAAGCAGTCACTGTTTTTTATTTAAAGGATCTAGTTGTAATACATCTAGGATTCCTCAAAAGGTTAAGAGTACAAACGAGATCTTAACAAAGCCCAATTGTACACAGCTTGGAGTGGGGAGATTAGGTTTGAATAGTTCGTTTGTACTGTCCACTAGCTAACTTGGAAGATTATCTAAACACCCTGTGTTTATGAGCAGATTATCGAAGCCATCAAAGTGCTACCACAAAACACCAGTGCTGATGGTGTGAATACCACTTGTTTAATTTTGCATTTTTCACAAACTTGATGTGATATATTGTGATAACCAGTTTGAATGAAACCTGTGGCTATTTATTATCAACAAACATTTAAAACTATTGTATATAGTATTATGCTACTTGCAGAAGTATATGTTTTGATGCTTCTGTGCCTGTCCAGTCTGACTCTCCGTTTGTGAAGCATGTGATGGCACTGTAGTTGGCGCTTTCATGGTTGGAATTGACCCTGGCGTAAGCCTGTTGTTTTAGTTGCGATGTTGAATCCCGACAGTCGTCTGTAAAATGGGCACTACAAATCATTGTCCATTTTGTCAACGTGAAGTTTTTCCGTGTGTTGGTCACGAAACCCACCCCCTTCTCTGGACAGGATCTCTTGGAAATCGGTAAAAAACTCACATCTGGATTCTTATTTGTGTTCCGAGTACATCCACCGACAGCACATGAGTTCAGGACGGTAAATTATCTCGTCTTAACTTGGTGAATGTCTTCGAATAATGAGATCATCATACTTAGTTACCGTGTAAACACACGACACCTCGCTACTTCCTAGTTTCCCGTCCCAACAAGTACGTCATCATTCGCTGGTTCACGCACGTATCCTATAGTGTGTTTGTGGTGCGCGTAAATGCAAGTGCTATAGTATTGGACAAGCACAGTGCCTATGGAGGGAGCCATGGAAGCGCGCGAGTTTTTAAAAACCCCAAGAAAGGTTTAATTTTTTCAGTTAAAATTACGAAAAAAATATTGGTGTAAAACAATCCAATCTACAAATTCAGAATACTTAATAACATTACGTATGAGATTAAGAAATCTGTTTTATTTCTCAATTATCGTTGAAGTAGATCTTTAACGACAAAACCTCAGAAAACTCCCCCGAAACAAACAATGCTTTAATTCAAATTTTCTGGCGATCGGCCAAACATTTGACCGACCAACCTTTTAACCAACGAACAGTCACATGTTTGTATATGAAATTGCGACGCAACACGAATAATAAATAACTTTATAAAATTGAGTAAAGGTGGCGCATGCGGAACAACATTAAATAATATGATTGAGAAAATAATCAAGCGACCTTCCTTGCCGAAATTAAGAATTAACAAAGTTCTAGAATTTCCGGTTTAAAAACAATTTAAGAGCAAAATTAATTAGTAAAAGGCAACTTGTCACACGGTCATTAATATTTAAAAATAACAAATAATTGTATTTTATTTTTAAATTGAAATTCCAACCTTCCGTACACTGTAAAAAAAAATCATGTAAATTTACAGAAAAATGCAGGCAACTCCATTTCCAACAATTTGCTGTAAAATATTTTTACATAACTGGTATGTCAATTCTGTTTACAAAATTTCAGTCAAAGCCTAATAACGAAATTTTAGTATATTTACGTTTTCTTCAGTTTTTCCCAAATACCGTAATTTTGTTTTAATACACCCTTATTTGTTATTCCTTTGTACTGAGAGTTTGTGAAAATGCATAAACTTGATATATTTTACTATTTTGTTTGTACTCGAAATTTACTGCTTTTATGTTCATTAATACAACCATTGCGTACTTTAGGTTAACAGCAACTGTTGTTTTTTTAAATAGAACAAATGCTATTTTACAAGTTTATTGTAATCGAAATGTACTTTTTTTCTGTAAATATTACTACAATTTCTTTTGAAGGATAACAGCAACTGTCGTTTTTTTAATAGAATAAATGTTATTTTACAGGTTTTTTGCAATCGAAATGTACTGTTTTTCTGTAATTATTACTACAAATTTGTGTTTTAGGTTAACAGCAGCTGCTGTTTTTTTAATAGAATAAATGTTATTTTACAGGTTTTTTGCAATCGAAATGTACTGTTTTTCTGTAATTATTACTACAAATTTGTGTTTTAGGTTAACAGCAGCTGCTGTTTTTTTAATAGAATAAATTTTATTTTACAGGTTTTTTGCAATCGAAATGTACTGTTTTTCTGTAATTATTACTACAAATTTGTGTTTTAGGTTAACAGCAGCTGCTGTTTTTTTAATAGAATAAATGTTATTTTACAGGTTTTTTGCAATCGAAATGTACTGTTTTTCTGTAATTATTACTACAAATTTGTGTTTTAGGTTTACAGCCACTGCTGTTTTTTATTCAAAGAAATGTTATTTTACAGGTTTTTTGTAATCAAATTGTACTATTTTTCTGTAAATATTACAACAAATTTGTTTTTTAGGTGAACAGCCACTGTTGTTTTTTTGATAAAAGAAATGTTCCTTTACAGAGTTTGTGTGAAAGATAAAAATTACTTTACTGTTTGTGTTTTTAAGAATACACTATTTTAATGTTCTTCAACATATTTGAGGAAAGAATAATAACACATTAACTTTATATCTACAGTTTCAGTGCTTTTCAGGTTCAAAACAGCATGACTTTATTTCAACAACAACTTCGTAATACAAAACGCACAACATTTCAACATGAAGTTTTATCGAACAACTTTTCCCATAAAAACTACAATAAGTGCTGTTTTCAGTTGTCATTTTTTTTTCAAAATGAAGTATTTGAGGTAATTACTAACAATATACCTCCAACCTGCCGAAAAAGTAAACAAATTATCTTAAGTTTTGAATGTCCCAAAAAATAGACATCCAGCCTCATATCACACAACAGTGAACAGGATCAAAAACAGCTTTATCTCTTACCTAGAAGTCTTGCAATGAGTTTATAAGCATGAGCACTTTGGGGCTTACACAGGACCTCTACGATTTTGTAAAACAAATTTAAATAAACTGTTTGGATTACAGCTTTATCTCTTATAACTCAGATATTCTTTCAGATTTGTCCCTTCGTGTCACTACTCATTGTTTTTGGTAAGGTACTCTCCACACACTTAATGTTCGATTATAAAAATAAATGAAAGAAATCTTTTTAAAATTAAAGTATGTTTAACAAAAATTAAACAAACTGTTTGGATTACAGCTTTATCTCTTTTAACTCTGATATTCTTTCAGATTTGTCCCTTCGTGTCACTACTCATTGTTTTCAGTAGAGCATGATGGATATTAATAATAAGAATGATAGGAATGTGTGTGGTACTCTCCACACACTTAATGTTCAATAACTGAAAAAAATCTGTTTAAAATTAAAGTATGTAAAACAAAAATTAAACAAACTGTTTGGATTACAGCTTTATCTCTTATAACTCAGATATTCTTTCAGATTTGTCCCTTCGTGTCACTACTCATTGTTTTTAGTAGAGCATGATGGATATTAATAATAAGAATGATTACCGGTACTAAATGTTCAGTTGTTTCTCCTTATTTACTTTGATTGATGCATATCCAAAAAGAAGAGTAGGCCTAGAATTCAAATTAAAGTATGTAAAAATAAAACACTAAAAACCCAGATTTTCTTTCAGATTTGACCATTTGTGCCACTTACAAATAAAAATAAGCATTTGAGGCACACTTAACACACTAATTGTCAAAAAAATAAATTAAAGCAATGTAAAAATAGAGTATACCTAGAAGTCTTGCATAGAGTTAATAAGCATGAGCACTTTGGGGCTTACACAGGACCTCCACGATTTTGTAGACTTCGACCCCCTGCACGGGTTGATTCCAACCAAGCATCTGTTGAAGAAAACATTGATAAATAAAATATTATATGTGGTGGACCCAAACAAATTGTTCATCCTCATTCTCTTGCTTGGGTCAAGGTATATGTCCTCCAAGATAGATTCATGAATATTATTTATTATTTCTTATTATTATGATATATATGTATATATTTATACCTTTTTTAGGGGGGGTTGGGGGATTGTTTTTGTTTTTTGATGCGTTGTTGTTTTTTTTTTGGGGTGGGGGATTACATACTTGAAAAACAAAGTTTGTTCAACAATTACTGGTGATTTTATGGCAACAAAATTACACATTGATATTCTTACCGTTGCATGAACTCCATGGTGGCATGTGCCTTTCCACTGTACTGGATGTTAAATACATAAAAGGAGGCAAACAAAATGCAAAGTGCATCCACCGGTGACTCAATGCTTTGGAAACAGATTTCTTTATCAATGGCCAACATGAAACTCTTAGCAGTTAAGCTCGATGAACCTGGTTAGAACAGAAAATAGATGGGACTATAAGTGAGGACGAGAAGCGATATTTTGTCCTATAAATATGTGGGGAAAAGTACCCAAGTGGGTAGGGGTGGGGGTTATGGTGGGGAGTTCACAAAAAAAAGTAGGCAGGATTATATTTACCTGTTACAAAGTAAAACCTTTTCCCGTTTGCAGCCGGATCGTAAAGGATCGGGTCAAATGGAGGGATTTTATTTATCTTTTTTTCTTGCATGGGGCAAAATGTTGCAGATAGGGTGAAGGGGCAAATGTTAAGGGACAAACTCCCTGGCTTGGTGTGGTCTAGGGGGACAATTCAAGCCTCAGTTATATAAATAAAAACACAAGTAGAGGGCTTCTGAAACTTGTAATTTTTCAGGAGCTGACGACAGGGGGTTGGGGGGAGGTGGTGTTGGCACGGGACCAACCTGGGGAGGCTGTGACTGAATAAGTATCAACCCCCCCCCCCCCCCCCCCCCCCATTCCTCTCTGGGCCTGCCACTGAAAATAATGCTATAAATACACAACTGTCATAATGACCCAATAGGTCTGTGTGATAATTTCAAATGTGAGAATACGATTCGAGTTGGAGCACAATATTGTCACCATCCCAATTTTAAATTGTTAACTAATTTTCCCATCCCAATTTTGCTTGTCATTGTTAAAATTGTGCTTTAAAAATGTTGATCCCAAAGCACTCTGCTATTTTACACTAATGGAGAAGGTGGAATGAGCTGACCCCTTGATTATGAAGGCATACACAAAACATAACACTCTTCAAACTATATAAATTCAAACTCTAAAATCCCTTACCATCAGTAATTGCACTTTTTGGTAATATGACAATTTTAGTTTTGTGTTCATAGATTTGACATTCAGCTTCATGTTTGTAACTTGTAGGCCTACTTACCAAGTGCAATTATACAAGGAGTAACTGGTAACAAGTCCTTCTTGATGTCTTGTGGTAGACATGTGTCCTATTGGAAAAATGGCAACAAACAAACAAAATAAAGTAGGAGCAGTTTCTCCCTCAAAACTTGCATTGTGTTTGTGGTAAATAAAAAAGAGACAGCTATGGGAGACACAACACATCATGAGCAATCAGAAACCTCAGTACCCAGCTTGGAAATGTTACATTTGCTTATATACGGATGCTGCATGTGTCTTTCACACATATTAATCTACACATTAGACAGATAAAGGTTACAACCGTTTTACAACAAAAACTAGCCCAATCTGGAGAGAAAATTATACCGATATAGTTGATACCAGCAACTCAACATCACTATGAAAAAATGAAAAGCTTGATACACATTTATCATTACCTCTACAGTTTGGACAATCACATCTGGGTCTTCATTGAAGAATTTAGCTAGAAGTGTGACGCACCCCATGACCTCAGATGTGTCGTTACCAGTTGACCTTTTAGCCTGATCCAACTGCTGAAATAAAGTTTTCAACGGTTTTGTTGTCTGCTTCGTGCTCAGAAACTGCAGAATGTTAGGAATTTTTTTACCAAGGGTGTTTGTGATGATATCTTTAAGGTCAATTCCTACAAGTTTGTGGAAATGGTGGAAAATCCCAATTTTCTCAAAGAGAAACGGCCATTCCCCTTTAAAGAAGAGGATAGAATCGCAACCACTGTTGATTACCCCTCTCAGTGTTGGGTACGTTTGATCAAGTTCTTTTACAACTAGTGCTGTGTTCCAAATTTCTTGTGAGTGTATTTCTTTCAAAGCAAGTCTCCTAGCTTCCTGTGATTCTTCACTCTCATCTGATGGCAGTTCTGGCTGAAACTCCTTTGTGCCATAACTACAGCTACGTTTTTTCTTTTTGTTTGGGCTACTTGATTTTCTCTTGGATTGGAGCAGTGGCCTGTTAGTGTTAGCAAAGCGCTGCTCCAATTGACTTAGTATGGAATTGTATCCTGTTCCAATAATCATCTCTTCAAGCCTGTCTTCAAAACTGCGTGGATAATCTTCTACAAACTTGGACGCTACGACAACCAGCTGCCTCCTCGTAGGCTTGCGACAGATCTTGACAATATCATCAACCACTAAACGGATCATTTCACGTCGGTCGGCTGGGAACGGCCTTTCTTTGTTTTTTGTGCTATCTTGCAAATTCTGCGACATTTTGGACCAAGGTATCTTATATGATGTAGTCCAGTTGTCAGTGTCGGTTGATGAATTGGATAATAAGGATTGGCTGCTTGGACTGGGTGACACGGCTGGAGATGAAAACATTGCTTCGCTACTGGTATCACTTCGGGTTTTCTCTGTTGATAAATAAATAAATTGTAAGAAACCCTTCAAATGTATTTATGTTTACAGACATGAATACACACATTTACCGCCATACAGTAAAATGTGTGCAGGAATTTTGAATCTCTTCTTAAATTTTTTTATTTTAATTTCTCAATGTTTGAGTAAATGAGAAAAAGAAAAATAATGTAAATTTGTTTCTAAAAGATCAGCCTTGTCGCACCTTGTCGCACCTTGTCAGGATAAAACCCATCTCACAGGATACTCTGTTAAAGGCCTTTTGGCAACTACTGGACAGTATAATAATATCGTTACAGTGATAACATATACAACATACTTCATGTTTTTACTCAGTGCTTAGTACAGTCACTGAGATAAAGTAGCTTTTGATCACTGTTGGATTTGTTGGGTCAGTATGGTTTAACTCTTGGGGTGTCGTGGCCGAGTGGATAAGAACACCAAACTCGAGCGCTGGTGTTTCTGTTCAGCAGACTGTGGGTTCGAGTCCCGGTCGTGACACTTGTGTCCCTGAGCAAGATACTTAACTCTCTCTGCTTTCTCTACCCAGGGGTTAAATGGGTACCTGTGAGGGCAGAGATGGTTCTTGTGATTGATTTAGCCTACATGTAGTAGTGCAAATATTGCAGCACAGGCTGTTGTATACTCCCCAGGGAGCTGAGATGGTTTAAGGATTGAAATAATGGCACAGTGACCAGGGGTAATAATGTTCGAATGCGCAGTAGAGTATATTCATAAGAGCATCGGGTTCAAGTTCTGGTGGTTTAGTCATCGGGGTGTGGGTTCGATTCCTGGTCATGACACTTAAGTCCTTGAGCAAGACACTTTGCTATAATTGCTTCGCTTCACCCGGGGGTATAAATGCAAGGGTAGAGGTTGGTATTGTGTTTGAAAAAAGCCTTCGGAGCGCCATCACGGCAGCCCGGGCTGAGAAAGATTAAATGAGTGTTATTGGCCTAATGACCAGGGCACTAATGCAAAGAGCATTGGTACGTTATTGTGAAATGCGCTGTATAAGAACTAGTTATTATAGTTATTAAAAAGCATACTGACAGTAAGGTTAACAGAATTGCCTTACCTTCCTTCCATTTTTCTAATAGCTTCCTTTTCTGCACCAACTTGAGCGGGATGTTTAATAGATCAGAGGCCGTAACAAATTCCAAATCCGAGGGCTTGTCGACTCCTAGGTCGAGTAATGTTTCCACTAGTTCATGTCTTATTGTAGTTGAAATTGTTGGAATTGTTTGTAAAATGTACTCCTCTAGAATACTAAGGTCACTGGTTGTTTCCTCTTCACTGGAACTCATTTTAACTTAAGCCGGTTTGGACTTAAACTCTATGCATAAAAAGAAAAAAAATTACATGAAAATAATCTGGTTTTCGTGTTTGAAAACCACTCAGCTGTTCAAATTTGAACAGGTTATTTTCAATATGATTATGACTATTGAAACATCAAAACATATTACAGAGCATAACCAGAACTCCGATGACAATCCAGACCTCTGTGTTACTTTATTTTGGGAAAAGTAGTTTTCAAAGCTATCATCAATTGACCATTATCGCCAGGGTAGGCTGGAAGAGGGCACCAGTCCAGAAGATCAGATGTTAAAATACATCCAACTTTAGTTGCCATTGTTTCCTCATTTTGGAGGCAAAACAAACCAAAATCTGCCAGAAATATAGATTCATGTAGCCTTACAACAACAAAGACATGCATTTTGTTTTTCACCACTGTCATCAAAATGTGGCCGAATGTGACAACATTTTCCTCTGAAACACTAACTGGAACATAAAGTCCTTTCTTGAAAATAGTTCCAAACAGTTCAACATGGTCACTGACGACTGAATTGCCTGAATTGAGACCACATGTATGTAGTGACATTGAAATATCTGGGGAATACAAGTCAGGGTGCAGAGGTATTGCCCTTTCAGCATGAACTGCAGAGGGAAATAGAGAGCCACTACTGTAGTATGCCTGTAAGAGCTGGTGTCTTTCTGACAATGTCTTGGTGACATTCTTAAAGTTTTTACAATGCTGTAAACACTTCCTGAAATAGGAGTGTTTACTCTCAAAACGCATTGTCCACATCCTCATCAGGGGACCATGTTTCAGTGTTAGTGATGCATAGTGAGCAAGATAGTGGTGCTTGGGTTTGAGAGTTTCTCCAGGAAATATAGTTTTTCTTCCCTCGAGATACTCATCAACAATTACTCTAAGATAAGCAATTTGTGCCCTTGTAATACGAACAGCACAGATCATTTCTACAATTTCTCTGAGCTGTAAACACAACTGCCATGGACCATCTTGAGTGTTTTCTACCTTATCACCAATAATAAGTGGAATTAACCTCAAAAGACTCCAGTTCTGAACTGCATGCCCTCCAAGAACATGACCTTTGATGTTCACTTCAGCTGGTTTGTTGTTCAGATCAGTACCAAGGTATTTGAATTTTCTTATTCGTCTGTTCATTATTTCATATGTCATCCACTTCTTCACTTTGATGAAATATTTGAGGTAAATGGACAAATCATAACTGACTACACCCTCAAACAAATCATGACCCAAACAAGGCGGTAATCCCGAACAGCAAACATGGAAATTTGGTAGTTCATTAAAAACTGAATCAAATTTAATTCCTTCGTACATTTTCACCTCTGGGTTTTGTTCAAGATGATTTATTGCATCATCATAGCTAGCTTTACTACGCTCCTCAGCAACAGTGTATGCATTGCCAGATCGAAACCGATCACGTGTAATATGACAGAACCTGCAGAAATACTGTGTTGTGCTGAAATTTTCAGTGAAGCCTCCTATTCCATGTGAACCTAGATTGTCTCCAGTTATTACCACGACACTTCCCTTAACTTTTCCAACAGGTGTTTGCATCCCTTTTTCGCCAAGGTCTTTTAAATCTTTGATTAGCTGCCCAAAGACTTTGTCATGACCAAATCTTCTAAAATCATTCTCTTTACACAAAAGAACCAATTGCATTTGTTTTGTTGAAGACCTAAACTGAGGTGGAATGTTTCCCAGCGTCATGTACATAGCCAATATCTTGTATTTTTTCTTACTCGAACCTAGCGGGTTGACAACTTCAAAAGCATCTTGGAAGAGGATAAGCTGCAATGTGCTTGGAGATTGGAAAAATGCATTCATTTTGAAAGCACTTCCATCGGTAAAATCACAAAGCGTATCTGGATCAGAATATTGAGGTCCTTTAGCTAAATATGTCTTGATAGACTCATCATTTAAAAGAACATTCAGAGTGTCTTTGATGGGTACATAATGACAGCAACTTGCTCCGTGGATGTGGTCTCTCCCCATGCACAATGACAAGGGGCTTACGTATGGCAACTTATGTTGGTAATATTCCTTTCGCATATAACATGAACGCAAAATGCCATGTTGATTGTTTAGAGCTAAACCCCAAATATCACTAGAAAGCACGTGTTTGACAATATCATTAACAGTTACTTCAGGTAGGCCTTTATCTTTTAACTTTTTTTCAAGTTTAAAAATGTGACATTCTTTAGCCATGGCCTGCATACTTTCAATATTCTCAACAATAATTTGGACTGTTCTCTCTGGAATTAGAAACTCTGCCTGAAGTTTCAACGAGAAAAGTGCCATGTTATGTACGAAATCATCATTTGAAACTACATGGAAAGCTTCACCCTCTTCATCCTCTGAAAGATCACTAACAGAAGCCTCATCTCCATCTTCATGCTCTTGCAAACAACCTATGGTTTTGTTTGAATCAATTTGCTCAACTTGTACTTGAAACTCTGGGCTTATTCCCCCAACTAGTTTGTCCCTGTGATAACGCGACACATGTGATGCAAAAGACGATTTATTGAAGAATGACTTTGAACATGACTGAAATGGACACTGAACATGAACACCTGTGTCAATATGAGCTTTAAGATGTTTTAGAAGAATGCTCAGGTCACTGCACTGTTGCTTACACAAGGGCACGTTGCATTTTACCACATCAGTAGAAACTGCAGTTTTTAGTAAATGCAGATGTTCTCTACTATTTCGATGATATCTTGTTATATGAGTATTAAATGCTGTATAGGTTGGAAACGTCTGTGAACAACTTGAAATACCACAAGGAAATTGAAAGTTATGAACATTTTTATGAATTCGAAAATGTTCCGAGTAGGTTTTAACACTGTGAGATGAAAAGTCGCACAGTGAGCAAGTATACATAATGCAAACAATTTCAACTAGTTCTAAGACATGGGGAGAGCTCAGGATGAACCCCTTATTAGGTTTCAAATTTTAAAATGTTACATCAAGACCTGAAAGGAATAAAATGAAAACATTAAGATTTTGACCTTTCACTATCAAAGCTTGATTTGACACTTCAAATATCTTGCAAACACTGAAGTAAAGACAAAGATTGCTGTGGGCTGGAACCCTTGCTTCTTAAATTGAGAAATTTTTAATTGAGAATGTTTATATTTTTATATTATCTTATTATTTCATTCAAAATTGTTCAGCAGGAGCAAAATATTACTTTGAGTGAAGAAAAATATTGAAAAAAAAAAAAAAAAAAAATAATATTAGCTCTTAGGCAGCAGGCTACTCAAAACTTACTCACATGTAAATAATTTGATATGCATGTGATTGTTCGAAAGCATGTTAATATTTTGTGAACATTTTGTATTTTTCAAGCTTTTGACAATTTTTTGCGGGCTGGTTAAACAAACAGCCCAGGGGAATATTTGATGTATTGTTTTTTAGACACAGGCCTGATTATCTATTATTTGCTAAGGCAAAACAGCAATAATGTGAGGAAGGTATATTTTAACAAATTACAAACATCAGAAAACTCTCTTAACGTAACTCTTCATAGAATATAAATGTTTAGTTCTGTGCATTCAAGAATTTGAAGAAAGGTTCATGAAACATACCTGGATTGCCGGGGAGATTTTCAACCAACACCCTTTTCACTTGAAATGAGGTGATAAAAACCTGCAGGGTAAACAAAATGAAGTATACTAAGATAATAGTTATTATTTCAAACATATTGACAGTCCCCATGTGTTTGCAACTGTCCAATGTTAACAGTGAGATACTTTATCTGCTACATAAAAAGATAACTTGAAGATCTAAGTACACTTGACTGTGCCAAAATCCCCTTATGTTTGCTTTTAAAGCCTTATTAATACTCAGTGTTTGTTGTATTATATTATAATTGATACTATTTTTGTATAAATGCAACACACATGGGCTGGGTCACATCCAAAACAAAATATTGGAATTTAAAACATGACTTGCCTAAAGACCTGCAAAGCTTTAATAAGTGAAAACCAAGTAGGCCCAATAAAAAAACACCCCCCCCCTAAAAAAATAAAAAATAAATAAATAAATCCCAATAAAATGACGTCAAAACTCCACCACCACCACAACACAAGCATGCCCATTCCTCTAATCATGTACAATTTGTTTATTTAATTTCGCTGAATAAAAACGCCTTTTAGTTGATAAAGAAAGTATCTTTAAATTATCATAGTATAAAATTAGTGCCAAGACGAAGACCACAGTTACGCAGTCGTTTATCACCATTATGTTAGTGTGTATACACCATAGATCCAGTAGGTTATCCAACTTGAAAAATAAAGGTTGGTTCTGGGTGTGTTGAAAACTGCGAGGGGGTACATACAATGCGAGCGCAAATCCCCTATGCGTGGGGTCCGGGGCCCGCTCAAGGGCCCCGGAAATTTTTTTGATCCTAGATGCTCTGTGGTGCATGGTGAATCCTGGCCACTTTCCTCAGACTTTTTTGAGGAAATATTTTTAAAGTTTTTAAGAACACAAAGTACAATACTGGTTTTCTAAACACTTACTTGCAGGCATGAGAATGGGTTATGTTATAAAAAACTGGAAAATATCGACCACTATTTTAATTATCCCAATCAAGCCGCAGGCATGTCCCTAGCGGAAGATGAGGCATGCTGGGGGTCCAGGGGCCGAGGCCCTCATGTAGAAAATTTTGACAATTTAGGTACTGAAAAGTAACATTTTCAATGTAATTTTTAGATCTGAATGTTCATATTTAACAGCAAAAATAAACACAATTGACACTTAAGAATCTTATCATTTAATATAATAAGGCAAACAAAAAAGGTGTTTTGTTCCCGGTTACCCGACCGACCCTAATTTTATGCCGCGACCCTAAACTTTTCATTCGGCTTTTTAAAAAAATTAAAAAAAAATAAAAAAAAATTAAAATAAAAAAATATTTAAAAAATTAAGGTATTATGGACTGTAGAGACACGGGAAGGAGAGCCGGTCCTCTAATTAATAAAGGACGAGGATTCGCCAAAAGACAATACACTAATTAGCAAGCAACAAATTCTACATGATGACGTTTTAAATATAAAACAATGATCTCCTGTACTGACTTTAATTCAAATCAATGCAACACCGCACATCGAATACAAAGAAAATAGCTAATATAAAATGCACACAGTCACTTTTTGCACATAAAGCTAAATGTCAAAAGGTCAGCGCAACACGAGGCTGGCGGCACACACAGACATAAGTTTACAATTACCAAATGAAATGTCCTTACAAATCACAAGAGTTCTACGACCCTATCCCTTCCGAATAAATAGTGTTAGGAGCATGTACCCACAAAATGGAGAGAAATACGGACAACAAATATAAGGTGCTCCTTCAAGAAACGAAGCTTAAGAAAAAGAGAGCGAATGTCATGTGACATCCCCAAAAGTAAACTTTCTACAATATCAACAATGAGGGCGCACCTGGTCTCCCTACAGGACCAAATGTCAAACTTTGACCAAACTAACATGTTTTTTAACAAAATTGAACGAGAAAACCAGAACACATCCAGACAAGTTTACTGATATCTGCATGATTTGGGTCTCATGATTTTGTGATCCACGGTCGTCGCGTCGTGTTTCTAAAGTACCCAGCGGAAAATACCCACTATGCAAAGTACTGCGCGCACGTGTCTACACGACAGTGCGCTATCTGCAGATTGCGCAAACTTATGATCATTAGGCAAATGAAGCTGCCGACTCTGCATAGCGCAAACTGAAAATTGCGCAAGAGTTTGTCCAATTCGTTGTGCAAATTAATTTATTGCGCTCATGGAACGAGGGATGCATCTGGTTACCAGACGATCACACCTGATGTCGATAAGACAAAATAATCAAAACCAGACTAAAATAGTTTGCCATGCAGCGGGGCGACTCAGCTGCGATAAGTACGTGCAACGAAGTACAATACAATGTATGTGAAGACGAGTCGCTCCACGCTGGAAACTTTATGACAGGCAGACAGGTAGGCCGCGAGAACGGCGTGAAACTTTGATTTTAATAGAAAGTACTGTGGTCTTTCTAGTTTCTAAACTATTTCTGTTGTAAATTTACAATGCCGAGTCAAAAAATGTAAACGTGGCGGCAACATTTTAAAGCTTGGCAGCGATTATAAAGCGTGGCGGTGCGCCACGGCTTTTCTATGGGTTGGAGAACACATAATTCCGAATAACACGAAAACACATAAATGTATGCTGCGAGCAAAATGTGTGGTATATGTAGCAATGACAGCTTTGCTTAGGCCTAACATGAAAAAAAACTGTCAATGCACCACAATAAATACAATAAATCCAATAAATACAAGTGTAAATTAAAGTGCAGATATTACACGAAATCTTCCAAAATATGACACTTACTTACCTGGGGAAAAAGCGATCACATTGCAAACAGAGCTCCCCGCGACGCTCGATGGTTGGTTCAGAGTGTGAAAGCGCAACAGTTTGTGTCAGCCTATAGGATCGGAGGGACATAAACTGTTTGACACCACATGGAGCTCTATGCTCTCTCACGCAAAACACCGATGCAACTTGCGCAAGAGCGTGTCTTGGCTTGTTGTACTCTGCAAAGAATTGTGGGATCGCTTTGCACCGCGCGCGCGGCGAATACAATAGTTTCAATGTTATTCTGCAGAAAAATGTTTAAAAAAACATCATGGTTGTTCAGCAGATCCGTCCTCGACACAATTGGATCCGTTCGTTTAATTTTTCTTCGATTTATTCTCTTATTGATTATTGTTATTTTTATTGATTGTGATTTGTTACTGTTATTGTTATACGGAACTACTATAATCCTTTATTCTTATGTCAGTAAAGGTCAATAGGCCTGTAAAGTATTGTCGTAGTGGTTGTTTTGTTTTGTATTATGATTGTTTGTTTGTGTGTTTGTTTATTTCAGTGTTGTGTGTGTTAGGCTTGCTCGTCCGTTGATTAACAGAAAATCAGATACGAATCATGCATGGCCTGACAGCATATCTGTATTTTTACCAAGCTGTTATACAAGATTCTGTAAATATACAAAACATTGAGTCAAATTACCTAAAATTTACTGATAAACATTGCTCATGTATTTTTACAAACAAATTAACAACGATTTGTGTAATCATTCTACAAGATTCTGTAAATATACAAAAATATTTAGTAAAATAACCTTAAACTTATGAAACACATTACTCATGTATTTTTACAAACAAATTAACAACGATTTGTGTAATCATTCTACAAGATTCTGTAAATATACAAAAATATTTAGTAAAATAACCTTAAACTTATGAAACACATTACTCATGTATTTTTACAAACAAATTAACAACGATTTGTGTAATCATTCTACAAGATTCTGTAAATATACAAAAATATTTAGTAAAATAACCTTAAACTTATGAAACACATTACTCATGTATTTTTACAAACAAATTAACAACGATTTGTGTAATCATTCTACAAGATTCTGTAAATATACAAAAATATTGAGTAAAATAACCTTAAACTTATGAAACACATTACTCATGTATTTTTACAAACAAATTAACAACGATTTGTGTAATCATTCTACAAGATTCTGTAAATATACAAAAATATTTAGTAAAATAACCTTAAACTTATGAAACACATTACTCATGTATTTTTACAAACAAATTAACAACGATTTGTGTAATCATTCTACAAGATTCTGTAAATATACAAAAATATTTAGTAAAATAACCTTAAACTTATGAAACACATTACTCATGTATTTTTACAAACAAATTAACAACGATTTGTGTAATCATTCTACAAGATTCTGTAAATATACAAAAATATTGAGTAAAATAACCTTAAACTTATGAAACACATTACTCATGTATTTTTACAAACAAATTAACAACGATTTGTGTAATCATTCTACAAGATTCTGTAAATATACAAAAATATTTAGTAAAATAACCTTAAACTTATGAAACACATTACTCATGTATTTTTACAAACAAATTAACAACGATTTGTGTAATCATTCTACAAGATTCTGTAAATATACAAAAATATTGAGTAAAATAACCTTAAACTTATGAAACACATTACTCATGTATTTTTACAAACAAATTAACAACGATTTGTGTAATCATTCTACAAGATTCTGTAAATATACAAAAATATTTAGTAAAATAACCTTAAACTTATGAAACACATTACTCATGTATTTTTACAAACAAATTAACAACGATTTGTGTAATCATTCTACAAGATTCTGTAAATATACAAAAATATTGAGTAAAATTACCTAAAACTTATGAAAAACATTGCTTATGTATTTTAACAAACAATTTTACAATGATTTATGTAATCATTCTACAAGATTCTGTAAATATACAGCAAATTGAGTAAAATAACCTAACATTTACTGAGAAACAGTACTCATGTATTTTTACAAACAAATTTACAATGACTTCTGTAAATTTACAGAAATCATCCCTTTTTACATGTATAAACACTTTTTAAATGTTAATTAACGAAATTTGTAAAAAAACTTCGTTTTTTAAATTTTTTTTGTAATTTTGCAGAAATATATCAGTAAAAATGAAATACAAATGGATTTTGTATTTTTTTGTCTGTAAAAATATTTTTTTTTTTTACAGTGTATGTAATTCGGACAAACATCATCAGACAAACGACCCATGAACATAATTAATAGCAGACACTTTTAACACTAAGTTTGACAACTGTTTTTGTCGGTAATGCAAGTTCGTTCTGTCAAACAACGAAACAGCCTGTCGCAACATATTTGAATTAAATCTTGTCTAAAATCATGCTCTCTCGGACTCGTATTTCTGCATAGATACAGGCGAGCCAGGCAGCTAAAAATAGACAGACGAGTTCAAGACCTTTTCATTTATATTTATTTGTTCAATGTTTAAAAAAAATTATGATTCATCTTTGATGTTAACACGGAAAAGTCCATCTGGAGAAATTCCTCATTTCAATAGAGCTTTACATTTATAATGAACCGAATCCGCCTCCCTACCCACCCCCCCCCCCCCCCCCCCCTTTCAATTCCCCTCCCCAAAACAAACAGCAATATTAGGTGGTTTCACAGCATTGCACACACAGCGCCTATATAGTAGTATCGATACGGGAAAAAGTTATTTGACCTAATTCAAACATTGTTTGCATGCTCAGTTAGCCAGAGGTCAACCTCACAGATTTATTATGCACATTTAAATAAATGTGGGGGACGCGTGTATTCGCCATTTGATTGGCTTAAATCAATTGAGGCGGTTTAAATAGGGTAAGCAATGGTAGAGTGAACACGGGTTTTAGGACAGCTCTTCAAAAAATCTAATTTCACATCACAAAGTCGCTAGTTATCTCAGCCTTCTGCAACTATATTTCACTGTTTTGGTCTTTGGAAGTTCGTCGGTTTCTTTCCTGTGAAACACACTTCGACTTCGTGAAATATGGCACCCAAAAATCCACGTGTAAATAAGAAAACTCCGCTGATCAGTCTACACCGGAGAAACTAACTACCATGATGCCCACGACCGCACCTTTTCAACCGGCAAGCAAAGACGCCGCTGTAGCGGCTGTTCCTGCTATCGACCCTACAACCCTTGCCAGCGCCATTGCCGAGGCTTTCCAGTCACAGGAGTTGCTGTCCATCCTAATTCCTCTTCTTTCAGAGGCCATCGGCGAACACCTTAACCGGAAATTGGAATTTGAACTTCAGTTTCGAGATGAAAAAATAGCAAATCTGGAAAAAAAACTAGGAAACATTACTTCCCAACTTGACCAGTACGAACAATACTCAAGACGGAATTGCTTGCTACTGCACGGACTTCCTGAAGCAGACACTTCCGAACAGGAAAACACCGATCAAAGAGTAATTTCCGTAGCAAGAAGCCATCTGTCCCTATCCATCAAACCTGAAACCATCGACCGGTCTCACCGCTTTGGTCCTCGGCTCGATAAATCGGGCAAACAACGTACCCGCCCGATCATCGTCAAGTTTGTAGACTACAACACCCGGGCTGCGATTTATCAAGTCCGCTCAAAACTCAAAGGAACTGGAATCTACATCCACGAGAACTTGACTCGAGAAAGACAGAACTGGCTCAGTAAGGCCAGATCACACTCCAGCACTGATCGAGTTTGGACTCAAGACGGTAGGATTGAGATTAGACAAAAAAACGGCAAAAAGGTAGTTATAAATTGCGCTGAGGACCTGCAACGCTTATAAGTCCTATATCTTCCAGCGACTTTGTGAAATACGTAATCTATTTTATTTAGCTGTTTTCAGACACGTTTCATAAGTATTTATTACTTTCTTTAACTTTTCTTCTAAACGATATTATCTGTATCTCCTCGGTTTATTTTTATTTATGTTTGTCATTGTTTCTGTGTTTGTATTTTGTGTTGTGGTCAATTTGAGGTAGTAACCATTGTATATACATGCCCATTAAACATCCTTGCATTGAATGTAATTATTCAGTTAAAACTAATCAAAATGCAATTCAGTGCGATATTTGTGACAACTGGACACACCTAAAGTGCACCTGTTTTTCTCTTAATGACTATAATGAATTGTCAAATAGTGACCGGCAATGGTTTTGCAAAACCTGCTTATCAAACTCCCTGCCCTTTAACTCTCTGGAAAAAAATGAATTTAATGAATTTATAGCTGAAAACAATAATTTACCAGTACAAACCCCTAATAATTATGGTGCCGCAAATGCCGATCTCTTGTCTAATCTTAACATCAATGTGGATCTTGCTATCGATAACCCAATTACCAATACGTGCGTTTATTCTGAAGAAGATCAATTTATTAAAAATTTCAATGATGTAAATTCTGATTGATTACTGACACTAATCCATTTTAATATTCGAAGCCTCGCTAAAAACTTTGATAATTTAAAATCTCTCCTTCAGTCATTCAATGAATTTTCGCTTATTTCTCAAACTGAAACTTGGTTAAGAGAATCCTCCCCTGATATTTTCTTCCTGCCTGGCTATAAATTAATTAATAACAATAGAAACAGTAAATTAGGTGGTGGAGTAGCCTTTTATATCAAGTCCAACATAAATTATATCATCAGACAAGATCTCTATCACTCTACTGAGTCTTTGGAGTCCCTTTTCATTGAAACAAAAAATTCAAACTCTGGTTCTAAAAACGATATTTTTGGCGTAATATATAAACCACCACAAGCTTCCCATCCGGAATTTATGACACTATTTGAAGATATTATATCACAACTCTCTACTGAAAAAAAAAGATGCTTTCTCTCCGGAGATTTTAACATTAATCTCCTAGAATATAATAATAATAAGAATACGCAAGATTTTCTTGACACAATTTATTCCAACTCCTTCCTCCCACTTATTGATAAACCTACAAGAATCACTAGAAACTCAGCCACCTTAATTGACAATATATTTACTAACATGTTACCCCCTCCTAATAAATCTTATATTTTAATTTCTGACATATCTGATCATTTTCCAATTTCTACATCTATCCCCTCGCATACCTTATACAAAAGACAAGTATCTAACAGTGCACTCACTCGCAATTACACAGAGGAAGCTTTGGAAGATTTTTCTAAAGATTTGCGGGAGTTTGACTGGTCAAATGTGTATAATTCCGATGATCCTAATATTGCTTTTGAGAACTTCAACAATACATTTGAATTTCTGCATGATAAAAATATAGTAAAAATTACAAAGAAGAAGCACAAGCAGGCACAACCTAAATCTCCATGGATTACTGCATCACTCTTAAAATCGATTAAACTAAAAAATAAACTATATTCCAAATTTATAAAAAAAAATAACAATTTGAATCATCTCAACTATATTAAATACAGAAATATATTAACTAAAGTTCTAAGAAATGCCAAGAAAAATTACTTTGCTCTTCAATTTGAAAAAGAGAAAAATAATGTTAAAAATACATGGAAAATTATACAATCTGTTTTAAATAAACAGCCAGTTTCTAAGAAAATAACTTCCATTTCCCACAATGATAAAGTTGTTAATGACCCCCAGGAAATGGCAACCATTTTCAATAAACACTTCATAAACATTGGACCAAATTTGGCCAGTCAGATCCCCCATTGTGTCAAGGCTTTCCAAGAATATCTCCCTTCTACTAATCCTAACACAATGTTTTTTGCACCTGCTTCAAAGCAGGAAGTACTTAACACTTTAAATAATCTTGGTAATAAAAAAAGCTCTGGCTTTGATTGTGTCAACTCCTTTGTTGTTAAGAAAGTAATTAATAGTATAGCTGACCCTCTTACTCACATTATTAATATGTCCTTATCTACTGGAATTGTACCTGATAAACTTAAAATTGCCAAGGTTATTCCCGTCTTTAAAAAGGGAAATTCTGTTTCAATTTCCAATTACCGACCTATTTCTGTACTTACCTGTTTCTCTAAAATCTTTGAAAGAATAGTTTATAAACGCACGATTGATTTTCTAAATGCTTATAATATTTTGTCAAATTGTCAATTTGGCTTCCGTGCCAAGCATTCTACAACTCATGCAATTCTTAACTTAATTAATAAGGTTACTGGTGCTATCGACAATTGTGAAACCACTCTAGGGGTTTTCTTAGACTTCTCCAAAGCCTTTGATACTCTTAATCATGATATTTTATTGTATAAACTTAATCACTATGGTATTAGAGGAAAACCCCTGGAGTGGTTCAAGAGCTATTTATTTGGTAGGAAACAACATGTCTCTTTAAATGGGAGCGTTTCATCATCACAGTATTTATCATGTGGGATTCCACAGGGATCAATCCTTGGCCCCCTTCTTTTCATAATTTATATAAATGATATTGCAAATGCATCAAATATTCTATCTTGTGTACTTTATGCAGATGACTCTAACTTGTTTTATAGCCATAAAAATATTGACACTCTCATTAATACAGTAAATACAGAACTAAAAGTGATTTATGAATGGATAAATTGTAACAAATTGTCTTTAAATGTACAAAAAACTAACTGTATGCTTTTCAGTAACACCTATGATATATTACCCAGACCAGTATATATGAACGATATCGTTATAAATCAAGTTAATAGCATACAATTTCTGGGTCTATATATAGATAGCAAACTTACTTGGAAAAATCATATTGATTATTTGTGTAATATAATTAGTAGAAATATTGGTATTATAAATAGACTAAAAAGCTTTCTCCCTCAAAATATCTTATTCACCCTTTATTCAACACTAATTTGTTCTTATATTGACTATGGTATATTAGCATGGGGAAATGCCTGTGCAACGATTCTTAATAGATTGACTCTACTGCAAAAAAAGGCTATACGTATAATTTCCAATTCCAGTTACATTGAACATACTGATCCCCTATTCTATCGATTTAGTACCTTAAAGATTAAGGACCGTTATCATTACAACCTTGCAATTTTTATGTTTCAAGTGCATCGCAATGTAATTCCAAACTCCCTTACAAGCATATTCGCTCATAATAATACTATTCATTCGCACGCTACACGTCAGGCCACTCAACTGCATATTCCATTCACTCGAACTAATCTTGCTCAAAAAACCATAAAGTTTGCTGGTCCTAAATTATGGAATTCTTTGGATTCTTCTATTGCCAATTTGAAATCAATTAATTCTTTCAAAAAATCATTTAAAAAATCCATCCTAAATATATATAAACATACATAAATTGTTTGCTAAATATTGGTTTACTATTGCATCTTGCTTCTTTATCAACAATGCCTTACATGTTCTGTTATTGTACTACCTTTTGTTGTCCAACCCATTGTTTGTTTAGTTTGTGTTTTGTGATATGGAGTACAACGTTCTGATGCGCTGTGTGGCTTGTTGCTGCGGTGCACGCTGCGTTCGATACAAATTTTGTGTATTGAGCGTGGCGTGTATGGCAGTGGCAGGCCGGTGCGCGTGGTGTTGCGGTGTCCCTGATGTTGTTCTCCATATGTTCGTTCTTGTATTAATTTAATTAACGTGATATACAACTTGTACTTTGTATCTAAAGAATTTACATGTTTTCTTTATAAAAGGGAGCTCATTCACAACAAGCATTGCTTTAATTGAGCCCCCTCCATTGTGAATGTCTACTGTTGGCATATTATAGTAATTTTGATGTTATGTATTTTTACATAACTTAATTATTAGTTTTAATTAATTTAATTCTAATTGTCATTTACTACAAATATTTAATTTGCAATGTTGTATGGCTATTTTGCCTAATACTAAATCTTGATTATGGAAATAAAGTGAACTATCAATAGTTGGCATCATCTTGTCATCGTCAGTCAGTAGTCGGGCGTGGGCGTGGGCGTGGGCGTGGGCGTGGTGGGTGCGTCAGCTTGCTGGCATTATACACATACAGAGGAGGGAACTATACTACATTAAATGTATCACTTTATCGGCATGCTGTATCAATCTATCATGATGCACACATGCCAGCCAGACACACGAGATTCATTCTAGCAAATTACAACTAAAGAATTGACATTGTTTGAACCATGGAGGAATACACGTTTGAACTTTGGAAAACGAACTGACATTTAAAAATAAACTGACATTTATAAAATGTGAGGCTCTAAATTGTGTTATTTAGCAACAGACAGAAAGAAAGCAGGATGCTCTATGGTCGCAGTGATAATATACACTACAGGATATTCGTGAGCACCACCACCTGTTTCTAAATAATCTCAGCAATATACATTGTGTATTGTTTTATTAAAACCTAAACACAACTTGTGACACTCAGTACCCACTAAAGAGCCTCATTCATGGGTGCAATTATAAATGGAAAATGTGCCGTCGCAAATGATATGGACATGAAGGACCACTGAAATTACGATCGACAACATGATCGAGTTTAGAAAGAAACACGGGAAAGGAGATGAATTCGAAGTTCGATGTAATCAAAAGATCACGACAGCTCATCGCAGAATGTTTGGTAAGTGTAAGAAGGGGGGGGGGGTCGTGTTCCGAGGTCTAGTGAAGTGTGATGGGGGAGTCCAAAGCGGCAGTAAGATTTATAGTTTAAATGACTGAAGTGTGGCACACAGGTTTGCTTTCTCTCTCCGCTATGGGTTGATCTTTAATTTTACAACTGAAGTGACCTAACCTGCACAATGGATCTGTTGAAGATTGTGCAGGCGGTAAAGAATACACAAAAATACATTAGAACCAAAATATAATCCTCAAGTGTGTCGTATAAAATCCAAGTTACATGCCTTTCAAATACTATTATCTCATTGGTGCATCTATTATAATATTGCAAATATTAAACTCCAGCTCACTAGTCGACATTATTAAGGGCCTCATATTCTCTCAATATTGTAACAGGCTGGAAACTGCCTGTTCAAGTACTGGACTCGGTAAGAACGTAGACTCAGAGATCAGATTACTCGTCCAAGTATAATAACACTTTTATTCAGTCTCGATGCCTTCGCTAATTACTGTGTAAACTATGTGCGTAAAACACGTTAACTAATGCCAATGTGGATAACGATGAGTCAGAGCGCCAATGTGCATCTACAATCGAACACTCGCTGGTTGTAAGATGCGCTCTCAGTACGGTCTAGCCGCTTCTCACCGAGTTTGAACAAGTCACGATCTGAACCCCGAGCTCTCATTTGGCTCGCCTTTTATAGCTTATAGGGTGCGCCAACAACGTAAGGAGCTAGCGCCTCACAACAAAATGCCTCTCGCACTACTCTGATTGGTCATTAGACACAAGCGCAAGGATTATTCTACGTCATAATAATCCTTGGCTAACTTATGGCGCAGGTAACTTAACTTGCATAGGTCATCAAACTTTGGTAATTATTCTACAGCTTAGGTGCTATTAATAATGGACAAGTGCAGAGCATTAATTCTTAATCACATTAAACAAATACAAGCTGATAACTTTGAACTTATTCCTTATCTTTCCTAAGTTTGGTAATTTAATTAAGTTTATGAACGGAACCCGTGTTGCATTAAGATAGATAATAAAGTGTGCTTACTGGAGTTTATTCCTAACTTGTATTTCCGTTACACTCTCCCCGACTTAAGACAGAAATGCGTCCTCGCATTTAACTAAATTTGAGTTGAGTTAGATCAGAGCAAAACTTATAAATCAACCTTGTTCAGTCTTTGAATTTGTCTTTAAATCATAAATGTACAATAATTAGAGAATGACTTCTCTTAGATGGCATAGTAAAAAACGCTTCACAAATTCTGCTAATAACCATTTCCAATCCCAAAATCTGTTATTCAATATTCCTTAACGAAACAATTTCCTGATAATTTAAACTTAACTGGTCACTAATTGACTGTACCAGGCAGTCTCAGATTCACTTTAAAAGAACAATCCCATAAACTCAATCAAATCATTAGATAGTTAAATCATGTCTGGTGACAACCAAATTTAAAATATCGCTGTCATAGAGTTCTCATAAAGTCATAGATTAGAACATGTACAGTAATTACGGTATACATTTACATTACACACAGTCACTAGCTAATTAATTGTCTCATCTCATGTAACATTCTGTCTGTACTAAACAGATTACGAATCACATACTTAAAATTACTAGAATCCTCAACAATAAACCTCTTTAACACTTAACAGCGAAATGAACTAGACAATATTTCATATCCTACCGCAACGTTCACGTTCAACATTGGTCTCAGGGCGCCGCCACAACTTTTGAGGGCGCTACAACCATACATTATTCTGATATATTTTATTTAATTTTTTGTTTTAATTTTATTTATTTTTTGTGTGTGTGAGTATAACTTTAGACGCATCACGTCCAAAAAGCGGCAGTTGCAAGACTTGCTAAAATTACTAGCTTAATTCCCAATTTAAATCCCATCCTTCACTGTGTTCGTTTACGTGCTAACAATACATGTACCTTACTATTACTAATACTAAATTAGTTTACGCGACGATTTCCTCTCTCTAGTGGCCATGACGATGTGCACAGGAACTGTTGAGGGTGGCTAACCCTGGCGTGCTGGATAGCCGGGCTAGATAGCCCCTTCGCTTAACTCTTTACTCTGGACGTGTAGTTGTTTTCAAACTTTAATATTGACGGTTAGGGTACGGTACCTCAGTACAGTTTGCTTCAAATTGTTGACAAGGTAGACCTGGCATTGAATTTTACACCCCAAGCGACAAGGTGTGGTGGATGACTAAAGATTTCTCTTCAGTCGATGAGACCTTTCCAAATAAATTTGAAATGGTCCAGCGATGCAGGTACACCCCCCTGCTACGCCTGGCTGGGGCAGTAGAGGGAGCTTAAACCCTCACTGGTGCTTAACTTAATAACACCCCCCTCACCCAAGAAAAATAACTCACCTGAGTTAAAGGTAGGACTAGAAGAACGGGTTAGGGCTAGAAGCACGATGACAGATGAGCATGATGAGGGTGAATTATCTATAACCCTTTCAGTACCGCCGTGCCATAGCGGCTCAAAACAACATTCCACTTGGTGACCAATGAGCCCGTATGGCACGGAATTATTAGCACTCTTGGTGACCAATGAGCCTCTGTGGCACATCGACCAAAAGTAAGTTATCAAAATGTTAATAGCCCCCTCAATCGCCTTTTGTCCATCCCCTTGGTAACAAGCTGGCCGCGTGACGTGTGCCCTGAAGCGTCGCAAGTTTTAAAATTTAAGCGGTATCAATCGTTAAGCGTCCCCCCACGCATTCTTCAGTAAGAGATCATTCTGACAACATGGCCGAAGAAAATGATAAAATTTTTGAAGAAATTTTCGCAGACAGTGGTTCAGAAATGTTATCTGACGAGGAATCGCCACTTGAGGACTCGGAGACGTCAGAAGACAGTGAGGATACAGAGCCGAGGGCCTCGACATCAACAGCAACATTAACCTGTTCTAAGAAGGGTAAGAAGACCAAAAAAAAGCCGAATTTCAGGTGTGGATGGCGTGAAGCCAACTGTTACACACGGCGACCGCCTGTTAAATTTACAGCAAACACCGGGGCTACAGAAGACTTCAGTTCGTTCTCCCCCATACAAATCTTCAAACTGTACTTTTGTGAAGCAGTGTGGCAGATGATGGTACTAGAGACTAATCGTTATGCTGAACAAATATTGGGAGCGGGGGCAGAAAATAAGTGTGCATGGAGACCAACTGATGTACCTGAAATGATGGCATTCGTGGCCCTACTTCTTTGCATGGGAATCAACAAAAGGCCTCGTTACTCCATGCATTGGTCCAGGTCTGAAATTCTACGAAGTCCCCTGTACCCAGCAACCATGGCTCGTAACCGATTTACTGCAATCCTAAGATTTTTTCACCTCGCCAATAACAGAGATGTCGAGGGCGACTCTCCCCGTGACAAACTTGCTCAATTACGGCCACTGTTAAACATTGTACTACCATCATTCCTCCGGGTGTACCAGCCGGGACGAAGCCTTTCACCGGACGAGACGATGGTCAAATTCAAAGGACGGGTGAGCTTCAAGCGGTACATGCCAAGAAAAGCCGCAAAATGGGGATTGAAATCTTTCTCATTGAACGAATCCGACACAGGGTACACATGTGCCTGGGAGTTGTTCACAGGATCGCAGCCCAGGTGCCCACAAGGACAGTCCTCTGTAAGTGATCCTGAGACAAACCATCCATCCGAAATAGGGGCACCAGGCAACGTAGTATTGAACCTTTTGCAGGGACTCGAAAATAAAGGACATTGCATCTACATGGACAATTGGTTTACTAGCCCGGCTCTGTTCTCCAAGTTGTCTGAGCTAGGATTCGGAGCTTGTGGAACTGTGCGCTATACCACCCTAGGGATACCCGACGTAGCAAACTCCAAGAAATTTCCTATGAAAAGCGGTGCAGGTCCCAATTTTTTTCAGAAAGCAGGCCAACTATGCGTTATGTGGCAAGACACAAAACGTGTCACTCTCCTCTCAAACTATGGCGATTGCAGTGTCACTAGTAAAAAGATTCGGAGCCGGAAAACTTCAACAGGATTTCGTCATATCAAAAAACTGTGCATAGTCGAGGATTACAATAAACATTCAAATGGTGGAAACGTGTATTTATTACAATCCTAGACATATGTTTGCTCAATGCTAATGTCGTATACAACAGCATCCATACAAACAAGAGCTTGTCTACTTTGGATTTTCGGGTCAAGGTGATAGAGGCACTTATTTCAAGCTTCGAGAACAACCCAGTTCACCATGCCCGTCAAGTGCTTCAAACGCCCTTTCAACTCAGCACTTTCCAGGTCCGAATGTTGACGGGAAGAAACGTGACTGTGTTGTATGCAGTTCCACCTCTAATCGGAAACAAACTCGCACGATTTGTAAGCAGTGTATCAAGCCAATGTGTGTTATACCATGCTTTGAGAAATTCCACACCAAGCGATAAATTAGGTCACCAATTCAACTATTAAGTTAATTATGTAACAACTTTGTAAAGCGGTTATACCATTATTGGAGAATTTCCACACCAAACAAATAATTTTCTAAACTTTCTGAATACTCCCCCCCCCCCGCTACAATGTTGAATCCCACAATCGCATGCCTGCGCTGCCAACAATCAACATTGAGGCGGGGGGGGGGGGGGGGGGGGGAGATGGTACTTAGAAAAAACAAGTATGGGGGGGGGGAGATGGTACTTAGAAAAAACAAGTATGGGGGGGGAGATGGTACTTAGAAAAAACAAGTATAGCATTGGGGGGGGAGATGGTACTTAGAAAAAACAAGTATAGCATGGGGGGGGGAGATGGTACTTAGAAAAAACAAGTATTATAGCACTTTGGCAAAATGTAATGTTAGTTCCTTCTTTACATATTGGTTCATGATAGGTGTAAATTTGATTTGAGGAGTAATTTTTGTCCAGTTCCTCTCTTCTGTTTATTGAATGTGCAATCCTATGAGCGGGTTTGGGGGGTGCTTCAAAAGGAATTAATTAAAACATGTTTATTTCAGGTTTCAGAAACTAATTTTAAAATACTCAAAATGGCCGACTTAAGCAACTGTACCACATTGTTTCTATTTGGTCTCATTGGGTTCCAGCATCCTGAAAACCTGGCAATATTTTATGTTACGGGCCAAAACAAAATTGTTTGGCGGCCATTTTTATTATTAAAATGGCCGCCTTAACCGACTGATGCAATTATTTAATTGTGTGTCTTGTTGGGTTCCTGGATCCTTAATACATTCAAGTTTCCAACATTGAGGCGGGGGGGGGGGGGGAGGATGGTACTTAGAAAATACAAGTATAGCACTTTTGAAATATTTTATGTTTGTTTCTTCTTTACATATTGGTGAATGATAGATAAAACATATATTTTATGAGTTATTTTGTTCGAGTAACGTTCATATTGTGCTTAATCAAACTTCTCTTGTTTATTTTTAATGTTATAATAATCAAAATGGCCGCCTTTTAAAAGTGACTGAACCACCATGGCAATTATAATTTTTGTATGTGAGGCTCATAGACGGAGATACGGACCAAAACCTAATTTATTGGCGGACATTTATAAATGTGCAATATTTAATGTTCTTTTATGTCAGTTCCTTCTTTGTCATTAAATGTAGAAAAAAATTAAACTGTTGATGTTACCAGTCATTTATTTCTAAGTCATATTGTGCGTAATCCAAACTCTCTTGTTTATATTTCATGTCTTTTCCTAGGAGCGGTTTTTTTTGGGGGGGGTTGCTTCCTAAAAAATTTCTTAAAACCTTTTGTTTTTTGGAGGAATCATAATTTGCCAACAATCTAAATGGCAGCCTTAACCTATTGATCAACATGGGTATAGTCACCAACTCCCAGTATCGGTGAGGCTCAACCAACATTTTTTAATTTTTGGGCGGGTTTGGGGGGGGGGGGGGGAGGATGCTGTTTGAAAAGTAATATCTTTAAACCTTATGTTTATTTAACGTTTCAAAAATATGTCTCATGCAGATTGGTATGAACAGCTACTTGACAAATGTTTAGCTTAAACATTTAAACTACTCAATTGTGTATTTAGTGGTCATAATACCATACCTCAAATATATGTTTAAGGCAATGATTTAGTCAAAGGCAATATGCCAAAGGAAACAGTAATTTAATTGCTTGCTCAACTTGCATTCTGTGACTAGGACCTAGGCTAACCCCAATCTGCCTTGTGAGGGCGCTGTAACCTGAAATTTTCCTAAAATAGTTTTGGTCACCAGGTAGCCATGTCAAGGAAATGTCTCTGGTCACCATGGCATAAGTAGCCAATATGTGTTGGTACTGAAAGGGTTAATATAAATTTCCAGATGTGTTCCACGTCCTGGGTCCAGCTGGCCGGGTATGGGACGGTAGGTTGTATTCGGTATACTTCACCTCGTACCTTTTGCCGTCAGGGAAAATAGCCGACTCTGTTACGTGACGGACCGTTTTGCCAAAGTCAATCCTATGGAGCTGATCCACTCGGGTTTTGGTTGTCTTGGAATTTGACGCTTGATGCCTCATCCAAGCCACTTCTCCACCAGCTGTCGCCTTGGGTTCTTCTTTTCTTGTGGCTTGGAAATATCGGGAATCCGGGTCAGACGGCCCGTTGTCAGGGGATTTCGGATTAGAACTGATAGGGGCCGTTGATGATGTTGTTGTCTTGACATCAACTGGTATCATATTTCGTGTGCCGTTGAGCTGCTTCTGTTTCTCTTCCTCTTCTTTTATGCCTTCTATAATTTGTGCCATAGTCTTCTCAAAATCTTCTATGGCCCATTTCGTCATAGAGGGGGTTGGGCTGGCTGGCTCGTACTCCGATATTGTTGACTGTATAGGGGTTGTCATTGTGTCCAAGAGCTCTTGGAGGTTCCGCTTATTACCTTGCTTACTTTCTTCTCTCCCATCTCGTCGGTCATCTCTGTCTCTTCTCTCTCTCGTCTCTCTCGTCTGGCTGTCATCCTTATCTCTTCTCTCTCTCGTCTCTCTTGTCTGGCGGTCATCTTTTTCTCTTCTCTCCCTCGTCTCTCTTGTCTGGCTGTCTTCCTTATCTCTTCTCTCCCTCGTCTGGCGGTCATCTTTTTCTCTTCTCTCCCTCGTCTGGCGGTCATCTTTTTCTCTTCTCTCCCTCGTCTGGCGGTCATCTCTGCCTCTTTCCTCTCTCGTCTCTCTTGTCTGGCAGTCATCTTTTTCTCATCTCTCCCTCGTCTGGCGGTCATCTCTGTCTCTTGCCATGTGTTTTCTTTTACTATTTTCCGGCTTTTACTATTTTCCGGCTTCCACCATTGGCTTCTCTTGTTTTCATTTGTTTTGTTGCGAAACATTCTGGCACGTGTTACTCCGTCGAAGGTGTGATTTGAAGTGTGATGGTGTGCGTCTGTTCGTCACGTCGAGTTGTTTTCAAACCGAGCGTTTGTGCGTTGTGCGTCTCTTGGTTGCTTTTCACGCGTGCATGTTTTGCTACAGATGCATAATTACTCTATTAATTATGCCCTATTCTAGTTTCTATATTTTTGTTTTGGTTTACACCTGTTTCTTTGACTTCTTCCTAGATTATTTTCTTTGTTGTCTGCCAGAGTTTCCTCCCGCTGTCCAAGACTGTGCCCTGTTGTGTCTGTTGTTAAACTGTTCTGGTTTCTCTTATCCTCTGAAGGTCTACTCCTGACTTCGTCGTCTTCTTGACTTTGCTTAGCGTCTTTTTCACAGCTCATCTCTTTCCAAAGCCATTTAAACTGTTTTGTCCCACAATAGGGCTTGAGTCGGTTGCTATGTATCACTTTCGGTTTTGCTTTTGGCCCTTTCTGTATTCTGTATGTCACATCACTCAGCCTTTTCGTGACGACATATGGGCCTTCCCAGTATCTCTGTAATTTAGGACTTATTCCCTTTTTCCTTGTGGGGTTGTATAACCACACTGCATCTCCTCGTTTATGGCCACCTCTATCTGCCTTGTGATCTTAATTCTTTTTCTGTCTGTCTGTGGCTATTTTGAGATGTGACCTTGCATATTGATGCACTGTTTCCATGATGTCTCTCAAATTCTCTGCGTACTCGGTCTGTTCTACACGGCTGTTTCAACTGCAAATAATGTGCGCCCTCTGTTGGCCACTCATTGTCAGTGTTTTATGACGTCACGACATTGTGATGCGGCGCATTATTTATACGCAGTACCTAACGGTTTATGCTTATGAATTATGCAAGTATTTTCCATTTCTGTTTTTTCATTGGTTACGGCTTGTTGATTGTTATGAATATTCATATACTTACTTTCCATAATTGAAATTTTTACAATCAGTCTTTCACCTTTGACCTAACGGGTTGCAAGTACTTTAATTCGAGATTGTTCGTGGGCACTCGTGTTAAGTATTTCGTCAAATTGTTTTCGCTGGTCATGAAATGTGTTCGTCGAAAATTCCCCATGGCTTGCAAGTTTCGGTGGTTTATGGTTAAAAACACAAATCACATGTAAGTTTAGATATAACCTTACATGAAATAAGTTAAGGAAATTCTGGGACTGGTATTTTAAGGACACAATCTACGAAAGTTTGCCGCTGTTTTTTCAAGCCAAATATGAAGACAAAGCATGATAAGCGTCGATTCACATGTACACAACGAACCGCCGTGCGGGCGTGCACACGTGTGCATGCCACGCTGTCGTTTTTTCTGGGAGCTGGAGTGGAACTACCGTACAACTACACGAAGTTCCTCGGTAAGTTCAGACTGAATTGTGACTTAATTGTCATTTTGTGGTATTTTCCCCCATATTTTGTAAAAGTATAAACTCGGACAATTTATGAGACCCTTTTTAAATTTGCTCATTTAGTTGGGAACATCGAACAGCCGTACGTTAAGAAATATCTTTCATCGTTCTTATGAGAAGCAGATTCAACAACGACTGTTTTATGCACTTAAGTTGATTTGAAAACTAAGTATGTGTAGACAGTTTTATTATTGCTTGGCCCCTTAAAATAAAAAACCCTATCAAATTCAAATTATTAAACAATAACTTAAGTGATTCTTTGAGATTTCAAGACTCTTCATTTGTGGTTACTTCATCATGTACTTTTAGTTTAAAAAGCCTAAAAAGAGTAAACATTTCAATTTTATTCCATTCAGGCATTCACTCACTCAGCTCAGTTCACAACCAGACAGATATTTTCAGAGGCATGATAAGAGGTATGCAATCTTTTTATTGTTAAGATTTTTTACTTCAGTTAACACAAATGCCATTCAGGGGGAAAAATTATGCAACATTTTGTATCACCTACACTGCTGTTTACTTTTGTATTTACAGCATGTATTCTTCACTCTACATACATGGTACATGGATGTCAAAAGAGATGCTACTTTCTGATTGGAATCAGAATTCTGACTTTTTCATGTTTAGCTTACCCTCCAAATCAAACTAAATTAATTTCATACTCGCTAGTTAAGAGTATAGGCTATAGTATATAGGACCTAATGAACTTAAATTTGATGTGCAGCTGTTTGGAGCATCATATCTACATACATTTGAAATGTAATTACAGTGACTATGACCAGTAGTATTTATTGCTCATGTTTGTGAATAGGTTTTCTTATGTTTCTGCATATTTCAGGTGCTGTACTGATGTGATGCCTTCTCATTGTGGCCATGAGCATCGTCAACCCTCCTTTCATCCCCTGCATAACTCGACCTATTCTGTTGAACTCTGAATGAATCAGTTCCCCTCCCTGCTCATTCATCAAGCCAAATCCAACACCGAGCTGTCCTAGCTGAGCAGTAGCGTGATCCTCCAGTAGGTGTAGCTTTGGTGTGATAGACTCTTTGGGGAATAGTCGGCGGTACGTCCTCAGCAGCTCTCGAATACTTATATCTTGGGGGAAAAGTGAAAGTGAGTAAATACATAAGTGAACATTTTTCAGAGACATGCATAGATTTTTTGTGCACACATGTTTTTTAGAAATTATAGCAATTTGAGTAGACCCACCTATACGATTTATGTCTTCAGCTGTGACAGCTTTGGTGTGGTTTATGCCACAATGGACATCTGCATACTTCAGGAGTATTTCCCTGAAGTTTGATCCAATTAGGACTGCTTGCCGTCTAAGGCGATCCGAAGATGCAAGTGACATGTCATCTGTCAAGCTTTTTTCTAACTCTTGTTGCGGAGCTTGTGTAAGGGCGTCAATTACTTCAGGCTAGAAAAATTATCAATAATACATTCAATAATATTAATTAACTTATCTCACAACTGTAACAATTTCATTTACTGGTAAATTGAGCTCTTTTACCCAATCAAGGCTGTCGTAATTACACTATAAACCAAATTAACTTTTACCTTGCAGCACTTGTGGACATGGTTGCCCACGAATGCCTTGCCATGATATGCCTGCCGCTGTACTTTGAACTTAATTAGAACTTTATCTAAGCAGCTTGCTATTGGTCCTGACGCATAGTCTAGTTGTACAGCTGCAGCTTGATTTTCCTGCAATACAATAACATATGCAATATTATTATACAAACAGTTATTTTTACAGTTTATAAAAAGAATTTGTTAACCAACAAACTAACAAATATTGCTTGATCAAATTGCATACCAATTCCAGTATATTTGCACGTAGTTTGAAGGCTGTATTTGCTATGTCACGGAAATCTTCATCTATGTCATTGATATCATTCTGCAGGATGTACAGTGGCAACTCTTCTTCAGCATCATTCAATTCTGTGTGCTTTTCCTGAAGTTTTTTCCGAATTGTCTCTTGTCGTTTAATTTCAGTGGCGACTTGGTCATCAAAGTTGTTCAACTCTTCACTGTCCTCAGAACTGACACGCAGCTGAAAGATATTGAGATCTAAGTTGTGACACTCCTGCTCAAGTAAGTCGTACAACTTTTTGAAGACGCCTAAGGAAATATGCAGGGTAGGCAGAATGACCTGTAAAAAAATGTGTGTATACTTGTTTAGGTTTCATAACTTCCTGAATAGATTTCAAAATTATAAAAAATAAAAAATAAGATTCTTACATGGTCTACTTCTACAGGAATCATTGGTCGATGTATGACACTGAAAGAAACATCTTTGGCCCGTGACTGCTTTGCGCCATCCTCTAAGTAAAGCTGGTGGTGGTCATTGATGCTCTGCAATGTTCGAGAAGTAGACCATCCCCTCTCTGAAAGAGGCTGTTGCATTGTGGCTTTACTTGCGAGGCAGTAAATACAACAGTACCGGGCTGCAATGGAAATACGTATGGTACAGTTAGTGTTACACTGAAATGGATAGACATTAGGTACGCTGATAGTGATGAAAGTAGAAGATTATACATTTCAAATTGGTTATTTATAGTGGGGCTTTGCTAAAGTTACGTACCATTGCATCCACATATGCCATACAATTTGTTCAGAAGCTCATAGTCTCCAAAGCAGAATATCTTGACAGAGCATTGTCTGAAAAATAACAAATAAAAAAACAAAAACATATGTTATTGGTTTAGGAAATAACTTTGTGATGTGTGAGTGCTATTTTATTATTTGTTCTTAATGATAATTTTTTTCTGCAATGTTTCATTTTCCCCAGAAATCAACAGATCATACTATTTGAGGAAAAGCAAGGATAATGGATGAACTTACCGCCATTTTAAGGAGGTCAGTGATGAAATCTGGTCAAACAGGGGGGGTAGTGCTCTTTGGATGTTTGCGTAGGAGTCATTGGCTTCGAAACAGGCAAAGACAATAGTGTTCTCAAGTGAATTGGGGTGCTCCAAATTTGCAATTTGGAAGGCCATTTTAAATGAGTTGCCCCCCTTGTCCCCACCTACTTTCAGCCAAATCTCATGCTGAGGAATTGCGCCACTGTGCCATGTCAAGTTGTTATTCCTGTAAAAAGTGGAAAACCAGAAACAATTATTTTGGTTAACACTTTAAACAAAACTGCTATACTGATTGTGAATGTGCCCTTAGTGCGCAATAAAATCTCAATCTTGAAATGAGTCCATAATGTCCATAAATGAGTCCATGAATTTATAATTTTTGTGTGTTAAAATAATAAACTTGTTTTATACAATTTCTTACAATTCATGTCGGTCCAAGTAGTATGTCACAATTCCACTCAAGTCCTTTACATACGCAAATGGAACCGGTCGTTGTTCAAACCCCTTGACTCCATCAGCTCTGTTGCTCTTGAATAGAAGGTCAACCATTTCACCGTGCAGATAATCTTTTATTAAATCTTTGCGTTGTGTTCTGAGTGCACGTTCTGATGGGATTTTTATGTCAAGATACCTGTAAATGAATATCAGAAATCCTCAAGATGAATCAGTGTCAACGACAAATGCTAATTTTCGCATACCGTATTTAATAAACTTTTTTCATGCCATAATTCAGACCTGGGAATAGACTTAAGGATTGGGTAAATGACAAAAACATCTGCTTGGAAATAATTTTCATTTCTTGTTTTATCCAGATACCTTCTTAGTTTGCGTAGTTGATTCCAAGCCATTTGACAATCTCTCATCATAGCAAGCGATGCCTCTGTTGTCAGCGATGGATGTTCATCTTGAGGTTTGGAGACAGCACTGGACTGTTTTGGCATCACACATTGGCTAAATAAGCAATGACAACAGAAAACTATCAAATTATTATTAAATACAGCGAGTGACATATCCAGACCTTTTATTAATTTTTATTTTTGGGGGGGGGGGGGGGATTTTAGTTTATTGATTAATTGTGGTGGAGGATGGCAATAATTCTGAGTTCCCTCCCCCACCCCTCCCCATTCTGATTATGCCACTGTGTGCAGTGTAAACAACACATTCCATGTGCGCTACAAAATAAATCTTTATCGAAGAAAAGTAAAACTACTGTCTAGGAAATTTGAGGCTTTATTGACCTTTACTAATAGCACATGTATCTCAAGATTTATGTTTCATTAAAAGTTTAACTTTTTCTCAGCTCTTGAATCAGTAATGATGTGATGTGTTTGGACCAACATAAACTTATGAGCTGAGTGAGAGTTATTCAAATTTACTATCAGCTGTTAACTATTTAAACCTTGATATTTAATCTTTGTTGTTAAATTATTTGACATAATTTGTTAATGTAAACTTACTCGTCCTCCTGTTTTGATGGCTGTAATGCATTTATCACGTTTGAGTTTGTGCCACGTCCATTTATCGGCAACCTCTTCAACCTCACGTGGTATTGGGGTTCCTGGTTGATGCGACGCGGCAAGGTCCTTCAGCAGTTTTGTAGCTGAAGCTAGATGCGGGGTTGACGACTCGGGTTCTTGGGGGGATGGTGATTGTGGTGCCTTGACTAATGTTACCTTTGGAGTGGTGGGTTTAATTGGAAGACAATCATGGCGCACAACATCTTCCAGTTTTCCAATTTTTGTGCAGTTGGAACAAACAACAACCAAATTGTCAAGTTGCACAGTTAACACTCGTGGACTTTTTGTCACTCCCATGTAATCAATTTGAGAATTGCAAGCAGGGCATTTAATATCATTACACTTGGCATATTTAAAACAGGTACTGAGGCAAACTGCACAAAAGTTGTGCTCGCAAAATGTTTGCACTGCTGGTCTACTTATGATGCCCTGACAAATACAACAAACAAAAATGCTCTCTTGTCCTTTGTCACTGATAATGTCCAGGTAATGTGGTACCTCACATACAGAGGAGTCCAAGTGTTCAAAAATGTTATCCTTTGTAATGTCGAAGGAGCAGACATGAGTATTATTCTCAAGTGTTACTGATTTCGGAGATTTCCTTTTGCGGGAACCACCACCTTTCCCTTGTTGCTTAACAAGCTCACAAACAAAACAGTTTCCAGTTCTCGAATGTCTAGGCCAATCATTCTGGATTGTCTGGTTCACAGTGCCAGGGTTACATTCCCGTGTTCCTGCAGTACAGTGTCTAGCTTTCCTTGAACATTTGTCGCATATGGCAGGAGGATGTTGATCTGGTTCATCAGCCCAAGTACTCACTCCAAACACAGTGTATACCTCCTTTGGCATAGATTTACATAGCACTGGTGTTCTTGTTGCTGGTTTTAATCCTACATGTAATCTGTTAGTGCATATCCTACATATCTTTTGCAAAGAAACTTGATGGAATTTGAAACTCATGCTGTTTGTAAATAAACATATGGTTTGCTTAAAGTGAAAAACAAAAGTGATTGTCTGGAAAAACTCTTTATTTTGTGGTTTGATCATGTACTAGGTTTATAGACCGACAAAAAGAGTTTTTGTATTGTGCGCCACTTAGCTGGTACCCGCAGATGTACATTAGAATGGAGTTTGTTGAGCACCATTGAAACCCACGAAAGTGATTATCTGGAAAAACTATTTTGTGGTTTGATCATGTATAGGTTAATATAGATAGACAAAAGGAGTTTTTGTATTGTGCGCCACTTAGCTGGTACCCGTGGATGTACATTAGAATGGAGTTTGTTGCGCACCACTGAAACTCCCGAAATTCACCGGCAAAATGAAATTCTACGTTGGATAATGAACTGTTTTTGTTTTAATTACAGTATCCACCGAAATCCTGTCCCAAAGAATTTAAAACAATTTTGGGGTGTCCCTTAATTTTATGTGTACTTTGGGAATACTGGCATGTTGAAAACCACCGTGCTTTTTATTGCCTGGCACAATTTCCAAACCTATTTTTATGAAAGAAATGGACAAACGAATCTAGCAAATGAGACTGAAATACCTCTCTACTATTATTTTAT
The DNA here is from genome assembly GCA_037783415.1 of Leptasterias polaris. NCBI lineage: Eukaryota > Metazoa > Echinodermata > Asteroidea > Forcipulatida > Asteriidae > Leptasterias > Leptasterias polaris. The sequence goes on from JAZGTN010000136.1 coordinate 209,269, forward strand.
TCATGACAAGTCACGTTTTTTCCTCTATTTTTCATAGAAAATATAATTTGGAATACATTTCATTTCAAACTCGTTGGGGATTCGTAGATTTAATGGGTTAATTCTGACTTTTTAATTCACGTTAACGATGACGACGGCGCAAAGCGCGCTGCCATTTTGTTTTTAATTCTGCATACTCGCCATTGGAGAAAGTAAATACAAACAATCGAAACGAACGGACTTTCGTTGTGTACATGCTATGGCGCTGAAACTACCGTGTCTAAGGGTGAATTTTCTGGGGGTCGTTTTATCAGCAAATCTGCCGGCAATTTTACGTCACGACCCATCATTAGCTCACTTGGTGTACATCCCGTCGTTTCGTGGATCGAAGTACGATAAGCCATCATGACATATGGTAGATGTTGGTCCCAATCCCGTTGGTTATCAGCTATGAACATGGAGAGCATTGATTCTAATGTTCGATTGAATCGTTCCACCATTCCATCAGATTGAGGGTGAAGTGCAGTAGTTCGAGTTTTGTCGATGCCAAGTAGCTGACAAACTTCATGAAACACCCGTGACTCGAAGTTTCGACCTTGGTCTGAGTGCGAAGTAGTAAGGGCACTCCGTATCTGCAGATGAATTCTTCTGTAAGGACTTTGGCAACTGTGGTGGCCTCTTGGTTTGGAATAGCGTACTACGCCTCGGTCCACTTCGTGAAGTAATCGGCCACGACGAGAATGTATTTGTTTCCTCGATCTGATTGTGGCAAAGGACCCATTACATCAATCGCTATCCTCTCCATCGGTATTCCAACATTATACCGCTTCATAGGGCTTCGATGTTTTCTTGGTGGCTGTTTACGGGTTGCACATACATCACAATTCTTGGGAGTTGTTCACAGGATCGCAGCCCAGGTGCCCACAAGGACAGTCCTCTGTAAGTGATCCTGAGACAAACCATCCATCCGAAATAGGGGCACCAGGCAACATAGTATTGAACCTTTTGCAGGGACTCGAAAATAAAGGACATTGCATCTACATGGACAATTGGTTTACTAGCCCGGCTCTGTTCTCCAAGTTGTCTGAGCTAGGATTCGGAGCTTGTGGAACTGTGCGCTATACCACCCTAGGGATACCCGACGTAGCAAACTCCAAGAAATTTCCTATGAAAAGCGGTGCAGATCCCAAATTTTTTCAGAAAGCAGGCCAACTATGCGTTATGTGGCAGGACACAAAACGTGTCACTCTCCTCTCAAACTATGGCGATTGCAGTGTCACTAGTAAAAAGATTCGGAGCCGGAAAACTTCAACAGGATTTCGTCATATCAAAAAACCGTGCATAGTCGAGGATTACAATAAATACATGGGGGGCACGGATCTGGCAGGACAATTATGCACGTACTATACTCATACCCACAAAACATTCAAATGGTGGAAACGTGTATTTATTACAATCCTAGACATATGTTTGCTCAATGCTAATGTCGTATACAACAGCATCCATACAAACAAGAGCTTGTCTACTTTGGATTTTCGGGTCAAGGTGATAGAGGCACTTATTTCAAGCTTCGAGAACAACCGAGTTCACCATGCCCGTAAAGTGTTAAGTGCTTCAAACGCCCTTTCAACTCAGCACTTTCCAGGTCCGAATGTTGACGGGAAGAAACGTGACTGTGTTGTATGCAGTTCCACCTCTAATCGGAAACAAACTCGCACGATTTGTAAGCAGTGTATCAAGCCAATGTGTGTTATACCATGCTTTGAGAAATTCCACACCAAGCGATAAATTAGGTCACCAATTCAACTATTAAGTTAATTATGTAACAACTTTGTAAAGCGGTTATACCATTATTGGAGAATTTCCACACCAAACGAATAATTTTCTAAACTTTCTGAATACTCCCCCCCCCCCCCCCCGCTACAATGTTGAATCCCACAATCGCATGCCTGCCAACAATCAACATTGAGGCGGGGGGGGGGGGGGGGGGAGATGGTACTTAGAAAAAACAAGTATAGCATGGGGGGGGGGGAGATGGTACTTAGAAAAAACAAGTATAGCACTTTGGCAAAATGTAATGTTAGTTCCTTCTTTACATATTGGTTCATGATAGGTGTAAATTTGATTTGAGGAGTAATTTTTGTCCAGATCCTCTCTTCTGTTTATTGAATGTGCAATCCTATGAGCGGGTTTGGGGGGTGCTTCAAAAGGAATTAATTAAAACATGTTTATTTCAGGTTTCAGAAACTAATTTAAAAATACTCAAAATGGCCGACTTAAGCAACTGTACCACATTGTTTCTATTTGGTCTCATTGGGTTCCAGCATCCTGAAAACCTGGCAATATTTTATGTTACGGGCCAAAACAAAATTGTTTGGCGGCCATTTTTATTATTAAAATGGCCGCCTTAACCGACTGATGCAATTATTTAATTGTGTGTCTTGTTGGGTTCCTGGATCCTTAATACATTCAAGTTTCCAACATTGAGGCGGGGGGGGGGGGGAGGATGGTACTTAGAAAATACAAGTATAGCACTTTTGAAATATTTTATGTTTGTTTCTTCTTTACATATTGGTGAATGATAGGTAAAACATATATTTTATGAGTTATTTTGTTCGAGTAACGTTCATATTGTGCTTAATCAAACTTCTCTTGTTTATTTTTAATGTTATAATAATCAAAATGGCCGCCTTTTAAAAGTGACTGAACCACCATGGCAATTATAATTTTTGTATGTGAGGCTCATAGACGGAGATACGGACCAAAACCTAATTTATTGGCGGACATTTATAAATGGGCAATATTTAATGTTCTTTTATGTCAGTTCCTTCTTTGTCATTAAATGTAGAAAAAAATTAAACTTTTGATTTTATCAGTCATTTATTTCTAAGTCATATTGTGCGTAATCCAAACTCTCTTGTTTATATTTAATGTCTTTTCATAGGAGCGGGTTTTTTTTGGGGGGGTTGCTTCCTAAAAAATTTCTTAAAACCTTTTGTTTTTTGGAGGAATCATAATTTGCCAACAATCTAAATGGCAGCCTTAACCTATTGATCAACATGGGTATAGTCACCAACTCCCAGTATCGGTGAGGCTCAACCAACATTTTTTAATTTTTGGGCGGGTTTGGGGGGGGGGGGGGGGGAGGATGCTGTTTGAAAAGTAATATATTAAAACCTTATGTTTATTTAACGTTTCAAAAATATGTCTCATGCAGATTGGTATGAACAGCTACTTGACAAATGTTTAGCTTAAACATTTAAACTACTCAATTATGTATTTAGTGGTCATAATACCATACCTCAAATATATGTTTAAGGCAATGATTTAGTCCAAGGCAATATGCCAAAGGAAACAGTAATTTAATTGCTTGCTCAACTTGCATTATGTCACTAGGACCTAGGCTAACCCCAATCTGCCTTGGAGGGCGCTGTAACTTGAAATTTTCCTAAAATAGTTTTGGTCACCAGGTAGCCATGTCAAGGAAATGTCTCTGGTCACCATGGCATAAGTAGCCAATATGTTTTGGTACTGAAAGGGTTATGTTATCGCAGCTGTGATTGTTCAGTGTGTCATGGTGGTGAGGTGGATGGGCTTAATGTTTTACTTTATTTCTAGGTGGTGAATATTAGGTCTTTTATCCAAAACATTGTTAGCATAGCCTAATATAACTTCTAAAGATTATTAAACACATTTTGCAGGATCCTGAACAATTGAAACAAATCAACAAGTAACATGTGTATTTCTTCAAAAGTTAGTGTGTCATCATCAGGCAGTGTGCCATCATTAGGCATGTGACAAGAGTTACTTTTAAGAATATTCCAAGAACAATTAAATTTAACAAAAGTTTGTAACTTGTTTAACATGTACTCAACATCAATATTAATGTACTCTCAGTGCAACACAAGCATAGTTCAAATTTGTTATTCCTGTTTTATCAAACCATTGTCATTTGTGTGCCAAACATGGCGACTGTTTTTTTGCAATATTGTAGACTTGGCAAAAGGAAATGTTTTTCATGAAGTACATTGTCGCTTAGCACCTACTTTGTTTACATATTCTTGTTTTAGGCCTCATTTTCAAAAACATCGGCAAACTGAAAGTGTCCCCGAGACGCAACTGGGATTGGAGGATTTATTTTCTTAAGTACATTTTCTTGTTTATACCACAAACAGTCCACAGGGCTAGAAAATTTCCACTTGCATGGTCCACATTTGACCATAACTGATACTTTCAACTCGTCATTCACAATTTCTTCAATGATACCTGGATAGCAAACTGATTCGTACTGCACAACACACCAGTCCCCGATTCCAAGGCTATAGCTAGACGTTATCCCTCTTTCAATTGATTCAAGTATTTCTGTTGCTGTGATTTCCAAGTATTCCAGCTCAGCATCCATGGGAACATCAAAATCTTACCGAAATATAAACAAAGCAAAACATCATAATTATAAAACAATTAAAACAGTTTCTGTCATTAGAGTTTGTTCATCAAAGCTGTTCAAAATAATTCAATGAGGCGCAGTGTGTTTTTTTCAGTAAATTGTTAAGATATTGTCTTCATTTAATATGAAAAGGTATCATGAGAAATCCTAGTTTACATTCAAAAAGCTCAAATCTTGTATGCAACATATAACAAGCAAACTTACCCAGTCCTTCATTGCCACCATCTGCATTGCCACCATCTTCATTGCCACCATCTGCATTGCCACCATCTTCATTGCCACCATCTTCATTGCCACCATCTTCATTGGATGTCGTCACTGGTAGTGGCTCATCACCTGTTTTAAGTATTTTAATAAAGAAAAAGTACAATACATAAAGTATGAAGCAACTCTTTAACACAATGTATGGCATTTTTCCCAACCCTTAAAAATACATGATGAAAACATAATACTTGCTTCATGGATCATTAGAGTTTCTCTTTCTCCAAATTTATTTAGCAGAATTAGTGGTAAAAAAGGGGGGTAATGCCAAATGAAGCATACTAACAAATGTACGTTACAACATACCCTTTGCAGTATCCATTGGCTCCTCGTTGACTTGGGTCTTCCTTTTCTTTCTAGTCCATGTTGTGGTGTAATCTGAATTTACACATAATGTATGTTTAGATTGCTTACATCCAACGCAGAAACAAGACAGCCTTCGGACTTCAAGCATTCCAGACCCCAGACCCACAGCAGAGTGTAGAGATCTTGTGCCCTTCAGTGTTGATACATTGACTCTTCCAGGTCTATTCCTTTGGATTTCACTTTTATCCAAAAAAATAAAAACTCTTCTTGAATGATTACATCTTCCATCCTCGTTAGTACTAGCTCTGGTAAGCCTCTGCTTACAAAAATTGTAAAATGAGACAGCATCTTGAATTACCAGCTCATCCTCTGCCTTCACAGCTCGAGTAACAGTACTTTTCACAACTCCTCCTTCCCCGTCGCAAGGGTTCTTGCCGTGTCTAGAACCAAAGAAATTCCTCTCCACAGCCGAGAGATTAAGATCTGTTCTTCCATACGAAACATCCATTAACGGAGTCCGGGACTTATACTGACAAATGCATCCCCCCCTCCACTGAATTTCCCTTTGAATGTGTAGGCCACGCCCAACGAGAATAGCTGTTGCTGCTTTAGTGAAAGTGTTTACAGCATGTGCATCATGATTGATATCATCGGATATGATGTGGATGGCTTCACGTACTGTGTTGTTTGGAGCGTCACATTTCTCACATCTGTAGAATGCTACCAATGGATGAAGGGTTATTTGGTTTTGTGTCCAATGAGCACTTTGCACTTCTTGCTGGGCAAAGCAGGTGTAGTTTTCCGAGAAATCCATCACTAGCACAACTGATTTTTCAGGAGGATTTTTGATCAGGTTGGTAAATTGAACTTGCTGCCACCTTGCAATGAATAAATGTGCAGTAAAGCTGTGAAGCTCATTTGTCAATTCTTCGATTAAATCCAGGAGGGAGCCACTAACTTTGAGCAAAGCCTTCTTCGGCTTACCCTTATACTCGGATTTTCCCCACTTTTGCCAGAAACATTCCATTTGTTCCACAGTCTGCCCTGGGCTGGATGGGGGTTTTCTGTTAAGTTCGTTAAAAGTGCGTTCTATTAAAGTTATAACCACTGCATCCTGAGAGTTAACCTTGTGTCATTTTCGTGTGTAAAATGTCGGTTACATTTATATATGTTAAATCTATTATATATATTTATATATATTATTCGATTGTAGACAATACAAAAATATGAAATATACATGTAGCTTTGTTAATAAATAAATTATAAAAAAAAAAATTATAAAAATCTACTACTAGAGCTGAATTTTATTTTAAAAACACTAAGCCTTGTTAATTGCAGTTATTCAGCATTTTATCAGTTGTAGCATGGAGGAAGGACAAGTCATTGTTTTTTTTCGTAATACATTGTATTTTGATTTTAATTATAAACAAAAAATACACAAACTTGCGTCGTAGCATTTAACACAGTTGGAGTAAGCATAAGAGATAGAATGGCAATGACTTGAGTACGCATGCGCGGCTCGCTAAACCTGTGTAAAATTCGTGCCATTTTACGTATTGCGTCCTATAGCACTTCCTCCCTCTGTGCTTCCATGTGGTTACAGCATCGTGTTTTTAACGATTGCTGCATGCAGTATACATTACTAGTAAAGCCTTGTGACATTACTGCAAGGGCATGACCGGCCGACAGTGCCAAAAACCGGCCCACTCCATAGCAGGAGTTTACTAGACAAGTACTATTACTGCTACTACATGTAGTGATAATAAATTAGTCTCCCCCATGGACACCATTTTTGTGCATTCATAAAGCATGAACGGAATATGTGCTTCAAAGTTCAATACAATGTACATGTACGTTACATTGACAGACCACGTACTTTCCGTTATTACAATGTACGTTACATTGACAGACACGCATACTTTCCGTTAACTGGATGTTCGTCACACGGACAGATAGTCCGTGTCTGTCTCCGCGACGTACCATGATGGCGGATGAATAGCTTAGTCTGTCAACTAACTCCAGTAAAATGCAAGTACCGACATCAATGGACGTTTATTTTACGTAAACAGGGCGGTGAAATTGTTCAAAAAAGTTACATTATAATTACACTTTTCATATAACAACTGTTAGCATGAAGTGGCTGTAAAATTGTGGATTCACCATCGCCGTTCGGTCACGTTCGTCACACAAACAACGGTGTTAACGCTCATTTCTTACCTTAAGCCGGAGACGGACAGAAGACGTCCTGCTCGTCCGAGAAAACCAGGGAGTGTCAAACTATAGTATACATTCGTACGGATTGCTGCTAAGCTGGGCAAAGTATACATGCGCGAGAGAAAAGTGAATCTAGAAATGTTGTAGAATGCTGGCGGGAAAAACGGCAGTGACGTACGTTATAAAAATTGACAGAATCAAGCCTTCCTCAAAAGAAAGTTCTAGCTTCAAGCCAGAAGAACATAAAAGTTCACTAACTGTTGATGTCACTGAACGTATTGTGTTTTACTGTCGGAATACGTTTTTATGTTGAAATAAAGTGTTCAGTACGTCCCGTCGTGGCATATTTAACTTCATCACATTTTGGACAGACGTGGCGACGTACGTTATTAATATTTTTAAACGTCCACTTTGAGATAAAATAAACACAAAACACCTGAAAAGGAAGAACAAATATAAATTCTATCAGTTGTGATACGAATGACAGGTCAGAAAATAATTTACTACTTTACCGAAAGTATGTAATTTCATGATATAAAACCGGGACACGATTACATTGTTAAACATATGAATATACAAATATTTATTTTTACTTAATAAGTATTGTTCTTGTATAATTATTATTTCTATAGATTCCTTTTTATTTTGCACACTGCAGGACGAATAATTTCATGTTGTTTTAAACCAATGTGACCAACAAATAAATGAATGAAGGAATTAATGAATGAATGACAAAATACACATTACCTTTTATCTAAGCAACAAATAAGCACTGTTTGAGCTTTAACACATTAACTGATCGTCACTGCAACAAACTGAATATAGCTGTTGAGTATTGAAGAATACTTGACCATAATACAAAGGAAATAAATCTTCTCTTAGTGCTTGTTTAAAATTAAAACAGTTCAAATGTTAAATTGTTGGGGGACAGTTTTCTTTTCTTTCTCAATTCAATTCTGCTCTTGTAAAAATGATTCTGGTCCAGTAAACATTTTGAGCTGGAAGCCCTGCGGTCTTGTAGATTTCCCGCCACGTTTGAGCCCTGGTTGCTTCAAGTTCACCAACAATTTTGTTTGCAAGAGTATAATGAGAAACATTTGAGAATGTAAAAAAACCTTTAAAATAATATTACCAACAAATATTGTGATTAATAGTTTAATCAGGAATCTCTGTAAATTTTGATCAATTTTAACAGCCACTTTTTTTTTTTTTTTTTTTTTATGAGATGTCGCCCAACTCACAAGGCCACGGACGGCCACTCAAGGTGAGGGCTACACATAACTGATTTGGGCCATCGACCCAAATCAATTGACACCAGGGGCACGTTGCCTCCTACTCCTGGGGCTGAAACAGGGTTACCCCCTTCACAGTCCTTAAGGATGTAGGCATGGGTATCATCCACTAGGAGCCTGTCTGGTAGAACAGAATGCACTACCTTCCCACTGAAGACTCGGACGATGTTTGTCCAGAAAGATTGGAGAAAACTAAAAGTAAGTTTTGTACATTTGTCTCACCCTGGCTCTATATGCTGACTAGGTCTATGTTCCTTTCTCTGGGGAAATCTTGAACGTCATTGAATTTTACTTCAATCATAGTATATACATTTTACATGTTTGAATTACAAAACTTGGAGTACAACTATTTGAGTAAAGAAGAATTATGCCGACATCGTCTAATACTATGTAAAATCTCGTGGGGCCTGCTGACTCCCAAGGGGCCAGCAGTGAGATATTTTTTTGTATTTATATTTAACATCCCTGTCAAGTTTGAGCTCGCAAACGTCTTGAAAGGTTACACAATATTTTCCAGCGAATGAAATGGTTTTATGAGCCGAGTACATCTGATCTAACTGTATAATGTCCAGGAGTCGAGTTTTATACTGCATATAGCCACTCTCATGTTATTTGTTTTCTTTATTTAAAATTTCAGGGTCAAGATTCACTTCAGGACAAAAAAATAAACAAATCATCCAGCTGCTGGAGGAGAAACATCGGGCAGACGTGGAATTAAGAAACAGACAACTAGACCTAGAGGACCGAAAACTTGCACTTGAGGAAAGGAAGATGGATATTGATGAGCAGAAATTGGCACTGATCCGTCGGTGAACGATTTCCCTTCCTTTCATCAAGTTCAGTTTTGTTGTACTTTTAGGTCTAGTTTTCTGGTGTTTATAGTTTTATTTAGAGGAAGGGTATACCTTTGGTAATTGTCAAAGACCAGTATTCTCACTTGGTGTATCCCAACATATGTATAAAATAACAAACCTGTGAAAATTTGGGCTCAATTGGTCAAGGAAGTTGCAAGAAAATAATGAAAGAAAAAAACCCCTTGTTTCATAGAGTTGTGTGCTGTCAAATGCCTGAGAAAGGATTCATGCCTGAAGCCTTTCTCAGATTCAAATTTTGTGTTGAAAAATGCTTTATACTATCGAAAGCTGCTGTATACTTCTAACCAAGTAAGTTTTTATTGTTATTAATTTCAATAAGAGTGATTACCAAACGTATAAACACTTTCCATTTAAATTTCCTTTTGCTTTTAACCCTATCAGAATTGTGCCCCAATGGCATCATGAGATATAGTCCTTATTTTAATTTTATCCTTGTGGATAAGTGATTTTCTTTCAGAACGATCACATGGATGTAAAGTAACAAATTCCTTTTCAAACAGAGTTTGTTTCAAAACTAGCCTGTTTCTTCAAACTGCTAATCAAAAGAACATGTCACATATCACTACAATGACAGATTTTGAAAGGATGCAGGTTACTTGCCTAGACACGAGTGAAGTATTCTTCAAGACTTGGAGGATCCAGCATAAAGTATTTTGAAACTTGAGAGCCATAAACACATGTATGGGCATTTGCTAGCAGTGTGCTCACTATTAGTACTTTGCAATTGGTTGCAAGTATATTTTCTGGTTCTTATGTGGTAGTCAATAAAGGCAAACAATGTACATACCTTACTGAACCCCCACTCGACACTTTCCCTTACTGATGACATCATGTAATTGAAGTTGTGCATTTCCCGAGTCATTTCAGCACCCTTGAAACTAGTTAACAGATATTCCCTACTGCATATTGCTGCGTATGCAGTATCACCAAACACTGTCATAGTTGTACCATCTTCAGCAAAAACATTACTAATTAAGGCATCTAAACCCGACTGATGATAAACAGCGCTATCGTGACGCCTGCCCTCAACAGGACCAAAGCAATGACCAATAATTCCATTTGGATATATTAGACTCTGGTACTTTAGGCCATGCTTACGTTTATGACCACTGAAAACCTCTTCTTGATTAACTTTGGGTCGGCAGTTGGCTCTAAGGGTACCATCTATAAATGCCCATATATTTTGAAGTGGACAACCCTTACCTCTAACAGCATTAGCAAATACTTCTGGCTTTACAAACTCCTGGTTTATATTTTGCAGTAAATGCGAATGTTTGTCAAAAATGTCAGTAATCATTGCATTGCTAATAATAATAATAATAATAATAAGACTTATAAAGCGCATTTTCCAGAGATACAATGCGCTGCTAAAGAATGCTACAAAATTGTCAGTTTATGGGCCAAAAGAGAACAGATGCGTTTTTAATTTACACTTGAAAGTCTGGAGTGAGTTGATGTTGCGAATTTGATTTGGTAGTGAGTTCCAGCATCGGAGACCAGCAACTGAGAAGGATCGGTCCCCTGCCCTTTTGTACGTGCGAGGGATTGTTAGATTTTGGCTGGAGCGGAGGCCACTCCGGCCAGGTTTGTTGAGGTTTAGAGACTCTGTGATATACTGTGGAAGTACGTCATAGAGTGCTTTGTGCATGTTCACTGATGTTTTGAATGTGATGCGTTGACTAACTGGTAACCAGTGTAATTGTTGGAGAAGATTAGAGGCGTGTGTGTATTTGGGTTGTGAGAAAATGATACGTGCAGCATTGTTTTGGAGCCTTTGTAGTCGGTTAATGTCAGCTTGCTTAATACCATTGAGGAGAGAGTTACAATAATCCAGTCTAGACAACACAAGGGCTCTGGCAGCGGCGTGGCATGTGTTTGTGTCAATATATTTACGTATTTTGGAGATGTTTCTGATGTGATAGTTGATGGATTTGCATGTACTTGTGACATGTGCACTCATTGTCATGGAGCTGTCGAAAAAGACGCCTAAATTCCGCACAGTTTGAGATGGCTTAAATGTATGTTATTCACGTTCAGAGTTAAGTGGCGTAAGCCTTTCTGGTGATGGGGAGATGCAGCAATGAAAAACTCAGTTTTGTCTTTGTTTAGTAAAAGTTTGTTACTGATCAACCATTTATGAACATCGGTGATGCAGTTTGACAACCTGAAGAGAGCACATTCTGCATCGTTAGGAATGGATGGGTCGAAGTCCAAGTAAATTTGGATATCATCGGCATATATGTGGTATTTGATGTTGTGCTGGCGAAAAATAATAGACAATTCTGTTTTGTGACGACCAAAAATGTGAATACAATCGACCAATCTATTTGGATAAGAAAGCCGCTTTAACATAACACATTTTCCTTCCAATGGTTTCCAAGTGGTTCTATTAGATGCTCTGTACTCTGGTGACAGTCTCAAGACTTCTACAAGTTTGTGTAGGGCTATTTTGTCAAAGCGGAACTGTTGCATGCACTCACTGTCAGTCAGCGCCTATTGAAAACAAAATGTATTAAATGGGAAAGGATAAATTACTATAAAAGAGAATGTCAAGAATTTGCAAAAAGAAAGAGTTTCATTGTATAGGCCTAGTAGTAGTTTGCTTTTACAATTAAAAGGACATTATTTACTTAAATACAGAAGGGCAAGTTATATCTTCAAGTTTGGACCGTAGCAAAAACCAGAAGCCGAATAGGACTATTTGAAAAAGATGTTTTTGATAATTCTCAGACTGTTGGTGTGATCGTGACGAACGCATTACTTTGCACTTTGTAAATTGTATATTTATTTATGAGACCTGCCGTTAGCAAGTATTATTTATTGTAACGATAATAAGTTAAGAATAAATTTTTATGAGAACGTTGCGTTTAAGATATTCTCCCCTCACCTTTCCCGGTGATTAGTTAATTTCACCAACAGGTAATGTTATGATGCTTGGGGAATTGTGTTCATCACATCTTGATGATTTAATAAAATATTTGGACTATGATGTTCACATACATCAAGATTGAAGCGGCCATATTTCAAGTGTTGAGATTTCTCTTCGTCATATTCGTATTCTAGCAACACTTGAAGAACATCTTCGTCGTCCAACAATCGAGTTTCCTCATCCTGCATCAGCATGATTAATGCTAAATCATCCAGATCCATTCTTAACAACGAAACATAAAACAAAGTGCAGTCAATTATTTTTGTTTAACTGCAAAGTGTTTGGACATCGATTCAGTTTTCAAAGATAAACTACTCGGGTTTTCCCTTATGTCACACTTGGGCATAATTTGTAATTTTTTTCATAACAATTTAATTCTTGTATTTGTTCACTCATTGCTATTGGGGCAACAACATAGTCAGATCCCTTAGCAAGTAAAACGGTTTAAGTGCCCCGTGAAAATATATTGGGGCTTGATAAGATATATAGGCCATTATAGTTTGATGATGAGGATGTTAATGATAAAAGTTAGAAATCAGTTGCCCTCCCTAGGTAGTAGGTGATAACACAGTAATATGAGAGCACCTAAATGCACCTAAATGCACATTAATTATAACAATCATGACTTGGGCCTAACACAACTCTTTGTTTAAAAAAAAATCAAATTATAAACTTATCTACGCACTAAGTCTTACTTAGGTTGTACGATGACCGCAACACTCAATCTGGCTGTCTCCAGTGTATACACATAGGTGTTTGAGTACTAAAATGTGTGTTAATTTTGTCTTACTGCTGCTCATATAATTGTGATTGCTGGGCCATGGGGTGGTGACAGACGGACGGCGGACGCGTGACGTGCAGCTAAACGTTCAAATGAGTTTGATACGCCCGCGTATTTATTTCGCGACGTCCGCGAAAAATGTTTCACACGCTCGCGTTTACGTTCAGGTAAATACGTGCAGCTAAACCTCCCTATTAACTCACACGCCTACGCGTGTACCGTGTACCGTGTACAGCAACACTAACCAACACACGTGTATTGCATCCATAAAGCGTCACCTCATTTTCGTGACCTAACACAAGTTTTCCAATCGTAAAATTACACATTTTAGGCAACGGAATTCCCAAAATCTACAACACAATATGAATCTATAAATATTTGCGGTTATAATGAACATAAGCATGAGTTGATAATATTGCAATATAATGATCAAATAAAATGTTTAAAACTACGGAGAAAGTTTGGCATCCTCACCTGTTGAAGATTGTGCAGGCGGTGAGGAGCGTGGGGGGGGGGGGGGGTCACTAGAATTTAAAGGGCGCCACCCCGCATCCTCAGCGGAGAGAGAACAACTTTAGATAACGTATAACAATTAACTAACATCAACTAAAACAGAGACTCCTCACAACAGTCATTAGTCATGTTAGTCATGTGAAAAAGAACGTACTTTTAATTTTTAAATGTTTCCAAAGGTTTTAACATAATATTTTGTCCACCCCACATGAAGTATTTCACGAATCCAATTTTGCTGCACATGAGTACTTGCACATGTCTCTTTATTTACACACGTGGTCCTCCCATATAATGTATGTGTAGAACTAGGAGGTCACCACTATGACACAACACCCTGACAATCTCTTCTTAGTCTTAACCTTTGCTGACATGACGTGTACAATGTACAAGTAGTAAGATTAACAAGGAAGGAAAGACAACAGACTACAAATACAGTATCGCATCGGTACGTGTTTGCAACAACTGCTGTGCTGGTCCATGGTGTATTGAACAATTATCATGAGTGTTCAATTTATTTTTGAGGGGGGGGGGGGTAATATTAATAATTACAATTTTATTGTAAGTATTAACTATTATAATTATTATTATTATTTATTACTATAATTGTTATTAATATTTTAGACATATTGTCGTTTCTCTTTTTAAAATGGTGTGGTTCTGAAAAGAGCCGGTTTGTTTTATGGTGGTGGCTCTGAAAAGAGCCGGTTTGTTTTATGGTGTGTTGACTTTCTCCGTCTTCTTTTCTCACGCAGGTTTGTGGTGGCCGAGGAAGCTTGTCTGCACTTGCCTTAGTAGCCGGATGCTTGACCTTGACGCTCTAACACTTTCGGGAGGACCTTATGTACATGTGAAATGTACTTGCGACACTTTTCAGGTGTGACCTTTGTACTCCAGAAAGTATTGATTGCTTGTATCAGCTCGTCTTTGGTGGTTGGCTTAGCGTACTTTCTAATGTGACCCTTCAGTTCTGCCCACAAATTCTCAATTGGATTTATGTCTGGGGATTCAGCAGGAGTTTTCCACCAAGTGATTTTCAAATCCTTGAAAGTCTGTATAGCCAATTTGCTAGTATGCTTTGGATCATTATCTTGCTGGAAACGATGACCTTCGGGAAATACGCGAAGCAAGAAAGGTTTCAGCCATTTACGCACAATTTCATTGCGTCCATGTTTCCTGTGAAAATTACAACACTTGTTGCACCTCTTTGAGAGATACCCGCCCAAACATGTACTTTGTAGGCCCCTGGGATGCTTTGGCCTGCCTTTCAAGATAGCTGGTGTATTTTTTTTTCTGAAAGCTTTTGCGGGTGTGGTGATCAAGTTGAACAGAACATTCATCAGACCAAATAACATTTGAAAAAGTGTCATGATTTCGGAGACACCGTCTTGCAAACTCAAAGCGTTTTGGCCGGTTTGCAGGACGAATTTGCTGACAAAAACGAGTTCTTTTCCAGTCCCATCCCAGCCGTTTTCGTGCACGTTTGAGTGCTGGTATCGGGATTGTGTTGCCGGTTTCCAAAAGAATAGCCCTTTGCAAATCATCTGCTGTCGATCAACTCGTTATTTTGGTGCAATTTGCCATCGATCATCGCACGTATTTCTGGCGTGACCTTTGTCGTACGGCCCGGACGCTGTCTATCTACCATGCCTGAACCGTCCCTAATCTTTTTGAGAAATAGCGATAGGCCACTGAGGGAAACGTCGACAACATCCCGAGACAGAGCCTGCTGAATTTCTTTTCTTGGAAGCCCTGCAGCATAGAGCTGATGGATACGATGACGGGTGAAAGTACTATAGCGAGTCTTGATGTACGTTTCTCTAGAGAACTGTGTAGTGTTTGTGATGGGTAAGTTGCCTGTTCCTTTTATACTAAAGTAAATTTTGCATAATTTAACAAAGTGCGTGGAGAGTGTGGATTTAAACATAGCCAAAACATAACAAACAAAATGCAAAGTCCACACCAATGCAAATTCCGCGCGATCTACACTACACTCGCGGGGAAAGCGTGGAATAATTAAGTATAATCGGCCTACAGCCACACGGCCTCGATTGATCCCCAAGCTACCTGTCCTAAAAACTGTGTGTTTACTCTTGCCTTTAATTTGTTGTTCTGGTACATGCATGGTTAAGATAAACCTTCGAAAAAATTGAGTATACATGTAGGCCTATTTATGTAAAACCAATCGGAGTTTATTATTTAAAAAAATAATAATAATCAAATCTCACATGTCATTGTCACACAGCAAACACCTACTCTAACCACCAGGTTGGTCAATTATTGAATAATTTAAGCAAGAGAAATGTTGTCAACTTGTTTTTGAAACAAACACCATTTGCACCCAATCTTTGTGCCTTTAAAACCAAAAGTGTTCTTAAATCTTGGCCTCGATCACTTCTTGTTGGTGTAATTTTTATTTCAAGTTGAATGTAGTCAATGTTTCTCCTTTCCATTCATGCTGCACTACTAACTATTAACTACCCCGGTGTAGCAGAAAAAATTAATTCTCACAGCAGCGTCTGTGTGCTGTTGCATCCTATGACCATGACTGAGTAAAGCATTAGAAGCCAGACTATAGTAGAACGTATAGCTTTACATTATGCATCGAGTCTGTGTCTCAATGGTGTATGTTGTACGTGTAGTGTATCACGTTGCCAGACTTTCTCCTTATGATGCATGTGTTTTAGTTGTATTTAACTCACCAAGTTGTGAGCACACATGGGCTATTATAGTTCTAATACTGCTGATGATATTTATTAAAGTAGTGGAGCTAATTTCCGTTTAATTTACAGATAGAATTTCTTTAAAGATACTTCATTAAGTTAAATAATTAATACAGATAGAATTTCTTTAAAGATACTTCATTAAGTTAAATAATTAATGCAAAGGCAAAAATGGTGTCTGGGGTTATTTTTAGCATTGAAAACGTTGTAGAAAGAGAGGGTCCGTTTGGTTTTTTTTGGGGGGGGAGGGGGACCAGGTGCTAAAAAATACTGAATACAGTCATTTGACTAGTTTAAAGATCATTGACCAGTTTTGGATCACTTCAACTAGCAAAGTTGCACTTACATACAACTCGTCCCCTTTCAAAGTTGCCCCTCACAAGGGAATGTAACAAGTTGGTGTGGTTGGACTTCAGGGGAACAAAAGCTAAGTGGGAACGAA
The DNA here is from genome assembly GCA_037783415.1 of Leptasterias polaris. Lineage (NCBI taxonomy): Eukaryota > Metazoa > Echinodermata > Asteroidea > Forcipulatida > Asteriidae > Leptasterias > Leptasterias polaris. Next base: position 226,028 of record JAZGTN010000136.1, read on the forward strand.
ACGGGAATTTGGGGGAACAAAATATCATTGCGAGGGAATGTAAGCATATTTTGGGTGAACACAAATATTTTTGGGGCAAACAATTCAAAGTTGTATTTTGAGAAAACAAAATATTGCTTTAAGGACCAAAATCTTCTTTCGGGTTTTAGGGAACAAAAGTATATTTCCAGTGAACAAAAGCATATTTCGAGTGAACAAAAGTATGATTTGTGCGCCAGCGAGGAAATTAATGCGGATCTTCAGCGAATGAAAGCGTATTTCTCGGGAACAAAATCGTATTGTGGGGAAAAGAAAGCGTGGTCAAGGGAACAAAAGCATATTTTTTAGGAAAAATCTATTTCATTACCTAGAAAAAACACTTTGTTCACAAAATAAAAAATTATATTTTATGTGACAAAATTATATTGGCACTTACATGGGATGGGGGCTGATATTTAAAAAGAGCATGTATCCCGCTGAAACAGAAGAGTTAAACAAAAGGAAGTCCATGCCCTGCTTTTGTGCTCAAATCACTTCAACTGAAGAACAAACTGACAACTCAATTCACTGAGTCAACAAATGTACAATAAATATTTGCGAGTGTTTTTAAACAAGTTGCAAGTCCTTTATGCGCCTCCCACCATGTCATTAAAAGAATTACTAATTACATTGAAATCAATAAATAACAGACTTCTCCTCACTGTGGTTTCAATTCATTTTATTTCAGGCAATCAATTTCTAAATAAATGAGCAGTTGAAAATTATATTGAATGCAGTGGTATCCTTAAATAAAACACACCTTAAAGGCACGACACGTTTGGTAATTATTCAAAATAATTGTTAGCATAAAAACTTACTTGGTAACAAGCAAAGGAGAGCGAGCTGTTGATGGTATAAAACATTGTGAGAAACGGCTCCCTCTGAAGTAACGTAGTTTTGAGAAAGGGGTAATTTCTCACTCAAATAATAAAAGACTTCTTGCTGAAGCCTTTTATTACGCATCTGAAAGCACACAAAGTAATGCAACAAGGGTGTTTTTTCTTTCATTATTCTCTTGCAAATTCGATGACCAATTGAGCCCAAATTTCACATTTTTTTTTTTATGCATTATGTTGGGATACACCATGTGAGAATACTGGTCTTCGACAATTACCAAACGTGTCCAGTGCCTTTAAAACAAACAAAAACACAAAACATACTAAAAAAGTTTATTAACAAAAATTGATTGCAATAAAAACCAATAAAAACCAATTATTGCTCATTATTTTGGGCAATCCGGGCTTCCACCCGAAGAAGATCACGCCCTGCTGCATCATTATTATTATTATTATTTATTCGGCCAAAACATTCTTAAATACAAACATGTACATACAAAGTAAGAAATGTCATACATCAAGGTCAGTCAAGATGAAAGATTAATTGTATAACAATACCAATCAAAAAGAATAGATATAATAGAGGTACAGTAGGTATGAATGAGATACATGTATGGGTGGGGATGAGAAATAGAAGGGGAGCGGATTGGGGAAGTGGGGAAGTGGGGAAGTGGGAGGGAGTACAACAAGCAGAGTAAAGACAATCCAATCTAAGATGGCCAGGAAGAACAAAAGTGAAAACACTGTGACTCAAAAGCCTGTTCATCCAATCATAGGTTGGTAACAAGAAATAATTTTACAAACAAAATAAATATATATATAAACCTATAAATACATGTAATATGAGAAAGTAAATCTGGAAATTAAAAATGCTATAATTGAGGGTAATATATATGAATAATAATTAAATAAGTAAATAAATTAATAAATATCTGCTCAATAAGTCAATGAATTTAAATGAAAAATAAAGTAGCATAAATAAAATTAAATAAATCATAAAGAAACACAATTAGTGATAAACAAGTAAGCACTGCAACATACAAACGAGCTGAAAAAAAATGCATCAAAACAAAGACAAGAACAATCAGACATACCCATACAGAAAAACCATAACAGATACCGTACACATGCGAGTAAACAAGCAAATTTACAATGGCTTTGGTGCAGCGTCTCCACTCATTCGGCTTCAACGAATCTGCAACATCAACTATTCGAAAATAGTTGGTGCGAACTTGTTGAAGCCGAATGGGGTCAAGCTGAGCTTCTTCGGGCGGAACACCCCTCTTGCCCCGAACACGACGACTCTTCAATTCTTGTCTAGTGAAAACCTGTCTGGCCAGGTTGACAGGAAAGTTGCCGTTTGAGCTGCTAACCCTGTGGATGGCAATGAGCCTTGCCATTGTGAAGAGCTCATTGCCATCCTCAGGGTCCACATGCTCAACAGCAACACCAGGGGCAGGAAGATTCCTTGCAACTTGAGCTGGTGCCAAGGTTTCCTCCAATCTTCCTACCCTTGCTGTCAACCTGGTCAGTGCTGCATTGATGTCCTTAAATCCCTCCCTTTGTTCCCTTAAAATTAAATTAACTGTATCCTCTAATGTTATGCTGTACATATCTAAATCCCTCCCCCCTCAATAATACTCTGATTCCCATCCCCCTGTTCTTCATTTACATTGCCATTAATTAAAGTCCTAAACCAGTCCACCATCTCTATTCCATCCTGCTCTGCTCCTTCCACTTCACTACCATCTTCCATCACACCACCATCTTCCATCACACCTTCATCAGCTCCACCGTTCTCCAACACAACCCCATCTACACCTTCCATCACACTCTCATCTACTATCCCGTCCCCATATTCTTCTCCATCCCTATCTTCACCCCATCCCCGTATTCATCCCCATCCCCATCTTCATCCCCATCCCCATCTTCATCCCTGTCTTCTACCCCGTCCCCTTCTTCTACCCCATCTTCAACCCCGTCCCCTACTTCTACCCCATCTTCAACCCCGTCCCCTTCTACCAAATCTTCTACCCCGTCCCCTACTTCTACCCCATCTTCAACCCCCTCCTCTTCTTCTACCCTATCTTCAACCCCATCCCCTTCTTCTACCCCATCTTGTACCCCGTCCCCTTCTACCCCATCTTCTACCCCGTCCCCTTTTTCTACCCCAACCCCATCTTCAAACCCATCCACATCTTCTTCAAAATTAAACACAAAGTCTGCATTTCCCTGGGCTGGCTCAAAGGAGGGCTAAGGATGCCTGGAGCTGACAAATTTGTCACTTTGTTTTTCTTTTCAGGAACCTGAAAAGATAAAATCAAGAAGAAAAAATAGCCCAGTAAGAACAACAGATTGTTTCAAGAAATGTACAATGTATGTATGTGACACTTGTTAAGAATGCCAGCCAGGGTGCATGGCATTTTGATATCATTCATAACTGTTTTCTATTAACTGGGGACAAGCATTTATTCGAGCCAAAGGGTATACACCTCTGGACCTATATAATACAAATGTACCTTCTCCTTTTCTTTGATTTTCTTTGATTTCCTCTTGGGGGCTTTACTGGTGGCAACACCGTAGGCTCTGTCAGCCTCATTGAGGTCAGTACGGTCATCTAAAGGTGAACACAAACACATTGGTTGACATTACAATTATAAACCTGAAATGTCCACTTGCAAAAAATTACATAGGCCTACTTACCATAGGTTTAGAGTAGTACATTTTCTGTCCAAATTTGCAATGTATTAACATTTCCATTAAATGTTTGCAATTTTATGTAATTTTAGAATTTGTATTAATGAATTCATTTTGTCAGTTGTAAATTTGAACATCCATGACTGCTGGAGGAGAGGGCTCACAGCTTAAAAATTGATGTATTATTTATTATTCTTTAAAACCCCACATTATCCTGATCAAAAACTGTAAACACATCACGTAATTGCCTTATTTTTGTCATTATTTTTATTACATTAAAAAGATTGTGAATATAAATGTATGTTAAATCATCAACACATACCTGACATGCTCAAGATTTGAGCTGTGAGCCTGTCCTTGCCCCACTGTACACTGACTTTCATGCCAGGGCACAATTGGTTTAGGGGGCAAGGACAGACTACAGTTGTCGTCCTGACTATTGTTGTTTTGCCATCAATGTCGAAAACGACTAAACATTCTTTTGGTACTGTTGAATAGAACAAAACAATAATAAAATGTACATGTGTTGAAGTAAACACTCCTTTACTGAGCATTTAAAATATTGTTTTTTTATTATTTTTGGTTTACGGAAACATTAAAGTTGTTGAATATAGTACAGTATGTAAACTCTACTTGGATAGCCTACATCAGAAGTTCAAGCATGAAAAACCAAGTCTCATTAATCCTATCATCTGGTTTTAAATAACTACACTAGCCTACCTTTTGTTGATTTAATTCTGTGGTCACATTTTATTGAAGAAAGAAAAATAGTTGTGTATTTATTTAATTGTTGCATAATATTGATAAATTATGCTTTTAATAACACTGAACAGTGATTTTGGTTTGGCTTTGTGTTTGACAATTTTGTCCTGTCTTTGAAAAAATGAAAACAAATCTACATTTAAATGTGTAAACTATTAATTTTAACAATTAAACTAGTACCTAAATGTAGCTACATTTTGAGGCGTAAGTTGTTTGGTTATTATAATAATTTTACAGTTTTAATTAGGCGTCTGGGCTGAATAATAGTAATTATTATGATCTATTGATTAGTAATACACAAGTGCTATTTATTGGTGATGGGAAATCTTTGATTTCGGGGAATACCAAGCATGCAAAGTCTACCCAGCAAAGTCACCATTTACAATTTACAGTCACCATGGTTACAACACAGATAACAAAATGCCCCTTCACAACAACATTATTTACCTTTCAACACAGCTCTCAGCGTACGGCGGCTTGCCATCTCATTCACAGTCGGCAACAACAGTCGATTTGTGTGTGTTCGTGTGAGTAGGTAACCACATTCAAACCGGGGACCTATAACAAAAGAGGACAATAGGTCCACGGTTGCTATCACAAAGGAAAGCTTTGTGGTCCACGGTTGCTATCACAAAGAGTTGAACAAAGGAGGGTCCACGATTGCAGGCTGTTACACACTTGTGTGTGTGTGTGCGGCGGACGGACGATTGATTTGGTCGAAACACTTTTTGTAAATTCGCGCGCCCGCCGCAAGTGTTGGGTTATACCATTTTCATCCATGGGTATACAGACTTTGGCTACGGTGTGGGCGAAGGGGAAGTCACAAGAAGTTAAAGCATTATCAATACACGCGCACAGCTTTGCATTTCAAACTGTTTTGTTAGATTAAAATTGGATTTCTTTCGACATGGACTTATAATGTAATATAGAATGATTAATTCTTAATCATAGTTTTCCATCGATCATTAACGCTTATTACCCTTTGTTTTAATCATGCATTATATTTTTCCTATTTATTTTAGTCAAATTTCCGATCTTTTTTGCCTTGAGAAAAAGCAGACAAATTGTGATTAAATTGCACTGGAATGTCTGTTAAAGCTTCACCACTTGTACATACATCTAGGTCAACCCTTGTGCTCAATAAAATATTCCTTCTTTTTTCCAACAATTATGTCTATCGTTTTAGACCTCTTTATTTTTTGTTTTGTGCCATTAAAACTATAGAATATAAAGCGCTACGAATTGTCAGCTGACTATAGATCAGAGGTAAAAGCGTCCCTACTTTTACATATTATTAGTAATAGTAACTCCGTAAATGTAAGGATTAAAATGAAGTAGGTTGTAGTACTAGTAGTATGTGATGTTTAGGAGAAAATTGTAATCAAAGTGGTATGACTTGCTTGTACTTTGAAAACGTTTTTTCAGACATTATGATGGGCTGTAATGGCGACTATGGTAAGACCAGTGTTAAAAGAGAGCCATATAGCCCAACGAGGTGGGCTAAAGTTTTGTGTACATCTAAACATTGGTCAGGGCGTTGCAGGCTTTAACATATTAACCGGTAAATACACAGAGCTGGGCCCAATTTCATGGCTCTGCTTACCGTAAGCAAAGAATCGGCGCTTACGGAAGCAGGGAATTCCGCGCTTACGTCATGCGTATTTCACGGGTTAGCACTAGCAGGGAATTTTTGCTTGTGCGCGTTCGTAGTCCACGTTACTAGGCATTCTTCCCTTACACAAGCTACATGTACATGTAGCACAGAAATTCGGCGCTTGCTCGGTAAGCAGAGAATGGTGATCGGCGGTAAGCAGAGCCATGAAATTGGGCCCTGATAAAGCCTGGGCGACTAGTGCATTCTTAGCCGTTTTATTTGCTACAAATAAAGTACTGAATTCTAAGTCAAAGATGAATTTTTTTGTTTGAAATTTTTATCGATTTATTATCCCCAAACTGCATCCAAAGATATTTTTTTCCACAACGTCTTTTCCCCCACATAAATTCCCTGCTATTAACCCCTGAAAACTCTGCGATTCATTTGTCTTTTGTTAGAACTATAATTTTGTTTTAAATACATTGAACCACAGGCAACACATAATATCAAAAGTTAGCGGCCATACTCCATGGCAACACTGTTGCTAGGAAGCGTTAATAATCATTCCAATCCCCCCCCCCCCCCCCCCCGCCAGCCAGATTAAATTCCAATTGATGGAAAAGGCGCCCAATTTATAAAAACTAACATGTTGTCCATCGGCTGTATGCAATTTTGGATGTGTAACGACGTACCATAGAGCAAGGATGCGAAATTAGGTTAAATCCGGCCGTGCAACTTTACTAACTGTGGCGCGCATGGCATCGGCTCCATTGCAAAAACTAGGTTTACAATAATTTTATAAGCAAAAATTTCAACCCAGTGTTCACGCGCGCTGATGGCTGGCGTTTTGATACAATGTTCCCATGCGCGCGCGCGTTCGTCCGACCCCCCGTATGAACTTTTACTATCGATTTTTTGGCTGTATTAGAGAGAAAAATAATCCTACATTTATAATGTGTGCGGCAGAGAGATAGGGAAATTTGTCAAACCAACGCACTTTTTTACCTCATGTCTTCCGATTTTGATAAAAATTGCTGTGCTTGTAGGTCCTAATGAGCAATGAATGCACACCAAGTTTTAGCCCGATCCGACATACCATGTGGTCAGGGCAGAAACCACAAAAAACCATGTAAATTTTCATTGAATATATGCAAGTTTGGTATTAAAATAATGAGAATTGCATGCTCAAATCATTTTTGTAATAATGTATTAGTTAGCATTTTGCGTTTTCACGAACCGGCGAATCAGACCCCCCTGCGGGTTTTCACGAACCGGCGAATCCGCGCCCTGTGTGTGGTGTGAATACGAGCTCTGTGTGTGGCGAATCCGGGGTGCTCGTTAATTTGCGTTTTCACGAACTGGCGAATAAGTTTTGAACCAAACGGCATTCTAACAAAGCATCACAATAAAGAAATAAGTATTTAGTCATGTTATTTAACTTATACACTACCGTATCACTATAAAATATTTAACACTTTCAATTAAAAGACCGGCGAAAACACATTTTTTAAATGTGACCAACTTCAAAAGCGTTTTTTCTCAAAACGCTGTTTTCAGCTGCGTGGGCGGATTCGCCGGTTCGTGAAAACGCCGACGAATTTATCAACTATTGTTCAGGTATCGTGCGACTTATTGTATAAATTCCTCAAGTTTTTTCAAAACAAATTAGACTGTTTACTTCAATAACAACTTGTCGACACGCAACAGGACGCAACAATAATTTCTCACGTAGCGACAACGCTACACAATATATATATTAAGTGCAGGCACAGTTTACTTTGGGGCAAAAGTGTCAAGCCAGACCCGATTCAGCTGTTCATGAGGTAGAGATCAATTACTGCAAAATGTATTAACAAGCAGGCCTTGGTGCCCCTTAAAGGTTTCCCATAGACTTAAAGATTTTACAATGGAAGTGCCCTTTACAAAATTAAAATGGCCGTGTCCTCTCAAAAAAAGAATTTCCAGGCCTGAACAAGGTGTTTATGAATACATAACACATGTATCGGCCGTAACTTAATAAATAGTTTCGTCCTCCTTAATACTTAATTTAACGACTTTAATGCCTCCAATCTTTTTTTTAATGATCACCTTACAAAAAATTATTTTCACAAGTTGATGACATTCCATGCTTTCCGTGCGCGGCTGCAGAGACTGCAAACTTATTTCAATGGTAAAGGGTTTCAATGGTTATTCAAAAAATATATTTTGCAGGCATAATAATAAAATAAAATATTAAATTAAATTAGTTTCGGAATATGGATTATGATAAAAGGAGTCCTTGACAATAGGAACAAATTGAAATGTGTACTTGTAAAAGGAAAATTCTGATAACTTTTCCAATGACCTATTGTTTAAGTTCCACAAGTTCTTTCAAAACAAATTAGACTGTTTACTTCCAATAACAAAGAACATGTATTTGTCGACACGCAACAAGACCCAACAAAGTAGGCTTACTTCTGAATATTTTCCCATGCAGCGGCAACGCTAGACAAGACATGCTCAAAAACGTTCTACAAGTGCAGATTTATGTCTGGTTGCGGCCCAGCTTTATTGCTGAACAGTGAGGATCGTCTGTGTAGGCGAGAATCAGACACGGACTTCCATTTTAGCTTCCACGTGGCCGGATTGGCGACTCCAGTGTATGTGTTGTTCATGCAACCTTGCCATAAAACCGCATCGCAATCGATGATTGAATGATGTATGACCATGGTATGACATCGGCAAACAAAATCATGGAAATTATTGCAGCCCAAGTTTGTACTTCTTTTCGGGTTAATCTAAGATCTGGATTGTCATTCTGAAACTTGGCGACGAAAAAGGAGGAACTGATCATCATTTTGAATGGAAAGTGAAAAACCTTGGACATTATTGGCCTACCGATAGTCTAACCATAGATTGAAGTCTCCGCTTGGAAAATAGGACAGCCGTTTTCAGCGTAACGGTAAAGATCTTCCATCTCAAACAAGAATAAAAGAAGAAAACAGGTATTTTTGATTTTCTAGATAAATGTTGGACACATTTCTTCACATGAAATAATAGAGAAAGTGACACGTTTACACACCAAGCCTATCATAGTTAGCTACTTTGGAGTGCAATGTATTAGGTATAAAAAACGCCAACACAATATTGTTATCATGATGTCCACACGGGACGCGTGGACGGAGTGCTTTGAGGCATTATTGTGTTGGTTTTCGCACAGTTAATAATTATTTATTATCTGCACACGTCACTCTCCTTGCGTGGAGCGCGCGAGGCAATTCTAGGGTTCCTTGGAAAAGGGTAGCTGCATTGACTGGTGAGTTTCAGGCCGAAATCTGATGTTGAATTACTGTGTTTAGTGCACCAATAATACTGTTGTATTTCAATGCGGGCGACATGCATGACATGTACTGTAGATGTACGATAGCTGGGAAGGGACATTGCTATGTTAAATGTAAACGTACAGTTTAACTTAAATTGTATCTGGATTCTGGATCGTGTTTTGGTTACACCTTATTGATTATATACATGTACATGTATTATTGTCATTAGGTTTTTCTATGGAGTGAAACGGAGATAAGACTAAGAGAAACAAATAAATCATCAATAGAAGATCCCCAACAACATGCAAGGCGTCAGGTCTCAGTTATTTATTAATTGCAAAACGACAAACACTACACTAGAAGCAAACAAGAAAGCTAATTCCGTATTATTGAAATTATTTTAAAACCTTTAGCACTAATATTGATGAGTTGGCAGACTCCAACACCGTCCCATCATCGTCAGGCACTCGTCGTGTTAGATCAACGATGATGCCTACAAAAAGGAGGTCGGAGGAAAATGAAGAAGAGTACGGAAAACTAATTATGCTGGAAAAAAGAAGATGCGAAATTGAAACGCAAAAGGCAGAGGTAGAAATTGAAAAACTTCAGTTGGAGAAGGAACTGATTCTCCTTCAAATAGCAGTTCTTCAACAGGGTTTACAGAACCAATAAATTATAATTATTTGTTGTCTTTTTATACTATATTTGGTGATGCTTTTTGTTCTTCAGTATTTCCCCAAATTGTACATTTTGTATAGGTTTTCCCTGCGATTTTCGACAAATAAGTGGGCAATTTAAACATCGATATGTTCTATTTTGTGCGAAATTAAAGCTCATTAGAACAGTCATTCAATTTCACTTTTAATGTGTATTGCACCTCTGTGCAATAAAAACTTTCAAATTCGCAGCAGCTTTTCGCAGCGTGCTTTTGGTCATTGAAACATGTTTTCAGGCAACTATAATTGTGTGTATATAAACGAAAACGGAAGTAAACAAAAATGTTTCTTGCCATCTAATCATTCTGTAATTTTATGGTTTCTTAAAGGCAAGGTATACCTTACTAAAACAAATTATTGACCATAATAGCTTACTTGTTACAGCATGATAATTGATAACATTTTGAGGAATGATTCCCTTCTAAGGAATGTAGTTTTAGAGGTAGAATTAAAAAACCTTTCAATCTGAGAAACGTTTCTGCATGAAATGTTTTCAGATTGTGTATTTCAATAATCGATTATTCTTCCATGTGTGGACATAACCGCTCCAGTTTTTCGGCAATTTTTCAAAAACTTTTACCACCTTTTGACATGAAATTTTCACAGGTCAATTTGATTGTGTATATTTACATTTATATGGGATTAACAACAATCGAACTGTTTAAAAAAAAACTAAATGTTTACTTTGACTTTGAAGAGGAAGGAAAATGTAAAACTTTATTTTGTGTTGTAGGCCCCTACTCATTTTCGGGTCATGTCACACAGGGCAATGTAGTGTACATGCAGCCAGTATAAGACAATCTCCATGAAGACAAAACATTGACTTGTCAATTTCCACAATGGAGTTGGAGGAATGAATGTATATTGTGCTGCTGAGGTGCTCCTTCATTGTGCATACAGTTTGTTGGTTGCCTCCAAATTGCCCTGTGTGACAAAGACTTGTTCGTTTATTTAAATCGCCTTGTTTTTGCTTCGTATAGGAGAAAACAAGTCATGATTTGACTTCTTTTTGTGATGAATAAATGTAAATTTTGTTCTTTCAATCTATTGAATGTGAAATAACTGTCATTATTATTGTCAGAGTTATTTTTAAAGGTGATGTAACCGGTATCTAACGTTCTCCAAAATATAACGTTTTCAAATTAAGGAGCCATGGCTGGTTTGTAATAATAAGTTAATCTTCTTCGTTGAAAGATTGCTCAAACAAATCTAAAAAGATTTATATTCTTTACAAAATATTGTTATTGTTTACATATCGTTACCCCCCCCCCCCCCCCGTGAATGCGCAGCTAGTTTCTAGTAGTTACACTTAAACTTCGATACAATTTTGTCTATCAAAATTACGTAAATTATTTCATGAACTTGGCCGACTTGTTATCAGTCATTGGGTTCTGACTGGCACCCCCCGAACAAAGATATTGACAAAATAGGGAGACCGCCAACATAGGGCTAGATAGCTCAGTTGGTAGAGCGCCGGCACGTTAAACCGGAGGTCGTTGGTTCAAATCCCACTCTAGTCAATTTTTCTTTGTTCAACCCAAAATCATTTAAAAATTTACCCAGTCAGTTTCCCTTGTGGTTTATTATTTGATATCTGATATAAAAAGTCGCATCCCCTTAAGGTGATCCGCTGGCTGCCGCTTCCCAGGTTGTATCGTATACTTGGGTGTGATCCCTGGCTACACGGCAGTTTGCGGTTGAATGGCTTCTGACTGGCACCCCCCGAACAAAGATATTGACAAAATAGGGAGACCGCCAACATATGGCTAGATAGCTAAGTTGGTAGAGCGCCGGCACGTTAAACCGGAGGTCGTTGGTTCAAATCCCACTCTAGTCAATTTTTCTTTGTTCAACCCAAAATCAAAAACAACAGCGACGCGTCAGTAATGTTTAGGTCACGGTGTAAGGAAGACCCGGGTTCTCGTTTTTTTGAGAGTGGAAAACGAAAATTCAGAATGGTGGATTACAACTCAAACTCACTGGAAATATGTGTGAACTACATGATTCCTGAGTAGGTTGCCATTATCGTGATGCACTGGTTGTTCTGGCTGTGGAAGTGGAGGGTTGTCCATTGGATCATCGTCCATTGGATCATCGTCAAGGTCTGGAAGGCCTCGTTGTTTGGCGATGTTGTGCAGCACAGCACATGCAGCAATCACCCTGCATGTCCGTTCCGGTGACAGCCTTATTTCACCGTGCAGGCAGTGAAAACGACGTTTCAATTGTCCAATCGTCCGTTCCACAAGACTTCGAGTTGTTTTACCAAAAACACATAAAGAAGCACCTTATAATTTATCAACATGTGAATATGAAATTTGGTGAAACTTGAATTTAAAAAAAAAGTTCAAAAAAAAAGTTCTGAGAAATGAAACTTACCTGTGTGCTCCGTTGTATCTTGCTTCCGCACGATTTCCTGCCTGGAGAAATGGTGTGAGGAGCCATGGTTTTGATGGGTAGCCAGTGTCACCTAACAGGTAACCCTCTCCCCTAATGTTCTCTCCTTGCCCCGGCCGCTGGCGCCCAAACACGTCAGCTAATCGGCTCTCTCTAAGCACCCTCGAGTCACGAGTACTTCCCGGCCACTGAGCATTTATTTGTGTGAAAATACACCTATTGTCCACAACAACTTGTACATTTATGGAGTGGTAATTTTTCCTGTTTACATATTGTTCTTTGTGTTCTGAGGGTGCTAAGATTCGGACGTGAGTGCCGTCGATAATTCCAATTACGCCCGGAAATCCTGCGATGTTGAAAAATCCCCTTTGAATATTTTGTGCATCTGCGATTGCTGGCCACCTTACAAATTCACCGAGTTTTCTTGAAAGACTCGCTGAAACAACATTGACGATTCTTGACACGGATGATTGAGAAATTTTTATCGTATCTCCAATGGTTCGTTGGAATGTTCCACATGCCTAGTACTGCAGTGCAATGATTACCTTGATTTCCGCACGAATAGCGCAGCTTCGTTCAGTCGGTGAGTCGATTTCCTCTCTTATTAGCTCAGTAATAAATAAAACACCGTTTCTATCAAACCTATAACGTGGGTAAAGTTCACCGTCAGTGAATTCTGCTAATAGATTACTCTTTTCACGAAATACTCTCTCTCTACGAAGAATTCTATCGTTAAAATTTCTGCGGTGCGCGACCCGTAAAAAAGCCGCCATGACACCCTAGTGCCCCCACTTAAGTCAGGTCGGACCACACTTAAATTTAAGACGCGAAAGTTAGCGGGGCACTTAGCGCAAATGCTTTGTGAATACCGCTTACTCAGTAAGGTTCGTCTAAGTTTGGTATTTAAGTGGGGTGCTTATTATTTTGTGACTTAAGTAGTTTCGTGAATACGGCCCTGATACTAAATAGTCTTGGTTCCAAGACCTTGGATCAATTCCAACAACGTAGGAAATGGATGCTGTCAATCCGTTTCAGAAGAATCTTTATTATTCGGTATATAATAAGAACCAGTAGGCAGGCTACAATACTCGATTAAAATTGTATTACATTTATTTATGCACTTTGACCTTGCAATAGAGAAACTGCATACGTAGGCCTGCACAGGGCGCGCGGTATTTGAAACGCTCATTAAATATGCAGCAACTTAAAACTGTTGAAAGTATAGCATGTTGAAGTGATGGCCATACGAAGTATACATGATCCAAACACAGGCTCGAGTTCACCTCTCTTTATTGTGAACACCTACATATAAGATGCAGTAAATTATATCTAGCTAGTATATGGAACGTCGTTGTGTATTGTGGAGAAAAGTCCCCTCTCGCCAGAACTTATTATAAGTTACATTTTGTTTATAACAATATTTAACTTATAGTCAGGCAGCTATGACCATATTTGGGAGGAATGTGGACACTCCGGACAAAAGTACCAAACTTTTTCCACCTGCTGCTTATTACCTTAGCTTTGCATTTTTGATAAGAACCACTTCACAAAGACCCGTTATGGCGGCCATCTTGGATTTTCAAGATGGCCGCCATGTAAAACCCATATTTACAAATATATCAGCTTCTAAGTCACCTAAAATCATAATTATGGTGTCTAAACATACATTGTCATGGTCAAGGAATACAACTGTACCACTCAGAAAAGCAGAAATTGTTTATTTCTTTTAAATGGCGGCCATCTTTGATTTTGAAGATTGTGCCATGTAAAAACGCATATTTAACAATAGATCAGCTTCTAAGTCACTTAAGATCACATTTGTGGTGTAGAAACATACATTTTTATGGGCATTAAATACAAATGTACCATTTTTAAGAGAAGTGGAAGTTTATTTTATTTTAATATACAGTGGAAAAAGTTAGTTATCATTTACACAGCTTAACAGCCCTACGAAACCGTCATCGATCACTTGTGAGGCAAACTGAGCAAGATTTGGGTGGCTACTCTTAGACCATGGGGCGTGCAGTGAAAATGTGTTCAGAAATCGAGTTTCGTGGCGCACCTCTGGCATCAGCGTGAAAACAGTTCTAAATTAAAGATATTTATATGTGGATTGCTAGTATATAAATCCACAATCGTGAAACTTGCCAATTAAGCAGTTATTTGCGTTTTAATTAAGTATTATGAAAATAGCGCCCTCTATTGGTCAATTTTAGAAAACCGTGTACATTTCAATGGAGATTTTCATAAGAAGGTATTTATCATGAATGGGCTGTCTTTTTATGCTTTCACCCTACTCCGAGCTGCAGAATTTGCCGATTGGGTTGGATTTACCACTGTTTGCTCCAAAGGCCAACTATTAATTTTTATCTTTATAATTATTCTTGATCCACTGTCATTTTTTGGTTCAAATACTTGAACTGTTAACATTATGAGAGACCGTCTAAATTTCCAACATTTTTCAGGTCACACTTGAGAACAGACCCCCCCCCCCTATTGTTCCACATTAAATATTTTAATACACTCTTTATTATGACAGTGAAAATGTTAACAATTTTGGGACGCCCCCATTACCCTTATGATTAATAAGTTACTTATAAAGAAATGCAAAACAAACTATCTTCTGTATGGCATATTTGTTTTATTCTTCATGTAGTAAGGCAGATATGTGAAAAAAATGTGGGTTTTTACGTACAAGCATGAAATTTGGCAGAGTTGTAGACCATGGCCCAGGGAATATTTTAAAATTGAGAGCCACCTAAAAAAGGTCACATGGCGGCCATTTTTAAAAAAATGGCCGCCAAAAGTTATATTTAGTATAGAAAATCACATTTAAGATAAAATTTTAAGAATCTTAGGAGCCAAGTAAATCAGCACAACCAAGATGTAACCCCAAAACAATTTAACAAGAATTTGCAATTTCAAAATGTTACATTTTTGAAGAAAAATTACCAGAAAACAATTTTTTTGCGAAATTATTTGGAAAATGCTGATGTGTATTTTGCACGCACAAGGGAATGCATAAATGTACAATATACTTTGAAATAGATAATACCTTTGTAGGAGTGGCTCCTGTCGATTCCCATGTAAAATGCAAACAGTTAATAATGTTATCTCTGCAAACAGGCGATAGCCAGTAGTTAGTTCTATTGTATATGCCCTACACCTCACAGTGTGTTCCACGGCATGGCTGGCACAGTCCAGTGCATTTCAAGGCAGCCTTCTTACAGCTGCATCCTCCCTTGCATCCAAGTTTACAGCCACAGCGTACAAGTTCTCTTGATGACTTGTTAGCCTCAGGTAGAGTGGTCCACAATGGTTTCCAGTTTGGCGGATCAGTCCATCCCCAGTTCTCAGGTGATGGCAGTGCAATAATAACTTTGCAGGCGTTGCCCCAGCAGTGACCACCCTGGTACACAGTTCTCTTGATATGTTGCAACAAAGCTGCCCTGGTTGGAGGAATGGCATCCATGGCACGCCCTTTCCTTGCAAACATCTCTTGTCGAGCTTTATCTATGTTCACCAAAGTGCTAGTGCGGTCATATAACAAGATGGTAAACCGTTCAATTACAGCCAAACCATCATCACTTATCTGTGCTGGTCCTTTGGACAAGGCAAGGAAAGTAGAAGTAACGTCCTCATATGTCTTCCAGGTTTCCCAGGCTGTTTTCTTTCCCTTTGTGTTGAAAGACGAGACTGTATCACACCCAGTATAAGCATGGAAGATTGGGAGAGCTTGGGACTTTGTGGGGCCCAGGAGATGCTGCAATTTCATGGGCTGGAATGTATCTGAAGTGTTTGGCAGCCCCAAATGCAACCCACAGCTCCTTGATCTTAAGCTTGCTGGCTGCAGCTACAGCTAAAACTAAAACATCTGTGTCGACTGTGCGCAGCAGAATTTTCTGGAAACTCTCATTGACTGCATCTGCTACATGCAGAATCATGCGGGTGTCCGCCTCTTCATGATCGCAAGGTGCTAGGAGAGTGGTGTCTCTTGGGGGGATGCACAAGACATCTGAACCATATGTGGTCACTACCTGCTTGTTAGTTTCCATATTTGCTATTCCCTTTGCCAGGAAAGCAAACAACTCTGTCTTATTTGCATCGATCCGAAGAAACTGTTGCCAGTTCCTTGGAAGATTGGTTGACCCAACGACTCTTCTTCTCAGGCCTTCACCACGCTTGCATCTTGCATGACATTTCAAGCTGCTGTCACTGTACTGGTCCCATACTATGTCAACTCGAGTAGCCTGTTGCAGCTGACGTTCAATATATGGCAGGAATACCTTGAGTGCATAATCGTCAAAAGTCTTAGCAGTGATGGGTTTGAGAAGGTTAACCACCACAGCTCCATCTAGGATGGTCACATCAGTGTGCGGGGCATCCCCTTTTGATTCTGCAACTTTCTCCAGACATGCCAGGAGGTCAGATTTGGATCCTAGTCTCAAGTTGCCAAACTGAGACAAAGATGGAGGACATGCTTGATTCTCGTGACGGAAAAAATCCTCTAGGTCGCCTTCTCGCGACTGGCAAGCGATATATAGCCTTGAAAATAATGAACAGTCACTTTTTAGGGAAGACACTTGCAGGACTGCGTTTGACTTTTTTCTAGGAGGAGCTTGGTTGAACAATGATAATTTGTTCTTCTTGATTGGCTCTGAAAGAGGTGTTTTTTGTTCAACCAGTCGATCTGTTAGGCCAGCAACAATATGATACCTTCCTATCTCCTCTGCTCGACGAACTGAAGCCACAACAGCTGGGTCAATGATATCTCTTGTATCGAGTCTCAACAAGTCTTTGGTCTCCTCCAGAAATGGATTTCCCAATTCTTCCATCACTTCTACCATACTTTTTACTTGCTGGACAAACATCACCTGATAACTTTTTGTCTGCTCATGATGCCGGGTTTCCGGGGTCATCCTTTTGCGATTTCCCTCCATCGATGCTTCAAATTCTCTGTTCAATCTTGCAACTTCTGGCCCAGCAACCATCCAGCGTCTAAGAGCCTGTGGGTTTTGGGTGAGGCCAATAGCTCCACTGTCGCTTTCACAGCACCATTGTTTTGTTCATGAGCCTGATCGATTGCCATACGTGAAAAAGGTCGCATTGTCTTCCGAACTGTGAAGTTGCCTTTGTTGAATTCAGAAGCAATATCTGGGTGGGCCTTGCTTATAATGTCTCGTACATGAACTGGCACCCATCTTGCGTAATTGGTATGGTCAAACGTAAAAAACCATGGTGTAAGCTTTGTCAGGCAGTCCACGTAATTCACGTATCCACCCGTGTTGAAATCATATGCGCGCACGCGCGAAAATAACGTCATATGACGCGCTAATTATCTGCTCATGCATATGTATTTTTAGTTCTTAGAAAACATAGCGATGACTCATCGATAAGGAGGCGGTTTAAATGGGACGAAGGAGGAGCCTTAGCTATTTTAATGAATATGCATTAGCCAGGGCTTGTTCGATGTTTACGTTCGTCTTTAAATTTTTTGAACATGTGGTTTTTGAACGATGTTACCGTCGTTCCTAAAATGGGTATATTTTTGTCATAAAAATACGTTTTATGGGAATATTTTGAGCATTTGTCGTTTTTTTTTAAAAGCGCAATTTGAGTGGGATATGGAATCTAAAATATCATGAACGAGGATGTTTACAACGAACCTGTACGTCCTAGAACAGAGCTAAACTTTTTTTTTCAGTCGTAAATTTGTTCATGAATATGGCATTTTCTTGCATCTTTCTTTACTCAAATAGTCACTTTGTACGTAAATAGGATCGTTAAGATTTCCTAATTGTCAAATTTTCAACTAAAACTGGCACATTTGATCAAGATTCCGTTGGCCTAGCTACGTATGAGTACTACATGCAACCAGACTGCATGCAACATGGTCACTAGACCCCCATGCAGCCTTGTGTATTGTAATCTGACACCGCGTCTTCAAGATAAGAAGTCACCATCTTGCATGCTGAACGCACGCTGTGTGTGCAGTGGAAATGAAGGGAACGCTATGGTGCGAAGACTGGTGGGGAAGGCTTTGTGAAGAAAACAGGTGAAGGGCTAGAGACTCAATCAATTCTTTCAGGTATTATTATTAATTCATTGTCAGTTATTTATTGAACAAACCGTATATGATTTTGACGGATTATTCTTTCATGTAAACTGACATTACATTCAATAATAAATTACAATTCACCAATTATCATTCAGTTCATGATTAATATAAAACCATGGAGAAATTTGTTTTCTTATTTCTCCATGTTTAACTTAGTAAAAAATGAACCACCATTTGTGTGTGAAGGAACATGTAGGAAGAACAACATGTCTTTCAAATGAAAACAAACCGGACCTGATGTTGACTTTTTAAATCCAGTTTTTGTTTTTAGTGAATGAAGGAAAGAAAATACCCCATCATACTTATATTTCTTTCCATTTTCATCATCTGATTGCACCGTTGCGGGGTGAAAAACCAGGTGAAAACTCAAGTAGAGAAAAAAAAATACCTGGAAAACCCAGCAACTTAAATTTGAAATTAATTGACAATCTACGTGCATATGGCCTAGTTACATTCTGGTTTTAAATTTTAACATTTTTAAGCAACTTTATCTAAATACTTACGCCTGACATTATATTTAATATAAAGCTCAAATAATAATGTAAATTGCACTTCTTCAAACAAATTTTGTTTTTGACTTAATTAATTACAAGGAGGACTCTGCAGTATTAAATGAAAGTAGGCTCTATGTTTAAAACAATTCATGGTCAAAATAAACCAATGTGCTGATGGCTTCATGTTTTGATTACTGCAATGGAATCTGCATGCAAACCATAATGTCATCAGTACATTGATCTAAATAACTACAAAATAAGCCTGGTTAATACTTCACACGAAGGCAATTGTAAAGCGAACTATGACGCAAAAGCAAACAATCGGGCACGCGCTGTATATTTATTGTGACGCAAGGAACTCCGCTTCCCTTTTGCAATTTTTGTGATGTATGAACCGGGCTTTGCTGAGTTTGCAGAAGCATTTTAAAATTACTGATTCATTTATTTATGTTTGTCTATGATTATGAATTGCACAAATTAAGAAACTGTGATTCAGTAACTCGACAATACTTATTCTAGTCGTTGTGAAATCAGCGGTTAGTTTGATAGTATTTGAACCCACAACCTTGTGATTGCAAGTCCTGCAATCTAACCACTGGACCACGGTGACACAACATGAAAATTAAGTTGATTACACCCCTATGAGAAAGAAAAATATAAGTGAAAAATCAAAGCAGAATTTCAAACCTAAATTTAAAGGGCTGTGTTGTCTTGATCATAGTCTGCTTGTGGCTAGGCATGGAAGCATGAAATCACACTCAGTTATTTCAGACCACATCACAAATCAAAGCTTTAAAGGGTGCCGCATTATCACATGTGCATGTGCAGTAGTTAGATGAGAGTTCAGAATTCAATGCCTGGCCACAGACTCGCTGTGATCAAGACGACAGAGCCCTGTTAAATACTTGTCTGCAATTCCTATAATATTAGGCCAAGTAAAAAAAAAAACCAGTTGATCGTCCCCGCCCGCATCCTTTTTTGAGGCTGCATCCTTTTTTTTTTTTTCGATTTTTCCATAAAAAAAATAAAAAAATAAAAATTGTTTGTATTTTTAATCCACCCTTGACATATATATTTAAATTTTTTATTTAAACTTACCTCATGCAACAAATAGATATAAAGAAAGTTAGCGGTGATTTCAAACTGAAGAATTGGTGGCCTGTTTGAATTGAAATACTTGGCGGCCATCTTGGAAAAAAAATAAAAAGGCCCTCATTTTGGAAAAATCAGGACGATCAACTGGTATTTTTTTTAATTTGGCCTAATGTACATTTTATTAAAAGTAGAAATTTACACATGTTTATTTACACACATATTGTACCATAATTTTAGTCGTATAAGCCGCGTAATACATTGATTTTGACCCCACAAAATTTGCGGCTCATATGCCAAAGATTAAGGTACAAATTTATTATTTACACATTAGAAAACTACCAGTTCTTTCTTTATTGAAACTTGTGATAACTATGTGGAAATTAACAAAATAAAATTATTTTGAAAAGGCAGCAGGTGGTGCATGGGCATGGGCTGGTCATGACCCAGTGAGTCCGGATGACAGACTGCAGAATATCCACCTCTTCATGCAGTCCTCGGACATCACGCCGGAGGGTGTTGAGATGGGCATGGACAGACTCCCCTCCTTGTTCGCCGTGGAATCCTAGACCAAAGTGCCACTGCCGCAGCCAGGAGATGACATGGTCTTCTAGTAGATGCATCTTCGGCGGCACACTCTCAGATGGAAAAGTGGCGCGGAAATAAGCCAGGTAGTTGTTGATATCCTGGCTTAATGCATCTACAGCTGGGCCATCCAGGATCGATGAGGTGTTGTACGTCCGGTGACAAGTGCCAAACAGATGGAATAGTTTGGCATACTTTGCAGCGACTGTTCTTGCTTCACCCACCAGGGAAGGACAAAGATCTCGGGTTTTGTTGACTACTGCATCGGTGAGGAGCTTGATGTTTTCTTCCTGCATAGAAAAATAGGTTAAATATTTTTAATCTAAAATACTTGATATGTTTTACTTGTTTTAAGTCGCAGCGACAATTTCTTTAAAAATTATTTTGTAAGTGGAACACAATTGCCCAAAAAAGTATTTAAGAAATAAAAAATAGTTAGTTGATTTTACATTTAATGGTAGATCAAAATAAACAAAAAATTCCCTTGTATTAATATTTTTTGAGTTGGATAAGTAACAACTTAGAAAGATGACTGTTTCATACCTTGCAGCATTTGTGGACATGATTGCCAACAAAACTCTTCCCATGGTAGGCCTGTCGCTGCACCCGGAAATCCTGGAGAATGATGTCTAGTTGCCCAGCTAGAGGACCTTGGCCTGGCTTAAGTGCTGCCTTTTCACGAAGGGCCTTTGCTTCCGCCAACTAAAAATACATAACATAGTCAAATTAGTTAATAGAATAGCTTGTGCTCATAATAATAAAGGTTTGACAGATTTACATTTTTTTTTTCAAGCTTACCAGATGTTCTTGTTGCTTCTGCAGTGCAGTCGTTTCATCGATGTAAGATTGAATATCTGCACTTCCCTCCACAGATGACATGATGGTGTCCGCAAGTTCTTCTTCTTTGTGACGGAATTCCTCATCCAAGGCCTCGGCCTGCAGATCAAATTGTCGGGCCCTCTTCAACACGGAGACGACACTCTTGAAGCAGGAGCCAAGTACTGGATTTTCTTCGGTTGGATGTTCATCTTGTAAGGCCAACACAGCCGCCACTTGCATGTCAAGGTCATGACATGCACCTTCAAAGCTGTTGAAATGCTTGAGGTATAACCCGAGACTGATGTGAAGTCCGGGTGGGCAAACCTGTCATAAATAAGGTAAATGCAATATTATCTCATTTTCACCTTCTTTTGCATTTATTTACTCACTATTTTGCTTTGTTTTTTATTATCACTAAATTTAAATATAATTGGCAAAATATTTACCTGTGTCAGCGGAATCCTAAACATTGGCTCGCTGATCACGTTGTTGAAGAGTTTAGCCTTGGAGAGTTTACTGCCATCATCGGTGAATCTGCGGAGGTCATCGTCCAGGGTCTGTAGAGTCCTCTGCCTCCATGGTGACCTTTCCTCCCGGGGCTTCCGCATGTCATCTTTGGTGATGTTGCAATAAAGACAACAGTGTCTTCCTGTTCAATATAAAAAAATAACAGTTGCAACACATGTCTATAGTTTGCCTTTTTGCACGTAAAAAAACCCCTCAAATTTACCTGAAGCCCCGGTTTTTCCATACACTCGGCAGAGATACTCATAGTCCCCGAACATGAAGAGTCTGATGTTATGACTCTTCCAAGTGCAGGACTGCAGCTCAGCAACTTGTTGGCGGAAGCGCAGGAGACCAGTTTTCAAATTGTTGCTGGTATCACCTGCTGCGAAAGCACAAGCAACTACGGTGTGACGAAGGGCATTGGGACGTCCAACGTTGGCGATCTGAAACATCTGTTTGAACGTCCCGCCACCCTTGTCGCCTCCGATCTTGACCCAAACCTCGTGCCAAGTTAGCTCGTCGGTCCTGTTGAAGAGAATAAGAGCAAATCATAATTTTAAGCATTTTATTCAGTTGTGTTCTCAAAAAGAAAATAATGAAATAATTAAACATTCCAAATTTTCTTACTTCTCGTAGGCATCTAGTTGCTGTCTAACTTTGGCGACAAGGGACTTCACAGCTACGCAGGGGGCTGGCTTGATGGTAACTCCTCCATTGACGTCGTCAGGGAATGAAAAGGGGAGGTTCTCGGCAATGATGTTATCCGCCACGACGTCTTGTTGTTGTTGACGCATGGCGTTTTCGCCTTCAGTTAGGATGTTATACTCCCTCAACCATCTTTTCAGTTCCCTGGTGCGCTTCCAAGAGACTCCCAGGTGAGCCTTCGCAGCAAGGAGCTGCATGTTGGGGATCTTGATGGTGTTCAGTTTTAACTCCCGCAATATGCCCTGCAGATCTTTTCGCAGGTGGCATAACTTCATCTCATCTTTATGCTGCTCCTGTTTAGCACCCTTGCTGAGAAGGTTACGGGTCTTGTCTAAAATCTCTGAGCGCCGTCGAATGGTGTAGGAGGAGGCAACCTCACTGCTTTTCCGAGGAGTGGGGACACAAAGTGTCGTCAGAGGCTAGTTATGAGGAAAAAAATTAAAGATACAAAATAATCAGCAGCTCTAATTTTTATGTGAAATTCTTTGCGAGGAAGGAAAATGAGGAAAAATGAAGAAAGCAAATTTGTAAATAAATTAAATGCACAGATTAAGCATTAACATTTTGAACAATTTAACTCACCAGACCACCGGTGCTGTACTTTGTTGTTAACCCATCTGCAGATTGGGCGAGCTTCGACTTCAGGATGTGAGCTCCGAGAGCCTCCATATGGGGGGTTAACGGCGCAGTCAGGGGACGCAGCAACATCTGGGTGACCTCACTTGGAGTTTGACTTGATGGAATAATTTTATCTGCAAATGAAACTGTTGGTAGGTTAGTGAAGGAACAAACATGGGATGAAATATCACCCACAGTTACGTGGACCTTGCATGCTGTGCACTTCATAGCTGTACTCAAAAATAAACCAGCAAAATATCCTCGGGGGGTAGTGATGCTCTTGAAGTGTACTTGACAGACTGGACAGGGGGCGCTAGGTTCTCTGAAAAATTCATAGTGGGCTGCCAAGCACTCGGAACAAAATAGATGCATGCAAGGTGTCTCCGGGGCATTGTCAAGTAAACAGGTGCAAAGTTTACATTCTATGGAGGCTGTACTTGACAATGGCTCAAAATTGGGAATCTTATCCCTGGAGACTGTGGGTGAGGGGGGGAGACTACTGAAGTGCTCTACACATGCTGGGGTAATCCTAGGCCTGCCACTCCCTGGGTGTTTCTGCTTCTTTTTTCGACCAGCTTTTAGCTGTTGGACAGAATTTGTACACACAGTGCAGACACCTGTTCTTGGGTGGGGTGGCCAGGCGGGGGCAGCTTTCCTGGATGAAAGAAAAAGACAAGTATAACAAGAGTGACACATGTATGGGGGGTGAGTGCTTTCGTCATCATGGGAGACGTCAACCTGAAATGTGCTAACAATTTTGTCTATGTATTTGGCACAACTCTTAGCACATTTCCCAGCCTTCGTCTCAGATGATGACAAGCAACGCCCCCCACACAGTCTACATAACCTTTTCAGAGTTTTCTTGTGAACATCCATGTTGAATCTGTATTTGAAAAATAAATGTAAATAAATTCTTTTATGATTTAATAGTTTAAATGATATAAAATCAAAAATTTGAAAATACCTCTTGCATCTTCTTTCTGTTTACTTTTATTGTGATCAAATGTTAAATAAGGTTTCCATTTTAAAAAAGGTGTTCTATTACAAAAATGGACAATTAAAGTTTCTCTTTGATTTTGTAGTGACCTTGTAATTTAAATGACACTGTAAACTAGTCTGATGATACATAGACTTTTAACTAAAATATATACATTTTTTTTTATAAAAAAGGTAGGCCTAGCCTGATTGATTTGAGTATGTCTGGAGTGTTTATATATCATGGGGTTGTTATAAAAGCAGTTTGAATATTTTTATTTGTTTATTTATTATTTTTTAATCATCAATAATATTAACACGATTATCATAAATTTGTTATAGGGTTGCCTTTAAATTTATAAAAATAGGCCTGATTTATGGCATAAGTACTTTCATAAGATTTGCCAGGAAAAATTATATGGCAAATGGTTAAGCATTAAGCAGCTACAGACCCCTTTTAAATTGAGCCTATCATTTGTTTATTTTGGCAGAACGCTACGAGTGAAGATTTAGCGACCCAATCAACACGCACCCGAAACGCCCGACAAACGCCTCGTTTTCACGGTACTCCGTTGTGGCTTTGTCCGTGTGAGTGCGTTTCTCGTGAAATGTTACAGGTGTCAAATTACAAATTGCCCCATTGACCTTGACGAGAATTACACACTGTACCGTTAAAAAAAGTTTAGCTCTGAAGTGAAAACCAACGTCATTTGTGAAATAATCTGAAAACTAAAGTTAAATTAATGGGATTTTCGTAGATTTGGGCAGAATTAAACAATGTATGTTTTATTTTTGTTGATTTTTCAAAGATATTTTGGGGGGGCTTTTAGGATAAAGTAAACAAAAATTTGGTTTATTTACCGTGAAGTGCGTCTCGAACATCAATCGGCAGCGACAGATCTAAATATAAATAGACGGTGACGCTTAGCCTAGAATGATGATTGGCTAATGGGGAATCAGTTTGGATGTTAAATATTCATGAGTCTATTTTTTCCCGCCGGTTTTAACATCCCTTTCGTTGATTAGTCCGTTTGAAAAGTTTCTCAAATTTCGGAGACCGCGAACACGACTTGACCGCGCGCGGGCGCCCTGTTATCTCGCGATGTTGACATAAATCGCGCGTTGTTTACAAAAGGAGCTAACGCGCAAGATCAGACCGGATGCCGCACGACGAATTCCCATAGGGCATACGTGGTAAAGATCAAAATTTGCCTCCTGCAGTGACCTTACATACGTCAAGACAAGAAACTCCAACTGAAGAGTAGTATACCAGAACTGGAATTGGGGAATCTCTTGTTTCTTTCGAGCACACCAGTTGTCAAATTCTTCAAATTGAGAGCCTGGTTCTAGTGACTCTTTGTAGCTGGCATATGACTTCTTAAGGAGGATGTGCAAGCTGCTAGCAGTTACTTGATGTGCATGTCTTGTTCTTGTGACATGAGATACCTTCAAATATGAGTCAGCAGTTCCTGCAGATGCCACCTTGGCTTGGACAAGTGCCTCCACCCAACCAGAGTCTTCCAGCCAGTCTCCTATGACCTTCAGTGCTGCCATCTCGATGTGCAATCCTCCCAGAATGATAATGAACTTATCCTCTCCATAGTTTGACGGCCAGTGCCATTGTATCTGTTTGGCAATGGTGTAAAGTGGTTGATCAACAGTAATCACTGGTACTTGAGCTGGGTTAAGTAACTGCACAGCCTGCTTGATTTTGTCCATTGAGTGGCGTATCATGGCAACAGACTTGGAGTCATCGGGAAACAGAGGCAGTAGAGCTGTAATAGCAGGGGGAGACTCTTGAACTGGTTGCTGACTTGCATGATATGCTGCCCAAGATATGTTGCTGTCATTGTTGACCTCTTGTACACAACTCTGCTCCACAGTGTGCAGCCATCTAAAACAAAAACAAAGAACACTTGAAAGAAACTATCCTATTCAAAAACAAATGCAGATAAACAAGGTAGACACTGAATCAGATGAACAAAAAGCGACTACTGACTTTCTTTGCATCAGAAAGGATGGAATTAAAAGATTGGCCATTGATGGGCAAACTGATGGGACCAGAACAAGAGCGCATAAAGGGTTTAGCATTGTCCACTGTGACCACTAGTGGATATCGCACGAAGGGTTAGTTTAGATTGGTTTCAATTGTATGGTCGGTTTCAATTGTATGGTCGTCGGTTTCAATTGTATGGTCGCCAACGTCAGGCTCTTCAAGACGATGCTTCACAATTAGCTTGATTGGAAACTGATAGGCAATCAAATGAAATAAATTGTAGCTGCATAAAGTCAGATAATAAACTTTCTGAAGAAAACTCTTACCTGAGCTCTTCTTGCAATGCCTGCTGGATGACCAGACCATCACTCTTGACTGGACCGTCAATTTTGGGGATATGCACATCTTTCTTTGTTAGTACCAGGGGATGTACATTTGTGTAGGACTCTGGCAGCTCTGCAAGGGTAGTTGATGTTTGCGCCACGGTGAAATCCTCTCTGCGATCAACTCCATAATTTTCGTTGGTGGGATGCTGAAATAATGATATCCCTGTGCCATGGAACGAATCGGTGGCAGTGGTTGCACTCGGATTATGGTCTATGTTATCAACAGCTGCAGTTGTAAAAAGTCCTTGACGCAGATTAGGAGGGCAAACTGCTTGGTCTCGACGGTACTGCTCACACACACTGTTGCCAACTTTTGTAGAGATATCCATCACTCGGTCATAGGAGATGGAGAGTCCGAGGTCAAACAGTGTCTCCACAGCTCCCGCTTACGTGTCTTTGCGTGGATTGTAAGTCCCACATACATGGGCAATGGGGTTTCTCTGGTTTTGGTGTGACGGACCCTACTGCTTTCAGCCCGCTGACGAGAGCAGCTGTTAAACTGCAGCAGTTGGGCAATACTGAGGGCTGCCTGAGTCAAGCTATCATTTGTCTGGGACTTAATGTTAGAACCATTGATGATCATTTTCACCATTGTCAACAGGGATTGAGGAACAGACTTCACCTGACAGTCCTCGTCGATTGAGGAACAGACTTCACCTGACAGTCCTCGTCAAATGAGCACGAGAAAGTAACTTGCATTTTGAGCATGTCTCTCCTTACAATGTTGGCCGCCCTTGCTAGACAAATTGCTTCTTCGTCATAGTTGTCATTGCAGGCCTTCCGCAAAGCAAGCCCAAGATCTTTGTCAAAGGCTAGGAGTACGCCACGCCCTTCTTTATGTGCCGTTAGATCTGGAAAGTGGGCAAGTATGCGATTTTTAAGTTCGGTACTGTGTGGACGGACATGTTGCTGTATTCCTAGTTGTTCTAGTCGAGTGGAATAAAGTTTGACAATGTCTGCAAGTTTGAAGACGGGTGCAACATCTTCATCCATTTTTCTCTCATCGATGTATGTCAGCAGCTCTGCTAGAGCAATTCCATGGAAAACTTTTTCTGTTTGGTTTACCTTGTGCTTGTCTTGCAGTGCTGTAGATCTGTTGTAGAGTTTAACCAAACAACGTGGATGATACTTCGCATCCTGTGCTACCATGTCTCCAGCACTTAGTTTGGATAGTAGTTGCCCATCTTGCAAGTCTAATGCGGATTTACGAACGCGAGAGTCCAGGCGAAACGTTGATGCTTCACGGAGAGGTTCGGATGTAGACAACTCGCAAAAAAACAGACGTCAGTTGAGGCTGCTTTATTAGGGGCACTTCGGCGTGTGCACTTCTTGGACGAGGTGGAGCCAACGTCGCTGTCATTTAGGTCAGATTTTCTCTTTTCTACTCGCTTTAATTTTGTGGTATTGAATTTCATATGACAAGATTTGTGCCACTTGGCATTGTGCTTCAGCAGGGTTTGTTCTATACCATTTCCTTCATCCAGTCGATTTAGGTTTAATGGAATAGGCAGTTCATTTAGCTCATTGAAACGCAGAATGTTCGATAAGAGTGTAGAATACCCACCAGCAACAACGTTAGGATGAGTTGAATAGGCCGGACATTTCAAAGATTCAGTTGTTATCGCTTGGCAAAGTATGCACTTGTTCCTGTCAGTCTTTACCTGTGTCTCTTTGAAAGGAGCAGGTTGCTGTGGACTCACAAGCTGAAGGCTGGTCACATCAAAAAACAGCTAGGCTTCCAGAAGCATAGCATTTTAGCAAGCAAGGTAACAGGCAACAGACTGAAAAATTGCACAAGAATAGTAGAGAACAGCAGACAGTGGTAAAATGTTGCACCTGGACCAAAATAATACAACTGCATATAAATGTAACAACTTAATATATATGTATCAACTGAACATAATACATGTAACAAACATGACCTCCTTACTCTTACACCGAGATTAACACCAATATTCTCTATATAAATGTAGAGGCGTTTAGAGGTGACAAGATCAGTAAGTGTTTGGCGTCTGGGTTAAAGTTATAATGAGTAGTGAATGTGTTCTGCCAATTTTAAAGACAAATTAAAGCATTTACTTCAAATTTTCATGCAATATACACATACTTCCCGCAAATTCTGGGGAAAATGTCATTTTTCAACAAATAAATCAAATTTCCCCACAAAAATGTAACTTCTCACATTTGCAAATTTATCCATGCCCCTTTTTATTATTATTGGGTTACATCTGGGTTGTTCTGATATACTTGTAGTCTTAAGTTTCTTTGAATCCTAATCGTAGATGAAATTTTCAACATCAAATATTACTTTTGGCGGCCATTTTTTTAAATGGCCGCCATGACTTTTTTCAGGTGGCTCCCAATTATAAAATATTCCATGAGACATGGTCTACAACTCCACCAAATTTCATGCTTGTATGTCAAAACCCACAATTCTTTGCTCTAAATGCACATAACTGCCTAACTAATGGTCATGTTCAGGTTTTTCCATCCTATTTTGATTTTTACAATAAAAAAGTACTCAATATTCTACATAAAAAGGCACTTAGCCAATTACTTTACTCCTCAAACCTCATTAGATCCATTGGGAGTATACAGCCTGTGCTCCCAAGTAGGTAGCGCACCAAGCTATTTCACTCACATGAACAATCTTTGTCCTAACAATCATGTACCAATTTACCCCTGGGTTATAAGGGAAGAAGTTATGGTTGTGTGTCTTGCTTAAGGACAAAAGTTTGATGACCGGAATTCGAACTCACACAAAGGTGACTTAGCCATCAGAATTAAATATTAAGGTTTGGCACTGTGAGTATTTGCCACTAACAGTCTCCCTTGATTTTTTTCCTGTACTCCATCTGCCTCTCTTATTGCAGATAATGCACACTCGTGCAAGAACATGAGGTTTTTCTAGGTTGCCACGTAGGAAGTTTGGCGAAGACTTCAGTTTTCTTTTCAGTGTTGTCTTCTCTCTGCTCAACTTCATCTTGATCTGAATATGTTTGAAGGAGAAATTAAAAAAATACATTATAGAAACAAAGGAATAAAGTTACTTAGGGGTGGGGCATTAAGTGATCAAAAATAGAGGCCAAAACAAAGTAAACATGCAAGAAACTGCGAAAATGAATGATAAGCTAAAAGAAAATGAACATAATACTGTAAATCCCAATTAATTTATTCAATGTCTGCCTACCTTGACGTTTCAATTTTTCTCGTTCCTTTTCTCAGCCCTTGAAATCTGGGTAATGCCACAATAACGCTTGTAGCATTCAGATCGGTACCCACACATCTGTAAATCAAATAGAAGAAAGTAATATAGCAATTATAAAAACTATAACATTTCTTTTTTAGTATTGACCATTCATCTACGTAAATAGGGTCATGTGAATGCGATTCGCACACATGTGCAGTACAAACAAAAAAGAAAAACAACATCCATTTAGTGTTTATTAGGCCTATTGTATTGTTGGGCATGTTCAGTTGATCAGCGCCATCACTCATAGTAGATCATCATTCAGCAAATCCTGCTACCACCAGTTGAGCACCTTTTTAGCTGAAAGTTTCAGCTGAATATAGTCTAGCTGTGGCATACTTGGTGAGAAAACAGCAAAAAAACTGCCTAAAGAATGTTGAAATTAATCTGCGTTTAGCGAAATGACAGCGGGTACCAACATGTCAACCATATCTCTGGCTGCATCATTCGTGAACAGACAACAACCTTCAGAAATCAAGCAATTCATGCATAAATTGTTTAACAGATTCAAATGTTTTTATTGGTTCCAAAAAAACTGGGGCATTTATTTTTAGACGAAATCATTTCACAGGATGCCTACTACATTTACCACCATGACTACCAGTGTCATCTTTATAATAAATTTATAACAATTAAGGTTTCAGATAGAAATATACAACTTTTTTTGTTCAAGGTTAATTACCATCCATAGGTCTCGCCTTCAAATAATTTTTTTGAAATCAGCTTAATATTATAAAAACCATTTTCATGTTTATTCATGTCAGATGAAACTTGGAAAGGCCAGTGCAATTGAATTATTAAAACATAATTTTTCATGAGTAATTAAAGAAGGAACATACAAAAATATAAAAAAATAAATGGTTAGTTAAATAAAAATACTACGAATTCAGTAACAGTAAACATGTTCTGCATTGTAACTTGTTTCTAAGGGTATGTGTACTGTGTAAGTCAGTGCCAATATTAATAATAACCTGAAACCCCGTTGGACAAAAAAATTAATGTCGAGAGCTTGGCAACACATTGAACAATGATGTCATGTTCTTGTTGGGACTCGATTCATGAGACAATGCCAATGAAATAAATCAAGGCTAAAAAACATAGCTATTATGACTAGGTTCCGATATTTATAAAATTAAGTTTGAAAAAAAAAATACCTGAGAGATCTTCTGAGTGAGAGTTCGTTGTTCATCATCGACGATCACGATGTCTTCTCTAGTCCAACAAGGAATTCAGCTTGGCCACACACACATCACCAGCATGACCAGTGCAGTGGGGCTAGATCGCATGTCCAGTGCAGTGGGGCTAGATCGCATGTCTTCTACTTTGTCAAGCTCAAACTCAAAGCCCCAGACATGGCCCTTACTTTCGTGACAATTTCACACTCAACAGCACATGGAATAAACTTTCTCCAACTCTTCCGAAAATGGTAACACTTTTGATTCAAGACTAGACAATTAATGCTAAATTCATTTTCTTTGCGACATATTTTCCGCAAACACGACATACACAGGCCCGATTTGTTGTGCGTCTCCAACGTTATGCTGTACGAAGAGGTCATGACCTCATGAATATAATAGCTCAACACGTATTGGTTTATTCGCCGCAACTGCTACCGCGTGGTCGTGTAAAGCCAGCGTTGATTGGTCTTTGATGATGTCATGCTTTCCCCAACCTCGCACTATGCTTTGAAAATATGGCAGTTAAATGTGCCCATTACAAGAAAACTGGCAAAAAGATCGATTGTGGATTTATGGTACGTTTTTAAACATATTGTTCTCAATTCAAGATAATAAAAATGCTCATGCTTGATATGCGTCACGAAACTGCACGATAATATGCGTCACGAAACTGCACGATAATCGGCCACGCATGTTGGTCTATCTGAAGAAAAAAAGATGAAGGCAAGAGCACTTGTTGAGCTCTTCACTTATGTAGAAAACAGTGTGGAAGATGGGACCTACTACTTCAAATTTTCGGCTCTGCATCAGTTGTATGAAAGTCGGCTACAGTACCTTGGTGTTCAAAAGGAGACTAACAGAACCCGATTTAAGAATAAAGTTCTTGCATACTTTCTTCAAGCACAAGAGCAAAGTGATGGCAAAAGTAAGATTTTGGTGTTTGAGCAAGGCATGCAGGAGATGATGAAGCAGGCTATGACATGCGATTACGAAGGTGATGCACTCCTTCTGGCTAAGGCTGCCAAAGTCATGCGTAGAGAGATTGCCAGCTATGAAGGTTTTCATTTTGATGGCAATTTTCCTTCTGGTTGTCAACAAGGCTCTTCACCATCTTCTCTCAAGACCCTTGTTTCTATGCTGATAAATGGCGCTGACTTAAAAGACCAAGATTCCACAGACTCGCAGGCAAACCTCACAGTCTCTCAGACTATTCTCTTCAACTATAGGATGCGCGCATCTTCTGGCAAGAGTCTGTTGTTAACACAATCCGAATAGTGCATAGCATAGGAGT
The DNA here is from genome assembly GCA_037783415.1 of Leptasterias polaris. Lineage (NCBI taxonomy): Eukaryota > Metazoa > Echinodermata > Asteroidea > Forcipulatida > Asteriidae > Leptasterias > Leptasterias polaris. The sequence continues at coordinate 258,361 of JAZGTN010000136.1, forward strand.
AGATCAGTATACCAAGTACTACAAGGAAGTCATAACTGATCGCACACGCTCCATTCATGAGCCAATTAAGAAGAATAATCTTCCTCTCTTCAGATCTCCACGACATAAAGCCAAGCCAAAACAAGAGGGTAAAGTCTCATTACTTAAAAATGATGTTGCTGTTTTATCATCTATACATCGTGATGCAACACAGAGAGAGTGACATGAGTACATTTTTCAGCCATGAGAACCATCCTTTTCCCCCCCTCAATATCTGATAGTGGAAAGTTGCGCTTTGGAATGAAATCTGATCTTCTGAACATTCTGGCCAAGGAAATCAAGAATGATCCTCCTCATTCAATTGACGTAAAGTTGCTTGATGGGGCCACGGTGGTGCATTTGCTTCCCGAAACCAATGTTGTGACATTCGATGAGTATGCCGATAAGGTCTTTGTTCCACACATCATAAAACAACTAGAAAAATCCAAGAGAGTTGACATAGTATGGGATACATATATCTGCAGCAGCATAAAAGAATCCACTAGAGAAAAACGAGGAAAGGGCATTCGGAGAAAGGTTGCGGGTAAGAACAAACTCCCAATAAACTGGGCCAACTTCTTGCGTGACCCCACCAACAAACTGGAACTTTTTGCATTCCTTTCCCAAAAGATTGCCATTATGGACTGCCCTGACGCCAAGGAAGTCATCATCACATCTGGTGCCAGTGCTATTCTCCGAGGAACAGACAGTTCCATGGCACCTTGCAATCACGAAAAAGCGGACACCAGGCTGCTGATCCACTTACTTACAAGATGCCCTTCAGAATAATTGTACAAATTGTTTGGTGCGCACTGTTGACACTGATGTAGTTTTTATCCTCATTGGCAAGTTCCATCACCTCAGCGCTATCTGCCAAAATGTTAACATTTGGGTTGCCTTTGGTACAGGCAAAAACTTTACATATTATCACATCAATGCTATCTGCAAAATCCTAGGTAGGGGAAAAATCCCTGGCCCTTCCTGCCTTCCATAGTTTCACGGGATGTGATACCACGTCTGCATTCCATGGCAAAGGAAAGAAATCAGCATGGGAGGCATGGAACTGCTACCAAGATGTGACCCATGCCCTTACTTACATGGCACTCCATCCTTTCAAACAATTAAAGGTCAAAGCTCATCATTTCAAACTGCTTGAACATTTCACTGTTATCAGACTAGTGACCTGGAACACGTGAATGAAGCCAGAAAGGAGCTGTTTTGCAAGAAGGGTAAGACAATGGATACACTGCCCCCAACCCAGGATGCCTTGTTGCAGCATGCCAAACGAGTTGCCTATCAGACTGGAATATGGTCCACTAGTGAGCAGAGTGAACAACACGCACCTACTCCTGAAGGTTGGGGATGGACTCTTGATGGTGACAGCAAGTCATGGGTTCCTGTGTGGAACATGTTACCGGTTGCGTCAAAGGCATGCAGTGAACTAGTAAAATGTAGCTGCAAGAGTCAAAGTGGTTGTGGTGCAGAAAGGCACATTGGAATTGCACTGAACTATGCAGTTGTAACTGTGAGAAGTGAGAAGACTGTGAAATTCGTGACAGTGGCATGTGTATTCGTGTCAGGCTAGCATGCTTTACAAAATGAAAACTTCTAAGCAGATGATATAATATACGAGAAATAATAACTGTTAACATGTCGGTCATCCTGATATTGTGGAATTATCGAAGAAATAAACATCTGCTGCTTTTCTAAGTGGTAGATTTGTATTCCTTGACCATAAAATGTATGTGTGGACACCAACATTTGGTTCTTAAGTGACTTAGAAGCTGATATATTGTTAAAAGTGTGTTTTTACATGGCGGCCATTCTGAAAAACCAAGATGGCCGCTGTGTAAAAGAAAGAGACATCTGCAGCTTTTCTAAGTGGTGCAGTTGTATTCCCTGACCTTACAAATGTATGTTTAGACACCATAATTATGATCTTAGGTGACAGAAGCTGAGATATTTGTAAATATGGGTTTTACATGGCGGCCATCTTGAAAATCCAAGATGGCCGCCATAACGGGTCTTGGTGAAGTGATTCCTATCGAAAACGCAAAGCTTAGGTAATAAGCAGCAGGTGGAAAAAGTTTGGTGCTTTTGTCCGGAGTGTCCACATTCCTCCCAAATATGGTCATAGCTGCCTGACTATAAGTTAAATATTGTTATAAACAAAATGTAACTTATAATAAGTTCTGGCGAGAGGGGACTTTTCTCCACAATACACAACAACGTTCCATATACTAGCTAGATATAATTTACTGCATCTTATATGTAGGTGTTCACAATAAAGAGAGGTGAACCCAAACTAAGTAGCACGCGGTAAAAATTGGATGCTTTTGTCCGGAGTGTCCACATTAATTCACTAAGCTGCCTGACTATTAGTCCTTGTTTATTATTTAAGGTTTACAGGAACAGTGCAGGAATGATTTAATAATGAGGATTTATTTGAGATGTTTTTACAAGAAAAATTGAGTTCATGGGAGTCAAAGGAAAAGTATACCTTTGGTTTTTGAAACCGTTCGATTGTTTTGACCCTATATAAATATAGATAATACAATAACCTGTGAAAAAAACCCGATCATTTCAAAAGGTGGTCGCGTTTTTTAGATATCTCCGAAAATCCGGGGCGAATAATTATGTCAACGCAGGAAGAATAATCCGTAGTTGGAATACACAATCTGAGAAACGTTTTTGCAGCATCTTTTCTCAGATACAAATTTTGGGGGATGAAAATTAATATCTTTTTCAATAGCCACATTTCTTCGAAGTGAAATGTTTCTCAAAATGCTTTATACTGTCGAAAGTTGCTGTACTTCTAACCAAGTAAGTTGTTTATTGCCATTGATTGTAATAGTGATTTACACGGCCCTTTGAAACGATAACGCATTGTTGAACAGACATACATGTACATGTAGATTTCCACTTATGCAAAAGTCATGTGTACATCATGGAGCGCCAATTTCATAAAGCTGTTAAGCAGAAAGTACTGCTTATAAGCAAAAAAATTAGTGGCGCACCAGTTCCAACAATGTAAACTTTATGGAATTTTGGCTGGTAACCAGTTTCTGTTAAGCAATTTTTTTGTTGTGCTTAGCAAGTTGTTATAAATACTTTTGATTTTGGGTTGAACAAAGAAAAATTGACTAGAGCGAGATTTGAACCAACGACCTCCGGTTTAACGTGCCGGTTTAATACTTTTGCGCTTACAGGCTTTATGAAATTGGGCCCCAGGAAGTAGGCTGGCTACACTGTATTACATTTATGTATGCACTTTGACCTTACACTAGAGAAACTGCCTGTAGGCGGCCTAGTGGTGCACAGGCGGCTAGGGCGCGCGGTATTTGAGCACAAATCAATTTTGTATTTAGAGAAAGTCAGTCGTCGGTTTGTTTGTAAAGTACGCGTACGGTAGGTTAGGCCTAGATAGTAAAGTGAAGATGCCTCGCCAAAAACAATGGTGGTTCGAAAAGGTGAATGACAATGTGTTGGTCATGTGCTCCAACTCGATTACTGGCAAGGGAGCAAAACCTCTCCCTCTCAACCAAAAAACTGGAGAACCTTATGAGGCGGTGAAAAGGTTGGCTGTGTACACTAGTAGTGCAGGCAACCCCAGCTCATCCCTGAAAACCGACATGATCAAGGTAATAAGACTAACACTAAGAGTAGACCCTTCCTCACTTCACTTAACTTCACTTCACTTTTTTCCCACACAATCATGACATTGACAATGAATATGAAATATAGAAACGGTTACATTTAGTAATTATAGTGAACCATAATAAATAGAAACAGATAATTAGCCATCATATTATGTGGAAGGGGGGTCCCTAAAACTTAGAAGCAAAACTTGCCGAGCAGAGGCCCCCAGTTCCTCCATCGTTAGACTTTGGAAGATGCTTTAAAAAAGGTTAAAACGGTTGTATCAATAGCATGACAAAATGTTTGTCGTCAATGTAATTCTAACATGCATTGAAGGTGTGAAACCTAGCTTTGGTAATGAACAAAAAAACATTAATAAGTTTCAATATGAAAATTGAATATTTACAATGGGATTCGTGTACCAATCCCCCTGTGAAATACTTTTCTTCATAAATGTTATATTTTGTATCTCCAAAAACACCAACAGCTTACTTCAATTGCAACAATCGAAATTAACACAACATGAACATGCACAAATTAAAGGCGAACACCAATTTTTATATTTTTTACGGGTTAGTTTTATGATGTGTATTTTGAAAATGTGATTGCAATGACTACATTCTTTCAAAAACCAATGTTGGTATCCTACCTTCTGGAACTTACTGTTGCTATAATCCAATCGTGGCACCGGCAGTCGATTATGTTATATTACATTCAGGAGAGAACTTTCAAAACAGTCGTGATTCATTCATAAACATGTTATATTTTATTTGTGTTAAAGGGACTGGAGTATTGGCTTGCTTACAAGAGGGGAGAAACTGTATGGGGGTCGACAACTGCAAAGAGAGGTTGAGTGTCCTGCAGCAGCGCTACCACTCGTCCGAAATGACATCAAGGACCAAGAAAGCCCAGCAGCCTCCTAAACAGCCTCCTAAACCAGCACTATGCATCTCTCGACAGTGACATAGACACTCCTCAGCAATGGGAAACCCCTCAATGTGATTCAACTGCCAGCGTCACTGATGATGATGATCAGGAATCGCCCAGAGCTTAAGCATCATCAGTGGCAATGGGTCTACTGTTTGGCAATGGGTCTACATTTCTCAGAGTGTGTATTCCAACGCAGATTATTCTTCCTGTGTGGACATAACCGCTCCAGATTTTCGGCAATATCTCATAAACGCTACCACCTTTTGAAATGAAATTTTCACAGGTTAGTTTTATGGTATATCTACAACTATATAGGTTTGAAACCAACAATAGGCACCAATTATCAAAAGTGTACAATACCTTTAAACAAAACAAATCTCAGAACAGAACCCGATAAAAAACAAAAAAAAAAATTATGTCATAGCTTTGTAAGAATGCATTCATTCAAACCATCTAGTTTTCAAAATGCACATCATAAAACTATATTGTACACCTTTCAAAATCGGTGTTCACGTTTTCGAAAAAAACCAACAGCGAACAAAGGTTCCCATTTTATCAATTATTTTGTGTATAACTTTGCATGTATTTTCACTGCACTATAGTGGTCAGCTGTGTTTGGTGGCAAATCTCAATTGGCGTACCATTTCCGAGAGTTAGAGTTCAAAATTACCCTTGCGTTATTTACATGGGAGTGTGTGACTGGTACGCCAATTGGCGTACCATTCCCAAGACTTAGATTTCAAAATTACCCTTGTGTGATTGGTAGTGGTAGTGGTAGTGATTGGTACGCCAATTGGCGTACCATTTTCGAGAGTTAGAATTCAAAATGACCCTTGCGTTATTTACATTGGAGTGGGTGATTGGTACGCCAATTGGCATACCATTCTCAAGACTTAGATTTCAAAATGACCCTTGCGTTATTTACAAGGGAGTGGGTGTGATTGGTACGCCAATTGGCGTACCAATCCCAAGACTTAGATATAAAAATTACCATTCCCGAGAATTGGAATTCAAATTACCCTTGCGTTATTTACATGGGAGTGGGTGTGATTGGTACGCCAATATGGCATACCATTCCCAAGACTTGGATTTAAAAATTACCATTCCCGAGAATTGGAATTCAAATTTATACCCTTGCGTTATTTACATGGGAGTGGGTGTGATTGGTACGCCAATCGGCGTACCACAAAATTACCATTTCCAAGAATTGGAATTCAAATTACCCTTGCGTTATTTACATTGGAGTGGGTGATTGGTACGCCATTCCCAAGACTTAGATTTCAAAACGACCCTTGCGCTATTTACAGTATTTTTTGTACCCGTACCTTTCTAATAAAGATTTCTGGACTTTTAATTGTTACTCATTTATATCAATGAAGTTTTGAAAAACCACCCTTGGTACTCCATGGAGTTATTTATCAACCATTGCTTGAATTGCACCATGATTGCACCATGATAATTTTGTATGATTCTGGTATTTATCTTGCACAAATATTGTTTTTCTCTTATTAAACGTTAAAACATTCTTAATTAAAATTAAGTCTTATACAAATTACAATTATGAGGGTAAAATGTTCATTATTCTTTGAGTGATACAAATACTCTTGCATTTCGAACTCTGTCTGGTAAAAAACGTGTTTTTGGCAATTAAAAAAAAAGCACATATTTTTCCTGTAAATTTTGTGTTGTTCATTTTGTTCCGGTTGAATTTAGATTATTATGTTAAAAAAACGCAAACTCGAGTCAGCAGTTTATATGAAAGTTTTACTTTTTTCCGAATTTTTTTTATTTAATAAAATTAAAACAATATTTTTTCCAGGTTAAAATGTTTAAATCTGAACTTCCAATAATACCCTTTTATTCTGTTAAAGTACATGTTACTGAATATAGTTTGGTCTACTTACCATTACCAATGACCAAGCCACCCTCCTCCGCCGCCAGCCAGCCAGCCAGCACGCACGGGTAAAGTAGATGGATGCATGTTGGATGCAAGTGTTAAAAACCACCAGCAAACAATAACTTTCTCATGCAGTAGATCATTCATAGAGGAGGGAAAACTGATGTATCTCCAGTATACAACAATGTCCAGCACATGATTTACTTTCAAAGCTTTGAAATACACTTGAAACTGTTCATGCAGTCAGTACATGTACAATATTGCCAAGTGGATTATCCTTCACTGGTAGAGATCACTAACCGTTTGATTCAAATTGCGACATAGAGCCATTAGCCTATCATGCTTCACCACAGTGCAGCTGTACAATGTAATTCGATCCTTTTGACCTGACCCACTACTCACTATGTACATGTACTTGCATAGAGGTTCTACAGTCAGTGCGCACTGTTAGCATGACCTGTGACCTGGCCCCAAGGTGATGATACACACATAAAGACACTGTTGTGATATCTTGGAAGGTAGTGCATATACAGTGTACACAAATGTACATTGTACATGGGGCTGGCGACTTTCGTTTTTTAACTTTATGATACACATTTCAATGAGATTCAATAATGATACAGTTAAATAATGTGATTTAAATGCTATTATAAAACTGTTAATACAGTTATAACAATTTTCAACTTATAAACACACACAGTACACATCCGGTTTGGGGTCCTGTGATGTGTTTGTTGATTAGTATTTTCTTTTGATGTTATTTTAACGTTTTTATAATGATATACAAATTATTTAAAAAGAACATGCGTTTATTTTAAACTGAGACATTTTAAAAACGTTTTAAAACTGTTTTAAAACTGTTTTTAAAACGTTTCCTAAAAACGAACATTTTGTCCATAATATATGGTTTAAAATAGGTTGTGATTTAACGTTTTTATAACGTTTTGATGGAACAATTATTTTTTCTTTAAATCTGCTTTAAACTGTGACGTTTTTAAAACGTTTCAAAAAAACGAAACCTAATTAAACCCAATTCAAAACGTTTTGAAAACGTTTTGTGTTTACTGGATTGGAGGACACGTTTTCAAAAATTCATTTAGGGAAAATTTATTATTGTAACAAAACAAACACATCACATAACGAAGCAACAATGTTTCATTGTACCTACAAAAACTATGACATAATTTTCTGTGTTCAAAATAAAGAAATATAAGACCAAAAACAAAGCATCCGTGTGCAGAAATAAGTGTCTCCGGAAAAGTCATTTGCATAGTTAACGGAATTGGGCAGAAGAATTTTACTAATAGAATGTTAGCTACACTATTGATCTAGTCTTTCACTGTATTCTTTATTTCTAAGGATTCTCGAAACAGTCAAGAATACTTTAAGAATTCGTCTTCGTCAGCGTTACCGTTCAGAATCGAAATGTCCGCCATATTTCGTTTGTAAATGAGAGCCCTTACTTGATTGGTAAAACCGTGAACCAAACTGAGTGTGCTATGTTGCTATGTAACCAATCAGCTGCTGCGTAAGGAAACGTATGGCTCCTTACTTACTACACAGAACTGAATGCGGTTTTGGGTAAACATTGAGGTGCCCGACTATCTTGTGAGAACACTCACGATGCAGTATACACAAGTCATTGCTATTATAACAAAATTTCATCAAGGTTTCGTTTGTTTTGTTTGAAAAACTTTTACACTAGTCCTCTAGATTACTGAGATTGAGATTGAGAAGGAAAAACCAACAATGATTGCATTTTTGGTCTTACAAACTGTTCACTGTGGCTTGCTCACGTTTGGCTCTCCAAATGTTTGGTGCATTCGTCTAAAGAAAGAGGCCTACCGCCCAAGCCCACTATAAACAAATATAATTTAAAAAAATAAAAATAATATTTTTAAGCATAATTCCATTCCTCCGATATAAAGTAGATAATATTGTTTTATCCTTCTCTAGGGCTAGGGAACCTATGATCAGTTAACCAATTTTAATAAATGTTTACCAGCATAATGACAACACTTTCACATTTGTTTTCTTGTTTTATGGAAACAATCATTTATTTTAAGTTTGTTCTTTCAGCTGCATGAATTTCTCACACACATACCCACATTTACATGTACACTAGTACAAATTAATTATATTAAACATAATATTAATGCTAAGTATAATTAAAAGCAACTAAAGGACGCCCAGGCAATTAGTAGACTGGTATAAAGCATCAACGATGAAAAATTTGTTGTATGTTCCCTCTTATCTCTGGAGTGGATCCATTTGCAATACAGCATTTGGTACACTTGGTCGTGAGTATTGCTTAAAATAAGTTTACTATTGATACTAAACGGAAGCCACAGAAAGCAATGAACATGGCCTTTTCTTTATCTTAAAGTCATTATACAGAATTGAAAACTTTATGAAGTTCACACTGAAACCTTTTTTTTCTGTGAAATATGAATTCATAATCAAGAAAACTGTATCTGAAACTCTTTAAACAAATTCACTATATTTAATTACTGATTTCGGTTGTGAGAACCCAAAATAACGACAATGTATTTACGTGCTGACAACTAAGCATACTTTTTTACTATTTTCTCCTGACTCACACAACGGATTGAGCAAAATGTTCACAGATTTGTTTTTCAAGTATACGGTTGATCACACAAAACATCAATATTGTCTGCAACTATTTTTTGTTGGCTGTACCAATCCTCTATAATACCTAATAAACAAACAATTAGGCAATTACCTAGCAGTACTTTGTTACAACATAAATAATAAATGACCGAAAAGGTAGGGTGGTAGATTGTTTTTTTTGTTCTATGTAAAGGCTTATTTATAGGCAAAATTATACAGAAAGATACTATAAAATCACGTGAAAGTTTCAGCTGAATACAGTGTCTAAAATGCTGGTAAAACAGTAAAAAACTTTCGGGGTATTTACACAAGAACGCAAAATCCATCCACGTTTAGCGAAGTGACAGATATCTCTGGTTGCAGCATTCTTGAACGGGACACCATTGCACCAACCCACAGCAATCTGGCCGGGTTACAATATCAGGAAGACACCAGTCACTGGTCAAGTTCTCCTGCTGCAAGTACCTCCTGACAGAATCTTCCAAAACTTTAACTTGATACAACGGTAGGTCAGTCACAGAGAGGCCTGAATTTTGAGGTAAAAAAAAAGTACCAGGTTAGGTAACATAATTACATAAATACTCAAAATAATATAAGGTTATTGAAATAACCAGGGTAACTGTACACAGAAATGTCTTAACCTGAACGTAAAATGGTCAATTTAAAGGCTGAATATTTGCATCTGCACAGATATCACAATTTTAAAAAAAATTGAGTACAGCGACCCAGTTGGGACAAGTCAAGACCAAAATGTACTATAAATACAATAAAACAAAGTGCAATTCGAATAAAAAAAGACTTGTATTGCACAATACTATCATACTAAAATATTAATTGAGGAAAAAAAAGGCTAAATCACTTTGCGTATGATCATCATACATGGTGTACATAAAAGCAAGGATGAATGTTTGGTAAACTTCTTGGGCGCACTTGTACTTCATGCATTTCTGATAAAGGAAATGTTTTACCATCTCTGGACTAAAAAAAATGAAGTTTTTGTCTCTTGTTGTAATGACAAAATTCAGCATGATCACACCAAGACAAAACGAATAAAAAGCAGCCAAAGGATTGTGTTTACAACAAACGTATTGGCTACAGTGTTGTTACTGTCAACTCGCCCACTCCAAAGTTGCCCACTACAAAGTCGCCGCCCTATTAAGACGCATTGTTTTTGTGTACAACGTTTTTGGGGCCTTAGTTTTTTCACCTGTCTCGTTAAATTTTGTTTTTGCCATGATGCCCCTAATTCAGACAAAAATGCCGTGGTGCCCTTTTCACATAAATGCTATCTCTGCCTCCTCCTCATCGGCTTGACATAGTATGCATCCCTTTTTTCAATTGCGTTGTATGTTCTGACATGAATATTGGCCAAATTCATGAAACAAGAAATGAATTCAACTTACCAGTTAACTACTTTACATTTAATAGAGCTGAAATTCACAGAAATAAAAATGTGTACCTACCACTTTTCTGTTGGTGATTCAAATGGTGCAACTCCAGAAATAACATAACTACAGAAGATGCACAAAATAAATAAAAATAAAAATAGTTGAAGTAATGAATCTAGAGTATACATTATGTACATGTCTAAAATTAACACGTACACATCATACATGGTACTTCTTGTTGAATGCACGTTAACTTCATGTTAAGTTAATAAACACAAACAAGAATTTGAAATTGCATCCTTTCAACCAAACTGCAAAGTCATCTGGATCTACGTACGGCGGGACTACAGGTAATACTGTAATTGATGGACAGCTGGTAATGGTTACATCTGTACGTACATGTATCATTGTATATGTTCTCATAAAACATTTTTTTTTATCAATAAATTATAGGTGCTTGGCTGTAGGCCAACAACTCGAGTTTTTAAAAGTTTTAATTTGTACCATAAACTTACACATTGGAAGATTCTGAAATGTCCCCCTTCATTTTATTCAACATTTTCTGGTCCAACTCCACGATGGTGTTGACGTAACCGGTGTCTCAAAAGGGGGGTAGCAGTGGCACTGATGATTGGACAGCAGATCTATTAAAAGTTAAAAATATTTTTTTTCGTGTTAAATTTAAGGCTATCAAGAAGTAGACCTAATGAAGAATATATATCAATAAAAATAAATAAAAATACATGGCAGCATTATGTGATTGTTTTACTGTTAAGAAGTATGAATACTTAGAGAGCCTTTTCATTCAATCGAACGGCACGCTTTGAGTTTGACACTATCAAAATAGGCCCACGATTTCTGGCAAACCAAAATGCCTCCTACAGAACAGAGTGGTCACATTGGTATTAAAATAATCAAGATTTATATAAAGAAAACTCACTTCAGTGTGTGCATATCAAGCAGCAATCTCGCCAGGTCAGCGTTCGAAATACTCAGTCCCATGGCTTTACTTCTCCAGGTATCTTCCTAGTCCTACGTCCAAGCACCGACGACACAGGACCCTTTCAATTTCATGCTGGATGGAACTTGGAAGTAACACCTTTTTGAAGTTTTCTATACCTGACATGGCGTTTGACCGACGCACTCTGATCGTTTTAGGGCCTATTTTGTCAACTTTGGCCTCCCAATTTTCTTCCTGGGTTTATTGGCAACCGTTGAATCCAGTTTAGATCTAGTAAATTGACCTTTCAGTCTCTAACATCGATAAAAGCCGTGGTATAACTTATGAAGATTGCAAAGATATTTTTTATCGACAACGCGAGTGTGTGTACACAGCAACTCCAAACAACCTCGCACGCGCGGAAACTGTGCTCACCACTATACACGACAAACACAAAATAGATATTCTCCTATTTTACTGGGTACGAGTAAACATAAACATGAACCATTTGCGAATCTTTCCAACTGAAAATGTACAACTATTATCGGGTGTGTGAGGGCAGCATTCAACGAATTGTCTTCAAAAAAGACTTCTCGTGATATTGTTTTACTAATTTCTCAAAAACTACAGCACCTCAGCCACTAATATTTCAAGGGAAGCTTTCGACTATCATTATCTTTAAACCATGTAAGTTTAGTGTGAATCTGTGAGCTTTTTTGTTTTGTATCATACCAGAAGTATAGAGCTCCTTTAAAAGTTAATGAATAAGAGTTCAGAAATAAAGCTATATGTAACCGAGTTGGTTGGGCTACTCAGGATGTGACACGATTAAAGGTAGTCAGAGTTTTATTTTTATGAAATTCAAGTTAATTTATTTGGCAGCGGTTGAATTTATTTAGTACAAAACGACAGTCATAATTGTTTAGGCTATCTGGAATGAACAGGGCAGGAAAAAGTGTTTTTTAAGTTATTGAAACTCACACATGTTATCCTTAAAATATTTACACATCAAAATCTTTAACCAAAAGAAATACATCATTTCCAAAGCCTATCTCGCTTCCACAATAATCATAATTACAATAAGGAGTGGTCTTTTCTTACTCAATTAGTACTTATTTTAATACAATCTATGAAAATGCACTTGGTTTCAAGCTGAAATGTGTTAAAGACACGTACCGAAGTTAAATGGAGGCCGTAGATATAAATGTGGCGGCCGAGTATATCTCCACAAGATGAGAACGAATAGTAATAGGCTATCAATTGCATTTAAACTAAAGGTTTCAAGACTGCTGGATAACTCGGGTGAATTATTTCCCTTCCAGTTTCCAACAGATATTTAATAAAACAATAGTCTAAATTTTGTTCATTTTTAAATGAACCAAATTTAGACTATTGTTAAAAGATTCTTTCAAATAAGACATAATTACCGTGATGTCGATATTTAGCAAATTTCACCTACTCTTCAAGTTCTTTGTTAGACAAATATCAACTCGACAGATCGTTGTAAAAATTGTAGCTTTTCTATTAGAAGTCATAAAATAATATCAACAGTGCGAATAAAATCAAATTCTAGATAGTTATAAAGTTAAAGCCACTTACCAGGACAATTGTGCCACTCCACCTATGCCTCCACAGAATACTGGCGGAATATGACGACAGGGGAGCTAGCTATCGCACGGCCCCATATTATACTTTAGCATAAAATGTGCAAGCTCACAAATTAAGGTGTGGCATCACTGGCCATCAGCAGAGGAGTGCCTTATTGTACTTATGCTTCTCTCCACGAAGACTTCAAGGAATGAACGGAATGCAGCGAAAGTATATTATTATATAATGCGCTTTATGCAAATTAATAAAACGTGCTGGTACAAACGCTGCAGGCGCTGTTTAGCGAGCTTTGCCAATACATTACCTCATTACCTATACATTACATCATTATAGATAACATACAACGAAAGTAGGGGGAACATGTGTATACACAGAGGCCTGGCAGCACAGTCTGGCTGGTCACAATCACCCCGGGAAAATTTGAATGAACTAGTCCACTTCAATAAAGAAGTAAACGAGTTAACCTCAACTGATCCAATCTATAGTGTACTTAACAATATTTCTGTAAAACTATGCCAAAACATCTATGACAACTGCACAGAAAAGAGCTACAAAATTTCCGTTGGGTGAAAGGCTGGTGAGGACTGCTTAAGCTTAATGCACTAAGAGAGAAATAATTTCCTACGGCGACCCCGACAAATGAGTCACTTCAACAAGAACAAATTCCTTTATATACGTCCGAATTAAAGGAAATTTGCTGACTGACGCCGCCAAACTCAAGATTCAAGTTCATAGAAAAGTATCTGGAGTAAGTTTGAGATAATATATACATGTGTCATAATTAAGTCGCATCTTTTATTGTATCTTCTGCCCATTGTGCATAACTAATTCCGCATGATACAATTCTACCTAGGCATTTCAAAGCAGTATTACCCAATGGGTAGAAAGAATCAATTCAACTCATCAGCCCAATGGATGGCCTCAGACCTTGATGTAAATAAATCAGATGGCGTAGTCGACAGGGTCAGTGACAAAGTTCCACTCAATTAATTTCACAAACAACAGTCATAATATCATCAAGTTGGCAAGTGCAAACCGTCTGCATTGAACTTCATCCCCGCACCACTGATGGGTGACTGAATTTCACCGGGTGCTGCTCAAAAGTTCGTCGGTCTTCATGCCTTCTGAATTTCCCTGATCTCATCAGCGAGTCAACCTTTAAGAGACAAGCACTCTCTCTGTTTTATTAGAAACATTTTCAGCGTTGGATAATTTTTTAAGCGAACTCTCAATAGCAGGAAATTTCAGCATTTTGTCGTTGGAGATTTCGGTAAAGTGTTAACCCACCCTCCCACCCATAAAAACCGTTTCACAACGATAACATTTAGATGACTCGTGAAACTGATATGTGGAATTAAATTGGTACAAGAAGTACTGTGTACTAGATACAGGGTTGAAATACTAGCCTCTTAAAAGTTAGACTGTTACACTTGTAATTTAATTGTACCAACATTTAAGACAATCTGTATTTATCAAAAATCTGCACACATTGAACTCACTTTTGAGATTGTTGTACCTACTTCCTGATAGCATTATTGAAATTTAGAGGAGATAATTTATCCTTTAGAAAAAAAAAGACTTGGATCTTTGACACGTTAATCATTAGTCTTTAAATAAAGCTTGATTGGAAATTGGAAGGGTTGGAAATCAGTGTAAGAATTTAAGGTTATTCCGAACTGTTTAATAACACTGTGTTAGGTCATTTTCCCTCCAAACTGCGGGTGAAAGCTGAGACAGGACAGGAGGAGGAGGAGGATCAGAGTGTATTTCCGAATCCTTTACTCCCCCCATGAAAATCCTTTACTCCCCCCCATGAAAATCCTTTACTCCCCCCATGATCACTAGAACACCATGAAACTTGTGTTAAATTCACTCAAGGATTTCATTCACTGAATGTAAGTGTTGTATAGTAAATTTCACATGAAAATTAGGAAAGTTATTGTTGTTTTGTGCTGCTAAAAGTCGGTTGTGTGACGACTTTCATTCCCATGCTATTTTCTTGTACTTCCCAACCAAACAACACAACAAGACGCAGCGCAGTAAACAGTCGTTTAATTGTTTCACACGTCCAATTGTTTCACACGTCCAGCTACGTCATCCTGAAAGCCTCTCGGAAAGTGTCCCCGACGGCTTTTGTTTCATTTTCTGCTGCGCGCAGGCACATGCGAAGCACTTTTAATAATTTTTTTCGGGGTAAATAAAAATTATGAAACCACTATATTTGGGTTTTTTGTACTAATAAATGTGTAATGCTCAAAATGGTGAATTTTTTTTTGACTATTTTGTTCCCTCTTTAACTAGGTTAGCTTCGATAATCGTAGTTATTGGTCACATTGATTACACCCAAGATCTATCAAAGACATGCTCCTAGCGCATTTTTCAATAATAAAAAAGTTACAAACATGAACATTTAACAAGTTCGGTGCGAATGACGAATTAACTCGCGAGATAAAATGTTACTGACACTAGGAGGACGAGTTAACTCGCCAAATTTACATATGAACGCCCTTACCCTCAGCGCGAGTATTGTGTATGGGATTCAGTTGTAGTTGCATTACGAGGTACCAGGCTATCTCTGGTGTAATTTACTAGCGATTGGTGGCGCTATTGAACTTTTGTGGACACAGTTTCGCCGATGAATACAACGATTGAGATGACATTTTGTTGACAAAATCAAGATGGCGGCCTCCACAAGAAAACGCGTGTACAATGACACAGAAATTCTTGGTATAATTCTTGGGTTATTTGTCGTCAAATTCCGATTCATCAAGTTCAGAGGAAAGTAGAGGTAACAGTTTGGATTCGGATTTTGAAAATAATGAAAACAGCGAGGGTTCAGAAGTTAGCGGAGTTAGTTCTGATGATCAATTACTAACTTTGAGTTGACCCTATAGTGATAGTCTTTTGACGAATATTTTTGTTGGATGCATATCTGGAGATGGTGAAACGTGAGTAAAACAAAAAGAGAAATGTAAAGGTGTTTTCCCCTGTTATATTGTGACATGTTTTGAGCTTTTTATGTCAGAAAATGTGTCATAAAGAATAAAATTATGCCAGCACTTGCACTTTTTTTAAAATTATAACATGTTTTCTCTGCTAGTTTTATTAATAATATAAACTTGTAAATGAATTAAAAATGTCTTGTTCATATCTCTGTGGTAAGCCCTTGCAAGGCTCTGCACAGTCTGCCACTTCTTTCTCCATGGCTTTGAATGGTAGCCACTTTCAAGAACTCTACTTGCCAAAACGGGCGCCCAAATGGCCACCCAAATTGAAGACAATATTGGTCAAATTTGAAGGGAAAAAACATCAAAACTTAATTAAAATACTAGCGGGATGCCGCGCAAGCGCGGCATCCCATAGGTGGATGCGACTCTTGCCTACAAAATTTTGCAAAGGGGGGTAATTGGAAAGGATATCAGAGGTTATCATTTTAAGAATTGGTTTGGTAAAGACAGTTAAAATCAACACGCAATGAAGTTTAGTCTTATGATAAAATTTTGAGCATGCAAAGGTGTTGAGTTGGGTCCAAACGCTGCCTTCCCTCACCCTTCTTGCCCCTTTTCCAGACTACGAAGCATAAGTTGGGGTTCAGTTTTAATATTTGGGAAGAATCATAGCAGTTGTATAACCACTCTAACGTTTGTTACCATATTCATCCATGTGTGACGGTCATGAAACTATCTTGCGCATGCCCGCAATCTATTTTTAGTAGCTTTATCTATTACGTAATACTACCAGAGTAGCGCCCTCAGCGATTTCATTTTCGCGGGCTTCATAATATCCTTAGGCGAAGACCTAAGTGCATCATATGTTTCTCTTCGTCAACAGATCTTAATGTAAATAAACAACCAGCTTTGGAAACAAGTATATAAGAACTTCCGGATCAATGGAGCACCCTCAACATCATCCCTGTTCCAAAATCCGGGGACCTCACATCCACCGACAACTACCGGGGCATCAGCCTGAGCTCTGTCATGGCAAAAATATTTAACTAGATGGTTCTCAACCGTATCTACCCTGCTCTAGACCCTCTCCTAAGAACAGCTCAAAATGGTTTTCGCCAAAAAAGGACAACTGTGGGTCAAATCATTGCACTTCGGAGGATCATCGAGGGCGTCAAGAGCAAGAATCTTCCTGCTGTTCATAGACTTCAAAAAGGCTTTTGACTCAATCCACAGGGGGAAGATGCTCGATATCCTTAGTGCATATGGGATACCAAAGAAGCTTGTGGAATCTGTGGCAGCATCCTACTCTTGCACATGGGCCAGGGTCACCACACCTGACGGAACTAGCGAACCGTTTAACATCTCTGCAGGAGTGCTACAGGGCGATACCCTCGCTCCTTATCTCTTCATCATTGTGCTGGATTATGCTTTGAGGAGGGCCATTGACGGGAGAGAGGAGGAGTTAGGTTTCACCTTGACACAGCGCAAGAGCCGGCGAGTGCATCCAGTAACAGTCACCAATCTGGATTTCGCCGGTGACATAGTTCTGATCTCAAACACTGTGGAACAGGCTCGTACCCTTCTCCTATCGGTGGAGGAAGAATGTTTGAAGACGGGATTACATCTCAACTCTGGGAAGACCAAAGTGCTGGCATACAACACAACTGGCGCTACCGTCCACACCAGAGATGGCACGCTGCTGAAGATCGTGTCCGATTTCAAATATCTTGGAGCGTATGTCGACTCAAGCGGAAAAGACATCAAGACCAGACGAGGATTGGCGTGGTCAGCACTTCACAGCATGAAAAGTGTATGGTCGTCAGCCATCAGTACAAAGCTGAAAAGGTCGCTCTTCATCTCCACGATTGAGTCCGTCTTACTCTATGGTGCAGAGACGTGGACACTCACAACCAAGGAGGAGAAGTCACTGGATGGATGCTACACTCGCATGCTACGTATAGCCCTCAACGTATCGTGGCAGGATCGTATGAGGAATGATGACCTCTACAATGGCATTCAGAGAGTGACTCACAAGACCAGACAGCGTCGTCTTAATCTCGCTGGCCACTGCGTCCGCCACCCTGAGCTTGCTGCCCACCCAACCATACTGTGGAAGCCCACCCAGGGCACTGCCTCAAGAGGGACACTGATCTCACATCTGCAGAGGAGCTGCGCACCTGCATGGTAGATCGAGACAGCTGGAGGATGAGGACTCAGGGACTGGCTCGTGATATCGTCACTACCCAGGCGATCCCGACACAATGAATGAATGAATATAAGAACAGCCGTGTCAAGTGTGAGATGTGTTAAGTCAGAGGGGTCACAATGGTGGAAGATCCGATTTGAAGAACGAATCAACAACTACCCCCAGTTCTTCAACCAAAATTTCAACCTCTCTAAGCTGTTCGAGAAACTTGACCGGCACCGGAACCCGGCACCTGGCACCACAGCGTTGGCTCCTCACAGCCCGTTGATGAGCACACTGAGCCCACCAAAGCCACCGTCTAGATGTCTGGAGAACAACATTACCGGCGAAACGACACTTATGAATTTTGAAAAGTGAAACAAAGTTTGGACATCTGGCAGTGAAGCTACTACATGAACATACTGTGAAATACAACATTGCTACTTGAATTCCAAAATACGGAATAATTGCTGACCGTAGCAAATAAAGCAGTCCAACAACAATAACTTTTAAACTTCGTTGCTACCTTCAGGCTCGTGTTAACCACACAGATTAAGGTTCACAATAGAACTGTTACGCAGCATTGTTAAGCTGATTTAACCACTTGTAACTTTGACAAGGCATAACATTAGTACTGCAATTACTGCGCTCAAAGCAAAAACCCGCTTCAAAAGTGAACAGAGTTACGCCTTATTTAACTAAATTGATTCTCACTGTACTGTGCGTTAAAGGCGTAATTCAGCTGCATATTTTAAGTGGACGCTTTGAAATTCGGCGTTTGGTATTTTTATGCTTGTCAAAGTTACACTGTTGAATCGATTGAATATTTAGTGGGAAAGTAGTGTGACCTATATACTTACCTGTTTCAGTTGTTGAAGGTACATTTAACAGATCAGTGGAATTTGAATCTGACAATCAGTTTGTTTTTTTGTTTTGTACTGAGCTTGATATTGAATTGTACTATTACTCATTGACTAGGTTGAAACAAAATCAAATTGTTCATTATTATTAAGTGTTTGCAAATTTAAGTCACGCATGCAGCATGGCTACCTCTAGAAAACAACCAACAGACGAACTGCTATATCAATCTCCGACGTCAACTCGTTGGCATCCATCAACCCGAAACCGAACTTTGTCAACTCCAGTAGACAGCCGTCACCCACGCCAGACTTCTTGTCAACCTACCACTCTACCAAATCCACCACCACTAGCAGACGACCGAACCACCAGTGAACGATTTCTATCTGACCTTGACACGTCGACTCAGGTCTAGGAATCTGCTCCCACCGGAGTTGCAACAGGAAAAACCAACACATAATACCTCCAGACCGGCAACCAGACAAAGTATTTCTCCTTCAGTATACCGTGGTACACCACCGCCGAGACACCACCATCATTCAGTCTCTATTCAGAACCCTTATTATCCGTCAATCCCAAGCCAGAGTCATCGTTCCATCTCATCACTTGCTGCCAAGAATCACCATTCTACATCAACTCCAACCCAGAATTATCCATCTACTCCTAATCCATCTCATGCCTTCTCATCAGGTCAAACACGTTCCTATCTACACTGGTTGCGAGGGATCTACGATTGAAATTGAAGATTGGGTCAGGGATACAAGATACTTGATAGAGACAACGGCAATACCTACCGAAATGCAGTTTTCTACTATTGTAAGATACCTTGGAGGAGCGGCGAGAAAATTAGTCCTAAATCTACCACCTGATCAACAGACGATCAACTTCGCCTTTGCAGAGCTCAAGGCTCAGTATGGTGACAGTCTGATGTCCGGTGACCCATTTCATCTGACATCAGCACCTATCCTGGCGTATGCAGATTTCACAACCCCTTTCATCCTTCAGACCGATGCGTCCGGCGTTGGACTTGGGGCAGTTCTTAGTCAAATCCAGAATGGGACCGAACGCGTCATTGCCTACGTCAGTAGAGGACTGAACCCCGCACACGGCTGTTTCAATTGCATAGGCTAGGCTATGCACAAAATAAGTATTGACGTTCGAGTGGCTGTTAATTCATTACTCCAATGATAATTGTGACGTCACAAACATGGCGCCGCCCAGGGTGAAAAAAAGAACGACACAAAAACTACGACAGAAAATAATATAAATGAAAAATCAAAGCATGAATTTGATGGTCAAATAAGGTTTATGATGGAGTTTGGTATTTCCAATTAAATAAATGACTTGAGGTCCAATATTTTCTCTTTAAATAAAATAATTCCGATATTTTAGCGGTTCCCAATCCCGTGACCTAAATAACGGACTACCGACGAAAGGCTTGCAAAAGGACCCCAAATCTCCTCAAAAATCCAGTGGATTCAAAATTATTTAAACCTTTTACCTTATGTCCAAACCCAGATTTATTCAAAAATACTGACCGGAGGTTTGGGCAATGTCCTGTTTTTTTTAAATCGTATGACAAAAAAAAGGGAAAACACGTAAATGAGTTACATGAGAGTCGTGAAAGTTTTACAGGGGGATCGCTGGTCTTCCGCACACACGGCGGCTTGTTGCGCTTTCGCGCGGAGAACCATTATGTGTGGCGGGATAATAAAAGTTTACAAACAAAACTTGGTAAACTTTCACTTCGTACTCAATGGATCCGTGAAGTACGATTGTGGATTTTTATTTAAATTGTTTAAATTAAACCAGTTTTTCCAATGCATTACTATGAGTTTCAAATTCCACGAAGTCTCTCTCGGAAAAATTTGTAGGATCTGCACGAACAGACTTCACCCAGGATCGAAAAGTGCAACTAGAAAGCTGGTATTATGTGAATCCGTCAGAAAGGAAATCATCAATGTTTTTGGAGTGAGTACTTGGTTAGACGTACCCGACCAAAACCCTTCGAAAATATGTGAAAAATGCACTCGTAAAATCAGGCACTATAATTCTGGTACAACCTACGATGTAAATAATGTAGGAAATCAACAAACTGTACAAACTGATTGGCCTAAACATTCCCGTACAGGCAGATGTTTCGTTTGTGACCTCGTGAAAACTCAAGCAAAAGGAGGAGGTTCACATAAACGTAAATTTCCCGAAGTCCACATCCAAACTACAAGCCTTTGTTTTGATCCGTCAGTTTCAAACATTTTTGCCAACTTGCCCTCCAAAACATGTTCAGTGCCATCGAACATTGACATCATTGGCCATCAGGGGGAAGAATCTTTGTTTATTTGTGTAGTTTGCCAATGTGTGATTAGCCGCCCAGCAGTTCAGACATCATGCGAACATGTATTTTGTGCAACATGTCTCAGTTCATGCTTCAAGACTGCTTCTTGTCGGAAAATTAACTGCCCAACATGTAACTGCATTGTTGTTTATGAAGAAGTGACAAAAATTCCTCGCATCTTGAATGTCCAACTCGATAATCTGACAGTTGTCTGTAATACATGTAATAAAATTGGCAAACTGTCTCAAGTAGTTGACCATGAGTGCTCACCTATCAAACCCCCAAAACCCAAAGTGACAATAGTCAAATCATCTCAACCAATACCCCCTCCCAATAATGACGACTCAACTGCATTGAGGATCAGAACTGCTACAAGGGTCTTGAAGGAACTTGCATCAACTCATCAAGCAGGGGCACCCATACCCATTGAGGTAGAGGAAGTCACTGACAAGTGGACCTGGTTCAAATTAAAACAGAAGTCTGTTGTGTCCATAAAAACAGGTGGTCGGGTAAGTTCCTCATCCACAATTTTAAAAAAACAAAAAAACAAAAAAAAATTATAAATTGTAGGTAATTGTTGTTTGTATTTGAATTGTATTTATTAAAACCATGTTTCTAAAAATAAATTATCTCAAAGGTTTTATGTTTTGCATTTTGAACGGTTATGTAGTAATACTGAAGCAATTATATTTTCAAGATACTAACTTCATTTCACTGTATTTAATCAAGAACCTGCACTTCCAAGGTTTGAGAAACAAATATCTAAAATTATTTACTGCACTAACGATGACAAATTTTACTAAATTCTGTGCCTACTGCCTACCAAGTAAATGTTTAGTTATTACGCAAATTGTCTATAAAGAAAGTACAAAACTAACAATAAATGTAAGAAATTTTTCTGAATTTTATTTTATTATTATTGTTTTTCTCCCTCTTCTTTTGCTACTGTCCAGCCAACATACATACAGCAAGTTTCAAAGAACAAATCTGGTGCCGATGACAAAAAGCCAAGTAATCCTGATTCAAATGAAGCCGCATTGATGAGCACAGAAAAGTCAATGGCCATGATGCGGGCCTATAAAAAAAAATAAAAAATTTAAATATAATACAATCTATTCACACTTGACGAATACTCAACACATTTTTTTAAAACAATATCAGGTACATAAGCAGCAGCAATATACCTTCAGAGCGACAAATCCGTAAGAAGCAGAAAGTACTTCTCAAGGACCATCTGGAGGGGAAAACAGTTAAACTCCTTTTTAACAGCAACGCTGCAGATGGAGTAAATGGGATGAGACTTAAAGAGACACCATTTGTTTTTGTCAAAGACATAGGAGCCATGATACTGGACCATCTTGACCGCCATGATCAGTAAGATATGGCATAATGGCATCATACCAGACAAAGAAATATGGGTGAAGGTGGGAGGAGACAAAGGGGGAAATTAATTCAAAATGAATTTTCAAATTGCAAA
Source organism: Leptasterias polaris (assembly GCA_037783415.1). NCBI lineage: Eukaryota > Metazoa > Echinodermata > Asteroidea > Forcipulatida > Asteriidae > Leptasterias > Leptasterias polaris. The sequence continues at coordinate 281,215 of JAZGTN010000136.1, forward strand.
TTTAAGCCATCCCAACTCTCTAAAGAACACAGTTGTTTTTTCCTGCTTCGAGGCCACCGACTCCATGGCAAATATAAGGAAGACACTTCTACCTATATTTGAGCAGTTGTCAGAACTGAAAACCCTAGAGTGGCGGTAAGATTAAAATTTTCTCTTGGTTAACTTCTATCATATTCCAGACTACTGTTATAGCTGAAGAAGAGAGTGATACCAATCAGAAGTCCCTAATGTCCCTTAAATCAAATATAAAAAGGCCGAGGCTGAGGAAAAGTTGCAATTTAGCTGGACCTTTTCTTTACAAAGGTATTGTGTTAGATTCATCAATGTGATTTTAGTTTGTTGTATAAATGTTTATTTACAGTTTATTCACATAAACACACTTTCTTTCAGTGGACGTTCCTTGCGCATCTTCCTTTTTGGAGACTATGAACTGCTCAACAAAATGTATGGACTTTGCGGGTGTAATGGTAAGCTATTCTGTCAAACTGCCACATTAAAAACTAAATATCAATATAATCACCTGTATTTCTCTTGCTGTGGTGAATATTGGCTCTTGTTTTGATCCGTATGCACTGTATATGTAACAGTCAACCTGAAAGAAATATTTTTGAGAGTATTTTAATTTATAAATTCAACTTACGTATGTTTAATTTATACCTTTTTATGCACTTCAGCGCGCTACTGTTGTATTTATTGCTTAGCAAGTAAGAAAATAATGCAGCAGTCCATCACAGAGCGTGGGCCATGCTTGTCTCGCACGCTTGACAAAATCAACAGTGACTACAAGTTGTTTGTCAATGATGGTGCCAAACAGTCAAGGGCAAAGGACATCTCTTACAGTGTGGTGAATCCTCCTCTTGTATCAATTGAGACAGATCATGTAAGTAAAACTTTCAATAAGTTTTCACTAATATGTGTGTGAATAAACCACAGGTAATAACATAAATAACAACAATACATTATTAATTATTACTGTCAGGTTATTCTTCCTACCTTGCACATTTCCCTCGGAGTCTACAAAAAACTGTTTGACCTGCTTGAGAAGGAGTGCCATGGTCTAGATGTAGAGCTACTCCACTTGCGAGTCAGGACTGAAGACTTTGAGGGATGTACCAACTTTGATGACCAGGTAGTAGCTGAAAGAGAGAGACAGCATAGCCTCAAACAAATTCTGGAGGAAAAGCACAATGACCTCGATCGTGCAGAGGAAGAATTACCACTCCATGTCCTCCAAAACACCAAAGAAGAAATGGATGAATCCTTCCGTGACATAGCTGAAACTGTATTTAAACTTCGGAAAGATATACAGGACTTGGTAAATACACGTTTCCCTAAACTAAAAAAATTATTATTATTTGTGTACATGTACATAATTTAAAATAACATAAATGAATAATTTATTTTGCTTTGTAAACAAATTGTTTAGGATAATGAATTTATGTCAACCAAGCTTACCTACGCAAGTGGTCCAATTGCAAGCAGCCTCGATGAAGTCCTTCAAAAATACAAAGTGGAACGTCAAGCGTACCATGGGAAGGCTTTCGTGGGTAATCATGTACACAAGTGCTGTGAGGTAAAGTAGCAATAAAAATATGCATTTTCAAAATAAAACCATCACATGTCATATTGCATCTGGCACATGAACTTATGTACATAAAATAATATTTCAATGATGATATGCACCTTTTCCAGTAATTTTTCTTTCTATTTACAATTACAGCCAGAGATAATAGAAGCCCTTTCAAGTGTCCCCAAAAAGGCAATAGAAAGAAACCTGACTGACGACATGCCTCTTGCTGTCCAACAGCGCCTCAGAAAGCAGGCAGCAATTACCAGTGGCAAGTTCAAGGAAATATTTCTAAAGTTTGCCGATGTACACAGGGGCATCAATCACATCCGTGCCATGAGCGATAATGACATCGATCGTAAGGTAGGTAACTTTTTTGTTTAATGTCAATTTGATTTTAAAAAACTAATCAATGAAAGTAACATGCTTTTGTTTATTATTTGTTTTTGTGATGTATTAAATGGAAGCAACTTACCATTTTGTCTTCACAGATGTAAGTATATGCGAATTGCTACGAGCGTATCGTCATCTCTTTCCCAAAGAAAGCATCACCCCAAAGCTTCACTTACTGGAGGACCATGCAGTTGCTCAATTACGGAAATTTGGAGTGGGGTTTGGTCTACTGAATGAGCAAGGCGGGGAGCTTGTTCACTCCGAATTCAATAGGATCGGCCGGATTGTGCATGGAGTGCGAGACAACTTGGACAGGCTCATGGCTGTAATGCGACGTCATCATGTCTCCACCTGCCCTGAAGTTTCAGGAAAAATGGGAAGAGAAAATCCTTTCAAATAAATAAATTTACCCTCATGTGGATTATAGGAAGATTGTCTTTCATCTACATTTAGCCTCATAATAGTCATACTACTAGTACTACTGAATTTTGGAAACGAATAAAAAAAATTGCAGTTCATATTGATATTGTCATGTCTAGGCAGCATAATAATAAAGCAAGGACAAGAAGGAGGAATGCAGTCAGTAACTACACACAATTACAAACCATCGACACATGTCCTAAATCGTTGCGTCAGTAATCAGTCATTTTATGTAATCAATGGTTCAAAAAGTCAAAATATGTACAGCATTGTAGATTAAAAACCCCACAATTACAATTCAATGTTTTTATTTTCCCAGTTTGTCTTCATTCAGCGAGTTGTCCGAGCATTGTCAGGTGAACAGTCGTCGGGCAAATCATAATAATTGCTAAGCAGTATGCAAAAAAATTTCCCAACGACTGTTTTATGACCAAACATTTTCACAGGATATTTTTTGCGTCGATTGTGTATTTATAATTAACAAATTTCATTGCATTTTGGGGGCTGAAAATATAGCGTTTTATAATATTTAGACATTCATAACACCACAAATACCCTAAATTGCCGATGAAGTATGCAACTCCTAGTCCTAGCCACAACAAAAGAAAGCCAAGAAACCCCGTATTGTCGTTTATTTATACATCGTTTGGCAAAAGGTCGACTTGTCCATTCTTCGTCCTGTGTGATCATGAGCATCGCCATGACGCACGTCCACACGTGTAAAATTGTAAACGCTATACGAATGCACGGGGTGCAGACTTTGTTACGGGCATAAACCCTTGAAATCTTACTACTCTTTTCAGATAAATCACACTATGCCCAGCATTCAGTTTGGCATTTTCATATGAATTGGGCTCTAATAATTAAGGAAAATTATATATTTGTCGTGAATCCACCGGATTTCTATAGAAAAAATGTCCTCAAAAACCAACTATTTCCGTTAGAACCAACGTGGTTTTCCCGAATCACTGGTGTTCCGCTGAAAGTGTACTAAACTACGTTTTAATTAAGTTGGACACCAGCAAAACATACCCTATGCATAATTCAATAGATTCTTCGTTACATCACAAAATTTAAATGCCTTTCATAGCAACTAGGTTGATAAGGGAGTGTTTTCAACGTCACTATCAACACTAAAAACATCACAATAACATGTAAGCCACGCCCAGAAAGACTCCATGCACTAGTCACGTGACATTATTTTGCACTGTTCAAAATTGACCAACAGAGGGCGCACATTTTATGCGTTGAAACAGCCGTGCGCAGAGTCTCGATATCCAGCTCATAAACTTGAGTTTTTAGCAATGAAATGGGCCGTGACAGACAAGCTTCGCGACCATCTACTGGGAAACAGCTTTACCGTCCTCACCGCTAACAACCCCCTACTATACGTGACTTCATCGGCAAAACTTGACGCTAAAGGTCAAAGATGGGTTGCCGCGTTGTCCCAGTTTAACTTCACCATTAAGTACAGACCGGGAAAGAACAACACTGCTGCAGACGCTTTGTCAAGGAAGCCACAGAGTGATATGACTAGGAGCTCCATAGAATTCCAGCGAGAGGCAGTGACCATCCCCGCTGATAGTGTACAAGCCATCTGTGATGGATATCCTTCTACATCTCAACCATTTCTAGAATCATGTAATACTGTACACTGTGAGGTTATAACTCGACAAGCAGCTAAAACCACCACCAAACTGCAGAACACCATCGAAGAAGGGTTACCGCGTGTCTAAACAAGAGCTTGCCATTGCACAAAGAGACGACCCAGTCATATCTCGTGTTTTATTCTTCGTCGACCAAAATCTGAGACCGACAAAAACTGAACGGGTTCGAGAATCACCAGAGTGTTCAATCTACTTCAGACAATGGGAAAGACTAATTATCCAAGACAACATCCTATATAGACAAAGAAAGACACCAGATGGCAAGACATTATTACAGCTGATTCTACTTCGACAATTTCAAGCATTGGCAATAACATCTCTTCATAATGACCTAGGTCACTTGGGCTTTGAGAGGACGATAGATATGATCAGGAGCAGATTCTTTTGGCCCAAGATGGCGGAAGAAGTGAAGAAATGGTGTGAGCAGTGCAAACGATGTTGTCTGCGTAAAACCAGACCCAGCAAGACGACGAGAGTTCCATTGGTTAGCATCATTACAACAGAGCCACTGGAGTTAGTCTGCATAGACTTCCTTAAACTTGAAAAAGTCTGCATAGACTGCCTTAAACTTGAAAAGTCAAAAGGAGGATTCGAAAACATCCTAGTTATCACCGACCATTTCACTAAATATGCACTGGCTCATCCAACACGTGACCAAAAAGCATTAACCGTCGCCAAAATTCTGTGGGAAGATTTTATTCAGCACTACGGATTTCCTGTTCGAATTCATGCAGACCAAGGCCGGAATTTTGAAAGCAATCTAATAAAAGAGCTCTGAAAAGTTTGCGGCGTTAAGAAAGGTCGTACCACGCCATACCATCCTGAAGGAAACGGGCAGACAGAAAGGTTTAATCACACACTGTTAAACATGCTTGGCACATTAGAAACCAACCAGAAACAGGATTGGAAACAGCATGTAGGTGCAATGACGCACGCGTATAATGCTACCCGCCACGAGTCCACAGGCTATGCTCCCTTTCTACTCATGTTCGGACGTCATCCAAACCTCCCCATAGACTTGATGTTCGGTCTTAATCCCAGCGATAATGAAGACCCACCATCCTACGATGATTTTGTAACCAAGCTAAGAGACAACCTACAGTCCGCCTACAAAATCGCAAATGAAGTCACCGAGAAAGTCGAAACAAAAACGTCTTTACGACAGAAACACAACAGAGGCAAGTCTTCGTCAAGGTGACCGAGTGCTTGTACAGCACAAACACATAGTGGGAACTCAGAAGTTAGCAGATAGATGGGAGCCCCACCCATACGTGGTGGTATCTAAACAGCCAAATCTGCCAGTATATGTAGTCTGTTCACTAAACGATGGTAAAGAAAGAACACTACATCGTAACCTTCTTACCACATGCATGTTTTTACCAGTAGAAATGCAATCTCCTTCAGAAGATGACGCAGTCAAAGAAAAATCTCCTTCAAAAGAAGATGACGCAGTCAAAGAAAAATCTCCTTCAAAAGAGGACAGCGCGGTAGAAGTAGGAAAACCCGCAAGTCCAAATCTCCTTCAAAAGAGGACAGCGCGGTAGAAGTAGGAAAACCCGCAAGTCCAAACGGAGACGGCAAATTACAGAGGAACACATTTCAGCGACGAAGAGGTGGACATATCATTTATCCCTGTAATTATGCAGCCAAATAACACAAGAAACAGTCACTCAGAACTACAATCAGTGGACGTAAGTGAAACGTCCATTAACTATCTCCTTCCTGAGTTAAGTACAACACAAACCACTTCAATGGACAGTACACTCAAATCTTCATCAAAGTCCTCAAAAGAAAATCTACCATCAGTATCATCGCTTGATCATCCAAGTCCAGAAACAGAGATTTCCACTGACACGGAAACAACAAAAGAGGAACTTGAACTACCTCTACGTCAATCAAACAGACTCCGTAAACCAGTTGAAAGGCTGAAGTATGATTATCTTGGGCAGACAAAATTACATAGAATAAGAGTTGAAGATGAAGTGAAACAGCTCCAATCAAAGCTACTGGCTGGAAAGAAATTGTTGGCAAAATGGAAGAGCCCTCGAATGACAGCAAGAAGAAAAATGGCCAGCATGAGATTTTTCCTTCAAGAACATAGCTAAAAGCTTTTTGCTATTTCTATTTAATTTCCCCTCCTCCACAAGTTTTTATTTTCCAATATAAAGTATGTCCAAGAATGACAATGGTCATGGATGTATAACTTGCTGGTATTTAGCTATTTAATTAATTATTGGTTAGAGGTTTCATAATTATTGGTTAGAGGTTTCATAACAGTTGATTGGTTAGAGGTTTCATAACAGTTGAGTTACAAAGAAGTAGGCCAATAACTGTAACTTGTATTTTCTTTGTACATAATTTGGTTTATTACAAAATGTCGAGGTCAACATTTATTTCGAAAGGGAGAACAATGTGACGGTCATGAAACTATCTTGCGCATGCCTGCAATCTATTTTTAGTAGCTTTATCTATTACGTAATACTACCAGAGTAGCGCCCTCAGCGATTTCATTTTCGCGGGCTTTCCAGTTCATAATATCCTTAGACGAAGACCTAAGTGCATCATGTTTCTCTTCGTCAACAGATCTTAATGTAAATAAACAACCAGCTTTGGAAACAAGTATATAAGAACAGCCGTGTCAAGTGTGAGATGTGTTAAGTCAGAGGGGTCACACATGATTCATCCAACGCCACATCCCAAGATGCACACAAAATGCTGTGTCGGAACATACAATGTAGTAAATTATCTGTTCGCTGAATTTTTCACAGCTTTATTACCTGTAAGACGCATCTTCCACCGCTTCTTTAGGCCTACACGTAACATGTAGGCCCTATCTTTCAGTATAATGAAATTTGGAAAAATAAAACCGGAAGCACGGGAAAACGTGGCGGACATGAATAGAAAATAAGGGAACATTACCGGGTGATCGACGAAGTGAAGCACTTAGGTGATTGAGGGTGGATGGGACTTCTTCTCCTTATTTGGTCAATTTCTGATGCGCAGTCAAGCGGAGTAGAGGTGACTCACTTTTCATGTGTTTAAGGGCATTAATCCACAACATGTTGTGTTTGGGTACTGATGTCTTTTAGCTGTGGGAGGAGAATGCATGAACGAGTTTATTTGAGGGATAAGATAGGTGTAGGTGACGTTCAGGAGCATTGCATATCTTGAGCAGATGATGCAAATGAAGTTGTTGTACCTTATGTGTTCATTAATGGTTGGTTCACATTGTTGTACTGTTCAAAAATGGATGAAAATGTTTGACTGTAAAATAGTATAAGAAAAGTTCAGATTTGTGCACTTACCTATAGTCTGAGTTCAAGAGGGGTAAAGTGGCATTACAGAGATAAATGTTTTGATGTTATATGCATAGTGGTGTAAGTTTAATGTTGTGTTCAATATGTTTAGGGTCGGGGTTTGAAAGATGGGTGTTTTAAATTTATGTGGAAAAATTTAAACTTGCCTTGTGTGCAAGTTGGGCGTTGTTAAGGGGAAGGTTCTGAGGTTTGGTTTTTCCAGGGGATGACATATTGTGAAGTAAGGAATTCTGTAGGAAGAGAACAAATCCAACAAATATATGGAGTGTGCAGTTTTATTGGGAAGGTTAAATTACAATGAAGATCTTGGGGAGCTGTGGTATTTGAAAGATTGAAGTATGACTGTTAAGTAAAAGTTAGTGAAATATGGTTTGTGGTTAAGGATGAGTTGTAAAGTGTTAGTGATGAGGTAGGTATGGTGAGATGGAATGCAAAATGTTGGGAATGTAATGAAGAGTAAAGGGAGTGTAGTGTCAGTCGCATGAATTATTAAGAAATTAAGTTAGAGTAATCAAATTGAAACGAGTTTAAATTCATTAATGAAAGGTGGGTACTCACGTGAGGATTGCTGATATGAATAGCCAGATGCAGTGGTAGTGGATCTTTGGGGGTGGGTTAAGATGGAAAGAGTGGTAGGGTATTAATTGTTTAGAGAACTTTGGTTGGAGAAGCAAAAGTGGAGTTGACTCTACTGTAGAACTTCTAGGTAGACAATATTTTTTGTGAAGTAGGAGTCGTTGGTGTGCTCTGTTGTCATGAGTTTAAGAGCTGCGGAAGAACCAACTCTTGACATGGCAACGAACAGTTGGCCATGGGTAAAGACGGGCTTATGATGGAGAAGTCCAGCTTGCTGGAGGGTTTGACCTTGGCTTTTATTGATAGTCATGGCAAATGATGGGCAACTGGAAACTGCGGTAGAATTTGAATGGGAAGAGGTTGTCAGCTGGCATCATAGGGATCCTGGATATGAGGATGGGTGTTGAACCTTCTGCATCTGAAATAGGTAGAGCGTGTATGAGGTTGGTTGTCATACTGGTTATGATGTATGTTGAGCATTTGCATTGTCTCTGAGCCAGATTTAAAATTTGGAGTAGCATGATTGGCGTATTTGTGTTGAGGGTAAGTTGGTGTGGTTGGAATCCCAGATGGCGTTAAAGTGTTGAGGAATTCTACTGGGTACATTGTAGGATTCTGGTCTAGTGGGACTGTGTCAGCACTTCGATATGTGTGCAACTCTCCAGGAAGTGTTTTGAGAATCGTTTCGTTTATTTCGTCCACACTTTTGTTTGTGGTAGCAAAATTTGCACGGGAGCACATCCATTCTTTGTTGGTGTAGTTATTTTGCAGGTCAGGGAAGACATTTGATATCAGTACGAAGGGTCACAGGAATTTCAAGCATGTTATCTTCGTTTGTTGGTTAAGAACCGTTGCCTATTTAAGAAGAAATTTTGAGAATGCTTGTGCATCTTCATCTCCTGTCAAGTGAGATCTGATGTTAGTTGTCAATATGAGTGATGATATCTGTCCTCAGAGATGATTTTTTCAATGATGCTTGGACGATATTGGCTCTTGTGCTATGCCTAACAAGGGAGCGGATTTGGCGGAAGTCACCTTTCAGTATTAAAGTTGTCTTGCGTTGTTCGGCTAACGGCTTCGAATGCATGCCTGTGGTGGGTCATTAGGGCTTCATCCCAGATGATGATTCTTGCAAGGCGTATGAGTTCAGCTGTAGAGTCTCGAGGAGAAATATTGCAAGCGGAGTTGGTTAGTACTTGGAGAGGTATTTTGAAGCGTGAATGGGCTGTTCTTCCACCTGTTTAAAGTGTGGCTGCAATGCCAGAGGAGGCAACAGCAAATGCCACATGTCCTTGTGAACGCACTTATGCAAGAAGAGTATTGAACAGGAAATCTTGCCTGTGCCTCCTGGAGCATCAATGAAGAAAATGCCACCTTCATTAGTTTGGAGGGCTGTGGCGTTTGTTGTAAAGGCAGTTGTTTGGTCCCCTGTCATTTTAGCTGTGTTGGTATCAAAAATTCTCTGTTTTTGCTGCGGGTTGTATTGTAACTCTTCACGGAAAGATTGAGACAGCTGAGTTAGTGGAGAGGATGAAGTGAAGAGACTGTAGAAGGGCTCAGTTTGTTGTCTTTGATGAATTGAGCACTTGTACAGATGAAGTAGACGTGAAGCACAAGTTGGAGAGAAGAACAACCTAAGTGAAGTTGGGAAGGAGAACAACCTAAGTGAAGTTGGGAAGGGTTGTTTGTCTGTACAGCCCCTGTGTGTATTTGAAGTCCAATTAGGAAATGAAGAATTGTGAACTGTAACACTAACAGATAAACATATGGGAAGGGTAGTTTTTTGTGTCTCGTTTTGTGTCCAACATGCATGATACTCTGGTTGGTCGATTGGAATTACAAATTAATGGAGAACAGCATGCTGTCAAAAGAAACAAAGTGGATGTTAGAGATCGAAATAAATTATATCACTGTGAAAAAAGAAAACCCAAAGAATTAGGGACATACATCCATCCATGACGCGTAAAGTTAACTAAACAAATTGACAGTTTTGAAATGTTTACGGCCATGTATGACAGCAGTTGCCGATATTGGGAGTTGTTTGAGGGCAGCACTAAGCAGGTAGATATACTTTAGTAAAGAGTGAAAAGGAGAACAAAACGGAAAAGTGAGAGAAATTAGTCTTACGATTCGTAATTAAACAAAATGACAGTTTTAAATTGTTTACGGCCATGACAGCTGTAACCACAGGCTCACCTGAGTCCATGAAGTTTGTCAGTTTTGCAATTGCTTTATGAACCGTTTTACTCAAATTGTATTACTTTACTTTGAGGATGTTAGTGGATCATATGCACAGTGTGAATGTCTGTGTGTGGAGCACAGTGGAGATATTATGGGCTGTATTGTCAGACATGGTTTAATACTCAAAGCATCAAGTTTAGCTTTGTTTTGCAATTAATCTGCACTAGTTTTTTCCTGTTCCACCTGTAAATCAAATTATTTACGTCTTTCTTCTTTTTGTGCTGGTCATCATTAAGCTCAGCAGAGTCGTAAGTCTCCTTTATTCTATGCCTTCAATTGCTTGTCCTATGAGTTTACTAAATAACGGCTGTATTTCCAAGCAATTTAGCCACTTTGCAAGTCTATAATGTATGTTAGTTTGTTCTTATGGCACATAATTGTTATTTCTCTTGTGTGGTTGGTTTCAGATTAAACCTAGTTAAACCCACATGCAGTCTACCGGTGTTGTTTATTGGACAGTGTATAATGATTAGAGAGAGAATGATGTGCTGATTTGCAGAAAGCATTACAACAGCAGTTGCCGATATTGAGAGTGATAAATTTGAGGGCAGCACTAATAAGCAGACAGATAAACTTTAGTAAAGAGTAAAAAAGATAACAAAAAGGAGAAAGTGAAAGAAATTAGTCTTACCGCATTAAATGCGCTGACACGAACAGACAGCAGTAGGTTGTTGTTCATGCAGTCAGACTCCAAAACTTTGATGATGATTATTTCCAACGGTCCGACTACCTTAGAATCAGAGCAAAAACTACAACTTGTTATGTTCAACAGCTTTTATACTAACAGACTACAGGACATAACATACAATCAAAACATTTACAATAAAATCCGGCGCGCTGCACGTGCGAGCCTTTTGGCGCTCTTCTAACCCAAGATGCCGTGCTTCTAATCCAAGATGGCGCGCTTCTAATCCAAGATGGCGATTTAACGATCATTATAGTATAGATGCCCATTCTGTAATGGGTTCTTGTGGCGTCTCAAATAAAAACATAAGTGTAATCAATTAACAGTTTGTATAGCAATTGTCTGCCACTTTGATTATGACACACACGTATCATTAGTTGCTGTCATAGTTGTTTACCCCAGACCAATCAGATTCATCCTCTCCATCAATGTCACAGTATTTGTCATCTGAAGTTTCGTCTTGAGTAACTTCTGTTAAGATGTCCTCAAGACTGCAAAATGGGTCTTTCTGCCCCACCGGCTCAATGAAGTCTCCTCATTGAGTCCAACCATGCCTGGATGGGCACATCTCACCTCTTCCACTGTGCTTCCCTGTAATTGGTACGCTTGATGTGAGGTACCAGTGACTTCTTGCATGGTGGAAGCTTGGACAAATCAACTTTAGATAATAGCATAGGTGTAGAAAGGCTAGTGTTTACTAAAAGTTAACCGGTGCCTTCTCCTAGAAATACAGTGTATATGCAGTTTGTTCTACTGTCGTCAATTAAAAACAAAAATTAAAATTATGATTGTTTGTACATGTATTTTAAAAGTAAAATTATGAGCATTATTCTTACCTTCTCCCTCATTCGGAGGTTTGAATCGGAAAGGAGAACAATTATGGCCCATTTTCCTTGTCTCCATCTGGAAAGTGACAGCTGCGGATTTTGTCTATTGCAATCTCTATCTACTCTCCTTGTGAAAAAAATAATAATGTGGGGACTAATATGTGTGACTTTAGAATAAAAGTCACAATCTGCATGAAAAGCAGGTTGTTTTACAATCAAATCCAACTCTTATACAAAGACATGTTGGTGATTTGGCTAAAAATATATAATGATTTGGTAGCACAAGTAATTTAAACCTGTAGAGGCCTACTGAAACCTGGAAAGAGTGACATTTTTAGCCCCCCCCCCCCCCGAAGAAAACAAAATTACAATCATTGTTATATGTTGTAGTCCTAGATAAAGCAAAACAGATGTGTCATCTCATTGACATATCAGTGCCAGTAGACAAAAGGGTAGCTTCGAAGGAGGTAGAAAAGATCCAAAAGCAAGGTCCAAACCTGGTCAGGGAACTTCGTAAGATTTGGCAGGTGAAAGTGAAAGTAGTCCCTGTGGTGGATGGAGCACTTGGCACCATTCCAAAAGCACTGGGGAAACATAGATGAAATAGTGACAAATGTGAGGGTAGATCTGTTTACATAAGGCAGCACTTTTGGGAACAGCAAGAATCCTATAAAGGAAGACCCTCGAGTTCTTTAAGGCTACAACTTGACTCGAGGAGTTACTGGCACAAAAGAAAATTTGATTTTTCTTTTGCATGCTGTGAATGTGATATGATAAAATAATTAACACTTTGCATGCTGTGAATGTGATATGATAAAATAATTAACACTGACTGCTGCAAATGTTTACACGGTCCCTCCCCATGGTGCTGCAGATGTTTTACAAAAACTACAACAAAACTTCATGTTTTAGTTTTACACTGTCCCTCCCCACGATTCTGCAGGTTTTATTTGGAGAACTACATCAAAGATTTATAAATAAAAACATTCAAATAAATGACACTGTTGCTTTTATTTTCTATTACACCCCATATCTTTTTGGGAGTGGTATACATCGTGGCAAGGGGTCTGGTGAAGTGGAATTTTATTTGCACTGTTACTAAACAATTTTAGCAGAAGTTCACCGTCTGCAAATCACCGTCATCATCGGACGATTGCTGTCGATCAAATTCACTTTCAACGTCACTGGCATATACTTTCAGACTCTATTATTATCAGAATGATCATTTCCATCAAACTCACTTACTTCAGTTCAGAGTCACTATCTGCGAATATTTCAACAACAGCTCTGCTACACTCACTAACCACTTCACGCGTTTCCTGGGTGCCGCCATTTTCACTCCGAAAGTATAAACTTCCGGGTACTATACCACCGCTGGTGCCCGGGCCCAATGAGTAAAACCATCGAAAACAACTCCGTTGGTTCCCCTAACGTATGTCAATACGCTTACATTTAATAATTTCCACTGGTGGTTTATTTTGTTAAATCTTCTTCAAAACAATCCTTTGGTGTCCAAACAACAAATACCCCAGGGGGGTGTTTCATAAAGAACATGAAACAATTAATCTTATATTTTAGTCTGGAGTCTGAATCAAACTTAGTCTACAATTAATTGTAAAAATCTGTTTCATAAAATCAATCTTAGCGTAAGATCAATCAAGCGTGAGAAAAGATTAATATCAATTGTATCTTAAGCCTTTAAAATTATTGACAGAGCCTAAAGCGCGACCTTTGACCTGGAGCAACTTTTTGACTGTCAAAACTTTATTCAAGTCGGCCATCTTGTTTTCAGTGTGAGTGGTGAAACTGTGGTGAGTAGAAATTGCATTCAATTTTAAATGATTTATTGTTAGATTAGAAAGTTAATAGTTGAATGTATACAGAGTTGACTAAGTTTTCTTTCATTAAAAAAAAGTGGGCCCATGTGTGTTTTTTGCTGACTTTTAAACTGCCGTTTTTGCAGCGTGAATTGGCTAGTGACAGCGGGGGGGGCTAGCAGTGCTTAGTGCCCCATCAGAACACTGCTGCCTCATGGTGCACATAATGTTGGTGGATGTGGCTGAAATTTTAGCTATGAAGGGGTCAAGTTAGTTTGATTTCCATAGAATGTTTCCATGCAGCTAATTACATAAATTAAATTGAATGTTTTTGTTAGCGCGTTGTTTACAATTTAAACTAATTAATTGATAGTGGAAGTGGCAGTGTACATAAACTGAAATTAAATAAGTCACCACACTAGTAGTAGGAAAACAATACTTTTTGTAGTAACATTGATGTTTTACCTTGGAATAAAAAGTGTTGATTTTAGGACCAGGGCCAAGTGGGTAAACTTTATTACTGTTAGCTATAAGTAAATATTAAGTGAATTTCGTATCATTCCTTTTTTTTCTTTCAGATCAACTTCAACATCTGCTGAAAGCCATTCAACTAAAAAGTTAAAATGGTAATACAATGTATGTTCCTATTTCAGTGATCAAAGTGTCATTGGGTGTGTGTTAATTGGTAGCAAGCACATTTAGGCTGTAAAAAAGGGTTTAGTTCGGCCAACCATGTATAAATGGCGTGTGTGTGATTCGGAGACAAGAGGGGGGTGGGCACCCACCATGGTTGTTTACAAATATTTTAAGACTGTTTTTAATTGTCCATTCCATGTATTTAACTGAATAACTGTTTAATGAGTGTACATTATAAGATAGATATGTATATTTCTATCTTTAATGCATACATGTTATTACAAAATTAATTGCTCCAACTTTGCAAACTCTGTTTTTGTTAAGAAATTAAACTAAAATGGCATCTTCAAATTTTGTCTGATTTAACCTTAACTTAACTTTTTTATTTAAAAGTTAACACTCTATAATAAGACCAAAAGCTTTACATGGTGTTTGGTTTGCGGTACACCATGTGATATCTAATGTTGCTATCAAGTAGTTGTTTTCTTGTTCTGATTAGAAATTGCCCACCCTAGTTCTGTAAAAAAGAAAGTATTTCTTTAAATTCTACTGCCAAGGAGTAGATCGGGAGAAGGGAACTTTATGTTTTGACCAAACTATCCACTCTGTGGCAGTGAAACTTGAGTCCCCCTCCCATTTCTCGATCTACTTCTCTCAAAAACACTCGTAGTTTGTTGTCTGCCCCATTCTAAGCAGGGCTAGTGCTCGGAGAACTATCAAATCTAATTAGCTGCAGTTGATATCACATGGCTGTACCCAGAAGTTTACTAGCAATAGTTACTTTCTATTTTATGCACACTATGCAAAGCTTAAAACAGTACCTTATATAAAATAAATTATTACTTCAAGAAAAACTTTCGTATAATGACCTTAGAGTCCTCTTTTTATAAATAAACATCAGTGAAAGAGTTTACAGATAATATCAATCGCTGGCAAGTGTTTGCTATGTTTCTTACAGTGTTTCAGTGATTTTAGGTTGTTCCTCTATTTAAAAACCCTCTCCCTGCGCAAATCACATTTATTTTCCCTTACAAGAAGTTGAAAAACCATAATTTGTCGAGATAACGTATGTTTACCACCTAAATAACTGAAATTTCAACAGATGTGTTGAGTTTTAGTGCTGCCAAGTTTCCCGCCAAATTGTCAATTGAGACTTAAGATTGATTGTTTTGATTCTAAGGTTGATTTTGATCAAGTGTAGGGCTAAGATCGATTGGCGAGTAAAGTTAAGATCGATCTTAACTTGCTTTATGAAACGGAGATAAGATTAATTGTAAAATTGAGGAGTTTAAGATTGATTGTTTGAAGATAAGATTGATTATTTGGAGATAAGATTAATTGTTAAGCTTTATGAAACACCCCCCAGATGACACATTTTCAGATTGTTTAAAACACTATTTTGCCACTATTTGGTGGAAGAAGTCGAGTCTTACTTTCAGAACAGTTTCAAACCTTTGTTCATTTCCTGTAACATTCAGTCAATGGCTTTAAGCTCCAGGAAAACTTTGTGGATCTAGGTAATGTGCATTAATGCCACCTAATGGCTGTAGTTGGGGGAAAATTAAATAAGCCCAAGCATTTTGGAGCGGTAAAGAAACATTCCTCTTTGATGATCCATCCATGAATTTTACAACTGATCCTAAAACTGATGCAGTGATACGACCAAACGAAAGAGGTGCCACAAATTATTATTTTTTGCATGGTTTACTGTATATTTTGTTGTGATTTTCTGTACAGCGCTTTGAGATTTCATGTAAGGCGCTATATGAATAATAAATTATTATTATATTATTGATTTTCTTTGGCCAGATGTGACTGAGGTAATTACGTGTGCCTGCACTTCAGTAATTGACTGATCAAGGGGGATTTCATTTCCTTAATGGTGACAAAATGGTGTTGGCAGTATTGGTTCTCACTCTATTCGTATATTATTTTCATTTTCTGAGGCACTATCAGTATCCTCATAATCTCTTGGGACAAGAGAAAATGTACAGGAATTAGGATTTACCCTTTTCAATCTTAATCGAGATCTTGTAAGGTTTACTCGGATATAGTCTTAAGTGGATGTGCAGTCTTATTTTTGGTTTGGCATATTTGGGGCTTTACAAAGTGAAGTTCTTCGAGTGGACACGGGTCTAATTTCTTCCCTTTAAGGCAGTTTTTGTTCCAAAGTAATGCCCTTTTTGTGCAAGCCTATTTAGTATGACCAAGCAATTAGTTACAATTAGCTGCCTCCAGCTTGAACATGACCGCTGCAACACGGTTGCATATCTCTCGAAGTGTGGACAAAAAACCCAATTTAAATTGGTAACGCAATCTCAATATAACCTCTCCACATCAAATTATAGGTTATCCTATTACTACTGTTATGGAGTGGCATTAATAGGCCACCGTAGCCTTGCTTTATGATGATGTCATGAGCTATAAATAAACCACTTTCAGTGAATGCTACTACTGGAGTCCTGCAGTCTTTAGAACATGGTGTCAGAAATTAGCTGAATCCACGGCAAATACCCGGCAAAAGTCATCGGCAATCTTTGAGAACGGATCATTGGACATCCGTCGGCAGTACAGCTTCATCCTTCACGCACGGTAAGCTGTCAGAGATCGAGAAAAACTGTATATTTTACGCGAAGTATCCACTGTCTTTTCTACATAAACGATAGACTGTACATGTAAACTATACACGCACTCTATACGCACGCTACGCCATTACCGTCAGCGGACGCACAACGGTAAACTACGGAGGCTTTGAACGGACACATCACGGTACATTTCAACCATGGCGCACTCTCTCATTCCCCCACCAGCCAAAATGGACATGAAAGGAGACCAGGGGGGTGTTTCATAAAGAACATGAAACAATTAATCTTATATTTTAGTCTTAAGTCTGAATCAAACTTAGTCTACAATTAATTGTAAAAATCTGTTTCATAAAATCAATCTTAGCGTAAGATCAATCAAGCGTGAGAAAATATTAATATCAATTGTATCTTAAGCCTTTAAAATTATTGACAGAGCCTAAAGCGCGACCTTTGACCTGGAGCAACTTTTTGACTGTCAAAACTTTTTTCAAGTCGGCCATCTTGTTTTCAGTGTGAGTGGTGAAACTGTGGTGAGTAGAAATTGCATTCAATTTTAAATGATTTATTGTTAGATTAGAAAGTTAATAAGTTGCTGTAATATAGTTGAATGTATACAGAGTTGACTAAGTTTACTTTCATAAAAAAAAAGTGGGCCAATGTGTGTTTTTATCTGACATTTAAACTGCCGTTTTTGCAGCGTGAATTGGCAAGTGACAGCGAGGGGGCTAGCGGTGCTTAGTGCCCCATCAAAACACTGCTGCTTCATGGTGCACATAATGTTGGTGGATGTGGCTGAAATTTTAGCTATGAAGGGGTCAAGTTAGTTTGATTTCCATAGAATGTTTTCCATGCAGCTAATTACATAAATTAAATTGAATGTTTTTGTTATCGTGTTGTTTACAATTTAAACTAATTAATTGATAGTGGAAGTGGCAGTGTACACAAACTGAAATTAAATAAGTCACCACACTAGTAGTAGGAAAACAATACTTTTTATAGTAACATTGATGTTTTACCTTGGAATAAAAAGTGTTGATTTTAGGACCAGGGCCAAGTGGGTAAACTTTATTACTGTTAGCTATAAGTAAATATTAAGTGAATTTCGTATCATTCCTTTTTTTCCTTTCAGATCAACTTCAACATCTGCTGAAAGCCATTCAACTAAAAAGTTAAAATGGTAATACAATGTATGTTCCTATTTTAGTGATCAAAGTGTCATTGGGTGTGTATTAATTGGTAGCAAGCACATTTAGGCTGTAAAAAAGGGTTTAGTTCGGCCAAACATGTATAAATGGCATGTGTGTGATTGGGAGACAAGAGGGGGGTGGGCACCCACCATTTTTGTTTTTAACTTGACAAAAACATCTCAAAACAAACACCACTACACTAAGTATTTGCTCTGCCATCAAGCAATAAATCAGAGTAACAAAAGTTGGCAAAGGATTTAGAAATTAAACAATTAACAATTCCTTACCTACCTACCCTATTTTGGAATGGCATGTAAATTTACTGATAGCGTGTTTTTTCGTCTAATCAGACGTCACTGGTTTACACATTACATGAGATGCTTAATGTTTTAGCAACAAAATCAAACATATTTCAAAGATGCTGTATTGGATTTGGAAGGATGTATTAATTTTGTTATGTACTAAAACTAAAGATTTAACCAAAACCGTTACTTTTGTTTCATTTCAGAAAACAAAAATGTGGAACCAAAATACAATAATTTTACACCAACTGAGAAGCGTGTTCTTGCTGGACTTGTGAAGGAAAATACAAAGATAGTCTACTTTTGGGAAAGGCAGGACACTGCTCCCAAAAGGTAAACTAATTTTAGTTGCTGTTTTGATATTAATTTGATTGTAAGCTTAGTCAGTTTGCCTCTTTTTCTGTTGTGCACTGCCAAACAAAATAATTTAAGCCAGATTGTTAGCTAAAATGCTGATTCCATCTCTGATTAAATTTACATGTACAGTATGCTTTGTACTCAAATATTGCAACCAGGCAGGCAAAAGATAGATGTGTGCCTACTATTGAGGCAATGTGAGTATGCTCACAGTTCAATGTATGCCTGTGAATGTAATTCTACAGATGGTCAATCGTAAAAATATGATGTACAGCATTTCTTACAGTGCATTTAAATGTAGTGTGCAGTGGTAGTGTGACAACATTATAACAACATTTAATTTTCAAAATAATATATAATTTAACTTTCTTCATTAACAAAAATACAATTTTAATTTATAAACGTTGAACATTGTGAATATTTTCAGGAGGAGGTTCAATTCCTGTTGATGAAACTCTTGAACAAGTGATAGATGCCCTGTCTCCTCTAACCAAATGTTGAATCTATATGGACATGAGTCACAGACATATCCTTTGACTTCTGAAAGTGTGCATGAGGTAAGACCCAGTAACTTCAAATTTAGTACAGTGGTATGAGGTAAAATGCTAAAGTGTCAGTTTCACTGCCCAGCTATGCCCAACTCATGTCTACTCTCTCAAGGGAAGCATTTTAAATATAAAATTCCAAATACCAAAAGATTTATTTTTTAAAAGGGTTCAACTTTGGTTTAACATTCTTGATTAAAAAACTTTAGGGAATGTTTACAATTATCGATCACCACTATAATTTAACTAAAATTTTAAGAGCCTTGATGAATTTGTGTTTGTATTTTTGTTTTCCAGGATTCAGAATCTCAAAATTCTCAAGAATTGCAAGCCTAGTAAGGTCACTGTATCTAATTTCCAATGAACATTCCAACAGCAGCAGCAGTAGCAACAACAATAACGACAGCAGCTTTCTTGACAAACAATTGAAGCAAAAACCACAACCATGCGTAAGAAGCCATGAGATTGAGGAGGAGTTGTTGAAAATGGGGCAGGAAAAGGTTGAGTTGATAAAAGAGACTTTGGATGTCCAGAGAGGCATGTATGTCTGCAATCACTAACTTCCTCAACACTCCCTAGCTCTTTGGAACAACAAACTGAAATATCTGCAATATATGCAATATCTGCATTCTGTTTGGTCCACAAATGGTTGTTTACAAATATTTTAAGACTGTTTTTAATTGTCCATTTCATGTATTTAACTGAATAACTGTTTAATGAGTGTACATTATAAGATAGATATGTATATTTCTATCTTTAATGCATACATGTTATTACAAAATTAATTGCTCCAACTTTGCAAACTCTGTTTTTGTTAAGAAATTAAACTAAAATGGCATCTTCAAATTTTGTCTGATTTAACCTTAACTTTTTTATTTAAAAGTTAACACTCTATAATAAGACCAAAAGCTTTACATGGTGTTTGGTTGCGGTACACCATGTGATATCTAATGTTGCTATCAAGTAGTTGCTTTCTTGTTCTGATTAGAAATTGCCCTCCCTAGTTCTGTAAAAAAGAAAGTATTTCTTTAAATTCTACTGCCAAGGAGTAGATCGGGAGAAGGAAACTTTATGTTTTGACCAAACTATCCACTCTGTGGCAGTGAAACTTGAGTCCCCCTCCCCCCATTTCTCGATCTACTTCTCTCAAAAACACTCGTAGTTTGTTGTCTGCTCCATTCTGAGCAGGGCTAGTGCTCGGAGAACTATCAAATCTAATTAGCTGCAGTTTATATCACATGGCTGTACCCAGAAGTTTACTAGCAATAGTTACTTTCTATTTTATGCACACTATGCAAAGCTTCAAACAGTACCTTATATAAAATAAATTATTACTTCAAGAAAAACTTTCGTATAATGACCTTAGAGTCCTTTTTTATAAATAAACATCAGTGAAAGAGTTTACAGATAATATCAATCGCTGGCAAGTGTTTGCTATGTTTCTTACAGTGTTTCAGTGATTTTAGGTTGTTCCTATATTTAAAAACCCTCTCCCTGCGCAAATCACATTTATTTTCCCTTACAAGAAGTTGAAAAACCATAATTTGTCGAGATAACGTATGTTTACCACCTAAATAACTGAAATTTCAACAGATGTGTTGAGTTTTAGTGCTGCCAAGTTTCCCGCCAAATTGTCAATTGAGACTTAAGATTGATTGTTTTGATTCTAAGGTTGATTTTGATCAAGTGTAGGGCTAAGATCGATTGGCGAGTAAAGTTAAGATCGATATTAATCTTAACTTGCTTTATGAAACGGAGATAAGATTAATTGTAAAATTGAGGAGTTTAAGATTGATTGTTTGAAGATAAGATTGATTATTTGGAGATAAGATTAATTGTTAAGCTTTATGAAACACCCCCCTGGTCTCCAACTGGCAATTCTTTAAGGCAAGTTGGCAGAATTATTTAGTGGCCACTGAATTGGACAAGAAAGACTCTTCCATCCATGTGGCTACATTACTCACAGTTATGGGAAAGGAGTGCTATGAAGTGTATCAAAATCTGCCATTAACAGACGAGCAAAGAAAGTCACCACAGCAAATTCTAACCAGTCTTGGAGCTCATTATGACCCAAAACGCAATGTGGTATATGAGAGATTCATGTTCAACTCATGCAAGCAAGAGCCAAAAGAGAACATCGACACTTTCTTGAACAGGCTGAGAAAGTTAGCAACCTCATGCAACTATGGACCACTTCTTGATGAAATACTCAGAGACAGACTGGTCATAGGAGTAACAGGCAACAGCGTCCGTGCCCGTTTGCTGCGGGAGTCATCATTGACATTGCAGAAAGCCATAGACATATGCCGCAGCAGTGAACAAGCTCAGATCCACCTTCAACAAATGGATCCACTAGAGGCAGAAACAGCTCACTTTGTGAAAAATAAGCAACGGACACAGAAATCTGGAAAACCAAACAGGCCTCCAAATAACAATTGCAAGTCATGTGGCAAATCACACAGCAAGGGCAAGTGTCTAGCCTATGGAGCAACCTGCTCCAAATGCCAAAAGCGCAACCACTATGCGCAAGTTTGTCAGTCGTCAGGCAAAGATAGTACTAAACGTCAACCACAGAAATTTACACAGAAGCTCCATCAAATGGAAGGAGACGAAAGTGGTAGCGACGAAAGCATTTATACAGTACGTTCCAAGCCCAAACAGCAATACTTCGTAGAGCTATCAGTGGAGACGCCAACAAGGGATCGGACAAAGACTATCAGCTTTCAGCTAGACTCTGGTGCAACTTGCAGCACCATGAAGCTTGCAGATTACAAGCAGCTGAGTGACAAGCCTCCATCTCCATCAATGAGTAAGCTGAAAATGTACAATGGCACAATTATACACCCGGTAGGAGCCACCAGCTTGAGATGTCAAATCAAAGGGGTCACGAGGAAAATCCACTTTGAGATTGTGGAAGATACCCCCTCATCTCTACTGTCAGGTAGAGCAGCAGAAGCTCTGAGATTAATGCAGTTCGCAAAGGAGTGTTTGGTACATGCAGTGACAGAGTCACAGACTCTTACCAAGGCAGAAGTTCTCGGAGAGTACAAAGATGTATTCACTGGCCTTGGCCGGCTACCAGGACATTACCATATAGACATTGATCACAGTGTCACTCCAACGCAGAGTACCAATTCCAGTGCGAGAAGAGCTGAAACAAAAGATAAACAGCATGAAAGACCAAGGCATCCTAGCTCGAGTGACTGACCCTACCAAGTGGATCCACAACATGGTGGTAGTCAGAAAGCCAAATAAAATCAGAGTATGCTTGGATCCACACAGCCTGAACAAAGCCATTAGGCGCAACCATTACCCGATTCCCACTGTTGACGAAGTAGCTCCGAGATTGAAGAACGCCAAACTCTTCTCGGTAGTAGATGCTAAGGACGGGTTTCTACAAGTCGTACTTGATGAGCCCTCAAGTTATCTAACAACATTTTGGACACCTTATGGACGTTACCGTTGGTTGAGGATGCCCTTTGGTATCTCTTCAGCACCGGAAGAATTCCAGCGCAGACTCCATGAGTGCCTGGAAGGCCTAGAAAACATCGCAGTCATCGCTGATGATGTGTTAGTCTACGGCTCAGGAGAAATGCAGGCCGAAGCAGAAGCCTCGCATGACGCCGCATTCACCGCCCTTCTCGCAAGATGCAGAGCACGGAACCTAAAGCTTAATGGGGCCAAGTTGCGGTACAAGCTACCCAGTGTGACATACATGGGACACGTCTTCAGCTCAGACGGATTATCTCCTGATCCAGAGAAAGTAAAGGCCATAATCGACATGCCTCGCCCTACTGACGTCCAGGGAGTGCTAAGACTCATTGGAGTGGTGACCTACCTGGCTAAATTCTTGCCAGAACTGAGCACAGTATGCGAGCCACTTAGACGTCTCACAGACAAAGACGTCATCTTTGACTGGTTACAACATCATGACGCAGCCTTTGACAAAATCAAGAAGCTCATCACAGCAGCCCCAGTGCTGAGTTACTATGATGTCAACCAAGAAGTCGTGATTGAGTGTGATAGCTCCGAGGTTGGACTAGGAGCCGTCATCACACAAAATGGCCGACCAGTCGCATATGCGTCACGAGCGCTATCAGCTACAGAGCGCAACTATGCTCAAATAGAGAAAGAATGTTTGGCAATTGTATTCGCCACCCAGCGTTTTGAACAATACATTCTTGGCCGTGACAATGTTATTGTGCTCTACCACCAACCTCTGATGAGCATATTCAAAAAGCCAATCTTGGTGAGCCCCAAACGTTTGCAACGTATGCGACTTCGCCTACAGAAGTACTCTCTACACGTAGAGTACAAGCAGGGTTCGAGGATGTACTTGAGTGATACACTGTCAAGAGCAGCCTTGCCAATGCGTCAAGTCAAAGATCAGTCACCAGACTATCTGATCTTCTCTGTCACCCAGGAGCAGAAGCTCAACATTGAGTTGGAGAATATCGACCCAACCATCTTTGTCACAGATGAGCGTCTACTGACAATCAAAAGAGTAACGCTCGCTGACCAAACCCTGCAAACACTGATGCAGATCATCCAAATAGGATGGCCAGGAGACAAAGCTCAAGTTCCCTTGTGCATCAGAGATGAACTTTCAACACAAAACGGTCTCATCTTTCGTGGAACCCGTATTGTTATCCCAACAGCTCTTCGTACAGAAATGATAACAAGAGCACAGGCATCTCACATGGGCGTGCAGTACACAACCAACACTGCACGAGACATTATGTATTGGCCACGTATGCATACAGAACTTGTGGAAGCTGTTCAACGCTGCACAATCTGTCAGGAGTCACAACCAGCTCTCCCCAAGGAGCCCCTCATGACACACCCAATACCCAAGACACCGTGGCAGTTAGTCGCAAGTGACTGTTTTGAGGTCAATGGACAAAACTACTGCGTACTAGTAGACCTCTACTCAGACTACATTGATGTGCGCACCCTGGCCGATATGACTTCCACATCGCTAATCAATGAACTAAAACCTGTGTTCGCTACTCATGGCATTCCTCACACCTTGCTCACAGACAACGGACCAAACTATGCGTCACGTGAGTTCACCCAGTTCACAAATGAGTGGGACTTCCAACACACTACCTCAAGTCCTTATCACTCCAAGTCCAATGGAAAAGCAGAGTCCGCAGTTAAAATTGCCAAGGGACTGGTGACCAAAGCTGCAAAAGGCAACAGTGATGTATGGAAGGCTATCCTCGAATGGAGAAACACCACTACACCAGGAATGACCAGCTCCCCAACACAACGCTTAATGTCTCGACGAACACGCTCATTCCTCCCTTGCAAGAACTCATTGTACAAACCCCAGGTCATAGAAGCTGTCACGGAACAAGTCGTGACCAAAAGACAGGCAGCTAAATTGTATCATGACCGCACAGCCAGGAGCCTCCCTGATCTAGTTGTTGGACAGCCAGTTCGCGCCAAAACACGTCCCAAAGTGGAAGGCTCCCCATGGATCCCAGGAGTGATCAAAGCTAAAGTTGCACCTCGCAGCTACGTGTTGAAGTCGGTACAAAATGCTACAGGCGCAACCGCGTACACCTCAGAGACAGTCAGGATAACACTCAAACCCCCAAAACTCCAGACACTGGTGTGAATGCACCTCAGCTCACATCACAACCTACAACAGAGCCAGCAAGTCCCAGTGTTGCCAGCTCAGCCGCAAAGACACAAGATGTGCCTTTCACTCCGACTGATAAACCCCCAGAACTGAACACTAATGCTACCACCACCAGGGCCGGTCGCGTTTGCAGACCACCTAAGAGACTCATTGAATCATAAAACTGAATTTGAGTTACCCAAAATCCAGAAGAACTAAAAGGTCAATGCTTGTTTAAAGAAAACAAACAAACAAACAAAAAACTATGCACACAAAAAAAAATTCATGCTATAACAGTTGTTTTTTGTGGAACAAACACTTTTCTTAAAAGAAGTGATTTTTTTTGAAATGTTGAAACTGTTTTCAATCTGTTTTGGTGTTAAAGTGTTTTAAAAGTTTGCAAAGTTACGAGGAAAATACGGAAAAAAACCAGGAAACAAAGAAGTTTTTTGAGCGTTTTTTTTATCACAAAAAAACCTAGCAACAGTTATTTTTTGTGGCCTCATAAGTTTTAATGAGATTGTTCCTTATGTTAAGGAAAAGGGATGTTATGGAGTGGCATTAATAGGCCACCGTAGCCTTGCTTTATGATAATGTCATGAGCTATAAATAAACCACTTTCAGTGAATGCTACTACTGGAGTCCTGCAGTCTTTAGAACAACTACCGCTTGCAGTCACAAACGACAAAGCAAGAATTAATCTGCTCTTGAAAGGGGGCTGTGAAGAAATTATTGAGGGAGGAGTCTTGTTTTCAAACACACGCAGGGGTTCATCAACAAATCACTGTGCTATTGAGCTAAGTAAAAGTACCAATCACTCTTAACGCTGGTAGGATTCCAACCTGGGCTACAACCACTCTTTTGGTACGGACAAACCTTGTGATCTTCTGAGTTAGTTTTACTTACAGCCGTATAAAAAATAATTACTGCACTGAATTCAACTCTGTTTGTAACAAGAATTCATGAGTATTTGACTCAAAAAAATACGTATTCAAATTATGGATACAAGTTGTAAATAATACAAACAAATCAAACATAAGATTTTATTTCAGAGAGTCCGAGCAACGGAAGCGTATCTTACAGTGCACAGCGTGGGGCTAGCTACATGCAACACATGTAGCTGGCAAGCAGAGTATCTTGGCGGTGCTTATAGCGCGACAGAAACCCTCTAGCCAAGAGATAGCTGTACCTGGAAGTTCATGATCATGTGGGAGGGGTAGGAAGCCAGACCACCAATTATACGTTGTTGTTATTGCGGGTTTGCTAGTTGGTACACCTCGCTGATCGAATCCGTTGTTTAAAAATCACAACTTTTCAATGCTCTGTGTAAGCTCCTTGACCAAATTTGTACCGAATTTCTTGGTAAGTAAATATTACTTACCAAGAAATTCGGTAAAGATTTATGTCAATACATAGGAATACCACTTTTATATTGACGGTGCAATTAGTTTAAACAATATTTGTGACAAGCAATTCCAAAAAACGAGCCCCCCCCCAAAAAAAAACTAGACATTAGGTGTTTGTGAACAAACACAGAGCTGTTCTGTGTTCTTTTTCTTTGATTAAGCACTCCAGACCTTCAAAGTTGGTCTGACCTCGAGATAGATACAAGACCCTTCACCTTTGACATGCTCTTATTTTGACTTTAAATGTGCCCATTGTATGAATTGTAATGTTGGAGACAAGATGTACACAAAGCAAAACTCAAGATGGCTACTTTATTCAACAACTCAGTACATGTGACATTGTTCAAGTCTCAACACATGGTGGTGCTATAACAGTTACATGAAGCATGATCATAGATTATTACACCTTTCTAAACCTTCATAACCTTCATTCTGAAACTGACTCTAAACTGAACAGGTTTCACTAGTAGTTAAAGTGCACTGAGCGAACTAACCTCCTTTTCAAGCTACAGAACTGAAAAGTTAGTACATAAAGTTAACGAACTACCCCTTATACCAAAGAACAGGTCTAAAGTAAGCATGAAAAGCAAACTTAACCATTCTATCGAGGAACAGGTCTCACAAGTTAGTAGTAAAGTAAGCGTGTGACAGTTACACGGTTACACGGTTAACCAACCGATCAACCGGTTAAAGACACGGTTACACGGTTAACCAACTGATCAACCGGTTAAAGGTTTACATGTTTACGGTTCGGTTAAATGTAAAAATAAATTGATCGCAAAGTGCCGCGAAATGCTGACCATAATAAATGCGATCACGACTTACACAGCACACGATCCCATGTGACACACACACATATCGTTTCCAATTAACAGGCTTGTAATCTTTGTTATTTCATTACTCTGCGTGCCGCAATAGTTGCAAAAACATTGATTAATATGTTCGTGCTTTACACACGGTACAAGAGTGAAATTCCATAAATCCATAGGACATGTTAATAGGGGTGTAACGATACATTGAAGATAAACATGATAAAGAACGCTATTATACATTAAAAAACATTAAAGAACTATATTATTATACATTATTATTATATATATATATTATATATATATTTATTATATATATATTTATATATATAATACCTGTTGATACCTGTTGATGGTGTTGCTGCATTAGCCAAAGGCTGTGCTGCAGATGCTGCATGACAACTGTCTGCTCTGGGTTCAGGTTGGCCTGATTCTGCTGCAACTGCTGCAGCAACGCCACCTGCTGCGGTGTCAGGTAGAACAACGGCGGTGAGGGTGCCTGCTGCTGTTGAGAGGGTGCCGGTGGTGGAGGGGTTGGCGGGGTTGGCATAGGCTGTTGTTGCTGTTGCTGCTGCTGTGGCGGCTGGTTGGGTGCACTACTCTGCTGCTGGATAATTTGCTGTTGCTGCTGTTGCTGCAGCAGTTGCTGTTATATATATATATAATAAAATTTATATATATATAATAAAATGTATATATATATAATAATATTTATTATATATATATTTATTATATATATATATATTATATATTATATATATTTATTATATATATATTATATATATATCGAACTATATTATTATATATTATTATACATTAACTATATTATTATACATTAAAGAACGCTATTATACATTATTGCAGTAACATACATTATTTTATCATGACAGTAGTGGGTAGCCATACACAGAGCTGTGGGTCGACTTGTACACAGTGTTGTATGACTCGAGTCTGTCTCGAGTCACAATTTCGGTGACTCGGACTCGACTATCATGACTCGGACTTGTCCCCGAGCACTCGTGACTTGCGAGTCACATATTTTCACAAACAATACTTGTGTAAATATTAAAAACAATTTCGATGATCCGATCGTTATTCCCGGAGTGTTCGTAATTATTGTGTAGATGGCCACTATGTACGTACAGCACGTGTATGTTCAATACCCATAATAACACTGGGATATAATTCTTTAAAAGCATTATTATGCACGACACCAATATTAATGCTGGTATTCTGTCAACATTAACACCATATAGCCACTGTTTGATGTATATTACCAGGGAAATGGCATGTCTGGTACCGGTAAAACACAGCCTGCATATTGCACTGTGATGGCTGTGTGTTGTTTGCACCAGTTTCCACACATGTCGACACACGACGTCAAGCTTGGTCACGTCATGTCAGTTCGCTAGTCGCTTGTACAACATTTTTTGATTGGATAAGGGGCAAGGAGTATTTGTAAAACCTAAAATAAAATTTTAACTGCAGATACATGTACAGAACTTTGTATAATTTAAATGTGTTTTATTTTGTCATTTCCAATTCTTACTTTGAAGTGACTCGGGCCTCGAACTCGACCCAAGTGACTTGAGACTCGGACTCGGACTCGACACACAGGTGACTCGACTACAACTCTGCTTGTACACAATAGAACACGGGTCCCCGCAACGTTTTTCTTTGCTAAACTGGGTCCCCACAGCGTGATTCTTGACAAAAGGGAATAATAGAACAACAATAGCAAGCACCATAACTGTGCGTGCAAAAGACTGTGTGTTTGTTTCACACACAATTTTAATAGACGTAAACACTTGAAATTGTTGTGCTTGTCTTATTAGTATAACTGTGTTTTACGTAATTCCCTGTTTAACATTTTCTGAACTTAATTCATTCATTATGAAATGAACCGCGGTGCATTGTGATTAGGGTGATCACTACCATAACACTCCTACTCTGGGTATGGAACTTATTGAAATATAATTAATTCCAGAGGTTGAAATTTACTTCAATTTTATGGAAGCCCACAGAGCTAGTCATGCCAAAATGTTTACTATTCCACATTTAATGATTATGGGACATTCTATGTACACATTAAACACATTTAGCGAACTTAATATTCAAGAATGTTGCTTGTAAAAGTGTCGTGATCCACATTTAGTTTGTGAACTGTTTATTATACCATCAACCCATGATAAATTGAAAGATTAAATAAACATTTATATTGGGTAATAAAATATTTTTGTTTCATAATTAATTTACATAATTATGATCCTTTAGCTTGTCTTTTTAGCCTTTTGTATGTTACAATGATACAATCTATTAAAAACAAATTAAACATTTACCCTTACCCCAAAATTGATTGACACAATTTTGTTTTCCTTGGGGGAGGAGGGGCTAGAAAGGAGGATAAATCCACTAACTATGTTTACAAAAGAGTCACAGAGCCTAGAATTCCTGCAGGCACATTTGTACACGGCTCAATGGAAGAATACAATAAATCTTATATTTTATGGAGATTGCACTGTCTGATTTTGCTCAAATTTTGATATAAAGAAAGGAAAGACATTTCATAAACCTGTACACGTGTTGTGATGCTTTTGTAAATTTTGAATTTATGTAAACATTATGGCACACCTGTTGTGTTGCTTTTGTAAATTTTGAATTTATGTAAACATTATGGCACAAAATGTAAATTGTCCAATGTAGCCTGTGTAGTCATGGTAGTATCTAGGGAATCCGTATCTAGTTGCGATAATCGTAACCCTCCATCCTATCGACAGTCGGAGACTGGAGGGTTATGAGACAACAAGCACAAAATTTGACCATAAGTGCAACTTCGACCATAAGTGCAACTTCGACCAATGTTGACAGACTAGTCACCAGATTTGCTAACTTTTTACCTCTTTCGTAAATCATGACACAAATTCTATGAATACGGATTTGATCATCAATGTCTAATGAATCCATTCATAACACTTAAAACATCATTAAACCATGGGTGCGGCTTTTGTCTTTATGCGTGCCGTTAATGCATTTAACAAACTTGCACAATCTGCAGGTTGCGCCACTTGTTCGCAGGATTGGCACATAGAGATATCAGAATGCGTGCTCAATCTCCAAATTATATTTTTTATATATAATATTATAACCTGTGAATGTGATTGTATCCAATATAGAAATGCACACAGCTTTTGGCGTTGAGTCTGTAAGCGGCGTTTGGTTTAATGCTGATTGTTCGTGATTTTACTACATGTTTGTATACACGTTGGACAGTCTCCAGTAAGTTTGTCTTTTTTCTTCAAAATATTTTGTCAATTATGTTTGAGTGTTATGAATGGATTCATAAAACATAGACATTGATGATCAAATCCGTGTTCTAAGAATTTGTCTCATGATTTTCGAAAGAGGTAACAATGCAAATCTGGTGACTAGTCTGTCGACATTGGTCGAAATTGCACTTGTGGTCGAATCTTGTGCTTGTAGTCTCGTAACCCACTGGTCTCCGATCGTCAATGGAGGGTAACAATTATCGCAAATACGATTATCGTGACAAGATTTTATGTACAGCTACGAAAATACGATATCCGTACGTAATGCCCAATCGGTTTTGCCTAGTATCCGGACACGGATTTTCTTATCATAAATCGCTTACCCGTACGATTTGCTTCTTCTTGTCGTCTGTTTGGCCCTTTCACTCTTGATTCCCTGACCACGTTATGGCAATCTTTGTGGCCTTCAGTGTGGACTCAACTTCCCCCTTTTTGAGGACTTTCGCTAAGCCCTGTTCGCTAGAGTTTCGTTCGCATGGTTCGCAACAACAGCTGAATTCAGATCCGAAATACGTTAAAAACTATGTCTAAGTCTCTCATTGTTAGGAGTTAATGTATATTGTACGAAATACGCAACAACATCGCTCTTATACAGGACTAGGACTGGGATCATGTTTAGAATCTTAGAGCAATAGGTTTGTACACAGATACAAAAAGCGCAATAAATGACGTCATTGTGACGTCGTCCGGTATTTTAGGCCACCAAACAGTTATACTGTATACCAAAAGTGTATAATCGAAAAAAAGTTTGACAATCGGTCGCATACTTTTCGAGATGTAGTGGTCTCAAGATTGGCTAATTAAATATTCATGTCATTATAACTAAGTAAATTATTTACATTTAACTATAAGTTAAACATGACCTAAGCTTTAATATGATATAAGATTTGACTCTTTTATACTAAGCCAAGTACGATTTTTGGAGCTGACAAAATACGTGTATTAAACCTATGGCGTTTTGGCGGAAGGAAAGAATAATAATAAGAAAAACAAAAAAACGGAGCCCCTTTAGGGGACAAGTGAAAAAGAAATTAAAAATTAAAATGTTGAAAAAAAATACCTCACTCCAAATTTCTATTGCATCCCTCGACACAAAAAATTCCAACAAATCAGTTTGTTTCCTCAAAATATTATTTAGATTTTATTTCAGAGTCTTACAGTGCACAGCGTGGGGACTAGCTACACAAACACAGGGGCAGTTGTGTCGCTTGCGAGCACAGTATCTCGGCAGTGCTACCTCGACGGAAACCCACTAGCCAAGAGATAGCTGTATACCTGGAAGCTCATGAACATGTGTGAGGGGTAGGTAGCCAGACCACCAACTACGTTGTTATTGCGGGTTTGCTAGTCGGTACACTTCGCTGATCGAATTCGTTGTTTAAAACTTTTCAATGCTCTGTGTACGTTCCTTGACCAGATTTATATCGAGTTTCTTGTTAATTAAATAAGATTTATGTCAATACATAGGAATACCACTTTTATATTGACGGTACAATTAGTTTAAACAAAATTTGTGACAAACAATTACAAAAAACGAGCCCCCCCCCCCCAAAAAGGGAGCCCCTGAAGTGAAAAAGAAATTAAAAATTAAAATGTGGAAAAAAAAATACCTCACTCCAAATTTCTATTGCATCCCTCGACACAAACAATTCGAACAAATCAGTTTGTTTCCTCAAAAAATTATTTAATTCGATGAAAATATAATGTTGTCTCACAAAATATATTTTTTTTCATTTGGTGAACGCAGTGTTTTTGTAAGTAACGAAATATCTTATTTCTAGAAAAAAAGGTTCTCGATCCCTTGAACACGCTTTCTTTCCTCCCCTCAAAATACAGTTCAGTTCCACTGAAGTAACGCATTCGTAACCGTTGGTAATCGTAACCGTGACCCAATGTTGACCTTTATTTCTGGTTTAAAAGCTCCTTTCGATTCAGTATCAGAATGAAGACCAGGTTTAGGTTTTTAGGCTGACCTTAAGTGAAAAAAGGGCCTGTGAAAGGTCAAGAGTCTTCTATCTTGAAATCAGACCAACTTAAAGCTTTTAGTCTACCTGATAGCCAATACAATATTGCCTGAAATAGCACCCTCTTGTGGATTAACCTCCGTCTTTAACCTACGATCACAGACTTGGGAACATTGTTTTTCGGTTTGTACACATCCTATGGCGAATTAGTCCAAAAGTGGACTGAACACTCTGATTGGTCAGAATCTCAGAAGCCGTCAATAAAATGCACATTCAAACTTGACCGTTTATACCACGGGATATAGTACATAAATACAACATTAATTCCTTTTATCGTTCATTTATTAATGATAAAATGCCTTATGCTCAGCGAGGTACACCTTTTTGCGGCTGCGTCGCCGGACTGGCCTTGACCCACTTTTATTTATAGATCAGAATACGTCACGTGCGCGTGTAGTGCTGTTCTTGAAAGCAAATTCTAGGTCATGGATCGTTACTATAAACATTGATTTCAAGGTCAAGTGTTGCTTTCAACGTATTGAATTTATTTGGCGGGATATTAAAAAATTGATACATTTAGCCAATCATGTCTCTCGCTTTAACGGCGGCAGTTTTTCTTGGCGCTATAGCTGTCACTTTCGTTACAGTCAACTAACGCATAGGTCAAACATTTTCCCACCTCCACCCCTTAAGTACCACCTGTTTTTACAGCTTTTGGGCTCGAGGTTTATGCCTCCACTGTGAGTCCTTTGTTATTTGGGCTCGAGGTTTATTCCTCCATTGTGAGTTCTTTGTTTTTTGGGTTCGAGGTTTATTCCTCCACTGTGAGTCCTTTGTTATTTAGTGGGCTCGAGAATTTGTTCTCCAATGCGAGTATTTGGGCTCGAGGTTTATTCCTCACTGTGAGTCCTTTGTTATTTAGTGGGCTCGAGAATTGTTTCCCCCAATGTGAGCCATTGGGCTCGTGGTTTATTCCTCCATCGTGAGTCCTTTTAATTATAAAAGGTGTCGGGAATATATTTCTCCATGGTGAGCTTTTCAGTTATAATAATCTTGATTGGGCGCTATGTATTTTCTTCCAGTGATTATTTTATTATATATTTGGATTAGGTTAAATTCTCCAGTGAGTACAATTGGGCTGATCAAGATGTATTAGTTTACTAATACTAGTTTGGCTCGAGGCTCTTGCTTTTGCAGTGTGCGATCTAGCTGGCTCTGACACATATATTTCCCCTACAGGCTTCAGACAAAAGAAGGGCCCAAGAATTAGAAAAATCTTTTTTGGGTGGAATCAGGTAATGCATATTAAGGCAGTTTCATTTCGGTCAGACAGTCAGTACACACACTTTTGGGCGCTTTTTGTGATTAAGCCGGTTGTTGGAATGAGGGCTTTATGAGCCATTACTTATTATTGTATAATTGTTATTATGGGGTACAGTTGCAATAGCGCTCACGAGTATCAGGAGGCTATAATTCCGACCGAATGTTTCATCGGTGGAAACGCAACTGTACTTCGTATATAATTAACAGTGTTATTACACATGTTGCTTGTACTGAAATCATTCAGTTATATTAAAGTACACTTTTAATGTTATGCCGGTTTTGCTACACAGTATATTGGGCTTGGAGGTGGTCGGTTTGCCAAAGGGTATCCGGCATTGGGAGGTGGTCGGTTTGACAAAGGGTATCCGGCATTTTAAATAAAAACTGCATTTAGACTGACAGAAAATCAGAAAACTTGCTGTGTCGTACTTCATAAATTCCGAGCATAATGCACATGTAACTAATCTGCCTCTGCTCAGTGATTGAACAGTTTGGTGGAAACAAAAAACCCAAAGTGATTCTAGTTTTTAAATTCAAAATAAATAAAAAACGTTAAAAAAACCATTAGACGATTCCATTCAAATAAAGGGAACACAGTTTTTCGTCGAGTAAGGATCATCCCAGCTAACACATTACGTTGCTAAAAACATTGCACAACGTTGCGATAAGGTTGCAATTTGGTCGATGGGCTGACAACGTTTGACGACGTTGTATGAAGGTCAGATCTTAACATGATTTTCAACCAATGTTGTACTTTGGTTGCATGTTGGTAGTTTATGCAACGTTACCGAAAAGTTTTTCACCAAACGTTTTCACAACATTGTATTTAGGTATTATTACAACGTAGTATTTAAGTTAGGGCACCAACGTTGTGAAGAAGTTATTTTTTGGTCTCGTTAAAACGTAGTAATTATGTTGTGACATGCACGTTGTCTGCACGTTGCATTTTGGTATTATCAAAACGTCATATTTACACTGTGGCAGTCACATTGTCTTGACGTTGTATTTTGGTATTATTAAAACGTTGTGCTACCGTTCTGGCGGTCACGTTGTCTACACGTTTATTTTGGTTACATAACAACGTAGTAATTATGTTGTGACATGCACGTTGTCTGCACGTTGCATTGTGGTATTATCAAAACGTCATATTTGCGTTGTGGCAGTCACGTTGTCTTCACGTTGTGTTTTGGTTTTATATAAACATAGTATTTGAGTTGTGGCAGTCATGTTGTCTTGTTGTTTTATTTTGGTACTGTCAGAACGTAATTTTGTGTTTAAGTTGTCATTATGTTGTATGCTTGTATTCATGTTGTGACAGCCACGTTGTCTCAACCTTCAAACATACTATTGTGACCCTCACATCATTTGTAGGCCTTTTAGTTTTATCACAGTAGTATATCTTTGTTTTTAGCATCACGCAATTGTGGCAATAGTTTAATTACAATCATATTGAATATATAAGCAGCTCGTTGGGATGGTTTTGGAGGACATTATTATCTAACGGTACAAGGCTTGTTTGACATCACAAACAATGTTTTTTCGCATTTTAGTTTTTTACATCGATTGTCATAGTTAGTACAATTAATTGGCACTTGAGGAGCGTCCCTATCACATCTGCATCGATCAATCTGAACAGTACAACCGGTAATTGCTTTAATTGAACTGATTGTGTCAAGCAGTGCACATGGGAGAGAATCCAAACCCCCACCCCACCACCACCACACACCACCACCGTACAGCGGCATTCCAAGCCGTTGACAGAATCTTCGACAGAAATATTTCCCACTGATAGGATGGTCTATCATCACTTAGGCTGTTTTGCTCCATGCTAAAAATTTCCTCAAAAGCCAAAACTTGAGGACAGTGGAGCGCCTAACAGGCTGCACACACACGTCTGTCTGTCCTACTTATCCTGTGGATTTAACCTGATCCAGCTCGAGTTGTGTGCTCATTTTGATATCATCTGAAAGTGCTACGAACAGTCCTTCTCGCTGTATCTTTGGATTGTGATTCTTTTTCTGTGTTTTAAAGAATTTGGTGGAAGAAACTTTCTCATTTTGAGTATCCTGCCAAAGCTTTAGATCAACCCAGCAAGCATAACATCTGTCACCAGCTACCATTTAAGACTTCCTGTTTATCAGTCATGCTGACCTTGATGATTAGAAGGAGCCTGGTATAATTCTCAAGTACTGGTTGTCAAAGTGCTGGAGGCACAATGGAATTGTTTACATGGAGGTGTTTTATGTCTGTTGCTGTTTTATGTACACTTCAGCTCTTGTCTAATACCCATGGCCATGTACACTATGTTGGCCTACACTGATACTTTTTAGTGTTCCATCTACATCTGCATTTGCATGATTTTTGATCATAACTTTCGTGATTTTTGATACTGGATTTGTCAAAGTTAAAGTACTGTACATGTGCTGTATACCGATCCACATATATAGTGGGCCAGCTATTGACAGAGATGCAGCTGAGTGAACCTGACTGCATTCATGGCTAACTTACTATTGTCTTCCTTTGTTGTGGTACTATTGATTGGGACAATCATGACTGTGACAATAGCCCCATTCTACTCAAGTGAAGGATTACTCAACCTCAGAACCTCAAAATTACAACTACCACTTCATGTGTATAGAACTCTACAGGGTTTCGGTATTTGTGCTGTTAGACCTACCAAAAGAGGCTGCCGTGCAGGAAGAAACAAAGTGCGGCAAATCACAGCTTTATCCTCAAGTAAACAACCTGTTACACTTCGAAAACAATTGCATATTCCCAAACCCACTACTACATGTACTTCTGATAAGATTACTCGCACCGTGCAAGCACATGCAAAACTATGTATTCTCAATACGAGATCTATCAGAAACAAATCCACTGAATTTGTTGATTTTGTTTTGGATAATAAATTCGACCTTGTTGCAGTAACTGAAACCTGGCTAAAACCAGGAGATGATGTAATCATTGGCGATATCACTCCTGCTGGTTACATCTTCAAGCATATCCTTCGCCCTAGCAAGAGGGGGGGTGGTGTTGGACTTTTGTTCAAATCTAGCCTTTCTGTGAAAATCCAGAATGTTGAAGCTTATGAGTCCTTCGAATCCCTTCATGCTGAGGTTACAAGCATTTCCCGTTCACTGAGACTTGTTCTAATTTATCGACCTGAAAGCTTGGACAGCAAAGGGCGTCGACTCCCCTTCAGTGTGTTCTTGGAAGAGTTTAGCACCTTGGTTGAAAACTACTTACTACATCCCTCAGACGTAATCTTCGCAGGTGATTTCAATGTTTGGGTTGATGACTGCAACGACAGAGAGGCCAAACAGTTTGTCAACTTGCTTTCATCCTATGGGTTGAAACAGCATGTTACCGAGGCCACCCACATCCACGGACATATCTTGGACCTTCTCATTACTCGTGAGAGTGAATCGGTTTTGTCTGGAGTGTGCGTTCTCCCTGGTATATCCGACCATTCTGCTGTTTCCTGTAATCTGGAGCTACAAAAGCCACCCCTAGAATGGAAGACTCTCACAACACGTCATTTCAAAGCTATTGACTTTAGTATTTTTGGTCAAGATATCATTCAGTCTCTTTCATTGATTGACTTCACACATGAAAATGTGGACACATGTGTAAAATTGTATGAACTTCTTTTAAGTGACCTTCTTGACAAACACGCCCCTGCCAAAACACGTCGTGTTATCATTAGACCAAATACACCATGGTTTAATGACAAAATTCGAGCGGCTAAATGTCAAAGAAGGGCACTTGAACATATGTGGCGTAGGTCAAAACTTGAAGTTGACCGTCAACAATATTGTAAACAGCGGCAATTGGTCAAAAGTATGATGGAGGAGGCCAAAACTAGCTATTATTCTGCGTCAATTGCAGAATGTGCTCGCGATCAAAAGAGCCTTTTTCGTGTTGTCGACAATCTAATGCATAAAAGAAAAGAGCCAGTTCTCCCAAACTGTACTTCTGACCAAGACCTTGCTGACAGATTTTCTGATTACTTTGTTGGTAAAATACGTAGTGAATTTGATGATCATTATGAGTTACAGAAGTGCGACAACCAAAATACTTGTGTTGCTTATATATCTGATTTTGAGCCAACCACAAATGAAGAAGTTATGAAAATCCTTA
Source organism: Leptasterias polaris (assembly GCA_037783415.1). Taxonomy (NCBI): domain Eukaryota; kingdom Metazoa; phylum Echinodermata; class Asteroidea; order Forcipulatida; family Asteriidae; genus Leptasterias; species Leptasterias polaris. Next base: position 318,931 of record JAZGTN010000136.1, read on the forward strand.
TGAATGCACCAACTAAGTCGTGTGAATTAGATCCCTTGCCGACATGGTTGATAAAAGAATGTGCTCATGATATCGTTCCATTCATAACAAGTATCATTAATAAGTCTCTTGTTTCAGGTATCTTTCCAAGTGATCTTAAGCTGGCGTACATTAGGCCCCTCTTAAAAAAGCCTAGTCTTGACAAAGAGGATCTTAAGAACTTTAGACCAGTCGCAAACTTGAAGTTTCTTGGGAAGATGATTGAGCGCATTGTTTCACCTCGGTTGTGGTCCGTCATCACCAAATATGATTTGCAAGATCATTTTCAATCAGCATACAGGGCTAATCATAGCTGTGAGACAGCCCTGTTGCGTGTTCACAATGACATATTACGTGCAATGGATAGTGGCAAAATAACTGCGCTAATTTTACTCGATCTCAGTGCTGCATTTGATACTGTGGACCATAACATCTTGTTACACAGGCTTGAGAATAACATCGGTATTACAGGTGCGGCCCTGAGATGGTGTAAATCCTACTTACAAAACCGACCACAATGTGTGCGTGTTGGTCAATCTTCTTCAGAGGCTGTTGCACTTGACTACTCTGTACCTCAAGGGTCAGTGCTAGGACCGCAATGGTTTGTCATTTACACATCACCAGTTCGTTTCATCATTCAGAAGCATAAACTTCAATACCACCTTTACGCAGATGACACACAGATCTATTTGTCATTTGATGCCGTCAGTGGATGAAAAATAATTACCTCAAACTTAATGATAACAAGACTGAGTTCATCCTCATTGGCTCTAAACAGAAACTCAATAAGATCACTACCTCACATATTACAATTGGGAACTCAACCATTGCTTCTGTTCAATCTGTGCGCAATCTTGGTGTCGTCATGGATAACACCATGACTCTGGACTCACATATCTCTTCAATTGTAAAATCATCTTCTTACCAGATCAGAAACTTGGGTAGAATTCGTAAATATCTCACTCCACAATCTGCTGAACAATTAGTACACGCCTATGTCACTTCTCGTCTAGACATAGGAAATTCCCTTCTTTTCGGACTTTCAAAATCACAGGTTCATCGTCTTCAGTTGAGACAAAACATGGCTGCTCGTCTTGTCACGTGCACCAAACTGTCCATGCACATAACTCCTGTCCTTTGTGAGTTACACTGGCTACCCGTTCATCTTAGGATCCAGTTTAAGCTGTTGCTTCTCACTTACCGTGCTGTCAATGATCAAGCACCACCATACATCTCTGATCTACTTGAATTATATAATCCACCCCGGTCTGGTTTGCGATCAGCTGCTAAATTACTCTTGGTTGTGCCTAAATCATCTAGGTCCTGGGGCGACAGAGCTTTCTCTGTCGCAGCTCCCCGGTTATGGAACGCAATTCCCTACAATATTCGTACTTCTCCATCACTTGAGACATTCAAAAACAGGTTAAAAACACATCTCATGCAAAGCACTTATGGTCGGGATCATATGTAAATGCTTATTTCAGTTTTTCCATTTGTAAATCATGATTGCATCCTGTTACTATTATGTACTTGTGTACGTTGCTTTTGTTTTTATGACCATGTTGCTCTGTTTGCGCCATGAGCGTTTTTTGCGGATTTGTGCGCGTTATAAATGTTCTATATTATTATTATTATTATTATTATTCATCAATGTTTGAAGCATGTATTCTCGGGTACTATTAATTGTGTTTTGCCTCACTTTAATAATTACAAAGACCTACGTTTCCGTTCAGATATCATGCGCTCATCTTGACGCATTGAGTAGCGCACGGAATGCTGCGGTCTATTAAAAATTATTATGACAACGTCATGACAACGTAAATATCACTTATGCAAATTTTTAGATATTTACTATAGGGCTTAGAAGTTGTACAATTCATACAAGTTTTTTCAAGAAAATTACCAAATTTATGAACTAGGTGCACTAATTTCTTCTTGTATTTGTCTAGACTGTCAGAGGATTTTATTGATAAAATAAATGCAGTAACTAAAACATGAAATATAATTTCCAATATGAAATTAAAATTAAACAACCCTTTAAAAAATATACACCCACGACTGCCAAATAAAAAAAATCGGTCTATATATATAGTACATGCGGTACGATGTATAATATACAGGTGCAGAGAAGTCAGGTAACGGCAACGTGTAGAAGGGACCTACTGGTAAGTTTGTATTGTTGAAAAAAAATTATCATGTTGACATACCAATTAACAGTATTGTATACAGTAAATAAAATATATGATTGATCCGCCGTTGTGATAACGTTCAGGGTACTGGAAAAAGTTACGTTGTTGCAACATTCTTTTGAAAACAATTATTTACAACATGGCAACGTTGTGTATACGTGCCTACAACGTAGTAATTTTGTTACATCATTACGTTCTAAAGACATACAGGGGAGTCGACAAAGATTCGTTGCTACAACGTTACTTAGATAACGTTATAACAACCAAAAACACAACACTCTGGCAACGTTGTTGTAACGTTATATATAAGTTGTCATAAGGTCACTTGGAACGTTTCTTAAACGTACCAACAACGTGGTTGTTACAAAGTTTTGTTGTGACAACGTTGTGTTAATAACGTCACCTACACCAAAGACAACGTTGTGTTAATAACGTCACCTACACCAAAGTCTGACTTCATTACAACGTTGTGAGAACGTCAAATTGTTAGCTGGGATGTTATTTGTCATGTTTATTTTTTATGTTTATTTTTTTATATTTTAAGAATACATCTAGTGTTAATTTATGTATAAATTAGAAATAACATACGTACAAAGCACTATAAAAATAAAAACAATGACTCGATCGATTTTACAGAAAATGCTGAAGTGATTATAACCATTGGGAATAGACGCAACCAACAGGAGTTTTGTGGCCTCCTGATTGGTCATCTCTCTGGCATAGTGTTGTTATTTAAATGTCAGTTGTGAATAAATGAATATCCAGTATACACAAGAGGGTCAAGTCTGAGATTGCGAGTTAGAGCGCGTGATAGCCAATCTGCGGGGGGATTTTGTGTGGCTGATGCAGAGAAATAACCGCGATCTCAGACATGAAATCAAGTCTATCTGCTATCTTACGACACATTTGACATTTTATTGAAAACAGGAAGTTCAACAGGAAGTTCAATTCATAAAAACAAACTACATTTCCTGAACCACATGTCGTAGAGTTATAATTCTTTTTTTAATCTTTTACTTCCACGAACCGAAACCCCTCTGTGTTCGTTTTTACGAACACCTGATCACTAGTTATTATTCTTTCCTTCCGCCAAAACGCCATAGGTTTAATACACGTATTTTGTTATGTCCAAAAATCATACTTGGCTTAGTATGAAAGAGTCAAATCTTGTATCATATTAAAGCTTAGGTCTTGAAGTTATGGTTAAATGTAATTAGCTTAACTTAATTAATTAATTTACTTAGTTATAATGACATGAATATTTAATTAATCTTTGTTTCCACCTTAATCCCATAGCATTTGTACATGTTCTTTCTTGGCTCCTAATATCCCAACATGTAAATAATCTAGAGTTAGATTCTATATCAAATTGAAGCTTAGAACATAGACTTAACTCCACTTTACAGCGGTGTGAATATTTAATTAGCCAATCTTGTACCTATCATATCTCAAGAAGTATACATCCGATCCTCAAACATTTTTCAGTTATGGACTTGTTTTGTAGTGTAAATGTTAGTGTACACGTTTAGGAAACGTTAGGTGGTTCAAAACACAATATTTTCAAAATAAGTTAATTGTTAGTTTCCTGATTTACATAAATTGGTTTTTTTAAAGTGAAAAACTTGTTATAAGTGATATTCCGAGCCAAAAAAAATAATCAAAGCGCCGCTATAATAAGCCATAATTGGGCCATTCTCGGTTACGTGTGTGACCCAAAAAGGGGAAATTCACTAGTCCACATCTCTCCTGTGACTCTAAAATTGTCCCTGTTTAGTTTTTTTACACATAAATAATATGACTTTATTGCCCCCAGTTTTAAAAATTTTATATTCGTTTGTTTACCCTTTCCACTTTGGGTCAGAGGTCAAATAAATGTCGGTTACGTGTGTGACATCAGACGAAAACATGTTTTGGTTCCAAAAACTTCTTTTTAAAAACTCTGAGTTTGAAATTACTGAAAGGCTCATACTTCTTGTGGCAGGACTTTCATTTTCAGTCATTTTAATAAAACAATCAATTTTAACAAAACAATCAATTTTAACGTCAGTCACATCTAATAATTTTCTGTGATTAGGTTGGGTTACGTGTGTGACATTGGTCGAATACGTGTGTGACGCCCTATGCTTTATTGTACTTCGGCAATCAAGTAAATCATTATTATTCAGCACTTGCCTCTGTGTCAGAAATGATGTGTATGTCAATTAATGAATAGAGGTAGAATTAAATAACTGCATTGAAACAACTTGTCATTTCTATTTGGAACATATCCACATTTTATTCAGTCCAGAATTACGAAAAAGAAAATCTTGTGAGCATATGTACATGTTTTGTGATAAACTTTAGGTGAATAAGAATGTCATGAATATCATCTTGCACTTTTTCCGGAAAGTTAGCAGTAATTACATGGTGTTGTGTTTGGATGGCTGTTTTGACAAATTCACATACATGCATTGAGTGAAATCTAGTTTTATCCATATCGAGAAGTTTTGCCTCATTAAAGAGCGCACTCTATAGTCCACTCTCGATTGACAACGTAAAAGCATAACCGCATTTTTCAAAAACTCGTAAAAAATCGAGGGAGTATTATTTTCACTAGCACATGCAGCCACGAAGAGTGCATGAATTAAACTTTCATTTGATAAAAAGTTGTGTATTCGGTTAATAACTACTCACCGTACCGAGCCTCGAACAACCACCATGCAGTTGTAACCGCTATAACCATACACGGAGAATATCATTCAATTTGGAGATCTATATTTAGGTCAATACGTTTAGCTATCGGCTAGCACATGTAGGGGGAAAAACTTCATTGATCTAAGATCCTATCATATGCCCAAATATAAATACCATAACTGTAATATTCAGAGACATACAGGCAATGGCATGAGGGCACTTTTTGACCTTAAATGGCTTGTAATTTCACACCCGATGACGTCATCTTGACGTCATTGCTCACACACCTTCTGCTTGTTATGTTCTCACGTCACATTAAGTTTCAAGTTGATCAAAGGTTTGCAAGTATGTTTTTTTTAACAGACAAACGACTATCAGAAGAATAAGCAAAACAAAAAAGAACTAGAGATTTAGAGTTTGTAAAACAAACTCTAGGTGTTCGGGTTCTCCCTGGGCTCAGTGCTGTTTTAATGCGTTAGCTATATCATTGAATCGCTGAAAACATTGTTGATAGCTTTTGAAATTTCAAGGAAAGTAAAGTGTAAATCTTCTTGGATTGTACGTTAGTTTACACAGGAAATTAATGCACCTCACAATATGAGTTTTAAAAATAATAATCTTTTGTTAAAGCCAAATTTGAAAACTGATGACGTCATTATGACGTTAGATAAGTTCTTATAGAGACATTGGTATTTAATTATGTGCTTTAAATTGTAAGTGAAAAACGAAGGTGAACTTACTAAACGTATTGTCAGCAAAAGAGTACATTATTTAATTTATTTAAAAGGGCAGAGGGTCAATATTGTCCTTTTATACAGAGCAACATTAATTTTTCGAATTTCCTTTCGTTTTGGTTGCATATCTTAAAACGAGCCTTTAAATTACTCACAAGTAGGGGGCAACAACTATCATGAATCCCACTCACTGAAGTTTATTTATTTTCAATGGATATTGATTCTTTATTGATTAATAAATCCGACTATGCAAATCATGTTGACATTATTAAGTTACAATTCTTAGAAGTTTTAACAGGTTTTCAAATACTGTGATTTGGCTTCTCATTATGTATCGGTGCATGATACTTTGATTGTTCAATACATATGCACTGATGATGATGTCGTTAAAATAAGTCGAGCATAGTATGAGCTATTGGTTGCATTTTAAAAAATAGCTTGCTTGATTTTTAGACATTAGTCTTCATACAGAACAGTGTGTTCAATTTATAATATTGAAATAAAAAACACATGCTTTTTAATAATTATGCAAGATAAAGGCAAGTCATGAAGACGGCAAATTTAAGCCTCTCGTGAATTTTAACTAATAAAATAGTTTTAACGAGTTAATAACTATTTCTACCTGTATGGTGCATTATCATACATTCAGCAAGGAATTAGGGAATTGAACACAGCAACGAGTATGAATGTTTTCACTGGAGAACATTCGGGTACTGATGTGTTGTATATTCTGAAGAAGAAAAAAACAATAAACAAAGTATGACTCTAAGCAAATTAAGTCAAGCTGAAACTGCTCAAATAAATAAAATTCAAGACTTACAACATTTCATGATTTAATAATGATAATAATAATTTATTGAATTTATATTGCGCCCTCTCCAGGACCAACCTGTTCGAGGGCGCATAACAATACAACATTATCAGAGTAAGGAAATTACGCATTAGTGGAAGGTGCACATCCTGTTTTTGATGTGAACAACTTATAAACGAAACCTTATTAGGGGAAACTTTATCGAAGGGTTTTCAAATAATTATGTCATAATAAAAAGTTGACGGAAAACATTCATCAGTCTGACCATTTTCTGACTATAGGCTAGTGACACAGCCAACAATCATACCAATCCCCCATTGCCCAACTCTATCTCTTCGATGTTCATACTAAACGTTCCTTAGTTTTAAAAACATCTCACCAACGTCACCACTTGATGATACAGGATAAACTTTATAACGTAATTGTGCATTAAATAAAAGAATCATTTTGAAAAGCATTGATGTTCACACGAAAACTTACCGAAGTTAGTCCCGTGTAGCAACGATAACACATGCCGTGAGGAGGGTCTGAAACACCCCTCACGATCCGATGACACATCCTTCCTTCTCGGTGTGTGATCAAAACATAACCACAATGTTCGTCTTTTTCTGCTTGCATTTTCTCACATAATTAAAAGTCTGACGAATCACTGAAGCAGGTGGTCATCTCAGTGAAACTTCGTCTTCAATTCCATATTTATCATAAAGCCATGAGAAGGACGAATAGGGGAACAATTAGACGCCGAATCTTAGCGGAATTCATGTTAATGCTAGTACGTAGTAGTAAGTACGCCATTGATAATATTTTACTACGTAGCAAGTACGTTGACCTTTGGCGTGTCAAAACAACTGCTGTTGGTCTGTAACAAGCACCTTGACTGGCTAGCTACCCACCGTTGCCAGTCGCGAGGGGGTATGTCATGCTGCGTTAAGCAATGTATTAAGATTAAAGGCCAATTTCTCTAATAGATCTATGACAAACTTGATTTGTTCCAATGTATCAAACAATAAGTATTCAATACCCTTTGTTTTCAAGAAAAAAGTCGTTTGCAAACCTATTACTTTTATACTTTTAGTGTACACGGGGGAAAGTGATATCGTTGCTGTATGATGAGTCTCCATAAAGTAGTTTAGATACACATGTATAACAATTTTCATGTAAATAGTCACAAACTTAACATGCTTAACTGATAAATTAAAAGACTATCACTAACAATTCAAAAATTAATGTTATCAAACTACGCATGCTTGCTACCTTATGTGTGAAGCAACATCATTTGTCATGATTATGAAAAGGGCATAAGAACCTACTGTTTACACGATGTGCAATTTATGTTGAATTTATTTTGCTAGTCACATTGTATTTCTTTGAAGTATTCAACAGGATCTAATAGTTAGATTCGCATAAAAACCGTTGTTGATCAGAGTCGAATTTATGTTGACCTTTTTCCGATTGCATTTTCTCAGTTATCAAAAGTTATTCAAATCACCAAAACAGTTCAGCAAAATACACTCGTTCAGTTGATATTTACCACCAAGCCAACAAAAGGCTAACACGAAGGTTATGCAATGAGCTATTCATTGGACCACCGTCGAACATCGTAGATTTCCGAAGGATGGTTGCATTTATCGACGAGTGCAGTAACAAAGGACCATTAACTTGGTATAGCGCCACCATGGATAACGTACACGACACGGCAATGCAGTCTTCGTGGACTTTGCACCTAAGATCAATGGCGCAGTGTGTGTACCGTTTACATGTACATGCAAGATTACGCGTGGTCAATGGAGCAGAATGACCACTAACGTAATGTTCAACTTACATTTTCAGCGGGAAGTCAAGAACAACCGGGATAACTCTTTGTGTAGCATTTGTTGAGTTTTAAAAGACCTGTCCGATGATGTATTGATTGAAGCAATCCATTCAGTAATGATTAAGTTATGATATTTTGAAATATTAAATTTTGATTTACTGTATTTCAACACCTGATGACGTAATCATGACGTCACAACAACTTGATGGAGGTTTCATCAAGGTTCTAACATGGTGTAAATTTGAGGTTGATCGGATAAACAGAAGTGAAGAATTTGGGCAGGAAATGTTTTTTGGTTAAGAATTGCAGAAAGGCAAACTTTGACCTTCCGTTACGACCGGAAGTAAAGGTCATGTGAATTTGGCGTTAACTTTTCAAATGTTGCCCGTGTCTTGATCTATCATAATGTTTAAATATGAATATTATAGTTTTCCTATTCAGAAACATACAGGCATTGGCATGAGGGCACTTTTTGACCTTAAATGGCTTGTAATTTGACACCCGATGACGTCATCATGACGTCATTGCTCACACATCTTCTGCTCTTTATGTTCTAATGTCACATTAAGTTTCAAGTTGATCAAAGGTTTGCAAGTATGTTTTTTCTGCGGACAAACTACAATCAGAAGAATAAGCATAACAAAGAAAAAAAACAAACAAAAAAACCAAAAAAAACCGAACAATAACAAAGAGTTGTTCGGTCTGTAGACCGAACACCTAACTAGAGATTTAGAGTTTGTAAAACAAACTCTAGGTGTTCGGGTTCTTGGAGTTATGGGCTCAATGCTGTTTTAATGCGTTAGCTATATCAATGAGTCGCTGAAAACAATGTTAATAGCTTGTAAATTTTTAAGAAAGTAAAGTGTAAATCTTCTTACACAGGAAATAAAAGCTACTCAAGATATGAAATTTTATAATTAACAAACTTTTGTTTAGCCAAATTTGAAAACTGATGACATCATTTACAAATATTTTGTATCGAGACATAGATATTAAAATATGTGCCAAGTGAAAAACAAAGATTAACTTACAATAAAAAATCAGCAAAAGAGTACATTATTTAAATTATTTGAAAGGGCAAAAGGTCCATTGTCATTTCATAGTCATACAGCAGAGGAACATTTCCCCCCTTCCCCTTCATCTTGGCAGCAGATGTTGAAACAATCATTTGAATGACCCACACGTTCAACTATTATATACATGTATGCCATTCACTGAAGTTTATTTATTTGTCAATGGATATCGATTCTTTTTTGATTAAAAAACCACATTAGATGATATTTATGTTGACATTATTAAGTTACAATTCTGAAACTTTTTACAGTGAGTTGGATACTCATTAAGTATCGGTGCATGAATCATTAATTGTTCAAAACATATGCACTGATGAAGATGTCATTAAAATTAGTCAAGTATTATGAGCTATCGGTTGCATGTTTTAAATTAGCTTGTTTGATTTTTAGACATTGATTTTCCTACAGAACGGTTTGTTAAATTTAGAATATTAAAATGAAAGACACTTTTTTAGGATAATTATGCAAGACAAAGGCAAAGCATGAGGACGGCAAGTCTAAGCATCTCGTGAATTTATACTAATAACATAATGAGTTAAGTACTATTTTTAGGAAAACCTCCATCGAAGGGTCTTTAAATATGCATGTCATAATACAAAGTTGACGAAAAACATTTATTAGTCGAACCATTCTCTGACTATAGTGACACAGCCAACAACCATACCAATCCCCCATTGCCTAATTCTACCTCTGCGACGATCATACTAAATGCTTCTTAGTTTTAAAAACATCTCACCAACGTCACAACTTGATGATACAGGATAAACTTTATAACATAATTGTGCATTAAATAAAAGACCCATTTTGAAAAGCAATGATGTTCATACGAAACGTACTGTTTCTAGTCACCGTGCAGCGACGATAAAGACTACTGTGTGTGAGGGTCTGAAACACCCTACACAAACCGATGACGCGTCCTTCCTTCTCGGTGTATGATCAAAACATAACCATTGTTCGTCTTTTCCTGCTTGCATTTTCCCACATAATTAAATATCATACGAATCACTGAAGCAGGTGGTCATCTCAGTGAAACTTCGTCTTCAATTCCATATTGATAATAAAGCCATGAGAAGGGCAAGTAGGGAAACAATTTAATAGACGTCGAATCTTAGTGGAAATCATGTTAATGCTAGTACGTAGTAGTAAGTACGCCATTGATAAGATTGCACTACGTTGTAAGTAAAACATGAATGGAAACTCTCGTTACGCCCACATGGCACTGATAGTAAACAACTACCGTTGTGCCACGTTGGTCTGTAACAAGTGCCTTGACTGGCTAGCTACCCACCGTTGCCAGTCGCGAGGGGGTATGTCATTCTGCGTTAGGCAATGGATTAAGATTAAAGGCCAATTTCTCTAATAGATCTATGAAAAACTTGATTTGTTCCAGTGTATAAAACAATAAGTATTCAGTACCCTTTGTTTTCAAGAAAAAACAACGAATTTATCTTTCTTAGTTTGCGAGTTCTGCATGGTTGTTAAACCAAAGACTCAAAATTTGATTAAATTATTTACATTTAATTACCCAATAATTCATTGGGTGACGTCATTATGTTGTCGAAATTTCTGTTTTATCTAATCATCAGGTGTAATATTGTTGCCAAGTTTCATGACCGTGCGAGTTTGGGAAAGATGTCAAAGTCTGCGGACAACGATGCGTGTATTTTTGAGGTGGGCGAACAAACTCAAAAATCCACTAGAGATTTAGAGTTTGTAAAACAAACTCTAGGTGTTCGGGTTCTCGCTAGGCTCAGTGCTGTTTTAATGCGTTAGCTATATCATTGAATCGCTGAAAACATTGTTGATAGCTTGTAAATTTTAAAGAAAGTAAAGTGTAAATCTTCTTACACAGGAAATAAAAGCTACTCAAGATATGAAATTTTATAAATAACAAACTTTTGTTTAGCCAGATTTGAAAACTGATGACATCATTATGAAGTTACAAATGTTTTTATCGAGACATAGATATTTAAATATGTGAAAGTGAAAAACAAAGATTAACTTACAACAACAAAAAATCAGCGAAAGAGTACATTATTAAAATTATTTGAAAGAGCAAAAGGTCCATTGTCATTTCATAGTCATACAGCAGAGGAACATTTTCCCCTTCCCCTTCATCTTGGCAGCAGATGTTGAAACAATCCTTTGAATGACCCACCCGTTCAACTATTATATATGTCATTCACTGAAGTTTATTTATTTGTCAATGGATATCGATTCTTTTTTGATTAAAAAACCACATTAGATGATATTTATGTTGAAATTATTAAGTTACAATTCTGAAACTTTTTACAGTGAGTTGGATACTCATTAAGTATTGGTGCATGAATCATTAATTGTTCAAAACATATGCACTGATGAAGATGTCATTAAAATTAGTCAAGTATTATGAGCTATCGGTTGCATGTTTTAAATTAGCTTGTTTGATTTTTAGACATTGATTTTCCTACAGAACGGTTTGGTTAAATTTAGAATATTAAAATGAAAGACACTTGTTTAGGATCATTATGCAAGACAAAGGCAAAGCATGAGGACGGCAAGTCTAAGCATCTCGTGAATTTATACTAATAACATAATGAGTTAAGTACTATTTTTAGGAAAACCTCCATCGAAGGGTCTTTAAATATGCATGTCATAATAAAAAAGTTGACGAAAAACATTTATTAGTCGAACCATTCGCTGACTATAGTGACACAGCCAACAACCATAGCAATCCCCCATTGCCTAATTCTACCTCTGCGACGATCATACTAAATGCTTCTTAGTTTTAAAAACATCTCACCAACGTCACAACTTGATGATACAGGATAAACTTTATAACATAATTGTGCATTAAATAAAAGACTCATTTTGAAAAGCAATGATGTTCATACGAAACGTACCGTTTCTAGTCACCGTGCAGGGACGATAAAGACTACCGTGTGTGAGGGTCTGAAACACCCTACACAAACCGATGACGCGTCCCTTCTTCTCGGTGTGTGATCAAAACACAAACAATGTCCGTCTTTTTCTGCTTGCATTTTCTTACATAATTAAAAGTCATACGAATCACTGAGGTAGGTGGCCATCTCTGCGAAACTTCGTCTTTAATTCCATTTGATCATTAATCCATGAGAAGGGCGAAAAGGGGAACAATTAGACGCCGAATCTGAGTGGATTTCAGATCTGTAATGTTACTATTGTTAGTACGCCATTGATAAGATTGCTCTACGTTGTAAGTGCGTTGACCGGTGGCGTGTATGCTGCGTTAGGCAATTGATTAAGATTTAAACGTTTTAAAAGGCCAAATTCTCTCAGAAATCTTTGTCTAACTTGATTCGTTCCAAAGTATGAAACGAAAAGTATTCAATACCCTTTCTTTTCAAGAAATAACAACGATTATATCGTTCTTATTTTGTGAGTTCTGGTTGTTAAACCAAAAACTCAAAATTTGATTAAATAAATTACATTTAATTACCCAATAACTCATTGGGTGACGTCATTATGTTGTCAACATTTATGTTTTATCTAATCATCAGGTAGTGTAATATTGTTGCCAAGTTTTATGACCGTGCGAGTTTGGGAAATATGTCAAAGTCTGCGGACAACGATGCGTGTATTTTTGAGGGGGGCGAACAAACTCAAAAATCCACTAGACTTAACGTGTTTGTGACAACAAACACTAGGTGTTCGGGTATCGCTGGTGGGCTCACTGCTGTTTTAATGCGTAAGCTATATCATTGAATCGCTGAAAACAATCCTGATAGCTTTTGAAATATTAGAGAAAGTAAAGAAAGTAAAGAAATAAAGGGCTGCTAAAAAGTTTCTAAATTTTATAAATAACAACCTTTTGTTTAGCCAAATTTGAAAACCTATGACATCATTATGAAGTTAGAAAGTTTTTAGCGAGACATAGGCATTTAAATATGTGCCAAGTGGAAAACAAAGATGAACTTACAAAAAATATAAGCAAAAGAGTACATTACAAAAAATATAAGCAAAAGAGTACATTATTTAGATTATTTTGAAAGGGCAAAGGGTCCATTGTCAGTTCATAGTCATACAGAGGAACATTTTTCCCACTTCCCCTTCATCTTGGCCACAGATCTTGAAACGAGCCTTTGAATGACACACAAGTACAACTTTTAAGTATTATGTATTCCATTCAATGTAGTTTATTTATTTTTCGATGGTTTTTCGAATCTTTATTGATTAATAAAAAAAACACTATTTTATGCTATTCATGTTGACATTATTAAGTAACATTTCTGAAAAGTTTTTAACAGGGTTTAAAAAACAGTGAGTTGGATACTCAATAAGTATCAGTGCATGAATCATTGATTGTTCTAAACATATGCACTGACGATGATGTCATTAAAACAAGTCAAGTATGAGCTACGGTTGCATGTGTTAAAATAGCTTGTTTGATTTTTAGACATTGATTGTCATACAGAACGGTTTGTTAAATTTAGAATATTAAAAGAAAAGACTTTTGTTTATGATAATTATGCAAGGCAAAGACAAAGCATGAGGACGGCAAGTCTAAGCCTCTCTTGAATTTATTCTAATAACATAATGAGTTATTAACTGATGCACCATAGAGGTAGATCTACCTCTATGGGGCATCATACACTACAACAACGGGTGTGAAACTTTCACTGTACACCTTTCAGGCACTGGATGCACTGATGATGTCTAAAAAATAAGTCAAGTATGAGCTATTGGTTGCATTTTTTTAAATAGATTGCTTGATTTTTAGCTATGATCTTTATACAGAACGGTTTGTTAAATTTAGGATATTGAAAGAAATGGCAAGTCATGAAGACGGCAAGTCTAAGCCTCTCGTGAATTTTGACTAATAACATAATTAGTTGAGTACTATTTCTACCTGTATATGGTGCATACTCAGCGAGGAAATTAGGAATGCAACACAACAACGAGTAGGAAATCTTTCACTTGGAGAGACCATTTGGGTACTGGATGTGCTGTATTCTGAAGAAGAAAAAAACAATTATAAACAAAGTAAGACTGACGGAAAATTAAGTCAAGCGGAAACTGTTCAAATAAATACAATTTAAGACCTAACAAAAATATTTTATCATTGTATAATAATACTAATAATTTATTTAATTTATATTCCACTCTATCCAGGACCAATAATATTATTAGAGTAATTTGTTAGTGGAAGGTGCACATACTGTTTTTAAAGTTGACTTATAAACAAAAGATTCTTAGCAAAATACGAAAGCCCATTAGCGCCACAAAAAAAATTAAAAATCCGTTATTACGGATTCGAATCCGTTATTACGGATTAGCAATCCGTTATTACGGATTCGCAATCCATTATAACGGATTCGCAATCCGTTATAACGGATTCGCAATACGGATTCGCAATCCGTTATTACGGATTCATAATACGTTAATTACGGATTCACTCGAGGATCTCTCGATGGCGCTATTTGCGTTGGACAGATGGTTTATTCTGCCTAACTTTTATTAAGCCCAAAGGACGACTCGCAATCCGTTATTACAGATTCATAATACGTTATTATGGATTCACTCGAGGATCCCTCGATGGCGCTATTTGCGTTGGACAGATGGTTTATTCTGCCTAACTTTTATTAAGCCCAAGGACGACGTGTTCATAATTTTATGTTTCATTAGTTTTGTTTAAGTAACTGCAAATCTACGAAAGCCTATTAGCGCCACAAAAAAAGAAAAATCTAATCCGTTATTACGAATTCGAATCCGTTATTACGGATTCGCAATCAGTTATTACGGATTCGCAATCTGTCATTACGGATTCGCAATCCGTCATTACGAATTCGCAATCCGTCATTACGGATTCGCAATCCGTTATTACGGATTCGCAATCCGTTATTACGGATTCGCAATCCGTTATTACGGATTCACTCGAGGATCCCTCGATGGCGCTATTTGCGTTGGACAGTAATGGTTTATTATATTTATTATATTCTACTTTTAAACATCTTTCCAACCATCCTATTCATTTCAATTCACTTCATAACAAACGCTTTTTATAGGATAGTGGGATAGGTCCGGCCTTTCTTAAACCACGTGTTTTTTCCGTAAAGACACAAAGTCAAATTTCAACGGTTAGAACTGTGTATTTGTAAACATGCACTTCAACTTAGTTCAATATTTTGCTGTAGTAGTGGTTCGTGTACAATGGTTGCGGTCAGTCTGGTTGCGGTGACTCGATTTGCAGTTACTTCATGTACTTAAACAAAAATAATGAAACATAAAATTATGAACACGTCGTCCTTTGGGCTTAATAAAAGTTAGGCAGAATAAACCATTACTGTCCAACGCAAACGCCATCGAGGGATCCTCGAGTGAATCCGTAATAACAGATTGCGAATCCGTATTGCGAATCCGTAATAACGGATTGCGAATCCGTAATAACAGATTGCAAATCCGTAATAACGGATTGCGAATCCGTAATAAGGGATTGCGAATCCGTAATAAGGGATTGCGAATCCGTAATAACGGATTGCGAAGCCGTAATAACGGGTTGCGAAGCCGTAATAACGGATTCGAATCCGTAATAACGGATTTGATGGGTTTTTTTGTGGCGCTAATGGGCTTTCGTACAAATCGAGTCACCGCAACCATTGTACACTTAATGAACCACTACTATGTACAGCAAAATATTTAACTAAGTTGAAGTGCATGTTTACAAATACACAGTTCTAACCGTTGAAATTGTAATAACTTTGTGGGTCTTTACGGGAAAAAAACGTGGTTTAAGAAACTGAAAGGCCGGACCTATATCCCTCTATCATATAAAAAGCGTTTGTTATGAAGTGAATTGAAATGAATATGGTTGGAAAGATGTTTAAAAATATAATCAATATAATAAACCATTACTGTCCAACGCAAATAGCGCCTTCGAGGGATCATCGAGTGAATCCGTAATAACGGATTGCGAATCCGTAATAACGGATTGCGAATCCGTAATAACGGATTGCGAATCCGTAATAACGGATTGCGAATCTGTAATAACGGATTGCGAATCCGTAATAACGGATTGCGAATCCATAATAACGGATTCGAATCCGTATTTGATTTGTTTTTTCTTTGTGGCGCTAATGGGCTTTCGTAGAAAAACCTTGATCGCAGGGTTTTTAAATATTCATGTCATAATACAAGAGTTGACGGAAAACATTCATCAATCTGACACTTGTCAGATTGATGAATGTTTTCACACAGCCAAAAATCATGCCCGTTTCCAATTGCCCAATTTTACCTCTTCGTTCGACAATCATACTAAAACGTTCCTTAATAGTTTAAAAACGTCACCAAAGTGGCAACTTGATGATTAAGGGTAAACTTTATAACAAAACTGTGCATTAAATAAAAGAATAATTTTGAAAAGCAATGATGTTCATCGTACGAAGCTTACCGTTTAAATTTCCGTGTTGCACTGCATGCAGCGATAAACACATGCTGTAAAGTCCCGGTCCAACTCGCCCTTCGCGAGCCGGTGTCAAGTCCGTGCTTCTCGGTATTATGCGAACAAAACATAACGCCAATGTTGGTCTTTTCTGCTTGCATTTTCTCACATAATTACAAGTCATACGAATCACTGAAGCAGGAGGTCATCTCAGTGAAACTTCGTCTTCAATTCCATATTGATCATTAAGCCATGAGAAGGGCGAATAGGGGAACAATTAGACACCGAATCTGAGCAGATCAGGTCTACATGTGTACGAAGCTTACCGTTTAAATTCCCGTGTTGCACTGCAGCGATCGATAAACACATGCCGTAAAGTCCCGGTCCTACTCGCCCTTCGCGAGCCGGTGTCAAGTCCGTGCTTCTCGGTGTGTGAACAAAACATAACGCCAATGTTGGTCTTTTTCTGCTTGCATTTTCTCACATAATTACAAGTCATACGAATCACTGAAGCAGGTGGTCATCTCAGTGATACTTCCTCTTCAATTCCATGTTGATAATTAAGCCATGAGAAGGGCGAATAGGGGAACAATTAGACACCGAATCTGAGCAGATCAGGTCTACATGTATAACGTTAGTACGCCATTGATTTGCACTACGTTGAAGTACAATGAATGAAAACACGCCACAACACCTAGCCTTCAGTAAAGACGTACACACGATGATGTCAACAATACAAGGTAGCTGTACGTGTTGATTATTTATAGTGTCCCCCAACAAGCGTCTTGACTAGCAAGCCTACCCACCGTTGCGCAATGGAATCAGTCGCGAGGAGGTATGCCATGCTGCGTTAGGCAATCGACGGTCCCTTCGTCTTGATTTGATATTTAGATTTTCAAAGATTAAAATTGTTAATCTTTAAAACCTTGTAATTTGACACCTGATGACGTCATCATGACGTCACAACTGCTTGATGGAGGTTTTATCAAGGGTCCTTACATGGTATAAATTTGAAGTTGATCAGATATACTGAAGTTAATCATTTCGCCGGAAAATTGTACCAAGACAAAATTTAAAGAATTTCACAAAGGCAAACTTTGACCTTCCGGTACGACCGGAAGTAAAGGTCGTGTGATTTTGGCGTTAACTTTTCAAATGTTGCCCGTGTCTTGATCTATCATATGCCAAATTATGAATACTGTAGCTTTAATATTCAGAGACATACAGGCATTGGAATGAGAGCACTTTTGGACCTAAAATGGCTTGTAATTTGACACCTCATGACGTAATCATGACGTCACAACTTACTCGGCTTCTCCTAGTTATGTTCTAACTTCACATTAAGTTTCAAGTTGATCAAAGATTCGCAAGTATGCGTTTGCTTGCGGACAAAACCCACTGAGAGGAATAAGCAAAACAAAGAAGAAAAAAAAAAAAAAAAAAAAAAAACGAACAATAACAAAGAGTTGTTCGGTCTGTAGACCGAACACCTAACAATAACAAAGAGTTGTTCGGTCTGTAGACCGAACACCTAAAAACAACCGAACAATAACAAAGAGTTGTTCGGTCTGTAGACCGAACACCTAAAAACCGAACAATAACAAAGAGTTGTTCGGTCTGTAGACCGAACACCTAAAAAAAAACGAACAATAACAAAGAGTTCATTGGGTGACGTCATTATGTTGTCGAAATTTCTGTTTTATCTAATCATCAGGTGTAATATTGTTGCCAAGTTTCATGACCGTGCGAGTTTGGGAAAGATGTCAAAGTCTGCGGACAACGATGCGTGTATTTTTGAGGTGGGCGAACAAACTCAAAAATCCACTAGAGATTTAGAGTTTGTAAAACAAACTCTAGGTGTTCGGGTTCTCGCTGGGCTCAGTGCTGTTTTAATGCGTTAGCTATATCATTGAATCGCTGAAAACATTGTTGATAGCTTTTGAAATTTCAAGGAAAGTAAAGTGTAAATCTTCGTTGATTGAACGTTAGTTTACACAGGAAATTAATGCACCTCACAATATAAATTTAAAAAAATAATAATCTTTTGTTAAAGCCAAATTAACGAATCCAACCCTATTTTGGTTGCTAAAAAAAATGATCCTTATCCTTATCCTTATCCTACATTTGAAAACTGATGACGTCATGACGTTAGATAAGTTCTTATCGAGACATTGGTATTTAATTATGTGCTTTAAATTGTAAGTGAAAAACGAAGAGTACATTATTTAATTTATTTGAAAGGGCAGAGGGTCAATATTGTCCTTTCATACAGAGCAGCATACATTTTTCGAATTTCCTTTCGTTTTGGTTGCATATCTTAAAACGAGCCTTTGAATTACTCACAAGTACAACTATCATGTATGCCACTCACAGAAGTTTATTTATTTTCCAATGGATATTGATTCTTTATAATAAATCCGACTATGCAAATCATGTTGACATTATTAAATTACAATTCTTAGAAGTTTTAACAGGTTTTCAAATACTGTGATTTGGCTTCTCATTATGTATCGGTGCATGATACTTTGATTGTTAAAACAAGTCGAGCATACAATGAGCTATTGGTTGCATTTTAAAAAATAGCTTGCTTGATTTTTAGACATTAGTCTTCATACAGAACGGTTTGTTAAATTTATAATATTGAAATAAAAAACACATGTTTTTAATAATTATGCAAGATAAAGGCAAGTCATAAAGACGGCAAATTTAAGCCTCTCGTGAATTTTAACTAATAAAATAGTTTTAACGAGTTAATAACTATTTCTACCTGTATGGTGCATCATCATACATTCAGCAAGAAATTAGGGAATTCAACACAGCAACGAGTATGATTTTTTTCACTGGAGAACATTCGGGTACTGATGTGTTGTATATTCTGAAGAAGAAAAAACAATAAACAAAGTATGACTCAAAGCAAATTAAGTCAAGCTGAAACTGCTCAAATAAATAAAATTCAAGACTTACAACATTTCATGATTTTATAATAATAATAATAATTTATTGAATTTATATTGCGCTCTCTCCAGGACCAACCTGTTCGAGGGCTCATAACAATACAACATATCAGAGTAAGGAAATTACGCCAAAAAAAATGAGTGGAAGGTGCACATCCTGTTTTTGATGTGAACAACTTATAAACGAAACCTTATTAGGGGAAACTTTATCGAAGGGTTTTCAAATAAGTATGTCGCTATACAAAGTTGACGGAAAACATTCATCAGTCTGACCATTTTCTGACTATAGTGACATAGCCAACATTCATACCAATCCCCCATTGCCCAACTCTATCTCTTCGACGTTCATATTAAACGTTCCTTAGTTTTAAAAACATTTCACCAACGGTCACCACTTGATGATACAGGATAAACTTTATAACGTAATTGTGCATCAAATAAAAGAATCATTTTGAAAAGCAATGATGTTCACACGGAAAACTTACCGAAGTTAGTCCCGTGTAGCAAGGTAAACACATGCCGTGACGAGGGTCTGAAACACCCATTACGATCCGATGACACATCCTTCCTTCTCGGTGTATGATCAAAACATATTACCATTGTTCGTCTTTTCCTGCTTGCATTTTCCCACATAATTAAATATCATACGAATCACTGAAGCAGGTGGTCATCTCAGTGAAACTTCGTCTTCAATTCCATATTGATAATAAAGCCATGAGAAGGGCAAGTAGGGGAACAATTAGACGTCGAATCTTAGCGGAAATCATGTTAATGCTAGTACGTAGTAGTAAGTACGCCATTGATAAGATTGCACTTGCGTTGTAAGTAAAACATGAATGGAAACTCTCGTTACCCCACATGGCACTGATAGTAAACAACTATCGTTGTGCCACGTTGGTCTGTAACAAGTGCCTTGACTGGCTAGCTACCCACCGTTGCCAGTCGCGAGGGGGTATGTCATTCTGCGTTAGGCAATGGATTAAGATTAAAGGCCAATTTCTCTAATAGATCTATGAAAAACTTGATTTGTTCCAGTGTATAAAACAATAAGTATTCAGTACCCTTTGTTCGGGTATGGGGCACTGTTATGTTACTAAAATGCGTAAGCAGATTTATATTGAAAGTTTTTTAATTTTCAAAAAAAAGTCGTTTGCAAACCTATTACTTTTATACTTTTAGTGTACACGGGGGAAAGTGATATCGTTGCTGTATGAGTCTCCATAAAGTAGTTTAGATACACATGTATAACAATTTTCATGTAAATAGTCACAAACTTAACATGCTTAACTGATAAATTAAAAGACTAACAATTCAAAAATTAATGTTATCAAACTACGCATGCTTGCTACCTTATGTGTGAAGCAACATCATTTGTCATGATTATGAAAAGGGCATAAGAACCTACTGTTTACACGATGTGCAATTTATGTTGAATTTATTTTGCTAGTCACATTGTAATTCTTTGAAGTATTCAACAGGATCTAATAGTTAGATTCGCATAAAAACCGTTGTTGATCAGAGTCAAAGTTATGTTGACCTTTTTCCGATTGCATTTTCTCAGTTATCAAAAGTTATTCAAATCAGTGAATCACCAAAACAGTTCAGCAAAATACACTCGTTCAGTTGATATTCACCACCAAGCCAACAAATGGCTAACACGAAGGTTATGCAATGAGCTATTCATTGCACCACCGTCGAACATCGTAGATTTCCGAAGGATGGTTGCATTTATCGACGAGTGCAGTAACAAAGGACCATTAACTTGGTATAGCGCCACCATCGATAACGTATCACGACACAGCCACCATGGATAACGTATCACGACACAGCAATGCAGTCTTCGTGGACTTTGCACCCAAGATCAATGGCGCAGTGTGTGTACTGTTTACATGTACATGCAAGATTACGCGTGGTCAATGGAGCAGAATGACCAGACCTGCGGGCTAATACTAACGTAATGTTCAACTTACATTTTCAGCGGGAAGTCAAGAACAACCGGGATAACTCTTTGTGTAGCATTTGTTGAGTTTTAAAAGACCTGTCCGATGATGTATTGATTGAAGCAATCCATTCAGTAATGATTAAGTTATGATTTTTTGAAATATTAAATTTTGATTTACTGTATTTCAACACCTGATGACGTAATCATGACGTCACAACAACTTGATGGAGGTTTCATCAAGGTTCTAACATGGTGTAAATTTGAGGTTGATCGGATAAACAGAAGTGAATAATTTGGGCAGGAAATGTTTTTTGGTTAAGAATTGCAGAAAGGCAAACTTTGACCTTCCGTTACGACCGGAAGTAAAGGTCATGTGAATTTGGCGTTAACTTTTCAAATGTTGCCCGTGTCTTGATCTATCATAATGTTTAAATATGAATACTATAGCTTTCCTATTCAGAAACATACAGGCATTGGCATGAGGGCACTTTTTTGACCTTAAATGGCTTGTAATTTGACACCCGATGACGTCATCATGACGTCATTGCTCACACGTCTTCTGCTCTTTATGTTCTAATGTCACATTAAGTTTCAAGTTGATCAAAGGTTTGCAAGTATGTTTTTTTCTGCGGACAAACGACTATCAGAAGATTAAGCAAAACAAAGAAAAAAATAAAATAAAAAAAAAAAACGAACAAAAACAAGGAGTTGTTCGGTCTGTGGACCGAACACCTAAAAAAAAAAAAAAAAAAAAAACGAACAAAAACAAGGAGTTGTTCGGTCTGTGGACCGAACACCTAACTAGAGATTTAGTGTTTGTGAGAACAAACACTAGGTGTTCGGGTATCGATGGGGCACTGTTATGTTACTAAAATGCGTAAGCAGATTTATATTGAAAGTTTTTAATTAAAAAAAAAAGGGTCGTTTGCAAACCTATTACTTTTATAGTGTACACGGGGGAAAGTGATATCGTTGCTGTATGAGTCTCCATAAAGTAGTTTAGATACACATGTATAACAATTTTCATGTAAATAGTCACAAACTTAACATGCTTAACTGATAAATTAAAAGACTATCACTAACAATTCAAAAATAAATGTTATCAAACTACGCATGCTTGCTACCTTATGTGTGAAGCAACATCATTTGTCATGATTATGAAAAGGGCATAAGAACCTACTGTTTACACGATGTGCAATTTATGTTGAATTTATTTTGCTAGTCACATTGTATTTCTTTGAAGTATTCAACAGGATCTAAAAGTTAGATTCGCGTAAAAACCGTTGTTGATCAGAGTCAAATTTATGTTGACCTTTTTCCGATTGCATTTTCTCAGTTATCAAAAGTTATTCAAATCACCAAAAAAGTTCAGCAAAATACACTCGTTCAGTTGATATTTACCACCAAGCCAACAAAAGGCTAACACGAAGGTTATGCAATGAGCTATTCATTGGACCACCGTCGAACATCGTAGATTTCATCGACGAGTGCAGTAACAAAGGACCATTAACTTGGTATAGCGCCACCATGGATAACGTACACGACACGGCAATGCAGTCTTCGTGGACTTTGCACCTAAGATCAATGGCGCAGTGTGTGTACCGTTTACATGTACATGCAAGATTACGCGTGGTCAATGGAGCAGAATGACCAGACCTGCGGGCTAATACTAACGTAATGTTCAACTTACATTTTCAGCGGGAAGTCAAGAACAACCGGGATAACTCTTTGTGTAGCATTTGTTGAGTTTTAAAAGACCTGTCCGATGATGTATTGATTGAAGCAATCCATTCAGTAATGATTAAGTTATGATTTTTTGAAATATTAAATTTTGATTTACTGTATTTCAACACCTGATGACGTAATCATGACGTCACAACAACTTGATGGAGGTTTCATCAAGGTTCTAACATGGTGTAAATTTGAGGTTGATCGGATAAACAGAAGTGAAGAATTTGGGCAGGAAATGTTTTTTGGTTAAGAATTGCAGAAAGGCAAACTTTGACCTTCCGTTACGACCGGAAGTAAAGGTCATGTGAATTTGGCGTTAACTTTTCAAATGTTGCCCGTGTCTTGATCTATCATAATGTTTAAATATGAATACTATAGCTTTCCTATTCAGAAACATACAGGCATTGGCATGAGGGCACTTTTTTGACCTTAAATGGCTTGTAATTTGACACCCGATGACGTCATCATGACGTCATTGCTCACACGTCTTCTGCTCTTTATGTTCTAATGTCACATTAAGTTTCAAGTTGATCAAAGGTTTGCAAGTATGTTTTTTTCTGCGGACAAACGACTATCAGAAGATTAAGCAAAACAAAGAAAAAAAAAAAAACCGAACAAAAACAAGGAGTTGTTCGGTCTGTGGACCGAACACCTAAAAAAAAAAAAAAAAAAAAAACGAACAAAAACAAGGAGTTGTTCGGTCTGTGGACCGAACACCTAACTAGAGATTTAGTGTTTGTGAGAACAAACACTAGGTGTTCGGGTATCGATGGGGCACTGTTATGTTACTAAAATGCGTAAGCAGATTTATATTGAAAGTTTTTAATTAAAAAAAAAAGGGTCGTTTGCAAACCTATTACTTTTATAGTGTACACGGGGGAAAGTGATATCGTTGCTGTATGAGTCTCCATAAAGTAGTTTAGATACACATGTATAACAATTTTCATGTAAATAGTCACAAACTTAACATGCTTAACTGATAAATTAAAAGACTATCACTAACAATTCAAAAATAAATGTTATCAAACTACGCATGCTTGCTACCTTATGTGTGAAGCAACATCATTTGTCATGATTATGAAAAGGGCATAAGAACCTACTGTTTACACGATGTGCAATTTATGTTGAATTTATTTTGCTAGTCACATTGTATTTCTTTGAAGTATTCAACAGGATCTAAAAGTTAGATTCGCGTAAAAACCGTTGTTGATCAGAGTCAAATTTATGTTGACCTTTTTCCGATTGCATTTTCTCAGTTATCAAAAGTTATTCAAATCACCAAAAAAGTTCAGCAAAATACACTCGTTCAGTTGATATTTACCACCAAGCCAACAAAAGGCTAACACGAAGGTTATGCAATGAGCTATTCATTGGACCACCGTCGAACATCGTAGATTTCATCGACGAGTGCAGTAACAAAGGACCATTAACTTGGTATAGCGCCACCATGGATAACGTACACGACACGGCAATGCAGTCTTCGTGGACTTTGCACCTAAGATCAATGGCGCAGTGTGTGTACCGTTTACATGTACATGCAAGATTACGCGTGGTCAATGGAGCAGAATGACCAGACCTGCGGGCTAATACTAACGTAATGTTCAACTTACATTTTCAGCGGGAAGTCAAGAACAACCGGGATAACTCTTTGTGTAGCATTTGTTGAGTTTTAAAAGACCTGTCCGATGATGTATTGATTGAAGCAATCCATTCAGTAATGATTAAGTTATGATTTTTTGAAATATTAAATTTTGATTTACTGTATTTCAACACCTGATGACGTAATCATGACGTCACAACAACTTGATGGAGGTTTCATCAAGGTTCTAACATGGTGTAAATTTGAGGTTGATCGGATAAACAGAAGTGAAGAATTTGGGCAGGAAATGTTTTTTGGTTAAGAATTGCAGAAAGGCAAACTTTGACCTTCCGTTACGACCGGAAGTAAAGGTCATGTGAATTTGGCGTTAACTTTTCAAATGTTGCCCGTGTCTTGATCTATCATAATGTTTAAATATGAATACTATAGCTTTCCTATTCAGAAACATACAGGCATTGGCATGAGGGCACTTTTTTGACCTTAAATGGCTTGTAATTTGACACCCGATGACGTCATCATGACGTCATTGCTCACACGTCTTCTGCTCTTTATGTTCTAATGTCACATTAAGTTTCAAGTTGATCAAAGGTTTGCAAGTATGTTTTTTTCTGCGGACAAACGACTATCAGAAGATTAAGCAAAACAAAGAAAAAAAAAAAAAAAAAAAAAAACCGAACAAAAACAAGGAGTTGTTCGGTCTGTGGACCGAACACCTAAAAAAAAAAAAAAAAAAAAAACCGAACAAAAACAAGGAGTTGTTCGGTCTGTGGACCGAACACCTAACTAGAGATTTAGTGTTTGTGAGAACAAACACTAGGTGTTCGGGTATCGATGGGGCACTGTTATGTTACTAAAATGCGTAAGCAGATTTATATTGAAAGTTTTTAATTAAAAAAAAAAGGGTCGTTTGCAAACCTATTACTTTTATAGTGTACACGGGGGAAAGTGATATCGTTGCTGTATGAGTCTCCATAAAGTAGTTTAGATACACATGTATAACAATTTTCATGTAAATAGTCACAAACTTAACATGCTTAACTGATAAATTAAAAGACTATCACTAACAATTCAAAAATAAATGTTATCAAACT
This sequence comes from Leptasterias polaris, assembly GCA_037783415.1. Lineage (NCBI taxonomy): Eukaryota > Metazoa > Echinodermata > Asteroidea > Forcipulatida > Asteriidae > Leptasterias > Leptasterias polaris. The sequence goes on from JAZGTN010000136.1 coordinate 344,956, forward strand.
ACGCATGCTTGCTACCTTATGTGTGAAGCAACATCATTTGTCATGATTATGAAAAGGGCATAAGAACCTACTGTTTACACGATGTGCAATTTATGTTGAATTTATTTTGCTAGTCACATTGTATTTCTTTGAAGTATTCAACAGGATCTAAAAGTTAGATTCGCGTAAAAACCGTTGTTGATCAGAGTCAAATTTATGTTGACCTTTTTCCGATTGCATTTTCTCAGTTATCAAAAGTTATTCAAATCACCAAAAAAGTTCAGCAAAATACACTCGTTCAGTTGATATTTACCACCAAGCCAACAAAAGGCTAACACGAAGGTTATGCAATGAGCTATTCATTGGACCACCGTCGAACATCGTAGATTTCATCGACGAGTGCAGTAACAAAGGACCATTAACTTGGTATAGCGCCACCATGGATAACGTACACGACACGGCAATGCAGTCTTCGTGGACTTTGCACCTAAGATCAATGGCGCAGTGTGTGTACCGTTTACATGTACATGCAAGATTACGCGTGGTCAATGGAGCAGAATGACCAGACCTGCGGGCTAATACTAACGTAATGTTCAACTTACATTTTCAGCGGGAAGTCAAGAACAACCGGGATAACTCTTTGTGTAGCATTTGTTGAGTTTTAAAAGACCTGTCCGATGATGTATTGATTGAAGCAATCCATTCAGTAATGATTAAGTTATGATTTTTTGAAATATTAAATTTTGATTTACTGTATTTCAACACCTGATGACGTAATCATGACGTCACAACAACTTGATGGAGGTTTCATCAAGGTTCTAACATGGTGTAAATTTGAGGTTGATCGGATAAACAGAAGTGAAGAATTTGGGCAGGAAATGTTTTTTGGTTAAGAATTGCAGAAAGGCAAACTTTGACCTTCCGTTACGACCGGAAGTAAAGGTCATGTGAATTTGGCGTTAACTTTTCAAATGTTGCCCGTGTCTTGATCTATCATAATGTTTAAATATGAATATTATAGCTTTCCTATTCAGAAACATACAGGCATTGGCATGAGGGCACTTTTTGACCTTAAATGGCTTGTAATTTGACACCCGATGACGTCATCATGACGTCATTGCTCACACATCTTCTGCTCTTTATGTTCTAATGTCACATTAAGTTTCAAGTTGATCAAAGGTTTGCAAGTATGTTTTTTTCTGCGGACAAACTACAATCAGAAGAATAAGCAAAACAAAGAAAAAAAAAAAAAAAAAAAAACCGAACAAAAACAAGGAGTTGTTCGGTCTGTGGACCGAACACCTAACAAGACTTAACGTGTTTGTGACAACAAACACTAGGTGTTCGGGTATCGCTGGTGGGCTCACTGCTGTATTAATGCGTAAGCTATATCATTGAATCGCAGAAAACAATCCTGATAGCTTTTGAAATATTAGAGAAAGTAAAGTGTAAATAGGGTACACAAGAAATAAAGGGCTGCTAAAAATTTTATAAATTTTATAAATAACAACCTTTTGTTTAGCCAAATTTGAAAACCTATGACATCATTATGATGTTAGAAAGTTTTTAGCGAGACATAGGCATTTAAATATGTGCCTAGTGGAAAACAAAGATTAACTTAGAAAGTTAGTTTATTTATTTTTCGATGGTTATCGATTTTGTATTGATAAAAAACCACACTATACATGTTGACATTATTAGGTTACAATTCAGAAAAGTTGTTAACAGTGTTTCAAATCCAATGAGGTGGATACTCGGTTCAGGAAACATTGATTGTTCAATACAAAAACACTGATGATGATGTCGCTAAAATAAGTCAAGCAAGTTCTGAGCTGGCAGTTGTATTATTTAAAAAGCTTAATTTGCTTGATTTTTGGATATTGATTTTCCTACAGAACAGTTTGTTAATTTTTAGACTATTGAAAGGGCACTTGTTTTAAATTATAATGCAAAACGAAGGCAAATCATAAAGACGGCAAATCTAAGCCTCTCTTGAATTTTGACTTATAACATAATGATTTATAAGTTCTATTTCTACCTGTATGGTGCATCATACAGGAAATGAGGAATGCAACACAACAACACGTGGAAAATCTGTCACTGGATCCAAGACCATGCCGGTGGATGTGCTGTATTCTGAAGAAGAAAAAAACAATATTACAAAATAAACAAAGTATGACTCTAGGAAAATTAAGTCAAGCTGAAACTGTTAAAATAAACAAAAATCAAGACTTAAAACGTTTCATATTTATATAATAATACTACTAATTTATTTAATTTATATTGCGCTCTCTCAATGACCAACCTGTTCAAAGAGGGGGGGGGGGGTCAAAACAGTAACAACATTAAAACTTAGGAAATTGCACAAGAAAAGGTTAGTGGAAGGTGCACATATTGTTTTGGAAGTGAACAACTTATAAACAAAACCTAGTACTTTACTTAACACAAACGTCATCAAAGTTGCCGACAAACATTCTTCAGTCGGACCATTTTCTGACTTTAGTGACACAGCCAACAATCATACCAATCCCCCATTGCCCAATTCTACTCCTCGACGATCACACTAAACGTTCTTTAGTTTTAAAAGCATCACCAACGCCACCACTTGATGATAAAAGATAAACTTTATAACATAACTGTGCATTAAATAAATACTCATTTTGAAAAGCAATGATTTTCACACAAAGCTTACCGTTTTATCACCGTGTGGCACCGATATAGCATCGATAAACACTGCCGTGGACGCCGTCCGAAACACCCATTCATGAGCTGATGTCAAGTCTCTGCTTCTCGGTGTTTGATAAACACATAACCAATGTTCGTCTTTTTCTGCTTGCATTTTCTCAAACAATTACAAGTCATACGAATCACTGAAGCAGGTGGTCATCTCAGTGAAACTTCGTCTTCAATTCCATATTGATCATTAAGCCATGAGAAGGGCGAATAGGGGAACAATTAGACGCTGAATAGAAGCGGTATTTAGATCTATAATCTTAATAGTACGCCATTGATAATCTTGAACTACGTTGTACATACGGTAGCAGAAAAACGTGCCGCTCGCGCTGGTCTTTTTTCGTGCGTGATATCCGGGCCGGGGGTGCCGCGGTGCGCCTTGACTAAAGGCTAGCTTCCCGCCACATGAAACAACAATGACGACACTGAACTGCAGCTTGCATCAGTTTCAACGTTATGTGTACATAATGCTTTGTCAATCAAAGCGGGGGGGGGGGGGGGGGGGGGGGGGGGGGGGGGGGGGGGGTACGAGTGGGTAGGGGCGCTTCATTGTCCGGTTTTGATCATATATTAAGGTCAAAATGTTGTCATGTCTGTGTTCAGAAGTTTGAGCACGACTAACGTTCTACACCCCGATACAAAAATTATGCTGAAATGATCAGTAGTTTTAAAGATATATATCAGATAGGATAATAAGAAATTTTCAACTTCCGATTTTAACCGGAAGTAAGTTCAAATGTTGGACGGGTTCTGTGTAGCGTTTGTCGAACTTTAAATGAGCTATCCGATGATGTGTAGATTATAAAAAACAAACAAATGGTTCATGAGTTATGCTTTTTACAAATATTAAACTTTGATTTATTATAATTCGATGCCCGATGACGTCATCATGACGTAAATAGGTTTGTGTCGTCTTGATAGTGAGGTTCAACTATCTGTTGAGTTTCAATGTTCAATTCAATCTCAATCTTGAGTTATTCCGTAGATAAGCTCGAAAGTGTTTTTTTGAAGGAAAAAACGAAGGCGAACTTCGACCTAGGGTAACGACCCGGAAGTTAAGGTCATGTGAATTTGGCGTTAACTTTTCAAATGTTGCCCGTGTCTTGATCTATCATATGCCCAAATATGAATACTGTAGCTGTAATATTCAGAGACATACAGGCATTGGCATGAGGGCACTTTTCGAGCTAAAATGGCTTGTAACTTGACACCTGATGACGTAATCGTGACGTCACAACTTACTCGGCTTCTCCTAGTTATGTTCTAACTTCACATGAAGTTTCAAGTTGATCAAAGATTCGGAAGTATGCGTTTGCTTGCGGACAAAGCTCGCTGAGAAGAATAAGCAAAACAAAGAAGGAAAAAAAAACACAAAAAAACCCGAACAATAACAAAGAGTTGTTCGATCTGTGGACCGAACACCTAACTAGAGATTTAGTGTTTGTGAGCAACATCCAATGCCACTCGACAGCTTCATCTCTAGATGATAGGCAGAGACTGTTTTGCGCTAATTTAAGACTGGACATAAAACGTCAACTACTTGGAAAGAGGAAAGCTGACCCTCATATTTTAATCACTGGAGACATTGAGTTGGATGTGTTTGAACAATTATTTGGTACTCAATTTCAAACCAAATACCCCACAAACAGTGAACTTAATGATGTACTTTGTACTGGATGGATGGAACGCTTCAACGAGAGCAGAGAATATTCCAAATACAGCAGTCATTTCCCTTCACAAACATCGGCCATTGTCACAGAGTTATGTAAATTTGTTAAGAATTACTCAGTTTCCTAAGTTTTTTCATGTAAATAATGTTGTTATCAAAGAGTAACAAGAATTTAAAGGGTGATGGCCAAAGCGCCTCACATGACGTAGCATTTCCTTTCATTGTATACACGTTTTGTTACGGTATAAGGTTACCAAACTTTCTAGAGAGTTAAAGGTTCTGATTGGTCAATATGGAATCGTGACGATAGTTCTTTTGAGGTTTGGAATGTGGGATAGTCACGAGATCTGGTCGTAGGAATTTGTAGGGCTAATTTTGTGGGAGTAAATTACTAGGTGTGGCAGTATTCGTCTGAGATTCCCGAGGAGAGGACCGTTTGTCAGCCTCGACGATTTGATATATTACTGAGTTATTGAGAACTCCTTAAAGTAATTTAGCAGCATGATATTAAAGAGTTATTGAGAACTCTTAAGTCTGTAGACAAGTTTTCGCTGCTAGAGTTTGACGTCTGCCGAAGTAAAAATGCTCACGAGAGTACGAGACTCGCCAGACAGTAAAACATAAAACCAGGATCGTCAGAACGACCTGTAAGTAGTTAATTAATTATACTTTCTATCAAGAAGATTGTTGTAATATGTTTAAGACCGAGTTTTTCTTATGTAATTGTGGAGCCAATTTTCAATAGTAAGAGTTTGATTTATTGTTTGGCTTGAGAGAAGTGAAAATTCAAACAACATGACATGTGGTGTATATGAAATATTGATTTGCGGTAACAATGGCAGTGTACTTTCAAACCGGCCTAACGTAAAGCATATACTGTGATTCTGCTATAAGCTAATTTATTTAGTTTAAATGTACAATTGGGTTTATTTGATAATTCCAGGGTTTTCCCGCAAGGGTTAAGACACTTTTGAAGTTGATGTGATGTTGGAGGGGTGACTTGCGGTGGGACAAAGCAAGACCCAAAGAGAGTCCTAACATCTCCGACGGGGACTGTATAAAGAGAGCTAGAGAGAGAGACACACACACACCCACATACCCAGACTACTTAAAACTACACCACCGGAACCGCCGATATTAGGTTACTCCTGAGCTTAATGTTTAATATTGTTATTTTTGTGAAACTTCAAACTATGTTATTGTAAATAAATGTGTACATTCTTGTAAATATCAATCTGTTTCCTTTGAATCTGATTCTGTGTATACAAAAACTACCGAAGGTCATGGCCGCCGAGGTCGGGAAACGACGCGGGGTGTGACAACTGGGGGCTTGTCCGGGAAAATCTAAAACAATCCGGTAGTTGTTGTATTGTTAAAACATACAGAATTTGATTGTATTGTGACAAACTGTACCTTTGGCTTTATTAAGTAGGTGATAGACAAAATAGACAACTATTCTCTGGGTAAAAAGACAAGTTGGTAAAGGTCTATGTCGAAGCCAGTTTATGTCATGGGAAGCCAGTTTACGGCAGAATTGATGAAAGAAGTGGGTAGGCTTATGTCTTTAAAGCAACTGCACACAACACCATACCATCCCATTTGTAATGGATTAGTAGAGAAATTCAATGGTACATTAAAGCGCATGCTGCGTAGAATGTGCAATGAACGTCCTCGCGACTGGGATCGATATATTCCGGCCCTACTTTTCGCGTATCGTGAAGTACCACAGGAAAGTTTAGGATACTCACCGTTCCAACTTATTTATGGTCATGCAGTTCGGGGCCCATTAACCATTCTTAAGGAATTATGGACAGGTAACGCACCAGAAGAGGTCAAAACCACTTACCAATATGTTGTCGACCTACAAGAACGCCTTGAAACAACATGCAAACTCGCACGAGAAGAACTTGCCAAATCAAGCACTCGCTATAAGAAATACTATGACACCAGAACGAAAGATAGAACTTTTCAAGTAGGCGACCAAGCTTTAGTCCTCCTACCCACTGATAACAACAAGTTGCTTATGCAGTGGAAAGGTCCATTTTATGTAGTAAGAAAAGTAGCGCAAAACGACTACTGTCTAGAAATGAAGGATAAGCAGCGAACGTTCCATGCAAACTTGCTAAAGAAATACATAGCACGGCCAAATACTCAAGAAGAGCCAGAAATAATACATGCTGCAGCAAGCCTTAAGCACCTTACATCTAGTGTCATTGATGATGACAACGAAGAAGGATTGATGGAGGTCAAGTTGTTCCCCATTGAACAAACTGAGATGTACACAGATGTAAAAGTATGTGAAAACAGAACAGAGCAGCAGAAACAGCAAATTGATACAATGCTAAAATGTTATTCTGATGTCCTTACTGATGTTCCAGGTCACACTGAACTCATGCAGCACAGTGTAGAGCTAACCACAAAAGATGCGATTTACTCAAAGGCATACCCAGTCCCGTTTGCAACCCAAGAAACGGTCAAGAAAGAAATAAGCTCTATGCTAAAACTTGGTGTGATTGAACGCTCAGAATCTAAGTATGCGTCACCAATAGTACTGGTCAAAAAGAAGGACGGCTCAGTTAGATTTTGCGTTGACTTCCGGAAGTTGAATAGAGTCACGATTTTCGACCCAGAACCAATTCCGCATGCCGATCATCTCATGGCACAAGTCGCTTCTGCAAAATTCTTCACTAAATTAGATTTAACGAAAGGGTATTGGCAGATACCCATCGCCGACTCGGATAAAGATAAAACTGCGTTTATAACATCAGAAGGATTATATCAATTCACAGTTTTACCGTTCGGTATGGTCAACGCGCCAGCCACTTTTACACGCATGATGCGCAAGCTTCTTGATAAGCAACTTAATGTTATAAGCTACATTGATGACATTCTGATTTACACGGACACCTGGCAACAACACATGCGTACAGTAGAACAAGTTTTAGAACGTCTGCGCAACGCACAACTTACGGCTAAACCTTCGAAGTGCCTGATTGCTTACGATTCCTTAGACTTTCTAGGTCACGTGGTAGGAAACGGTGTACTAAAACCTCAACCGGAGAAAATCACAAAGATCATGGACGTGTCACGCCCGCGCACTAAGAAAGAAGTGAGATCTTTCATGGGGCTAGTAAATTACTATCGGAAGTTCATACCCAACTTCGCCGCCATTGCTGTACCGATTACTGATCTAACCAAAAAGGGGAATTCTAACATAGTAAACTGGAAAGAACCGCAAGAGCATGCATTTAGCACACTCAAAGAGCGACTCTCTGCCTCACCCATACTGCGCTTGCCTGACCATGAAAAGGGGTATATCCTCAGAACTGATGCCTCTGATGTTGGCCTTGGGGCGGTTCTCATGCAACAAGAGTGTGACACTTTGTTTCCAATTTGCTATGCAAGCCGAAAATTGCTACCAAGAGAACGAGCTTACGCAGTTATTGAGCGTGAATGCCTAGCTTTAGTATGGGCAATAGCGAAATTCCACATGTACCTTTATGGGAAAGAGTTTTTATTAGAAACGGATCACCATCCGTTAGCCTATTTAACCACAGCAAAAGTAAACAATAGTAGAGTAATGAGATGGGCACTAAGTCTCCAACAGTACAGGTTCACTATTAAGGCAATAAAGGGTAGTGATAACCTGGGAGCTGATTTTTTGAGTAGATGTCCAGTAGATCCCATGTAAGGAGATAATATCAGTTTGGTGTTGTAATAATAAGCAATGAAGATATAGCCAATGATGATGTGTATATAAGAGATGAATATGTCAATCACCATAAGAGTATTGGAGAGTAATTCTCTAAGATGGGAGACATGTCACAGAGTTATGTAAATTTGTTAAGAATTACTCAGTTTCCTAAGTTTCTTCATGTAAATAATGTTGTTATCAAAGAGTAACAAGAATTTAAAGGGTGATGGCCAAAGCGCCTCACATGACGTAGCATTTCCTTTCATTGTATACACGTTTTGTTACGGTATAAGGTTACCAAACTTTCTAGAGAGTTAAAGGTTCTGATTGGTCAATATGGAATCGTGACGATAGTTCTTTTGAGGTTTGGAATGTGGGATAGTCACGAGATCTGGTCGTAGGAATTTGTAGGGCTAATTTTGTGGGAGTAAATTACTAGGTGTGGCAGTATTCGTCTGAGATTCCCGAGGAGAGGACCGTTTGTCAGCCTCGACGATTTGATATATTACTGAGTTATTGAGAACTCCTTAAAGTAATTTAGCAGCATGATATTAAAGAGTTATTGAGAACTCTTAAGTCTGTAGACAAGTTTTCGCTGCTAGAGTTTGACGTCTGCCGAAGTAAAAATGCTCACGAGAGTACGAGACTCGCCAGACAGTAAAACATAAAACCAGGATCGTCAGAACGACCTGTAAGTAGTTAATTAATTATACTTTCTATCAAGAAGATTGTTGTAATATGTTTAAGACCGAGTTTTTCTTATGTAATTGTGGAGCCAATTTTCAATAGTAAGAGTTTGATTTATTGTTTGGCTTGAGAGAAGTGAAAATTCAAACAACATGACATGTGGTGTATATGAAATATTGATTTGCGGTAACAATGGCAGTGTACTTTCAAACCGGCCTAACGTAAAGCATATACTGTGATTCTGCTATAAGCTAATTTATTTAGTTTAAATGTACAATTGGGTTTATTTGATAATTCCAGGGTTTTCCCGCAAGGGTTAAGACACTTTTGAAGTTGATGTGATGTTGGAGGGGTGACTTGCGGTGGGACAAAGCAAGACCCAAAGAGAGTCCTAACATCTCCGACGGGGACTGTATAAAGAGAGCTAGAGAGAGAGACACACACACACCCACATACCCAGACTACTTAAAACTACACCACCGGAACCGCCGATATTAGGTTACTCCTGAGCTTAATGTTTAATATTGTTATTTTTGTGAAACTTCAAACTATGTTATTGTAAATAAATGTGTACATTCTTGTAAATATCAATCTGTTTCCTTTGAATCTGATTCTGTGTATACAAAAACTACCGAAGGTCATGGCCGCCGAGGTCGGGAAACGACGCGGGGTGTGACAGCCATTAAGTGAGTTTGACATAAACGGGAAGGAAATAGTCAGCCATAAAGGTTACTTTGTGAAATTCAAATTTGTTCGTGGGGATGCTACAGAAAAGAAGTCACAGACAAATTACCTTGTGATCTTCCATGGAGACACTAAGTCAGGCCACTTTATGACTTTGCATGAATTCATGACAGGAAAGTTTTCCAATGTGTTAATTTTCACAAATTTAGCTTTTATTGATTTAGTAAATTGTACCAATACATATGAGAAAAAAATGTATCGACCATACGTACTTCAGGGTTCTGCCCACGGTGGTCGGTGCCGGAAAACCCGACCGGCACTCATGATTCCCCGACCGGCACTCGCAGAATTTTTTCTTTTTCCGACCACCACACATTTCCCCTTTTTTTTGCCCATTTCCTTCAAAATATTTTGAACAACGTGTAAAACAAATTATTTACCAGTAAACAGTTTTATCCAAAGTTTCGAGTAGCCTACTTCTTTGGTTTGAGTCTATTTTAATGATCCAGGATCGAGCATTCCTCCCGCCTGTACGATGTATATATCCAACGCACGAAACCCGCATTGATTTTGCAATGGTTTCCAGTCACGCTGATTATAGCTTTACGCTTGGAATAACATGATACCAGTTTCATCATGTTGCGAACCCTATTCTACAGCGTTTAATACAACGGAAATGAACTGCAGAGTAAGCACCATGCTATAGATGCTGTAAATTGTTTTCCCATGGCGGTAAAGGCGTGCGCGCACTGAGGGCCTACTACATTCATTCAAGGCACAGCTGCAGGGCGCACGTGTGTAACCACTCCGTGCACGATCGAAAGGAAATTGACTTGACTATACTAGGGGAAAGAAAATTTCCGGCACTAAACAAATCCTGGGCAGAACCCTGGTACTTGTGGATGTTCCAAATGGAATAATATGTGATGCTGTAAAAACAAGAGAGCCAAATTCATGTGGCAAGCATAGTTTTCAAAAGAATATGTCATCACTTAAAGGTTCAGTTAAAATACACAGGGAGAGTTCAAAAGCAGATACAGTCGAAAATATGTAGAGTCAAACAGCAGGTACGAAAATCCTGGAAGGGAGGAAAGCAAAAGAAATTGTTTGATTTGTGTTTGATAAAGAACAAAATCTGGAAATTCAAAGTGTTTCATGATGAGTTTTGTAATCAAAGTTTGATAACAAGGGTAACAGAACTTGAGAAACAAAATATTGACTTAACTGAGGTAGTGTCACAAAGAACAATCCAGTTGCAGAAGTTGCAAACCCAATGCAACAAAATATCAAAACGCATAGTTAACAAATACAGAAATTCAAGCGTGCACAGATACAAGCCATACAGCAGGGTACAGACATTTCGCCTGAAGAAACAATTAAAAGATGACTGTAAAGCCCTTTTCACCCGAGGAAAATAAGCAGGGGGTCCTTGGTCCTAAGAACACAACGTTGTTTAATCCACATCGTGTGAAATGTACCTCTGCTTAAATAAACTCGGGTCCTTTAGTCCTTTTAAGACCACGGTCGAGACCAGCGTCTTAAAAACACAACGTTGTGAAAATTATACCACGATCGTCCGTGCGTGCTGTGTGAATAAACACCGCTTGCGTAACGAAGGACCCTGGTGTAGCTGGAGCTACCACGCATGCGCACAAATAGATTCTACGTCGTTATTATTACTCGGCATTTTAACACCAGTGGGAATACAGGCCTATAAATCCGACGCGAATCGATTCGCGCCCGCCGTGAATCCGAGTAGATTCGCATGAAATTACCAGCATTCAGAAGGGGAAAATCTCTTTTTCAGCTTTATATTTGCGTCAACAAGAATATGTTTTTACTTTTCCATAAAAAAACCAAACAATTTTCTGTTAATCCGACACAAACTTAAAAGGTATCATTCACGATCAACCACTCACGTCTATTGTCGTCGAGTCGATCGATACTGCCGAGTCGTCGTCCTAAACACCGGCGCACTCCGTTTACGTGTGTTGCCATCATAAGGGGTAATTTTCGCGGTCCAATAACTGTTTTGGTAAAATTTTGGACATCCGATAACACTGGCCAATGACAGAAACAGTTATTCGTTCCAGCCGCGAAAACATACCCCTGGTCAATCTGTTTTAATCTGTCCGCGGATTGGTTGATAGCGCGAAAGATCCCGTTTTGGAGCCAATAGTCTTCCTTGACTGTTCACGTCCTTGTTGCACATGTTCCCGAACTGCTGGAACGATTCGGAGCAATTTCTCCGTTTACTCAGCAAGGTCTAGAGAAGCTGAATGATTTGACTACTAAGTCATATTTCAGAAGTACCAATCATAAGAAGGTGTATGCCCTCTCTCAGCTCATGGACCAGGGGCGGATACAGGGGGGCGTGGGGGCGCACGCCCCCCCCCCTTTTGCTTGAGAGAAGAAAAAAAAAGAAAAAAAAACATCAAGGAGAAAAGTGAGAGAGAGACAACATTAAAGATCTACTTCAACGATAATTGAGAAATAAAACAGATTTGTTAATCTCATACGTAATGTTATTAAGTATTCTGAATTTGTAGATTGGATTGTTTTACACCAATATTTTTTTCGTAATTTTAACTGAAAAAATGAAACCTTTCTTGGGGTTTTTAAAAACTCGCGCGCTTCCATGGCTCCCTCCATAGGCACTGTGCTTGTCCAATACTATAGCACTTGCATTTACGCGCACCACAAACCCACTATAGGATACGTGCGTGAACCAGCGAATGATGACGTACTTGTTGGGACGGGAAACCAGGATGTAGCGAGGTGTCGTGTGTTTACACGGTAACTATGTATGATGATCTCATTATTCGAAGACATTCACCAAGTTAAGACGAGATAATTTACCGTCCTGAACTCATGTGCTGTCGGTGGATGTACTCTGAACACAAATAAGAATCCAGATGTGAGTTTTTTACTGATTTCCAAGAGATCCTGTCCAGAGAAGGGGGTGGGTTTCGTGACCAACACACGGAAAAACTTCACGTTGACAAAATGGACAATGATTTGTAGTGCCCATTTTACAGACGACTGTCGGGATTCAACATCGCAACTAAAACAACAGGCTTACGCCAGGGTCAATTCCAACCATGAAAGCGCCAACTACAGTGCCATCACATGCTTCACAAACGGAGAGTCAGACTGGACAGGCACAGAAGCATCAAAACATATACTTCTGCAAGTAGCATAATACTATATACAATAGTTTTAAATGTTTGTTGATAATAAATAGCCACAGGTTTCATTCAAACTGGTTATCACAATATCACATCAAGTTTGTGAAAAATGCAAAATTAAACAAGTGGTATTCACACCATCAGCACTGGTGTTTTGTGGTAGCACTTTGATGGCTTCGATAATCTGCTCATAAACACAGGGTGTTTAGATAATCTTCCAAGTTAGCTAGTGGACAGTATAAACGAACTATTCAAACCTAATCTCCCCACTCCAAGCTGTGTACAATTGGGCTTTGTTAAGATCTCGTTTGTACTCTTAACCTTTTGAGGAATCCTAGATGTATTACAACTAGATCCTTTAAATAAAAAACAGTGACTGCTTAATTGGCAGTTTGAATTTTCTAGATAAATGCTGTTTCCTACAGCGCCATTTCAAATGCTAATGGTACGTTGACGTTAATGGAAATATATAAGTTCGCGATCCTCGGCGGCCAGTGGCTCAAACCTACATGTATATGGTTCGGCAACTCCCCCAGCTTCATCAACGCCCTCTTCGTCTTCGGAGGAGCTCCCTCAACCGTCAGAGCTATCCTCACTATCAATACTATCATATGTATTTACTAATTCTTCTTCGTCTACACTATGTTCCTCCCACGATCCGCTAGTGTCTGACATTTTGTTTTCGTAACTGTGAAAATAGCTATAGACGCGTACAATAAACACACTCCGCTGCGCGGGGGGTAAACAAGCCGTTTCCACTCATGTATGTCATCAAAGTCTATGGTATATTTTCATCACGTGACACGCTGTTTCCAAAAACTCGCTATGAGGAGCTGCTGAACGCTGGTCAAAATGACCCTTTTTTAAAATTACGCAACCACCGCTAAGGATTTTCTTTGAAATATACGTAATCATGAAACACAAATTGATTGGATTTCGGCAAAGTTTAAATTATCTTAGTGCCGTTGAAGTAGATCTTTAATGACATATGGCCTACCTAGTATTTTTTTTCAAAAAAGCTACTAATAATCCGTATACCTCGTACACTTTGTTTCATTTGTGAACCACTATTGTGGACAGCGTATTTTTCGGCGCGGGGATCCAGTGGCGTGAAGATCATTCACCCGCAGTGCGCTAAATACAATGTGACTTTTACAATAAGAGCTTCAGAAACTAGTGTGAAGACATAGCCCATGAATAGGGCCAATCCACTTCGTATCATTGGCCCTAGCACCATTGCATCCTAATTTTGTGCCCGATTTAATTTTTAATCCGGGTTATGAAACTTACCGATCGAATGCTACTGTACTTGTTTTTAAAAAAAATTACAGATCTTTTGGGAAAAATTGTTTGCTTTTCGAGTCGCGAGTGTGAATTTTTTTTTCACATATTAACTTGCGCGAAAACCATTGTCAGGGGGCCAGTCTGAATTACTCACCGCGCCGAGCGTAATCAAGGTTTTGTGAAATACGTGTAATGCGGTGCGCATCTCACGCCCGTCTGCGCAAAGAGATATTATGCTCAGCGCGTTATGTGAATCAGTCTGGTCCCCATTAGATAGTTTAAATGTTGTAATATTGTTCAGGGAATCCAACTAGTATGGTTCTCGCGCAAGTTGTTAATACGTGATCAAAAAATTCACTCTCGCGACTCGAACGGCAATCAATTTTCCCCCCAAATCCGTGATGTTTTTAAAGAAATGCATTAGGGCTTTCTGCAAGTAGGCATACAGTAGCATTCGATCGGTAAGTTTCATAACCCGGATTAAAAATTACATCGGGCACAAAATAATAGGATTGCAATGGTGCTAGGCCCAATTGGCAAGGATACGAACGAAGTGGATTGGCCCTACAGTGGGGCTAGTGAAGAGCATCGTTTAATCATGGTGTCTTACTCTGTTTAGAAAATCACAGATTTTTTTCGTATTCAAGAAAGAAGGTAAATATCCGTTGTGTTTCTTTCAAACTAGTAATTATCAATAATTGTGCAGATAGTACAACGATGCAGGGCTGGGGGAGGGGGCTAGGCCTCTAGTAGGCCTACCTCACCTTGACGTATACATTAATGTTACTGTTGCTCGATCGCGCTGTCACTGAAGACAAACACAATTTGTTCTAATCAGTAGTAACATATTTTGTGTCACATTCTAATCCTCAAGTATGTGAAAACTAAATGACCAAGAGACCCTATTTGGTTATTAGGTGTTCGGCTAACAGCCGAACAACTCCTTGTTTTTGTTCGTTTTTTTTTAGGTGTTCGACATGCACCAACAATTACATACCCAATACAAAATGGTACGGTCCTCACGATAATCAAAGCTTTGGAAAAACACTCGTATGTCAATCACAGACTGATTTAGTTTACAGGATTTAAGTTAACCCTAACGTTTATTTTATATCTAACCTGAAACCACAGAAGAACTATGGAATCGTCTTGATACATTACGGTCCGTATAGTTCACTATTTGCTAAAAAAAAATTATGCATAAAAGGGCCTTACCTCGGCTGCTCTGTGCACGGACTTGTTTTCCTCCATGGTTTTCCACCGCATGAGCCCGGTGTACACCGTACCATGCATGCGCGTGTGCCGGTTGTCAATAAACAATGACGATATCAATAGCTCATTGGACAATACAACGTTACGTGTACTGCTAAAAATAACTTGCGGTGGGGGCTCAATAACTGAGAATGAGACAACTTCTTCATATGAATGAATCATCCCTAAATCTAGGAAAGTTTTAGTTTTAGTTTTTTCCCCATAAAACTACAGTGTTGTCAACAGTTATTTACATTTCTAAACAATTTAATTAAAGAATGACGATTTGTTGATTCAGTGGTACTTGTAATGTTACGCTTAATTTAATGTCTAGTAGCATCATCTTGTCTGGTAATGTACCGTCCCATACCATTCATTAACAGTTTTGCATTTCAAATCTAAATTTTATCAAATTTGAACTGGGCCCTTGACCCTGCCACTTCAGGACTCGGTATTTTTTGCACAACTTGTTCTAGTGTGTAGAACAGAATATCTAATGTAATATCTACTCGAAACAGTAAGGTTCACAAAAAATATGAAGCTGTTTATCGAAAAGTGTGAAAGTACACTTCAAGTGAAAATTTAAATTTCTTTGAGTGGTTAAATTGAGGGGGGAAAGGGGTTTTTATACAACGTTAAAATACAAAGAGAAATCTATTTACCACTCCATGTTTGCCTAGCACTGACCTCAATGTGCTTCCCATCGGTTTTAAGAGGCCGTGTTTGAACGCTTTTACTTCCACGTGAAATCTCAGGGATATTATAATTGGTCTTTTTTGACAAGTTTTGTAGGTTTAATTGTAATTATACTTCGCCTCCTTCGGTTTCGAATCAACTCGCGTACGCTGCCTGTTAGGGCGCCATCACCAGTCTTGAAAGTAAGCCCCACTTCCCGCTCAACTCTCTGACCTTCGACCACTTCTGTTTACTGTGACGGGCGTCACAACGTGAGTATTTTTACAGGGATAGTTTTTTCCCCTTATTTGATAAATTATACTTCCTTTTTCGAGGTTTCAATTTTGTATTGATTATACCTCGATTTCGTAGTCCTTTTGAGGGCTGAATCTATACCTATTTGTGTAGTTTGTTGACTGGTTTTTACAGGTTTTTTTTCTCTTGTCGCCTGTCACTCTCTCAGCTCTGCTGAGCTGTGGCGGATTGAGTCGTCATGTCGAACGCTTCAACTGGCGAGTCTGCCCATGGTGTCAGACATGACAGATTTCAAGGTCTAATTCACGCTTCCCCTTAGTTCGGGATCGTGAAACAGAGCCAGACCAACCACGCCTCCCGTTTAAGGGCCGTGATTTTCACTATGATGGTGATACTCATACTTCTACTAATAGTAATACTACTACTAGTCACAGGCATAAAAAGCTAGTGCTGCTAGTGCTGCTGGTGCTGCTGGTGGTGGTGCTGCTGCTGCTGCTGCTGCTGCTGGTGCTGCTGCTGCTGCTGGTGCTGCTGCTGGTGCTGGTGCTGCTGCTGGTGCTGCTGCTGGTGCTGCTGCTGGTGCTGCTGCTGGTGCTGGTGCTGGTGCTGGTGCTGCTGGTGCTGGTGCTGGTGCTGCTGGTGCTGCTGGTGCTGCTGGTGCTGCAACGTCAGACTGAGGCATTTACGAGAGCTCATCGCCACAGACAGAGATACAGATATCGATCTAGTTCCAGTAGGCGCAGTTATTTTAGCTTGGGGTCACGGTCTGATGATGATCGGAGCGGCCCCCCTTCAACGTCAGACTGAGGCATTTACGAGAGCTCATTGCCACAGACAGAGATACAGATATCGATCTAGTTCCAGTAGGCGCAGTTATTTTAGCTTGGGGTCACGGTCTGATGATGATCGGAGCGGCCCCCCCTTCAACGTCAGACTGAGGCATTTACGAGAGCTCATCGCCACAGACAGAGATACAGATATCGATCTAGTTCCAGTAGGCGCAGTTATTTTAGCTTGGAGTCACGGTCTGATGATGATCGGAGCGGCCCCCCTTCATCGCCAAAACGAAGACAAATCGAGGCTGATGATGATGATGCTGTGTCCATGCATGCGGGTAGCATGCACGATGCTGTATCCATGCATGCGGGTAGCATGCACGACCTATCTAACAGTAGTGATCTCAATGCCCTAAGAGATGGTCCCACAGTCCGTAGCGATACAACAGGTACTGTGGCATCATCGCTCACGAACCCTCATGAGGAGGCAAAGGGAGCCATGTTTGAACAGTCAGTGTTAGACTGGTGGAAAGAGCAAAGGACTCACACACTCGAACAGGCCAAAAGGGATGAACTGTTGGTGAACTTAATTCCCGATGCCTCGGTCGGCCAATATTTTAAGGCTCCCGACATGCCCAAGCCTATCCGTGCTTCAATGAAGAAGACAAAGGTGGACGCATGGAAGAATGACAATTCCATGTGGTCCATACAAGAAGATTGCCTCCGAGATGCACTCCCCTTGATTAAGGCCATATAGAATTGAATCAGTCAATCAAAAATCGAGAGCTGAAACCTCTTCTCACATCAGCTGGTAGTTTGCTTGGTTCAGCCATTCAACGCTTGTTTGTACATCGACTTCGCCGAGCTGAGCCCTTCATCAAAGACGGCTACCTTCAGGACGTGAAGCCATCCATGACTTGCCTATATGGCGAAGATATGGGCTCAGAAAGTGGATGAGGATGATAAAATGAATAAAGTCACCCAGAAAGTTGTTAAGTCCACTGGTAAAGATTCTTCGTCAACACTGAAAAACAAACCGAAAGACAAAGGGGTCATACTCCCAATCCTGGTCCCGAAAGGACAAGAGTCAGAAATTCAGGTCTCGGTATCACCCCTACCAGTACCGACCAAACTCGTATGACCGTTCCTATAGTGGATGAGACCACTACCAGAGTGCACAGATAAGAGGAACCCCCAAAAGTTTCTCAAAAAACTAAGTCATCTCGGGGAAGAATTGGATTCTGTACCATATTACGGTCTTTGTTATGCCGGACAAATACAATGGCATTTACTGGCATGGAAAATATTGACAAGCGACCCTTGGATACTGCAGGTTATTGTCAGGTACAGAATCCCATTCTTCAGACAGCCAGTTCAACTCAAAATTCCAAACCAGATACAAATGGACAAGCAAAAACATCGGACATGTTCCGACGAAATACGAAAGATGCTCAACAAAGGAGCTATCATCAAAGTTCACAACTCACCGGGTCAATTCATCTCAACAATTTTTGTTATTCCAAAAGCCTCGGGGGGCTTCAGACCAGTGTTCAATCTCAAAAAACACAATTGGTTCATAAAGACAGAGCATTTTAAATGGAGTCAATACAACACGCAAAGAATATTGTTCAGAAAGGGAACTCCATGATTTCGATAGATTTAAAAGATGCATATTTCATGATTCCTATCCAGCAGGACAGCAGGAAGTCCTGCGTTTTCAGTGGGAGAAGGCCCTATTCGAGTTCCAAGTACTCCCCTTCGGATTGTCCACAGCACCACGGGTATTCACAAAGCTAATGAAACCGGTGATGTCCCACCTGAGACACAGATCAATGAAGGTGGTCATTTATCTGGACGTTTTACTTCTAGTAGCACATTCCAAAGCAGAATGCTACAGGCAGATGAACTACATTCTCAACATGTTCCACAACCTTGGGTTATTAGTAAACGGGGAAAAGTCCAAACTCAAACCGACTACTCGAATCAGATATCTAATCTAGGTCACATTATTGATTCCCAGCAAATGACTTTGAGTCTCCCAGACAAAAAGTCAGCAATTTGCCTACCCGCAGAGAAATTGGCGAGTGTCATTGGGAAAATGACAGCAACATCAAAACAGGTGGTTCCTGCCCCAATCTTTCTCAGGGCATTGCAGTCGGATCTGATCCAATCAATTCACAAGGATCCCTCTTATCAAAGCCTGGTGTCCCTCTCCCAAGACAGCATCCAAGAACTGCAGTGGTGGAAACATTGCCTCAAACAGTGGAATGGCAAACCATTAATTTTACCACACCCGCAAGATGGACTACAACGAAAGGTCACACATTAAAATTTCTATCGAACCTTGTTTATGTTGTGTACAGGTAACAATTTATTGTAGTGGTCATGTTTTTCTCTAAATAATTTTTTTGCAATTTGACCGAAAAAATTAGACCTCGATCCTTCGATTTTGAGATTTCCCGCTCTGTACTGGTTCCCGGCAAAGATCCATTGAAAACCACAATGAAATCCACGATATAGTACCAGCGGACTCGTAAACCAGCGAAAGTGATGACGTACTACCCATGAGCAGCCGAGAGTAAACAAAAGACGCCGTGTTATTCCGTGTGTATTATGTATGCGTTTTCATGCAGAGGCATGAAGTTTTTACGAAGCTTTTTTAAAGTTAATATTGTATCAGCTACAATAATGCCAACTTCATGTGTTGTTGGTGGATGCACTAGAAATAGTTCTAAGAATCTAGAGATTCATTTTGTTCAATTTCTGCGGGATCCTTCGATATCAAAGGAATGGGTGAAGTTCGTGAATAATACACGAAAGGATTTCAGCCATACCGGTTCGAGCCACTTGGCGGTGCCTGCTGTAACCAGCCCGGTGACGGTGATCGTCAGGGCGAAGACGACGAGCCAAACCCTGATACTTCGACGGCTAAACACAGACTGGTAAGCCCACAAAATGATTCATGAATAAAATACTGATTGATGCTTCGTTTGATCAGTTCATTTCTGCTGTCAAAATAGTTGTAGGCCATACTTGACAAAAACATGAGCGAACAACATGATGATGGAGACCCAAGGTTTATTTTCTACCTCCATTCATGTACATAATATAGTGCTAGTGTACAATGAGTACCCTTTCAATGTAAATGTGAACGGTAGAGTAGGAACAACACATGCACATGTAACCCGTAAAAATGGCACAGTTGAATAAATGAATAATAAATAAGAAAAACGCTTAGTGTTGGGGAACTCGCTTGCTAAAAAATAAGAGAAACCAGGATCGATAGGAAAAGGTCGCGAACTATTCTTAAACAAATTGGGACAACGAAGAAAATAGTTTTACCTTCAAAGACAAAATGACATATTTAATTTCTCAAACCTTCTGATGAGTTCCAGATAAAAATAACAAACTTTAAAAAAATTAATTTCGCCTAACCAAAAAAAAAAACCAACACAGCACTAAAGTGAAATATAATAATAATAATAATAATGGTAACATTTATAAAGCGCCTTACGCCCTGACGACCCCAAAGCGCTGTAACAAGAAAAGATAAAAAAAAACAAAACAAAAAAAACTAATTGAAACTACAATAAATATGAATGAATTTAAGAATAACTAACAATTAAATAAAACATAAAAACCCGAGCCAGTCAGGAGTGATTAAAAATATACACAATTTGGGTAATCTCTAAATATAATTTACAGACAATCAAACATCGACCTGTAAATCAAACAAATAAAAGAAAACCGATTAAGAATACATACTAAATTGAAATCAAGAAAATATACCAAAAATAACCAGTTACATTCACAAACTTACTCAGGGGGACACTTAAAACAAAATCTATGCTCCAAGAACTCCAAGAAATTTGAATAACAAAAGAAGTGGCAGAGTGAGCTGGGGCTTAAAGTAATAAAACTTCCAGATACTGCACAACCCTATGGGGCTCATTAGATATGTAAATCCCTAATAAACATCTTGAAGTTGCACTTGCCATGCTAGCAGGGCATGGTCACTGAACCATACTTCCCTTGCACCATAGCTTGTACTAAGACAAAAGTTTGGCCACGGTACTGATAACAGTGCCTCCAAACTAAACTAAGAAAATAGCAGAAATGCATATAAAAACCAGGAGTGCAAAATGTTAGAATATACAATAATCCTTGAAGAATAAGGTGTTATACTTAATTACAGAAGTTCAACAAGTTAAAGCAAAATTAAGTTTCTACAACAGTGCAAAAACTTCAACGGGAATCTTTTAAATTCAACAAATCTCCAGCAGAAACAAACCTTTCTTTGGAAACCTACCAAAGGTAACACATAGTTTCCACACTCAGTAGAAAGTCTATACAAAATTAGCAATCTTTAGAATAAAATGAGACTTTAAAGAGAGATGAAAAAAAAACAATACTTAAACATTTCAACCATAGCCGAAACTTTAAAACATCACAAGCAAAATCAAAATGAACTTTCACCAAGAATTAATTGATCTGAACTTCTCAATGAATAACTAAGAAATATTCATACATACATATTATACAATGCAAATAATAAAGAGTAATTTAAAGAGAAACTCACCAGAACTATTGAGCGGTATGTGAATGGGAGAAAGCAGCTGTCCAGTATAGGTGTGTATTGTTCGCTGCTCACCTGCTCACTGACTAGCCAAGCACATGGTTAGGGCCAGGACAAATAAAATGGTCTGGTGCTCTTATACAATTAACTAAAATATATACACACATGTACAGTGAACTTTGGGTACTAGACAGGGGTGCCACTCCTAGGACTATTTTGCAAAGAAAATAAAAACACATCAATTCTCTAAGGGGGAACTCACACTATAATAAGACAGCAGAATTTCACTCCCTTACACTCACCACTGCTAAAACCTATTGTTGTCCTCAACAATACTTCAACTTAACTGCAGTACTGCTCAAAGAATAACGCTACCTCAAAAACACCAGCTTGCGATGCGTCATGAATCTGAGTGTAAGGAAACAAACTAAAAATTGCATGTTAAACCACAATCTAGTTATAACTCCAGAGTCTAAAACGATTCGGAGGTTTGATGTGTCTTTTAGGACGAAAGGAGTGCATCTCCTCTTCATCACAGGCATCATCCTCGTGGCTTGAATCAGCGTCATCATCAGATGTGGAGATGTGGCTTTCGGTCTCTGCTGCCGTAGGTTGCAGGTATGCGTCTTGGGATGTTTTGTCCTGGTGGTAGTCGTCCGAGAATGCATCTTCATCAGTACTGGAATGTGTTGCCAACAGATCATCTGGGGGGACCTGTTGAGCTTCATCACTCGCATCAGATGTGGAGGAAGGGGGTACGTCAAAGGGGCAAGATGTCAGCATGTTCCTGTGTAGTGTTCTTATCTTCATTGAGCCGGTACGGCGTACGACAGGCAGGAAAGGCGGGTAGCTTCCGTACTATCACATGTGGCCATTCCTCCCAGTTATCCTTAAGTTTTCACTTGCCACGGGGCGTCTTGTTCTGAATTAATACGTGATCACCTGGCTTAAGGACACCTTCACGTACCTTCTGATCATATGCAGTCTTCTGTTTCTGTCTGGCCCTGTCTGCAGCTGCACTTGCCTCGTGGTATGCTGTACGCATATGTCGCCGTAGTCTTCTCACGTATTCTGAAGGAGATTTGCCATTCTTCTTATCACACTCTTCAGGACTTCTCTGTGGCTGGAACAGAAGGTCAACGGGCAGTTTGGGCTCTCTTAGGAACATCATGAAGAAAGGAGAATAACCCGTGGATTCATGCTTCGTCGAGTTGTATGCGTGGGTCATCGTTTCTGCATACATGGCCCAATTTACCTTCTGGTCTGGCTCTAAAGTACCGAACATTGAGAGTAGTGTGCGGTTGAAGCGCTCCGTCATGCCATTACCTTGTGGATGATACGGGGTTGTACAGCTCTTAGTGATACCCATCAACCTGCAGAGCTCTTTGATGATTCCGGCCTCAAAGCACTTCCCTTGGTCTGAATGTATCCTTTCTGAGATGCCATAGTGAATGATGAACTTTTGCCACAGTATCTTGGCCACTGTTGTTGCCTTCTGGTCGTGGGACGGATATGCTTGGGCATACCGCGTAAAGTGGTCTGTCACAACCAAGATATTCTCGTAGCCTCCCTTAGACTTCTCTAGGCTGAGGAAGTCTATGCAGACTAGTTCTAGCGTGCGTGTTGTGCGAATATTCTGCAGACCAGCACATCTCTTCCCAACAGGCAGCTTACGAAGAGTACATCTCTTACAGTTCTCAATGTATCGCTTGACTTCGGTGTGCATACCTGGCCAGAAGTACCGCTCCTTCACCAGCTGAAGGGTTTTACTGAAACCAAGGTGACCCATGGTATCATGCAGATAGGTCTGGACTTGATGTCTCATGGCACGAGGAAGAATGAGGATATGTCTTGCTCCACTTTTACCTCCTTTGCGGTAGAATAGGAGACCTGTCACCACGTGAAGATTGTCCCAGGCACGCAATAGCCGCCGGACAAGTGTTGGCTCGTGAGACATGTCTCTCCTACTTGGCTTTGATCGAGAAGTTGTCTTAACTCCAAGACTCTGCTTATCACTGGATCATTCATCTGAGCTGTATGGAAACTGGAGCCTTGTGAACAGCTGGTACCAACAACAGTATGCGGGATGTCGTCACCACTGCTTAAAACATTGGATTGGCTCTGCTGCACTGCCTGTATCATCACCCCTTGGTTGTTCCTCAACACTGGTCAAACTGCTAGCTGTCGTAACCCGATCTGGTTCAGAAGAAGAACTTGCCTCAGCAAGCTGGACTTTTATTCTCTGCTCTGACAAGCACCTCTGCGACCTCTTCTCTCGTGATTCTGGACAATGCATCAGCATTGGCATTGACTTTGCTGGGTCGGTACACAATGTCAAGATCAAACATGGCCAGATCACTCACCCATCGTTGACCATGTGCATCAAGCTTTGCCTTTTTCAACACATAGGTTAAGGGGTTATTGTCGGTAGCGGCAGTGACTTTGTGGCCATACAAGTAGTCTCGAAACTTGATAGTCAGCGCCCAGTGTAGCGCTCTGAATTCTAGCTTGTGTGCTAGATACTTTTTCTCTGCTGAAGAAAGAGTCCTGCTAGCGTATGCGACAACCCGTTCCCGTCCGTCTTGTTGTTGTGTCAGCACCGCACCTAGACCCTCTAGAGATGCATCAGTCTGCACTACAAATGGCAGCGTGTAGTCTGCGTATGCCAAGACTGGAGTAGACGTTAACTTCGAAATTAGAGATCGAAATGCTGCTTCGCATTCGTCGCTCCAGATGAATGGGGGGGTCTTTGTTATCCCGCTTTCCTCCAATTAATTTGAAGAGAGGGTTGGCTTTTTTCGCATAGTTGTGGATGAATTTCCTATAATAGCCCGTCATACCAAAGAAACTTCGGACATCCTTCCTACTTTTTGGAGTCGGCCAGTGCTCTACCGCTGCAACCTTCTCAGGGTTAGTAGTAATCCCTTCAGCAGAAACAATGTGCCCGAGATATTGTACACTGCTCTTGAGGAAGTGACACTTCGACGGTTTGAGCTTAAGGTTGTGACGTCTCAGTCTTTGAAATACCTCTGCAAGGCGGGAGATATGTTCTTCAATGGTTGAACTGTAGATGATGATGTCATCAAGATAAAGAAGAACACTTTCAAAGTTCATGTCGCTATAAACACGGTGGACATCAGGCGCTGGAATGTGGCTGGTGCATTGACGAGACCAAACGGCATTCTGGTGAATTCAAACAGCCCCATAGGTGTTGTAAAAGCTGTCTTGGGCTGGTCCTTCTCTGCTACTCGAACTTGAAGATAGCCAGAAGTCGGATCCAAGCAAGTAAAATACTTGGCTTTCCCTAAAGCATCCAAAGCTTCTTCAATCCGTGGTAGTGGGTATGCATCACGAACAGTTCTGGAGTTTAGTTTGCGATAGTCAACGCAAAGCCTGATACTGCCATCTCTCTTCCGAACAATTACTACTGGTGAAGCAAACGGGCTCGGACTCAGCTTGATGACTTTGGTCCTCGCAAAATCTTCTATGTGCTTACCGACCTCTTGAAACTCTGCTGGTGCAATGCGTCTGTACGGGATACGAAAAGGAGTTGGGTCACTCAGGGGGATTTCGTGATCAACTGTCAAGGTCATGCCAATATCGAGCGAATCTTTGGAGAAAATGTCAGCATTTTGTCTGAGGACAGCATTTTGTCTGAGGACATCTTCAATAGCGATCCTTTCTGAGGGCGTCAGATCAGCAATATCGATGTCTGGCAAGGGGTTTTCATCCGAAGCTGTTTGTTGAAAAGCCACTATATCTGCAGTCTCAGGATCTGGCGTGGAGTGAACGACTTGGATACAGGACAGCCATGCCACAACTGCATTCCTTCTAAACAGTTACCGTCTGATGAGACAAGTTGCACAGCCGAATAGGCACTTTACAGTCTCGGACTTCTACCAACATCTGCCCAACAGCTAGACTATTGTTGCTCTTGCCCTCCACCAGTGCCGTGATGCGCCGGCCTTTAGTAGATTTTGGAGCTTTGGTCGTTATGATTACTTCTGCTCCAGGCTGTACTTCAAGCGAACGTCGTCCTGCGTATCGAAGCTGACCAATCTCTCCATTGGTGCGAGCAATGTCTATGCCGTCTGTATTTACGCACTGAAATGCCGAATACCAGTTGGCAGACTTGTGGGTTCTTGTCATGAAACCTCGGCCATATTTACTTTGTAGGACGTCCCTTACTGCTAGGATCACATTTGTCCCAAGAAGGAGAGGTGTTGACCGTCTGAACTTGGTCATCGGAACTACTAACGCAGGGATGTTCCTGATATTTTCACCAATGGCATCAATATTGAGGAGGATATACCCCCGATGAGGGACATTCTGGCCGCCAGCGCCCTTGATGACGATATCGGTTTTCTTCTAAACTTGTCGTTTAAGTTCAGGATGACTCGAGAAGAAATCGTCTGTAATGTTAGTTACCTGTGAACCAGTGTCAAGCAGAGCCTGACAACTCCTCCCTGAGACGACTACATCTGTGGTACTTACTGGTCCCACCAGTTGCTCTTCATCTGGCTGACATCCTGGACTTTTTTGAAGAGAGATCATCTTCGATTCACTCAAGCTTGTAAAAGTTGTAGTTTCCTTTGTAGGGCTCTCCTTACTAGTGATACCTGCTAATTGCCCATCATCAACAGGTTTCACTAGTTTAAAGGCATCTGCTGTTTCTCTTGATCTGTGGAGAAGTTGGTTTGTCGTCTTGGAGCTCTACACTGTCGAGCAAAGTGGCCAACCTCACTGCAATTGTAACATCTCTGGTCTTGACTTGTGGCAGGGATACGGCGGGATTGACTCATATCTCTATTGATCTTCATGGGGGGTCCTTGACTGAGGAAATTCTCGATCTGGTGGACACGCTGACTCAGAGAATGTTGGCCATCTACGACTTGATCCAACGTGGACATATGCTTCTTCATCATATTCGTCAGTTCCTCCAATTGTCTGTTGATATTTGGGACGACTTGATTATGTGAATGTGCCAGCTTCATCTCCTGTTGATTTATCGTCATCTGTTGGTGTTGGGATGTTGAGCTGTTAGCCTCTGTAGTCTGTTGATGGATGGAGTACTGATAGTGCCTTGTTTCTCGTACTTGAGAGAATTCCTCGTTGATTACTCGCAACTCCTTTCTCAGTGTTTTGAAGCTCATACAGCGAGGCTGCATTGGCGCAAGACGTTGCCGGACTTCGTTGTCACGGAGACCGGACATGAATTGTGTTGTCAGGAGTACATCACGATCTTCACCGAGGGAACTTTGCCTCCCTTGCCGCCTTTGGATGTCCTGTACGTTTCTCAGTAAGGTCTCGAGAGCAATGGCATACTCGATAGCAGTTTCCTCTGATTGCTGTCGCCTCGAGAAAAATGTCGCTATGGGGGTAGACGCAGCACTTCCTTCTCCAAATTCCTCTAGGAGTTCTGAGATGGCCCCCTCTGCGGTGGTGGTCCCGCGGCTCTCCAAGTTCAGCATCACATCACAAGCGTCAGCTTTCGTATGTCGGACGACTTCCTGGAATTTGACTCGCTCTGGTTGGGATCCTTTTACTTCTAAAAGAAACCTCATGTCACGTGCCCAGTCGTCTACTCGAAGTCCATGCTTCTTCGAACTAGAACCGCTAAATGTGGGGACGTCCTTCAACTGGTGAGCGGTGTAGGTCCCTGGTGTCTGGTGGTTGAGAGTTGACTTTGAAAGAGGGTCAAAATCTGCCATCGGTATGGTGCATGGATAGGGACTATATGTAGGCTGGTGGAGGTTGTGCTGAGCGCCAGATGGAATAGTCACATTTTTGGAGGAGGAATCCAAGTCTCTCATTGCTTCATCACATGCATTATGGTAACTGATAATAAGAATCCATTATTTTGTGTTACTTTAGGTTCTCATCAGATGAGCCAGGTGTTGTTTACACACGGAAGAATTTGGCTGCCCCTGAGGAATCCCATCAGTTGCTGAAGTCTGCTGGTAGGCATCCACCTGCTGAGCTACCAGAGCCCCGAATCCCCCCAGGGTTGGACGCGAACCGGCAATGGTACCTTTACGACAAGATAAGAGATTTTTGTAGCACCACAACAAGGGATGTAGTGTGCCCTCTACCAACGTTGCCTAAGCCATAAGCCCAAAACCTAAAGTTTTATTCAAATTATGCAGGGTGGGGGGGTTAATAGTTCCACAATGTCTATAACACTTGTTTTGCTCTGGATACATGTAAAATACAGTTTTGAGTTTGTGTGGGTTTTTTTCCTGAAAAATGTGTTTTTTACACCAAAAAGTATGCTCAGTTTCAATATGCTGTCTACTTAATTTTATGGGAAAAACTACCTACAGTTACAACACTGCCTTTTAAGACACGCTTTCATTTTATTTTTTGGATCCCGTCAACATAAGACACTTTTAGGTAAATTTTTTCCAAAAAGCATATTTTCAACCCATAATATTGTTTGTTATTAAGTGTTTTAATGAAAGAATGAATGTGCATCAATAAATGAGTATTAAAATTACTCAAAAATGTCGGTCATCTCTGAATCATATTTGTGTATCTATTGTGTATTTTCAGTAAAAAACAGCTTAACGTAAGCATTTTTTATTATTTTTTTTTATTTATTCAAATATGCAAATTAGGTCATTTGTGCTTAGTTTTTATATATTAAAATTGCATCGTCATTGGAATACACCACTAAAGGTTCCCACAAAATGTCAAGTCTGTAGCAGTTGTATTGATGTAACTATGGACATCTAAACAGTATTCATCCCTTGGACATCAATAGTTGATGTTTTTTATTAAACGGGCTGTTTCCCCAGTATAGGTTATTTTCAGATTATGACAAAATCTATTTTTCAAAGGTCATAACTTTTGAACCAAACATTACACAAGTGTGTAAGATATGTCAAAATGAAGCTTGTTGTATGCTCTTTTCAGCCATGTATAAAACCCAATAAGTTAATTATCCCCCTTGTGACTCATTTTCACAGAGCCCATCACATATATTATACAGAAAAATATTAGCGATCAAGCTGAAACCTTGTATATCATTCATTATGTCGGGTTGCTTACATCTACAATTTGAGGTCGCATCACCATTGCATCATCAAGCGTCACGTGACATACCTTAAAGGTGCAGTTTTACAAGATTTAAATATACAAGATCAGATGAGGTCACCTTAAGGGTGTATTTTCAAACGCTACACAACACATTACAGCAGATGACCTTGACCTCCGGTTGAAATCAGAAGTTGAAAATGTTAGATTATCTTAATTTATTCATGAATATCTTTAAAACTACTTATCATTTTAGCGTAATTTTTGTACCAGGTTGACGTAGAATGTTGAGCCTGCTCAAACTTTTGCACAGAAATAATAACATTTTGACATTTGACCTTGACATCTAGTCAAAACCGGACGTCAACGCGCACGTGTCTGTTGGCCCACACTGTATGATAACGCATGATAGTGTAGGCCTACACGTACATTACATGTACCTATGGACCCGACAGCCAAGTGTACATTGCACATGTTGTTAATGTGTAGTAAAGACTTCGGTTTCAAATTTGTGATCGTAGTTTTTAGTCTACCTGATAGCCAATACATTATTGGCTGAAGTAGCGCCCTCTTGTGCAATAACGTCCGTCTTTACTTTAACCTACGATGGAGTTACAGCGTGTGAAAGCAAAATCTGCAGGGGAATTTTGCATGGCTGATGCAGAGAAATAACCGCGATCCCTGACTTGAAATCAAATCTATGCATATGACTGTATACAGCTACATGTAGGAATATTTATATACATTTTTGGCATCGCTATTTCATGTTACATGACCTTTTCATGTATTCAAGCCGCGATGTGTAAAATTTAAGGCCCTGTTCAGGCTGTATACTCCCCAGGGAGCTGAGATGGTTTAAGGAATGAAACAAATGACCCTGTGACCAGGGGTAATAATGTGTGAAGCGCTTTCAGACGCCCTTCAGGTGTGTAAAGCGCTATATAAAAATCGAATATTATTATTATTATTACTCTTGAGAAAACAACCGAGCTGTGAAAGTGGCATACTTCATAGGTGATAGACTTCTTGTATGGTATAGCTACAATTAAACTACTTGTAAATTTTGCAAACATCAGTAAAGAAGACAAGATGGTAACATATATTAGTGCAGGTTTCTATACGTAATCCAGTGTCACATGAAGTCACCTTAAAGGTGCAATTTTACAAGTTCTCTATGTACAACAACTAATGGGCAGTCAAACTGAAATCTTTCAAGAATTATTAATTGGATGTGTTACTTGCAAAATTTGAGGTCCTACTACAATGATACAAATACCGTTTCACAAGAGATGGCCCTGTGTTTTGTTCACAAAAAACAAAATACAGCTCCAGATTTTTTAATAATGTTTTTTTCCTTTTCTATTTAACATCATGTTTAGTACTTGTACTTCATAACTGTCATACATTTTAGCTTAAATGCTGTGGGATGTTTTCAACTTTAGAGACATGAAAAGTACACGGAATGATACAAATTATTTTGTTTTATCTGACTTTATTGTACTAAATTGATAACAATATGCACACCAGCAAATACAATCTAAACTTACAAGGGGTATTTCTAAACATGGAAAAAGCACAAAAATAACAGTCATGATTTTTCAACAAGAAACGTTTGTGATGTGTTCAAAAATGTCTATCTTTTCGAATGAGTGACCTATGAAAAGAGATGAACATATTGAAATGAACTGGAACCAGCCGAGGAGATAAAAAGTTATTTGGACTTAATATCATAGTTAAATCATTACAACACAGCGTGCATGTACTTGCTCAGAACACAGGCACAACGGTCCCCTCGCGTGGCTTTGAACCAACATTCTGAAACTTCAGCCTCAGAACTTCAGTCCAATGCTCCTAACGAAGAAAATGAGGATTGTACTGCTACCGTCATCCCAGTTGTTAAATGTTACCTTATCAATTGTTTCACTTTGAATGACAACCTGATAGTGTAAATGATATTCATGCATTAAGTTAAGTACAAGTTATTAGCAACAGCCAAAACCTACTGTGTCGTGGCCGAGCGGTTAAGAACACCGAACTCAAGCTCTGGTGTCTCTGTTCAGAAGAGTGTGGGTTTGAGTCCCGGTCGTGACACTTGTGTCCCTGAGCAACACACTTAAGTATAATTACTTCTCTCCACCCAGGGGTAAAATGGGTACCTGTGAGGGCAGAGATGGTTCTTGTGATTGATTTAGCTTAGTAGCGCATATTTGTTGCACAGGCTGTATACTTCCCAGGGAGCTGAGATGGTTTAAGGAATGAAACAAATGGCCCTGTGACCAGGGGTAATTATATGTGAAGCACTTTCAGACGCGTAAAGCGCTATATAAAAATCGAATATTATTATTATTATTATTATTACTCTTGAGAAAAAAAGAGCTGTGAAAGTGGCATACTTCATAGGTGATAGACTTCTTGTATGGTATAGCTACAATTAAACTACTTGTAAATTTTGCAAACATCAGTAAAGAAGACAACATATATTAGTGCATGTTTTTATAAAATGTAAATGTAAACAAATTGCTTTTAATTGCATAAGAAACTGCAAGGTGTATGCTATCAGATGTTGATTTTTTTTTTTTACTTGGATGCACACATTGTGACTGATAAAAACTTCACAATAATCGTTTTAAGCAGGATTTCAAAAGTACCAATGTTTTCACAATGTTACTCTAATGATCTAATGCCCATGTCTTCTTATTTCTTTTGAAATGTTGAATTGAGTTCCTTTGCTGGTGTTGTAAACAATGTGTGTAAAACTTGTTTACCCTTCCTACTCAGTCAAGTCTGCATAAAAAGCATAAACAACCACAGGCATGTTTTTGTAAAACAATATCATGGATAATAATGTAAGCAAGTTACATTTTGACCAACACTGCATCACCTGTCAAATCTTCATGCACCTAAGTAATTCAAAGCACCCCCAAATGTAAAAGAAACAAAACATGATGCATTATATTACAGATACATGTATGGCATTATCAGTGTTTCACATAAGCAAAGTTTAACAACAAGCAATTGGCCCATACATTTTACTTCATGTGTTAACACTCCTAATAACTGTTGATAATGAGACACTAGCTATCTTAAATATTGTAATAAGATGACATGGTGAGCATCGTGAACAGTTGATTTGATGGTAATGAGACACTTCCTTTCTTGACTGTGTCAGTAAGGTGTAATTGCAAGGTCAATTGGTGACTACCATCACCAGAATGAGGGGGACATAATGATACACGCCTGTTATAAGTGTAGTAACAATAGTCCAAGGTGAAGACTGGACAATGTACATGTAGATGATGATGGTCACTAATCATCCCCAGTCCAATAGATTGTATGCTAATGACACATTCTCTATGCAGGTGATAACTTCATAGTTGTCTGTTCAATAAACAATGATTCCTGAATGGTGGGCAGTGTTGATAGTTCTTTATAGCCAAGGTACATGATGACTATCACCTCCACTTGAAAATACAACTCCTGAAACAACCTGTCTACAATGTGCTGGAGAATCACATTAGCCAAGGAGTATGTTGATAATCATTCTCAGTTCAACAGTTATATGGTACTAAAACACTGTTGGTTGGTGGTGACACATCAAAAGTTCACAGTTTGACTGCAATGTGACTGCCCTAAATACTTCTGCAAAGTCCTGAAAAAAATATTTTATATGAAGTACTAACAATATTATAGTTTAATAGTCAAGATATAGAAGTGGTCACTATTTTACTACACTGTGGATAAACTGTTGTTTTTTGTGAGTCAACAACTTTGTTATTATTTTTTATTATTAGCATAATGAAATGTTCCACTTCTGTCTACTCAGATGGGTTACACATGGCATAACCCAATATCAGTTCAAAATTTTCAAATGACACCAAATACATGCAACATAGTATTATTGGTCATTATAGCAGCCAATACAAATAATAACAGCCATGATTTCCATAAACCAAGACCAAAAACAAGTGCATATGTACATGTACTTACCTGTTCTTTATCAATGGTGATGACTTGGAGACAGTGACCATCATCGCCATATCAACCGCTGGTGATCAGACACTTCCAGTCCTCAGTGTGCCACTGCTACTTCATGGTGACTTGGTGAACACCATCATCACCATATCAACTGCTGGTGATCAGACACTTCCTGTCCTCAGTGTGCCACTGCTACTTCATGGTGACTTGGTGAACACCATCATCACCATATCAACTGCTGGTGATCAGACACTACCTGTCCTCAGTGGGCTACTGCTACTTCATGGTGACTTGGTGAACACCATCATCACCATATCAACCGCTGGTGATCAGACACTTCCTGTCCTCAGTGTGCTACTGCTACTTCATGGTGACTTGGTGAACACCATCATCACCATATCAACCGCTGGTGATCAGACACTACCTGTCCTCAGTGGGCTACTGCTACTTCATGGTGACTTGCTGAACACCATCATCACCATATCAACCGCTGGTGATCAGACACTTCCTGTCCTCAGTGTGCTACTGCTACTTCATGGTGACCTGGTGAACACCGTCATCACCATATCAACCACTGGTGATCAGACACTACCTGTCCTCAGTGGGCTACTGCTACTTCATGGTGACTTGGTGAACACCATCATCACCATATCAACTGCTGGTGATCAGACACTACCTGTCTTCAGTGTGCTACTGCTACTTCATGGTGACTTGGTGAACACCATCATCACCATATCAACTGCTGGTGATCAGACACTGCCTGTCCTCAGTGGGCTACTGCTACTTCATGGTGACTTGGTGAACACCATCATCACCATATCAACTGCTGGTGATCAGACACTACCTGTCCTCAGTGGGCTACTGCTACTTCATGGTGACTTGGTGACTTGGTGAACACCATCATCACCATATCAACTGCTGGTGATCAGACACTTCCTGTCCTCAGTGTGCCACTGCTACTTCATGGTGACTTGGTGAACACCATCATCACCATATCAACTGCTGGTGATCAGACACTTCCTGTCCTCAGTGTGCCACTGCTACTTCATGGTGACTTGGTGAACACCATCATCACCATATCAAATGCTGGTGATCAGACACTTCCTGTCCTCAGTGTGCTACTGCTACTTCATGGTGACTTGGTGAACACCATCATCACCATATCAACTGCTGGTGATCAGACACTTCCTGTCCTCAGTGTGCCACTGCTACTTCATGGTGACTTGGTGAACACCATCATCACCATATCAACTGCTGGTGATCATACACTGCCTGTCCTCAGTGGGCTACTGCTACTTCATGGTGACTTGGTGAACACCATCATCACCATATCAACCGCTGGTGATCAGACACTTCCTGTCCTCAGTGGGCTACTGCTACTTCATGGTGACTTGGTGAACACCATCATCACCATATAAACTGCTGGTGATCAGACACTGCCTGCCCTCAGTGGGCTACTGCTACTTCATGGTGACTTGGTGAACACCATCATCACCATATCAACTGCTGGTGATCAGACACTTCCTGTCCTCAGTGTGCCACTGCTACTTCATGGTGACTTGGTGAACACCATCATCACCATATCAAATGCTGGTGATCAGACACTTCCTGTCCTCAGTGTGCTACTGCTACTTCATGGTGACTTGGTGAACACCATCATCACCATATCAACTGCTGGTGATCAGACACTTCCTGTCCTCAGTGTGCCACTGCTACTTCATGGTGACTTGGTGAACACCATCATCACCATATCAACTGCTGGTGATCAGACACTTCCTGTCCTCAGTGTGCCACTGCTACTTCATGGTGACTTGGTGAACACCATCATCACCATATCAACTGCTGGTGATCATACACTGCCTGTCCTCAGTGGGCTACTGCTACTTCATGGTGACTTGGTGAACACCATCATCACCATATCAACCGCTGGTGATCAGACACTACCTGTCCTCAGTGGGCTACTGCTACTTCATGGTGACTTGGTGAACACCATCATCACCATATCAACCGCTGGTGATCAGACACTACCTGTCCTCAGTGGGCTACTGCTACTTCATGGTGACTTGGTGAACACCATCATCACCATATCAACTGCTGGTGATCAGACACTTCCTGTCCTCAGTGTGCTACTGCTACTTCATGGTGACTTGGTGAACACCATCATCACCATATCAAACGCTGGTGATCAGACACTTCCTGTCCTCAGTGTGCCACTGCTACTTCAAGGTGACCACTGTTTGTCCACAGTGTTCCATTGTGATCGCTGAAGGTCCTCAGTATGGCAGTGCTACTCCATGGAGACATAGTGACCACAGTCACCCGTTAAATTAAAGGCAATGTAACACTGCCTGTACCCGTACTGACTGTTCAGGTTGATGTTGATGTGATAGTTCATGGTAAAGGTACATACTTCATACATGGTGAATGATTATTACTCTCAGTTCAAGATTAATGGTAGTGACTTGATCCTTGCATTGTGCTAGTGACAACTTCATAGTTAATGTACGTGGCAGATATCCATCACCAGTGCAATGAAGAATGATGACATAACTGTTGTTCAATCCTAATACTGCAGTCCTAATAACTCACAGCTTTGAGGTACATAATGACCATCACCTGCACTTAACCAGATAACCTGCTGAAGAAACGTGTGCTGTCTGCAATAATATGGTAAAGATGATGATTATCTCCAGTTCCACAGCTAGTGTCTGGTTCTTTTACGCTGCAGTTTGGGTGTTGCCCAATAATTCTTCTGGAATGTACATCAAACACAAGAGTTCTCTTTTGAACAATCAACATCTATGTTCATTAACATGTTTAATGTTTAGATTATTAAGACAATAAAATCTTCAATGTCTCATTTATCTATTTAAAACAATTATATTTTGTACAAGTATATAAATGAACAATTCGTCGGCTCAGAACTATAAGGTCCTTAGCGCAATTTTTGCCAAACTGTTTTTGGTTGCACAATATTAAGCTATCAAAAAACTGTCTTCTCGTAAAAAAACATTTAAAAAATTGCATTAATTAAACAAGTAATTAACTAATTAAAAATGGGCCTTATTTTTATTTAACATATGTATTCTTTTTATAAGGTCGCTAATTTGCAATATTTACCATTAAAAGGTCCTTAGCATGATAATTACCTTTTGTTCATGATGAGAAGCCCGCTGTTTATTACAAACAATACAAACATAGGTCATTCTGTTCAACATGTAATCCGAGCACAGCGGGGTCACGATTGACTGACCTTGCCCTTTTCGCTTTAGTAAACACTTTTAGATTCCTCCGCCTGTTGTAAAAAGTTTGTTAAATTAAAAAGAAGCTATAAATTTGAATAAAAATAATTATGTAATTTATTTCTTTTGTTTCCGGTAAAAATATTGTTGAAACTCCTACTGGAAGTTTGCTTGCGTGCAAGTATGTGGGACTTTTTTTTGTCGCGGACTAAGCGCAACGAACAACATTGTTATAAAATCATTCAACATGGCAGCCTCCATGGACGATGTGGTCGAAGCGTTTTAAGGTAGGAATTTTCTATAATTTACTAGTTGTTCTTAGTTAGTTTACAATTACTAAATTGCTTAATGCTTGGTGATACTTGGTGATACTGTTGGAATACTTATGGAATACTTATTTATTATCAAATCAATGCCCGCCCTTTTCACATTCAAGTAATGAAATCAGTACATTTTCGACTGTCGTGTGAGTGTTTTATTGTACGGATAGATACGCCGGTAGTACAGTACTGTACATGTACATGTAACAGTATTGTACATGTACTATGTTTATGTATAGTAAGTGTATAGTAAGTTTCAGTAAGTTTCAGGAAGCGTCAGGTCCAAACTAAAAGCTGGAAAAAACACTGCGTGAAAAGAAACAGAAATCTGGGTCTGGCTTACACAAGAGTCAAAGGTGGTGAAGAAATTGCTGCTCGGACCATCGGTCCACCTTGTAATGATAATTGCAAACAAAGGTGCAGTACAAAGTTTTCAGTGGATGAAAGACAGACAATTTTTAGCAATTATTGGGGTTGCGGTAGTTTTGAAAGACAGCGTGATTATATAGTTGAAAATGTTAACTACAAAGACACACCTGCAAAACTGAGAATTCCAAGAGTATTCCACTTAACCACTGATAATAAGAAAGTAACTGTTTGCCGGAGATTTTTCTTGAATACACTTGGTAGGCCTATTAAAGAAAAAACTGTCTGATACACTCTTCGAAAAAAGAGTGGGGAAGTGTTTGTAAAAAATGATCAAAGAGGGAAACATACTAAACGTTTCTATGAATGTGTATCGTTCCACATTTAACAATGAATTTAACCTGGGTTTCCATAAACCTAAAAAAGATCAATGTGCAACATGTACCATTTTTGAATCCCTGTCTAAGGAAAATCAAGCAAATGCACAGTCTAAACAAGATGAACATCACGTAAAGAGCGTTGCAGGGAAGAGAAAACAAATGATAAACTTAAAGCCCAAAGAGATCCATCATTTCGCTGTTTCACGTTTGACCTCCAGCAGGTTCTACAAACACCCTGCTCACAGGTATCCACTTTGTATTATAAGCGGAAGCTTTCCTCTTATAATTTGACATTCTATGACCAAGCCTCTCATGCTGGAACATGTTATGTCTGGAATGAGAGCATGGGAAAGAGGAGATCTACTGAAATTAGCACATGTCTGTTGAAACATTTATGGTCACTTCCCGAAAGTGTTCACAATGTGTCATTGTTTTCTGACTGCTGCGGTGGTCAGAATCGCAACCAGTATGTCGCCGCTGCTCTAAGCTATGCAGTTAAAACAATTCCTCACATTGACACCATTGACCAAAGGTTTCTGGAGTCGGGTCATACACAGATGGAAGTAGATTCAATGCATTCCTCTATAGAGCATGCCAAGAAGCATGTTCCAATTTATCACCCAGATAATTGGATTGCAGTTCTAGGAATGGCACGAAGGAATAATCCATATAAGGTAGTTCAGTTGTCATGGGAGAATTTCATCGATCTCCGTCATCTTTCTGAAGTGCTCTTTAGCAACGTAAAGAAAGATATTTCAGGTGAGCAAGTCAATTGGTTGAAAATCAAAATGTTAAGATTCACAAAAGATCAACCAAACATCATTCTCTTGAAGTATGACTTTGATAGCAACTTCAGAACGATGAAAGTGTGTGTGTCAGGGCGTCGAAAGTCTACCGATGCATTGAAAAGGGAAGAAAAACAAGCATACTTGGATTCATTACCTATAAGTGAGGCTAAGAAAGATCTTGTGAACTTGTGTGACAGTAACATCATTCCACAAACTTATCACATGTACTACAGACATCTAAAAACGGCTGGAAACCTCCCACATGAAGAATGAGACTTGAGAAAAAGTGTAATGCATAGTATTAATGCATACAATTAGGAAGCTAGGGTTTATTTCAATATGCATGGTTTTCACGGTATCAACCAACCTTTGAAGATTTCATCAAAAGTCCTCAAAGTATTTTTGAAAGCAATTTTTGTTTGTTACTTTCAATGATTGATAATCCATGGTATAAAATTCAAATACAAAATTTATTTTGAAAAACAGGAATGTTTGATGAGACTGTAATATTAGATAAAAGAATTTCCAAAAACATTCAGTAATTGATCATTATGTTTGAGAATAGGACACAAATTAAAACCCACCCATGCTATTTGCAAAAGCAAAACTATGAACGTAATTGTTGAAATTAAACAAGTATATTATTTGCATACAAATTATCAGCCAAGGAATTTATTTTTTAATTTGAATTTACGTTTTAATTTAAATTTGTATTTTTTGATATAGATTTGTCACGCTTACAGCTAGTCATGCTTTCACACACCGGTCTAAGGATTAACCAAAATATTTCAGTATTTCTTATGTAATAATTACATCATAATAAACTACTAAGTAACTAATTATAATCTGTGTCGTATTTCATCTGGGATAATACTGGTTTTACCTGGGTGGGGTTATACCTTAACACCGGTGTGTGGTAGAATTGTATTCTCGGTGATTTTCCAAATATTTTATGAAGGAGAAATATTCCAATGGCTAACATAAGAATCCCAGTGAAATAGTTAGCTTGTAATAAAGTGTAGAACCGAAACAACAATTCAATAATTGTTTTTAAACACAGGGTTAATGACAAGTTGTAAGTGTACAAATTTTGTGTTAAACAAATTAATGAACTATGAATTTGATCTAACACTTTCACAAATGGATTGTCATGGTAGTATTTAAAGATTGTCGAATGTTGAATTTAATTATTAAACTCAAAAAGCAATTAATTGTTTTTAAACAGAGTCAATGACAAGTGTTTAAACAGAGTCAATGACAAGTGATTTGTAAATGTAGATGAATTGAAGATGAATTTGTTAACATTATCGTTTAAATTGTCAATGAATTGAATTTGGAATTAAAATTTGCGCCTGAAATTTGTATTAACCTGTTCGTGATTTGTTTGTGTGTGCAATTTCTATGTGTTTTTCAAAAAATAGCACTATTAACTAAACAAAAATGCGTAGGCATGAGGGCAGAATAAACTTTATACTTTATTTAGTAATATCTATTAAAATGAACATTGCAATGTTTAATACAGTCTGCTCGGATGCAATTAGCGACCTTTTGACGTTCTTTTAAGTATGGATTTGACAAAAGGTCACTAACGGATAATGACCTTTTGTTGCACACAACACCTTAAGTATCTGCACAATGCGTTGTTGACAAAAGGTCACAAATGGATAACGACCTTTTGTTGAAGATGGCACCTTCGGTGTAAATAATGTACATAAGGGCTGTAACTACAATAACTGTCTTTTCTCAGGAAATAGCAAGTTTTAACACACAAAAAGTAAATTTTATTGAAATTTTGACACAAATCTTCCCCCAAAACACATTCACGTCCAGTTTACAGGTGGTTTTATAATTTTCCTTGACCACCAAAACTTCAAACTGGATTTTCTCAAAATCTCAAAAACTCGCTAAGACTTTATAGAACTGAGGCGACGAATTATGACCCATTTCTTAGTAATAGGTTTGGTAACAATATATATATTTATGAGCTCATATACTTTTCTTATGACAGTTTTTAAATAACCTCATTTTAAATTAAGCAGCAGGAGTGCAGATTAAGCTATTTCATTAAAACTGTCAATTTTTATGTATGCACATTTAAAAAATCTATTTAATGTATCATTATACTTCTTTTTGTTATCTGTTTCTCTTCCTTAGTTCTCTGTTATCAATATCATTCACACCATCATCATCGTGAACAAATGATAGCATGTCATCTGATGCATCAGGTACATGTTTTAAGTGCCTTATTACAGTAATTTCTCATTTCTCATCAGTCACAAGGTTATTCAATGTCTATGTGACTTTGGTCTGAGATTGTAATCTTCACCGAATCGTGGTAACTGTAATATGTCGGCCTTACATTTATTTGCACATGCACATAATCTACATTGCGTACATACACATGGTCCATCAATGTTCCTTTCTCAGTTGTAGCCTCAGTGACACACTGCTTATAACCATGATCTTTCATTTCTTTTTCAATACATGATGACCGTTTCAAAATGTCCTCATTAAAATCACCCATTACGATACATTTGTTTAATACCTTGTGCAGTTCATTAAGCATTTTTTATACTACACATAAATTCTTTAATTGTACATGAGGCAGGTCGATAAATCACTACAACTGCCAATGACACATGTGATAGAATCTGAAATGCAATAAATTCCAAATTTTGCACTGTTAGCATTAGTCTACTGAATTTCTTATCCCTTCGTCCACAAACAGCAACACCACCATGACATTGTTCCTTTAACATTCGTGTAAGTTCGTTACAATTATCATATGAAACACTCCTTTTATCATATGAAACACTCCTTGGCTGATGATACATTTGAAATCACACACATCTATATCAGAGTTTTCCTTGTCTTCGGTCCATGTTTCTGTCAAACAAATAAAATCTGACAGCATCATTTCAGTGTTCATTTTCAAGTCGACATAATGTCCTTGCAATCCTTGTATAATGCATCATGATGGTTATCTTTTCAGTTACGTCTGTCTTTGTTTTCTTGTCATGTTCATCATCATCATTAATAAATGTTGGCATGTCAGACAATGCAGCTGCTATTGCCTTATTACAATAAACATATTTATCATCAAACCCTTCAATCACTAGACCTTTTAGTGATGTGACTCTGCTCAAACTAACATAAGCTTGTCCAGCTCAGAATGTACGATCAAGACATACAACAGCCTTGTCTGTACTTAAACCTTGTACTTTATGCACGGTACATGCCCATGCTAAGTTCACTGGAAATTGATGTCGTACGTACTGATTATTAACATTTTCCTCTACACACTCAATGGGTACTGCATCTTGAACATTGGAAGCATGATGTGACTGTTTTTTAAAGTTTTGTCCAACACTTTTTTTGTCAAACTTAACTTTAATACACTTTTGGTTCATCATTCAACTTTACTATTTCACAGACAGTTCCAAATACTCAATTAACGAGTCCGTCTGCTACATCAATGTTCTTTGTTAATTTCTCATCTTTTCTTCTCACACGTAACCTGTTTAAAGGCACTGTACACGTTTGCTAATTATTCAAAATATAAATTAGCATAAAACTTACTTGGTAAGGAGCAACGGAGAGCTGTTGATAGTATAAAACATTGTGAGAAACGACTCCCTCTGAAGTAACGTAGTTTTTGAGAAAGAGGTAATTTCTCACTAAAATAATAAAAGACTTCTGGCCAGAAGCCTTTTATTCCTATCTGAAAGCACACTAATTTGTACAACAAGGGTGTTTTTTTTTTCATCATTATCTTGCAACTTCAATTCAAATTTATTCAATCACGTTGATAAAAACATGAAAAATTATCTTCCCAGTGTATGAAATAACATTAAAAAGAAGCCTTAAGACAATCAAAAACATGGTCTCTAAGAATTAAAATACAAAGATAAACTATATACATGTAAATAGAATATATAATATGTATATAATATACAAACGAAAACCCCTTTAAAAATCACTAAAAAGGAGGGGAATGGCAAAACAAGAGTTTGGGAAAGGAATGGCAAAACAAGGGTTGGACGGCAGTGTGGATGGAGGCAAGGTTTGGAGCAGGGAAGGGGAGCGGGGAAGGGGGGGAAGGGTTGGATAGTGGACAGGGGTGGTAGAGGTAGGGATAGAGAAGGAGAGGGAAAATACAAACCAAATTTACCTTGAGAAACTAAGATTAAAAATTTGAATAGCCCATGGTAAAAATGAAGATTTTAATCTGTTTGTTTTGAGAGCAAGTTGGCGTACCCTACCAGATCGGTTCTGAATAATGAATGGGTTGAGAGGATGGGTTGAGTCTGACAATATTTCATTAAATTTGTTTGTGACACGATTCTGTGAGATTTCTTTGATACCCTGAAAATCAGCACCAATGATTTTTCTAGCTTGTTTGTCTATACGCTGAAGTTTCTTAAGATTACACAAAGTACCGTAATTTCTTGCGTATAAGACGCGGGGCGTACAAGGCGCAGGGCCGTGAAATTACCCCAAAAAATTCAAGCGTCAACAGACAAGGCGCACCGCCGCACAAGGCGCATGATCTTACATGCACCTTTGACTGCAAACAGCAGACCGTATCGATACATCGCCAAAAAGGGGTCATTTTGTTACCCTAAAAGTACCACGCTAATCAACATGTGAATAAATAGAAATCACATGTGCAGTGCTTGAAACATGTAGAGACATGTAGAAAAGTTAATTTTAAACTGAAACAACCTACCGTTCAGCGACGTTTTCAGGAGATTCTTCTCCCGTGTGTCACAAGGGGTTGAAGGGAGTTTACAGGTGACCAACAGAGGGCGCTACCACAGGGCTGAAGGGATCTGTTTGTTCAACAGAGGGCGCTACCATACGGGAAAAATCTCCTGCCATTCCGATGGGGACGTGACATTTATAATTAATGATAAGTTCCTTTTCTTTATTTTATACCACAAACATTTATTCAAAGACGTCGTTTTTCTGGTTTGTTTTCTCCACAGTTATTTTATGTCTAACTTTTGAGCTAAAATAAACGAAACAATTAACTAAGCTGAAGGTCTACCATAGAATTAGTTTCGAAAAACGGTCACTTCCCGTGATTTATAATTGTTTTTTCGTTTATAAAATACAATCAATTAAAAAGTAACGATTACAGTTTATTTTTATAAAGTTGATTAAAGTAAACCATGGACATGGTCGCACCTTTCACACAATACAGGTTGGGTGAATGCGTGAATCACCGTTCACACAATAGAGGTTGGGTGAATGCTTCCGCAATCGTTCTGATTAATCTGAATGCAGTATTTTCGGTACGAAATCGCGACCACAAAAGAAGTGATGAACACGTTGCTGCATTGTTGGAATGAATTCAGGGTCGTTATGTATAGGGACACGTGGCCACAAAGGCGGCTCAATACATCGCGTCATTGTCGGAATGAAAATCTGGCGACATTGTCTGGAGAGTTGAGCACTGATAATGTACTACGTCAACGTTGAGTTGATGGTTGGCGACCGCATTATTAACCTGACCGCAGCTACATTAAATAGGGCCTAGATTATTTGCACGTCGGCCGCGGTCATTTTGATCTCAAGCGACATCATACAAGGCGCACCGGAATACAAGGCTCAGTGATGATTTTGTGGTCAAAAACGTCAGATAAGACGCGTCTTATACGCAAGAAATTACGGTAAGTGAATTAAACCAACTAATGCAACAAAAGGTAACAATGGATTGAATGGTGCTTTGAAAAAAAAGTCCAAGAATCTGGTGACTAACATTAAAAGATTTTAATTTCCTTAAAAAATACATCCGTTGGTTGGATTTTTTACAGATTCTGGTTGTGTTAGCATTCCAGTTTAATTTGTCATCTATCATTGTACCCAAGTACTTAAATTCTTGAACCACTTCAACAGGTGTACCACTGATTTCCACAGGTTCTGTTATGGTCGTTGTTTTTCGGAAATCAAATATCATTTCTTTAGTTTTCTGTACATTTAAAATTAAGTGATTTTGGTCACACCATTCAACAAATTTGTTGATTGCAGTCCTGTACTCAATCTCACAGTTATTGGTAATCAATCCAGACAAGGCGGTATCATCAGCATATTTTGTGATAACGCATGATCCCCCATCAAGATAAAAATCACTTGTATACAAAGAGAATAGCAAGGGAGACAGAACACACCCTTGAGGGACCCCTGTACTTATGTGAATGACATCTGACATTGTATTGGCAAATCTGACCTTCTGTGATCTATCTAATAAAAAATCATTGA
The DNA here is from genome assembly GCA_037783415.1 of Leptasterias polaris. Lineage (NCBI taxonomy): Eukaryota > Metazoa > Echinodermata > Asteroidea > Forcipulatida > Asteriidae > Leptasterias > Leptasterias polaris. The sequence continues at coordinate 388,777 of JAZGTN010000136.1, forward strand.
TCCACAGTGCAAGGTAGGGATTAACACTTTGCACTTTTCTGAGGAGAACATAAGGTTTGATGGTATTGAAGGCTGAGGAGAAATCAAAAAATAAGGTGCGAACATATCTTTTGGGTTTTTCAAGGTGGTCATAAATGTTATGTAAAAATGTAATCATGGCATCCGCTACACCACGTTTCTCCCTGTATGCAAACTGAAAAGGGTCCATAAAGTTTACAGTTTCCACAGTTAGGATGTCTCTGACTATTTTCTCAAAACATTTCATCGCGATAGCAGTTAGGGCTATTGGTCTATAGTCATTAAGAACAGTAGGGCTGGGTTTCTTGGGAACTGGAACAATTGTAGAGGATTTCCATAAACTTGGAACCATGTGGCAGTCCAGGGACCACTGAAACAATTGTAGAAACATCCCCGCTAACTCCTTGTGGCAAGTTTTCAAAATCCTTCCTGAGATCCCATCAGGTCCAGCCGATTTGTTTGGTTTAATGGCCTTAAAAGATTTCTCAACTGCCGCAATTGAAATTTGCAATTTGTTGTCGTCGTTTAATCTTGACACCAGTTCCATATACAGCTTATCATGGGTCGGGTTGTCACGTGATCCATCCTGATCAAAGCGCCCATAAAACTTGTTCAACTCATCACAGAGCTGCTTAGGATCACCAGCTGGTGCATTCAATTTGTTCCGCTGAGTGTACCCTGTAATGTCCTTCATGGCATCCCATGCAGCTTTAGGGTTGCTGTTTTTAAATTTACTCTCGATTTTTAAGCCGAACGTACGCTTCGAATGTCGGATGCATTTTTTTATTTCCTTCTGTAGTTGACGTTTTTCATCAAAATTCCTGTTTGCGTGCGCCAATGACCAATTGAGCCCAAATTTTCACAGGCTTGTTATTTTATGCATATGTTGGGATACACCAAGTGAGAATACTGGTCTTTGACAATTACCAAACGTGTTCAGTGCCTTTAATATCTCTGCAAACTGTGCATCTTCCTTTTGTCTCATGATTTCAGTCAATACTACTTTACAAAGGTTATCATTCCACAAGTCACCTACTACTGAGGTGTGAAACAATGATTTGCCTTTCACTGGGGGCAACTGATAAAAATCTCCGACAGCTAAAATACTGACACCTCCGAAAGGCTTATGGTTTTGGGTCTGTTTTATCTGTCGAAGACGTCCATGGATGCAGAAACAATTGACTCCAAAAATAACGTGACTTATTCTATGCGACTTTGTTCCGACCATTGACAATACACAAGATTACATGTAATTTCTCCCCAAAAAGGGTACATGAGAAAACAAGATGGAAGCACCACACAAATTTGCCATTAACACATTGCAGAGAGTGCATAATGACAAATAATCAGGCTAAATTTCAAGGCGCTGGCTTGTTCAGTTGTCAAGTTACATCAATTTCTATATTCCCAAAATTCCCATAAAGCATGTATAAAATTTCAACCGTAAATCACAAAATATAGAAAAACAGTCAAAAACAATGAAATCATTAGTCGATCAACCCATTTTGTTCAAGACTAGTCCAGCACAATGTCAGGACTGTGTGAGAGGAGTCCAAGATGCAGACAGAATCGACTTCAGAAATAACATGATTTAATCTATGCGACTTTGCTCGCACCATTGACATGTACACAAGATTACATGTAATTTCTCTAAAACAATGGTACATGAGAAAACAAGATGAAGGCACCGCACAGACTTGCCATTTACACATTGCAGAGATGGTATAAAGAAAAATAACCATGCAAAATTACAAAGCACTGGCTTGTGCAGTTCTTCAGTTACATCAATTTTAAAATTCTAAACAATCCCATAAAGCGTGTACAAAATTTCAACCGTAAATCACAAAAAATAGAAAAACAGTCAAAAATAATAAAAATCATTAATCGATCAAGCCAATTTTTTCAGGACTAGTCCAGCATAACATCAGAAGTGTGTGAGAGGGGTCTAAGATGCAGAAACAATCGACTCCAAAAATAACGTGACTTTGTTCCGACCATTGACAATACACAAGATTACATATAATTTCTCCCCAAAAAGGGTACATGAGAAAACAAGATGGAGGCACCACACAAATTTGCCATTAATACATTGCAGAGAGTGCATAATGACAAATAATCAGGCTAAATTTCAAGGCGCTGGCTTGTTCAGTTGTCAAGTTACATCAATTTCTATATTCCCAAAATTCCCATAAAGCATGTATAAAATTTCAACCGTAAATCACAAAATATAGAAAAACAGTCAAAAACAATGAAATCATTAGTCGATCAACCCATTTTTTTCAAGACTAGTCCAGCACAATGTCAGGACTGTGTGAGAGGAGTCTAAGACTTTGCTCGCACCATTGACATGTACACAAGATTACATGTAATTTCTCTAAAACAATGGTACATGAGAAATCAAGATGAAGGCACCGCGCACAGACTTGCTATTTACACATTGCAGAGATGGTATAAAGACAAATAATCATGCAAAATTACAAAGCACTGGCTTGTTCAGTTACATCAATTTTAAAATTCTAAAAAAATCCCACAAAGCGTGTACAACATTTCAACCGTAAATCTGAGCATAAAGATTATAATAATACTCTACCATGACTGATCATGGCTAGAAAACTGCCCTGCCTCTCCTTGCCCTTTTCCGACCAGCACTCTGGCAGTCGACAAACAGCGGCCTTGGCAAAGAATGCGTCAGGATAGAAACTGTCAAGTCTATGTTACCAGGGCAAATCCTCAGTAAAAAAGGATACTGTGGCGAATCCCGTCCAGTCAGCACCAGCACAGGCGAGCGGTAGTCCAGCTGGTACTAGGGATGAGGTCGTTTGGAGACCGTCTATCGCCGCATGTGATTTATTGTGGGGGAGGGGGGGGGGTCTAGAACCCTAACAAGGACTCACTGACTCAAAAGAGTAAAGGAATGACACTTAGTTCCTGGTACAAGGCTGATCCTTTTATTCGTTTATAGTGATTAAATCCAGTTTAATGATTGGAAGTAGTGCAAAGTGGGCTTACTATCCTTAAGGTAAAATATGGTCACTTAAGGCAAATAAAGATCACTGGAGGTAAGTTAATATCCCTTCAGGCAAATACAGCTCACTGGAGGTAGTTAATATTCCTTCAGGCAAATACAGATCACTGGAGGTAAGTAAATATTCCTTCAGGCAAATACAGATCACTGGAGGTAAGTAATTAATGTCTTAAGGGCCTAATTGGATCTCGGATTCCAGAAAGGACAAGTTCACCTTAAGGGAGTTGAATGGTGAACGTCTAATCAAATGTGGCCCATTCGTACCCGTAAATACTTGATACAAAGAGAAATGCAATAGAACCTACCCCAACGTTTACACAGCTAGTAACTGTCACTACCACACTACGGCGCGGACGCTAAATACACTCAGACAGCCCTGCTGCCACGGACGCTTATCCTCCTTACGTCACCTCGGAGCGGATCCCACACCTTCAGCTGCTTCTGGCCGCTAGCTATCGCTCCAGCTCCAAAACCACTTCTACTACTAATCTAACACTCGCACATGGCAGCATCACGCAATGCCCAGCGGCTGCTACCGCGCATGCTCCCCCGCTAATAGCGCCCAATCGCGCACCAAAGAGCGCCAGCCATGGGGTACCATTTTGTTACAATACGTTATCTGGGCAAAATTTTTGTGAAAAAGAGTTTGTCGAATGGGCAAACCCTGAGTAAAAAAGCTATGTTTCCAGGGCCAAACCCTGTGTAAAAAGCTATGTTATAAGGGCCAAACCCATTGTAAAAAGGCTATGTTATCAGGGCAAACCCTTAGTAAGAAGAATACGCTACCAGGGCAAACCCTTAGTAAGAAGGATACGCTACCAGGGCAAACTCTTATTAAAAAGGCCATGTCATTGGGGCAAACCCATAACAAAAGGCTTTGTTATCAGGGCAATCTCTTAGTAAAAAGGATGCTATCAGGGCAAACCTTTAGTTAAAAGGCTATGTTATCAGAGCAAACCCTTAGTAAAAAGGCTACACCAAGGGCAGCCTTGGTAAAAAAGATTACATCCAAAATGGACCCTCGGGCAAACTACATAAGTAAAGGAGATTTAACGATTAATATTGTTAAGGGTAAAGCGCTAAAGCCCCAAGTGTTTCCTTCATGTAGTCTTTTTACTAAGAATTTGCATTATTTTTGGATATATTTGATGCCAGAGAAAGAACAACAATGTAAAGACACACGATTTGTGATTTAAAATATAATGTTATTTAAACCAACTGTTAGTAATGATAAAAGTGGATAATATGATAAAAGTGGATAATATGATAAAAGTTCCATTTCTTTACAGTTACAGGAATTACAACTTCTTCACTAATCATTCATTTGCAGTGGTGCAAAATAATGCACAAGTATCACATAAAAAGACCGCAACAGATTATGAACCAATAATCAAAAACCCGTATTATCTCATCACAAGATTAAACAATTTGACAAGACAATCGGCACTTCAGGTTTCAACGTGATGTGTTTGTGTTATAAACGTGATGTGTTTGTGTTATAAAGTACTAATGTTATTATTATTATTATTATTATTGGATTATTAAAAAACACTCCTTGCAGCCCAAAGGCTGAATTGCACAGTGATTGTACATGAATTAAAAAACATCAAAAAAACAAGAAAATACAGAGCATACATGAAATAAAAAAACAAACTGTAAGACAAAAACAACAGCAATACAACTGTAAAAGCCTTCGTTTGTGTAAAAATAAAAAATTACATTCATTTGTTAAGTAATCTGGTGAGGTATGGCACAGGACTGTTCTTAAATCTGTTTGAGGTGAAGGAGTATTCATTAACAATCCGGTTTGATCTAAGGCTCATAGAGTGGGAACTTTTAGTTTCAGGGAACCATAATGTGATCTAAAATAAAACCAAAAACTTTCAAATCTATATACTTGCGTCAGATTCTGTTTTCATTAATCTTCACTAATTAAACATTCGCAGTGGTGCAAAGTAAAATACAAGTCGCCATAGCTTTTAAAAGTCATGGTTCGGATTCTCTCCATGCTACTTCTGTCTGAAAAAAACAAAAACAAATGTAAAACGTGTCTTTTATTTGTTTGTCTTCAGGTAAAGATTCAAACGATTACGCTTGTCCTGGTGTGAAGATGGGACCAAATGTAAAGTTTGTGCGTTTTCTTTGGGTAATGTTTTGTCCAGTAGCTGAAGGCTTATTGGTGCAACAGTCCTTGCCAATTATAACCTGACATCCGCTGCAAGCTGCTTGGAGAACACCTCGCCATCTTTGGGTTCTCCTGGGGCCTTCAGCCGAATGTTAACCCTTCCCGTGTCTGAGAGAACGATCCTGTGGTAAAAAGAAGCAGAAAGATTTTTTTTTTTGCACCATTACGTAAATACGTGAAATCCTGGTGTCCTCTGAAAGAAACGAAAAGATTACCGGGCAAATCCTTAGTAAAAAGGCTATGTCAAAGTCACTATTAGTGCAAACCCTAAGTAAAAAGGCTATAATAATATGGCAACGTTATTATTAGGGCAAACCCATAGTAAAAAGGCAATGTCAAAGTTAGAATAAGGGCAATCCCTTAGTAAAAAGCTATGTCAAAGTTATTATTACGGCAAACCCTTAGTAATTCAGTGCAGAAATTCGGTGTTGACGCTTTAATTTACATCAACTGCTGGTGATGAAGGCTATGCTGGACATGCTATCTGTGGAGAGTAAACTTGTAGGCTTATTCACAGCCCTTCGTACCAGTTGAATTCTGCCATTCGGTTCCGCTGCAGCTGTAGAAAGTTAGGTCGTTGGATTTGCCTAAGCCCACGAGGGATGGGTGGAGGGCCTGGAACTTCATCAACTTGAAGGTGATTCGCGTCCAACTGCTCTAACACGTCAGGATGAGGGCGTTGCGGTCCACGAGGGTTGGGTGGAGGGCCTGGAACTGCAACAACTCGAAAGCGATCTGCCTGTGAATCGAAGTGTTGCTGAAGTGTAAACATTTGTCTTTTTAGTATTTGGATGCACCAGATCACTATCGATAGGACAAGTGTTACAACCAAAGCAATACATAAGTGAAGCCAATAGAGAAGTGGACACGCCCCTATCATGTTGTACATTTAACCAACAACTTTCCCAGACACGCATAAATGAGAGCGGTCTCAGGCCGTGTCCGAATGTATTCCTTAAGCTTCCCATGGTGTACGAGTTGGCGTGCGCGTACGAGTTGACCTATTTCCCTTCCCATCATGCTTTGTGACAACAGCACCTTATATTGATAATTTGGTATTCGCGATAAAGCTTACCATCATGCAGTCCAATAAAAAGGTGTGCATATCGGGTCACTTGAATCCTTCCATCTTCCGAAAATTCTATCGCATGAAATGTAGACATTTCTTGTGTCATCATTGCGTGAGGCATTACGTCATGCCCCATTTACCCAGTATTCGGTATCCAGCAATGATTTCAACTAAAAATGGGCCATATAAGTGCCACCTGTGCTGCATTTTTTGATTCCTTTTTTGTTGTTTCTTCAAGTTTCCTTTCTTGTAAAATTGATTAAGGTGATTTGCCGTGATTGGCACCAATGGACTGTAAATATGATGATTACATTTTAAATTGAAAGACAGAGTTTACCCTTCTCCATCCCATACAGGGCAAACTGAGTAAAAAGGCTATAATATCAGGGCAAATCCTGTGTAAAAAGACTAGTATTATCAGGACAAACCCCGAGTAAAAAGGCTATATTAGAGGGCAAACCCTGAGTAAAAAGAATACGTTATCAAGGCAAAATTTTAATAAACGAGGCTATATGTCATAAGGGCAAACTCATAAGGGCAAACCCTGTATTATTATCAGGACAAACTCTGAGTAAAAAGGCTATATCAGGGCAAACTGAGTAAAAAGGCTATAATATTAGGGCAAATCCTGTGTAAAAAGGCTATGTTATCAACACAAACCCTGAGCAAAAGACAACATGAAAACTGTACCTTTAGGAAAAACGCTTTTAGTAAAAAAGCTAGATAAAAGAAAACCCGTCGGGGAAATCCTTAGTATAAAGGCTACATCAAAGGTTTTGGAAGGAAGAAGGTGGGGGAGAATAATAAAAAACAAAAACTTTTTATCCATTGCAATCACCATTATACAGCTTATTGGTGCCAATCCAGGCGAATTATTTTTATATCAACTTTACAAAAAAGAAACTTTTAGAAACACAGAGAAGCAGTTGGAACACCAGATATCAAACTTAAGACTCAAAAAATGCCGCACTTGTGGCACTTGTATTTCCCATGATGAGAAGCCACCATGTCCGGGTAACGAAGTAATGGAGCATGTGGCATAATGTATTGCCTCACACAAAAGTGGCATAAAACATGATTACATTTCATTATGTAAAGCCGTCGCGACGGAAGAATTCGGGTGACCCGATATGCACTTTTGAAGTGGTGAAGTCACCTTGGGGAGGTCGTTACTTGACTGCATGGTGATTGCGAATGATATTGTGCTGTCGAACAATGGCAATAAACTTGATGGATAGCGCGCAGGCGCATACAAGATGCGCATGTATGGAATGACAAAGAGGCATTTAATGTGATCATCGAATCGGTCATTACTTGTCCTTTGTCCACCTCGTCCGCTCCCCGTGTGAGACGGGCAAGGTCACCGCCTTCCGGCTTGTGGTACAAAGTAATGGCGTTTTCATGTCATGTAGAATTGTGTGACCCTCAATTTTCTTTGGTGGGTGTTTATGTGCCACTACTTTCAACGATTATTGATTTGGTCATCTCCCACTTTCATGCGAGACAATTTGGGGGGGTTGGGGGGGGGGGAACTTTGTACTGTCCCTGGCGACAAAAGCCATAATGTTAAGAGCAATCCCTGACAATCTGAAACTAGCGTTTTGAGTAAGGGCTGTCCCTGAGCCGTGAAATGACCTCTTGCCCTAAGATGGAATTGGAAGGTCAAGCTCTTTGGAAATGACCTCCGAGATCCCTGACCTTTTTGCCCTTCACCCCTGGTCCTCAGAGCCGGTTGCATGAGGGGTAGGTTTTTATAATGTCGCCCCCGAGTGCCCCCGACGTCCCATCTTCGGTTGCCAGGTGGAACCCTGCAAAGACTCTCGGATTGCGCAGAAATAACTCTATCGGGGCCTCCGATGACGTAGTAATGACGTCATAAAGTTTTGCCCATTCCAGCCTTTCCGGGCAGTGTAGATGCGGGAAGGCCTTTTTGCTGAAATGGTCCAAAAGTTCTAATTCGGAGGGCAAAGTTGTTAAAAATCAGGGTGGGGTGGGCGGACCAGAGGACCTCCCTCCAGAAATTTCAGCTCGATCGGACATCGGGGGGCGGAGTTATTAACGTTTAAAGAAATAAAGGGCGCCCTCTTGTTTTCAGGGCAAACCCTAAGTAAAAAGGCTATGTCAAAGTTATTATTGGGGCAAACCCTTAGTAAAAAGGCTATGTCAGAGTTATTATTAGGGCAAGCCCTTGGTAAAGAGGCTATGTCAAAGTTATTACCACAGGGCTGTCCCTGAGCCGAAAGATTAAAGTCCTCGCCCTGACCGAAATTGGCTACAAATCTCCACTGACTCGCATTAAACTTTTATGTATAGGCTATGTCAAAGTTATTACCACAGGGCTGTCCCTGAGCCGAAAGATTAAAGTCCTCGCCCTGACCGAAATTGGCTACAAATCTCCACTGACTCGCATTAAACTTTTATGTATAAAGGAAAAAGCACTGCAACAGATTGTAAACAACTGATCAAAAACTCGTATAATCATATTACAAGATTACCAAATTTTGACAACATATAAATCGGCATCATTATTACTTTAGAACTTTTAACGTGATTTGTTTGAATATAAAAGTAGTAATGTGATCTAGATTGAAACTAAAAGCTATCAAAACTATATATCTTGTTATAAAAGTACTAATGTGATCGAAATTAAAACCAAAAGCTATAAAGTCTATAGATTTGCGCCAGATTCTATTTCCGTAAATACAGTTCCATATCCATACAGTTACAAAAATTATTACTTCTTCATTCTCTTTCCTTATCCATACAGTTACAGGAATTTTAATTTAAAACCATTCGAACCATTCATTACACATTAAACTAAAACCATTCATTACACATTTGCAGTGGTGCAAAACAATGCACAAGTTAGACAGAAAAAGACGGCAACAGACCGTGAATCAACAATCAAAAACCCGTATATCAGCCCGTAATCACATCACAATATTAACAAAATTTGACAAGATAATCGGCATCATTGTGACTTCAGAACTTTTAACGTGATTTGTTTTGTTACAAGAGCACAAATTGTGATCACGATTAAAACCAAGAGCTGTGAAATAATTATATAGATATACGTGGTTATAAAAGTACTACCAAAAACTATCAAATCTATAATTTGCGCCAGGTTCTATTTCCTGAATACAGTTCCATCTCCATACAGTTACAGGAAATAAAACATATTTAATTAACTAATTTAATAGCTAATTTATCATTTGCAGTGGTGCAAAAATAATGCACAAGTATGAAAGAAGGAAAGATTGCAACATAATGTGAATCAAAAATCAAAAACCCGTATAATCTCATCACAAGATTATCAAATTTGACAACACAATCGGCACTTCAGAACATTCAACGTGATTTGTTTGGGTTATAAAGTACTAATGTGATCTTCAAATCTAAAGTACTAGGATGATCTAAATTGAAACCAAAAGCTATCAAATCTATATGTTTGCGCACAGATTCCATATCCATACAGTTACAGGAATTACAACTTCTTCATAATTTATACATTTACAGTGGTGCAAAATAATGCACACGTTATGCAAAAGAAGAGAAATTTCATCAGATTGTAAGCAAGCTATCAAAACCCCGTATAATCACATCCCAAGATTATCAAATTTGACAAGACAATCGGCAACATGATTACTTCAGAATTGTTAACGTGATTTGTTTCGTTATAAAAGTACTTAAAAAAAATGTGATCTAGATTGTAACACAAAGCTATCAAATCTATTATCTTCATTTAAAGTACTAGGATGATCTAAAATGAAACCAAACGCTATCAAATATATTATTTGCTCTCAGATTCTATTTCCATATTCAGTTCCATATCCTTACAGTTACATACAGTTACAAGACTGCAACAGATTTTGAACCAACTATGAAAAACCCGTATAATCACATTAAACAAGATTTTACATATTTGACAAGCTAATCGGCATCATTATTACCTCAGAACTTTTAACTTGATTTTGTTTGGTTATAAAAACACTTATGTGATCTAAATTTGAAACCAAAAGTATCAACTCTATATACTTGCGTCTGATTCTATTTCCATTAATCTTCACTAATTATACATTTGCAGTGGTGCAAAGTAAAATACAAGTCGCCTTAGTTTTTAAAAGTCAATATCGTCGCCCATGGTTCGGATTCTCTCGGCCACTCCTGTCAGAAAAACAAACAAACAAATGTAAAATGTGATTTTGGCAAAGATTCAAACAATTACGCTTGTCCTGGTGTCAAGACGGGACCTTGTGCGATTCCTTTTGGTAATGTTATGTCCAGCTTAGGGCTTAATTGGTGCAACAGTCCTTGCTAATATGTAAGTCTTAACCAGCGGAGTTTACAGGTATAATCAAAAGTACCCTTGGTCAAACCCTAAGGGTACTCTTAAGGATAGCAATTAGTGAAAAGGCTACTAAAGTACACTTAAAATCGGTATCCTTAGGACAAAGGTATCCTTAGGACAAACCCTTAAAAAATAGGCAACATCAAAATGCTCCCATAGGGTAAATCCATAGTGAAAAGGCTACGTCTTGGAGCGGACATATCGAAATATAAAGTTGCAAAGGGCACCCACTTTCGAGAAATCGCCCTGCCCCCACTGATAACGGCTGCAAACCTCCCTTGCCCCTAAAGGTGACACATGTTTAGAAAAAACTAAATAAAAAATATAAAAAAACTCAGAACTAACCCTTAGAAGGAAGGCTAGATTCATTGCATGCCCTTTTTGTCGTGTCTGTCAAGACTCCAAACACAAGAATTGCACAAAGATGGCAATGGAGTGATGCTCAGGGTAAACCACTTGTTAAAAGGCTTCATCAAAATGTACCCTTAGGGCAAACCCTCAGCAAAATGGCAAGACCAAAGGAAACTCATATAAGAAGGCACCCTAGAGAAATGCACCCTCTTCCAAGAAATCGCCCTGCCCCCACTGAAAACAGCTGCAAACCTCCCTCGCCCCTAAAGATGACACATGTTTTAAAAAAACTATTCATGATGTCTTCTTCATGTTGCTTCTTACCACTGTGTGGTTTGCTGCTATTTTGTAAAAAAGTAGAAAAATAACAGAAGAAGAACATTTATAATAGATCAATGAAAACCTACTTTTTGTTACCCAGCCCGAGTAAATTTTAGTAAATCTGTCAACCCTACACTCGGACAAAACAAATATACAGCTACATCAAAGGTAACCTTTAAAAAAACCAGCAATAAAAAGGCTGCACAAAAAATGAAAACTCGGGGAAAACCAATAGCGAAAAGGCTACATCAAAAGGTATACTTAGGGTAAATCATTCAAAATCTACCCTTAGGGCAAACTCTTAGTAAACTGGCCAGACCAAAGGGAACTCATAGGAAAACACCCTAGAAAAAACCCTCTTTCGAGAAATTGCCTTGCCCCCACTGATAGTAACTGCAAACCTCTCTTGCTCCCAAGGTAAACAAGCTAAATCAAAGAAACTAACCCTTAGTAAGAAACTAGATCAAAGTAAACTCTTAGGTTAGGGTTAAACTAAGGGCAAAACAAAATGTAAACAACAGTGGGCTTTATCAAACTGTCAGGCTGAATTTAACAAATTAATGAACACAAAATAATATTGGAAGATTTTTGTTCAATTGCTAATCAATATATATACCCTTTGTGGGCCCTAGGGGCTGATCAAAAAAGGGAAACAATTGCTTCATTATCAAAGGTGTTTTAAAAATCACTTGTTCGTGTTGACCGATAAAAATATTACGTTATCACTATATTGAAACATGTATGTGCAACTTGATTGAATTTGGCATCAAAACTCACCTTCTTGATGTGGCTGTTTCCAGATCCATGATGGACTGGTGAACGAGTATTGCTGACTTAGTTGGACTTGCGTTGTCGTAGTAGGTGGTGGCAGTTTTTACACCGTGCGCTAGGGTTCTAGCCACTGAACTACAAAATGTGAACAAGTATTGATATTATTAATAATAATATAATTAAATAGAACATTCGTGCAACTTAAATGTTTTCCCACCTTTGGGGCTACCTTCTGTAAAGGAAAGCAATTAGTACAACGGCTACATCAAATAAACCCCTTGTAAAAATGCAACATCAAAGGTAAGCCCGCGGCACGCCCTGATAAGACTACATAAAATGTACCCTTAAGAAAAAACCTTTAGTAAAAAGACTACATCAAAGAAAACCCTTATAGCTCACTCTTAGCAAAAAGGCTCAAAGGTAAGGCAAACCCCAAAAAGAAACACTAGACCAATGTACAGATTGCCTTCGAGTTGGGCGCTTTTATGTAATAGTTAAACCATTTTGTAATAAACAGTTGTTATAGCCAAAAAGCGCCAAAAGAAATTCGAAGGCAAACGAGTACCTTGAAGGATGCCATCGGTGCAAAGCAATTGCATCAGTGCAGTCGAAAGGGGGGGGGGGGCGAAAACAAAGCTAAGGCAAACTCCTTTCTTCATGGGAACAGTCTGCTTTAACCTCAATAAATATTAAATGATTAATTTTGGTAAGCTTAAACGAAATTACCTCATCAAGGTTTTCGCGCCGAAGCAGATTTGTCACAGATCGTCTTATATGTGTACATGGGATCCCAGTAAAACCTGACATCCGCTGCAATGCTTTGAGGTGGTCAGCAACCGAACTAATTGTCAAGGGATTCCCCTCGGTGTTAAAAAACACCTCCCCACCTTTGGGTTCTATTGGGGCCTTCGGCCGAATGTACCGGAGATACCTGCGCACGGTAGTCTTTCCTGTGTCTGAGAGCACGATCCTGTGGTAAGGAGCAGAAAGAAAAACATTTTTGCACCATTACGTCAATCTATTTAAAACTGCTTTAACTTGCTTAAACCAAAAATGACCTTTTTAGGATGACATTTTCTTTAATGTACAACCTGCTCTGCATGATTGAGGTTTATACAGGAAGGCCTTTTTGATTTTAGTGGTTAAAAAGTATCTTTACAAAAGTAGGATTCATTCAATTTACTGGCCATACCTTAAAGCTCCCCTCGAAGCTGCTGTCATATGTGCTGTGTTTGTTATGACCACTTCCTGAGAGTTGTTCCAACAACCTTGATGGAGATTGATGACATCATCCATCGTAAGGGTGAATACACCGGATGGTCTCGACACTATGCTGAAGATTGTGAAACCGAGAGCAAGTCTCATACCAAAGAGAAAACGCCTGGGGGAAATTGAACCGGATACCTTCGCCTCCTGGACGATGTTTGAGAATCTCTCAATACCTTCTTTGTTATGTAGAACTTTTTCATTAAACTCTTTATAGTTAATTATTCCAACCGAACGCTTTTCATCCGCATTTTTTAGGGACTCTGCTCTCCGTTGCTTCCTCAGGAATTTCATCTTTGTGTTCAGGTATGTTTCAAAGCCAATCGGATACGGCATCTGTTTGGTGATGTTCACAAATTGGGCCGCCTTCTGGATGTAAGTTACTTGTTGTAGAGCGTCGATGGGGCTATACCCAGAACTGTGTACTCGCTGAGCCAATCGTGAATGATTGTAGCGTCATGCAGCGTTTCCCATGGAATCTGGGTGTGGTCATCGATTCTGCGCCTGTGACTTGCAAAGTAAATAAACTTTGAAACAACTTGACAGACTTCATTTGGATAGCCACTGTTCTTCAAGCAAATGCTGAAACCCTGTACAAAGTTCTTAAATTCCGAAAAGAGGGATGTGGGGTAAGAGGAATTCAACCCACGGGATTCGGTTTTGGTCCTGGATTGACTTCTTTGTGACGGCGTTAGAACTTTCTTCATTTTTGTATTTACTGGTGACGTTGGTGGTGATGGCACTGTGCCGTCGATTCTGTTATTATCATCTTCAGAGCTTCCCTTATCATCAGACTCGAGGAGATCCATTGCAGTCTCAGAGTTTAATTCTGGGTCGTCTTCTCTTTTTTGAAGGCCGGCTGGCGTTCACGTTTTGTCGATTGCAACTCATTTTTGCTTCTGTCATGGTACATTTATGCACCCTCGCCATTATATGGGCGTATACGTTTTTGTATAAGCCGTGGTGTTTGCAGCCAAAAGGGCACATTCGACCCTGATGGTGGTAATCCGGGCTTTCACTTGGCGGGCTAGTTCTGTCGTTCTAGATAGAAGTAGAGAAAAAAATAAAAAATCGTTGTGTGCCCGGCTGAAGGTCGTAAGGCCCTTACGTTCTTTTGCCGGGAAAACTACGTAAATCATTCATCCCGGCAGATTTGTATCATTATTGATAATCTAAGGATTAAATTCCATTATACTGTGGCGGAATTGCATTTGTTAGGGGCAAATTACAATCTGATCCTGGGCCTAATTATACCTCAGGCTTGAAGATCATCGAGTGATCTGAAGGCAAGGAGACAAGGTCCGTTCTGGAGGAAATATACCGCCGATTGCGTAATGATCGTCTAATCCTATTGCTACACAGTTACTCAAATACACGGACACCTTGACAAGTGAACTGTCGGTGAACTGATCCCAAGATCGCGTTTATTGCATCAATCAACAATTTAATCAGCAGTGTACAAAATTGGGCAGGGGTTTCTTTATTACAACCTGTTTCTTCGGGCCAATGAACTTGTTAAACTAGAATATCACCTTTAAATACCGAGCCTCACACAGCCGTGTATAATCTTTAACACTGACATGTAACCATAGTAACCCTAGTATGTAACCATAAGTCTTTCATGTAACCCTATGTCTTACATGTAACCGTACTTCTTACATGTAACCATATCTCTTGCATGTAACCATATCTCTTGCATGTAACCATATCTCTTGCATGTAACCATATCTCTTGCATGTAACCATATCTCTTGCATGTAACCCTACTTGCTGTATGTAACCCTACTTGCTGTATGTAACCCTACTTGCTGTATGTAACCCTACTGGCTGTATGTAACCCTACTGGCTGTATGTAACCCTACTGGCTGTATGTAACCCTACTGGCTGTATGTAACCCTACTGGCTGTATGTAACCCTACTGGCTGTATGTAACCCTACTGGCTGTATGTAACCCTACTTGCTGTATGTAACCCTACTTGCTGTATGTAACCCTACTTGCTGTATGTAACCCTACTGGCTGTATGTAACCCTACTGGCTGTATCACTGTGAATGGCCTAAATGTGATTTTACAACTAAAATGGAAAAGTGAATCGATTGGATGTGATTTTAGGACCGTTTAGCCAATATCACATCCGCACCATCGAAATCACATCTGACCCAGAAATCACATCCGTGGTTAATTGCCAATTATCAAAATCACATCCACTGTCTGGCTGCATTACCAAAATCACATCCACTGTCCAGGCCTTTGCCAAAATCACATTCGAGTCAGAAATCACATCCTTGGTTAATTGCCACTTGCCAAAATCACATCCACTGTCTGGCTGCGAAACCAAAATCACATCTAGTATCTGGGCCCTCGCCAAAATCACATCCTAACCCGAAATCACATCCATGGTTAATTGTGCCAATCCAAAATCACATCCACTGTCTGGATGCATTACCAAAATCACATCTAGTGTCTGGGCCCTCGCCCAAATAAAATCTGAGTAACAAATCACATCCATGGTTAATTGCCAATTATCAAAATCACATCCACTGTCTTGCTACATTACCCAAATCACATCTAGTATCTGGGTTCTAGCTATAATAACATTAGAGCCCGAAATAACAATAACATCCAGGGTAAGGTATGCATTGTTGCAAACATGGTATGGGTGATTAACTGCATAAAGGAAACGTCAGATCGACTTTTGATTGTGGTGGTGCAAGTGAGTAGTGCAGCCAAGCCGTGTTTTGCACAGCCAGTTTTCTGAAAATACTGCCTATTACTTAGTTAATCGAGCACCGCTTTTGTGCTCTAAATCAAGCCGTACTGCACCATGCACATTTGTACAATGTGAGGGGTTGAATTGAATGTTTTTCCCTTAAAAAACAAATGACAAAAATACGTTTACAATTTAATAATATTTGAGAAAAACATAAAAACATTTTTGAGCCCGATCCAATAATTATATTGTCAAAGTACATGTATCCCAAAAGACGCAAATGCAGCATGTGTTAGTCGGTACCCCGTGTTTGGTAATTTTTTTCTTGTGTAAAACTAGAATGGAAATGTGCAGCCGCCCACATTAAAGGGTCTACATTTATATGGGAGTAACACAATCAGTAGGCTCCAGAGTCCAATTACCAAACGTATACAGCACCTTTAAAGGGTCTGTATACGTTGGTTATGACTCTAAAAATTAATGGCAGTAAAAACTTACATGTTTTGGAGCAGCTTTGGATTAATGCATTTTTGTATAATGCATTTTTGAGAATTGTTTCACTTCGAAGTACTACGGTTATGGAAAAATATATCACTCTTTCCCCCATAAAAAATTGAATTTGAGAAGCGTTTGGCCGTGCGCTTCTCGCTCAGATTGTATTCCTGTAGGAATCCAATCTTCCTGCGTTGAAATATTCGCTCCGGTTTTTTGGTGACATCTCAAAAACGCGACCACCTTTTGAAGTGAAATTTTCACAGGTTAACACAATCAGTATGCTCCAATTACCAAACGTAAACAGCACCTTTAACACCGAAAGGCAAACAACTCTAGGAACCATACCACCCTTTCGTTATCGCATGGATGCCCCATGACAATCGAAATATGAATGAGCACTTGTTAGCCGTGTGGGGATATTTAAACTTCCAAGCTGTTTCAACGGACGAGACAAAGCGGGGAAATTTACCGAAACGGGTTTTTTATTTCTCGAAGGTAAAGATTGACTCCAACCATATGCTCCAACTTCTCACATGTTTCTTGCCACAATTTAACGCAGGTGGGAAAGCACGTTGGACAAAACTCTGGTGTTTTAGGCTCGTGAAATGGTTCGAAATGTCCGAATATTTGTTTCTACCATGGGTTTGTTTCATCAAAAATGTCAACCAACATCACAGTAAAGTTGTAAGGATAATTATGTACTGTGGTCTGTGCTACAGTGTCTGTGTGGAGCTCCCGTGGGATAAGAATCAAGCTTTTCTTGATCAAACCATTGTTGAGAATGGGGGTGACGGGGAGATTCTTAATAAGATGTGCACCATTGTGATTAAACAGTACACAAACACATATGTAACTTGGACAAAATGCTAAAGTTTGTAATAATACCAAATAATCACAGCCTAGTTAAACTTAACACCTAGTACATTAATTTGTGACAAGCTGGGCCATTATTGCACAGATTGGCTGTTATCTACCCCGAAAACAAAAATGCTTTGACCCACACTTGGAAACCGCAAATCTCAAAGATTTACCAAGGTCACTTCTGCTCTTTTCTATCCCAATACATGTACCACTAAACTGCTAGATGGTGTGATTGTGTTCTTTGAAAGATGATATTTAAGCACATATAACTTTTAGTTCATGACTGGTTCAAAGAAATTAAAACGTAGCTTCGGATCAGAGAGTATGAGTGGCATCCTTGGCATACGGATTTGGCGGATTTGTGTTATTTCTACGTCCATGGTTTGTGTGACTCTCTGCTCCTCTATGCTCTGCTGAACTCTACAGGCCCAAATCAAACTCATTGTTACATCACTGTAAAGAGCATGAAATAAGCTTTTCAATTCCGAGTGGAATTTTAATAGACCGCGTAGTCCGTGAGTTACACTTAACAACAAGGCGATGCTAGAGCAAATATTACAAAAAAAAATCGCCGTCACACAACAAAATCTAACAGATTCTTACTATTAAATGAGATTTTGACAGGTCCAATGTTTCACCCACCAGAAAAAAAGATACGACTATACATGTAGGTAAGGAATTAAACTAAACTTTTCCGAGTGGAACTTTTTAAAATATTGAACCGTTTTTTGGCTATGACTTAATTTGGGCAAAAATTGAGCGTGTTTTGGCCATATTTCCGACACTTTGGTCTGCGTTAACTGCCGATTCGCTTAACCAAGGAGTAAAGGTTGACAGACCCAAACACAACCACGTGTTTGTGTATAGTGCATGCAGCCAAACGTTCCACGTCTGTGGATATTATCCATATTCATGAAGAAAGCTCGAAGAAGCCCAAACCAAACCGAACTTTCAGTTTAAAATGAATACGTTTTGGGGAATATGATAAGGCGAAAAAGAAAGGGGCAACAATTTCAAACAATTTGACAAAAAACACAAATTATTCGATCAAAACATTCAAAATGACAGCCAATCATTATAAGATAATCTGAAATTTGCTAATTAAAAGGTTAAACAAATTATTGTAAAATTTTAAAGACGCTTTGGTCCATGTAATATATCCTTTACACATTTGTTGTGTTATTGATTTTTGCGGTCAAAACAAAGTCTCATCCTTATGGACAAACATGTTCATTTTTAGAATGAACTCCACGAGAAAAAAGAATTTTTTTCAGGAGCCTAGGCCTACATTTCAACCCAAATTTCAGATTACACCAGTAAATAGTGTGAGTCATAATCTATAATCAGTAAATGGATCCTCCCGCTGGGCCTTATAACAATAAACAAAGTTACATTTTCAAAGTAATTTGGACGAGTTTGCGCGCTCTCTGTGGATTTTCGGTGAAAAAGTTGCACTTCCTTTTTTTCAATTTGCACTGCCACCAAATCCTAGCCAAAACACAACGGTGGTGGAAAACGTTCATCTTGTTTATTTTATATTCTAGTTTATGTAGAAAGCATTACATTTAAATATGTTTACCTGCATGGTGTCTCATTCGGAAAACCTTGGTGTAGGGTCAAGTGAAGTTAAATAAATAGGTTCACCACTATCTGGAAATATAAAGTAACTCGTTTGCCAGAATAATAAAGTACATAATTTCACTGCTGGCCGATGCTTTATGTTGACATTATAAATAGGCCCTAAACATTGTGATGTGTGTTTCCCCTTTTGGTTCTTGGTATAGATATAAAAGTATTTCCCGCGTCAGCTCAGGACTATTAAATTTCCAGTATTTCTGGCACAATAATGCAAGATTACGGCAAATTGTAAAAAGGCATAACTAAAAAGAGTAGGGGAATAATACCTTAAGTTAGAGTAGTTAGTTAAGCATGTTATTACCAGTTGTAGGCTTGTATACTTCACTAGAAATTAAGTAGCGTACTCATGGCCTACTGCGGTACTGCAGAGAGGGGTTTTGGTTGTTAAATTAAAACTATACGCACGGCGTACGAGACAAACAACTATTATGATGGACCAAAATACATTTAAATGCACGTTTTATAAATTAAAACAATTTACATTGTGTTTCACATGCCTAATTAATTGTTGACTTACTTGGCATTTGACTTGAGAACTGCAGTGTTTCTGGGCTGTACAGTTTGATGTGTGGCATGCTCTCGCTCATAGACATTTCAATTACGTTGATGCTGACTATACGCACTCGCCACTGCAAACTGTGCCGGCGGATGGCAACTCAAATCCAAAGGCAAAGCAAAGGTCCATGTTCAGTATTTAAAACTGTCCCGAATAGAATCACAATTAGTCCCTCTGTAAAATGGGGTGTACTGTCTGGCGTTACACGACGGTTTTTTGTCTTTAATCAGCAGATTCAGAAACTTAACAGAGGGAGTGGATACTATTAGTCATTACTAATTCTGTAACCTCCATGTTCAGATTGATTCACAGATTGGCGTTGTTGTTTTCATTTCTTTCCCGCGAGAAAACCAGCCCTGCAACATATCTGATTACATAATAGTGGTGGCGCACGCCAGCTGTTTTCTTATCTCGTAGTGAGCTAAACCACCAAAGGGGTCAAACATGACACCACAGTAGCACTACAATACAGGTGTAAACAAGTCTGTAAAAACCATGGTCAAACCATGCAGCATAATATGGAGGAACATACCGATTATTAGGTGTTAACAGACCGAAATTGGTGTCCAGTCAGAAATCAGTCGGTTACATTATTCTAACCAGTTCAGAACCGTTATAAAAGTCGTTATAAACAATTTTTCATAAAGACAATTACCAAGAAGATCACGAGAAAGAGGCACATGTGGGGCAAGAAATGCCAAAGTATTCAATAGCCCATAAAACATTGTTTTGAACATGTTTTTCCAGCAAAAAGAAAATGATTGGTACTTATTTTCGTGGTCCACACTATCTCCATTCTGAGCGTACCATGCGGCATAAGGAATGCAACAACGGTCCTTTTACTATGGACGGTTAATACCATCATGGAAAAAAATCAACAAGCAAATCACTCTGGTGTGGATTTTGTTCACAGAACTCGGGAAGGTGCTGAGAAAACAGTGCTTAACTCACATCGTGTACGGTAAAAAACAAAATTATATTCATTTTATCCCCGATGCAAAAATTTACAAAAAATTTGACAAGCAAAAAGCTACCCACACACATTGGGATTTGAGAGCACAGTACCAAAATGTAAAAATTGAGTAACAAAATGTTAAAATTTAACATTTTGGGAGATAATTTTTTTCCTGTTTGATGTATGGAATTGTGAATTTTTTATTGAGTTCAGGTAGTTCATGCGACATCTGAAGCTAAATTTGGTACAATTCCTATGTTGCGTTAAAATTTGACAAGCAAAAAGCTACAAACTCATATTGGGATTTGAGAGCACAGTATAAACAAAATGTTAAAATTTAACATTTTGGGAGATAATTTTGTTCCTGTTTGATGTATGGAATTATGAATTTTTTTACTAAGTTCAGGTAGTTGACGCGACATCTGAAAGTAAATTTTGTACAATTCCTATGTTGCGTTAAAATTTGACAAGCAAAAAGCTACAAACTCTATTGGGATTTGAGCTGAGCACAGTATAAACAAAATGTTAAAATTTAACATTTTGGGAGATAATTTTTTTCCTGTTTGATGTATGGAATTGTGAATTTTTTATTGAGTTCAGGTAGTTCATGCGACATCTGAAGCTAAATTTTGTACAATTCCTATGTTGCGTTAAAATTTGACAAGCAAAAAGCTACAAACTCATATTGGGATTTGAGAGCACAGTAACAAAATGTTAAAATTTAACATTTTGGGAGATAATTTTTTTCCTGTTTGATGTATGGAATTGTGAATTTTTTATTGAGTTCAGGTAGTTCATGCGACATCTGAAGCTAAATTTGGTACAATTCCTATGTTGCGTTAAAATTTGACAAGCAAAAAGCTACAAACTCATATTGGGATTTGAGAGCACAGTACCAAAATGTTAAAAATCAACATTTTGGGTGATAATTTTTTTCCTGTTTGATGTATGGAATTATGAATTTTTTACTAAGTTCAGGTAGTTGACGCGACATCTG
This sequence comes from Leptasterias polaris, assembly GCA_037783415.1. Classification (NCBI taxonomy): domain Eukaryota; kingdom Metazoa; phylum Echinodermata; class Asteroidea; order Forcipulatida; family Asteriidae; genus Leptasterias; species Leptasterias polaris. The sequence goes on from JAZGTN010000136.1 coordinate 410,341, forward strand.
AAACAAAATTTTGTACAATTCCTATGTTGCGTTAAAATTTGACAAGCAAAAAGCTACCACACACCATTGGGATTTGAGAGCGTACCAAAATGTTAAAATTCAACATTTTGGGGGATAATTTTGTTCCTGTTTGATGTATGGAATTATGAATTTTTTTACTAAGTTCAGGTAGTTGACGCGACATCTGAAAGTAAATTTTGTACAATTCCTATGTTGCGTTAAAATTTGACAAGCAAAAAGCTACAAACTCATATTGGGATTTGAGAGCACAGTATAAACAAAATGTTAAAATTTAACATTTTGGGAGATAATTTTTTTCCTGTTTGATGTATGGAATTGTGAATTTTTTATTGAGTTCAGGTAGTTCATGCGACATCTGAAGCTAAATTTTGTACAATTCCTATGTTGCGTTAAAATTTGACAAGCAAAAAGCTACAAACTCATATTGGGATTTGAGAGCACAGTATAAACAAAATGTTAAAATTTAACATTTTGGGAGATAATTTTTTTCCTGTTTGATGTATGGAATTGTGAATTTTTTATTGAGTTCAGGCAGTTCATGCGACATCTGAAGCTAAATTTTTTACAATTCCTATGTTGCGTTAAAATTTGACAAGCAAAAAGCTACAAACTCATATTGGGATTTGAGAGCACAGTATAAACAAAATGTTAAAATTTAACATTTTGGGAGATAATTTTTTTCCTGTTTGATGTATGGAATTGTGAATTTTTTATTGAGTTCAGGTAGTTCATGCGACATCTGAAGCTAAATTTTGTACAATTCCTATGTTGCGTTAAAATTTGACAAGCAAAAAGCTACAAACTCATATTGGGATTTGAGAGCACAGTAACAAAATGTTAAAATTTAACATTTTGGGAGATAATTTTTTTCCTGTTTGATGTATGGAATTGTGAATTTTTTATTGAGTTCAGGTAGTTCATGCGACATCTGAAGCTAAATTTTGTACAATTCCTATGTTGCGTTAAAATTTGACAAGCAAAAAGCTACAAACTCATATTGGGATTTGAGAGCACAGTAACAAAATGTTAAAATTTAACATTTTGGGAGATAATTTTTTTCCTGTTTGATGTATGGAATTGTGAATTTTTTATTGAGTTCAGGTAGTTCATGCGACATCTGAAGCTAAATTTGGTACAATTCCTATGTTGCGTTAAAATTTGACAAGCAAAAAGCTACAAACTCATATTGGGATTTGAGAGCACAGTAACAAAATGTTAAAATTTAACATTTTGGGAGATAATTTTTTTCCTGTTTGATGTATGGAATTGTGAATTTTTTATTGAGTTCAGGTAGTTCATGCGACATCTGAAGCTAAATTTGGTACAATTCCTATGTTGCGTTAAAATTTGACAAGCAAAAAGCTACAAACTCATATTGGGATTTGAGAGCACAGTACCAAAATGTTAAAAATCAACATTTTGGGTGATAATTTTTTTCCTGTTTGATGTATGGAATTATGAATTTTTTACTAAGTTCAGGTAGTTGACGCGACATCTGAAACAAAATTTTGTACAATTCCTATGTTGCGTTAAAATTTGACAAGCAAAAAGCTACCACACACCATTGGGATTTGAGAGCGTACCAAAATGTTAAAATTCAACATTTTGGGGGATAATTTTGTTCCTGTTTGATGTATGGAATTATGATTTTTTTTACTAAGTTCAGGTAGTTGACGCGACATCTGAAAGTAAATTTTGTACAATTCCTATGTTGCGTTAAAATTTGACAAGCAAAAAGCTACAAACTCATATTGGGATTTGAGAGCACAGTATAAACAAAATGTTAAAATTTAACATTTTGGGAGATAATTTTTTTCCTGTTTGATGTATGGAATTGTGAATTTTTTATTGAGTTCAGGCAGTTCATGCGACATCTGAAGCTAAATTTTTTACAATTCCTATGTTGCGTTAAAATTTGACAAGCAAAAAGCTACAAACTCATATTGGGATTTGAGAGCACAGTATAAACAAAATGTTAAAATTTAACATTTTGGGAGATAATTTTTTTCCTGTTTGATGTATGGAATTGTGAATTTTTTATTGAGTTCAGGTAGTTCATGCGACATCTGAAGCTAAATTTGGTACAATTCCTATGTTGCGTTAAAATTTGACAAGCAAAAAGCTACAAACTCATATTGGGATTTGAGAGCACAGTATAAACAAAATGTTAAAATTTAACATTTTGGGAGATAATTTTTTTCCTGTTTGATGTATGGAATTGTGAATTTTTTATTGAGTTCAGGTAGTTCATGCGACATCTGAAGCTAAATTGTGTGTAATTCCCATGCTGCGTTACAAATTGACAAGCAAAAAGCTACAAACTCATTTTGGGATTTGAGAGCACAGCAAGTCGGATCGAGGCCTTCGGAGAAACTGGCTGATGGGGGCCGGGGGCGCTCAAACACCCACGAAGCGGCTCTGCAGACAAGGCCCCGGTAAAGCAAAGACCGTGCGTGCCAGGGCGGCCGAGGGTCTGCCTGGTTCCAGAACCGCTGGGCTGGGGCTATACCACTGCCTGGGTGCGGAGACGACCCTCCGAGAAGACAGCAAAGAACGAAGTCGGACGCCTTCGGAGGCGTTAACAAGATGCATAATTTTAATTCGCCGTACATATTATTTTATTTAACTTTTAAAAGAATTAACTTCATTCGACGATAATTTTTTTCAATTTACAAAAGGCAATATGAGGGCGCTATATTTTAATGAACTTTTGCTATGTCAACGGTTAACTTGCAAAAATGCGTATTCAGTTTCAGATAGCTGTGAATCTTTTTATTTTGCATTCAACATTTTGAAAATCATTTGGGAATGATATAGGCTAAAGCATAAATTAGCACTGTCGGGTTACAAGGGCCTGTTTCCCGAGAAACATTTTGAAAAAGACGGGGCAAGTGCTCAACGGGAAATGTTGACATCGTGTGACTAATTCACAACTATTCTTGCAATAAACAATAGGCCCAGCTACTTCAATACCACTTGGACAAATATACCGACATTACCTAAATTTTAAGATTTGAACAGGATGTTAACTAATGAGAATATATGTAAATGTGGATGTAGATGTTACAAAACAATTTCGTAATTAGTTTCTGCAGCCCGACAAAGGTCAACATTACATTTAAAACCGTCTATCCAAAAACAATTATGGCATGAATGGTGTGTATACATCCAAGGTGCTGACATGCGTTTTTTGCTGGGGTGCTCGTTTTCTTATTAATATTATTTAGTATTTTTATATATATATATTTTTATTTTAAGTGTGTAGGCCTACAAGTTTGGTGGTTTGTGAAGTACCAGGGACATTTCCACCGCTTTCTGGAAAAACATGACAATTAATTGTACACATATTTCACACAACAATATTTCTTTCGGTATAAAACATGCACCCTCGGCTCCTTACACATTTCTGAACCCTAATTAATATTGCATGTTAGGTTCAACATAATGCTATAATATTCATATTAATAATGATTGATATGATTGATAAGTAGAAATAAAACAACAAGAGGAAGAATATCCCCGAGACTAGAATGTACTCCCAACTATAGAAGTAATCGAAGACGATTTATGTACCCTACAATTACTGAAATGCACTGTACTGAAAATATTTAGAATTTAGATCGCTGGGGTTACTGCACGCATGATGTCGAGTTAAGTAACGATTCGACCATCGGCTGTGGCCTTGAACGGATGGATGTTGAGAACACGTAATCAAGTTTTCGTTTGTTGTGGTTTACACTGGTCAAATGGTCATTAGTACAGTTCAGCAGGGACCAAGCCATAGAATCTTGAAAATATCTCTTTGAACACGTTAAAAACATTGTAACATTATGGCACAATCCAATTAATTGTAGGAATCCGCCGTTCTGATTGCAATTTCCACAAGTGGTAAAATTAAGTAATATAATTACTTTTATGGTAATGTGTTTTTGATGAATGTTTTAATACAAACAATTGCTCCAACAACCAACCTATCAAACAAAACCCTTTATTAATATCCATACAGCAAGGAACTAAAGCTCATTGCTCTGTATTTAATAACATAGTTTGTCTTTGCTTGAAACATCATAGCATGGTCATGTAAAGAAAAAGGAAACAAATATAGTGTAGGCTGCATTGTATGTGGAAATACAATTGTAGAGTGGAACAAGTTTCTTTCGACCTGTTCGATCGTTCTCGGTGTTTTATGTGGTTGTTCGAACTGTACACCGAAGTTAACTACGAATTTGGAAGACTCAGAAAGATTACAGCTCAGTGCCGTTGGCTGCAGTGCATGCGACCTTGGCTGGACACAGTCTGTTACGTTTTTCGTTTATTGCGGTTGACCAGGGGTCAAAGGGTCAAATAGCTGGGCAAAGGGCTAGCAATTTTGAGTGGTCTGCAAAAAACACTTCCTATATTAGTAATAATAATATAGAAACTTGTTATGCGCACATGATTATACGTAGAGGTTATATACTTCTAATAAGCCCTAAGAATAGATTGTATAAAGCTTTTGTTGAGGTCCGTTTAGATGCCACACAAGCATCGGGTTCTAAATGGTATACTATACGTGTACAGTTAGCCTACATGTACAGTATGTACAGTAGGTCCCTACGGATCGACCAAGCTGCACAAAACGCGCATACTGCATGGACCCAATGCAGTAACTGAAATTACGTAATCTAGCCCTGCATGGATTGTGGTTTTGGCAATGTCAGAGAGTTGCTAAGACACTATCGGGCAATGATAGCTAGTATACACGTACATGTAGGTATCAAAATACCTAATGGATTATCTTCACGTGTGGTGCCAACTGTTAATGTCGGAAACTGGACATCTGTATAGTGGGTTTTATTTTTTGTTGGACGGGATTGTACAATAGTTTCTTCACCCATTTCTTGGCTGATAAATCTTGAAGTTACCAGAAGCTGTAGTGCTAGCTAGTGTCCGGATCCACTGATTCAGAATCTGCAGTGTCGGTGGATCATATAGGCCTACTACCCTTTTTTTGGCGCGCGCGGGATCGGAACGCGGGAATAATATGGGTTTTGATGACTGTTCAACCATAGTTCAACCCGCCCAAACGTAGCAGCTAGGGGCGGCCTATCTCGCAGTCAGATGTCAGGGTTTCGAATAAAGACAAACATGAATGAGTGTACAATGTTAGCTGAATGTTCGGCATGTGGGAGCAGAATATAAAGACGTGCGGTAACTATATCATTTTGATGTACATTTTATAGTATTGTTGACATTGCTTGTCTGTCTGCATGCTGCTGCAGCCGAATGTTGCCACTTGAATTAAGGTGAATGCACGAAACAATAGGTCACCTTCCTTAGTTTCTTTTCCTTCCTCCATGGTTAGCATGGAGGTTGAAATAGCTGACATAAAAACTCTTTTAAAAATATGGATTTCAGGCGATAATTTTAATCCACTTGAAAAGACAAAAAGTCACCAAAGAACAAGGCCTAGTATAAAAACTTTAGGCTATCAGCCAGAGATCATGATTGATGCGGAAAATTGAAACTTGAAAATTAATCCTCATAGTCATAATTATAGAGTCAACATAATTATGGAGGAGGGGTCAATATTCCTCGCATGCGTGTTATATTTTAGTGTGTATACACAAGAGCATGGAAGTTCAGCTCGGTTTGAGATTGACTGTCTGTTTTTGTTTGTTTGTTTGTTTGTTTGTTGGGTTGTTTGTTTGTTTTTTTTTTTTTTGGGGGGGGACTCGTGAAATTGGTTTTGATGACTGATCAACGTTAACACATACTGGCATAGGCCTAACGCTCCGATATGCTCCAATCAACAGTCAAGCTTCCTAATTAGAAGCAAAATAAATAAGTCTTACGTGGTTATTACTGGAATATTAGACAACATTCACCCAGTCTAAACTCCAGAGATTTGTTTGTAACCTTTTCCAAAGTTATGGATGAGCGAGGTTCATGATGAAAAGGCAGGAGGTCATAGAGTTTTCTGCCTTTTTGTATTTTCAGGTATCATAGGGAACCCCTTATAATGGCTAAATCAGTGCTGTTAATATTCTCAAGGTTGTTTGTCCATACATTCTTTTGATTATTATTGAAAAAAAAATAAAAACACTATTTTCTTAATTTAAATATCTCTATTTTGGCATTTTGAACTGAACATTTTGGGGGAAAATGCATATTTTATACAAATTGTCCGGCAACGGCATACAAATCGAATGTCTCTAAATATTTCAAGAATGTTCAATCTTCCTCAAATCTCACTCCTGTGTGTGAAGCCGAATGAGCACATAATATGCTTAATCGTCACCGTCCCTAGCAATAACATTGGTTTCCCGTTATTCATTCTACCCTGAAATAATGTTTTTATAGTTAGTAATGTGGTTCAAATTAACAGTGGCATTTCAATTCCATTGCAACAACCCTTTAACATTTTTTATTCTCCTCTTCTTTTTACGTTTTACAAATTTCATGTTGCAGCTTTACTTCGTTAAAAACTTCGGAAGGGGGGGGGACATGAAATGATTACTTGATCATAATGATATTGACCAAGTAACATCGAACATATTAACATAAACATAAACATCCCCAGTTATTGACATGTGTAATGTGCATGTATATCTTTTAATTGTGTTCTATGGTAGCTGAGTAACTGTAAAACAATAGGTTAACACAAAATACTTTAATTGGTTGGACGCATGCTTGGAAGATATATGAACGCATCTAAACACGATCAGGATACTCCAAAACGCCGACCAGCGGTATGAATTTGTTACAGCATGTACATGTACATGTACATGTATGTCAAGTCTATACTGCAGGGTATGTATGCCGATTAGAAAGATAATTTATGTGAGGAGCTGTGCGTTCTTCTGTAAAGCCTAAATATGGGTGATTCCATTCACAAGAAGCTGTCAAACATTCCTTAAACTTTGCAAATAATTGTAAAAGAAAAAAAGAAAAAATTGTAACAAACTGAATTAAATTTCGTATGAACTGCAGCTATTGCTCTGATGTGAAATTGTACTTGCATAAAGCATGCAGAAGAGTGAACTGTAGTCAAATAATCCTACTACACTACACGACACACCCCCCTGTTCAAAATGGCATGCTCCAATAAACAAACGGCAGGTTTTGTGTAGCCAAGACATTTTGTATACAACCGTATTATAAACCATAACTTTTGTGGTATCAACTTACAATTGACATCGCATAATTTTACAAGAATTGGACTTTCCAATAGTATAAATATACCAGCTTAAATCACATTTAGAAGGACCTCTTATGTACCCTTTTTCGACAGAGTAATCTCTGTCATAGCTTGCTGAATGCTGTGGACGCGCATTTCAATTAGATCTCAAACAACCCTTCTGATTCAACTTAGTTTAGAATTATCTAGAGAGGGATCATCCTCTATTTTAAAGTTTGAACGAAAACAATCGACCGGGGGGTCCGGTTACCGATTTACTACTTAAAGGACCGCATTTGATAGTCTGCAATGAAAATTCCGGCACTCGGTAAAATTGGAAAAAAATTGATTATCTTACACCCCATGGTACGAGATTATAAAACATTCAATTTAATACAATTTAATACTACTTTTTTTTTTTTTGGCACACAAACGAAGTTCATTGTTGAGTAGAAGTTGCGATAGGACTCTGGAACGAAAAAAACATCAACGTATGCAGTCTTTCTGGGGTGACTTAATTTGTTTTCGTAGTAAAGTTGTACAAAGGAATTCAAGGGTTGTTCTAAAACCCACTCGACGCGCGTCCACCCCTTAATCGAAATCCGAATTCATAAAACATTGCTTTACGGCCGACAAAGAATAATATTCCCCAAGTTGGACTCATTCACAGCAGGCGTGCGATCCAAAGCTCACAGTCAAAGCGACTTCCGACTTCCGACTTCCGACGACCTGACCGATCCGTTGTCAGTCGGGTAGCCCCACTATTATTATGTGACCTAAATATTTACTGGAAATTTTATAATTAACATGGCTATCGTCATTACCTAGCTACACCTCTAGTTAAGACCCCAATTCGAGTATTTAGGAGGTAACACCATCCTTTCTCTATGGTTACACCAACCAAGTACCACGAACCTAAAAACTTAAATAAATGGTCTGCGGATTTTCCCCAGGACGAGCAGTGCATCATGTAGGCCTACTGACAACAAACACTGCACACACATAAACACGTGTGGCCCATGGTTCGGTTGTGTACCCTAACCCTCCATTAAAAAGCAAGTAAGACTTGTTGACAGGCAGGCAGGAGCAACCAGGAGGCAGGCCTGAAATGCGGTAGCTGCGACAGCGGCCATTGGCCGTAATCGTACTCGGGCTGTAAATCCAGGTTCCCAGTTTGAAGAAATCTTATTTAGGCCGTATCCGAATTGGCGGCTACAGCTACGGCTACGGCTGTTGCTAAGGGTGTTGCTAAGGACATCCTATACTTCAATGCACGATGACGCGGAAATCTAGCCGTAGCCGTAGCCGTAGCTGTAGCCGCCAATTCGGACACGGCCTTAGGCTCGATTCGGCAAATAGATATGCATGACATTGGAAAATTGTACTGTAGCATAAGTCGAGAGGTCGAGGGGGTCGTGGGTTGAGGGCGTCGTGGGTCGAGGGGTTCCGGTACGTCCAGACGTATTTTACGCCAGTCATTTTACGCCAGTCAACAAGAAAGATGTAAAACTGAAGGGTAGACAATTCAGTTTTTAAAATAGATTCACACCGCAATGTTAAACATCGTTGTAAATGCATAATTACTCTACTTTGATTGTGGATATTACTTTTTGTAGTATTGGTCTTGTTTACAAAGCATAGACAAAGGACGGAGACCTTTCTCTATGATTATATGTTTCATTGTATTTCATAAAGCGTCCCACCCCTTCCGCTTACCCGCAACAGTCTGCGGACTCGTCGGGGGAACCAATATATGCGGTATTGTTTATTGACATTAAATATAATTGACACTCGATCGGGCAATTTCTGGCTCGAATGTGATTTTGGTAATGCGGCCAGACAGTGGATGTGATTTTGAATTGGCACGTTTAACTATGGATGTGATTTCGGACTTGGATGTGATTTAGGTTAGGGCCCAGACACTAGATGTGATTTTGGTTTCGCAGCCAGACAGTGGATGTGATTTGGGCTTAGGCAATTACCCAAGGATGTGATTTCTTACTCGGATGTGATTTTGGCTTGGGCCTAGACAGTGGATGTGATTTCGGTAATGCAGCCAGACAGTGGATGTGATTTTGATAATTGGCAATTACCATGGATGTGATTTCTGGGTAGGATGTGATTTTGGCCAAGATCACATTCTAGCCCCAAAATCACATCCACCAAAACTGCCTTTCCATTTTAGTTGTAAAATCACATCCAGGCCATTCACAGTGTATGTAACCCTACTGGCTGTATGTAACCCTACTTGCTGTATGTAACCCTACTTGCTGTATGTAACCCTAATTGCTAGTAACCCTGCATTCGTGTACCCACGGACAGTGTGGCCTCAAAGGTCTCTACTGTGCACGGAACACTAAACACCGGTCACCACTGCAAGTAATAAATTCGTAGTAACCCTCAAACTACAACACCCAAGGACGCGACTCACGCTGTCCTAGTGTGTCTTTACTTACTTATATACACTAAATATCTCTACACTTCTAGAAGGTGCCTTTTCCCTAGTCACAAGCTAACACTTTTGTGACCGGCAACTACACTCCTCTAGCGTGTCTCCCAACCCAAACACAGTCAGTTATATACACATCAATATTCCACAACTCATGCAAGGATAATCTTGTATGTAGGCTCCTAGCCTATTACACAAAATGCAAGGATAAACTTGTATGAAGGCTCCTAGCCCATCACACAAAATGCAAAGATAAACACAATATAATACACAGCAGTCGAGGTCAACTTACGATCTCCCCTGCTTCTCCTATGTACAGCACTCCCTATCACTGGAAACCCTGTCTCCTACACCACAATTCCCTAATATTTTACTGACGTCGCACAACACTTAATCTTTCACCGTACTGGTAGGACTTTCTCACTCAACAACTAATCTGCGACTCTCTTACTTAACAACTAATCTGCGACTGGCCCGCTACTGTAGCCAGCCCTGCTGCTGCATGGCCCAGACATGCGGTCCTAAACCGCCACTGCGCACGCTCACCCTGCCAGTCCGGGTCACTGCACGCGCTAAGCTCCGCCCACTTGCACTGCCAAGTCGTCACGCAGCAAAACCTAAAAACACACACTAAAAATAGTACAATCCCATGTCTTTCACATGCATTTCCGTCACAAAGGCCCAAGCAATGGCCGAGTTGTCCCCGACTCGTCAGCCATAACTAAACAAAAATAAAAAGGAAATGCATCAATTATTAAGTGTTTCTTTACAAAACAATACAACACTTAAGGGGGGGGGCCTGTTTTGACCTCAAAAACGATTGCACACAATTTATACAGTTCGAAAAAGGACCAGTTTTTAAGAAATACAATTTGTACCATGATCTGCCTTAATCTCAAGTTGAACACATAATCACAAAATTTATACAGATTAAGGAATGTCTCTGAAAATCACTAAAATCACACTAATACCTTTTCTTATATACAAAAATACACTTCCAAAGAGTTACTTTACTCTTGGGCAACTTACTTCTTCTTAAGAAAGCTAACTACACCAGAGGACCCGGTCCTCCGCGTCCACGTCCATCAGCATCTGCTTGCGCTCATGGTGCTCCTCGCTGTGGCTCAATTCTCTGCCATCCCGGATGGTCTTGAAAGAGGTGTCTCTCAGCACCATCACTGTCTTCCATCGTCCTTGGTAGGGTGATGGGGAAACTGGTCACGCCCCTTCTCTCACTGGTCACTGCCCTTCTATTGGGAGCGACTGGGGGAAATGCTCTCGTCCCCCTCCTTTGGAAAGATAAAATCTCTCCCTAGCAACAAAATTTGCTTCCCTGCCTAACGAAACCGCAGGGATACTCTATGGTCTATCCTTGGGTACCGCCTCGGCGGTGTTTCACCAGTGACCTCTATATAAATGTCTTCTGATTGATTGAAGTCAAAGTTAGAGTTAGAGTGATAGGTGAGATGATACAGTGGGTTGTCAAAAGGGCGAGTCTCGCCTCTCCGAGAACGTCGATCTCGTCTGGCGGAGTCAAGATTGGTCCAGGGCCAGTGCCAACAAGTCGGTCGGGCGGTGAGAGATAGGCGAGTGTAATTAGAGTGACCGATGGGTCGAGAGGTGCAATCGTTTGGCAGTTGCGTATTTTTTTGTGTTCGCAGGGGTCTGAAGCTGTGAAGTTTGTACACGCTTAATGGCATTTTCTAAAATTTACAAAGTCATGTCACTTTGGAACCGAACGTGTCACCCCTTTCACATTTGGCATGATTATTCGTCATCGCACACTCTCGGAAATGTATCGGGATCGGGTGCCCGAGTGATGTCCTTGTTATTTTTAATATAAAAAAATGTGTCAAATTTGGGTGTATTCAAATGCATGCGTCTATTGGTGGAGAGTGTGGAGTAGATTCTCCTTCGTCACTACCGTAGTGGAGGGTGCCCACCTCGGATAAGTGCCTCAAACGTTCACTGCATTGGTCACGACTACCAGTGAAAAAATTGGGAAGACAGGTGCCATCGTTTGGCAGTTGCGTATTTTTTTGCGTTCACAGGGGTCTGAAGCTGTGAAGTTTGTAAATTCTAGAATATGCCATTAAGCATGTACAAAGTCATAACACTTTGGAACCGAACGTGTGACCCCTTTCAAATTTGGCATGATTATTCGTCATCGCACACTCTCGGAAATGTATTGGGATCGGGTGCCCGAGTGATGTCCTTGTTATTTTCTGGTATACAAAAATGTGTCAAATTTGGGTGTATTCTCATGCACCCGTCTATTGGTGGAGAGTGTGGAGTAGATTCTCCCTCGTCACTACCGTAGTGGAGGGTGCCCACATCTGATAACTGCCTCAAATGTTCACTGCATCAGTCACGACTACCTGTGAAAAAATTGGGTTGACAGGGGTGCAATCTTTTGGCAGTTGCCTATTTTTTGTGTTCACAGGGATCTGAAGCTGTGAAGTTTGTACACGCTTAATGGTATTTTCTAGAATTTACAAAGTCATATCACTTTGGAACCGAACGTGTGACCCCTTTCAAATTTGGCCTGATTATTCGTCATCGCACACTCTCGGAAATGTATCGGGATCGGGTGCCCGAGTGATGTCCTTGTTATTTTTAATATAAAAAAATGTGTCAAATTTTGGTGTATTCAAATGCAAGCGGATATTGGGGTGCACTAGCCTAAATCGAGAAAAGTTCATGCGCCAAGCTACTTATGATAATAATATCTGTAAACCCACAACTTATTTTTAACGTTTTGGGGGTCATGCAACTAATAGATTGTGTAATTGTAAGAATCCATCACAACCTGGTCGTTCTGGGTTTCAACTTTTGAGGAGATTTGATAAATTTGTGCATTAATGTTGGTCCTATTAAGCTTGGGAATTGGAGGGGTGCCTCATGAAAACTGGCGGCAAGTCGGTTTGGGAAAAAGCACATTTTCGGGGGTGTTTTTTTTGGGGTAATTAGCAAAAATTCCAAAGGGCTGACCTGCCAGAAATTAAAAAGAAATCTGAGGTTTAGTTGTCTGAAAATATGTTTGGTTGGTTTTCAAGAGGCTGAGAGACTTTAAAAATATTTTTCAAGTAATTTTGAATATTTATCATTTAGCATTGGTCGCTATGGGAGTTGATTTATTGCAATAGACAGGCGCCCTCTATTGAGCTCTCTTTAGTCTGGTACCCGTAACACCCCGGACGTCTTGTGCGTTGTTACAGCCGGTCCGCGATTTTTTTATCCGTACCACACAGAATATACTCACACGCATAAGGTATATGGGCGCTTTCCCGGATCCCTTATTAACTGTTGACCCCGTAGCCAGCATGTGGTACAAATAATAAAAATTGCAGCCGGTCCTTTCTATCGAGTATCGTTGATAAACAAACCGAACCGTGCTGGTTTTAAAGGTAGTTTTGGATACAAAGCAACAATTTCCAGATGTTTTTCAAAGCAAGCTGTTATTGTTTTGTTCGTTTTTAATATGTTGAGCACTTTTCTGAATACTTTTGTAACATTTCTTAATGTTTCTTTTTGTTTTGCAGCGATGGGTTTTTCGTATTTTGTTAACACTTTTTGTCAGCCATAAATGAGCCAGTGACAACAGTAGCTGCTAAGCATTACGAAAGTTGGCTGCATCCGTTGTTGTTTTTGGCATGCAACCACAACCATGATAGTAGAGTGTCATTTGCTGTACTGGATCCAGCTAAGTATTGCTGTTGTGGGGATAATTGCCCTATTGATGGTGTTTGTTCCTACGTTAAACTGAAAAGAAGAATCAAACTTCTTCAGCGTAACGTCACTGGCGAATCGCCCTCCAGCAGTTCAACTTGCTCCTACCATGCAGCAGGCTCCACCCATCCCTCGTGGGCCTAGGCCGAATGAAAGAGTAAGAAGGTTTAGGCCACTGCAAGCAGAAGACAACCTGTATTATGTAACGGTGGTATGGATTATTTTCTTTTTTCTTATGTAAAACGTGTCACTAATTATACATCTGAAATGCATATAAAATCAAGTTATCAAGTGTGAAAACTGACATGCAAAGTTTTAGTTTTTTGAATGGCCAAACTGAATGGTCATTACAGTGTACTACTAGGGCCTAGACGTTTCAATATATACCGGTAAGTTCTGGCATAGGTAAACGCCTTTCGTCTCACTCTTTCTGACTGTCTTTTTTGCAGGCATCTGATCTTGCAGGAACTTGGCTGTACCGGCGGCCTGACAGCGGACATGGCAGAATACAAGATGGACAACCCACCCACTTGACCCAAGTAGATATCAGCCAAAATAAAATCAGCTCTGCGGAGGACATCTAAGGGTGCTCTTTAACTAAGTTTTTTTAATTTATGTCAGTGGCTGCTTTGTATAATTTAAACTGTGTATTGCAATTTGCAGCCCTCTCTCAGACCTGACCATTTTCAGTGGATGATGTTTGTAGTAATTTATTTGGAAGTTGGGTGGGTCAGAAATTGTTGGTTTTAATTGTAAGCAATCGCTGAGAACTTTTTTAATTCTTTCAACAAATCAATGCTCTTTTTTATATGTTTTTTATTCTCAAAAGTAATGTTATACCTGTATAGACAATGTGCCCTTTGTTGTTACGGCTAAACAAAAACATCGCCTCTCTGGCCAGCGGTATGCTGCGCATCCGGGTTTTGCCTAATTATTTTATTTCGGAGTGATGTTGCAGGTCTTTGTACGATGTGACCTGTGATGTCACTTCGTAATCACATTTTATTGAAAATAAGAAGCATGCATACTGTCAGGTAAGAAACGACTGCGGCAAATTTGTTTAAACAAGGGGCGCATGGTCTATTGACACTATGAACAACTTCACCGTGAAATTGCCTTGAAAGTCCGTTTCGCCGTGAAATAAAAACACTCACGGTAATTTCACGGTAATTTCACGGCAATTTCACGACATCTCTGCCGCTCAGATATTTGCAAAAACATTCACGGCAGTTTCACGGCAAATTCACGTTGCCCCAGAGAGGCCAGACTCTTGTCAAAGAGTAACAGTGAATCATTCAATTACTGAACTAATTGGATTTAACCACCTCCATGATTTAACGACTATCACCGGACCTCGACACCGCGGGCGATCAACTGACCTTCAGACCATGACCCAACAAAGGGACACTCGCTCAGCATAGAGTTCCTTTCTCTATGCACTCAGTGGCCGGTACACACACACACACGCAAGTCCGATAGTTAATCGCTATGTATCAGCCCACGTTGTTTTTATGCTACGGCGCTAAATAATTGAAGTTTACCCCCAACCGCAGCTGCTGGCGCGGTGGTCGACGTGCATGGCGAGTTGTCGAAGTGCTTTCAATAAACTATTATATGTGGACACAGTAAATTCTGACCAGAGTGACATTCTTTAGATTATTAGAACGATTTCGCATGTATCGCATCGCAATTTGTGATTCAATTTGGACAATTTGCCATGCTATGCAATTTTAAAAAGTAGATCGCAAAGTTGCGATCTAATTTGCGATACAGTTTTTGCAATACTTATTCTTGAATCAAACATAATGACAGCATTTTTTCAAAACCTTTCATACCTTATTTGTTTTTTCTGCAAGAATCTCTCAGTTAATATTAGCAAGAAACATTTTACTCGGGGCCATCGGCACCACCGCTCGACGACGAACGTAATGTTTGCCATGAGTTTCAAGACAAGCAGTCAGTCAGTACACGGCTGACAGTTAGGGCAAAATCGGCCAATGAACAAATTTGTTACACGAGCCATGTAGAAATACAACAGCCAATAGAAATATTTATTTCTTGGACTGTTTTGCATGGTCTGGTTCCCCCTCTACACAGCACCCATGATTATACTTAACTCGTTTGCAACCAGACTGCATTCTTGTTTTGACTCTCACTGTCACACGTGTGGAGTTGTTTATAGACTGTGCAAGTCTCGCGCGTATCCGAACGAGAAAACACGTCAAACGAAGAAAATTTTTATTTCTGAAATTAAATCTTTGTTTTAAATTATATCTCATGACAAAATCTGAACAACAAAAATTAATCATTACAATTTTACGAAAAGGTTTAGCTTTTGAAAAAAAAATCACAATAGTGTGTATATTATTATTGAAAACAAATTAAAACTCTGGGACAAGGATGCCTATTTGATGTTAACTTTTTAGAAACCCCTTACTCGGATTCGTGAAGGTCAAACGGGTCTTAAATGGACCCGTATCGCAGTTTAAAGAGGATGCTGATGCCTCAACAACCATAGACTGCAATGAAAAGGGTTTGCTTTGCAATTACAGCATCTGGCGATTATAATTGCGTATCCAAAACAAGCGTTTACGTAAGTTTTATGATCGGTGGCGAGCACAAAATTCTTAATTTTTTGCAATAACCGGAAGCTGAGGTCAAGTTAAATTCTTGGGTTTTCTTCGTTATATTGTTGAATTGGTTTTACTTTCATATTTTGTTATCACTTAGTATTACATTCCAACAACATGTATACTTTTCTAGGTCATAACCTACGTTAAACTAAAATAATTGACGAAACAAAATCTCGCCCACGTAAAACTCCATATGGTTGGGACCACTATGGTCCCGGAAGTTCGAATGCGCGCGAGACTTGCACAGCGTATTCTGATTGACGGTGATTTGGGACTAATTTGCAAGACTTTGCATATCATATAACTAAACTGATGTCTCCTATTCTTGCAAAGTAAGAAACAACAGTAGTGTAGCTATGTTTTGAACAACTGCAAATTGTAATAAGTTATTGTTTTTCTGCATGGAAGTTGGAGAATTGCACGAATTGCATGAACTTTTGTATATATATTTTTTTAAATCCTGTGAAGAAACATCGCTGGTCGCTACACTATTCCTACTACTGCACGTAGAGTTTGCGACGATTCTACCTATGTACACTACATGTATGTTATTCAGTTGAGAGGGAACTCCAACTGAATACGATTAATTTAAGGTTAAATAACTAGTTCATGTCCTTCCTTTTATGAGGTTTTGAAGTTACTTTTTCTCTCCTTATGTTGGCCTATTAACTTTTACTCATAATAATATCCCATAGAAATTATTTGTGGATCTCTGGTTTTTGTTACATTGTAAAATGTCCGAAGATCCTTTCAAACTTGTATCTGACCTGTGTCCCAGTTTTTTAGTTATTGTTGGTATTCATTATTATTGTGAAAAGTTCAACAATATGTGTCTAAAAAGATAAAGTGCGTCTGTTGATGCAATCATTAAACGTTTTCAATTAAATTCAAGCCAACTCTTTTTTCTTTTTCCCATAAATAAACTTGGTGCAAACTTAACTTTTAAATATCTTATTGTAAGGCTGATTTTGGTGTGATTATTTCATATGAAACAAAGTCTGAACCTTAGTAAATGTGGGCTAAATAAACAATGATTTGATAGTCAGTGCGTCCTTAATAAGTTGACGCTGGATGTCGATTTTACCAATTTTCCCAAATTAATTCATGCCGGGAGATGATGTGACCCTTTTTTATGTCACAATGGAAGTCTGGAACTAAGGTCATTTGTACTTTCCACACAGCATTTACAACATAGGATTTTCCGAAATTTAGCCTAAAAATTTTAACACGTTTCACAAGTTTACATATTTGCCAAATTTAGCCTAAAAATTTTAACACGTTTCACAAGTTTACATATTTGCAATATTTAAGCATTTTAAAATTTGCTATGCAAAATTTATGGACTGCTATGCAAAATGATTGTTATACCAAAACAAATTAGGATGAAATCGTTCCCCAAATTAGTGACAAATTAAGGCTTTGTCATTAATTTTGTCCCTCCCTCATTTTTCTCCTTGATGGTGCATCTTTTATTTTATTTTTTCTCTCAAGCAAAAGGCCCCCTGTATCAGCACCTGTTTTCGTTCAAACTTTTCAAAAGAGGTTGATCCCTCTCATGGTTTCATCCGCTGAATCTCTAGCCTTGCTCAAGGCGGTCGCAGTTTCACTCCGAAAAGACGCCGTAAAATCCACCACTAGCCTATACACAAGCACTGTGCGTAATGTTTGTATCACATCGCACGATGCCCGTACTACTACTGTGCGCAGGTCATCCGCACTCGTATTACTATCCGCATGCGGAGGCCGTAAGGCCGACAGCCTTGATGCGTCTGTATCGTCCGGGTCAAATGTGTTTCCTGTTTTTATTTCCGCTAGCCCCCCCATTTTCGTCCACTATTGGACGAAAATGGGGGGGCTAGCGGATATGCTGGTATGCAGATCATGAATATTTAAATCTTTCGTACGACCTACTGCAAACAGCGCAGAATGGGAGGCAAATGAATGATTCATTTTCGACGGTCCAATCACAAGCTTCCCTCATTATGACCTTTGTACCATGCTTCCACACATGCACACGATTCGAACACCGTGGCCGTTGAGACTTGGAGACTGGTTGGACGAGTCCATTTTATCTGAGGGTGATGAAATCTTCAAATGTTGTAAACACGTAATCTTTACACTACGAGAACATTCGAAAATGACTATTTTCACGTTGTTAACTGCTTTAGTAATTTGAATAAAAAACTACAGGCCCTACTGTTATGATGTTAGTGCTGATAGAGAAAGAATTTCAACGATACGATTTTCTTTTTCTTTGTTAACGGTAAGCATCTCTTTTAAAAAATGGACTCTGTACTCAAACCGCGATTGCAAATGATTGCGCAATGCGCCCCCCCCATCCTATTAGTAAACATGACTTCCGCCACTG
Organism: Leptasterias polaris; assembly: GCA_037783415.1. Classification (NCBI taxonomy): domain Eukaryota; kingdom Metazoa; phylum Echinodermata; class Asteroidea; order Forcipulatida; family Asteriidae; genus Leptasterias; species Leptasterias polaris. Next base: position 428,700 of record JAZGTN010000136.1, read on the forward strand.
ACCAATGGGGTCTTGTCTGATGCACGCATTATAGTAATGACCCTGGCTAGCTCAAAACAGAACCATCAAGGCGTTGATTCAGATAGTCTACGTGTACACATCTCACACCACGCAAGCACTGCGTTACACATGCTTGGCACACACATCCAGAGACTGCACATATTATAGCTCGGGTGCATGGGTATCGCAATGGCGCAATAGCGCAAAGGGAAACCAACTAATCTAAAAAGACAATTAATAAACGAAAGTAAAACTCCAACGCCTTGGTCAAGGCTACTGAATCTCACACCTTACGTCCGGAACACCAACTGAGCGCTCTGCGGTTTGTCTGTCTGATTAAATTTGGAATACTTGCGGTTTGGAGTGAGCTTGAAGGTTTGGAGGTCATTGTGTGAACCATGTATGAATAAAACTAACGCGTTCACAGCATTCGAAAAAGGGTACAACTAGTTAAAGCATGGAGGGCTTCCTCCATGGTTTAAGGGTCCTTTTATAATGTGATTTAACCCTTTCAGTACCGCCGTGCCATAGCGGCTCAAAACAACATTCCACTTGGTGACCAATGAGCCGTTTTTTTTTTTTGGCCTTATAATCACCAGTTATACGATCGCTTAGATTATCAAAAAAATAGGATCTGGCATACTGTTCGTTTGGAGCATAAACAGAGGCTACCGATAGAGTAGTATTATTCCAATTGATTTCTCCTTTAATCCATCTGCCTTCCTCATCTTTATCAATATTTTTTACATCAAGATCATATTTTTCTGAGACAAGGATCGCTACCCCCCAAGACTGACGATTACCGTGACAGAAATACATTTTTCCTTTCCACTGTGTGCTCCAAAGGGAGACATCAGCTGGTTTGCTATGAGTTTCCTGGAGGAAAATTATACTAAATTTTCTGCGCTCCAAATAGTCAAACAAAACATTTCTTTTCAAATCCTTTCCTAAACCATTTACATTAATCGATGCCACTGATAAGTAGGACATACTTAAGATAAGTTTTATCACACATGGTACCATGGCGTATTAAAAAGAAAATGTTCTCTTTACTTTGATCTTTCCCTGCCTCTTTGGCTTGGTTGGCTGTCCTGCGTTAGAGAGTTTGTGTCTTTATGCGTCTTATCATGTTGTGGGTCTTCTTGTGTTTTTCTCACCCACGACGTGCGCTTCTTCCTCACTCTTTGCACTCCATGTCTGGTGTAGACTTCAAAACCATCTTGTGTGTCATATTCTTCATCCCTAGTATTTGTGTGGGAGTCTTGTTCCATGTCTCCATCAGAGCCATCCTTGTCGTTTGTTTCTCCTGATCTTTGTTGAGTGTCCATAATGATAAGAATTCTTTCTGAGCAACGTTGTTTAAAGTTTTAAACAATTCATTTTAAACAGCGCAATTTTAAACAGCGTTTTTACTGTGTATACCCGGCATGCAATAATAATAATAATAATGAATATTTATATTGCGCAATATCCACCTAAAAAGGTGCTCAAAGCGCAATGATAAAAATTGATGTCCATGTTCAAGTAAAAATACATCCACACATATAAATTAACTTTAAATTCAATTGCTCAAAATAATTTTTGTTTCCCATAATTTATACTTGTACTAGAGAAAATGTAATAATAACTAAAATAATAAATAATTGATATTTATTTTGTTTAAAGTTGTAAACCACAATTTTTTTTACGGCACAAATCCGTTTCTTCAAAACAATCTCCTCCTCGTACAAAACCATATACGATAAAATAAATGTTTTTCTTTGCTTATAATTACTGTGTATTTTCTTTGGCACAAAACAATTATATTTCCATTAAAATATATATACTTTTAATTAATCTACTATTAAAAGTGGTTATTTTTCGATTATGTGTCAACGTAAAAAAAACTTCTGGTACTAAGAGCAGATGATGGAACAGTAAATTCACAGACTTCGTGCAACTTTTCCCGTATTCACTTTTCACGGACTAGTTTCCGTAAAATTTGTCCGTAAAAATACGGATATTTGTTACAGTGTAGTTGCTTTGGGTTTGGTTGTTGTGAAGGCTGAATTTGTTTTGCTTTTGGTTGATTAGTGAAGTCCTGAGAAATGTTACGTTTACTGATTGGTTTTTGTTGAATAATGAATGCTATTGTTCAGTGGTACCGTCTATCGAATCAACCTCAGTTAGTAGTCCAGGCATTTCATGCAAAAAATTGGGTCAACCTCGGACAAATTGCAACAGAAAGTCTGTAAACTGTTTCATACCCAGAAAAATGTCCTCTATAACATATCAAAACTCTTAAGCAATCCTGGTGGTGGAAAGTGCCATGGCGGCCATTTTTCAAAATGGCCGCCATAAACCCGATATTTCCCATTATCTTCGCTTCTAAATAACTTAGAGCTTTGATTTTAAGTGCTAAACAAACATTTTTAGTGACAAGGAATCAAATGAAACACATTTCGATATGCTAAACCTGCCCAAAAAGCAAAAATGGCAGCCATTTTCCAAAATGGCCGCCACAAAACAGATATTTTTTATATATATATTCACTCATAAATAACATTGAGATTTAATTTTAAGTGCTGTTGTGAGGAGCCCTACTTCTGCAAAAACAAACCAATGTTTTTTGTTGATAATTCTCCAGTTTGATATTTCTCAATGTTATTTTAATAACATTAAAATGTTTCTCATTATATTGTTTCAATTATTTACTGTTCTTGCTGTTGTTAAAATGTATTGTTTCCCTTTAGTGCATCATAATAGATGCAGTCACTAAACACATATTGATGAGTGGTGGCGCTCTTTGTTTTTACCCACTCTTGTGTGACCTGCTAGGGGTCACTACTGACCACCATCTTTAACAAGTAAGCATAAGCCAATTTTTAGTAGGATTTCTATCTCTTATTATCATAAATCAACTAGAGTAGTGGAGACCCATCCTTTACTTGGTACATTCTTGAAAGGTTATAGATCATTACCATGATAATTTGTATTTTTATAATCTTTAGGAAAAGGGTGAATTTTAAGTAAGGAAAATCAAGATAAGTGAAAGTAATTCATGCAATGTATCATAGGCAATGTGTAATGTACACGTGTGTTACTATTACATTTTTATATGGGATATTGTTAGAAATGCACATGAGCCCATTGGGACAATGCATAGTAATTTAGGGAGAAGTTAATCTAGATTTTTATAAATTATGGTGGCTTTGTCATACCTTTAGTTATTACTGGCAACATTTGGTCATTGGGGTATGTGAATAATAGTTTTGTGTGTGTGAGTTTGTTTGTGCACATTCAAACCGGAGACCTATAACAAAAGAGGACAATAGGGTGAAAGAGGTAATTTGAACAAAGAAACAGACTACACAGATAAGAACCAAAATGTAACAATTAAATTTGTTTCACACTTTTGAGCGTACACATGTAGACCTAAAAGTTTAAGCTGTTAACTTGATTATTATTGGCAGTGACTTTAAGTACACTTGATATATGTGATAGGGCCACGCGCATCTGACTTTAACTGTTTGTTTTTTCTAGTGGAGTTTATGAATTTCCCCAGATCAAGGTAGTTTATTGTTTACTTAATTACTTGCAGACTAAGTACAGCATACAACTATAAGTGCAAGAAGATCATACTGAATGATGGAGTGGGATCAAACCCTGTGTCCCATTTGCAAGAAGCCGGCAGTGGGTGAGGAGCGACCACCAGCAACACTTGGTGTAAAGGGTAGCAACGCCATCAACAGGGCAAGCGCAGACAGAAAGGATGTGATCCAAACACGTCCTGGCCAACAGGTACATGAGGGCTGTCGCAAGAAGTACTGTAATCCCCAGCAGATCACCAAGGCACTGAGGGAAAAAGAAGAAGGCCCCTCTACCCAATGTATACCTGTACTTCGATCTACAGAGAGAGAATTCAACTATCAGACGGACTGCCTTTTCTGTGGAAAGGAAGTGAAGCTCGGGGGCAAGAGAAAAAGTACAGATCTACGATCATTCCCAGTGCGGACTGTTGAATTCAAGGACAAAATCTTGGACTCATGTGACGAAAGGAAGGATGCCTGGGCAGAAACAGTCAAAGCCCGTGTCCTCCATGTGCACGACCTTCATGCTGCAGATGCGATGTATCACCAGGTCTGCAGTGTTAACTTCCGCACCAGAAAGCAAATACCCACTGTCCATCAGACCGACAAAATAAAGCCAAAAAAACAAAAACTTGGTCGACCCAAAGATGAAACACGAGGGGATGCATTTCTCAGAGTTGCCCATTTCCTTGAGGAAAACGATGATGAGCAGATAACAATCAACGACCTAGTTAGCCTGATGAAAGAGCATCTCCAAGAATCAGGGCTTCAAGCATATAGCTACAAACACATGAAGATGAAGCTGGATGAACACTTTGGAGACAAAATCTTGCAAACAGAGGTTAATGGAAAGCCAAACGTGGTAACATTCCGGAGCACAGCGAAGGTGGTTCTCCAAGATTTCTATGGCCAAGCACAGGCCACTGATCCTGAGAAAGAGAAGATGAGAATAATCAAAACAGCAGCTAAGCTGATCAGAGATGACATAAAAAGTGTCAAGACATCACATGAGATGTACCCGGACATGCTGTCAAAGGAGGAAAATCTAAATTTCCTGCCAGAAAGCCTAAGGCTGCTGCTTGGAGGATTGTTTGTCGGGAAGAATATGTCCATGAAGATGGCCTCAATTGGGCAAGCAGTTATGCAAGCAGCCCGACCTCAGGTTCTACTGGCTCCATTGCAGATTGGACTGGGGATCCAAATGCACCATCACTTTGCATCACGCTTTTTGATTGACTCCCTGCACAACCTTGGCTTTATCTGCTCTTATCAGGAAGTTCAAAGATTTGAACGGAATGCTGTGATGTCACAGGGAACAGACATACCTGGCTTCAGTTCGGAGTTTGTCCAGTATGCTGCAGACAATGTAGACCACAACATCCGTACCCTGGATGGTAACAATACCTTCCATGGTATGGGGATGATTGCTGCCATAACCCCAGCCAGCAAGACCAGCAGACCTATCCTCAGGGCACAGGTCACCTCCAGTGATATCTCTACAGTGGGAAGAATCCCTATCCATTACCACAAAGAAGAGAGCTGTGGTAAGACAACACTGACATACCAGAAGCTGGTGAACATAAAGGCAAATGATCCAACAGCAGACCTTGATCTCCTCTGGAAGACATCCATCATGTTCGCCTCATCAAGACCGGCATGGTCTGGACTGATGCAGCTATTGCATCATGGTGACCACCCTGGAAAATCATCGGTGATGTTTCTCCCAATGATCGACATGAATCCCAGTGATGTCACGTGCATCTACTCTACACTGAAGTTTGTGTGTGAGCATGCTCGTCGCCATGGTGTTACGCCCATCATCACCTTTGACCAACCACTATGGTGGAAAGCCCTAATGATCATCGAGAGTGAGCCTACAGGAAGTGTCTTGAATGACATAGTCTTGCGCCTGGGGGGCTTTCATACAGAAATGAGTTTCTTGGGAAGCATCGGGCACCTCATGGCTGGATCAGGACTGCAGGAAGTCTTAGAGCTAATCTATGCAGACAACGCGGTGGTACACATGATGACAGGCAAGGCTATTGCACGAGCAGTACGAGGACATCTCCTTATTGATGCAGCACTGAATGCCTTGATTATGTCAGACGTACTTGGTATGCCACTCCCTCAACCATCTGCAGAGCCACATGAAGTAGAGGAGACCAATGAGGCAACAGTGCCATTAGATGATGAGCCTACGGCAGACGGAACTGGAAACACTGATCTTGATGAACTTGCTGCCCTCTACAAGAACCTGATGGAAGGTTCCATGTCTGCAGAGGAGTTCTGCCAAGCTGATGTGTTAACCAGGATCAAGGAGCTCCTCGGGGCCAAAACCAAATCCTTGAAGTCATTTAGGACTGCCACACTCTGGTTACAATACATGGAGATGGTGGATATACTACGGAAGTTTATCAGAGCAGAGCGCATTGGCAACTGGGCGTTGCACATTGAAGCTGTGTCAGAAATGTTGCCCTACCTGGCAGCCTCTGGGCACAACCTCTACACCAAATCAGCCCACCTCTATGTGCAGCGGATGACAAAGCTCAAGGATGAACATCCAGATGTATACCGGCGATTTGAAGAAGGGTTACATGTTGTCCGAAGAAGTAATCGCCTTTGGGCTGGTCTGTCCGTAGATCTCACCATCGAACAGGTCCTGATGAGGAGTATGAAGACCAGCGGTGGCCTGACGAGAGGGCGAGGCATGACAGAGCAACAGCGTCTCATATGGCTGCTCTCCATGCCTGCGTGTGCTGATGTCAACAATGCTATGCAGCAGCTCACAGGTGTAAACTACAACACTGGTGAACAAAACAAGGACATGACAAATGCTAGACAAGCACGTGACATGAAAGACACACATGCAGTTATCAGCTATCTGCAAGAGAGAACACCCTTCAGCTCAGATCTGAGCTTGCGCAGCATCTCGACAGGGGTGCATGCAACCAGCACAGTCAATGTGGACTCAGCGAAAACTATTGGAACAGCTATCCTGACCAACATGGATGGACAAACTGCTGCTGACTACACATTCAAGAGAAAGGATCAGGCCATCACCTTGGCTGTGAAATCGGCAGTAAAGATTGATGGTGAAGCAGTACAGGTGGATCCCCAGCTGCTGTTCCAGCGACTGACAATTGCTGCAAAAGCTACAGAGGATCTGGAGTCTGTGTTCAAATATGAGCTGTGCAGTTACCCACCAGCTCTGTTTGATTCCACACTGCTGCTCCGACAGCCACAGAAGCCAGTGCTAGCAGATGCTATCTGGACACTCCTGACACACGATGCACCAGGAATCACAGGCCAAGTCCACTACGTGTTGGATGGTGGGGCTCTAGTCCAGCGCATTCCATGGGCACGTGGCACAACATACAAATGTATCTGCACGCAATACACAGAGTATGTCACAAAGAAGTATGGACTTGCAACAGTCGTGTTTGATGGCTATGATGGTACATCAACAAAGGACACAACACACCAAAGACGTTCGAGAGGGAATGCTGGAGCAACGGTGACGTTTGATGAAGATATGCAGGTCACAATGAAGAAGGAACAATTCCTGGCAAACAAAACCAACAAGCAGCGCTTCATCAACATGCTCAGTACCAAACTACGGGCACAGAACTGCCAGACATATCATGCTGCAGGTGACGCTGATCTCCTCATAGTGCAGAAGGCAGTGGAGTCTGCTGCCACCACTGATACTGTGCTCATCGGAGATGACACAGATCTGCTCATCCTGCTCATCTACCACACCAACCTCAAGTCATGTGACCTTTTCTTCAAACCCGAGCCAAAGAAGAATGTGAAGAAACCGCGTGTCTGGAACATGAAGTACGTAAAGCAGCAGTTAGGCACCGATGTATCACAGCACATCTTCTTCATACATACTCTCCTGGGATGTGATACTACTTCCCGCTTGTATGGCATTGGCAAGGGAGCTTCCCTCAACAAATTTAAAACCAGTGCACACTTCCGTGAACAAGCCAATGTGTTTGACAGACAGGCAGCGTCCACGGATGATATTGTACAAGCAGGAGAGAAAGCACTGGTATGCCTGTACAATGGGAAACCTGGAGAGTCACTCAACGTAGTGCGACACAAGAGGTTCTGTCAGAAGGTCGCCTCCAGCACTTCTCATGTGCAACCCCAAAGTCTGCCGCCCACATCAGCAGCAGCGAAACACCACAGCCTTCGTGTCTACTACCAGGTCCAACAGTGGAAGGGCATTGCAGCTGATGAGCTCTGGCCAGACGACTGGGGTTGGCGGGAAAGCAGTGGAGGACTCGTGCCCGTGCAGACGGACTTGCCACCAGCTCCAAAAGAGCTCCTCAAGATGATCCGCTGCAACTGCCAGACAGACTGCAGCAGTCTAAAGTGCACCTGTAAGAAGCATGAAATAGAGTGCTCGGCTGCATGTGGCAACTGTAGAGGATCGGCCTGTACGAACTCAACCCAAGATGCTTGTGACAGTGATGATGATGACTAGACTTTTTGAGGAAGATTGATCAATGTTTCTGTTCAAGTATCGAGTATGGTACTCTGAGGCTAAGGTAACTACATGCAGTACTATAATATAATATGACTTGTACGTCGTACACAATGCATATGCAGTTTGTTTTAACAGCAACCCTAATTTAGATAGTTTTGGTCATTATTTTCAGTGTATTAAAATAGTTGACATATCCTCAGAATAATGCTTTTTGGTCAGGTTTAGCTATTAAAACAGCTATGATTGGATTCCTGGCCCCAGAAAATGTATGTTTAGCAATTAGAATTAAAGCCCTAAGTCGTTTAGAAGCGGAGATAACTGGAAATGTCTGTTTTATGGCGGCCATTTTGGAAAATGGCCGCCATTTTTCTTTTTTGGCCAGGTTTAGCGTAACGAAATGCGTTTCACTTGAGTCCTTGTCAGTAAAAATGTATGTTTAGCACTTAAAATTAAAGCCCTAAGTCATTTAGAAGCGGAGATATTGGGAAATATCGGGTTTATGGCGGCCATTTTGAAAAATGGCCGCCATGACACTTTCCACCACCAGGATTGCTTAAGAGTTTTGATATGTTATAGAGGACATAATTCTGGGTATGAAACAGTTTACAGACTTTCTGTTGCAATTTGTCCGAGGTCATATCAAATAATGCCTGGACTATAGGTGTGACAGGTTGTCGAACTACCAAAAAGTGTAACAACAAACACATGACGTTCACTCGGTAACTACTTATGTGAGATTATTTCAAAATGTTTAAAAAAAGCGTTGGTGACTCAAACTCATATAGGCCTAGGCCTAAATATGAGTTCTTCAAAAAGTTATTTAAAGGCAAATAGTATGATATGAGGGAAATTGTTAGAGCGATTAAGCGAACCTGGCGCAGAATACCATGACACAACAGCTGTATTTCCAGGCACCGCACGTCGTGAACATTTCCAGGCACAGTCAACATATAGAGCCCGGGAACCGCGCGCGAACATACACAGCATATTTATTTTAGGCGCAGGACAACAAAGGCCGCACATTTGGCATACTGGGGAAACTGCACACATGCACAGCGCGTTTCTTTTTACCGCAGGATAAAAAAGGCCGCTAACGTCGCTAGGCACACGACTCTCCCACTCCCGTAACTGGGAAAAGAACGCAGAGCGGACAGACGGAGAGACAGAGAAAAACCTGTGCTCTTTTTATATATAGATATTAATTTTACACTAATCTTAGCTCTTTGTGAAACCAAGCCCAGGGCTGTACTTGTAAACTTACAATATCATCTCCAAGGATGACGTCAACAACCTGCTCCTTTAAAAGAAATGGAACTGCAAGCGCTGCAGCAATGTAAGCAGTTTCTGCAAAAAGAAAGTAAATATACAGACATTTGTGACTCTTAAATAAAGTATTGCCTGAAACATTGCTCAACAATTCGTTTCTGCATGTATGTTTTTGGTAACATTTTTAGTTAATCTTTCACACATTAGGAAAAATATTATGGGAATAGGCCCTATCAACAAAATGTCCAAAAAATGATAAAAAATAAAAAATCATATATGTGACCCGCTCTGCGAAAAAGGCCCTTAAGTCGCGCTATCTCTTAAGCACGCAAAGGGCTCGTCAATGTTGAAAAGGTGAAAATTTCTTACTCGATGTGATTTTTTTGTTATCCCATTTTTGACATCGTTGATGTCCACTCTTTCATAATGTAGTGAAACTCGGTGTGGAGTCGTTGTTCGGGGTATTGCAATATGTTGTTTTATTTATCCCTCAAAGAAAACCTGTAAATACAGCCAACCAAATTTTGTTCAAACAAGGTACAAGGTGCCATTACGTTATACATTTGAAAGGTAATTTTACACGTTCACAATTCGTGTCACTTTTCAAGTAATTCTATAACAACAGCTATTTTATAAATATGTATCACTTACCAGCCAGTGCTGGGGTAAACCAGGAAGAACTACCTCTTGTAGAACACATACTCTTAAGGCATGATTTGGCCCTCCAAAGAGTAATTTATGGCTCAAATAAGTCAAAGCAGGTAGCTGCCTGAAAGGCCCGTAGCAGAAAGAGGCCGTCTCCCTTAAGTGGGAAACCACCCCACCACCTTCAGCTTGACCCACGATTACTGCGCGGTCACCAAAAGAGTGGCTCACACAGAAGACTGGAAGACTGGTGAATTCTTCCTGATCGATCCTTAAATACTCGTAGTATTAATAATTAATTAATTACACCCCGTATACTTTAATACAACCACCACATAAGAAAGTTATAATTAAGTTTGACCCCAATTACTTATTCACGACCTATTTGAAGCCCGTAGTGTACCCTTGACAACCACGTGTTAATCCGCATCTTGACCTCTGACACGTCAACAATACACAGCGCCCTCGATCTATTGTAACTACTGATTGGAGCATAGGAGATTCTTGAAATCACCACAATAATTTGTAAGATTGAATGTTCATTTTGATCAATAAAGTTGGAAAAAACCGTGTTTTGTGTATAATTTGTTCGTGGTTTGTACGATCGGTGTCCGTGGAGTCAGTGGAAAATTGCGTCTTTTACACATCTGACACTACATTATTTGGAACCCCCTATTATATATAAATTTGGTATCATCTGAAAGCGGAGGACGTCGTATTTCTAAATTTAGACATAGAAAAGGTTACAGGTCAAAATTAAAAGCAAGGTCGGTAATTTAATGACACGTAGACATAGAGCGCTTGTTACTAGGGGCGTGGATCTTTTCTATCACGTGCACACAGTGTAGTGCACCGATTGGTCAATGTGCGCAAGGATCCAATGTGCGCAAGGATCCAGTGCGCGCATGCGCTGTGAATGATATCGGCTGTTTATTCTCTGTCAGGTGACTGTCATGTGACTGTTTATGATGTGCGTGCCACGCAAAAATAAAGTGCATTACCTGTCAACTGTGTTCAACTCAACTGACTTGTACTGCTCTGAGCGAAAAGATTTTGAGAATTATTTACCACTTTAGCCAAATAATTTTACTTAACCTTAGCCAACTGCTATTATATATTTTTCGTTTATTTTGTGCTTAATATGGGTTCAAAGGATCAGTGTCTGGCTGAGGCTTTGAATGATCTCCCTTACAAAAATGTCCTGTGGTATCCCTTATAAAAAAAACTCCATGGTAAACCATTGATTTACCATTGAAAATTTACCATTGAAATGTACTTTTACAATCCTATGGTGTTTTGGAACGTTTTTTTTACCATTGGGTCAATGGTAAATACCATTGATGGTATACCATTGAAAACCATTGGTTTATTCAATGGTATACCATTCAATACAATTAGCTCAGCCAATGGTTTACCATTCAGTACCATTGGTGATATCAATGGTATACCATTCAATACCATTGGTCCACTCAATGGTATACCATTCAATACCATTGGTCTAGTCAATGGTATACCATTCAATACCATTGGTCCACTCAATGGTATACCATTCAATACCATTGGTCCACTCAATGGTATACCATTCAATACCATTGGTCCTCTCAATGGTATACCATTCAATACCATTGGTCTAGTCAATGGTATACCATTCAATACCATTGGTCTAGTCAATGGTATACCATTCAATACCATTGGTCCACTCAATGGTATACCATTCAATACCATTGGTCTAGTCAATGGTATACCATTCAATACCATTGATCATATGAATGGTATACCATTCAATACCATTGGCAATACCAATGGTATACCATTCAATACCATTGGCAATACCAATGGTATACCATTGATCATATCAATGGTCTATCATTCAGTACCATTGATCATTTCCATGGTCTATCATTCAGTACCATTGATCATTTCCATGGTCTATCATTCAGTACCATTGATCATTTCCATGACATACTATTCGATACCATTGATCATATCAATGGTATATTAATCATCAATGGTATATTATACCAATTGTCATATTGATCATATGAGGTGTTTAACATTTAATACCATTGGTCATATCCAGTGTACACCATTCAATACCATTCGTCACACAATTCACAACCAGTTTCAAGTAGTGTGAATTTTTTTTGACATGATCATAAACAAAATTGTGATTTATAGTGAATGCTCAGTAGTTAAGTTAGTCTTTAAAATTGCAACACACAGGAAGACTCTCTTTTAGGAATATTTATCTTGGGCAAGTATCCCAAACCAAAGGCTGTTACTTGTAGGTCTTGATGAATAGATTAATAGTATCCGAGCGTCTGTTGATGGTGATGATGATGATGTCGCCAGTCATCGGACAGAGAACTCCAAAGAACTGTAACAAAACAAAAAAAGGAATGAGAAAAACTATAAAAAAGAACCAATTAAAACAGTTCGTTTATTAAGTTAGATTTTTAATTTCACGGTGACAATGTTCCTTTGAAACATGGCCCTTGCTTGAAACATTCAATGCTCAGTCAGCATGATCCTGATGGACACCAATTCACACGATACTAACATTTTTAACAATCCCGATCCCCAAATAAACAAAATCAGATTTTGTCATTGCTTAGTTTTGTCTTAGGCCAAAAATATAATAAAACTTTTGTTGATGAAAATTTCTGGTTTGGTACAATCTATTCCTTCCTCCATGATTGAATTAACGTTACACAAAACACTTACCAAACATGCATTTGATGACAACGACCTGTCCTACATGTATGATGATGCACAGACATAACGTCCTTTTTGTTCTTGAGTTCGGCTGTTCAAATCACACCTTCAGCATATCATTCTCATAATATCACTTATTAGCTTTGAGATTGACACTGCAACTACTTCCAGACTCAAAATAAGGCAGCAAAACACACTAAAACAATTGAACATCGGTTTAGAAAACGTCCGTTGGCAGTTCAGTCTTTCAAAACAACTGATGACTCATCATGAAAAAATGTGCTGTACTACAGGGCAGTGCATACATAGAGTATGGGCTCTTACAACATAGCTGATCAGTTAACCACACGCGCAGTCAGGGTGCTGTTCACCTAGAGTTGCACAGTCCTTTCACTTGTAGTGGTAGTGGGGATTACATCATACGATCGTGCATTATTCACAGGTAATTTTCCTGATCAAGTTTAATTTTTTTATACATAGCTTGAATTGTTTATTTAATAAGGATAATCACTGAAAAGTTAGAAATACACTGATTGACAATTCCATATAATTTTTTTACCATTATACATTGACTTTACCATTCACTTTAAATGAAAACACCATTGGCCACAAATGGTAGTACAATTAATTCTCGTGACCATTTAAAATACCATTCAGAACACCGATACCATTGGTCACATTCACTTGAATGAAAACACCATTGGCCGCAAATGGTAAAATAATTCCACTATTTAAAATACAATACAGTACCACACTATACTATCGGGTACACCATTGAGAAACCATTGGGTACCATTCACTTGAATGAAAACACCATTGGCCACAAATTGTAAATAAATTCTACCATTTAAAATACCATTCAGTATACAACCCCACCATTGGATACACCATTGGGTACCATTCACTTGAAGGAAAACACCATTGGCCACAAATGGTACAATAATTCTACCATTAAAGTACCATTCATTACAACACTACAATTGGATTCACAATTGGGTACCATTCACTTGAATGAAAACACCATTGGCTGCAAATGGTAAAATAATTCCACCATTTAAAATACAATACAGTACCACACTACCATTGGGTACACCATTGAGAAACCATTGGGTACCATTCACTTGAATGAAAACACCATTGGCCACAAATTGTAAATAAATTCTACCATTTAAAATACCATTCAGTACAACACTACCATTGGATACACCATTGAGAAACCATTGGGTACCATTCGTCACCATTGGGTACCATTGGGTACCATTGGTTTACCATTGAATACCATTGGTTTACCATTGAATACCATTGGCTCTTTTTTATAAGGGATTACCACACAAATTACCACACAAATTACCACAGGAACATTCCTGTGGTATTCCTGTGGTTTTTTGGGACATTACCACAGGACAGTTACCACAGGAATACCACAAGCCAGTTACCACAGGAATACCACACGCCAGTTACCACAGGAATACCACATGCCAGTTACCACAGGTACATTCCTGTGGTATTCCTGTGGTTTTGGGGACATTACCACAGGACAGTTACCACAGGATTACCACACGCCAGTTACCACAGGAATACCACACGCCAGTTACCACAGGAATACCACATGCCAGTTACCACAGGAATACCACACGCCATGGCCACAAGGATAACCACATGGCAGTTAAAAAATATGTTGTTTTTAAACTCATTTTACTATGATACAAGTGCAATTGTACTGCAGTTTCATTTACGTTTTAAACTTGGGAAAAAACAGTTTTTTTGTATTGGACAGTAAGTCTTGGAAATAGCAACACCACAGGATTAATCTCTTTTTGGAATATTTATCTTGGGTAAGTAGCTAGCCCAAACCCAATGCTGGCCCTGTGAGAAATGCCACCATGCTCCATTTCTAGGTTTCTGTTGATGATGATTTAGTCACCTTCCTCAGAGAGAGAAGCACAAAGAACTGTAAAAGAAAAAAATTGGGAAATGTGTGTTAGAAAAAATGTAAACATTTGCCAAAACTATATGGTTTGCACAACTATGCGGTCTGCGATGGTATGTACAAGCATGGCAGTATAACCATTACCAGTAACAAGCCCAAACCACCATGTGACCATGAAGTTATTGATTGAATATAATATAAATTATAATTAATTTTGAAAGACCCAACTGATAAGTTTAATTAAACCCAGTCATGTTACTTAAGAGTAGCAATCAAAAATTATAAATGTTGCGCTAATCAGTTAAAGGGTTTTAGTAGATGACTGCACTTCCCAATAACCCAGGTAGCAAGCCAACGTTGGTCCAACGTTGCACCAACGTTGTCAAATACGGATGACAACGTTGGACCAGCGTTGTCCGGCAACGTTGCACCAACGTTATTTTGCATGTTGAGACAACGTTGCAGCGACGCTGGATCCAACGTTGCTCCAACGTTGGATTCACGTTATTCCCACAATATCCAACCAAACTTGTCATTATTCCCAACAAATCCCACAAGTTTCCAATGTTAATCCAACCAGATTCCACCCACTTCCAACAAATTTCCAGCAACTTTCCAACAGACCATTTTAGGCTTCATGGCATATGACTAATAAAGTGACTTCCACAAACTTGGAATGAGCTTTAACTCATCCGACAGCATAACAACGAAAGTGACAAATGACTGCGATACTGACAAATATCACTTTATTCTTAAAAACGCATGTACATGTACAATGAAATAGAAATTTTGCAGGCACGATATAAACATTTTTCCTTAGCTTAATCATGAATCAAAATAATACTGTGTATATATACTGTTCAATAAGCACACATCTGCCCGGTATATAACCTGATTGCGGATGGACCCATGTCCATCCAAATCAAAGCTGTAGCGGAGATGGTTGGACACTGCCACTGTGAATGGCCTGGATGTGATTTTACAACTAAAATGGAAAGGCAGTTTTGGTGGATGTGATTTTGGGGCTAGAATGTGATCTTGGCCAAAATCACATCCTACCCAGAAATCACATCCATGGTAATTGCCAATTATCAAAATCACATCCACTGTCTGGCTGCATTACCGAAATCACATCCACTGTCTAGGCCCAAGCCAAAATCACATCCGAGTAAGAAATCACATCCTTGGGTAATTGCCTAAGCCCAAATCACATCCACTGTCTGGCTGCGAAACCAAAATCACATCTAGTGTCTGGGCCCTAACCTAAATCACATCCAAGTCCGAAATCACATCCATAGTTAAACGTGCCAATTCAAAATCACATCCACTGTCTGGCCGCATTACCAAAATCACATTCGAGCCAGAAATTGCCCGATCGAGTGTCAATTATATTTAATGTCAATAAACAATACCGGTCAACAACAACTTGGATACTTCCCGCCCAAAAGTGCACCCCACTAGCTCTACTTAAGCTGCAACACCACCAGCAGTCCAGCATTCTCCTGAAGACGAGCAGAGTATACTGTTCGAAACGTCGAGACCAAACCGGCTCTTTTCAGAGCCAACACTCCTCCCAAAAGAGATTATACACATGGTTGTACCCGCAAGTTCACTACTATTTACATTTATAGTTATAGTTACTTCTTAATACCGCATATATTGGTTCCCCCGACGAGTCCGCAGACTGTTGCGGGTAAGCGGAAGGGGTGGGACGCTTTATGAAATACAATGAAACATATAATCATAGAGAAAGGTCTCCGTCCTTTGTCTATGCTTTGTAAACAAGACCAATACTACAAAAAGTAATATCCACAATCAAAGTAGAGTAATTATGCATTTACAACGATGTTTAACATTGCGGTGTGAATCTATTTTAAAAACTGAATTGTCTACCCTTCAGTTTTACATCTTTCTTGTTGACTGGCGTAAAATGACTGGCGTAAAATACGTCTGGACGTACCGGAACCCCTCGACCCACGACGCCCTCAACCCACGACCCCCTCGACCTCTCGACTTATGCTACAGTACAATTTTCCAATGTCATGCATATCTATTTGCCGAATCGAGCCTAAGGCCGTGTCCGAATTGGCGGCTACAGCTACGGCTACGGCTAGATTTCCGCATCATCGTGCATTGAAGTATAGGATGTCCTTAGCAACACCCTTAGCAACAGCCGTAGCCGTAGCTGTAGCCGCCAATTCGGATATGGCCTAAATAAGATTTCTTCAAACTGGGAACCTGGATTTACAGCCCGAGTACGATTACGGCCAATGGCCGCTGTCGCAGCTACCGCATTTCAGGCCTGCCTCCTGGTTGCTCCTGCCTGCCTGTCAACAAGTCTTACTTGCTTTTTAATGGAGGGTTAGGGTACACAACCGAACCATGGGCCACACGTGTTTTTGTGTGTGCAGTGTTTGTTGTCAGTAGGCCTACATGATGCACTGCTCGTCCTGGGGAAAATCCGCAGACCATTTATTTAAGTTTTTAGGTTCGTGGTACTTGGTTGGTGTAACCATAGAGAAAGGATGGTGTTACCTCCTAAATACTCGAATTGGGGTCTTAACTAGAGGTGTAGCTAGGTAATGACGATAGCCATGTTAATTATAAAATTTCCAGTAAATATTTAGGTCACATAATAATAGTGGGGCTACCCGACTGACAACGGATCGGTCAGGTCGTCGGAAGTCGGAAGTCGGAAGTCGCTTTGACTGTGAGCTTTGGATCGCACGCCTGCTGTGAATGAGTCCAACTTGGGGAATATTATTCTTTGTCGGCCGTAAAGCAATGTTTTATGAATTCGGATTTCGATTAAGGGGTGGACGCGCGTCGAGTGGGTTTTAGAACAACCCTTGAATTCCTTTGTACAACTTTACTACGAAAACAAATTAAGTCACCCCAGAAAGACTGCATACGTTGATGTTTTTTTCGTTCCAGAGTCCTATCGCAACTTCTACTCAACAATGAACTTCGTTTGTGTGCCAAAAAAAAAAAAAGTAGTATTAAATTGTATTAAATTGAATGTTTTATAATCTCGTACCATGGGGTGTAAGATAATCAATTTTTTTCCAATTTTACCGAGTGCCGGAATTTTCATTGCAGACTATCAAATGCGGTCCTTTAAGTAGTAAATCGGTAACCGGACCCCCCGGTCGATTGTTTTCGTTCAAACTTTAAAATAGAGGATGATCCCTCTCTAGATAATTCTAAACTAAGTTGAATCAGAAGGGTTGTTTGAGATCTAATTGAAATGCGCGTCCACAGCATTCAGCAAGCTATGACAGAGATTACTCTGTCGAAAAAGGGTACATAAGAGGTCCTTCTAAATGTGATTTAAGCTGGTATATTTATACTATTGGAAAGTCCAATTCTTGTAAAATTATGCGATGTCAATTGTAAGTTGATACCACAAAAGTTATGGTTTATAATACGGTTGTATACAAAATGTCTTGGCTACACAAAACCTGCCGTTTGTTTATTGGAGCATGCCATTTTGAACAGGGGGGTGTGTCGTGTAGTGTAGTAGGATTATTTGACTACAGTTCACTCTTCTGCATGCTTTATGCAAGTACAATTTCACATCAGAGCAATAGCTGCAGTTCATACGAAATTTAATTCAGTTTGTTACAATTTTTTCTTTTTTTCTTTTACAATTATTTGCAAAGTTTAAGGAATGTTTGACAGCTTCTTGTGAATGGAATCACCCATATTTAGGCTTTACAGAAGAACGCACAGCTCCTCACATAAATTATCTTTCTAATCGGCATACATACCCTGCAGTATAGACTTGACATACATGTACATGTACATGTTATGTACATGCTGTAACAAATTCATACCGCTGGTCGGCGTTTTGGAGTATCCTGATCGTGTTTAGATGCGTTCATATATCTTCCAAGCATGCGTCCAACCAATTAAAGTATTTTGTGTTAACCTATTGTTTTACAGTTACTCAGCTACCATAGAACACAATTAAAAGATATACATGCACATTACACATGTCAATAACTGGGGATGTTTATGTTTATGTTAATATGTTCGATGTTACTTGGTCAATATCATTATGATCAAGTAATCATTTCATGTCCCCCCCCTTCCGAAGTTTTTAACGAAGTAAAGCTGCAACATGAAATTTGTAAAACGTAAAAAGAAGAGGAGAATAAAAAATGTTAAAGGGTTGTTGCAATGGAATTGAAATGCCACTGTTAATTTGAACCACATTACTAACTATAAAAACATTATTTCAGGGTAGAATGAATAACGGGAAACCAATGTTATTGCTAGGGACGGTGACGATTAAGCATATTATGTGCTCATTCGGCTTCACACACAGGAGTGAGATTTGAGGAAGATTGAACATTCTTGAAATATTTAGAGACATTCGATTTGTATGCCGTTGCCGGACAATTTGTATAAAATATGCATTTTCCCCCAAAATGTTCAGTTCAAAATGCCAAAATAGAGATATTTAAATTAAGAAAATAGTGTTTTTATTTTTTTTTCAATAATAATCAAAAGAATGTATGGACAAACAACCTTGAGAATATTAACAGCACTGATTTAGCCATTATAAGGGGTTCCCTATGATACCTGAAAATACAAAAAGGCAGAAAACTCTATGACCTCCTGCCTTTTCATCATGAACCTCGCTCATCCATAACTTTGGAAAAGGTTACAAACAAATCTCTGGAGTTTAGACTGGGTGAATGTTGTCTAATATTCCAGTAATAACCACGTAAGACTTATTTATTTTGCTTCTAATTAGGAAGCTTGACTGTTGATTGGAGCATATCGGAGCGTTAGGCCTATGCCAGTATGTGTTAACGTTGATCAGTCATCAAAACCAATTTCACGAGTCCCCCCCAAAAAAAACCAAAAAAAAACAAACAACCCAACAAACAAACAAACAAACAAACAAAAACAGACAGTCAATCTCAAACCGAGCTGAACTTCCATGCTCTTGTGTATACACACTAAAATATAACACGCATGCGAGGAATATTGACCCCTCCTCCATAATTATGTTGACTCTATAATTATGACTATGAGGATTAATTTTCAAGTTTCAATTTTCCGCATCAATCATGATCTCTGGCTGATAGCCTAAAGTTTTTATACTAGGCCTTGTTCTTTGGTGACTTTTTGTCTTTTCAAGTGGATTAAAATTATCGCCTGAAATCCATATTTTTAAAAGAGTTTTTATGTCAGCTATTTCAACCTCCATGCTAACCATGGAGGAAGGAAAAGAAACTAAGGAAGGTGACCTATTGTTTCGTGCATTCACCTTAATTCAAGTGGCAACATTCGGCTGCAGCAGCATGCAGACAGACAAGCAATGTCAACAATACTATAAAATGTACATCAAAATGATATAGTTACCGCACGTCTTTATATTCTGCTCCCACATGCCGAACATTCAGCTAACATTGTACACTCATTCATGTTTGTCTTTATTCGAAACCCTGACATCTGACTGCGAGATAGGCCGCCCCTAGCTGCTACGTTTGGGCGGGTTGAACTATGGTTGAACAGTCATCAAAACCCATATTATTCCCGCGTTCCGATCCCGCGCGCGCCAAAAAAAGGGTAGTAGGCCTATATGATCCACCGACACTGCAGATTCTGAATCAGTGGATCCGGACACTAGCTAGCACTACAGCTTCTGGTAACTTCAAGATTTATCAGCCAAGAAATGGGTGAAGAAACTATTGTACAATCCCGTCCAACAAAAAATAAAACCCACTATACAGATGTCCAGTTTCCGACATTAACAGTTGGCACCACACGTGAAGATAATCCATTAGGTATTTTGATACCTACATGTACGTGTATACTAGCTATCATTGCCCGATAGTGTCTTAGCAACTCTCTGACATTGCCAAAACCACAATCCATGCAGGGCTAGATTACGTAATTTCAGTTACTGCATTGGGTCCATGCAGTATGCGCGTTTTGTGCAGCTTGGTCGATCCGTAGGGACCTACTGTACATACTGTACATGTAGGCTAACTGTACACGTATAGTATACCATTTAGAACCCGATGCTTGTGTGGCATCTAAACGGACCTCAACAAAAGCTTTATACAATCTATTCTTAGGGCTTATTAGAAGTATATAACCTCTACGTATAATCATGTGCGCATAACAAGTTTCTATATTATTATTACTAATATAGGAAGTGTTTTTTGCAGACCACTCAAAATTGCTAGCCCTTTGCCCAGCTATTTGACCCTTTGACCCCTGGTCAACCGCAATAAACGAAAAACGTAACAGACTGTGTCCAGCCAAGGTCGCATGCACTGCAGCCAACGGCACTGAGCTGTAATCTTTCTGAGTCTTCCAAATTCGTAGTTAACTTCGGTGTACAGTTCGAACAACCACATAAAACACCGAGAACGATCGAACAGGTCGAAAGAAACTTGTTCCACTCTACAATTGTATTTCCACATACAATGCAGCCTACACTATATTTGTTTCCTTTTTCTTTACATGACCATGCTATGATGTTTCAAGCAAAGACAAACTATGTTATTAAATACAGAGCAATGAGCTTTAGTTCCTTGCTGTATGGATATTAATAAAGGGTTTTGTTTGATAGGTTGGTTGTTGGAGCAATTGTTTGTATTAAAACATTCATCAAAAACACATTACCATAAAAGTAATTATATTACTTAATTTTACCACTTGTGGAAATTGCAATCAGAACGGCGGATTCCTACAATTAATTGGATTGTGCCATAATGTTACAATGTTTTTAACGTGTTCAAAGAGATATTTTCAAGATTCTATGGCTTGGTCCCTGCTGAACTGTACTAATGACCATTTGACCAGTGTAAACCACAACAAACGAAAACTTGATTACGTGTTCTCAACATCCATCCGTTCAAGGCCACAGCCGATGGTCGAATCGTTACTTAACTCGACATCATGCGTGCAGTAACCCCAGCGATCTAAATTCTAAATATTTTCAGTACAGTGCATTTCAGTAATTGTAGGGTACATAAATCGTCTTCGATTACTTCTATAGTTGGGAGTACATTCTAGTCTCGGGGATATTCTTCCTCTTGTTGTTTTATTTCTACTTATCAATCATATCAATCATTATTAATATGAATATTATAGCATTATGTTGAACCTAACATGCAATATTAATTAGGGTTCAGAAATGTGTAAGGAGCCGAGGGTGCATGTTTTATACCGAAAGAAATATTGTTGTGTGAAATATGTGTACAATTAATTGTCATGTTTTTCCAGAAAGCGGTGGAAATGTCCCTGGTACTTCACAAACCACCAAACTTGTAGGCCTACACACTTAAAATAAAAATATATATATATAAAAATACTAAATAATATTAATAAGAAAACGAGCACCCCAGCAAAAAACGCATGTCAGCACCTTGGATGTATACACACCATTCATGCCATAATTGTTTTTGGATAGACGGTTTTAAATGTAATGTTGACCTTTGTCGGGCTGCAGAAACTAATTACGAAATTGTTTTGTAACATCTACATCCACATTTACATATATTCTCATTAGTTAACATCCTGTTCAAATCTTAAAATTTAGGTAATGTCGGTATATTTGTCCAAGTGGTATTGAAGTAGCTGGGCCTATTGTTTATTGCAAGAATAGTTGTGAATTAGTCACACGATGTCAACATTTCCCGTTGAGCACTTGCCCCGTCTTTTTCAAAATGTTTCTCGGGAAACAGGCCCTTGTAACCCGACAGTGCTAATTTATGCTTTAGCCTATATCATTCCCAAATGATTTTCAAAATGTTGAATGCAAAATAAAAAGATTCACAGCTATCTGAAACTGAATACGCATTTTTGCAAGTTAACCGTTGACATAGCAAAAGTTCATTAAAATATAGCGCCCTCATATTGCCTTTTGTAAATTGAAAAAAATTATCGTCGAATGAAGTTAATTCTTTTAAAAGTTAAATAAAATAATATGTACGGCGAATTAAAATTATGCATCTTGTTAACGCCTCCGAAGGCGTCCGACTTCGTTCTTTGCTGTCTTCTCGGAGGGTCGTCTCCGCACCCAGGCAGTGGTATAGCCCCAGCCCAGCGGTTCTGGAACCAGGCAGACCCTCGGCCGCCCTGGCACGCACGGTCTTTGCTTTACCGGGGCCTTGTCTGCAGAGCCGCTTCGTGGGTGTTTGAGCGCCCCCGGCCCCCATCAGCCAGTTTCTCCGAAGGCCTCGATCCGACTTGCTGTGCTCTCAAATCCCAAAATGAGTTTGTAGCTTTTTGCTTGTCAATTTGTAACGCAGCATGGGAATTACACACAATTTAGCTTCAGATGTCGCATGAACTACCTGAACTCAATAAAAAATTCACAATTCCATACATCAAACAGGAAAAAAATTATCTCCCAAAATGTTAAATTTTAACATTTTGTTTATACTGTGCTCTCAAATCCCAATATGAGTTTGTAGCTTTTTGCTTGTCAAATTTTAACGCAACATAGGAATTGTACCAAATTTAGCTTCAGATGTCGCATGAACTACCTGAACTCAATAAAAAATTCACAATTCCATACATCAAACAGGAAAAAAATTATCTCCCAAAATGTTAAATTTTAACATTTTGTTTATACTGTGCTCTCAAATCCCAATATGAGTTTGTAGCTTTTTGCTTGTCAAATTTTAACGCAACATAGGAATTGTAAAAAATTTAGCTTCAGATGTCGCATGAACTGCCTGAACTCAATAAAAAATTCACAATTCCATACATCAAACAGGAAAAAAATTATCTCCCAAAATGTTAAATTTTAACATTTTGTTTATACTGTGCTCTCAAATCCCAATATGAGTTTGTAGCTTTTTGCTTGTCAAATTTTAACACAACATAGGAATTGTACAAAATTTACTTTCAGATGTCGCGTCAACTACCTGAACTTAGTAAAAAAATTCATAATTCCATACATCAAACAGGAACAAAATTATCCCCCAAAATGTTGAATTTTAACATTTTGGTACGCTCTCAAATCCCAATGGTGTGTGGTAGCTTTTTGCTTGTCAAATTTTAACGCAACATAGGAATTGTACAAAATTTTGTTTCAGATGTCGCGTCAACTACCTGAACTTAGTAAAAAATTCATAATTCCATACATCAAACAGGAAAAAAATTATCACCCAAAATGTTGATTTTTAACATTTTGGTACTGTGCTCTCAAATCCCAATATGAGTTTGTAGCTTTTTGCTTGTCAAATTTTAACGCAACATAGGAATTGTACCAAATTTAGCTTCAGATGTCGCATGAACTACCTGAACTCAATAACAAATTCACAATTCCATACATCAAACAGGAAAAAAATTATCTCCCAAAATGTTAAATTTTAACATTTTGTTACTGTGCTCTCAAATCCCAATATGAGTTTGTAGCTTTTTGCTTGTCAAATTTTAACGCAACATAGGAATTGTACAAAATTTAGCTTCAGATGTCGCATGAACTACCTGAACTCAATAAAAAATTCACAATTCCATACATCAAACAGGAAAAAAATTATCTCCCAAAATGTTAAATTTTAACATTTTGTTTATACTGTGCTCTCAAATCCCAATATGAGTTTGTAGCTTTTTGCTTGTCAAATTTTAACGCAACATAGGAATTGTACAAAATTTACTTTCAGATGTCGCGTCAACTACCTGAACTTAGTAAAAAAATTCATAATTCCATACATCAAACAGGAACAAAATTATCCCCCAAAATGTTGAATTTTAACATTTTGGTACGCTCTCAAATCCCAATGGTGTGTGGTAGCTTTTTGCTTGTCAAATTTTAACGCAACATAGGAATTGTACAAAATTTTGTTTCAGATGTCGCGTCAACTACCTGAACTTAGTAAAAAATTCATAATTCCATACATCAAACAGGAAAAAAATTATCACCCAAAATGTTGATTTTTAACATTTTGGTACTGTGCTCTCAAATCCCAATATGAGTTTGTAGCTTTTTGCTTGTCAAATTTTAACGCAACATAGGAATTGTACCAAATTTAGCTTCAGATGTCGCATGAACTACCTGAACTCAATAAAAAATTCACAATTCCATACATCAAACAGGAAAAAAATTATCTCCCAAAATGTTAAATTTTAACATTTTGTTACTGTGCTCTCAAATCCCAATATGAGTTTGTAGCTTTTTGCTTGTCAAATTTTAACGCAACATAGGAATTGTACAAAATTTAGCTTCAGATGTCGCATGAACTACCTGAACTCAATAAAAAATTCACAATTCCATACATCAAACAGGAAAAAAATTATCTCCCAAAATGTTAAATTTTAACATTTTGTTTATACTGTGCTCTCAAATCCCAATATGAGTTTGTAGCTTTTTGCTTGTCAAATTTTAACGCAACATAGGAATTGTACAAAATTTACTTTCAGATGTCGCGTCAACTACCTGAACTTAGTAAAAAAATTCATAATTCCATACATCAAACAGGAACAAAATTATCCCCCAAAATGTTGAATTTTAACATTTTGGTACGCTCTCAAATCCCAATGGTGTGTGGTAGCTTTTTGCTTGTCAAATTTTAACGCAACATAGGAATTGTACAAAATTTTGTTTCAGATGTCGCGTCAACTACCTGAACTTAGTAAAAAATTCATAATTCCATACATCAAACAGGAAAAAAATTATCACCCAAAATGTTGATTTTTAACATTTTGGTACTGTGCTCTCAAATCCCAATATGAGTTTGTAGCTTTTTGCTTGTCAAATTTTAACGCAACATAGGAATTGTAAAAAATTTAGCTTCAGATGTCGCATGAACTACCTGAACTCAATAAAAAATTCACAATTCCATACATCAAACAGGAAAAAAATTATCTCCCAAAATGTTAAATTTTAACATTTTGTTACTGTGCTCTCAAATCCCAATATGAGTTTGTAGCTTTTTGCTTGTCAAATTTTAACGCAACATAGGAATTGTACAAAATTTAGCTTCAGATGTCGCATGAACTACCTGAACTCAATAAAAAATTCACAATTCCATACATCAAACAGGAAAAAAATTATCTCCCAAAATGTTAAATTTTAACATTTTGTTTATACTGTGCTCAGCTCAAATCCCAATAGAGTTTGTAGCTTTTTGCTTGTCAAATTTTAACGCAACATAGGAATTGTACAAAATTTACTTTCAGATGTCGCGTCAACTACCTGAACTTAGTAAAAAAATTCATAATTCCATACATCAAACAGGAACAAAATTATCTCCCAAAATGTTAAATTTTAACATTTTGTTTATACTGTGCTCTCAAATCCCAATATGAGTTTGTAGCTTTTTGCTTGTCAAATTTTAACGCAACATAGGAATTGTACAAAATTTTGTTTCAGATGTCGCGTCAACTACCTGAACTTAGTAAAAAATTCATAATTCCATACATCAAACAGGAAAAAAATTATCACCCAAAATGTTGATTTTTAACATTTTGGTACTGTGCTCTCAAATCCCAATATGAGTTTGTAGCTTTTTGCTTGTCAAATTTTAACGCAACATAGGAATTGTACCAAATTTAGCTTCAGATGTCGCATGAACTACCTGAACTCAATAAAAAATTCACAATTCCATACATCAAACAGGAAAAAAAATTATCTCCCAAAATGTTAAATTTTAACATTTTGTTACTGTGCTCTCAAATCCCAATATGAGTTTGTAGCTTTTTGCTTGTCAAATTTTAACGCAACATAGGAATTGTACAAAATTTAGCTTCAGATGTCGCATGAACTACCTGAACTCAATAAAAAATTCACAATTCCATACATCAAACAGGAAAAAAATTATCTCCCAAAATGTTAAATTTTAACATTTTGTTTATACTGTGCTCAGCTCAAATCCCAATAGAGTTTGTAGCTTTTTGCTTGTCAAATTTTAACGCAACATAGGAATTGTACAAAATTTACTTTCAGATGTCGCGTCAACTACCTGAACTTAGTAAAAAAATTCATAATTCCATACATCAAACAGGAACAAAATTATCTCCCAAAATGTTAAATTTTAACATTTTGTTTATACTGTGCTCTCAAATCCCAATATGAGTTTGTAGCTTTTTGCTTGTCAAATTTTAACGCAACATAGGAATTGTACCAAATTTAGCTTCAGATGTCGCATGAACTACCTGAACTCAATAAAAAATTCACAATTCCATACATCAAACAGGAAAAAAATTATCTCCCAAAATGTTAAATTTTAACATTTTGTTACTCAATTTTTACATTTTGGTACTGTGCTCTCAAATCCCAATGTGTGTGGGTAGCTTTTTGCTTGTCAAATTTTTTGTAAATTTTTGCATCGGGGATAAAATGAATATAATTTTGTTTTTTACCGTACACGATGTGAGTTAAGCACTGTTTTCTCAGCACCTTCCCGAGTTCTGTGAACAAAATCCACACCAGAGTGATTTGCTTGTTGATTTTTTTCCATGATGGTATTAACCGTCCATAGTAAAAGGACCGTTGTTGCATTCCTTATGCCGCATGGTACGCTCAGAATGGAGATAGTGTGGACCACGAAAATAAGTACCAATCATTTTCTTTTTGCTGGAAAAACATGTTCAAAACAATGTTTTATGGGCTATTGAATACTTTGGCATTTCTTGCCCCACATGTGCCTCTTTCTCGTGATCTTCTTGGTAATTGTCTTTATGAAAAATTGTTTATAACGACTTTTATAACGGTTCTGAACTGGTTAGAATAATGTAACCGACTGATTTCTGACTGGACACCAATTTCGGTCTGTTAACACCTAATAATCGGTATGTTCCTCCATATTATGCTGCATGGTTTGACCATGGTTTTTACAGACTTGTTTACACCTGTATTGTAGTGCTACTGTGGTGTCATGTTTGACCCCTTTGGTGGTTTAGCTCACTACGAGATAAGAAAACAGCTGGCGTGCGCCACCACTATTATGTAATCAGATATGTTGCAGGGCTGGTTTTCTCGCGGGAAAGAAATGAAAACAACAACGCCAATCTGTGAATCAATCTGAACATGGAGGTTACAGAATTAGTAATGACTAATAGTATCCACTCCCTCTGTTAAGTTTCTGAATCTGCTGATTAAAGACAAAAAACCGTCGTGTAACGCCAGACAGTACACCCCATTTTACAGAGGGACTAATTGTGATTCTATTCGGGACAGTTTTAAATACTGAACATGGACCTTTGCTTTGCCTTTGGATTTGAGTTGCCATCCGCCGGCACAGTTTGCAGTGGCGAGTGCGTATAGTCAGCATCAACGTAATTGAAATGTCTATGAGCGAGAGCATGCCACACATCAAACTGTACAGCCCAGAAACACTGCAGTTCTCAAGTCAAATGCCAAGTAAGTCAACAATTAATTAGGCATGTGAAACACAATGTAAATTGTTTTAATTTATAAAACGTGCATTTAAATGTATTTTGGTCCATCATAATAGTTGTTTGTCTCGTACGCCGTGCGTATAGTTTTAATTTAACAACCAAAACCCCTCTCTGCAGTACCGCAGTAGGCCATGAGTACGCTACTTAATTTCTAGTGAAGTATACAAGCCTACAACTGGTAATAACATGCTTAACTAACTACTCTAACTTAAGGTATTATTCCCCTACTCTTTTTAGTTATGCCTTTTTACAATTTGCCGTAATCTTGCATTATTGTGCCAGAAATACTGGAAATTTAATAGTCCTGAGCTGACGCGGGAAATACTTTTATATCTATACCAAGAACCAAAAGGGGAAACACACATCACAATGTTTAGGGCCTATTTATAATGTCAACATAAAGCATCGGCCAGCAGTGAAATTATGTACTTTATTATTCTGGCAAACGAGTTACTTTATATTTCCAGATAGTGGTGAACCTATTTATTTAACTTCACTTGACCCTACACCAAGGTTTTCCGAATGAGACACCATGCAGGTAAACATATTTAAATGTAATGCTTTCTACATAAACTAGAATATAAAATAAACAAGATGAACGTTTTCCACCACCGTTGTGTTTTGGCTAGGATTTGGTGGCAGTGCAAATTGAAAAAAAGGAAGTGCAACTTTTTCACCGAAAATCCACAGAGAGCGCGCAAACTCGTCCAAATTACTTTGAAAATGTAACTTTGTTTATTGTTATAAGGCCCAGCGGGAGGATCCATTTACTGATTATAGATTATGACTCACACTATTTACTGGTGTAATCTGAAATTTGGGTTGAAATGTAGGCCTAGGCTCCTGAAAAAAACTCTTTTTTCTCGTGGAGTTCATTCTAAAAATGAACATGTTTGTCCATAAGGATGAGACTTTGTTTTGACCGCAAAAATCAATAACACAACAAATGTGTAAAGGATATATTACATGGACCAAAGCGTCTTTAAAATTTTACAATAATTTGTTTAACCTTTTAATTAGCAAATTTCAGATTATCTTATAATGATTGGCTGTCATTTTGAATGTTTTGATCGAATAATTTGTGTTTTTTGTCAAATTGTTTGAAATTGTTGCCCCTTTCTTTTTCGCCTTATCATATTCCCCAAAACGTATTCATTTTAAACTGAAAGTTCGGTTTGGTTTGGGCTTCTTCGAGCTTTCTTCATGAATATGGATAATATCCACAGACGTGGAACGTTTGGCTGCATGCACTATACACAAACACGTGGTTGTGTTTGGGTCTGTCAACCTTTACTCCTTGGTTAAGCGAATCGGCAGTTAACGCAGACCAAAGTGTCGGAAATATGGCCAAAACACGCTCAATTTTTGCCCAAATTAAGTCATAGCCAAAAAACGGTTCAATATTTTAAAAAGTTCCACTCGGAAAAGTTTAGTTTAATTCCTTACCTACATGTATAGTCGTATCTTTTTTTCTGGTGGGTGAAACATTGGACCTGTCAAAATCTCATTTAATAGTAAGAATCTGTTAGATTTTGTTGTGTGACGGCGATTTTTTTTTGTAATATTTGCTCTAGCATCGCCTTGTTGTTAAGTGTAACTCACGGACTACGCGGTCTATTAAAATTCCACTCGGAATTGAAAAGCTTATTTCATGCTCTTTACAGTGATGTAACAATGAGTTTGATTTGGGCCTGTAGAGTTCAGCAGAGCATAGAGGAGCAGAGAGTCACACAAACCATGGACGTAGAAATAACACAAATCCGCCAAATCCGTATGCCAAGGATGCCACTCATACTCTCTGATCCGAAGCTACGTTTTAATTTCTTTGAACCAGTCATGAACTAAAAGTTATATGTGCTTAAATATCATCTTTCAAAGAACACAATCACACCATCTAGCAGTTTAGTGGTACATGTATTGGGATAGAAAAGAGCAGAAGTGACCTTGGTAAATCTTTGAGATTTGCGGTTTCCAAGTGTGGGTCAAAGCATTTTTGTTTTCGGGGTAGATAACAGCCAATCTGTGCAATAATGGCCCAGCTTGTCACAAATTAATGTACTAGGTGTTAAGTTTAACTAGGCTGTGATTATTTGGTATTATTACAAACTTTAGCATTTTGTCCAAGTTACATATGTGTTTGTGTACTGTTTAATCACAATGGTGCACATCTTATTAAGAATCTCCCCGTCACCCCCATTCTCAACAATGGTTTGATCAAGAAAAGCTTGATTCTTATCCCACGGGAGCTCCACACAGACACTGTAGCACAGACCACAGTACATAATTATCCTTACAACTTTACTGTGATGTTGGTTGACATTTTTGATGAAACAAACCCATGGTAGAAACAAATATTCGGACATTTCGAACCATTTCACGAGCCTAAAACACCAGAGTTTTGTCCAACGTGCTTTCCCACCTGCGTTAAATTGTGGCAAGAAACATGTGAGAAGTTGGAGCATATGGTTGGAGTCAATCTTTACCTTCGAGAAATAAAAAACCCGTTTCGGTAAATTTCCCCGCTTTGTCTCGTCCGTTGAAACAGCTTGGAAGTTTAAATATCCCCACACGGCTAACAAGTGCTCATTCATATTTCGATTGTCATGGGGCATCCATGCGATAACGAAAGGGTGGTATGGTTCCTAGAGTTGTTTGCCTTTCGGTGTTAAAGGTGCTGTTTACGTTTGGTAATTGGAGCATACTGATTGTGTTAACCTGTGAAAATTTCACTTCAAAAGGTGGTCGCGTTTTTGAGATGTCACCAAAAAACCGGAGCGAATATTTCAACGCAGGAAGATTGGATTCCTACAGGAATACAATCTGAGCGAGAAGCGCACGGCCAAACGCTTCTCAAATTCAATTTTTTATGGGGGAAAGAGTGATATATTTTTCCATAACCGTAGTACTTCGAAGTGAAACAATTCTCAAAAATGCATTATACAAAAATGCATTAATCCAAAGCTGCTCCAAAACATGTAAGTTTTTACTGCCATTAATTTTTAGAGTCATAACCAACGTATACAGACCCTTTAAAGGTGCTGTATACGTTTGGTAATTGGACTCTGGAGCCTACTGATTGTGTTACTCCCATATAAATGTAGACCCTTTAATGTGGGCGGCTGCACATTTCCATTCTAGTTTTACACAAGAAAAAAATTACCAAACACGGGGTACCGACTAACACATGCTGCATTTGCGTCTTTTGGGATACATGTACTTTGACAATATAATTATTGGATCGGGCTCAAAAATGTTTTTATGTTTTTCTCAAATATTATTAAATTGTAAACGTATTTTTGTCATTTGTTTTTTAAGGGAAAAACATTCAATTCAACCCCTCACATTGTACAAATGTGCATGGTGCAGTACGGCTTGATTTAGAGCACAAAAGCGGTGCTCGATTAACTAAGTAATAGGCAGTATTTTCAGAAAACTGGCTGTGCAAAACACGGCTTGGCTGCACTACTCGCTTGCACCACCACAATCAAAAGTCGATCTGACGTTTCCTTTATGCAGTTAATCACCCATACCATGTTTGCAACAATGCATACCTTACCCTGGATGTTATTGTTATTTCGGGCTCTAATGTTATTATAGCTAGAACCCAGATACTAGATGTGATTTGGGTAATGTAGCAAGACAGTGGATGTGATTTTGATAATTGGCAATTAACCATGGATGTGATTTGTTACTCAGATTTTATTTGGGCGAGGGCCCAGACACTAGATGTGATTTTGGTAATGCATCCAGACAGTGGATGTGATTTTGGATTGGCACAATTAACCATGGATGTGATTTCGGGTTAGGATGTGATTTTGGCGAGGGCCCAGATACTAGATGTGATTTTGGTTTCGCAGCCAGACAGTGGATGTGATTTTGGCAAGTGGCAATTAACCAAGGATGTGATTTCTGACTCGAATGTGATTTTGGCAAAGGCCTGGACAGTGGATGTGATTTTGGTAATGCAGCCAGACAGTGGATGTGATTTTGATAATTGGCAATTAACCACGGATGTGATTTCTGGGTCAGATGTGATTTCGATGGTGCGGATGTGATATTGGCTAAACGGTCCTAAAATCACATCCAATCGATTCACTTTTCCATTTTAGTTGTAAAATCACATTTAGGCCATTCACAGTGTGCATCCCGCACTGCCTCTTGGCTGGCATTTTCATGCCCCCCGTTTCGTCGCACTGATTCTGGTGAAAAAGTAAAAATATTAGATAAATACAGTAGCCTACAAAAATGGTAATTGGGGTTGTTCACCCTGTCGGATTGCCACTTTTGCCTGTGGGACTTACAAACGTTTACACAGCTAGGCTTCTTGGAAAATTCTCCACAAACTTGTTCAATATTTTTGTTTTCTTATAATGTATGTTTCATATTTGTTAACAAAACATTGTTAGGTATATATACCTTCATGCTTCTCTCTGACTAATTCAAAGAAATTTGTATATTTCAGTTTCAGTGCAATTCACGCAGCAACATCAGAGTTAGCAGCGAGTTGGTACATGCATGCATGAGCTCAACATAAAAATCATCTCATACATGTAACTTAAATGAGAACAAAACCAAAATGACTTGAAAGAATCTGTTCTTTTGCTTGGTAAATGGCTGAAATCCAACTGTTTACAAGTGCATTAACTCTCCCTCTGGATGCTTTGGTATATGCATGCTAATGCCTCACACACAACCTGTGGGCAAAGCCACCCTGCTCCTTAAAGCTGCATGGGTGTTTGTGAAGGGCAGCAAAAGGGGCTGGCCATGAAGTTGCCCAATGAACACCCCATTATTACCACTTTTGTTTCGTCCATTGTAGCTACTGTGTATTGTATTCCATTCTTTGTTAAGCCTGAATCCCTCAATGGAACATATACAATGCCTGCTGCACGTGTGCAGCAGGCATTAAGTATGTTCCTTTGAGGGATGCAGGCTTAACAACCTACCTTGCGCAGGAGTAGGCTGACTCTCTGGACCTTCACCCCCAAAAGTCCAACGGAAAGCAGAAGCTCGACGGTTGGTAGAGGTGATGGTTGCCCCGCAGTGTCCAGCTAACTAGGACTAGTTGGCCCCTGCCATAGTCCCATGCGTTAATCTTCAGGGTCGATGGTAGGCACCAGGTGGAAATGCTGCCGGAGGGAATAGGGAGTCTCCTAGGTGACCGCCAGCATACCTGCAAAAGCGCTGCTGCTGCCCAGCGCTTGGGGTTGCTTTAGGCAAAGTAGGCAAGGTTTGAAATAAGAGTTTGCCTTCTCCTAGGTGGGCTGCCTCCCATAGCTTACGAGCCCCACCTGCCCGGGTTTGAGATCAGAGTACCTTCTCCTAGGTAGCAGGCATGATGAGAATAGGCGATGAAAAAAAATCCGGAAAAATCTAACGCTAAAAATGCATGTCCGGATTTTGGGCAATATCCGAATTTGTGCATGTCCGGAAATTGGGCAACTTTACTCGGGCGTCAGCGCCGCACTCGGTGAACCCCTCGGGCGTTATACTTATGGGGCCATAGATGGGACCGGGGACGAGTTAATAGGAGGAAAATACTTTTAAAAAAAATTAAATCAGACGTATGTTGTCGAAAAAAGCAAATAAATGATCTTCCGAAATAATTAAAATCCACGAAAATATGAACGGAGCAGTAATGTTCGGAAATTTAGATTTTTGGGGTCTTTACCTGTGTTTGTGAATCATTGGGTTAAGTGTTGCCCCCTTTTGGACATTGAAAATTGTTCTTCAAACACCTTTTAGTATCTCCAAGATTATCCTGACAGTTTACAAACCGCAGCATTTTGGAAAAATAATGTGAGACGTCAACTCAAACGTCGACGATTCTCCTCACACACGTGTATGACGCACACTCATTGCAGTTTCTTCCAGGTCATAGTTCAATGCGTAAAAATATCTCCAGCCGTAAAACACATTAAACAAATCGAAGAACTGGCGCTTTTGCCTTTGAACGTGCGTGATGACGACTGGTAAAAAAGTCTAACGATTCGCGGGCATCCACACAAAACACCATGCGCTGTTGTCAGTAGACTTTTCAATGTCTCCACACATGTTCCTTTGCAACAGTAAAAATACATGTACATGTACTACGGTCAAACCGTACCGCGAATGAAGCGGGGAATGAGGAAAGTCTACACATAAATAGATCTAGCTGCATAATACGCGACGCACATGGAAGAAACAAATCACCGCATATTGGTCCGGCCGCCGCCGGGACGCAATTTATTTTCGAACGGTATAAAAATCACTGTAAAGGTAAAATTAACTAACAGTTTCTGATTGTATTAGAGAGATTAGTGAAATTTACATGTATACACCCACACCCTACCCCCCAAATTTTATATCAAATTCACACTGAACTCGGAGACCACATAATTTGAAGTGAAAAATCCGGAATTCCGGAAAAATCCGGAAGATTCTCATGCCTGAGGTAGGCTGTTTTCCAAGACTTACGAGCCCTACCTGCCCGGAGCAATCTGGTTTTAAGGCGCCAGAAACCCGCCTGCACACCTCTGCCCACGGTTCTAAACAGGGATCGTCACGTGAAGCCAGGCAGTAGGAGTTTGACTAGGAGAGGCTGTTGGAGACGCAGACCTTATGGGACATTTCATGGGCGTGAAGTGGCTCAGTACTTCACACAATCCCGGTCATTCCTAATCCTTTGACCCTGTTTTTCTTATAACGTATTCAATAAATATTGATAAATAAGTTGTAACTAGTTTTGTCGAAGAAACACTTAATTAAGATGACATTTTTACTGACATCCAATGGTCAAACAAGAACAGTAAAGGGCAAACGCTACGAAGTGACTCGACTGACGGTAAGAAGTGACTCAGCCGACGGTACGAAGTGACTCAGCCGACGGTATGAAGTGACCAGCTTTGCCAAGGTACGAAGTGTCTCGAAGGTACAAAGTGTCCAGGGTACGAAAAGGTAAAGGTACGAAGTGTCTGACTGTGACATCCCTTTTGACGGTGAAGATTTTCTTATTTATTTTTTATTGAAAAAACAAAACAAACAAAACAAAAATGGTGATATGATGTGGATGATGACATGACAAGTTTGTTGGATTCTAAAATAAACAAACACTCACTTCATTGGGATTGAATTGGCCATAGCGCTGGTCTCAGGCATGAATTTGGTGCTGCTTGTGGTTGTTCTTGTTCTTGTGCTCGAAGACGAATGCATGAGGCCTACGTCCGTGTGCGACGTCTAGCACTAGCAGGCCGCTCTGCATGCTACATTTTCAATTCAGTTGATGTACGACGCCATCTCTGCATAACGGATACTGGTACTACCAGTGGTAGTTTCATCGACGTGGATAACAAAGATACATTGTAATATCTTTCGGTGTTTTTTGTGTTACTTTCGGACTCACTGTTTTAGGACGCCCTGGCTTTTTTTTACGATCTTCCATTTTAATAATTGTTCCATTTTTGATGATGGTCGATCTGTGTGGTGTGTGGGCCGCCAGCAGACTACGTACAAGTACACAACCTGGGGGGGATGGTGTTTCATAAAGCTTTACAATTAATCTTATCTCCAAATATCAATATTATCTTCAAACATTTAATCTTAAACTACTCAAATTTACAATTAATCTTAATCTTATGTCTGTTTTATAAAGAAAGTTAAGATCAATATCAACCTTAACTTCATTCTGGATCAATCTTGGCCCCACACATGGTCCAAGATCAATTGTAGGAGTAATACAATCAATCTTAAGTGACATGTGACAATTTGGCGGGAAAAGACCCACAGAAAGTTGCAATATTGTGGCTGTCTTTTACATCACTGCTTATACATTATGGCGTTTCAACTCCTTTTGATGAATAATCGTCGTGCTTTGCGAAGGGAGAGAGTGTTTAGAGACAGAAAAAACCCACTGTCAGTGTATGATGATGTTGAAATGTACAAAAAGTATAGATTCACTCGATTTGGATGTATTCATATTATCGACATGATAGAGGACCGCCTGCATCATCCCACAAGCAGAAACCATGCATTGCCATCGAGCTTACAAGTCTTCATTGCCCTGCGTTTTTATGCATCTGGTTCCTTGTTTGATTGTGCAAGTGAAATGCACGGGTGAAGTATTGCCACTTGTTCTCGGGTAAAAAGGAGAGTGACCCCTGAATTATGTCGTCTTCGAAATGACATTGTCAAATTCCCGACAACACCGGCAGCAGTGCATGGGATGCAGAGGGATTTCTTTGCCAAAGCAGGCTTCCCCCAAATAGTAGGGGCCGTTGATGGAACACATGTATGCCTACATGGATGCAATCTAGGAGAAAATGAGCACATATTTGTCAATAGGAAGGGCAAATATAGTATCAACGTCCAGTTCATATGTGATGTGAACTACATGATAACAAATGTAGTAGCGAGGTGGCCTGGCAGCACACACGACAGCCGGATGTTGCAGGAAAGCCGCATAGGGCAATTATTTGACCGTGGCCAGTTACAAGGCATCCTCCTGGGTGATTCAGGGTACCCAGTCCGACCATGGTTGATGACCCCATTGGCGAATCCTGCTACCAATGGAGAAAGAGCTTACAACAGGTAAATATTATAAACATGCCCCCAAAGGTGGTTGTCATCAGAGCTACAGGCCCTAGTAAAGGCATTACTGGGTGGGTGGGTGTTTGGTGGTGGTGGGGGGGGGGGGGGGGGGGGGGGGGGAACTTAACGAATTTCACCCCTTCAAATTTGATGGATGATACACATGTACATTTTCAAAGGAGTCATAAAAAGTGAGGGGTAGGATTGAACGATAGATAAATAATACATTTATTTATAATATTTTATTTTTTACCTCATATTTTTATTAAGGATTTATTTTTATAATTTTGTTATCCATGTTATTGTTTATTATTTGCTTATTTGCTTATTTATTATTATAAATATTTTCTTTGGGGGAGGGGTTGGCATTAATACTTTTGAGAGAGTAGTTTCAACAGTTTCCCAAAATGCCAAATCCTAGCTAGCCATTATACTGCCTCTGGCATACAAACTTGAAGTCGTACAGTAACAACAGCAAATAACAAAAATAATTAATAAACAAAAAATCAAAGCAATAAGCTATGCCATCAGTGACAATTGCTTGGGTTCTCCCTGACGGCTTTTGCTGTTGAATCATTACAATTTTCAATGTTTTCTGTTTAAAACGCTCGTTTCATTTTTAGTTTTGGTTGTATTTTTGTCATGCAGATCTCAAACCACCACAAGAGCAGTAATAGAGCAAGTTAACGGGCAGCTGAAGAACAAATTCCGTTGTCTGCTTGGTCATGGCATGCAAATTATACCCGAGAGAGCATGTGATATTATTGTTGCCTGCTGTGTGCTCTTTAACATTAGCAAGGTATTGAGAGAACCTCATCTTGATCCCGAAAATGATCAGGAACACGACAGTGAAGACGATGAAGACAATGAAGATAATGACATTGCTGCTGCGGTAACAGGGGCTGCTGCCAGGGAAGAAATTATCAACAATTTCTTTGGCTAAATATGAAACTTTGTGCCATAACCAAACCTTAACTGCCTTTCGAAAACCAGTATACATTAGGTGCATCGCCTGTATTTTACAAGCAATTTCCAGAATTTATTTCTCATTTGAGCTTTTAAAATGATCAGTTATGTTTAAGTCTAGG
This sequence comes from Leptasterias polaris, assembly GCA_037783415.1. Taxonomy (NCBI): domain Eukaryota; kingdom Metazoa; phylum Echinodermata; class Asteroidea; order Forcipulatida; family Asteriidae; genus Leptasterias; species Leptasterias polaris. The sequence goes on from JAZGTN010000136.1 coordinate 466,350, forward strand.
ACATAAATAAGTGTTACTATTATCTCATAATTATGACTTTGCATTAGTGATAATAGGGCTAAATACTTAATTTTTGGTTTGTCAAAATGTTGCCTTAATGCATCCATAATGAGCCAAAAGGGCGGAAATATTATTATTGCAAGGGATAGACGCCCTCAAAAAATAGGCAACATGCTTAATAACTTCACCACCGACTTCACCGTTGCGTAATATATTCATGCGCTATTCATGGACATTTCAAAGGACAATTACTTCCGCAGTTTAGTCCACCTCTTGTAAACATGTGAAGTCGGTGGTGGAATTGAGCAAATTGCCTGTTTTTTGTGAGCGTTCTAGAAAACTATCATTTTTAAAGAAAACAACCCAATTAAAAAAATAATGTAGTAGGCTTTCAGATTGTTACATGTTTAATATGTAAAATAAAACAATTGAGTACTTCACACATCCTTTAAATTTCACATTTATTGCTGGCATCTTGGAGTAAACAGTTTAACTTACTTGTGTACATCTTTAAATTCATTTGAATTACTTGTCATTCTTATTTATAAACCTATTGACAATAGCACCTGAGAAATAAAGCGAAAGAGCAAAAAACTTAATAAATGGGAATTTGTGAAATTTCTTAACTTCAGGCCTCAACCTTAGCACTAGTCGGCGGCACTTGTAAAAGTAAAATGAGTGTTTAAAACTCAATCTTTGGATAAACCAGAATCGCTTCATTTTCTATTAGGCCTCATGCATGGAATGAAAAAGTGCTGATGAGGTCAAACACTGAAAGCATTCCAGCATGCCTTTCTGCACCTCCAGATTTTGTCTCATAACATCTAATTTCAAACGCTCGACTCTCAACAGCTCTTCGTGAATTTCATGGTCTCGTACATGTACTGCTGATTTTTGTTGAACTACATGTATGTTGTTGCTACTCTTGGCGTTACTGTTGTTGCTACTCTTGGCGTTACTGTTGTTGCTGCTGCCGCTCATGGTGTTATTGCTGCTGCTGCTCATGGTGTTACTGCTGCTGCTGCTCATGGTGTTATTATTGTTGCTGCTCATGGTGTTATTGTTGTTGGTGCTGGTGCTGGTGCTGCTCTCTTGAGAAGACTCGCCCTCTGTAGATTCTGAACACTGAAGTAAACAAACAATAAAGTTATGTATATAATAGGACACAAGCAAGCAAGCAAGCAAGCAAGCGAGTGAGACAAAACTAGTATAAACAGCCAGTAGCTGTAGCTGCTGCAGGAGTCTTGTGATGATCTGTTATATTGTGAAGATGCACTCTCTTGTGATTCTAAATCCTTTAAATAAAACGAATACAAGGAAATTGTATAACACATTTGTAACATAATTTTCATTTTTTGAAGTAAGCTTTATTTGATTTTACAAAACATTTCATTTTAGCATGAAGAGTTTAAGTAGGCAATCTAATTTTTCGTACAGACACAGCCAATATATTGTTTTCAAATAAAAATGATTAAGTCCTTGAGATCTCCAAAAATCCAATAGAATGAAGGGAGCATTTTTGGACTGCGGTGCCAGTGCATCTAAAACCTGCTCAAGGGTGTCATTTGTGGCAGGGATTGATCCACCACCTAAAACAAGTTTGAAATATAACACATTTTGAGGACCCATTACACAAAAACACATTTTGAGGACCCATTACACAAAAAGTAAATCTTATATACCATTTTTGAGAATAGATTTTGATAATCATCACAGATATCAATAATCAGGGTCTCTGATGATGCAAAAAATCATCGGTCATGGTCAAAGTGCCATGTGAGTTGAGACAGAATGACTCACATGGCACTTCCAAAAGCATTGTAGTTTCCTGATGAAAGTATGGAATAAATCAACCAACCTTACCTCATTATTATTGCCGCCTGAAAAGGGATCAGTCTCAGTGTGTAGCCCTTTGATTCCATATTTGGACTGCGGTGCCAGTGCATCTAAAACCTGCTCAAGGGTGTCATTTGTGGCAGGGATTGATCCACTACCTAAAACAAGTTTGAAATATAACACATGCAGGTACCCCAATATTTATCAGAGGTGGGTAATGGCAGATCATCCCCCTCCCACAGAAACTGAAATTTTGTATTAAACATAACATTTACAACAACACATTAACTGCCACTTGGGACGATGGGATTTGAGGTGTTGGCTTACCAGTACAAGTTTTCTTTTGGCTGTATTTGTGAGCTTGAACCTTCAGCTCGTTCTATTTTTTACGAATGTCACTCCACTCACGAGTCTGTGGTCCTCCTGCCACTCTCAATGCTTCCGAAGCTCCAATCCAACATCTTTTCTTCCTAGCTTCAACCTTTAATTTTTCAAATCAAAATATCAATGGATCGAATTGCCTTATTTCTGAGAAAAATAAAGTTAGCACCTTCCATGATCTCATTATAAATAAAGCATGTGAATTGTTTGAAATTAAATATTTCATCTAAGAATACAACATGATATCACATAAGAAGTAACTAAAACTTTTTAAAATGTGGGTACAACAATAATGTAAATCTCCTTTTGGAATAGTGTTGGCTCTCAGAGTCAACACTTCTCCTAAATAATATGTACACATGTCAGAGCCAACACTTCTCCCAAAAGACATTTATATTTGTTGTACCCACAAGTTTAACAGCTATAGTTACTTTATATTTTCCACACCATGCAAATCTTCAAACACCACTTATGAAATTACATATTATCTACGTTAAGTTCAGCGCAAATTTTGGACAATAAACTGAACGGGAAGGTACAACATTGATCTTCTTGTTTTAACTTTTGTTTGTTTTACAAAATATATCATAAAAGTAACCTGTCTCTCAAAATAAATAATTAAGAGTAAATGTTATTTTTCCATCTCTTTTACTTAAATATATGATTGATCTGTTTACTAACTATAATTAGATACTAAGGTCCCTAAAATGTTCTACATTAACTTAAACAAACCAGTATGTCTTATTTATATTTACTTTTTGGGAACAGTGTCCTGCTCTCCCGTACAGCTTCTGAGAATTTTCTTCACAAATCCTGCCAGGACCCGCATTTCTGTGACAGTGAAATTCTTGTTCCTGGTTTTGCCTTTGTTGTCCTTGCCCTTAAATAAAAATAGTAGCAACTTTTAATGATACACAGAAAGCAACTATTTTCTGTATGAGTATAAGTCTTATCTTGATCAAATTAAACCAATTTATTTGTCAAATCATACCTAGTATTCCAAAATTTATAGTTTTGCATTTTATAAACAGTATTATTCAACAATCTTACTGGTTTAAAGGTCATCAATCAATAATTTGTTAATCAAAGCTTCAGTAAGTACTTTTAAAAATTGTTAAAACATCTTTACAAAAATCTTCGATTGTTTTAAATAGTCAGTAGCAGCAGTACAGAATGTAATATGTGTAAACCTGGGGTGGGATGTCTGATAGGCCTAATAGACAATAAAATGTATCTGCTTCCTATCACAAAGTATCAGTAAATTAACACGCCATTCAAAAATAGGGTAGTTAGGGAATTGTTGATTGCTAATTGTTACATTTTTAAATATTACTTTAATATAGGGTTGTTTCAAAATTAGGACAACAAATGTTGTACCCCACCCCCCCCCCCCCCCCCCCCCCAACACACACAAAAACACACACCCACAAATTAGCCATAACCCTTATGCTAAGGGTAGGGTTGTTGGGTGAAGCATAACTATTTTTTGTGTTTGGCCTACTCAAAGTGCTACCAATTAAAAATACTTCACACCTAATATAACACTTTGTTCACTTGAATAGGAACATAATAATTATATTACCATTTTAAGTTGAGTGGCTTTCAAGTTTGAAGCAGATGTTATTGATTCTGAAAAGAAAAAAATATAATATAAATGTAGTTTACCCACTTCACTTGACCCAGGTCCTAGCAACAGCACCTTTTATATCAAGAAAAAACATTAATTAAAAGTATTGTTTTGGTAGTGTAGTGACTTACTTAATTTAAGTTGAATATAAATATAATTGTATTGTAGTGCCGCCAACCCCTTACAGTTACACAGTTACACATTTTTCAAACAGAACAAATGAAATAAAATTAAAAACAACAATAACAAAAATAATCCATTTCATTTATGTTTAAACTGCATGAGAATCGATCTATTTAAGTCAAACTAACTAACAACTTCAAAGCTAAAACTTCTGCCACATCCACCAACATTAGCAGCAGTGTTTGATGGGGCACTAAGCACCGCTAGCCCCCATGCTGTCACTTGCCGATTCATGCTGCGAAAACGGCAGTACTAGAAGTCGGCAAAAACACATAGGGGCCCAATTTTTTTTATGAAGGTAAACTTATTTAACCCTGTATACATTGAACTATATTATTATAGCAACTTAATAACATTCTAATATAACAACAAATCATCAAAAATTGAACGTTTCAATGCATTTTCTACTTACCACTGTTTCACCACTCACTTACACTGAAAACAAGATGGCCGACTTGAAAAACAGTTTTGACAGCCAAAAAGTTGCTCTAGGTCAAAGGTCGCGCTTCAGGCTCTGTCAATAATATTGAAGGCTAAAGGTACAATTGATATTAATCTTTTCTTAAGCTTGATTGATCTTACGCTAAGATTGATTTTATGAAACAGATTTTTACAATTAATTGTAGACTAAGTTTGATTCAGACTTAAGATTAAAAGATAAAATTAATTGTTTTTGTTCTTTATGAAACGCCCCCCAGGTTGGGCAGCAGTGGAGGAGGGACCAGGTTGGGCAGCAGTGGAGGGTCTAGGAGGGCTGGTGGTACCACCAAGGTGTAGTATGTTTGAGGTCTGTACAACAAACGTGTAAACTGAGTGGTCCTCTAGACCACTGAGAATGTATGCTGTAGTTGTTGAACTCCATATGTCTTGAGCAAGTGTCTTCTGCATGTGGAGATAGCAGATTTCGTTATCATATTGGCACATGAACGTGATTGTTGTGTCCGTTGTGTCTTCTACTGTGATTAATTCCAGAGTCTTCTCTGTTGGTTCGTCTGGAATGATCTGCAAACGGTCACCAAAAAAATAAACAATAAATGCCTAATTAGACAATTTCGGCAACATTTAGCAATTATGTTTATAGTTTTTAGTGTAACATATTGGACGAAAAGGTGTTAAAACAACAGTGATTGCTAGTGGGTTATTAACACATATCTTTTATGCATTTTGTTCGCAATAGCTGGGTGGATACTAACATCAATGTGTGTGTCCCTTGTTGTTGACAGAGACATCATTTGTAGAAAGTTGTTTTTCTTTGGTGACACATGGGAGATCTTTACACGATCTCCAGATTTGATTGGGCTGTTCGTGTTGTCATTCCACAGGGAAAGCTGTATCGATCCCGTCTTGTCTTCTATTTCGATGTTGCGCACTTTTTGACATCTAAGTCCCACAACTCTTGGAACTTCATCCTACAAGTGTAAATAAATCATGTTATGAGTAGTTATAAACATAGATGTTAATGTTTCCAAAAGACTTCCAAGATATAAAAGATATAGGCTTACGGCGCCAAACTGTTCGCCGGGGGGGGGGGGGGGGGGGGGGGTGCACTATGATCATCACCACCTCCTCCCCCCTCGCCCCCCCCCCCCCCCCCAATGGTTTTGTCGGGAAAAAGTTCGCTCTGGTAAGGGTAAGGCAAGATTGTTATGTACTTGACATTCAATAGGTTTAATCAATAAACTTGTGAAAAACTATTAAGTGTAATTCAGTAATATACTAGTTTTCTTCAAATTTTTTTTTACAGAACCCATAGAGCGCAACGGTGTCAGATTTGTTATAGAGCCACCTTGTGATTTTGGGAAATTCATTGGTCTGTAAGCTTTACACCCTGGTACATACATACATGTACACCAACTCGGTGGTTAAAGTGCATGCAAAAATGGTTCATGATAACACAAAACACTTGATCATGGAGGTCTATTTCTACCTGCATGCATAGAGCAAAGCATGGTGTCAAAACGTGAAGGAAACGTATTGTGAAAGGACAGTTTCGTGAGGATGCTGACACTGGGTTAAGTAACAATCGTGAAGGAAAAAGAAGGATCAAATGTAACTTGAAGTTGAAGATAATTTGGAAGCCTTACATTTTTCTACATACGGCCATACCGGGTACCATATAGATCCATCGGATTTCAGACCTCCGTGTACCACCCGGAGGGCTAAACAAAACTTATATGGAAAGATTCGTAATTTATTGATTAATAATAATATTCGTGTTAAACAGAAAAAAAATGGAACGCAAGGATGTTATAAATAATTGTTTGCCCAACTAATTTATTTCCGTCGGACGTAAAGCCGCGCGTCGTCCAGTGAAAAAAAAAACAGACGTAATTATTCCGCGGAAGAACCAACCATTATCTGGAGGTACGGTACAAATGCTGTTCTTTTTTCTTTTTTGTCTTTAACCTGTAAAATCATATTTTATTCAATCAAATGCTATTTACTTTAATTGAAGTGACATACTTATAGTTTTTTCAGTCATTGCTTGTACGATTTTATTCCGAGGAATATTTGTTTTATAATGCTACTCCCCCCCCCCCCCCCCCTCTCGGCAAATGGTGTAGTCTTTGTTGATATGCAGGATTGTACACATGTACTTCTTGTGCATGTAACTTTGACATCTGATTGGAGTGAAGAGAAGATAAAATACATATTTTATGTGAGAACATTATTATTCATATACAGTTCTGTTATGAACGTGAGTAAACTTTATTATACATTTAGACCCTTTTTGGTCGTTAAATTGATCATTATGCTCGTAAAATAAGATCGTTGATTCGTCATCAGCAGTGCAGTGGTTTTATTTTTGTTAACGTTAACGTTAACGTAGTGACTAGTACTAGGCCTAGTTCCGTGTATTAAGGACACCTCGATTTTCTTTTTACAAGGTCCGTCCAAAACTTGTGTTTGCATTTGACACCAATGAGTGACTTTTGCACTGTAGTGGTCTTTGTTCTTGAGATTAGCTATTTTTTATCAGTTACTTTAAAAAAAAAAAGAAGACATTTCTTACCGTTCTTTTTTTCATTGGCAAACAGGCCCTGTTTGTGTGGGTGGGTGTGTTGACATCTTGCTTTTTCGTTTCAACTGCAGCCTCGGTAAACGGTTGTCGATTTACCTATTATATGAACTGTTGAGGCTCGACAACAAGTTGTTCTGGTAACAATATTGGTGGTTTAAATTAATTCAACAGCATATTCAATGTTATTTTGTTTTTGGTTTTTTTGGGCCACCCAATTGAGACCCACCTGTCTGTAGTGCTACTTACATGTACATGCAACTTTAAGTACTAACTACTCTGTTGCTTCAGCCCACTTGGTGAAAAAAAATCAAACCTACATTGCAATTTGTTTCATAGGCCTACATGCATAAAACCAACTACAGATAGCTAGTCTGGGATTACTGATTAGGTAACTAAACTAAACTGATTTGATTGCATTTCAGTAAAAAATGCAGGACGACGAAGCTGAACAGCGAGTTTGCATTATTCACCATGAAGGGTTGACTGATCAGTTTTATGTTATTAATCAGACGAGGCTGGATAAGATCCGATCAGTAAAGGAGCAGAGACTCAAGATGCCAATTGGTTCACCATATCGAATGAACAGAATCTGTTGTCAAATACCTGATGAAATACCGCTCCAAAGTTTTGATGGCTTTGGCTACCACAGACGCTGCTACCAGCGGTTTACTGCAAACTTGCATCATCTTGACCAACATGAGCCAGAAAATCCACCAGGGAAACGCCTAAAGCGAGATCCAGTCGAAGGGAAACAGGTATTAAAAGTCATTGCATCATTCATAATTGATTCCTCGCACCATGTTTGCTTTGATCTGTTTACTTGAATCAATTGTAATGAAGTCTTTCAGAGCATGTATGTTTTAATCCACAATGTAATTGCCTTCTGTTTAGACAGTTGTTCACATGTGCACCACACAAAAACAATGAATATAAAAAGTCCATTGCTTTATTGTCTATTGTAGGGAAAGTACATGCTTTAAACTTTAAGTGCACCATTGGAAATGTACGCAATCAGTGTTTGCAAACAAAATCAAGAAACAACCTGACCATCTGTAGTCATACCGACTTAGTCATACATGTGTGTTTGTGTTGGTAACAAAAAGACATGTAAAACAAAGGTTTCTTACTTAATACATTTATGACCCTGTTCCTTTATTAATGTTGATTGTTTTACATTTCTTCTAGTGCAGATGATTAGCTTGAAGACAGTGTGAAATACAATTACTCATAATATCACTGTTGCTTGTACATTTCAGGTTATTTTCCCAAAGCAGTGTATTTTTCAATGGAGTGTTCAACAGAGATGCAAGAGTACAGTCAGGAAAAAGGTCAAAGTAAAAGGTGCAGTTACAAGTGAAGGATTGTCTGTTTTCGATAGAGGTGGAGGACAACGACTACAAGAGGTAGCAAACGAAAGGAAGGACGAGGAGCTTTTGTTGAAAATAAGACATGCTGATTTGTTTGCTTGTGAAGCTATGTACCACAGGTAATTAAATTTACACAGTTAATACGGTCACAATGAAAATTGACCAAGGGCAAATGAACAAGGTTGTGCTTGTTTTCCATTATGTCAAAGAAGACAGTTTCTATGTACTCGAAGCAGGAAAATTCACTCTGTAAAAACATCTGTGATACCAATGTATGCCACACGAATCTGTCACTTGTAAAAGTAATAGATGACACAGAAACCATGTTGATATTTTCAAAATATATGTCACCCTAAATCATGCAATCCTATTGTAACTGTTGTTATTCCAATCTACCATTGGTCTACAGTAGATCCTAATTTTTTCTTTTAAACATTTTAAATGTTGTATGGCAGGTCATGCATCCGAGCGTACACACTGGTAAATATCCAAGAGCGTCAACCTCAAGAGAGACGGAGGACAAGTCAGAATCTTCTAGAGAGTATCACCAAATGGTTGAAGCCCACCTATCCGCTTTTAAATAAGTTTGTAAACTTATCGATAAAGAGGTATTAATTTAAACCATAGACTTTAATTGTCAATAACACTGTTCAATGCAACACAAAGAAACAAACTTCTACTAAAGTTCTGTTTTCTACTAAAGTTCATCTCGTTTATTATGGTTATCTAATTAATTTCATTGTTATTCAGAATTCATTAGTTTTCAACTTCAAAGTGCTACTTTTTCAAGCAAAAATGCATGGTTAGCGTTTTGTAATTTAAGAACCATTGTTGAGAGTTGTTTGTGATTAAACGAGTTTTTATTTGTTCAGTTTCGTTGTATTTAGCATAATAATTCATTTCATAGTTATCTTCAATTCATTAGTTTATGCATGGATGAAATTACTTCCCTTTTTTAGCGATAACCTGTTGACGAACCAGAAATCATTATACATGATACAAGTGCTGCTTCCATCAACCATGTAAGGGTAAGGTTTTTACTAACCATTGTCAGAGTTGTGTTCAATTAATGCCATTTTAGAGTTTGTTTTGTGCAAGGATAACAAATGAAAAACTTCCCGCATTGTTTGTATTCTTTGGTAGGACCTTTGCAATTCTACATACTTTAAATTCTTTGTTTTCTTGAGCGATAAGATTCCTTAAATTTAAACTTTTCCACATACAACAATTTTAAATTAAACTAGCCGTGTTTATTTTATTATTCAGGTCATTGGCAAACAAGGTGTGTTGAAGTTGAAAAAGGTGGTAGACATTTATTATGGCCATCTCCAAAGTACTCCATTCCACGTCGAAAATTCTCATGGGAAAACTGTCAAAAATAAGATAGGAAAGGCCTACGGTGAAACCATCAGCTTCGTTGACATTGGCAAGGTAAAAGGGAAGTATGATGGCCTTATTATGTACAGTAGTAGCAACGATCTTGGAAATGCAGTTCGAGAATCTTACAGACTGGCTTCCGAGAACCATCTTTTGTCCTCTGCAATGTTCTTACGAAACCTGGTGAAAGAGAACTTCCAGAGTCAGAGCCTCTTCGGTGGCCTGTGACAGCCAATGATCTTGAGAAACTTCCTGATGAGATACCAGCTGAGTTGACCACATTTCTTCTGGTGTTATTTACTGGATCTGATTCGCCATACTGTTCACAGAGGGCGAATAGAGTGGTGGAGTCTGTAGTAGACCTTTCAGTATTTTTCTTTGTTCCATTAAATCGCTCAGGCGGTCCTCATGCATTCCTTTCGTTACGCAACGCCAGGTGCGTTTCTCCTACTCCACTCCCGCACGTGTATATAAAAGTAGACTGCACACACACTCGATCTCTCATTTATTTTATTTTCGACTCATGGATGAAGCAGCAGTTTAACCAGCACCAGAGTGTATGTATTATAATTGACACCTAGCGCTCTTATCTTTTAGAGAGGACCATTTAGCACTTGCATTACTTTCTTAGGGCTCCTGTTGCTGTGGTGTGCTGTTTGGCAGTAGTACACAGCTAATAGGCACATCGCAGTTGCAGGCTAACTAATTCAACCAAAACCAAGTGCATTATAAATTATTTGGCACAAGTATTGCCCTCTTCTTATTTACTTACCAAAAGGCAAAGTAGCCAAATTTCCATTTAGTCTATTCATTTAAATTAATCAATAGCAAAGAACACGCTACTAAATTGGTGATCCCGACGTTTAAATAATTTTGCGAATTTTAGTTTCATCTATTGATTAAACAAATGACAGTCCGTCAATTTATTAGTTGCCGATTCCAGAGCTTTCTCTTTTGATCATTACCCTCGACCAGAGTCTTGTTCATTAAATCTTGATTTTGTTATTATTCGAGGTGCCACCATTGAAGATCTAATTATACCTACGCTAGCAAAATTACGTAGTTTAGTACCTCTGATTTTATCATAATTAAATTAGCTGCTGGTATTAACGATCTAACACATCTTGTCAGAGCACCCTACTCTAGTGCCAAAGTTTTGCAAAAGTCAGATATTTCTTTGGACGGTTTATTTGCTAAGTTCAATCGTTTCAAACGACAGGTTTTAGCTAGCAGACCCACAACGGCAATTTCTATTGTAACCATTCCGCCTGTTTCATTTGCTAGGTTTCAAGCCACTAAGCATTTGTCTTCTCCAATCTTGACAGAAAGCGAACTGAAACACAATCAAAACCAGCTTGATTCTTTGTTAGACCAGGCGAATGCACGCATCAGATCAGTTAACACTGAATTGCAATTCGGTATTAGCACTCGTACACTTTCATGGCACACTTCCATGGCACACTTCAGTTAGAAAGCCAAGCAAGCGTAAAAATAGATCAAGTCATTATACCTCATTACGCAACGACTTTTCTCAATTGTATGACGGCCTGCATGCTAAATCAACGCTGAAAAGAAAGTGGTACAATGAGCTATTAAAATGCTTTGAAATAGACACACGAGCCTTACAACAGCAGTTAGATTGAATCCAGCGACATTGATTTTATTGTCTACTAATCAGTAAATTTACAGCATGGCTGAGGGCGAGGACAAACCTCCATATCCACAATTCGCGGTTAGTTTAAAGCTGCCTCCATTCTGGCCGAATGACCCGCGAATATGGTTCGCGCAAGTAGAAGCGCAGTTTATAACACGACACATAACGCAGCAGCAAACTAAGTATGCATATGTAGTCTCTGCTCTGCAGCCCGAAATTGCCCTTGAAGTACGCGACTTACTACTAGAATGCCCAGGCAAAGACCCTTATGATACATTAAAGGAGGAACTAATACGGCGCACATCGGCTTCAACGCAAAAGCGATTACATCAGCTACTCATAGCCGAAGAATTAGGCGATCGAAAACCCTCTCAACTTTTAAGGCGCATGCGTCAATTACTTGGCGACCACAAACTCGAGGAAAGCATTTTAAAACAATTGTTTTTACAACGTCTGCCAACCAACGCGCAGCTCATCCTTGCGCCTACCAATGAAACGGTTTCCATTGATCAATTAGCAATCGTGGCAGACAGAGTTCTCGAGGTAACACCAGCGCCTGTGGATCAAATAGCGGCAACTTCAGTTCATAAACCTATTGCTAATCCAGTAGAACCGGCACACTCCGAAACCAGTGAGCTGCGTGAAATAATAGAACAATTGAGCAAAAAAGTTGAAGCATTGTCAAGCAAAATGCGCAGGCAATCTAGAAGTAGGTCTACTAGCCGTCCCAGTCGGAAGCGCGATGGCGACACACGTCGCAAGCGATCCCCAACGCCCAATGACCACCAAGGTGATCAATGCTGGTACCATTGGCGTTATGGAGATAGAGCACACAAATGTACTCAACCCTGTACTTACAGTAAGAGCAAACAGGAAAACGACCACGCCAGCAATTAAATACGGCGCAATTGTCTGGCCATTATAGACTAAGTCGTCGTGTTAGCGTCAAGGATAAATCGACTGGCATTAATTTTTTTATCGATACTGGGGCAGATTAAAGCGTTTTTCCAGTTACGGCAAAAGAGAAAAATTGCCCTTTTCAGTGCACTTTGCAAGCGGCAAACAAAACACCAATTAAAACTTATGGTGAAAGATCACTTACGCTTAATCTCGGTCTAAGACGTACATTTAGATGGATTTTTACCCTTGCTGACGTGAGTCAACCTATTATTGGCGCAGATTTTCTAAACCAATTTTTGTTACTGGTTGACATCAAAAACTGTAGGCTAGTTGACTCAACAACCTCACTTTCAATCCCAGGTTTTTATTCTTCAACGCCCACACTAAGTCCATCGTTCAGTATCGACACCAGTATATCCGAATTCCATGCGTTACTTGGTCAATACCCAAACCTCTTGAAACCGCAATACAATTCCGCGGCCTCCAAACACGACGTTACGCATCACATTTGTACCAATGGACCACCAGTCAATTCTCGTCCACGACGCTTAGCAGCGGATCGTTTAAAAATAGCAAAGCAGGAATTTGACCATATGCTTCAACTAGGAATTATTAGACCATCGCAGAGCAGTTACGCAACACCATTACACATGGTTCCCAAAAAATCTGGAGATTGGCGTCCCTGCGGTGATTACCGTGCATTAAATAAAATAACTATTCCTGATCGTTATCCAATTCCTCGCATCCACGATTCCACTGCAACTTTAAACGGAAAAACGATATTTTCCAAGATTGACCTAGCGAGAGCATATCATCAAATTCCTATAGAGCCTAGCGACATTCACAAAACGGCTATTATAACTCCATTTGGCCTATTCGAATTTGTAAAAATGCCGTTCGGTTTGAGAAATGCAGCGCAAACATTCCAGCGCTTTATTGACCAAGTTCTGCGTGGACTTCCTTTTGTTTATGCGTACATTGATGACTTACTAGTAGCCAGTAGTTCTCATGAAGAACATTGTTCTCATTTGAAACAACTTTTTCAACGGATAGAAGAATATGGCATAGTCATAAATGCAAACAAGTGTGTTTTTGGCGTCGATGGTGTTGAGTTTCTAGGACACTATGTCAGTACAGATAGCATTGCTCCATTGCCAGAAAAGGTTCAAGCCATTGCAGACTTTCCTGTTCCATGTTCCCTTCGTCAACTCAGACGATACTTAGGATTGGTGAATTTCTATCGACGATTTATTCCATCATGTGCTCATATTATTCAGCCACTCACGGATATCCTAAAGCACAAAAAAGAAAAACACTCCTAAAAAGTCACCTATTAGTCTAGGGGAAACTGAACTTAAAGCCTTTAATGAAAGTAAGGCAGCATTAGCCCAAGCTACATTACTAACTCATCCGCGCACCAATGCTCCGTTAAGTCTAACGACGGATGCATCCAATGTAGCAGTGGGTGCAGTTTTACATCAGCTTGTCGATTGTACATGGCAACCTCTAGGGTTCTTTTCAAAACGACTGAAACCTGCAGAAAGCAGATATAGTGCTTTTGGCAAAGAATTATTGGCTGTTTATTTGAGCGTTCGACATTTTCAGCACATGCTAGAAGGTCAAATATTTTGTGTGTACACCGATCACAAACCGCTCACTCATGCATTTAATACAAATTCTAATAAGTACTCACCACGCGAAACACGACATATTGACTACATATCCCAATTCACCACTGACTTGCGTCATGTAAAGGGTAAAGAAACGTAGTCGCAGATACACTATCACATGGTATTGCGGTTGATGCATTTAATGTTGTACCTTCCCAATATATTGATCTAGACCAAATAGCCACTGAACAAGAGGAAGATGAAGAGTTTCAAAAACTTAAAAAATCAACTTCTCTAAATTTTGTCGAGGTACCCCTGCATACTTCAAGCAATACGATAATTTGTGACATTTCAACCGGTGTGGCAAGACCATATGTTCCACTGAAGTTCAGGAAAACGGTATTTAATTCATTGCATTCTTTGTCACACCCAGGGATACGTGCCTCGCAACGTCTGCTCACATGTAGATTTGTTTGGCCTTATATCAATCGAGATGTGAAAAACTGGTCTAAAACATGTTTGGCTTGTCAAAAGGCTAAAATTCATCATCATGTTAAAACGCCTTTAGAAACTTTTGCTAAACCCGATTCACGTTTTAGTCGCATTCACATTGACATTGTTGGTCCTTTGCCTCAGTCTGAAGGTCGTGCGTATATACTTACTATTATTGACAGATTTTCTCGCTGGCCAGAAGCAATTCCAATACCAAACATAACAGCAGAGACAGTAGCAAAAGCCTTAATTAGTAGATGGATTTCAACATTTGGTGTTCCAGCATTTATAACCACTGACAGAGGTTCACAATTCGAGTCCAGATTGTTTACCAGACTCTCACAACTTTTAGGTATTAAGCGCATACGAACCACTGCATACCACCCCACAGCTAATGGTTTGGTGGAAAGATTTCACCGACAATTAAAAGCATCCATCAAGGCCTTAGATAACCCGATTCACTGGGTAGATAATTTGCCATTAATCCTATTAGGTATCCGCACCACACATAACAGTCAGTCCGCACTGCACACAATATCCGTTCCTTTTATCTGCAGCGTATGCACGAGTTTCGGGAGCTTGACCTCTCCATGAATAGTTAATGAGCGTGGTATAGTCTCAGGAATTTCACCAATTTCTTGTGATCAAAGTAATTTTCTGTCAAAATATTTACAGATTCGTAAAGATGAATAAACAACCTTTAATCAAGTTGTACAATTTAATGATTTCGTTGTCAATTATTAGTGCTAAAATGGACCCAAACATTTTGTTTCAAAACGAAACATTTTGCTTCGTAAAACATGGTGCTAACTATTAATTTTCAATGTTACCACAACGTATTTTTGGGCTTACCGAATAGATAAGGTTATATTCTATCCAAATGCTGTACTTTTTACATTCGATTTTATTTAGCTGAGTCAGGGCGCTCGTTTTGCTAACACTTCTCACAATTTAACGTTAACGTCTGTTCGTGAATATGCCGCCATGATCGTTTACGGATTTCCTGATCGCTGATTGGTCAACCGCGAAACGTCACACTCCTCCACTGTACATACCCGGATGTACTTGTAAACAACAAGTGCGTGGGGCGCTGTTACCGATTGTTTGTTGGGGTCTTTGGGGAAATATTAAAACTGACGGATTGGTGGCCTAAGCAAATGTTTTATAGACGATTTTGCGTACTTTGAGAACAAAGGATATAATTTGAAAGGGGGTTGATGGTCTGAATAATTATTAAATTATTAAATTGGGAAACAAAAAGTTAAATTTGGATAGTCAGATGCAAATTTCAAGTAGAAGTTTTACTACTGGTTTATTCAGAAAATGATATATTTTTATTCGAGAAGACTTTTTAATAAAATCATGGTCAGGAATGACTTGGGTAGTTGGATGGTTGAAGGGTCAAAGTCCTATTGTTTGGGTCCTTTATTAAACAAAAATAATTAAATTCTTCATACAACAAAAACTCAAGTGAGCAAGATGTTTAATATTACACCATCAATTCCTTTATTTTAAGTCACATACACTGCACCAACATATAATTATCAAAGATAAGGCACAGTTCCAAAAAGTTCAGCTGCTTCCATTTAAATGAAACAAATTAAAAAACTCAAATGGTACTCAATTGGTAGATATTTGTTTTAATCCAACAAGAGAGTACAAGCACAGATGTAATAAAAAAGATTTTTGGTAAGTTGTGAGCGGTAGGTTGGCAATGTTTAAATGGACTTTTTATGAGACTGTTTATTGCTGAGTGGAAAGTTTAATTACAGTTGCTTCAATTAAAATGAAAAAATTGTACATGTATTTACATGTTTGGTGCATGTAACTGAACTAGTTCACTTGTTCATTAATAAAATAGCTACCAAAAACCAGTTTGAGTAAACTTCATACTCGCAGACTTTTAGAAGACAAACTGTTCAATGGCAAGCTAGCTCAACTTAATTTTTAAACAAGAAAGTAAACAATCGCAATCTCAATTAGCTTCAAATTTCCCGCAGCACCATAAACACAGCTCTATTTCGCCAGTTTCCTTCTTCCCCACACCCTCCATCCTATCCGTCCCCCTTCCCACAAACCAAAACCTGTTCCCCTTGTGGCTTTGCCTTCTAACCATTTCCAACCCCCCCCCCCCCTTTTTAAATAACTATCCACATGACGACTCATACGATTTTTTAAGCTTTAGTTTCCATACACGATTCTTCATCAACAGGGGGAGAATATTCATAAATGAAAAAAAACTTCAGCTTTTTAACACTTTGCGTGTGTTCCGGTTCTACTATTTTCTTTGTGAGTCCTCTTAAAATTGTTTAATTATGGTGCATATATCGAATACCATCAAAATGTTTTTTGTGGTCACACAAAGTCTCATCTCATGGTTTGCTTGCACTCTTCCCTCCACACACAGGCTGTTGGGATGGCGGCTGTGGGTCTGGCCATTTAAGCCGTCGGTCTAACCTGGAAAAATCAAAATGAGAAAAAAATTTGTCAACAAAAGTACATTTGGAAAAGGGAGTTGTGAAAAAGGTAACAAAATCTAACCAAGTGCACGTTGCAGAGTTTAGTCACACCAGCAATCCATAAATTTTAAAAAGAGAAACGACTACCCCCATCCCCAACCAGCCTACTCCCACGATAGGAAGAATGGCCAAAACAAATATCAACATGGGCTCACATTTTTAATAACCACGATGATTCACATTTCAAAATAAAAAATCATTATCAAGCTAGCTGGCACAACTTGACAAAACCTTATATGGGGTCACAATTTGTGCACATGACAGTTGCGTCTTTTGCACTCGTAAAGTATGCCCAATTATGGTTTGGAAAACCTTACATCCGATTCAGTAATGGTACTTTGTTGCAATTTTTTTGGAAAAGTAAATGGTGGAAAATTCACACAAAAAACTAGTGGCCTCAGCTCATTTTTCCCGAGTCCAGAAGGTGCAGCAGAGGGCAAGGCTGAGATCGAATCATTACATAGCGAGGCCGAGATCGAATCATTACATAGCGAGGCCGAGACCATCTGAAGTCGGCCTCCAATACTACCAGGATAATCGCAAGTACTTGTTCAAATCGGACTAATCTAATTAGTCCGGGAGCCCGGCGGGGTTTATTGAAAATATTTAGTGCAAAAGGTTTGAAGTGTGGGATATGCAGCACCCCCCGGGGGAACCTTAAAATGTGAATTATTAAGTGCACCGAGTGGTGCGTTGGGAGGGGGAGCCCCCTAAACTCACCCCAAAAGTCGATTTAATGAAAATGTTGAGTGCAAGCTAAATTTCTTCATGGATTGAAAGGCCATGGTCCACTGACTATGATTTCCGTACTTAAGAAAATAAATAATGGTGCCAAGTCTAATTAAGAAGGCCCTTAATTAGCGCTAATTACACGTTTAATCGAAATTTTGAGTGCAAGGATGAAACATGTGTCAACGTGTACCTTACACTGTGCTGACTCAAAATCAACTACTTAAGAAAATTTTAAGTGGTGCCATCTTTGCTTAAGAAAGGTCAAAGGTCAACAAGGGTCAAAGGTCAACAAAGGTCAAAGTTCGATTTAATGAAAATGTTGGAGTGCAAGCAAAATTTTTTCATGGATTGAAAGGCCATGGTCCACTGACTATGATTTCCGTAGTTAAGAAAATAAATAATGGTGCCAAGTCTAATTAAGAAGGCCCTTAATTAGCGCTAATTACACGTTTAATCGAAATTTTGAGTGCAAGGATGAAACATGTGTCAATGTGTACCTTACACTGTGCTGACTCAAAATCAACTACTTAAGAACATTTTAAGTGGTGCCATCTTTGCTTAAGAAAGGGTCAAAGGTCAACAAAGGTCAAAGTTCGATTTAATGAAAATGTTGGAGTGCAAGCAAAATTTCTTCATGGATTGAAAGGCCATGGTCCACTGACTATGATTTCCGTACTTAAGAAAATAAATATTGGTGCCAAGTCTAATTAAGAAGGCCCTTAATTAGCGCTAATTACACGTTTAATCGAAATTTTGAGTGCAAGGATGAAACATGTGTCAATGTGTACCTTACACTGTGCTGACTCAAAATCAAAGTTTTAAGTGGTGTCAATTTGCCTAAGGGGGGGGAACAAAGGTTAACAGGGGTTCAAAATTTGGTTTAGGCCAGCCCTTATCAAAATAAAATTGGATTTAATCAAAATTGGAAGAGCATTTTGTTTTACATTAACAGTGCCAAATTTAACTAAGAAGTCATTTAATTACCACTAATTAAAACGGATAACTAGAATACCCTACTTTTGATATTGACATTTGGGTTGCATTAACAAAAATAAGCCCAGGAAGGTTTACATCATTTTTGCCAGATTACAATTTTTAATTAATTACACGCATAATTATGTAAAACATGTAATCTAGCTGCCGCAGTCATAAAAAAATTCTCACAATAACTCTTATCTGAACATCTGAACATGGCAAATTAAGTGTCCAAACAAAAGCTATCACTGTATCAGGGTTGGTGATTATGATTACCGCATTTCTTCATGCAAAGGGGATGTTGACCAATGTGTCTGTGCCAATTCCCCCCCCCCCCACACTGGATGTACCAAGTTTCTCTGTTGCATTCTATTTTTGTTATTCGAAATCAGTGGGGTGTTCTTGCGGCCCTGTGTACAGATTACACCAACATACTACAACATGCTGGGGTGACAATGCTGGCATCAGCCTAAGACAGATGAGTTGTAATTATAGTCTTTTTCTCTCGTATGAAGAACAGCTTAGGGTGTCAGACTAGAAAAGAGAGCCAGGTCAATGCTGCGTCTATGGTATTGTTTGATTTTCTTGAGACCTGCAGGGAAGCACCTAAGCGTTTTTGATAACGTGCTGGAAAGTCTGATCATAGTCAAAGGGTGGCCGTAATCACAGGCAGGGCAGTCTGGTATCTTCAATTTGTTTAGTTGATGAACTGTTCTGGCGTAAAAGGTCCGGATCCTGCTTTAAAAAAAGCTGTCAACTGATGTTGAGGAAGGTTGAGACCAGTGACTTCATCTGTGGGATTGATGAGAGAAATAAAGAGTACCCGATATAGTTCAGGATGGTGTCCACTCGTTTGGTGTGGCAGAGCCACT
This sequence comes from Leptasterias polaris, assembly GCA_037783415.1. Taxonomy (NCBI): domain Eukaryota; kingdom Metazoa; phylum Echinodermata; class Asteroidea; order Forcipulatida; family Asteriidae; genus Leptasterias; species Leptasterias polaris. Next base: position 485,897 of record JAZGTN010000136.1, read on the forward strand.
GGTGCACAACACTCACGGAGAACACGCCAGGGCATAATAACGCTTGCAGTGCGTAGAGTGTGAGAAATTAATCCCTATAGTGCCTGCCAACGTGTTTGATGTTTTTTTTCCGGTGGCCCTTGCCTGTCAAGGTGTCTTCAAAAATCTTTGGAAGTTGTTGGTGTTTGACTGGTTTGCCACAAAACAAGACTTGGAGTTCTGTCCTTTCAAATGGTTGATAAGATGAACAGCAGTAACCGTGGTCTTGGAAGTATTTTGGCGGAGTCGCCAGTACGTGATGGAGTCCGCTATCTTTTTCAGGTCCTGTGTTAGGGTTCTTTTTGCGTCTTCCAAATTAGTTGGGTGGCAAGGGTAAGGTCATCAGCATAGTTATGCAAATTTCCTGGAGGTGGTGTCTGGCATGTCACTCACATAGGTGTTGGAAAGGCGTTAAAGCCCAGACAGATCCTTTAGGGAGGCCCTCATTTAGATTCCCCATAGAGCTCAACCGGTGGACAAGTGTACTCAATCTTCGATTGCTGAGAATGGAAGAGAGGACACACATGGTAGTTTGACATGTGCAGATCTTCGAGGTCTTGTACAAGCGGCCATAACGCCAAAATCTGTCGTAAGCTGCATGAGGAGAGATTGATGAGGGCCAAGCCTATTGAAGAGCTCATTTTCAGCTAGTCTCGATGAATGTATAGATGAGTTAGAACTTGATTTGCACCGCTTCTACTAGGTCAGAAGTCTTCTTGGGAGTAAGGCAAAATAGGTTCTACTGGAAGACAAAGTCTGGCAAGTAGGAGATGCTGAAATAATTTATATGATTAGGAGAGGAGTGATCGATGTGCCCGTAGATGCCAGGGTCTAATTATGCAAGATTGCCTGGCTTAAATAACAATGACTTGTTCGTCTCTATTTGGTCGTGGAATAACTTGTCGAATGGATGTGATCAGATTGAGAGCCCTTTGGGGCCAAGGTTCTTCAGGAAAGTGGCCATACTTCCCATTTCTAAAATACATTGATTTGGATACTTATAGTTATCCAATTTCCACACCAACATAACAATAGAAAGATCTAATTGTTCAATTTCCACACCAACATAACAATAGAAAGATCTAATTGTTTTAAGTGTTAGGTAAATATGCCAGTTTGCAAACTATAGTTCATTTTCCATTATTGCACCCCTAAATATTGACACACCCCTTTGTGTGTAATAAATTTGACTCTATTTTTATACGCCACTGCCATGATATGACACTGCTAGATGTAGGTGCCGTTATGCAACGGCATGACCATGTAGGCATACCTTCGAAAGTATCTGCCACACACATGTGTTAGTTATGTGATAAACAGGTAAATGAGAAGGTAAAATATGTCAAGGAGATTTAATATGTAGATTAGGTAGGGCTCTGTATCGGTCAGAATGATACCTTCACTGATAATAAAAAATGTCCTGAAACTGAATAAAGTGTAGTTGAGTTGCAATGTTTTAATGAGGGGTCTATCTGGAGAGATATTTGCCAATTTCCTCTGCTATCAGATTGTTGTCATTCACTGCAATGCATGTTGGTTTATTGCCTGGTATGAACTAATGGGAGAAGGTGACAATTCCTGCTGAAGTTATTATCATTATCTAGAAAAATGAGCCCACCATTCTTGATCGCAGTCACTTGTTCTTGGTCCGGTAAGACGTTTGATTGGAAGTGGTAGTGGGATTAAAGTGAGTTTAGAAATGTTCTCTGCCATATTTGCTGATATTAGATGGATAATACATTTATTTCAATAACAACTTACACAGAAGTTGGATAAATAACCACAAAACAAACATCTTAGGCCAAGGGTGAAGCAAAAGCTTTTGTTCTCGTACCTACTGAAATCAAGCTTACAATCAACAGGCAATGACTCATTTGCCTTCTATAAGAAACTCCCTGGAGAATGAGGATGGAAAGTCAGTGAGGGTCAGTTACTCCAGATCACGGTACAATCTGACCTTCAATCCGTTCCACTGAAACTCCTTGATATCTTTAGATCCAGTTGCAAGGCGGGGTGCTACACCAACAAGTGCACAAGCAAGAATGCATGGCCTTGACTGCTCTTGGATGAGTAGAGAGTACAACAGTTTGAGTTGTGCTAACTCACCCAAGCTGGACATATGCATTGTGAACATAACACCAAGAACCAAAATTAACCCAGAAATATACTTAAAATCACGATTATTATGATCTTAGATAAAGAGTAAGGCCTTTTGCGGAAAAATATCCCTTTTAAAATGTGTATAATGGTGAAAACTAATTTTCATATTGCACATAATTATACGTACGTAAAAACTCCAGAGCTGTGCTAATCACAATCAGCGATCATAATAACAAGGGTCTAGTCACTTTAATTGTTATTAATACATACCTCGGAGAGTTTGTGCATTCTGATTGGTCGAGGACTGGTCACGTGGGGGTGTATTAAATAATAATAATAATAATAATAGCGGGATTTTATATAGCGCCATTCCATCTAGATCATGGCGCTAGCAGTATTTTTCCAACAAGGTATGTGGGGTTACGTGTTGAAGTATGAGACCTATTCCTTTGCATAGCACCATGTAATGGTTTACAAGGTGCTGTGGCGCAATATGCAGCCAATCAAACCAGGAACACCGGGGCGAACCCCTTCTCTTTACGATAAGTGCACTGGGTTCTTTTACGTGCATTACACAACACACGGGACCTACGGCTTTACGTCCCATCCGAAGGACGAAGCATGTGGTTAAGTGTCTTGCTTAAGGACACACGTGTCACGACTGGGATAATAGACCGGCTCTGTAAACTAGCAAATAAATGGCCCCTGAACAAGCATAGTATTGAGTGTACTCGCTAGTCACTCAAACTAGTTTTAATTAAAAGAAGCTTTTACATTTCCATACAAATCTGGGAATTTTTTTCTTCAAAATAAATATCAGTTTGTTACCTTAATTATTTGGTTTTTAAAATAATGTTTAAAATATTTTAATAACTTGTAAATACAAGCGCCAGTAATAAAACGTTGTGAACGAGGATGTAAAAAAAGTGGACAAATTAAAACGGGAAATGTCGTCTGCTAAATATTGTTGAATGTTTTCTGTACACTGCACTGATTAATTTGGGTAGTCATCATGTCTGACTACATTCCAGAACCCAATTTCGACCTTAAATTTAACCTAGGCGAAATGAGTGAAGAAGAATTGATGGCTGTTGGGATAGTAGAAGTAGAAATTGATGCAGTTGTGGATGAGAATGAAAAATTTGAGGAGATTAAGGAAAAAAATCACTCTGACAGCAAGAAGATGGGAGATAAGCAAGTGAATCGTTTTCAACACCTCACTAACAAAGAATTGTCCACACTAGAGCAACAGAAAAATGAAAAATCTACAACACAAGCAACAGTGTGGGGAGTCAGAATTCTAAAAGGTGAGATAATTAAAAATTAATTTGCCATCCAATCATTTAATTTCACTTTATCAGGCCTTAAAATTTTTTTAAACAGTGTAGGCATAAATTAAGTTTTTTTTGAGACGAAGTTTGGTTTAAAAAAAAAATTGCAGGGCATGGCTCGGTAAATAATTTTTTTTTAAATGTATTCATTTATTTACTGGTTTTTCCTTCTCTGTGTTAATTTTTTTGTTAGAGTGGTGTGGAAGTGTGGGTGAGGACCCCAACTGTGAGTGCTTGCCTACTGAGACCTTGGCTAAACTTCTGAGGCGTTTTTATGGGGAAGTTAGAAAGCAAGATGGCACCCCGTATTCACTTCAATCCATCCGTTCACTCAGGGCAGCGATTCATCGTCATTTGACTTCTCCGCCGGTTTCCCGTACCATCAACATTGTTAGGGATAGAGAGTTTCAGGCTGCTAACAACGTATTCCTAGCTGTCATCAAGCGTACAAAAAGAGAGGGAAATGACAGAAGCTGCCACAAACACTCCATAAAGGCTGGTGATATTTCCAAGATGTTTTCAAGTAAAATTCTGTCCACAAAGAATCCAGCAAGCCTACAGCGTCTGGTCTGGTTCTACATTGAGTTTTTCTTTTGCAGACGAGGCAGAGAGGGCTTACGTGACTTGACGAAAGACTCCTTCACTATCAAGAAAGATGCAGAGGGAAGGGAGTATGCCACAATGGTGTACAACGAAGCAACAAAGAACCACCCGGGAAATGAAACACCGGTATTTGAAGGCGAAAAGAGAATGTATGCTCAGCCTGGGAGTGATTTATGTCCGGTGACAGTTCTTCAGCTGTATCTGCATAAGCTAAATACCAAGAACAAAGCTTTCTTCCAGCTTCCCTTCTCCTCTATAGATGATGAGCCTGACTTGTGGTACAAGAACGCCCCCCTTGGTAAGAACAAACTTGGACATATGATGAGGGAGATTTCAAAGTTAGCCGGCCTCAGCGAAAGCTACACAAATCATTGTATTCGAGCAACCACTATCACAACCCTCAACGAGGCTGGGCTTGATTCCAGAACCATCATGACGCTCTCTGGTCATCGTAATGAGGCGTCCATAAAACACTATTGCCGTGATTCATCAGAGCAACAAAAGCGAGACATGACAAAAGCTCTGCACAGCATCATAGAGCCAGCATCCTCTGATGATCATCAAGTGGTCACCCAGCTTGACGGCAGTACAACCGTTCACGTAGCATCGAGCACCAGCAATCCCGTGCATTCATTGTTATCGAACTGTAGTTTCAACGGCAAAGTAGTCGTCAAAATGACACCATCATAACTTGATCAATCGCTGCCTTCAGCCATCACTAATAAAACTTTAAATAGTTTGTACAATTTCTCCAAGCATGCATGACGGTAATCCTTATTTGATACTGATGATAAAAGTTGTATTTTTAAAGCATTTTCGTTCAATATTTTGCCATGCAGAAATCAACAACAAACGTTATTGATGTGCTGTTTTGCAATGCACCGTGTGCGTGATACATGTACACATAGGGAGAGATACACATGATACATTACCAGGACGAAGTTATTCCTAGCCATTCATTTTCCAGGGCAGTGACTGATTTATTAAATAAATTATTTTTTTACGCTTTCAAATAGTTATTTATTAGCGTGTTTATTGGTTAAAAACGTACTCAGTTAGTTATATGTTGTGTCTGACATCATTAAAGTACTTTCAGAAAGTTATGTGATGTGTGGACTGTACTTTCGTTCCTTTAAAAAAACCTACCCCATGGAAACTTAACGGAGCATTCTAACTTTTGTTCATACAGTCTGGTCTCAGAGTAATGGTGATAATATTATTGCATATTGAAGAGACTGGGTACCAAGCGCAAGCTGATGGCCCCTGAACATGAATGCAAAATTCCGGAAATATACGGCCGAAAAAAAGTCACAAATTCACAGCAATTTAACGTTTTTCCCATTAAAAAGGTATGTATTAATGGGAATAACAGTGTGGGTAGCCGGTCTTCACTGCGTGGTAATGACCGGGGTGGTGGCTGGCCGCTGTTAATGGACCGAGCCGAAGGCGAGGTCCATTAACAGCGGCCAGCCACCAACCAAGGTCATTACCACGCAGTGAAGACCGGCTACCCACACTGTTATTCCCTAATTATTGGATATACAAAGTTACTGCAAACAGGCTGGTTGACCACACATTTGACCCTTTCTTGAGCGAAGATGGCACCACTCAAAACTTTGTTAGTTGATTTTGAGTCAGCACAGTGTTATAAGTTACACATTGACACACATGTTTCATCCTTGCACTTAAAGGTATTATACAGGATTGGCAGAGCTGACAAAACAATCACAGACAGTGTTCATGTTTTGTGTAATCAACCACATACATGAAATAACAAACTTGTGAAAATTTGAGCTCAATTGGTCATCGAGGTTACGAGAAAATAGTGAAAAGAGAACTTATGTGTTTTCTGTTTTTCAAACATCGAGTTTATTATCGCGCGCGATAAAAACTATTGTTTTACTCATTTCTCAGAAACGATAGCATTTTAGGCAAAAATATTTCAAGGGAACCTTTTCTACCATTACTTACTTTACATCATGTAAGTTATGTGTGAATCTGTGAACATTTTTGTTTGTCGATCTTACCAATAGTGTACAGGGCCTTTAACATTTCGATTAAAAGGGTAGTTAGCACTATTTAAGGGCCTTCTTAATTACACTTGGCACCAATATTCATTTTCTTAAATATGGAAATCTCATTCAGTAGACCATAGCTTTTCAATCCATGAAGAAAATTTGCTTGTACTCCAACATTTTCATTAAATCGAACTTTGACCTTTGTTGACTTTTGACCCTTTCTTAAGCAAAGATGGCACCACTTAAAATTTTCTTAAGTTGTTGATTTTGAGTCAGCACAGTGTAAGGTACACGTTGACACATGTTTCATCCTTGCACTCAAAATTTCGATTAAACGTGTAATTAGCGCTAATTAAGGGCCTTCTTAATTAGACTTGGCACCATTATTTATTTTCTTAAGTATGGAAATCATAGTCAGTGGACCATGGCCTTTCAATCTATGAAGAAATTTAGCTTGCACTCAACATTTTCATTAAATCGACTTTTGGGGTGAGTTTAGGGGGCTCCCCCCTCCCAACGCACCACTCGGTGCACTTAAGAATTCACATTTTAAGGTTCCCCCGGGGGGTGCTGCATATCCCACACTTCAAACCTTTTGCACTAAATATTTTCAATAAACCCCGCCGGGCTCCCGGACTAAATGGGATTCATGTCATGTAGGCTGACATGTTCCGTTGTGTAAAATTGCACATGACACAGTACAATGCATGCAATGACACTTGACACTGACAGTTGATGAGTTCTTCCTAAATGTACTGGCTGTGTGGAAGAGGGCCTGACAAAAATTATAATAAAAATTGAGAACGCGAATATCCACACTACCCCCAATTTGTATTATTTTTATTTTGTTTATTAAAATAGGCCTAGGCCTAGGGGCTAGGTAAGATTAATTTAAAATTAATAACAATTAATAAAAAACATGTAGTACTATAAAAGTAGGTCTATGAAAAAATGATTTTATGAATGATTGAAAAGCCTGCCAAGAAAAAGAAGGAAAAAAAACACGAAGCAGCCGACAGCATGCAACAGCCATGTGACCGTAACGTGCCCTCTAAAATCGGTTAAAAAACAACAAATCTCGCGAAAAGCAGAAGTGCATCACGTTCCTACATTGTCGTCGCCACACGCCAAAAAATATACTAAACGATAGCTTACACTTTAATCTTTCGATTTTTAGTGGTGTTATTTCCTCTTTTTATTTAGCTGGGTCAGGGCGCTGCAAACCAAAAACTATCCCAAATCAATCCCAACAATATCCAAAATGTTCGGTGGTAAAAAAAAAGGCATAAAAGTCTTTCAAACTTAACAAATTTGGTATCATTCGACTCGGCAATTTGTTCTACGTGTACTTACCACGCCATCTTGGATGCCATCTTGGATGCCACCTGAAGCATGTGAGCATCGTGCCGTGTGCAAAAGGGGTCGTCGAACTCTCGCAGTTTATCGCGCAAATCGCGCAGTCGATTCTGCACGTTGGCTGTGCAGATAAAACTCGGGATTTGACCTCATTAACGCACGCACTGCGGACTGACTGTAAGGTAGATTTGCATTGTAGTTCTGCAGAAATGGTTTTTGGCACTACTCTTCGCCTTCCTGGTGAATTAATCACCATTTCAGAAGATGACAAATTACCAGACCCTAGTGACTTTGTTGATAAATTAAAACTACAAATGGGCAAGCTACAACCAGCATTAACCAGACCATCAGTCATAAAAAGTAACTTTCCTAAAGATCTTCACGATTGCAGCCATGTTTGGGTTAGAGTAGACGCAGTGCGAAAACCGCTACAACCTCCTTATAAGGGCCCCTTTAAGGTTTGTTTGTTTGTTTGTTTGTTTGTTTTTATTTCCATTTGTACAACAACAAAATTACAGGAATAATGGTTACAAGTAAATAAATACAAATATAAACTCTAAGTTAGTACAAATGGGGGTTGCAACCAGAGGAGGTAACCCTCCTGTATTGGAGCACCCAAACTGCTGTAAAAATAGATGCTTCACTGGTTCCAGAAACAACAAAGAAAGTTAAAGTATCCCTAAAACGCACATATTTAGAGAATAACGCATATATTAAATAATAATTAAAATATGAACTTAAGAAATTGTACACACTATTAATTTGTTTTTTTGTCCTGCTCTTAAAGACATGTGTGGCAATTCAAATTTGTACACATAAATTCTTTATACTTAATTAAATAAAAGTCCTTCAGTTTTTTAATCAAGCGCTTCCTAGGAACATTAAGAAAACCTCCTCTAAGTCCAATAGGAAAAGAATTATAAATGATTGGAAGGGTAAAGCGATAATTGGATGAAGCAACATCAACTCTACTAAAACAAAAAACATGAAGAAGACTGTCTTGTCTAGTGGAGCAAGAATGAAAGTCCCGATTCAAAGAAAAAAGGTTAGGATTGCTTAAATTTTCTGGAAGTAACTTATGCAGATAATCAAAATAATGAGTTGCTATTTGGACATTGTAAATATCTTCCAGTTTCAGAATATTATGCTTATAACAGAGAGGTGTAGTGTGAGCATTATACTTGACATGGCAAGCATTGCGAATACATTTTTTTTGCAACGTGATAAGCCTTCTATAAAATGAGGGGTAAACTTTAATCATGCCACCCAACGCCAAAATACCATAATTTAACTGAGAGTTAACCAAAGTGTTATAAATTGCTAAACTATCTCTCAACCTCAAATAATGTTTCGTCCTATTGATAATATAGTTAGCTTTGGAAATTTTATTACACACTTTGCTAACTTGCTCCTTCCAGAGCATATTTTTATCCGTTTCAAGTCCAAGAAACACAGTGGAAGGAACTTTTCTAAGAACAACATTTTCTAAACTTAGAGTAACATCCGATAAAAAGCGCTCTTTTTGTTTTAAAGAATAACAAATGTAATGTGTCTTATCAGGATGTACTTTCAATCTATTTGCTCTATACCAGTCTTGCAGAGTCAATAGTTCAGAATTAACAGCAACAGCTAAGGTATTTAAATCCTGCCCAGAAGCAATCAAAGTAGTGTCATCAGCATAAAGGATAGGTTTAAGCATGGTACAACACATGGGCATGTCATTTACATACATCAGAAATAACAAGGGCCCCAAATTTGACCCCTGTGGCACGCCACAATAGATTTCTTGACAACTGGAATTAACTCCATCAAAGACTACATACTGTTTACGGTCTTTTAAATAACTAGCAAACCAATCATGCGCAATTCCACGAATACCGTAGTGCTTCAATTTACTCAGCAAGATAGGATGATTAACAGTGTCAAAAGCTTTCTTAATGTCTAAGAATACGCCTAAAGAAACTTCAGAGGGGTCTTTATTAACAGAGTCTGAAAGATTATTATAAAAATCTAACATAGCGTGAACCGTCGACCTGCCAGCACGAAAACCATACTGACTCGGAGTAAGAATTTTTTTAGAATCAAGAAAGTTAGACATTCTACGATGCATTAACTTTTCTAATACCTTAGAAAATGTATTCAAAAGCGATATCGGACGGTAGTTACATAGATCCTGAGTATCTCCTTTTTTAAAAACAGGTACCACTTTGGCCAATTTATACACATCAGGAAAAATACCTTGTCTAAAGGAAGCATTGAAAATATCCGATAAGGGGTCACAAACGCAGTCAATAACTTCCTTCAATACCATATTGCTAATTTCGTCTGGACCAGAACTACTCTTATTCTGAATTTTTTTAACAATGGTAACAATTTCCTCCGAATCAGTAGGTGTAAGAAAAAATGAACTGGATGGCGAGGTAGCTAAGTTAACGTAATAGTGAAAATCTTTATTAGACCGTGGAACTGAATCAGCGGTTGCGTCACCTATAGAACAAAAGTGTTGATTGAAAGCCTCTGCGATATCCTTATTGTTAGAAAGCAACTCATTATTTAAAATAATACTGCTAGTTTTGACAGGAGGCTTCCTACTCTTAGTCATACTATTTAAAAGGCGCCAGGTCTCCTTAGCATTACCTTTAAGCTCATCTAACTTATTGTGATAATAAGATGTTTTGGCAATGCGTTTAATTTTATTGAATAAATTATTATATTTTTTGTAGAAAATAAGACTTTTATTATTTTTTTTCCTGTTGACATAGTACTTTTGTTTGTTATGGCATGAAGCCAATAACCCTGTTGTCATCCAGGGAGATCTTATTTTCGTACGACTTTTAGTTTTGATCAACACAGGAGGAAAAGCTAAATCAAAGGCCGATTGCCAAATCTTGTTAAAAGCAGACAGCTTGTCATTAAGATGGTGGGGGGTAAAAACTGAATGCCAAACAACAGTAGAAAGTATTTTACGAAATGCAATGCGATTAACTTCATTAAATATCCTTACTGACCTATTTTGGTCACTGGTAGGAATATGAACATTAGGACTATTTTCAAAAGCAAAAAATGAAATAAAATGATCAGACAAGTCAGCTTTGACAATGAACGAAGCTGGCCTTAAATCAATTCTATTGGTAATAATGTTATCAATCAAAGAAACATGATCACGTATGGAGTCTACTCTTGTCGGCCTCAAAATCATAGGAACAAAATTTTCCGCAAAAAGGCTGTCAATAAACTCACTAACAAAATTGCCATAGGATGTCTGGCAACCGTACTTCAATAAGTTGATGTTAAGATCTCCCAAGATATAACAACCCTTGGCTTTGGAGAGTTTGACTCTAGAAATAAAACTAATAAAAAATTCTCTAAATAAACTCAATTCAGAGAGGGCCACACCTGGTGGTCTGTAAAGAGAGCATAAAATGAAACTATCCTTACTATCTGGGTTTATTTCAGCTGTGATTAGCTCAATGTTGGTTGAAAAAAAAGACAGGTCTTTTCTCACAACAAATTTGTACTGACTATCGATTAAAATGGCCACACCACCACCCTTCCTATCGCTGCGATGCATTTCACACATACTCAAAGGATGGTAGCCAGGGAGATTATCAAAATCACAACAATTGACATCATTTAAATAGGTTTCAGAAAGCGCAATAAAATTAATTTTCTTATTATGACTTAATAAATGTAAATGCATCTTAAAGTCATCCCATTTACTAGGGAGACTAAATATATTGAGCTGCATAAAAATAATAGGATCAATATAATGATTAATTTTGTTATTGAGCTCAAGGTAATCAACGTAAGGACTAGTGATGGTTTGGTAATCAAGTTGATAAGGAGATGGAACAGAAAAGGCATTGTCAGAACCAGTTTCATTTTCAAAAAAATTAGCAAGACACACATTATGATCTAAGGTGGTTTCTTGTGTACACATGTGATGGAATACTTCAATTCATATGCGCATAAACAAAACATGCAAGGGTACATACTATAAAGTGCAACGTTATCTGTGGACCAGTGTAGGCTAAGCATAAAAATGATGTTACAAAACAGAATTAACAGCAGTTGTTTCTTCAACAAGTGAAAGAAACACATATCAGTATACTACAAGCAGTGGTAGGTGGATGGGCACCTAGTGATGATGGGTATACTCTATGAATAATAATGTAAATAAGTAAGCATGGATGGTGAAAAATGAATGAGTTGTCACCTAGTGATGATAGGAACAACCTCTAGAATGTCAATGTTAATTAGTCAGCCAGAGTCCATGCCTTGATGCTGCTGACAGTCTTGTCATCAATCATCAAGCTGACGATTCCGGTCCTGAAGTTGATTTTAACAAATGATGAAGGTCATTGAACGCAGGAGTAAATATTTTATTCTTGACGTTAATGGCAAACCAGATTCAGTGAGCAGTGACAGATTTAAGGTAGCATACTTGGACGAAGATTTGTTAGTTGATAACACAAAACATCCAGTGACAAGAAAGAAAGTCAAACAACCGTCACTTCAACAACAACCGTCACTTCAACAACAACCAGCCGTAGAGGACAAAACAGCTCTTCGTACGACTCGATCGGGCAGGAAAGTGCACTGGCCAAAACGACTGGTAGAAGAAATATGAATGTATATTCATTGCAAATAAAGTTTATGACAACAATTTTGTTTTGTTAAACTCATTTTTTTTGTCTGCCTCCAGCAGTATAGGGGGAGGCTGATGTAGTAGACCTTTCAGTATTTTTCTTTGTTCCATTAAATCGCTCAGGCGGTCCTCATGCATTCCTTTCGTTACGCAACGCCAGGTGCGTTTCTCCTGCTCCACTCCCGCACGTGTATATAAAAGTAGACTGCACACACACTCGATCTCTCATTTATTTTATTTTCGACTCATGGATGAAGCAGCAGTTTAACCAGCACCAGAGTGTATGTATTATAATTGACACCTAGCGCTCTTATCTTTTAGAGAGGACCATTTAGCACTTGCATTACTTTCTTAGGGCTCCTGTTGCTGTGGTGTGCTGTTTGGCAGTAGTACACAGCTAATAGGCACATCGCAGTTGCAGGCTAACTAATTCAACCAAAACCAAGTGCATTATAAATTATTTGGCACAAGTATTGTCCTCTTCTTATTTACTTACCAAAAGGCAAAGTAGCCAAATTTCCATTTTAGTCTATTCATTTAAATTAATCAATAGCAAAGAACACGCTATTAAAAGTCCTTAAGTCAAAATATTTGTCGGGCAGTTACTTGCAACCGATGGAAGCTACCCAAACACATCATAATGTCGATGGCGCTTCATCATATGTTTCGAAGTCGGCAACTCAATGACATGGTGTATCGTCTGGGGCACGCTGAATCATATGATTTTGCGCTGGAGCTTGAGACGGCGATTGCAGATGCAACTGATGCTTCATCTGACTTACTGTCAACAAAAATTATGAGAAATCCAAAGGAACCAAGTGTGTTTCATACACTGTAAAAAAAAAATCATGTAAATTTACAGAAAAATGCAGGCAACTCCATTTCCAACAATTTGCTGTAAAATATTTTTACATAACTGGTATGTCAATTCTGTTTACAAAATTTCAGTCAAAGCCTAATAACGAAATTTTAGTATATTTACGTTTTCTTCAGTTTTTCCCAAATACCGTAATTTTGTTTTAATACACCCTTATTTGTTATTCCTTTGTACTGAGAGTTTGTGAAAATGCATAAACTTGATATATTTTACTATTTTGTTTGTACTCGAAATTTACTGCTTTTATGTTCATTAATACAACCATTGTGTACTTTAGGTTAACAGCAACTGTTGTTTTTTTAAATAGAACAAATGCTATTTTACAAGTTTATTGTAATCGAAATGTACTTTTTTTCTGTAAATATTACTACAATTTTATTTGAAGGATAACAGCAACTGTCGTTTTTTTAATAGAATAAATGTTATTTTACAGGTTTTTTGCAATCGAAATGTACTGTTTTTCTGTAATTATTACTACAAATTTGTGTTTTAGGTTAACAGCAGCTGCTGTTTTTTTAATAGAATAAATGTTATTTTACAGGTTTTTTGCAATCGAAATGTACTGTTTTTCTGTAATTATTACTACAAATTTGTGTTTTAGGTTAACAGCAGCTGCTGTTTTTTTAATAGAATAAATGTTATTTTACAGGTTTTTGTTTTAGGTTTACAGCCACTGCTGTTTTTTATTCAAAGAAATGTTATTTTACAGGTTTTTTGTAATCAAATTGTACTATTTTTCTGTAAATATTACAACAAATTTGTTTTTTAGGTGAACAGCCACTGTTGTTTTTTTGATAAAAGAAATGTTCCTTTACAGAGTTTGTGTGAAAGATAAAAATTACTTTACTGTTTGTGTTTTTAAGAATACACTATTTTAATGTTCTTCAACATATTTGAGGAAAGAATAATAACACATTAACTTTATATTTACAGTTTCAGTGCTTTTCAGGTTCAAAACAGCATGACTTTATTTCAACAACAACTTCGTAATACAAAACGCACAACATTTCAACATGAAGTTTTATCGAACAACTTTTCCCATAAAAACTACAATAAGTGCTGTTTTCAGTTGTCATTTTTTTTTCAAAATGAAGTATTTGAGGTAATTACTAACAATATACCTCCAACCTGCCGAAAAAGTAAACAAATTATCTTAAGTTTTGAATGTCCCAAAAAATAGACATCCAGCCTCATATCACACAACAGTGAACAGGATCAAAAACAGCTTTATCTCTTACCTAGAAGTCTTGCAATGAGTTTATAAGCATGAGCACTTTGGGGCTTACACAGGACCTCTACGATTTTGTAAAACAAATTTAAATAAACTGTTTGGATTACAGCTTTATCTCTTATAACTCAGATATTCTTTCAGATTTGTCCCTTCGTGTCACTACTCATTGTTTTTGGTAAGGTACTCTCCACACACTTAATGTTCGATTATAAAAATAAATGAAAGAAATCTTTTTAAAATTAAAGTATGTTTAACAAAAATTAAACAAACTGTTTGGATTACAGCTTTATCTCTTATAACTCAGATATTCTTTCAGATTTGTCCCTTCGTGTCACTACTCATTGTTTTTAGTAGAGCATGATGGATATTAATAATAAGAATGATTACCGGTACTAAATGTTCAGTTGTTTCTCCTTATTTACTTTGATTGATGCATATCCAAAAAGAAGAGTAGGCCTAGAATTCAAATTAAAGTATGTAAAAATAAAACACTAAAAACCCAGATTTTCTTTCAGATTTGACCATTTGTGCCACTTACAAATAAAAATAAGCATTTGAGGCACACTTAACACACTAATTGTCAAAAAAATAAATTAAAGCAATGTAAAAATAGAGTATACCTAGAAGTCTTGCATAGAGTTAATAAGCATGAGCACTTTGGGGCTTACACAGGACCTCCACGATTTTGTAGACTTCGACCCCCTGCACGGGTTGATTCCAACCAAGCATCTGTTGAAGAAAACATTGATAAATAAAATATTATATGTGGTGGACCCAAACAAATTGTTCATCCTCATTCTCTTGCTTGGGTCAAGGTATATGTCCTCCAAGATAGATTCATGAATATTATTTATTATTTCTTATTATTATGATATATATGTATATATTTATACCTTTTTTAGGGGGGGTTGGGGGATTGTTTTTGTTTTTTGATGCGTTGTTTTTTTTTTTTTGGGGTGGGGGATTACATACTTGAAAAACAAAGTTTGTTCAACAATTACTGGTGATTTTATGGCAACAAAATTACACATTGATATTCTTACCGTTGCATGAACTCCATGGTGGCATGTGCCTTTCCACTGTACTGGATGTTAAATACATAAAAGGAGACAAACAAAATGCAAAGTGCATCCACCGGTGACTCAATGCTTTGGAAACAGATTTCTTTATCAATGGCCAACATGAAACTCTTAGCAGTTAAGCTCGATGAACCTGGTTAGAACAGAAAATAGATGGGACTATAAGTGAGGACGAGAAGCGATATTTTGTCCTATAAGTATGTGGGGAAAAGTACCCAAGTGGGTAGGGGTGGGGGTTATGGTGGGGAGTTCACAAAAAAAAGTAGGCAGGATTATATTTACCTGTTACAAAGTAAAACCTTTTCCCGTTTGCAGCCGGATCGTAAAGGATCGGGTCAAATGGAGGGATTTTATTTATCTTTTTTTCTTGCATGGGGCAAAATGTTGCAGATAGGGTGAAGGGGCAAATGTTAAGGGACAAACTCCCTGGCTTGGTGTGGTCTAGGGGGACAATTCAAGCCTCAGTTATATAAATAAAAACACAAGTAAAGGGCTTCTGAAACTTGTAATTTTTCAGGAGCTGACGACAGGGGGTTGGGGGGAGGTGGTGTTGGCACGGGACCAACCTGGGGAGGCTGTGACTGAATAAGTATCAACCCCCCCCCCCCCCCCCCATTCCTCTCTGGGCCTGCCACTGAAAATAATGCTATAAATACACAACTGTCATAATGACCCAATAGGTCTGTGTGATAATTTCAAATGTGAGAATACGATTCGAGTTGGAGCACAATATTGTCACCATCCCAATTTTAAATTGTTAACTAATTTTCCCATCCCAATTTTGCTTGTCATTGTTAAAATTGTGCTTTAAAAATGTTGATCCCAAAGCACTCTGCTATTTTACACTAATGGAGAAGGTGGAATGAGCTGACCCCTTGATTATGAAGGCATACACAAAACATAACACTCTTCAAACTATATAAATTCAAACTCTAAAATCCCTTACCATCAGTAATTGCACTTTTTGGTAATATGACAATTTTAGTTTTGTGTTCATAGATTTGACATTCAGCTTCATGTTTGTAACTTGTAGGCCTACTTACCAAGTGCAATTATACAAGGAGTAACTGGTAACAAGTCCTTCTTGATGTCTTGTGGTAGACATGTGTCCTATTGGAAAAATGGCAACAAACAAACAAAATAAAGTAGGAGCAGTTTCTCCCTCAAAACTTGCATTGTGTTTGTGGTAAATAAAAAAGAGACAGCTATGGGAGACACAACACATCATGAGCAATCAGAAACCTCAGTACCCAGCTTGGAAATGTTACATTTGCTTATATACGGATGCTGCATGTGTCTTTCACACATATTAATCTACACATTAGACAGATAAAGGTTACAACCGTTTTACAACAAAAACTAGCCCAATCTGGAGAGAAAATTATACCGATATAGTTGATACCAGCAACTCAACACCACTATGAAAAAATGAAAAGCTTGATACACATTTATCATTACCTCTACAGTTTGGACAATCACATCTGGGTCTTCATTGAAGAATTTAGCTAGAAGTGTGACGCACCCCATGACCTCAGATGTGTCGTTACCAGTTGACCTTTTAGCCTGATCCAACTGCTGAAATAAAGTTTTCAACGGTTTTGTTGTCTGCTTCGTGCTCAGAAACTGCAGAATGTTAGGAATTTTTTTACCAAGGGTGTTTGTGATGATATCTTTAAGGTCAATTCCTACAAGTTTGTGGAAATGGTGGAAAATCCCAATTTTCTCAAAGAGAAACGGCCATTCCCCTTTAAAGAAGAGGATAGAATCGCAACCACTGTTGATTACCCCTCTCAGTGTTGGGTACGTTTGATCAAGTTCTTTTACAACTAGTGCTGTGTTCCAAATTTCTTGTGAGTGTATTTCTTTCAAAGCAAGTCTCCTAGCTTCCTGTGATTCTTCACTCTCATCTGATGGCAGTTCTGGCTGAAACTCCTTTGTGCCATAACTACAGCTACGTTTTTTCTTTTTGTTTGGGCTACTTGATTTTCTCTTGGATTGGAGCAGTGGCCTGTTAGTGTTAGCAAAGCGCTGCTCCAATTGACTTAGTATGGAATTGTATCCTGTTCCAATAATCATCTCTTCAAGCCTGTCTTCAAAACTGCGTGGATAATCTTCTACAAACTTGGACGCTACGACAACCAGCTGCCTCCTCGTAGGCTTGCGACAGATCTTGACAATATCATCAACCACTAAACGGATCATTTCACGTCGGTCGGCTGGGAACGGCCTTTCTTTGTTTTTTGTGCTATCTTGCAAATTCTGCGACATTTTGGACCAAGGTATCTTATATGATGTAGTCCAGTTGTCAGTGTCGGTTGATGAATTGGATAATAAGGATTGGCTGCTTGGACTGGGTGACACGGCTGGAGATGAAAACATTGCTTCGCTACTGGTATCACTTCGGGTTTTCTCTGTTGATAAATAAATAAATTGTAAGAAACCCTTCAAATGTATTTATGTTTACAGACATGAATACACACATTTACCGCCATACAGTAAAATGTGTGCAGGAATTTTGAATCTCTTCTTAAATTTTTTTTTTTTAATTTCTCAATGTTTGAGTAAATGAGAAAAAGAAAAATAATGTAAATTTGTTTCTAAAAGATCAGCCTTGTCGCACCTTGTCGCACCTTGTCAGGATAAAACCCATCTCACAGGATACTCTGTTAAAGGCCTTTTGGCAACTACTGGACAGTATAATAATATCGTTACAGTGATAACATATACAACATACTTCATGTTTTTACTCAGTGCTTAGTACAGTCACTGAGATAAAGTAGCTTTTGATCACTGTTGGATTTGTTGGGTCAGTATGGTTTAACTCTTGGGGTGTCGTGGCCGAGTGGATAAGAACACCAAACTCGAGCGCTGGTGTTTCTGTTCAGCAGACTGTGGGTTCGAGTCCCGGTCGTGACACTTGTGTCCCTGAGCAAGATACTTAACTCTCTCTGCTTTCTCTACCCAGGGGTTAAATGGGTACCTGTGAGGGCAGAGATGGTTCTTGTGATTGATTTAGCCTACATGTAGTAGTGCAAATATTGCAGCACAGGCTGTTGTATACTCCCCAGGGAGCTGAGATGGTTTAAGGATTGAAATAATGGCACAGTGACCAGGGGTAATAATGTTCGAATGCGCAGTAGAGTATATTCATAAGAGCATCGGGTTCAAGTTCTGGTGGTTTAGTCATCGGGGTGTGGGTTCGATTCCTGGTCATGACACTTAAGTCCTTGAGCAAGACACTTTGCTATAATTGCTTCGCTTCACCCGGGGGTATAAATGCAAGGGTAGAGGTTGGTATTGTGTTTGAAAAAAGCCTTCGGAGCGCCATCACGGCAGCCCGGGCTGAGAAAGATTAAATGAGTGTTATTGGCCTAATGACCAGGGCACTAATGCAAAGAGCATTGGTACGTTATTGTGAAATGCGCTGTATAAGAACTAGTTATTATAGTTATTAAAAAGCATACTGACAGTAAGGTTAACAGAATTGCCTTACCTTCCTTCCATTTTTCTAATAGCTTCCTTTTCGGCACCAACTTGAGCGGGATGTTTAATAGATCAGAGGCCGTAACAAATTCCAAATCCGAGGGCTTGTCGACTCCTAGGTCGAGTAATGTTTCCACTAGTTCATGTCTTATTGTAGTTGAAATTGTTGGAATTGTTTGTAAAATGTACTCCTCTAGAATACTAAGGTCACTGGTTGTTTCCTCTTCACTGGAACTCATTTTAACTTAAGCCGGTTTGGACTTAAACTCTATGCATAAAAAGAAAAAAAATTACATGAAAATAATCTGGTTTTCGTGTTTGAAAACCACTCAGCTGTTCAAATTTGAACAGGTTATTTTCAATATGATTATGACTATTGAAACATCAAAACATATTACAGAGCATAACCAGAACTCCGATGACAATCCAGACCTCTGTGTTACTTTATTTTGGGAAAAGTAGTTTTCAAAGCTATCATCATTTGACCATTATCGCCAGGGTAGGCTGGAAGAGGGCACCAGTCCAGAAGATCAGATGTTAAAATACATCCAACTTTAGTTGCCATTGTTTCCTCATTTTGGAGGCAAAACAAACCAAAATCTGCCAGAAATATAGATTCATGTAGCCTTACAACAACAAAGACATGCATTTTGTTTTTCACCACTGTCATCAAAATGTGGCCGAATGTGACAACATTTTCCTCTGAAACACTAACTGGAACATAAAGTCCTTTCTTGAAAATAGTTCCAAACAGTTCAACATGGTCACTGACGACTGAATTGCCTGAATTGAGACCACATGTATGTAGTGACATTGAAATATCTGGGGAATACAAGTCAGGGTGCAGAGGTATTGCCCTTTCAGCATGAACTGCAGAGGGAAATAGAGAGCCACTACTGTAGTATGCCTGTAAGAGCTGGTGTCTTTCTGACAATGTCTTGGTGACATTCTTAAAGTTTTTACAATGCTGTAAACACTTCCTGAAATAGGAGTGTTTACTCTCAAAACGCATTGTCCACATCCTCATCAGGGGACCATGTTTCAGTGTTAGTGATGCATAGTGAGCAAGATAGTGGTGCTTGGGTTTGAGAGTTTCTCCAGGAAATATAGTTTTTCTTCCCTCGAGATACTCATCAACAATTACTCTAAGATAAGCAATTTGTGCCCTTGTAATACGAACAGCACAGATCATTTCTACAATTTCTCTGAGCTGTAAACACAACTGCCATGGACCATCTTGAGTGTTTTCTACCTTATCACCAATAATAAGTGGAATTAACCTCAAAAGACTCCAGTTCTGAACTGCATGCCCTCCAAGAACATGACCTTTGATGTTCACTTCAGCTGGTTTGTTGTTCAGATCAGTACCAAGGTATTTGAATTTTCTTATTCGTCTGTTCATTATTTCATATGTCATCCACTTCTTCACTTTGATGAAATATTTGAGGTAAATGGACAAATCATAACTGACTACACCCTCAAACAAATCATGACCCAAACAAGGCGGTAATCCCGAACAGCAAACATGGAAATTTGGTAGTTCATTAAAAACTGAATCAAATTTAATTCCTTCGTACATTTTCACCTCTGGGTTTTGTTCAAGATGATTTATTGCATCATCATAGCTAGCTTTACTACGCTCCTCAGCAACAGTGTATGCATTGCCAGATCGAAACCGATCACGTGTAATATGACAGAACCTGCAGAAATACTGTGTTGTGCTGAAATTTTCAGTGAAGCCTCCTATTCCATGTGAACCTAGATTGTCTCCAGTTATTACCACGACACTTCCCTTAACTTTTCCAACAGGTGTTTGCATCCCTTTTTCGCCAAGGTCTTTTAAATCTTTGATTAGCTGCCCAAAGACTTTGTCATGACCAAATCTTCTAAAATCATTCTCTTTACACAAAAGAACCAATTGCATTTGTTTTGTAAACTGAGGTGGAATGTTTCCCAGCGTCATGTACATAGCCAATATCTTGTATTTTTTCTTACTCGAACCTAGCGGGTTGACAACTTCAAAAGCATCTTGGAAGAGGATAAGCTGCAATGTGCTTGGAGATTGGAAAAATGCATTCATTTTGAAAGCACTTCCATCGGTAAAATCACAAAGCGTATCTGGATCAGAATATTGAGGTCCTTTAGCTAAATATGTCTTGATAGACTCATCATTTAAAAGAACATTCAGAGTGTCTTTGATGGGTACATAATGACAGCAACTTGCTCCGTGGATGTGGTCTCTCCCCATGCACAATGACAAGGGGCTTACGTATGGCAACTTATGTTGGTAATATTCCTTTCGCATATAACATGAACGCAAAATGCCATGTTGATTGTTTAGAGCTAAACCCCAAATATCACTAGAAAGCACGTGTTTGACAATATCATTAACAGTTACTTCAGGTAGGCCTTCATCTTTTAACTTTTTTTCAAGTTTAAAAATGTGACATTCTTTAGCCATGGCCTGCATACTTTCAATATTCTCAACAATAATTTGGACTGTTCTCTCTGGAATTAGAAACTCTGCCTGAAGTTTCAACGAGAAAAGTGCCATGTTATGTACGAAATCATCATTTGAAACTACATGGAAAGCTTCACCCTCTTCATCCTCTGAAAGATCACTAACAGAAGCCTCATCTCCATCTTCATGCTCTTGCAAACAACCTATGGTTTTGTTTGAATCAATTTGCTCAACTTGTACTTGAAACTCTGGGCTTATTCCCCCAACTAGTTTGTTCCTGTGATAACGCGACACATGTGATGCAAAAGACGATTTATTGAAGAATGACTTTGAACATGACTGAAATGGACACTGAACATGAACACCTGTGTCAATATGAGCTTTAAGATGTTTTAGAAGAATGCTCAGGTCACTGCACTGTTGCTTACACAAGGGCACGTTGCATTTTACCACATCAGTAGAAACTGCAGTTTTTAGTAAATGCAGATGTTCTCTACTATTTCGATGATATCTTGTTATATGAGTATTAAATGCTGTATAGGTTGGAAACGTCTGTGAACAACTTGAAATACCACAAGGAAATTGAAAGTTATGAACATTTTTATGAATTCGAAAATGTTCCGAGTAGGTTTTAACACTGTGAGATGAAAAGTCGCACAGTGAGCAAGTATACATAATGCAAACAATTTCAACTAGTTCTAAGACATGGGGAGAGCTCAGGATGAACCCCTTATTAGGTTTCAAATTTTAAAATGTTACATCAAGACCTGAAAGGAATAAAATGAAAACATTAAGATTTTGACCTTTCACTATCAAAGCTTGATTTGACACTTCAAATATCTTGCAAACACTGAAGTAAAGACAAAGATTGCTGTGGGCTGGAACCCTTGCTTCTTAAATTGAGAAATTTTTAATTGAGAATGTTTATATTTTTATATTATCTTATTATTTCATTCAAAATTGTTCAGCAGGAGCAAAATATTACTTTGAGTGAAGAAAAATATTGAAAAAAAAAAAAAAAAAAAAAAATATTAGCTCTTAGGCAGCAGGCTACTCAAAACTTACTCACATGTAAATAATTTGATATGCATGTGATTGTTCGAAAGCATGTTAATATTTTGTGAACATTTTGTATTTTTCAAGCTTTTGACAATTTTTTGCGGGCTGGTTAAACAAACAGCCCAGGGGAATATTTGATGTATTGTTTTTTAGACACAGGCCTGATTATCTATTATTTGCTAAGGCAAAACAGCAATAATGTGAGGAAGGTATATTTTAACAAATTACAAACATCAGAAAACTCTCTTAACGTAACTCTTCATAGAATATAAATGTTTAGTTCTGTGCATTCAAGAATTTGAAGAAAGGTTCATGAAACATACCTGGATTGCCGGGGAGATTTTCAACCAACACCCTTTTCACTTGAAATGAGGTGATAAAAACCTGCAGGGTAAACAAAATGAAGTATACTAAGATAATAGTTATTATTTCAAACATATTGACAGTCCCCATGTGTTTGCAACTGTCCAATGTTAACAGTGAGATACTTTATCTGCTACATAAAAAGATAACTTGAAGATCTAAGTACACTTGACTGTGCCAAAATCCCCTTATGTTTGCTTTTAAAGCCTTATTAATACTCAGTGTTTGTTGTATTATATTATAATTGATACTATTTTTGTATAAATGCAACACACATGGGCTGGGTCACATCCAAAACAAAATATTGGAATTTAAAACATGACTTGCCTAAAGACCTGCAAAGCTTTAATAAGTGAAAACCAAGTAGGCCCAATAAAAAAACACCCCCCCCCTAAAAAAATAAATAAATAAATCCCAATAAAATGACGTCAAAACTCCACCACCACCACAACACAAGCATGCCCATTCCTCTAATCATGTACAATTTGTTTATTTAATTTCGCTGAATAAAAACGCCTTTTAGTTGATAAAGAAAGTATCTTTAAATTATCATAGTATAAAATTAGTGCCAAGACGAAGACCACAGTTACGCAGTCGTTTATCACCATTATGTTAGTGTGTATACACCATAGATCCAGTAGGTTATCCAACTTGAAAAATAAAGGTTGGTTCTGGGTGTGTTGAAAACTGCGAGGGGGTACATACAATGCGAGCGCAAATCCCCTATGCGTGGGGTCCGGGGCCCGCTCAACGGCCCCGGAAATTTTTTTGATCCTAGATGCTCTGTGGTGCATGGTGAATCCTGGCCACTTTCCTCAGACTTTTTTGAGGAAATATTTTTAAAGTTTTTAAGAACACAAAGTACAATACTGGTTTTCTAAACACTTACTTGCAGGCATGAGAATGGGTTATGTTATAAAAAACTGGAAAATATCGACCACTATTTTAATTATCCCAATCAAGCCGCAGGCATGTCCCTAGCGGAAAATGAGGCATGCTGGGGGTCCAGGGGCCGAGGCCCTCATGTAGAAAATTTTGACAATTTAGGTACTGAAAAGTAACATTTTCAATGTAATTTTTAGATCTGAATGTTCATATTTAACAGCAAAAATAAACACAATTGACACTTAAGAATCTTATCATTTAATATAATAAGGCAAACAAAAAAGGTGTTTTGTTCCCGGTTACCCGACCGACCCTAATTTTATGCCTCGACCCTAAACTTTTCATTCGGCTTTTTAAAAAAATTAAAAAAAAATTAAAAAAAATTAAAATAAAAAAATATTTAAAAAATTAAGGTATTATGGACTGTAGAGACACGGGAAGGAGAGCCGGTCCTCTAATTAATAAAGGACGAGGATTCGCCAAAAGACAATACACTAATTAGCAAGCAACAAATTCTACATGATGACGTTTTAAATATAAAACAATGATCTCCTGTACTGACTTTAATTCAAATCAATGCAACACCGCACATCGAATACAAAGAAAATAGCTAATATAAAATGCACACAGTCACTTTTTGCACATAAAGCTAAATGTCAAAAGGTCAGCGCAACACGAGGCTGGCGGCACACACAGACAT
The DNA here is from genome assembly GCA_037783415.1 of Leptasterias polaris. NCBI lineage: Eukaryota > Metazoa > Echinodermata > Asteroidea > Forcipulatida > Asteriidae > Leptasterias > Leptasterias polaris. The sequence continues at coordinate 510,109 of JAZGTN010000136.1, forward strand.
AAGTTTACAATTACCAAATGAAATGTCCTTACAAATCACAAGAGTTCTACGACCCTATCCCTTCCGAATAAATAGTGTTAGGAGCATGTACCCACAAAATGGAGAGAAATACGGACAACAAATATAAGGCGCTCCTTCAAGAAACGAAGCTTAAGAAAAAGAGAGCGAATGTCATGTGACATCCCCAAAAGTAAACTTTCTACAATATCAACAATGAGGGCGCACCTGGTCTCCCTACAGGACCAAATGTCAAACTTTGACCAAACTAACATGTTTTTTAACAAAATTGAACGAGAAAACCATAACACATCCAGACAAGTTTACTGATATCTGCATGATTTGGGTCTCATGATTTTGTGATCCACGGTCGTCGCGTCGTGTTTCTAAAGTACCCAGCGGAAAATACCCACTATGCAAAGTACTGCGCGCACGTGTCTACACGACAGTGCGCTATCTGCAGATTGCGCAAACTTATGATCATTAGGCAAATGAAGCTGCCGACTCTGCATAGCGCAAACTGAAAATTGCGCAAGAGTTTGTCCAATTCGTTGTGCAAATTAATTTATTGCGCTCATGGAACGAGGGATGCATCTGGTTACCAGACGATCACACCTGATGTCGATAAGACAAAATAATCAAAACCAGACTAAAATAGTTTGCCATGCAGCGGGGCGACTCAGCTGCGATAAGTACGTGCAACGAAGTACAATACAATGTATGTGAAGACGAGTCGCTCCACGCTGGAAACTTTATGACAGGCAGACAGGTAGGCCGCGAGAACGGCGTGAAACTTTGATTTTAATAGAAAGTACTGTGGTCTTTCTAGTTTCTAAACTATTTCTGTTGTAAATTTACAATGCCGAGTCAAAAAATGTAAACGTGGCGGCAACATTTTAAAGCTTGGCAGCGATTATAAAGCGTGGCGGTGCGCCACGGCTTTTCTATGGGTTGGAGAACACATAATTCCGAATAACACGAAAACACATAAATGTATGCCGCGAGCAAAATGTGTGGTATATGTAGCAATGACAGCTTTGCTTAGGCCTAACATGAAAAAAAACTGTCAATGCACCACAATAAATACAATAAATCCAATAAATACAAGTGTAAATTAAAGTGCAGATATTACACGAAATCTTCCAAAATATGACACTTACTTACCTGGGGAAAAAGCGATCACATTGCAAACAGAGCTCCCCGCGACGCTCGATGGTTGGTTCAGAGTGTGAAAGCGCAACAGTTTGTGTCAGCCTATAGGATCGGAGGGACATAAACTGTTTGACACCACATGGAGCTCTATGCTCTCTCACGCAAAACACCGATGCAACTTGCGCAAGAGCGTGTCTTGGCTTGTTGTACTCTGCAAAGAATTGTGGGATCGCTTTGCACCGCGCGCGCGGCGAATACAATAGTTTCAATGTTATTCTGCAGAAAAATGTTTAAAAAAACATCATGGTTGTTCAGCAGATCCGTCCTCGACACAATTGGATCCGTTCGTTTAATTTTTCTTCGATTTATTCTCTTATTGATTATTGTTATTTTTATTGATTGTGATTTGTTACTGTTATTGTTATACGGAACTACTATAATCCTTTATTCTTATGTCAGTAAAGGTCAATAGGCCTGTAAAGTATTGTCGTAGTGGTTGTTTTGTTTTGTATTATGATTGTTTGTTTGTGTGTTTGTTTATTTCAGTGTTGTGTGTGTTAGGCTTGCTCGTCCGTTGATTAACAGAAAATCAGATACGAATCATGCATGGCCTGACAGCATATCTGTATTTTTACCAAGCTGTTATACAAGATTCTGTAAATATACAAAACATTGAGTCAAATTACCTAAAATTTACTGATAAACATTGCTCATGTATTTTTACAAACAAATTAACAACGATTTGTGTAATCATTCTACAAGATTCTGTAAATATACAAAAATATTTAGTAAAATAACCTTAAACTTATGAAACACATTACTCATGTATTTTTACAAACAAATTAACAACGATTTGTGTAATCATTCTACAAGATTCTGTAAATATACAAAAATATTTAGTAAAATAACCTTAAACTTATGAAACACATTACTCATGTATTTTTACAAACAAATTAACAACGATTTGTGTAATCATTCTACAAGATTCTGTAAATATACAAAAATATTGAGTAAAATAACCTTAAACTTATGAAACACATTACTCATGTATTTTTACAAACAAATTAACAACGATTTGTGTAATCATTCTACAAGATTCTGTAAATATACAAAAATATTTAGTAAAATAACCTTAAACTTATGAAACACATTACTCATGTATTTTTACAAACAAATTAACAACGATTTGTGTAATCATTCTACAAGATTCTGTAAATATACAAAAATATTGAGTAAAATAACCTTAAACTTATGAAACACATTACTCATGTATTTTTACAAACAAATTAACAACGATTTGTGTAATCATTCTACAAGATTCTGTAAATATACAAAAATATTGAGTAAAATTACCTAAAACTTATGAAAAACATTGCTTATGTATTTTAACAAACAATTTTACAATGATTTATGTAATCATTCTACAAGATTCTGTAAATATACAGCAAATTGAGTAAAATAACCTAAAATTTACTGAGAAACAGTACTCATGTATTTTTACAAACAAATTTACAATGACTTCTGTAAATTTACAGAAATCATCCCTTTTTACAGTAAAAATGAAATACAAATGGATTTTGTATTTTTTTGTCTGTAAAAATACATTTTTTTTTTACAGTGTAGTGACTTTGACAATTTTGACAAGTTTGTTAACAGGATGGAAGGTGCAGGTTCGGTCCACACAGCTCATGGTATAATGTTGCAGGACCACAATGAAGAAGAAGTTGCAGCAACAAGACCATTTGAACTCCCTGAAGTTCCCAAGACAAAAAAGCGGAGCTATGTAGCCCGGGAAGAAGAAATGCCTCCATGTTATATGACCAAGCGAAAGGGGCCTGATATCAAGATCAAGACACAGACAGTTGCAGGTAGTCACATTGCTAGAAAACGTGCTAACAAAATCAACAGTCTATGGGTTTTGGCAAGGAACATTTCTTCAGGGAGTAGCCAAGAAGTACCTGGATGGAATGGTTTCATTTCAGAAACTGGAGAGCCACCTTCAACTTTGACATGCCTTGACTATTATCCCGTTATCAATCATCCCATAACAGAGTACTGCACGATTCAAGAATGCCTGCGTGTGTCTGCCGAAGCCACTAAAGAAGTAGGACAGGAATGGGTGATTACAACGTTTGACTTGGGAGTGTGTATGAAAGCATTTCGATTGGTGTGGACCAAACCTGGGTATGAAAAGCACATTATAATCATTGGTTCGTTCCACCTAATCTGTGCTTACCTGAAGATGGTGGGGAAAAAGATGGCTGATACTGGTTTTCAGGAGGTGCTGTTGGAAGCAGAGATGACAACATCTGGCTCAATGAAAGGGATCATCGGAGGCACAAATTATGCTAGGGCAATGTTTTGTCTTAAAGCTATTGTTGAGGCGCTTGAAAGGCTACTCCTTCAGAGATTTATATCCGAGAACCATGCGAACAACAATATAGAGGGTGTCAGCTCAGCCAAGCTAAGGCAATTGGCGGAATCACGATGCAAAGAGCACCTTGACCTTGTCATAGATGACCCAGGCTTGATGGGCTTCCTTGAAGCTTATAAATCATTCAAAGACAACATTCGGGAAGGAAAACTTGGAAAGACGACCTAGCTGTGGATGTCATACATGGACCCATACATGGACCATGTTTGGCTGGTACTTAGGTTCATCTTCAGCATGAAAACGAATGATTTTGAGCTCTATCATGCTTGTACGTTTGAGATGCGTGGCTTATTTTTTTCATTTAATGGTCATAATTATGCACGCTACCTCACATACTTCAGTGCCTTCCTTGCAAACCTAGATGAGAGTCACCCAGGAGCTTCTGACCTCCTTCGTGCAGGTGCACTTAGTGTAGCTCGGTCCTTTGTACCTGGAAATCGATGTGCAGTTGACAAGACTATCGAAGAGACTTTCATGAAGCACTCCAAGACACGTGGTGGTATATCCGGTTTAGAAAGAAACATAGGAACTTATCAACGATGGGTGAGGAGCACGCACGAGAGGACTAGGTTTATGCAGGCAGCACTCACTATGACCGATATGCTGGACTCTGATGCACCCCACCACATTGTCCATAATGATTGTAAGCCATCCAACGTAAGAGTGTCTGAACGTGCAGTAAAAAGAACTATATACCTTTGGAAGTCTGTTGAATCCATTCGATTGTGATGACCCATTGTTACGTTCCGTTACATCTGGTGCAGCAATTGCCGACGAAATTACTGATAGTATGCTAGGTGCTGAGAAGATTGGAAACGCTGCAGCTGATGCACTTGTGGTTTCCCGGTTTGTTGACAAAGATGGTGACATATTTGAACCAATCAAGAGAATCAAGATCATGGGAGTACAGAAGAAGACAGTTGTGCTCAAAACATCAGCAAACAAACTGGTTGAAATGAAGCAACAGGGAAGTGTTGCATTGCAGCTGCTTGCTAAATGTGAAGGAGAGGAGACATTGCGGAGGTTCATGAAATACCCCTTACTGCCTATACCACCTTCGCTTGGGACTCCGGATGGCTTCTTGGCGAAGACAAATAAGAGCACTGGGATGAACTACATCACTAAAAATATATTCTCTGAAGAAGTGTTGAATGCATCTGATGAAGTGATGTATGTTGAGGATGGAAATGCTCTTTTCTACTGTATTAAAACACAGAAGACATTTGCAGACATCAGTCGAGCATTGTTTTCCATGGCCACATCGGGTAAGCGGGACAATGTTATTTTCAGCACAGACAGCTATGAGCCACAATCAATCAAGTCCCAAGAACGGTTGCGTCGAGGTGCAGGGGAAAGACGTATCATCAAAGGGAGCAGCACCCGCTGTCCTGAAAGCTGGTCGTCATTCTTGGAAAACGATGGTAATAAAGTCCAGTTGATCGATCTCCTTCAGAAGTGTTGGACAGAATCAACTTCAGCCAAGAATGTTATCCTTGTCAATGCAGGTAAAGCATTTCAGATGAAATCAGGTACTTCGTCAGAGATCCTTGAATTGTATTCCACCCAAGAGGAAACGGACACACGGGTTGTCCTGTACTGTTTGCATGCTGCAAGAACTGGGTACAAAACAGTGGTTGTCCATAGTCCAGACAGTGACGTATTTTTTATACTCTTGCACTTTGCTGCTACCATTGGGATAACGGTGTTGTTTGAAACAGGAAACGGCAACAAGAGGCGCCTCCTTAACATCACTACTTTAGCTGCTGATCTATCACCAAAAAGGTGCAATGCCCTGCTGGGATTGCATGCTTTCACCAGGTGCGACAGCACAAGCTGCTTCAAATCAAAGGTAAGCTCAACCCCATTAAGCTCATTGAATCTAACCCTAGATTTGAGGATACCTTTGTCGAGGTTGGTGAACAGTGGGAGGTTTCGGCTGATCTTAAAAGGGCCTGGAGGAATTCACATGCAGAATGTACTCCAACAAGAAAAAACGAGCCACAGACATTAATCAACTGCGCTGGGATCTGATCCAAAAGAAGTCAGAGGGGAAGGTGTCAGTGAAAAAGAACATCGACCTAGCAAAGCTCCCACCATGCAGAGCTAGTTTGGAGCAGCACTGCAGACGGGCCAACTTGTTGATAGTTGGCATCTGGAAGAGGGCTGCAGAGAATTGTTCAGCCGTTCCTCGCCCTTGGTGCAATCATGGATGGGCTCTTGAAGGCGACACAGTTGTGCCAAAGTGGTACGAAGGTGATGCCTTGCCACAGCAGCTGATCGATTCATTGTCAAGAGTCATAGATGACGAGTCCGACGACGACTTTGACAAAGAAGACGAGAGTGAGTGCGAAGATGTCGGAGGCAGTGACAGTGATAGCGACGACGAACTCTATGATGTTATAAACTTGTGAGGCAGAGGTGTGTTGAAATTCTCTTCTGATTTGTCACCAGATAAGCCAACAAATTAAGTAAAAGGTTTAAATGGTTTAATTGCGGCCAATGCGGTTCTTCCACAGAATAATTACCAATTTTCTTTCACTGGACGACGCGCGGCTTTACGTCCGACGAAAATAAATTAGTTCGGCAAACAATGCTTTATAACTTCCTTGCGTTCCATTTTTTTTCTGTTTAACGTGGCTATTATTATTGAGCAATAAATTACAAATCTTTCCATATAGGTTTTGTTTAGCCCTCCGGGTGTTCCACGGAGCTCAAAAATCCAATGGATCTAATACCGGGGTGGTAGACAGAGACAGACGGTAGACCGTCCGGATACACACCCAACATGCGTGTGTGTATCGTAGGACGCCCTGTAGTAATTCAGGGCGTCCTTGAAATCGAGGCAAATCTTTTACACCTACGCAGGGGGGGGGGCGGAAGGGGTGTTGCACAATCATTTGCGATCGCCGTTTGGGTACACTCCATTTTAAAAATAGGTAATGACCATTAAAAAACAAAAACAAATCCATGTATACCGTTAAAATTCTCTCTTTATCAGCACTGAAAACATAACAGTGTATATCGTAAGAGTATTTTCAATTGTTGAGATGCTTAATTTTAAATAAAGTGCGTAAAAATATTAGCGAAAATTTTCCGTTGGTTTATTGCAGCGGCTAACGTGTATGAATGGGTCCAGGTGGGAATTTCGTTACAAATGGTCTCCCCTAAAATGGCTACAAATATCGACATAATGTGAATTTTTTTTTCGTTCATCCTCTGATTTTTTTCCATTAACGTAATATTTAGGAATAGATCTTTCATTCCTGAAAGTTTAATCAAAATCCCTCGGTACATCCTCTAGATATTTGACGATTTGTAAAAGTTTTTTTGGAGAGAATGGATCCCGCCAATACTTAGTTTGCGTTCAAACGATCTCTGTTGACGGACGGGAACATTTGCCGCAGGTAATTGTAATTTTGAGGCAACATACACATCTAAAACAGATATGTTATACATGTCGTTTAGGTTAAATATATGTTGTTTATTAAATAGTTAATTTACTGAAGTAAAGATGAATTTTAGCTAACCTGTGTATGGCTTCTTCTTTTTTACTGCTGTATGATATTTTTTGCTTCCCCTTTAAAAATAAAATGACTGTTGATTCTAAATTTTGGATTTATTGGGTGGGAGGGGTTGGATTTTTATGGGAGGGAGCTGAATTTTTTTAATGAGACATTTGCTCAATGAATACTTTAGTGCATTTTTTTAATTGCAATTAGCCAGGGTACAGAATCAGTGAATAAAGCTGCATGTACATGTACTTTCTGAAATGTTGTAAAAGTAGGCCTTTGCAAATTGAGGGACTGTGGTGCATTGGCGAAATTTGAGTTCCTACAATAGCAGTAGGTATCTCAGTAAAAAAATATTTTTCTTTAGATGACACTGATGTTCTTGTTGTCAAGCCATTAAAGGCACTGAACACGTTTGGTAATTATGAAAGACCAGTATTGTCACATGTACATTGTAGTGCATCCCAACATATGCAAAAATAACGAACCTGTGAAAATTTGGGCTCAATATTGGTCATCGAAGTTGCAATAAAATAATGAAAGAAAAAACACCCGTGTTGCACAATTTGTGTGCTTTCAGATGCAATAGAAGTGTTTTATTATTTTAGAAATTACCTCTTTCAGAGAGAGTTGTTTCTCACAATGTTTTATACTATCAACAGCTCTCCGTTGCTCGTTACCAAGTAAGTTTTTATGCTAATAAATATTTTGCGTAATTACCAAACGTGTACAGTGCCTTTAAATGCTAGCCATTCGTACTATAGTATCCATCACTCAAACCATCCGTATTATAGTATCTATTACTCAACAGTTAAATTTAAATTTATGGTTTTAAATTGATATAGCAATATTTATTTAAATTGTTGCTTATAATACTTACATGTGTTATTATTCCCTGTACAGTTATTGTGGAAGTTTCAATGCCGGAATGGATGGAGGATATTTGTACGAGTGCAGGTTCCGGTGGGTCCACCAGCTTGTTGGCCATTGTCAAGATGCCATCACTTATGAGCTGTTTTAGTGCAGGACAGGGTCGAACATGAGTGCTTTTACTAGCCATGATGATGTCACTGCCTCCTTTGTTGAAGTTACAGAGCAAGATTACTTGACCCACATGATATGGCTCACAGACATTATCATACGCCACACATTTTATGGCACAAGTGTGGTCGGCCAGGCTTAGCTCGTGAGCTTTATCCGTTTGTTTTTTCTTGACAATCTGAGCTCTTAAGGCTCTAGGATAGGGATTCTGCTTCTTGGTGTTTTCTTTGACATTCTTGATGGTGTCCATTTTGGTCTGTAGACATAAGAAGTTAAAAGCAAATGACCTGATTAGTTTTAAATTGAACAACTAATGTTTTGACGTTTGCTAGACTATATATTTACTATGGTGTTCTATATCTGCGATCTCGCATCTCGCCTTATCGAACGTCGCTTTAGTTTTTCAATCTTGCTTCTCGTGTTATCGAATCTCGCCTTAGTTTTTCAATCTCGCATGAGTTTTTCAATGTTGCATTAGTTTTTCTGGGAACAAGACTAACATTCATAGCATCTGTCGTCATGCGTTGGGATGACAACAAACAAGTAAGTAGTGCGTAACGTCCCGTTGGTGTCTAGGACATGTGGTGTGGTAGCCCGCCCCCGGTGGATGACGACAGATGCCATCAATGTTAGTCTGGTTCCCAGAAAAACCAAGGCGAGATTGAAAAACTAAGGCGAGATTGAAAAACTAAGGCGAGATTGAAAAACTAAGGCGAGATTGAAAAACTAAGGCAAGTTTGAAAAATTAAGGCGAGATGGCAGATACAGAACACCATAATTTACACGTATTCTTTGTCTAAATGTTTAAATGCTTTGCTAGTAGGCGACACATTGAATACACTACATACGATAAATGTTTTGTGGAGATATGTAATATAATAATTTAAATGTGTTTTGGTACACACATCCATACATAAAATGTAAGACTCTAACGCCCGTTTCAGACATGCGCTCTAGAGTCGTGCCAAACGAAATAGATTAGGAGCGACTCTAGGTGGACCCAATTAAATTTTGTTTTCAGACAGGCGAACTTAACAAAACATTTAAATACGGTTCGGCTCATGACAAGATCGATGTCTGAAACCAAGGCGCTCCAGAAACGTTCCGAACGACTGCAGCAGTCGATCTTTCGACTTCTAGCGCTCCCAGTTGCTCCTAACTGTTTCAGACGTCGAACTTTTCATGTTACTTTTGGTTCGGGGCGACTCTAGAGTGCCTGTCTGAAGTGGGTGTAAGATGTTCATTCTGTATATAACATGGAATTCTGTTGTTAAAGGCACTCGACACGTTTGGTAATTGTCAAAGACCAGTATTCTCACTTGGTGTATCCCAACATCTGCATAAAATAACAAACCTGTGAAAATTTGGGCTCAATCGGTCACCGAAGTTGCAAGAAAATAATGAAAGAAAAAACACCCTTGTTGCACAAATGTGTGTGCTTTCAGATAGAAATAATAAAAGGCTTCGTGGAAGTCTTTTAATAATTTAGTCTTTTAATATTTTATTACCTCTTTGTAAAAAACTACGTTACTTCAGAGAGAGTCGTTTCTCACAATGTTTTATACTATCAACAGCTCTCTGTTGCTTGTTAGCAAGTAAGTTTTTATGGTAATATATATTTTGAGTAATTACCAAACGTGTCCAGTGCCTTTAAGATGAAGAATGAAATACTTCAGAATTTTTGGACAAAGGGATTGGTATTTGTACTTAGAAGCTCTGAAGTCAGATAGGCAGATGCCCGCACAGTTTCCTGACTTTGTTGAGCATGTAATGTGCCCTCCGATCATCGGGTCACCGTGTTCAAGTTGTTATTGAACAGTTCGGCTGATCACTTAGTTTTTGTAAGCATACTTACATATGCTGTGCGTGCGCTGAATTGAGGAGACAACCTGAAGGTAGTGATCTGCTATGATGGTAGCAAAAATTTGATGAGACTGATGAATGGTGTTTTTTACCGGTTTATATAGTTTCTGAGGGAATTATGTCCGAATTTCTTGGAGCCAATCATAGTCTGGATTGTCGACAGATGTAGCTTAGTGCAGTTTGGCAGGAGTTTAACGTTTTGACCAATCAGAACCTGGCAGAACAATCTGCCTAGTAACAGTAAAGTTGGTGTTTGATGTAATGTTGTTGTTTCTTTCGAGCTGAAAATGCTTCAAAATCGAGGAAGTAAACAAAGTTGACTTGAAAAAATGGTTATGGAAGTGGACAACAATTGTTTCATGACGTCACGATGACGAGATATTTTTTTCATTTGACAAAATGTAAGCTCAATATTCATAGGTTTGTAAAAGTAAACACGAAAATGATTAAAGGAGCTCTATACTTCTAGTTTTAGGCCATGGAATGAATCCCTACTCACTGTGAATAAAGATGTATATAATACAATTTACCTGTAGAAGTTTCAGCCTCATTAGTCGTCAGGTTTTTCAGAAAAAAGTGAAAATTACACGGAAGTTTTTCAGGAAAGTTGTGTAAATCCGTTGCAGATTACAATTATTGGCATGGCGCCCTCTTGCAGCGAGAGACTCATGATTCGTGAACCGGCGATTCTTACTTGTGTATGAATTCGAAAGTTGACCCCTCGACTGCGCCCGTCTAAAAATAGAGATCGGGTTCGCGGTCATGAAAGGTCACTTGCCATCGCCCAGCGACCACCGTGTCGCGCGCTGTGTGCTAATAATAGCTTTATAAATGTTTGCGGTTTTTGAACTGTACATACGGGTCTGGTCATCGTGTAATGTTTGTACATGATATGTACGTACTTGCAACGAAGCTGGGTTCGGATGTTTGACTATTGCTATGAACTACACACCGGCATAGCTAGCTGTGTGTAAAGATTACTGGTGTTTACTCCGTGATTTATAATTACACATGCTTGGCGCTTCACGTAATAAGCCTAATGCATTCAAACAAATCTTTCAATAGTTGTACAGGACGTGTTATACACTTTATGCTGGAGGGTGGTTTTGTGGGCTGGAGTAATTACTTTTGTTCGGTTTTCAAATCACTTCTGTAACAGTCAGTGTATGTAGGGGTCAGAAAAGTACTTCCTTTTATTTGCATGACCGCCACGGTTTTCCATAAACAATGAGCTTGTGTAATAATACTATATCGGTAGGCTTGTATTATGGAGTAGAATGTAATGTTTTATTACTGACAACATGACGTGACTGAATCTTACAAGATACAGTTAAACAAGTACATGGAATGACCTAGTGAGGTCACAGTGTATCAATGCGCTGTGCACATAAAGTAGTACCTTCACATCCTCCCTTTTCGAGGAATTAATACAATAGAATAACTTGCTCAATGAAGGAATATTTCGGCATATTAAAATCAACACAAATTGGGAACACTGGTATAAAATACTTCAATATGCGAGATTCAGTGATATAATTTTTGTCACTTATATGCAAGAACGGTAAACATGCTTTTGAGTTGTTTGGGGATGAGTGGACTCCAGATTTTTACAACATGCAATATAAAACAGTTTCTAACTACTGTTCAACAACAATTAAAAGTGATAAACATCAACAGTAGTAACTTTGTTTGTCAACAGAATAACAGTGATAACATCAATAGTAATATCTGAGTTTTGCAATGTCTTTCTGAAATGTCACAGTTTCAGACTTCCTTCCTTAGGATTAGATAAGCCGTTTTGGCTTTATCGCAGCACGACCGGTGCGTGTATGATAAGTTTGATCAGAGTTGTTGTTTATTTTCTCCGAGTTGTTTTGTCCATGGGAAAGTTTGTTTTCCTGCTGTTTGGGAGTGGGTGTTGGTTGAGGAAGCTCAACTGGGGGTGTGTCGGCGAAGCGGACTTGTTTCTTCTCCGTTTCGCGTGGGCGTAATTGTCTCCTGTTACGCCGTAGTGATTGTCCGATGGGTGTTTCGACCATGTACGATCGTGGCTCTGTACATTTGTCTCTCACGACAGCGGGTAACCAATTGCCAGACTGTTGATCTAATTGTACACTGACACGCTGGCCTACAGTGAGAGGGGGTAGGGCACGTACACCATGCCTGTCATGGTTATCTTTCTGACTAGTCTGACGAGCAACAAGGCGTTGATGGATCTCTCCCTTTTGGGGTACCGTGTTGCGGATTTTGATAGGAAGGTTGCTCCTAAGTTTGCGTCCATATAGTAGTTCCGCTGGTGAGGGAATAACGTTGTCCACCGGAGTGGTGCGTAGGCAAAGCAGAGCGAGATCTATGTCCATGTCGGACTGTTGGGCTTTTGTCATTGTAGCTTTGACAGTTTGGATGGCTCTCTCGATAAAACCATTGCTTTGCGGATATCTGGGGCTTGATGTCACGTGGTCAAATTCCCAGTCACGAGCGAATTTGCGATATTCAGGACACGTTTTCAAAAATTCATTTAGGGAAAATGTATTATTGTAACAAAACACAAACATCACATAACGAAGCAACAATGTTTCATTATACCTACAAAAACTATGACATAATTTTCTGTGTTCAAAATAAAGAAATATAAGACCAAAAACAAAGCATCCGTGTGCAGAAATAAGTGTCTCCGGAAAAGTCATTTGCTTATGATAGTTAACGGAATTGGGCAGAAGAATTTTACTCATAGAATGTTAGCTACACTATTGATCTAGTCTTTCACTGTATTCTTTATTTCTAAGGATTCTCGAAACAGTCAAGAATACTTTAAGAATTCGTCTTCGTCAGCGCATGGAGGTAGGAATCTATTCCTACCTACATGGTCAGCGTTTATACCGTTCAGAATCGAAATGGCCGCCATATTTCGTTTGTAAATGAGAGCCCTTACTTGATTGGTAAAACCGTGAACCAAACTGAGTGTGCTATGTTGCTATGTAACCAATCAGCTGCTGCGTAAGGAAACGTATGGCTCCTTACTTACTACACAGAACTGAATGCGGTTTTGGGTAAACATTGAGGTGCCCGACTATCTTGTGAGAACACTCACGATGCAGTATATATACACGAGTCATTGCTATTATAACAAAATTTCATCAAGGTTTCGTTTGTTGTGTTTGAAAAACTTTTACACTTGTCCTCTAGATTACTGAGAAGGAAAAACCAACAAAGATTGCATTTTTGGTCTTACAAACTGTTCACTGTGGCTTCCTCACGTTTGGCTCTCCAAATGCAAGTTGGTGCATTCGTCTAAAGAAAGAGGCCTAATCCCGCAAGCCCACTATAAACAAATATAATACAACAAAATAAACAAATATTTTTAAGCATAATTCCATTCCTCTGATATAAGTAGATAATATTGTTTTACCCTTCTCTCTAGGGAACCTATGATCAGTTAACCAATTTTAATAAATGTTTACCACCATAATGACAACACTTTCACATTTGTTTTCTTGTTTTATGGAAACATTCATTTATTTTAAGTTTCTTCTTTCAGCTGCATGAATTTCTCACACACATACCCACATTTACATGTACACTAGTACAAATTAATTATATTAAACATTTAAATATTAATGCTAAGTATAATTAAAAGCAACTAAAGGACGCCCAGGCAATTAGTAGACTGGTATAAAGCATCAATGTTGAAATATTTGTTGTATGTTCCCTCTTATCTCTGGAGTGGATCCATTTGCAATACAGCATTTGGCACACTTTGTCGTGAGTATTGCTTAAAATAAGTTTACTATTGATACTAAACGGAAGCCACAGAAAGCAATGAACATGGCTTTTTCTTTATCTTAAGTCCACAATGAACATTGGTTTTTCTTTATCTTACAAAGTCATTATACAGAATTGAAAACTTTATGAAGTTCACACTGGAACCTTTTTTTTCTGTGAAATATGAATTCATAATCAAGAAAACTATCTGAAACTCTTAAAACAAATGCACTATATTACTGATTTCGGTTGTTAGAACCCAAAATAACGACAATGTATTTACGTGCTGACAACTGAGCATACTTTTCACTATTTTCTCCTGACTCACACAACGGATTGAGCAAAAATGTTCACAGATTTGTTTTTTCAAGTATACAGTTGATCACACAAAACATCAATATTGTCTGCAACTATTTTTTATAGGCTGTACAATCCTCTATAACACCTAATAAACAAACAATTAGGCAATTACCTAGCAGTACTTTGTTACAACAACAACATAAATAATAAATGACCGAAAAAAGTTGGGTCTTAGATTGTTTTGGTTTTTTTCTATGTAAAGGCTTATTTATAGGCAAAATTATACAGAAAGATTCTATAAAATCACATGTGAAAGTTTCAGCTGAATACAGTGTCTAAAATGCTGGTAAAACAGCCAAAAGGTGTACATAAAAGCAATGATGAATGTTTGGTAAACTTTTTGGGCGCACTTGTATTTCATGCATTTCTGATAAAGGAAATGTTTTACTATCTCTGGACTAAAAAAAAAGGTTTTTGGCTCTTGTTGTAATGACAAAATTCAGCATGATCACACCAACACAAAACGAATAAAAAGCAGCCAAAGGATTGTGTTTACAACAAACGTATTGGCTACAGTGTCGTTACTGTCAACTCGCCCACTCCAAAGTTGCCCACTACAAAGTCGCCCCCCTATTAAGACGCATTGTTTTTGTGTACAACGTTTTTGGGACCTTAGTTTTTTCACCTGTCTCGTTAAATTTAGTTTTTGCCATGATGCCCCCTAATTCAGACAAAAATGCCGTGGTGCCCTTTTCACATAATTGCTATCTCTGCCTCCTCCTCATTGGCTTGGCATAGTATACATCCCTTTTTTCAATTGCGTTGTATGTTCTGACATGAATATTGGCCAAATTCATGAAACGAGAAACGAGTTCAACTTACCAGTTAACTAGTTTACATTTAATACTAATAGAGCTGAAATTAACAGAAATAAAAATGTGTGCACCTACCACTTTTTTGTTGGTGATTCAAATGGTGCAACTCCAGAAATAACAGAACTACAGAAGATGCACAAAATAAATAAAAATAGTTGAAGTAATGAATCTGTACATGTCTAAAATTAACACGTACACATCATACATGGTACTTCTTGTTGAATGCACGTTAACTTCATGTTAAGTTAATAAAATGCACGTAAACTTCATGTTAAGTTAATAAACACAAACAAGAATTGGAAATTGCATCCTTTCAAACAAACTGCAAAGTCATCTGGATCTACGTACGGCGGGACTACAGATATACTGTAATTGATGGACAGCTGGTAATGGTTACATCTGTACGTACATGTATCATTGTATGTTCTCATAAAACATTTTTTTAAATCAATAAATTATAGGTGCTTGGCTGTTGGCCAACAACTCGCCTTTTTAAAAGATTTTAATTGGTACCATAAACTTACACATTGGAAGATTCTGAAATGTCCCCCTTCAACATTTTCTGGTCCAACTCCACGATGGTGTTGACGTAACCGGTGGCTCAAAAGGGGGGTAGCAGTGGCACTTATGATTGGACAGCAGATCTATAAAAGTTAAAAATATTTTTGTTTGTGTTAAATTTAATCAAGAAGTAGACCTAATGAAGAATATATATCAATAAAAATAAATAAAAATACATGGCAGCATTATGATTATGTGATTGTTTTACTGTTAAAAAGTATGAATACTTAGAGAGCCTTTTCATTCAATCAAATGGCACACTTTGACACTATCAAAATAGGCCCACGATTTCTGGCAAACCAAAATGCCTCCTACAGAACAGAGTGGTCACATTGGTATTAAAATAATCAAGATTTATATAAAGAAAACTCACTTGTGTGTGCATATCTAGCAGCAATCTCGCCAGCAGCCGATTTCACGAAACTTTACGCAACTGCGTAAGTCCACTTGCGCAACGTTTAGTGCGTAAGTTGCGCCACAAAGTTATGATCGATTTCACGAAAGTTACGCCACGTTTAAAAGTGGCGCAAGTCTGAAAGTTACGCCACAAAAATGGCGCAACTTACGCACTCGATTTTGACTGCGTAAGTCTGCAAATGTGTCGTAAAAATGGCGCTGATGTTGCTCGCCGAACGAGAACATCGCAAAGCTCTTCGTCGTGAAAGATTATTTCGCGACAGAAGCAATCCCTTGGATTCCCTTGAAGATCATGAAATCAGAAGGCGTTATAGATTCACCAGAGAAGGAATTTTCAGACTTGTTGAAGAGTTGCGTCCGAATTTAGAACCAAGAACTAGGGTAATTATCAGCATGATTAAGTTAACTGCATGTTATGTAATAGTAATAATAATATTTATGTAATAGTAATAATAATATTAACGAAAGGCTTATGGTACGAACCGTTAGTTTGTGACCCCCACCTCTCGTGTATTCCATGCATGCACTACACTACAAAGAATATTCACTCCATTCCTGAACAGCGCCCTCATACTCCTTTTTGTTAGTCATCTATCAACCAGTGTAGTCGCCCCCCCGCCCCCCACCCCCCACCAATTTTTTATACACACTGAAATTGCCATTTAGAAAAAAGGTTCCTCTTTTTCATTAAAGGAATTTTATTATTTTTTTGCTCCAAATTGTAGCCAAAATATAAATAAACAAAAATCCCAAAAGACAATCATTAAAATTATTAATTCCGTGTGTAAAAAAAATTGCAAGCCACAAAGTTATAAATTATAAATAGACACATTAATGTAGAGACACTTCCAAGCTGTATTAGTTTCTAAATAATTTATTGAATAACAATTAAATTGATTGCAATCTTTGCAATATAATACATATTTAAATAAATTGATTGCAATCTTTGCAATATAATACATACTTCATAAGGGATTTGGAATTACTCAAATTTACGAAAAATTTTGAAAATAAAAAAATATTGAAAGAAACTTCTTAAAGGGTGTGTACAACATTGGTAAGATTGAAAATATAAATGTTGACAGGATGGTGAAAAACTTCCCTTGAAATGCCATAGTTTTTAGGAAATGGGTAAAACAGTAGTCTTTATAATGGGTTTGTTCACTGTTTTCTCATAAGTAGGCCTATACATTGTTTTGAAGGAAAAATACAGGATTGGTACCTATCATAAACGTGTTTACATTCTGAATGATGTGCTTGATTTTGACTATTTTCTCCTGATTCGACAGATTGACCAAGTTTAACACCTTTCTAAGGTATAAATTCATGCACAAAGAAAGAAATCTTCATAGTCATCAATCCTATATTTTACCTTCAAGTATCAAACAGCATTAAACTACATGTGCTTTTCACTTTTGCTTTATACCCTTTAATATTTTTGTAAAATTTGGCATTAAATCTACTTCCACTCTAGAATATATTATTAAATTTCTCCCTGTTTTTGTATGTTACATTTATTTTTTTTTTTAACTGTTCAATTTCAGCGCAGCAATCCCATCCCTCCATGCCATCAGATATTGGCTGCTCTTCGTTTCTATGCAACTGGTTCTTTCTACACAGTCCAAGGAGATTTGCATGGCATTTCTAGCCCCTCGGTTTGCCGAATTGTTCACCGTGTATCCAGAGCACTGGCTGATAAAGTGAACGAGAAAGTAAGATTCCCAACAAGTGCAAGGGATGTTGCTCTAGCAAAACATCATTTTTATGAGAAAGCTGGTTTTCCAGGTAGGTTTAATAAAATGAAATTTGTATTGAAAATAACCCTTAATCTCATCAACTCCATTCAGAAATTCTGGAAATGCGAATGGAAAAAGAAGACGAGTTTCATCACAAGCTTCCAATAATTATATTCACCATAGAATCATATGTTGTTTTTTCTCTCTCATAATAAATGTAGGCATTGTGGGTGCAATTGACTGCACACATGTGCGCCTGTACGGGTCACCCATGGGAGAGGAGGAGTATACCTTTGTTAACAGGAAGGGCTATCACAGCCTCAACATCCAGGCCATCTGTAACGCCTCCTACAGGATAACAAATGTTGTGGCACGCTGGCCTGGCAGCACACATGATAGTGCTATCCTTCAAGCAAGTGTGATTGGAGATATGTTTGAAAATGGAAGGTATGCTACATAATTACAGTTGCGAGGACACAGAATCATAAGGAGAGCTCAAAGGTCAAATCAATTTTAGTGTTACACTTTTTCCAATAGACAGAATTCTAGTGAAAGTAGGAAAATATGACATAACTCATGTTAAATGGTGTAAACTGTCATTTTCCTTTTTCATAGTGAAATTTGAATCATATATCATGTCGAATCATAATACATTCCTACAAAAAATACTGTTTCGATCGAGTATCATCAAAATTCAGAAATGAACTTTAAAATTGATGTACCAAAATGTTCAGACCCATGTACTGATATGTGATGTCATTAGACATTTTTGTTTGATGTTGACAAAAGTTACCAAAGGAAGGGTAACAAACAAACAATGGCAGTTTACATCATTTTTACATGAGGTTAAAAACTTACATTTGTATTCCCCAACATCCATAAGGATACTTTTGGTGGGAGAAATTGTGTCACAAAACTGATTCAACCTTTGAGACCCTCATCAAACGAAATTGAAAAAGTTGGTTCCAGAGATGAGACATTTCAGACTTTAATCTGAAGTTTTGTTTGTTTTTAGTTTTTTGTTTAAATCTGCCAGATATTTTAAAGTCTGCCTGGCGAACAACAAATGATGTAAGTTTCTTCAGATATAAAGAAATCGTGCTCTTTGATCTACCTCTGAGGATACTGTTCCCAAAGCTCATTGGGGTCTGTAACTCAAAGGGTTCATCAAAAGGTGGAAATGTCATCTTGTGAACAAATTTCAGGTGGTTTTTTTGGCAGCAATGACTCTCATCCATGTTTTTCACTTGATTACAGACTCAATGGCACACTTATAGGGGATACTGGGTATGCCCTTCGACCATGGTTGATGACTCCCATCCCACACCCTGCATCAAGAGCGGAAAGGCGTTACAACTCCAGTTTATCCCGTACAAGGGTGACAATTGAGCAAGTATTTGGGCAGTTGAAGAGAAGATTTCCCTGCTTATCTATCGGTTTGAGGGTGCGCCCAGTTAGAGCCACTACTATAGTGCTTGCCTGCACAGCTCTTCACAACATGGCCAAGGATTATGGAGAACCTGATGTAGAAGATGACGATGAGGAGCATAATGATGATGATGAGGTTGAAGTGCCCCCTTATGTGGGTGGACTTCATGATGGTCAACTCCACCGAAACCAAATCATCAACCAGCATTTCAACCGTGCTTAGATTACATTTTCATGAAATTGATAAGTTGTATTTTCATGAAATTGATAAGTTGTATTTTCATGAAATTGATAAGTTGTGGAGAAGGTTCAAAAGAAGTGTTTTGTTGTTTTTATGTTCTTCTTGTAATTTGTGTTGCTCATTAGTGATTATTGAAAAGCGCAATATGCAATGAGGAAGAAATACTTTATACAAGTTTTTACTGACAAGGAATGTGCAAATGTTAATTGCTCTAATTCTCAGATTCTTGAACAACAGTAATCCCTTGTTGGTTGCAATTTAGAGCAATTAACATTTGCAAGTTAGCACTTAAGGTGGCAATGTTTCGGTTGATGCTTCTTGTTTCCAGGAGTTGCTCCCGTTCAACCTCAAGGCGATCTTGTTCAACCTGTAATCGGGCTCTTTCTATGTCATAGATTGAGCCCATTACAGGTCGCCTTGAAGTTGATGCAGGAGCTTCTGCTGGATTACAAGAAGCACCAACATCCTCATCTTCCTCCCCATCATCTTCCTCCCCATCATCGTCATCATCGTCATCACCATCGTCATCACCATCATCGACGCCTTCACATTCTCCTGCTTGTGTTGGTGTCACAGATGCTGCATTATTGAAAAAGGAAAGGAAATAAGTTCCATAATTAAGAATAAGTGCTGAGCACCATTGGTTTGCGTTGAGATTGTGATTGTCAGTCTTGAAATTACACCAAATCCACAGATGCATTACTCTTTTCGGGAGGAGAAAGATGATGCTTTGCTCCACACAAAAGGTATTGTCAGGAGTAAAACACTTGCTCCATACACAAATTGTCAAAAACTTAACCTTTTTTGTAATGCTGATACAACTTCCTGTATTGCACTATTTTAAGCTGCCTGTCAAGTTTGTTTGAAAACAATTTCTTTATCACGCGAACGCTTGTGAAATACCAAAAAAAATATAGCGCATCTGTATCCTACATGTACATCCAAGTCAGTCTTTGGCTGCAATCAATTTGGGATGCAGGCACGTCCATATTCTACTTGCGCTTGTGTAATAATTAATACAATATGATGTACCCGCAACTATTTTTAAAGTTAATATCTCAATTCACTAAGGAGTTTATAGTTTAAACCAAAATAAAAGCATTAACCTCTACTTCAACTTACACTTACAGTTCAATCCTGTGGGAACTGACTCCCCCTCCCCCCTGGCGACAACACCATCTTTGGACGAGGGTGCAAGTTGATCAAGCACCCTGTCTAGAAGCTTATTGGCCTTCGGCCTCTCTCCTCCTCCTGAAACACAACCAAACAAGAATATTAGAGACCAAGTGTACAGAAAGTTTAAGTCATTTAAGTAGCTTTGATTTTTAGACAGTGCACAAACAGTGCACAACCCTACTGTAAAACATGTCCAAAACTTAACAGATTGTTTATATTTGTAGAAGAACAAAAGTGAACATATTTATTAATCGCGTGCTTGTGTTTATAGTCCTGTCATGCCTGTGTATACTTAAAGATCGTCAGACATTTTCCAAGCTTACTCCATTGTTGTGACTTTTTATTATTTTTTTTCATATCATAATTTTCTTCATGTGCCTTGCGAGCGCCCGAGGAATTGTCTTTTTTATCATGCTTTGTTGTTTTCCTTTATTATATCCATGTATGCTATCTGTACTTACTGAATAATCAAATTTCTTTTCTTTAGTGCAGTTTCTCCACATTGATATTAAATATTTAAGCAAACACAAATTACAATGTGCAGTGTTTAACTCATTCATGGACAGACCAAAATCAGCCTAGTTGGGCAAATAAATGTAACAAACATACATGTAACAAGACGAAGTATAACTGTTATGACTGTAGTGTTAGTGTTCTGACTGAATATACATGATATACTACTAAAGTTACATGCACTTACTAACAAAAATACTTTGTTGTAGCTCCACGGTTGTAGTCTGTTATTTACGTTAGGACTTTGTTGCTATTTTTAATTTAGCTTAGTACAAATTGGCTTTTTTCTTAGTCCGTTCAATGTATATGAGTTCCACAAACATATAACCAGCAAACTTATATTAATGTATTAATGTATAATGTATCGTAGGGCCTACTACTAGTACGTACTACTACTACTAGTACGTACTACTACTACTAGTACGTACTACTACTACTAGTACATCATACATGTACTACTAGAGTACTACCTACAGAGAGAGAGTTAAATCCAAGTTCCAAGATTAATTATTGACAATGATCCTATATTTTGGAAAGTAACGTGTTGTTAATTAATATTTGTAAACTATAAATAAACAATACCGTCCTTGAGCCAGGTAGGCCTAAATCTGTTAATAATTGTTAGCCTTGCCTTGCCTTGCCTACCTGTTTTCTCTGTGTCCCGTCGATATTTTCTTGCCTTGCTGGCAAGTTCCCCCCATTTTTTTCTTATTTTTAGCCACTCCCTCTTCGGCCCACCACTTGCCACCAACAACTGACCAACCTCCTCCCACTGCCGTCTCTTAACCACGCTGATGTTGGCTGGCGCCCGTACCCCTTTCCCACTGCTCCCAAATAGTTCTCTACTTGAATGTTCACTGACAAAATCCACTAAAATGCTGCACTCTTCCCCTGTCCAATTTGTGTTTCTTTGCCTAGCCGCCATCATAACTGTCAACCACCTACATGAGATCGGCGAGCTAGACTGACACTACTCGTACATTATACTTACATGAATCACGTCACCTTTGTTGCAAGGCAAAAGTGGAAACTTTGATGAAAATTCAGCCCGCCAAAAAGTTGCAGATATCGTCGTCCATGATCGTCTGCTTGTTCACAATCGCACGACGGCCCGGCTACTGCGGGGGGAAAAACTTTCCGTATCCTATCACCACTTTTTCACTCATTTTTACAAAAAGGAGTATCTCATTTTAGTAAAGGAGATACTATTTTACGTCATAACGAATGAAAAACTGGTAGCAGGATACAGAAACTTTAGACAAATACTAGAAATAAACGAAAGGGCGAAAATACACTTCACGCGTTTGTGTCATGTACGTGTATACACACGTTGTGTGTAAAAAGATCGCGATTAAAAATGGCCGATCCGTAGCATTTTTTTCTGTGGTTTCAGGCAACAGCCGTTGAAAAGGTTGATATTAGCCTCGTCCGCGGTGTTTGTTATTTATTTTAGTTATTAAAACGTTGCGCAGCTAAGGCAAGTTTCGTGAAATGCAACTTAAGGAAGTGGCGCAGCTGCGCAACATTTACGTGGCGTAACTTTAAGTCATGGCGCAAGTTACGCACTACTTTCGTGAAATCGGCTGCAGGTCAGCGTTCGAAAGACTCAGTCCCATGGCTTTACTTCTCCAGGTACGTATCTTCCTAGTCCTACGTCCAAGCACCGACGTACGACACAGGACCCTTTCAATTTCATGCTGGATGGAACTTGGAAGTAACAACTTTTGAAGTTTTCTAATACCTGACATGGCGTTTGACCGACGCACTCTTTGATCGTTTTAGGGCCTATTCTGTCAACTTTGGCCTCCCAATTTTCTTCCTGGGTTTATTGAATCCAGTTTAGATCTAGTAAATTGACCTTTCAGACTCCAACATCGATAAAAGCCGTGGTATAACTTATGAAGATTGCAAAGATATTTTTTATCGACAACGCGAGTGTGTGTACACAGCAACTCCAAACAACCTCGCACGCGCGGAAACTGTGCTCACCACTATACACGACAAACACACAATAGATATTCTCCTATTTTAGTGGGTACGAGGTAACATAAACATGAACCATTTGCGAATATTTCCAACTGAAAATGTACAACTATTATCGAGTGTGTGAGGGCAGCATTCAACGAATTGTCTTCAAAAAAGACTTCTCGTCTCAGTGAGACGAAAAGTCTTTTCGTGATAATGTTTTACTAATTTCTCATAAACTACAGCACCTCAGCCACTAATATTTTAAGGGAAGCTTTCGACTATCAATATCTTTAAACCATGTAAGTTTAGTGTGAATCTGTGAGCTTTTTTGTTTTGTATCTTACCAGAAGTATAGAGCTCCTTTAATAACAAATGAATTTTTTGAGTAAATTTCAAAATTTCTGTGTAAATGCATGAACAGAAGAGTATTCCACATATTTGCACACCTTATTCACTGTCTTGAAAAATATTTCACATTAAAACGTGCAATTTTGTCCAAACATATAGCACACACTGTTTTGCAGATAATCTAGTGTTGCACACGTCACGTAAGTGCAGTTTGGCGGCAGTTTAACCTATTGACCAATCAGAACCTG
Source organism: Leptasterias polaris (assembly GCA_037783415.1). Lineage (NCBI taxonomy): Eukaryota > Metazoa > Echinodermata > Asteroidea > Forcipulatida > Asteriidae > Leptasterias > Leptasterias polaris. The sequence goes on from JAZGTN010000136.1 coordinate 533,678, forward strand.
GCAGAACAATTTGCCTAGTAACAGTAAAGTTGGTGTTTGATGAAATGTTGTTGTTTCTTTCGAGCTGAAAATGCTTCAAAATCGAGGAAGTAAACAAAGTTGACTTGAAAAAATGGTTATGGAAGTGGACAACAATTGTTTCAAGACGTCACGATGACGAGATTTTTTTCATTTCACAAAATGTAAGCTCAATATTCATAGGTTTGTAAAGTAAAACACAAAAATGATTGATAACAAATGAATTTTTTGAGTAAATTTCAAAATTTCTGTGTAAATGCATGAACAGAAGAGTATTCCACATATTTGCACACTTTATTCACTGTCTTGAGAAATATTTCATATTAAAAAGTGTAATTTTGTCCAAAAATAAAGCACACAATTTTTGCAGATAATTTAGTGTTGCACACGTCTCGTAAGTGCAGTTTGGCGGGAGTTTATCTTTTTGACCAAACAGAACCTGGCAGAACAATCTGCCTAGTAACCGTAAAGTTGGTGTTTGATGAAATGTTGTTTCTTTCGAGCTGAAAATGCTTCAAAATCGAGGAAGTAAAGAAAGTTGACTTGAAAAAATGGTTATGGAAGTGGACAACAATTGTTTCATGACGTCACGATGACGAGAATTTTTTTCATTTTACAAAATGTAAGCTCAATATTCAAAGGTTTGTAAAGTAAAACACAAAAATGATTGATAACAAATGAATTTTTTGAGTAAATTTCAAAATTTCTGTGTAAATGCAAGAACAGAAGAGTATTCCACATATTTGCACACTTTATTCACTGTCTTGAGAAATATTTCATATTAAAAAGTGTAATTTTGTCCAAAAATAAAGCACACAATTTTTGCAGATACTTTAGTGTTGCACACGTCTCGTAAGTGCAGTTTGGCGGGAATTTAACTTTTTGACAAATCAGAACCTGGCAGAACATCTGCCGAGTAATAGTAAAGTTGGCGTTTGATGTAATGTTGTTTTTAGCGAGCTGAAAATGTTTTAAAATTGAAGAAATAGATAAATTTGACTTGAAAGAATAGTATGGAGGTGGACAAAATTTGTTTCGTGACGTCATGATGACGAAAAATTATTTCATTTCACAAAATGCAAGCTCAATATTCAAATGTTTGTAAAGTAAAACGCACGAATCATTGATAAGAAATTATTTTTTAGTAAATTTCAAAATTTATGTGTAAATGCAAGAACAGAAGAGTATTCCAGTATAGGCCTATATAACTGCACACTTTATACAAGGTTTTGATAAAATGCATCCGGTTTATGTCGTGGGGTACGTCGCGATCGTGGCCGAGTGAATAAGAACACCGAACTCAAGCTCTGGTGTTTCTGTTCAGCAGAGTGGTTCGAGTCCCGGTCGTGACACTTGTGTCCCTGAGCAATTACAAGACACTTAACTATAATTGCTTCTCTCCACCTAGGGGTAAAATGGGTACCTGTGAGGGCAGAGATGGTTCTTGTGATGGATTTAGCCTAGTAGCGCATATATTGCAGCACAGGCTGTTTACTCCCCAGGGAGCTGAGATGGTTTCAGAATTGGAATAAAAATGGCCCAGTGACTCGGAATAGCCTATACCTAGATAGATGGCGCTTTATAAATGCTTGATATTATTTATTATTATTATTATATTTGGTTCGCATTGTAGAGAAACTTTATACCCAGGACGTCAGGGAGCTGAGATGGTTTCAGGATTGGAATAAAAATGGCCCAGTGACCAGGGGTAATAGGCCTAATATGCGCCTCGGAATAGGCTACCTAGATAGATGGCGCATTATACAAATGCTTGATATTATTATTATTATTAGTTTCATTCATCTTTACCAAGCCTCGAATCCTGGTGTATGCTCTTATTCTAGAGTGAGGAGTTCGGCTGAAGCCGGACTCGAACCTGCGACCTCTCGGATATCGTACGAGGAGTGCTTTATCAACTGAGGTAATCAGCCCTAGTTGGGCTGGGCGTTCGTGTGCAATGTTAAATCTCTGTGCTCGCGGGTATAAAGGACCAGTCAAACAAATTTGTAGATAAGCCATGGATCAATTATTATTTTTATTTATTTTATTTTTGGGGGGGGATGTTTGTTTGTTTGTTTTTGGTTTGTTTGTTTGATTGTTTTTTGTTTTATTCGTTTTTTGTTTGTTAATTTTGGTACGGGGGAGCAATATAGTGTAGACTTTCTAATAGTGCTGCTTGGTGTTACTCTTATGGCCTATTTAGGTGAATGATCCACACTCTGAGGCGTGCACAACATTGACTAATTAGCTGTTCCGACCTAGCTGTCGGAACAGCTATTGTTTTCGTCGAGATTTTTATTATTGTTATTATTATTATTATTCTTTGTTTCCGCCTAAATCCCATAGCATTTGCACACGTTTTTTGTATACAGCTAATATCATAGAGCATAATACGAAAGAGTGAGATCATTATATCAAATAGAAGCTTAGTAAATAAACTTAACATGTATTGTGATAATTTTTAAAATTCTTAATTAATTAGCCAATTAACAGCGAGGTGAATATTTAATTAGCCAACCTCCTAAGCACCATATCTCAAAAAGTATACCCCCGATCGTCAAACTTTTTTCAGTTTTAGACTTCTGGGATCCTGTAGATGTGCTTTTCGGCCTAAAATTACGGACGACGTCACAATGACGTCATTTATTGCGCGTTTTAACCCGTGTTCAAAACACATTGAGATCGTGAAAACAAATCCGACTTCTAGAGACATAATTTTTCAAATAACCCCAAATTTAACGTCCTAGATTACACAAATGTTTCTTAAAATAAGAAAGGTTTTATAGACAATCAGTTTAAAAGCATCAAAACTTATTAAAACATTGTCAGTAGAGAAAAACCCAAAAATTCTCTGGCAAATTTAACGCCATGGGTACTCTGACTAGAATTTGATATGTGTTTATTAACGACAAAGTATTTTTTTTTCCATTTTTTTTTAAGTTAAAAAATCGCACCGTTAAACTCGTATAGCGCCCTCAATCTTTCTAGGGTTTCCTAGATTCGTTCAAGCCCTAAACCCATTTTATGACCCGTGTTGTAGACGTTTATGTAGAATATACATAGAGTCATCATTCCTGTCGCCGACTGACACAAGTCAACGTTCATTCACAAAAATCGAAAGGATTTTGTCTTGCTATCAGCGCAGTCTTGTAATCAGATAGTTATTCAGATAATTTTCAGCGTGGACGTAAAGAATAGAGCGCCGCGTTCGTGGCGATTTTTCCTGCCTGGCAAACTTGTCTGCGCTTGGGTCTCGTTCGCCGGAATACGATATGTTTAAAGTTTCTTGTGCAAAGGAATTACTTCAGTAAACCGCGATAAATCAGTTACAAAACTTGATGGCGGTTGCAATAAATAATAAAAAGAGCTGATTGAGGAAAGGTGTACTTGCAGAGAAATTACCTTGCTAAACGGTCAGTGCTAGATTTGGGGGTGAAGAACAAAAATTAACAATAAACCCTTGCCCCATATTTATTATTTTAGCCCAGCAAGAACATACTAATCGTTACAAAGACACAACAATAGTGTTTTTATATTATAGAAAACTGCAAACAAGGTAAACAGTTTCTGAAACAACCAACATTTACATTTAATTTTTTTTTACATCAATCTAAATACATCAGGGCCCAATTTTATGGCTCTGCTTACCGTAAGCTTAGGATCGGCGCTTACTGACGAAGCAGATTATTCTGTGCTTATGTCAAGCGTATTACATGGGTTAGCATGGCATTTTGTGTGCTTGCGTAGTTAACGTTACTAGGCATTCTACGCTTACACAGCTAGCGCAGAAATTCTGTGCTGCTTGCTCGTTAAGCAGAGAATGGTGACCCCTAAGCGCAGAATTCAGCATTTAAGCTGGCCATAAATTTGGGCCCTGAAATGATGTGCCATAGAATTGTTACTATTCAAAGCGTTTTTTTTTCCTAGTGACTATATTATACTAACAAAACACTTTTCAACGTTTATCCGAACCGTACAAATGTAAACGATTAACCGGATGATCTGTCACTCAACCGTGTAATTGTCACAGGCTTACGTATAAGCCCGCACACTCACATTTCTTTTTTTTGTAACGTGTAACCGTTTCTGACATGCAAAGTAATGGTCACAATTTTCGCAGCACTTTTCAAGTGAATTTGTTTACGCTGATTCCAATTGTTAACATTTGAACGATTAACAGGATTATCTGTTTACACAACCAGCATGTGATCAAAAACGTTGTGTCTTCCTTCTTTATTGCAGAATTTTGACTTTGCGCACCTGCAAAAGCGAGCATGTTGCGCAATCGAATTGTTGTGGAACGCCCCCTAGCGTTTAATGTTTCTCACAAATTGCTGCACGCACAGTTGTATTGAAATAACAAAGACTACGAGTCTGTAAATTGGTAATGATTATGTGTGTGTGTTTTATGGGATATTGTGCTGTGAAAATCGTGATCGCAGTTATTATGGTCAGCATAACACGGCACTTTTTTAGTGAATTGTTCAACGTTTATCCGAATCGTACAAATGTGAACGTTTAACCGTAAGATCTGTCACTTAACCGTGTAACCGTCACAGGCTTACGTATAAGCCTGCGCATTCACGGTTATTTTTTTGTAAACGTGTAACCGTAATTCTGAAACAGTTGATGACCCGTGTAATTACAGCAGTTTCATAAACAACATTTCATGTAAAAACAACTGTTTACACAACCAGCATGTGATCAAAAACATTGTGTCTTCTATGGTGTTCCATATGTGCCACTCCTTTCCGTCGCCTTTTCAATTTTGTTCGTCGCCTTTTCAATTCTGTCCGTCGCCTTTTCAATTTTGTCCGTCGCCTTTTCAATTTTGGAAAGGAGTGGCACATATGGAACACCATAGTCTTCCTTCTTTATTGCAGAATTTTGACTTTGCGCAATCACCCTGCAAAAGCAAGCATGCACAATCGAATTGTTATGGAACGCCCCCTAGCGTTCAATGTTTCTTGCAACTAATGCCGCACACAAAGTAATGAAATAACAAAGACTTACCGTAATTTCCGGAATATAAACCGCCCGGCGTATAAACCGCAATGCTCCAAAATATGGAAAAAATATTTAGGTGTCAGCGTATAAACCGCGCGGGCGTATAAACCGCGGGCAAAATGTTAAAAAAACTAACCTCAAAACACGGAAGTAAAGTTCGCAAAACTGCGTTTGGGGTGATTTTTTATCTCATGCTATCAGTCCTGAATTATACTTTTTCCATCAACAACCATTTTCAAGAATTCGTGATTTGATGATCGGTTGTGTTGACCATGTTTTGAGCTTCGTTGGCAACAAAATCTTTGTGAATCAACGATCGGTCGACAACGCACACCGAGAAATAGTTGAACTTTGCCCTGCATCGCATCGCATCGCCCTCTGTTGACAAAAGCTGTTCACGTTTGATTAGACTTATTAGACTGGCGCCAGATGTTCAGGCTATGTGTTGTACAATGTGCAGGCGCTATCTACTGGATCCGTCAGAAGTCTAGCCAAGATCTTATGAATGGAACTATCAACGGCCAATCATCATGCGGTCCTCTTTGTGGTGATGTGCAGTGACAGGCGGGCGGCACATCAGTCAGTCATTGTAGTTGCCACAGTGCGAGTTGTGTTGTAATTAAAGTCGAAATGTATTGAAGTTGACACTATTGAACGTAATTGAAATGATCTATTAGGATAGCATTACTTTTGTAAGCAGGTAGCACCCCCTTGGTGACAGGCGGGCGGCACATCAGTCAGTCATTGTAGTTGCCACAGTGACAGTGAAGACAGCGACTTTGAGGGCTTCGACTTGTAAGACGTCAAGAAATCAACAGCCAAGAAAATCAACAAAACCAACAGCTCTTTTCAGAGCTACCACTGCGTCCAAAAAGAGATATAACCATGCAAAGTGAAATAAAAAAATATTAATATAATTAAAAAATGAATACCCATGTACCCTTGCCCCTGAATGAATAATAAAATCCCTTTATTTAAGAACCCACAAGATTTAACAATTAAAAGAACCCTTTATTTAAAATCAATATAAACAGTATGCCAGACCCCCTTCCAAATATTCTGAAAAAAATACAAAAAGATCCCTTTAATCACGAACAAAGTCATCATGAATAATAAAATCCCTTTATTTAAAACCCCACATGATTTAATATTGAAAGAACCCTTTATTTAAAATCACGCCCAAATATTCTAAGACCAGTGATAAAAAGAAACACTGCCCTTCAGAGTTTACACAAGTGTCGCTACTTGACGGCATAGTTCTTTGTGTACGTCCATTCACCACTCATCTGCCGTGGCAGTGACACGTGTATGTTGAGCTGATCAGTGGCTGACACAAGTGCAGCCTGAATGTCTGACGTCAGCATATGGAGATCGCTGGGATAAATAGACAGGGGACCAGTCTAGTCTAACTCGAGTTTCGCTCAGTGCTTCCACATTCAAGGAAATTTCCTTATTTTAAGGAAATTTAGGCTTTTTAAGGAAAGTTCTAAGGAAATGAAAAAACCTCAGGAAATTCTAAGGAAATTCAATTAATTTAAGGAAATTCTCAGGAAAATTATAAATATTGAGAAAATCTACATTATTCATAATCTCGAGAAGCAAAAAAGACTGTTTGTAAATATTTTGAGTGAGACGAGTATCTTCTTGTTGGATAGATCACTTGAAAAAAGACTAGCCACGCTGTTGATTACCGCGTGTGTGCAGAAGTGATGATGCACTGTTAATGGCAAACATTCAACTAATCTGAAAGGGTTTTATGCAGCCCTGCAGCATCAGGACTGTGAAAGACGATTTCTGATTGGTTGAATGTTTGCCATAATCTAACGTTAAGGTTATACCGTACCTGCGTACCAGACGGGTGCGATACTGAAACCGATCTTTGTGATAGACGCGCCCATCCAGCCTACTGTTTGTTTGTGTCATACGCTCGTAAATCTTCTCATCAGTAAACTTCAGGTATGTACAAAAAAACTGTTTTGCATTTGGCATTTTCGACAGAGGTTCTGAACATTGTATTGTGACTTGTGAGCAAAAGTATTGATTCATTTAGATTTTATTCAAGAAACATTGCAACAAGCTGTCGGCAATGTGATACACACTCATAGGCCTATATTAATTCTGACATGGTACTGAATAACTGGGGACATGAAAATGGAAGAAGTTAGTTTTGTAATAAATCTTATAACAATTTCACATAGTTAAGTCGTAAGTCAGGTGCTTGATTGTGCCTCAGTCATTGGGGTATAGTAGGAAGAAAACAAGTGAATAAAACATTAATTATATTTTCTATTCATCAGAATGAGTTTAGACTCTGTATTTTTATGAGCAAAATTAAATGTGCATGTCATTAATGGTTTAAAAAGTGATTTTAAAGGAAGTCTCTAAATCAGGTTGTGTTGCACTTTTCAACTTTAAAGTTTATTCCTTAATTGACATTATGAAGGGCTGGTTTTCACTTTTCATTCCTAAATACCATATTCTCTTCATTTCAGTTACTTATGTTATCTACTAACATGGATAAGGGAGATTGGACAGATAGCGATGAAGTAATGAGCAGTGCCAGTGATGATTCTGATTTCCTTGAAGAGAATCAGGCTCAAGAACAAGGGACCCAACAACCTCAGCCAAAGAAGAAATTAAAAGTGAGGAAATATGAGCAGAAGTTTTCCAATGGATGGCTTACAAATTCTCAGTTCAGCAATTGGATCCAAAAGAAGATGCATGATGGAAGAGCAGTCCCATACTGCAAGATGTGTAATGTGAAAATATCATGTGCCAAAACTGCACTTGTGAGACATAGTGTTGGCAAGGCACATAAAGAAGCTTCACAAATGACAGCCCAGTGTGAAAAATCCCAGCCAAAAATTCAATCATTTTTTAAGCTGAATGATGCTGTTGCAAAAATGGAGATCAAAATATGTAGTTTCTTAGTTGAAAACAACATGGCAATAAGTCTGTCAGAAGATTTACTTGCTCTCCTTCGAAGTTTGTTTCCTTCTGACAACACACTAAAAAAAGTTACACTTGGTAAACAGAAGGCCACGAACATGATTCGTCAGGTGCTGGGATTCTATTTTCTTAAGGATGGGATTGATAAACTCAAGTCTCATAAGTTTTCTTTGATAATAGACGAAACTACTGACAGGGCGACCCAAAGCCAAATGTCGATCTTGGGAATATACTTTGACCCTGCTACTTTCAGAATGATAACTGTATTCATTGACCTTGTTATAATGCCTGACGGAAAAGCACAAACAATTTACGACAGTATCACCAAATGTTTTCAAGAAAAAGATATTCCCTTTGAAAACATCATTGGGTTTTGCGCTGATACTTGCAACGTAATGTTCGGCAAACACCACTCCGTGTCTCAACTGCTGGTCCGAGATCATCCTCAGATACTTCCAGTGAAGTGTTCCTGTCACATGATTCACCTTTGCGCTTCACACGCATCATTGAAAATTCCAAAATCAATTGAAGACCTTTGTCGGAATGTGTACTCCCACTTCAGTTTGTCATCACAGCGATGCGGTGTGTTTGAAGAGTTTCAAGATTTTCTCAGTCTCGAAAAACATAAAATCCTCAAAGCAGGACAGACAAGATGGTTGTCCATGAAGACAGCCGTCAACAGAATACTGGAGCAGTACAATGCTTTGAAGTTATATTTTCAAGGTGTTGTATTGCAAGACCCCACACACACAAATGACTCAATTCTGAGAAGCTTATGCAACAAGTTTACTCTTGCTTATCTACAGTTTCTTGACTTCAACTTGGGCAGGCTAACATCATTTAATACTTTGTTCCAAAGCCAGATGCCACTTCTGCATGAGCTAAAAAAAGAAGTTACATCACTCACTACATCAATGGCAACAGACTTCATGCAACTGAAATATGTGAGGCACAAGAATACAGAAGACATCGATCCAAGCAATAGTGAATACCACCTGCCTCTTAATAAAGTGTACATTGGGCCTAAAGCAGCAGAGACAATTGAAAGTATTGCTAACGAAATTGGACAAAACAACCAAGATATTGAGCTGTTTTACACCCATTGCAGAGATTTCTTAGTTGAATGCGTTCTGCAGATTCAGGTTAAGTTCGACCAGATGGAAAAGTTTGAATTCTTGAGTTGCCTGTGTCCAGAGAATGCGTATAATTTGACAATACCTTCCCTATCAACACTGTATTCTCATTTACCATACCTTCACAAGATTGTAGACCTATCTGATGTTGATAGGGAATGGAGACAGCATGCAATGAGCCCAAATCTTCATGAAAACATGACAACTCAGGAGTACTGGCAGACAGTCTTCAAGGAAAGAAATCCAGCAGGAATCCAAACAAATGTCAATCTGTGCAAAGTAGTGGCAGTACTTTTCTCATTCCCTTTTTCAAATGCAGCAGTTGAACGAGTCTTCAGTCAACTAAAGCTCATAAAAAATGACCGTCGTGCCTCTTTGAAACAAGAAAGCTTGCTAGCACTTGTCACCACAAAGATATCTTTTCAGAGAGAAGGCACACTTCAAGCAGCCAAACTGGATCCCCCTAAAGACATGATTCAACTTCATGCAAGCATGAAGTCCAATGCAGACAACAGTGAAGCTTCCAAACTGCGAAGAGAATTTCTAGAAAAGCTCAAGAAATAAAAAGTATGGGTAATAGGGGGGCCTACTAAATTTATCTGAGGAACAAAATGCAAAACAAGTCATTTCTAACAGAAATTTTTCAGAACAAAATGCAAAAAGTGTTTTTTTCTTTCAGATTTTCTTTTCAGAAATTATTTAAGGTATTATAAATATAATAAGCATTGATAGTCAATACCAGACTGGTCCATACTCGTTTTGTAAATTGCAATACATTTGTTTGGTTAATGTTTCTCAGTCCATATAATTTTGACAGCCCAATTGGGCTAAGTAAAGAGTATCCTCTATACTGTTGGCAAATAATAGACAAAAGAGGGCGCTGTTGTCTAACAGTTGAGTGACCTCACCATGAAGCAATAAACACTGTGAATGGCCTGGATGTGATTTTACAACTAAAATGGAAAGGCAGTTTTGGTGGATGTGATTTTGGGGCTAGAATGTGATCTTGGCCAAAATCACATCCTACCCAGAAATCACATCCATGGTAATTGCCAATTATCAAAATCACATCCACTGTCTGGCTGCATTACCGAAATCACATCCACTGTCTAGGCCCAAGCCAAAATCACATCCGAGTAAGAAATCACATCCTTGGGTAATTGCCTAAGCCCAAATCACATCCACTGTCTGGCTGCGAAACCAAAATCACATCTAGTGTCTGGGCCCTAACCTAAATCACATCCAAGTCCGAAATCACATCCATAGTTAAACGTGCCAATTCAAAATCACATCCACTGTCTGGCCGCATTACCAAAATCACATTCGAGCCAAAAATTGCCCGATCGAGTGTCAATTATATTTAATGTCAATAAACAATACCGCATATATTGGTTCCCCCGACGAGTCCGCAGACTGTTGCGGGTAAGCGGAAGGGGTGGGACGCTTTATGAAATACAATGAAACATATAATCATAGAGAAAGGTCTCCGTCCTTTGTCTATGCTTTGTAAACAAGACCAATACTACAAAAAGTAATATCCACAATCAAAGTAGAGTAATTATGCATTTACAACGATGTTTAACATTGCGGTGTGAATCTATTTTAAAAACTGAATTGTCTACCCTTCAGTTTTACATCTTTCTTGTTGACTGGCGTAAAATGACTGGCGTAAAATACGTCTGGACGTACCGGAACCCCTCGACCCACGACGCCCTCAACCCACGACCCCCTCGACCTCTCGACTTATGCTACAGTACAATTTTCCAATGTCATGCATATCTATTTGCCGAATCGAGCCTAAGGCCGTGTCCGAATTGGCGGCTACAGCTACGGCTACGGCTAGATTTCCGCGTCATCGTGCATTGAAGTATAGGATGTCCTTAGCAACACCCTTAGCAACAGCCGTAGCCGTAGCTGTAGCCGCCAATTCGGATACGGCCTAAATAAGATTTCTTCAAACTGGGAACCTGGATTTACAGCCCGAGTACGATTACGGCCAATGGCCGCTGTCGCAGCTACCGCATTTCAGGCCTGCCTCCTGGTTGCTCCTGCCTGCCTGTCAACAAGTCTTACTTGCTTTTTAATGGAGGGTTAGGGTACACAACCGAACCATGGGCCACACGTGTTTTTGTGTGTGCAGTGTTTGTTGTCAGTAGGCCTACATGATGCACTGCTCGTCCTGGGGAAAATCCGCAGACCATTTATTTAAGTTTTTAGGTTCGTGGTACTTGGTTGGTGTAACCATAGAGAAAGGATGGTGTTACCTCCTAAATACTCGAATTGGGGTCTTAACTAGAGGTGTAGCTAGGTAATGACGATAGCCATGTTAATTATAAAATTTCCAGTAAATATTTAGGTCACATAATAATAGTGGGGCTACCCGACTGACAACGGATCGGTCAGGTCGTCGGAAGTCGGAAGTCGGAAGTCGCTTTGACTGTGAGCTTTGGATCGCACGCCTGCTGTGAATGAGTCCAACTTGGGGAATATTATTCTTTGTCGGCCGTAAAGCAATGTTTTATGAATTCGGATTTCGATTAAGGGGTGGACGCGCGTCGAGTGGGTTTTAGAACAACCCTCCCAGTGGGCAAAATACGTTGAATTAACGTTGAAGCAACGTCATATGCCGACGTTGGAGTAACGTTGAATGATGATTGTATTTGCAAATTGAATTAACGTTGAAGTACTGACGTAGATACAACGTTAAAACTCACTACGTTGTTTCAATGTCGGCATGTATACGTTGTTTTCACGTCAAATTTCTACGTTGAAATAATGTTGAATAATGATTGAATTTGCAAATTGAATTAACGTTGAAGTACTGACGTAGATACAACGTTAAAACTCACTACGTTGTTTCAATGTCGGCATGTATACGTTGTTTTCACGTCAAATTTCTACGTTGAAATAATGTTGAATAATCTGTAATTATGTTGGCTCAACATTGCCCCAACGTTGGTCCAACGTTGGGCCAACGAAAAGTATAATCTAAAACAATGTCTTCGAGTTGAACTTTCTTGTTATGTAGTTAATGCCCATTAATTAGTATATGCTTATTATACTTATAAGGTATATACATGTAAGATATGATACCGATAACTAAATACATTCTACACTATAACTACAACTTATACAGGCCTATACATCCTTCTCCACTGCATGTCTTGTATTTATATAGTCCAGGATCTACAGAATTTCCAGTCATGGTTATAACACCTTTTTCAAATAAAACTATTTAATTTTTAATTCACATCTTGGAATGACAAATGTTTCTTTGTACTTTTGATGTACATATTTTCTTACAAACGAATTACAAAAAAAAGTACAAAAACTTGCCTGGGAAATTCCTAAATTCAACCAAAATTGTTTTGATATTGTCAGAAAAAGTCATACACTTCTAAGTCCCGCCCACAAATTTGCATAAGTTTCAACGTTGTCCCAACGTTGTCTCAACGTTGGCTCAATTTTAGCATCTTGTCAAAAGGCGCTCATACCCAAAAGGAATGTATAGCTTGTTGCTTGCCAAATGTTAATGTAACATAGGAATGATATAAAATTAGGTTTGAGATGTCGCATCAGTTACCTGAACTTAGTATAAAAACAACATTTCCATACACAAAAAATTATCCCCAAAAATGTTAAATTTTAACTTCTTGTCAACATGTTGTGCACGAAAACCTAGTAGAAATGTTAAGCTTTTTACTTGCCAAATATTAATGCAACACAGGAATTGTAAAATATTGAGTTTGAGATGTCGCATTATCTACCTGATTCGAACTCGGTGTAAAAAATGTTTTTCCATACAAAAAAACTGGAAACAATTACACACAAATTGTTAATTTTTAACACCTTGTCAACATGCGCTCAAAACCAAACTGTGAAGGGCAACTTAGAAGTATACATTTGGTTTGAGGTTTCAATCACCTGTCTGAACCTTGAGTGAAAAAACATTTAGATATTTTGTAATTGTTAAAAAAACAAATAGCAACAAAAATGTGAATATTTTAATGGTTGGGGCAACCTCAAGTCCAGTCGTGAACTAAAAGCCTAGAGGAAGCCAACTTTGATCGCATTTTTAGGGCTGGCTTTAGGCCTATATCGATCCCATTGTAGAACAGGTGACCTTTTTCAACATCTGACCATCCTTGCATTTCTGTATGCTCTGTGGTACTAATGGAAATATTACATTATTATTTGGACCACGAATAATGCCTTTTATTTTGCGGTGATTTCAATCAATGTTATCTGGGCTATTTCTTGGAATCCTCGCCCCTCATGTGTCTATATTTCTTGTGATCTTCTTGGTAATTTTCTTGATGGAAAATGGTTAAAACGAGGCAATAGATGACTGGTAATAATAATATTAGTATGTTACTGACTGATAGTCTGACCGGACACAATTGTTCAATATTTTACCATAGAGGAAGGATTTTATAAATTTAAGTGTTCACCATAATTAAGTATGCTAAATTCAATGTAAGAGTGTTTGGTTTAGCTCAAATCTGGATAAAAAAGCAACTGCAACTTTTATCCAACATTGTACATGCGGCAAAAACGTTACATTGAAACAATGTTACCAATTATAATGTTGGATCAACATTGATTTTAGGCCGTTGTTATTATCGCAACGCAATTACAACCTTTAACCAACATTGTACATACTTCAATTTTGTTACGTAAAAAAAACCTTACCAGATTGACGTTGGATCAACATCGATTTTAGGTTATTATTATTGCAACCCAAACAAAACCTTTTTACAACATTACATACGTCAAAAACGTTCACAATGAAACAATGTTACCAGAATAATGTTGGATCAACATTGATTTTAGGTTGTTATTATCGCGACGCAACAATAACCTTAATCCAACATTGCATTAACTTTTAAAAGTTTACGTTGAAATGACGTTACCCAACTGACATTGGATCAAAATTGATTTAAGGTTGTTATTATCGCGACGCAATAACAACCTTTATCCAACATTGTTCATACGTAAAAATCATTACGTGGAAAAAACGTTCCCAGAATGACGTTGGATCAACATTGATTTTAGGTTATTATTATCGCGACGCAATAACAACCTTTATCCAACATTGCACATAGGCCAAAAACGTTACATTGAAAAAACGTTACCAGAATGACGTTGGGTAAACATTGATTTTAGGTTGTTATTATCGCGACGCAAAAACTACCTTTATCCAACATTGCACATAGGCCAAAAACGTTACATTGAAACAACGTTACCAGAAAGACGTTGGATCAACATTGATTTTAGGTTGTTATTATCGCGACGCAATAACAACCTTTATCCAACATTGTACATACGTCAAAATCGTTACGTGCAAAAAACGTTACCAGAATGACGTTGGATCAACATCGATTTTAGGTTGTTATTATCGCGACGCAATAACAACCTTTATCCAACATTGTTCATACGTCAAAAACGTTACATTGAAACAACGTTACCAGAATGACGTTGGATCAACATTGATTTTAGGTTGTTATTATCGCGACGCAATAACAACCTTTATCCAACATTGTACATACGTCAAAATCGTTACGTGGAAAAAACGTTACCAGAATGACGTTGGATCAACATCGATTTTAGGTTGTTATTATCGCGACGCAATAACAACCTTTATCCAACATTGTTCATACGTCAAAAACGTTACATTGAAACAACGTTACCAGAATGACGTTGGATCAACATTGATTTTAGGTTGTTATTATCGCGACGCAATAACAACCTTTATCCAACATTGCATCAACGTTAATTAGTATACGTTGAAACTACGTTGCCAAATTGACGTTGGATCAACATTGTTTTTTGGTTGTTATAATCGCGACGTTATTTCAACACTTTTCCAACGTTTACACAACGTCAAACTACAACTTAAAACAAACATCGCAAATGTGACGTTGAAATAACGTTGTTTTATGGTATTTCGACGTTGTGACGCCATATCAACCAAAATTCAACGTTGAAATAACGTTGTGTGCCCACTGGGCTTGAATTCCTTTGTACAACTTTACTACGAAAACAAATTAAGTCACCCCAGAAAGACTGCATACGTTGATGTTTTTTTCGTTCCAGAGTCCTATCTCAACCTCTACTCAACAATGAACTTCGTTTGTGTGCCAAAAAAAAAAGAGTAGTATTAAATTGTATTAAATTGAATGTTTTATAATCTCGTACCATGGGGTGTAAGATAATCAATTTTTTTCCAATTTTACCGAGTGCCGGAATTTTCATTGCAGACTATCAAATGCGGTCCTTTAAGTAGTAAATCGGTAACCGGACCCCCCGGTCGATTGTTTTCGTTCAAACTTTAAAATAGAGGATGATCCCTCTCTAGATAATTCTAAACTAAGTTGAATCAGAAGGGTTGTTTGAGATCTAATTGAAATGCGCGTCCACAGCATTCAGCAAGCTATGACAGAGATTACTCTGTCGAAAAAGGGTACATAAGAGGTCCTTCTAAATGTGATTTAAGCTGGTATATTTATACTATTGGAAAGTCCAATTCTTGTAAAATTATGCGATGTCAATTGTAAGTTGATACCACAAAAGTTATGGTTTATAATACGGTTGTATACAAAATGTCTTGGCTACACAAAACCTGCCGTTTGTTTATTGGAGCATGCCATTTTGAACAGGGGGGTGTGTCGTGTAGTGTAGTAGGATTATTTGACTACAGTTCACTCTTCTGCATGCTTTATGAAAGTACAATTTCACATCAGAGCAATAGCTGCAGTTCATACGAAATTTAATTCAGTTTGTTACAATTTTTTCTTTTTTTCTTTTACAATTATTTGCAAAGTTTAAGGAATGTTTGACAGCTTCTTGTGAATGGAATCACCCATATTTAGGCTTTACAGAAGAACGCACAGCTCCTCACATAAATTATCTTTCTAATCGGCATACATACCCTGCAGTATAGACTTGACATACATGTACATGTACATGTACATGTACATGCTGTAACAAATTCATACCGCTGGTCGGCGTTTTGGAGTATCCTGATCGTGTTTAGATGCGTTCATATATCTTCCAAGCATGCGTCCAACCAATTAAAGTATTTTGTGTTAACCTATTGTTTTACAGTTACTCAGCTACCATAGAACACAATTAAAAGATATACATGCACATTACACATGTCAATAACTGGGGATGTTTATGTTTATGTTAATATGTTCGATGTTACTTGGTCAATATCATTATGATCAAGTAATCATTTCATGTCCCCCCCCCCTTCCGAAGTTTTTAACGAAGTAAAGCTGCAACATGAAATTTGTAAAACGTAAAAAGAAGAGGAGAATAAAAAATGTTAAAGGGTTGTTGCAATGGAATTGAAATGCCACTGTTAATTTGAACCACATTACTAACTATAAAAACATTATTTCAGGGTAGAATGAATAACGGGAAACCAATGTTATTGCTAGGGACGGTGACGATTAAGCATATTATGTGCTCATTCGGCTTCACACACAGGAGTGAGATTTGAGGAAGATTGAACATTCTTGAAATATTTAGAGACATTCGATTTGTATGCCGTTGCCGGACAATTTGTATAAAATATGCATTTTCCCCCAAAATGTTCAGTTCAAAATGCCAAAATAGAGATATTTAAATTAAGAAAATAGTGTTTTTATTTTTTTTTCAATAATAATCAAAAGAATGTATGGACAAACAACCTTGAGAATATTAACAGCACTGATTTAGCCATTATAAGGGGTTCCCTATGATACCTGAAAATACAAAAAGGCAGAAAACTCTATGACCTCCTGCCTTTTCATCATGAACCTCGCTCATCCATAACTTTGGAAAAGGTTACAAACAAATCTCTGGAGTTTAGACTGGGTGAATGTTGTCTAATATTCCAGTAATAACCACGTAAGACTTATTTATTTTGCTTCTAATTAGGAAGCTTGACTGTTGATTGGAGCATATCGGAGCGTTAGGCCTATGCCAGTATGTGTTAACGTTGATCAGTCATCAAAACCAATTTCACGAGTCCCCCCAAAAAAAAAAACCAAACAAACAAACAACCCAACAAACAAACAAACAAACAAACAAAAACAGACAGTCAATCTCAAACCGAGCTGAACTTCCATGCTCTTGTGTATACACACTAAAATATAACACGCATGCGAGGAATATTGACCCCTCCTCCATAATTATGTTGACTCTATAATTATGACTATGAGGATTAATTTTCAAGTTTCAATTTTCCGCATCAATCATGATCTCTGGCTGATAAAGTTTTTATACTAGGCCTTGTTCTTTGGTGACTTTTTGTCTTTTCAAGTGGATTAAAATTATCGCCTGAAATCCATATTTTTAAAAGATTTTTTATGTCAGCTATTTCAACCTCCATGCTAACCATGGAGGAAGGAAAAGAAACTAAGGAAGGTGACCTATTGTTTCGTGCATTCACCTTAATTCAAGTGGCAACATTCGGCTGCAGCAGCATGCAGACAGACAAGCAATGTCAACAATACTATAAAATGTACATCAAAATGATATAGTTACCGCACGTCTTTATATTCTGCTCCCACATGCCGAACATTCAGCTAACATTGTACACTCATTCATGTTTGTCTTTATTCGAAACCCTGACATCTGACTGCGAGATAGGCCGCCCCTAGCTGCTACGTTTGGGCGGGTTGAACTATGGTTGAACAGTCATCAAAACCCATATTCCCGCGTTCCGATCCCGCGCGCGCCAAAAAAAGGGTAGTAGGCCTATATGATCCACCGACACTGCAGATTCTGAATCAGTGGATCCGGACACTAGCTAGCACTACAGCTTCTGGTAACTTCAAGATTTATCAGCCAAGAAATGGGTGAAGAAACTATTGTACAATCCCGTCCAACAAAAAATAAAACCCACTATACAGATGTCCAGTTTCCGACATTAACAGTTGGCACCACACGTGAAGATAATCCATTAGGTATTTTGATACCTACATGTACGTGTATACTAGCTATCATTGCCCGATAGTGTCTTAGCAACTCTCTGACATTGCCAAAACCACAATCCATGCAGGGCTAGATTACGTAATTTCAGTTACTGCATTGGGTCCATGCAGTATGCGCGTTTTGTGCAGCTTGGTCGATCCGTAGGGACCTACTGTACATACTGTACATGTAGGCTAACTGTACACGTATAGTATACCATTTAGAACCCGATGCTTGTGTGGCATCTAAACGGACCTCAACAAAAGCTTTATACAATCTATTCTTAGGGCTTATTAGAAGTATATAACCTCTACGTATAATCATGTGCGCATAACAAGTTTCTATATTATTATTACTAATATAGGAAGTGTTTTTTGCAGACCACTCAAAATTGCTAGCCCTTTGCCCAGCTATTTGACCCTTTGACCCCTGGTCAACCGCAATAAACGAAAAACGTAACAGACTGTGTCCAGCCAAGGTCGCATGCACTGCAGCCAACGGCACTGAGCTGTAATCTTTCTGAGTCTTCCAAATTCGTAGTTAACTTCGGTGTACAGTTCGAACAACCACATAAAACACCGAGAACGATCGAACAGGTCGAAAGAAACTTGTTCCACTCTACAATTGTATTTCCACATACAATGCAGCCTACACTATATTTGTTTCCTTTTTCTTTACATGACCATGCTATGATGTTTCAAGCAAAGACAAACTATGTTATTAAATACAGAGCAATGAGCTTTAGTTCCTTGCTGTATGGATATTAATAAAGGGTTTTGTTTGATAGGTTGGTTGTTGGAGCAATTGTTTGTATTAAAACATTCATCAAAAACACATTACCATAAAAGTAATTATATTACTTAATTTTACCACTTGTGGAAATTGCAATTAGAACGGCGGATTCCTACAATTAATTGGATTGTGCCATAATGTTACAATGTTTTTAACGTGTTCAAAGAGATATTTTCAAGATTCTATGGCTTGGTCCCTGCTGAACTGTACTAATGACCATTTGACCAGTGTAAACCACAACAAACGAAAACTTGATTACGTGTTCTCAACATCCATCCGTTCAAGGCCACAGCCGATGGTCGAATCGTTACTTAACTCGACATCATGCGTGCAGTAACCCCAGCGATCTAAATTCTTAATATTTTCAGTACAGTGCATTTCAGTAATTGTAGGGTACATAAATCGTCTTCGATTACTTCTATAGTTGGGAGTACATTCTAGTCTCGGGGATATTCTTCCTCTTGTTGTTTTATTTCTACTTATCAATCATATCAATCATTATTAATATGAATATTATAGCATTATGTTGAACCTAACATGCAATATTAATTAGGGTTCAGAAATGTGTAAGGAGCCGAGGGTGCATGTTTTGTACCGAAAGAAATATTGTTGTGTGAAATATGTGTACAATTAATTGTCATGTTTTTCCAGAAAGCGGTGGAAATGTCCCTGGTACTTCACAAACCACCAAACTTGTAGGCCTACACACTTAAAATAAAAATATATATATATAAAAATACTAAATAATATTAATAAGAAAACGAGCACCCCAGCAAAAAACGCATGTCAGCACCTTGGATGTATACACACCATTCATGCCATAATTGTTTTTGGATAGACGGTTTTAAATGTAATGTTGACCTTTGTCGGGCTGCAGAAACTAATTACGAAATTGTTTTGTAACATCTACATCCACATTTACATATATTCTCATTAGTTAACATCCTGTTCAAATCTTAAAATTTAGGTAATGTCGGTATATTTGTCCAAGTGGTATTGAAGTAGCTGGGCCTATTGTTTATTGCAAGAATAGTTGTGAATTAGTCACACGATGTCAACATTTCCCGTTGAGCACTTGCCCCGTCTTTTTCAAAATGTTTCTCGGGAAACAGGCCCTTGTAACCCGACAGTGCTAATTTATGCTTTAGCCTATATCATTCCCAAATGATTTTCAAAATGTTGAATGCAAAATAAAAAGATTCACAGCTATCTGAAACTGAATACGCATTTTTGCAAGTTAACCGTTGACATAGCAAAAGTTCATTAAAATATAGCGCCCTCATATTGCCTTTTGTAAATTGAAAAAAATTATCGTCGAATGAAGTTAATTCTTTTAAAAGTTAAATAAAATAATATGTACGGCGAATTAAAATTATGCATCTTGTTAACGCCTCCGAAGGCGTCCGACTTCGTTCTTTGCTGTCTTCTCGGAGGGTCGTCTCCGCACCCAGGCAGTGGTATAGCCCCAGCCCAGCGGTTCTGGAACCAGGCAGACCCTCGGCCGCCCTGGCACGCACGGTCTTTGCTTTACCGGGGCCTTGTCTGCAGAGCCGCTTCGTGGGTGTTTGAGCGCCCCCGGCCCCCATCAGCCAGTTTCTCCGAAGGCCTCGATCCGACTTGCTGTGCTCTCAAATCCCAAAATGAGTTTGTAGCTTTTTGCTTGTCAATTTGTAACGCAGCATGGGAATTACACACAATTTAGCTTCAGATGTCGCATGAACTACCTGAACTCAATAAAAAATTCACAATTCCATACATCAAACAGGAAAAAAATTATCTCCCAAAATGTTAAATTTTAACATTTTGTTTATACTGTGCTCTCAAATCCCAATATGAGTTTGTAGCTTTTTGCTTGTCAAATTTTAACGCAACATAGGAATTGTACCAAATTTAGCTTCAGATGTCGCATGAACTACCTGAACTCAATAAAAAAATCACAATTCCATACATCAAACAGGAAAAAAATTATCTCCCAAAATGTTAAATTTTAACATTTTGTTTATACTGTGCTCTCAAATCCCAATATGAGTTTGTAGCTTGTTGCTTGTCAAATTTTAACGCAACATAGGAATTGTAAAAAATTTAGCTTCAGATGTCGCATGAACTACCTGAACTCAATAAAAAATTCACAATTCCATACATCAAACAGGAAAAAAATTATCTCCCAAAATGTTAAATTTTAACATTTTGTTTATACTGTGCTCTCAAATCCCAATATGAGTTTGTAGCTTTTTGCTTGTCAAATTTTAACGCAACATAGGAATTGTACAAAATTTACTTTCAGATGTCGCGTCAACTACCTGAACTTAGTAAAAAAATTCATAATTCCATACATCAAACAGGAACAAAATTATCCCCCAAAATGTTGAATTTTAACATTTTGGTACGCTCTCAAATCCCAATGGTGTGTGGTAGCTTTTTGCTTGTCAAATTTTAACGCAACATAGGAATTGTAAAAAATTTTGTTTCAGATGTCGCGTCAACTACCTGAACTTAGTAAAAAATTCATAATTCCATACATCAAACAGGAAAAAAATTATCACCCAAAATGTTGATTTTTAACATTTTGGTACTGTGCTCTCAAATCCCAATATGAGTTTGTAGCTTTTTGCTTGTCAAATTTTAACGCAACATAGGAATTGTACCAAATTTAGCTTCAGATGTCGCATGAACTACCTGAACTCAATAAAAAATTCACAATTCCATACATCAAACAGGAAAAAAATTATCTCCCAAAATGTTAAATTTTAACATTTTGTTACTGTGCTCTCAAATCCCAATATGAGTTTGTAGCTTTTTGCTTGTCAAATTTTAACGCAACATAGGAATTGTACAAAATTTAGCTTCAGATGTCGCATGAACTACCTGAACTCAATAAAAAATTCACAATTCCATACATCAAACAGGAAAAAAATTATCTCCCAAAATGTTAAATTTTAACATTTTGTTTATACTGTGCTCTCAAATCCCAATATGAGTTTGTAGCTTTTTGCTTGTCAAATTTTAACGCAACATAGGAATTGTACAAAATTTACTTTCAGATGTCGCGTCAACTACCTGAACTTAGTAAAAAAATTCATAATTCCATACATCAAACAGGAACAAAATTATCCCCCAAAATGTTGAATTTTAACATTTTGGTACGCTCTCAAATCCCAATGGTGTGTGGTAGCTTTTTGCTTGTCAAATTTTAACGCAACATAGGAATTGTACAAAATTTTGTTTCAGATGTCGCGTCAACTACCTGAACTTAGTAAAAAATTCATAATTCCATACATCAAACAGGAAAAAAATTATCACCCAAAATGTTGATTTTTAACATTTTGGTACTGTGCTCTCAAATCCCAATATGAGTTTGTAGCTTTTTGCTTGTCAAATTTTAACGCAACATAGGAATTGTAAAAAATTTAGCTTCAGATGTCGCATGAACTACCTGAACTCAATAAAAAATTCACAATTCCATACATCAAACAGGAAAAAAATTATCTCCCAAAATGTTAAATTTTAACATTTTGTTACTGTGCTCTCAAATCCCAATATGAGTTTGTAGCTTTTTGCTTGTCAAATTTTAACGCAACATAGGAATTGTACAAAATTTAGCTTCAGATGTCGCATGAACTACCTGAACTCAATAAAAAATTCACAATTCCATACATCAAACAGGAAAAAAATTATCTCCCAAAATGTTAAATTTTAACATTTTGTTTATACTGTGCTCTCAAATCCCAATATGAGTTTGTAGCTTTTTGCTTGTCAAATTTTAACGCAACATAGGAATTGTACAAAATTTACTTTCAGATGTCGCGTCAACTACCTGAACTTAGTAAAAAAATTCATAATTCCATACATCAAACAGGAACAAAATTATCCCCCAAAATGTTGAATTTTAACATTTTGGTACGCTCTCAAATCCCAATGGTGTGTGGTAGCTTTTTGCTTGTCAAATTTTAACGCAACATAGGAATTGTACAAAATTTTGTTTCAGATGTCGCGTCAACTACCTGAACTTAGTAAAAAATTCATAATTCCATACATCAAACAGGAAAAAAATTATCACCCAAAATGTTGATTTTTAACATTTTGGTACTGTGCTCTCAAATCCCAATATGAGTTTGTAGCTTTTTGCTTGTCAAATTTTAACGCAACATAGGAATTGTACCAAATTTAGCTTCAGATGTCGCATGAACTACCTGAACTCAATAAAAAATTCACAATTCCATACATCAAACAGGAAAAAAAATTATCTCCCAAAATGTTAAATTTTAACATTTTGTTACTGTGCTCTCAAATCCCAATATGAGTTTGTAGCTTTTTGCTTGTCAAATTTTAACGCAACATAGGAATTGTACAAAATTTAGCTTCAGATGTCGCATGAACTACCTGAACTCAATAAAAAATTCACAATTCCATACATCAAACAGGAAAAAAATTATCTCCCAAAATGTTAAATTTTAACATTTTGTTTATACTGTGCTCAGCTCAAATCCCAATAGAGTTTGTAGCTTTTTGCTTGTCAAATTTTAACGCAACATAGGAATTGTACAAAATTTACTTTCAGATGTCGCGTCAACTACCTGAACTTAGTAAAAAAATTCATAATTCCATACATCAAACAGGAACAAAATTATCTCCCAAAATGTTAAATTTTAACATTTTGTTTATACTGTGCTCTCAAATCCCAATATGAGTTTGTAGCTTTTTGCTTGTCAAATTTTAACGCAACATAGGAATTGTACCAAATTTAGCTTCAGATGTCGCATGAACTACCTGAACTCAATAAAAAATTCACAATTCCATACATCAAACAGGAAAAAAATTATCTCCCAAAATGTTAAATTTTAACATTTTGTTACTCAATTTTTACATTTTGGTACTGTGCTCTCAAATCCCAATGTGTGTGGGTAGCTTTTTGCTTGTCAAATTTTTTGTAAATTTTTGCATCGGGGATAAAATGAATATAATTTTGTTTTTTACCGTACACGATGTGAGTTAAGCACTGTTTTCTCAGCACCTTCCCGAGTTCTGTGAACAAAATCCACACCAGAGTGATTTGCTTGTTGATTTTTTTCCATGATGGTATTAACCGTCCATAGTAAAAGGACCGTTGTTGCATTCCTTATGCCGCATGGTACGCTCAGAATGGAGATAGTGTGGACCACGAAAATAAGTACCAATCATTTTCTTTTTGCTGGAAAAACATGTTCAAAACAATGTTTTATGGGCTATTGAATACTTTGGCATTTCTTGCCCCACATGTGCCTCTTTCTCGTGATCTTCTTGGTAATTGTCTTTATGAAAAATTGTTTATAACGACTTTTATAACGGTTCTGAACTGGTTAGAATAATGTAACCGACTGATTTCTGACTGGACACCAATTTCGGTCTGTTAACACCTAATAATCGGTATGTTCCTCCATATTATGCTGCATGGTTTGACCATGGTTTTTACAGACTTGTTTACACCTGTATTGTAGTGCTACTGTGGTGTCATGTTTGACCCCTTTGGTGGTTTAGCTCACTACGAGATAAGAAAACAGCTGGCGTGCGCCACCACTATTATGTAATCAGATATGTTGCAGGGCTGGTTTTCTCGCGGGAAAGAAATGAAAACAACAACGCCAATCTGTGAATCAATCTGAACATGGAGGTTACAGAATTAGTAATGACTAATAGTATCCACTCCCTCTGTTAAGTTTCTGAATCTGCTGATTAAAGACAAAAAACCGTCGTGTAACGCCAGACAGTACACCCCATTTTACAGAGGGACTAATTGTGATTCTATTCGGGACAGTTTTAAATACTGAACATGGACCTTTGCTTTGCCTTTGGATTTGAGTTGCCATCCGCCGGCACAGTTTGCAGTGGCGAGTGCGTATAGTCAGCATCAACGTAATTGAAATGTCTATGAGCGAGAGCATGCCACACATCAAACTGTACAGCCCAGAAACACTGCAGTTCTCAAGTCAAATGCCAAGTAAGTCAACAATTAATTAGGCATGTGAAACACAATGTAAATTGTTTTAATTTATAAAACGTGCATTTAAATGTATTTTGGTCCATCATAATAGTTGTTTGTCTCGTACGCCGTGCGTATAGTTTTAATTTAACAACCAAAACCCCTCTCTGCAGTACCGCAGTAGGCCATGAGTACGCTACTTAATTTCTAGTGAAGTATACAAGCCTACAACTGGTAATAACATGCTTAACTAACTACTCTAACTTAAGGTAGTATTCCCCTACTCTTTTTAGTTATGCCTTTTTACAATTTGCCGTAATCTTGCATTATTGGGCCAGAAATACTGGAAATTTAATAGTCCTGAGCTGACGCGGGAAATACTTTTATATCTATACCAAGAACCAAAAGGGGAAACACACATCACAATGTTTAGGGCCTATTTATAATGTCAACATAAAGCATCGGCCAGCAGTGAAATTATGTACTTTATTATTCTGGCAAACGAGTTACTTTATATTTCCAGATAGTGGTAAACCTATTTATTTAACTTCACTTGACCCTACACCAAGGTTTTCCGAATGAGACACCATGCAGGTAAACATATTTAAATGTAATGCTTTCTACATAAACTAGAATATAAAATAAACAAGATGAACGTTTTCCACCACCGTTGTGTTTTGGCTAGGATTTGGTGGCAGTGCAAATTGAAAAAAAGGAAGTGCAACTTTTTCACCGAAAATCCACAGAGAGCGCGCAAACTCGTCCAAATTACTTTGAAAATGTAACTTTGTTTATTGTTATAAGGCCCAGCGGGAGGATCCATTTACTGATTATAGATTATGACTCACACTATTTACTGGTGTAATCTGAAATTTGGGTTGAAATGTAGGCCTAGGCTCCTGAAAAAAACTCTTTTTTCTCGTGGAGTTCATTCTAAAAATGAACATGTTTGTCCATAAGGATGAGACTTTGTTTTGACCGCAAAAATCAATAACACAACAACAAATGTGTAAAGGATATATTACATGGACCAAAGCGTCTTTAAAATTTTACAATAATTTGTTTAACCTTTTAATTAGCAAATTTCAGATTATCTTATAATGATTGGCTGTCATTTTGAATGTTTTGATCGAATAATTTGTGTTTTTTGTCAAATTGTTTGAAATTGTTGCCCCTTTCTTTTTCGCCTTATCATATTCCCCAAAACGTATTCATTTTAAACTGAAAGTTCGGTTTGGTTTGGGCTTCTTCGAGCTTTCTTCATGAATATGGATAATATCCACAGACGTGGAACGTTTGGCTGCATGCACTATACACAAACACGTGGTTGTGTTTGGGTCTGTCAACCTTTACTCCTTAGTTAAGCGAATCGGCAGTTAACGCAGACCAAAGTGTCGGAAATATGGCCAAAACACGCTCAATTTTTGCCCAAATTAAGTCATAGCCAAAAAACGGTTCAATATTTTAAAAAGTTCCACTCGGAAAAGTTTAGTTTAATTCCTTACCTACATGTATAGTCGTATCTTTTTTTCTGGTGGGTGAAACATTGGACCTGTCAAAATCTCATTTAATAGGCCTAGTAAGAATCTGTTAGATTTTGTTGTGTGACGGCGATTTTTTTTTGTAATATTTGCTCTAGCATCGCCTTGTTGTTAAGTGTAACTCACGGACTACGCGGTCTATTAAAATTCCACTCGGAATTGAAAAGCTTATTTCATGCTCTTTACAGTGATGTAACAATGAGTTTGATTTGGGCCTGTAGAGTTCAGCAGAGCATAGAGGAGCAGAGAGTCACACAAACCATGGACGTAGAAATAACACAAATCCGCCAAATCCGTATGCCAAGGATGCCACTCATACTCTCTGATCCGAAGCTACGTTTTAATTTCTTTGAACCAGTCATGAACTAAAAGTTATATGTGCTTAAATATCATCTTTCAAAGAACACAATCACACCATCTAGCAGTTTAGTGGTACATGTATTGGGATAGAAAAGAGCAGAAGTGACCTTGGTAAATCTTTGAGATTTGCGGTTTCCAAGTGTGGGTCAAAGCATTTTTGTTTTCGGGGTAGATAACAGCCAATCTGTGCAATAATGGCCCAGCTTGTCACAAATTAATGTACTAGGTGTTAAGTTTAACAAGGCTGTGATTATTTGGTATTATTACAAACTTTAGCATTTTGTCCAAGTTACATATGTGTTTGTGTACTGTTTAATCACAATGGTGCACATCTTATTAAGAATCTCCCCGTCACCCCCATTCTCAACAATGGTTTGATCAAGAAAAGCTTGATTCTTATCCCACGGGAGCTCCACACAGACACTGTAGCACAGACCACAGTACATAATTATCCTTACAACTTTACTGTGATGTTGGTTGACATTTTTGATGAAACAAACCCATGGTAGAAACAAATATTCGGACATTTCGAACCATTTCACGAGCCTAAAACACCAGAGTTTTGTCCAACGTGCTTTCCCACCTGCGTTAAATTGTGGCAAGAAACATGTGAGAAGTTGGAGCATATGGTTGGAGTCAATCTTTACCTTCGAGAAATAAAAAACCCGTTTCGGTAAATTTCCCCGCTTTGTCTCGTCCGTTGAAACAGCTTGGAAGTTTAAATATCCCCACACGGCTAACAAGTGCTCATTCATATTTCGATTGTCATGGGGCATCCATGCGATAACGAAAGGGTGGTATGGTTCCTAGAGTTGTTTGCCTTTCGGTGTTAAAGGTGCTGTTTACGTTTGGTAATTGGAGCATACTGATTGTGTTAACCTGTGAAAATTTCACTTCAAAAGGTGGTCGCGTTTTTGAGATGTCACCAAAAAACCGGAGCGAATATTTCAACGCAGGAAGATTGGATTCCTACAGGAATACAATCTGAGCGAGAAGCGCACGGCCAAACGCTTCTCAAATTCAATTTTTTATGGGGGAAAGAGTGATATATTTTTCCATAACCGTAGTACTTCGAAGTGAAACAATTCTCAAAAATGCATTATACAAAAATGCATTAATCCAAAGCTGCTCCAAAACATGTAAGTTTTTACTGCCATTAATTTTTAGAGTCATAACCAACGTATACAGACCCTTTAAAGGTGCTGTATACGTTTGGTAATTGGACTCTGGAGCCTACTGATTGTGTTACTCCCATATAAATGTAGACCCTTTAATGTGGGCGGCTGCACATTTCCATTCTAGTTTTACACAAGAAAAAAATTACCAAACACGGGGTACCGACTAACACATGCTGCATTTGCGTCTTTTGGGATACATGTACTTTGACAATATAATTATTGGATCGGGCTCAAAAATGTTTTTATGTTTTTCTCAAATATTATTAAATTGTAAACGTATTTTTGTCATTTGTTTTTTAAGGGAAAAACATTCAATTCAACCCCTCACATTGTACAAATGTGCATGGTGCAGTACGGCTTGATTTAGAGCACAAAAGCGGTGCTCGATTAACTAAGTAATAGGCAGTATTTTCAGAAAACTGGCTGTGCAAAACACGGCTTGGCTGCACTACTCGCTTGCACCACCACAATCAAAAGTCGATCTGACGTTTCCTTTATGCAGTTAATCACCCATACCATGTTTGCAACAATGCATACCTTACCCTGGATGTTATTGTTATTTCGGGCTCTAATGTTATTATAGCTAGAACCCAGATACTAGATGTGATTTGGGTAATGTAGCAAGACAGTGGATGTGATTTTGATAATTGGCAATTAACCATGGATGTGATTTGTTACTCAGATTTTATTTGGGCAAGGGCCCAGACACTAGATGTGATTTTGGTAATGCATCCAGACAGTGGATGTGATTTTGGATTGGCACAATTAACCATGGATGTGATTTCGGGTTAGGATGTGATTTTGGCGAGGGCCCAGATACTAGATGTGATTTTGGTTTCGCAGCCAGACAGTGGATGTGATTTTGGCAAGTGGCAATTAACCAAGGATGTGATTTCTGACTCGAATGTGATTTTGGCAAAGGCCTGGACAGTGGATGTGATTTTGGTAATGCAGCCAGACAGTGGATGTGATTTTGATAATTGGCAATTAACCACGGATGTGATTTCTGGGTCAGATGTGATTTCGATGGTGCGGATGTGATATTGGCTAAACGGTCCTAAAATCACATCCAATCGATTCACTTTTCCATTTTAGTTGTAAAATCACATTTAGGCCATTCACAGTGAAAACAGCTAAGATTGTTTTTTTCAAACTTACACTTAATTCTGTGTGCGTGATCTCAACATCACCAAAGCTTTTTGGGGTTTTAGATGAAAATCAGGAAAACCTTTGGAAATCTAAGGAAATTTCAAGCTCAGGATAGGGAAACTCTTTTTTTCATTGTGGAAGCACTGGTTTCGCTGATTGTTCATCTCTGAGGGGGGACTGAACTCTAACAATAGGGCGGTTGATAAACGTTTTATAAAGGCAACACGGAATACAAATGAGGCGGGATTTTCAACAGGCATTTTCAACAGGATTTTGTCACCACACAGGCATGTTTTGCAGGATTTTTTATCGTTTAAGAACATTGTTTTTATTTAGAACATTTTACAAACGATCTTTCTTTATAATTTTTATTTTTTTCTTCTCTTCCATATTTATACGTCGGCGTATAAGCCGCCCGGAGAATAAACCGCAGGAGTCAAAAAAAAGTCAAAATCAACGTATAAACCGCGGTTTATATTCCGGAAATTACGGTAAGCCTGTAAATTGGAAACGATATGGGTGTGTGTGGCAATTATTATGGTCAGCATTTCGCAGCACT
Source organism: Leptasterias polaris (assembly GCA_037783415.1). Classification (NCBI taxonomy): domain Eukaryota; kingdom Metazoa; phylum Echinodermata; class Asteroidea; order Forcipulatida; family Asteriidae; genus Leptasterias; species Leptasterias polaris. The sequence goes on from JAZGTN010000136.1 coordinate 563,284, forward strand.
TTTCAAGTGAATTTTTCAACGTTTATCCGAACTGTACAAATGTGAACGTTTAACCGTAAGATCTGTCACTTAACTGTGTAACCGTCACAGGCTTACGTATAAGCCTGCGCATTCACGTGTTTTTTTTAAAACGTGTAACCGTTTCTGAAACAGTTGGTGACCCGTGTAACAGCAGTTTCATGAACAACATTTCAAGTAAAAAAAACTGTTTACACAACCGGCATGTGATCAAAAACATTGTCTTCATTCTTCATTGCAGAAATTTGACTTTGCGCATTCACACCCTGCAAAAGCGAGCATGCGCAATCGAATTGTTGTGGAACGCCCCCTAGCGTGCAATGTTTCTCACAAATATTGCTGCACGCACAGTTGTATTGGAATAACAAAGACTACGAGTCTGTAAATGTGTGTGTGTTTTATGGGATATTGTGCTGTAAAAATCGTGATCACAGTTATTATGGTCAGCATTACGCGGCACTTTTTAAGTGAATTTTTCAACGTTTATCCGAACCATACAAATGTTAACGTTTAACCGTAAGATCTGTCACTTAACCGTGTAACCGTCACAGGTTTACGTATAAGCCTGAGCATTCATGGTTATTTTTTGTCAATAAACATACGGTTTCTGAAACAGTTGGTGACCCATGTAACAGCAGTTTCATAAACAAAATTTCAAGTAAAAAAACCTGTTTACACAACCGTGCATGTGACCTTTTTTCCTAAAGCGTAAAAATATGAAAGAGTTAGATCCTATATCAAATTGAAGCTTAGTACATGAACTTAACTCTCAATGTAATTTTTTTTTTATTCTTAATTAATTAGCCCATTTACAGCGAGGTGAATATTTAATTAGCCAATCTTGAGACCACTGTATCTCAAAAAGTATATGACCGATCTTCAAACTTTTTTTCAGTTATAGACTCCTTGGGCATTTGGAGATTAGCTTTGGGTAACCGTGACCCCATGTTGACCTTTACCTATGGGCCAACCGGAAGTGGGACCATATCTCAAGAATAACACAGCCGATTTTAGAAACTTTTTTAAGGTATAGACTTTTTGGGCATTGGAGATTAGCCTTGGGTAACTGTGACCCCATGTTGACCTTTACTTCTAGGTCAACCGGAAGTGGGACCATCTCCAGAACTACACAACCGATTTTCAAACTTTTTTCAGTTATGGACTCCTTTTGGGCATTGGAGATTAGCATTGGGTAACCGTGAAACCATTTTAACCTTTACTTCTGGGTCAACCGGAAGTGGGACCATATCTCAAGAACTACACAACCGATATTCAATTTCTTTTCAGTTATAAACCCTTTGAGCATTAAATGTTACATAAGGGTTACCATGACCCCATGTTGACCTTTAATTCTGGTTTAAAAGCTCCTTTCGAATCAGTATCAGAATGAAGACCAGGTTTAGGTTTTTAGGCACACTTAGGTGAAAAGGGGCTTGTCAAAAAGGTCAAGAGTCTTCTATCTAAATCAGACCAACTTTAAAGCTTTGAATCACTGAATCGAAGCAAAAAAACACGGAACAGCCTTGTGTTTGTCGACAAACACTTAGAGTAAATAAAACGGATATTTCCAGAGTCAATACACTACTCTGCACTTCCTTAGGGCATATACCTATTGTTTTATGAGTTTTTCCATTATTTGTGGTTTACATTTTTTTAGAAAATGCGATTTCAAACAAAAACGTACTTTTGTTGATTTCCCGAAAATAATGTATATTTCGCCGCTGAGGGCGCCCTCAGACATGAGGCGTTTTTGATTGGTTGACAAATTTTGTGACGACACACCGTGCATTAGGAGTCAGGATAATGACGTCATCTCTGTTTACACTGTGCGTTCATGACTGGGTAGCAATTTCTTCTCAGCTAAATCAGTGGTAAATATATTAGGTTTTTGGTGTGAAAATGCCGAAATCGTGCGCCGTTGGTGGTTGCATTCGCAACAGCGACATAGACCCGTCCGATTTTTTCAATTTCCGAGTGACACAAACATATGTCGAGAATGGGTGCGATTTGTGAACACAACTCGATCAAACTTTCGAGTTGGGAAGTGGTCGCACATTTGTAGCGCCCACTTTTCTGACGACTGCCAGGACACTTCGTCGAAATTGATGGCTGGCTTTGGCATACCGTCCAAGTTTAGACTTAAAAAGGAGCAATACCTACACGGAAGTCGCCAAACATTGCAACAACTTGGACACCACGACAAGAGACACAAACACAGAGTAACAGAGAGAAAAGGATGAATGAAAAGGAACGGAGACAGGTAAGTAATTAAAGCAGAATCGGTAGCTGCCTTTCGCAAAATCGTATCGTGAAGGAAAGAAGAATAAGCACTCGAATAGAAAGTTACAAGTCAGTCAGGAAATTGCTCTCTAAACTTGTTTCGTTTTCACAAGTATTTGTGTTATAATTCAACGTGTGTTTTCAAATCAATAACTTGTGAGTGTGACTATAAAAGTGTCAACATCGACATGAAAATGATGTCCGAAAATTGGGCATAAGTCGCCGGTAATGTTTGCACACACTGAAAATGATACTGCATTAACTGTTTTTCAAGACTTGTGAACTGAAGTTTTCCTTATGAAATAAGCAGTAATTTTAGAACCCTTTATATTTAACTCGGGGATTTAAGACGTGGGTTTGTGTAATGTTTTAGTAAATAAGTAATGTGATTTTGTTTTGTCCTAATACAATTTTGCATTTAATTTTTTAAAATAGGTAATCGAACAAAGCCTTGTCAAGGATCAGGAAAGCGATTCTACAACTCCTAGTTCTACTGTTAGCCATGGCGAACAGGCTGCCACATCTACATCTAGTGACAGTGTAACTGTTTTCCATCACAGTGTGTCGTCAGAAGAGGTTTGTAATTATGGAAATATTTACCCCAAAAAATTAAAAGTAAAAAGTTTCTCATCAAAGCAATGATTGTTGTATGATTTTTGTTTTGGTAGAGCATTACTTTTTAGGGGGCAGGTTGTGGAGGGAGTAGAGTAGACAATGGAAACAAAACATTTGTACAATTTTATAAATAGGACCTATCATCTCTATAGAGTTCCAGTGCAGGAACACAGTTACACACGGTACATGGAGCTGTTTTACACTTTCTTATTTCATTAGTTTGCTGTTTTATTTTTTTTCGGCAGGAAGTAGGCCAGCCTCTGAAGCAAACTGGGGTACAGACTGAAAACAACGTGAGTGAATAATTGTCATGAATTATTGTTCATACATGATTTAAAGATGTAAAAACCTCAATGCACCCTACACCGCCAATGTTGTTTAACTTTGTTGTTGCAGCTTTTTTAAAGAAAACAATTTACCATCCAGCCAGTGCATCCCAATTTTTTAATATAATCTTTTTCAATTGTAGATACAAACAATGATTTGCATTGACATGATCGCAACCTGTCAAAACCCCTGCAGTCCCTAACTACTATTCTGTTGCATTTGTTAACGCTCAGCTATTGGTTTCTCATCAGGTACACAAACAGTTGGAAGGTGGAGGTGCACAATTAACAAGCAAAGGGGAGAAAACATCATCCAAGACAACTTATGTGAGGTCCAAGAGAACGCAAACTGACAGGAAAATGTTTTTATGAATTCCAGATTAAAGTATGTACACAAATTATAAACAAAAACAAAAACATTTGTTCAAATGTCTTTTTATTTCAGGATTAGGTTATAGTTTGTACAATATCGCACTACATCATGAAACCTTACAAGATAACATGGCAAAATTAATGTACATACCATAATGTTGTTTCCATGTACACTTTCATACGTACAAGGATTTGGCCTGAAATGGTATAACTACAAGCCAGCAGGAACAGTTACAGGGAAGGTATGTCTCTGGTAATTACTCCAAAAAATAATGATCATAAAAACTGCCTTGGTGAGCTGTTGAAAACATTATTAGAAATGACCCCCTTTGAAGTATTGTGTAGTTTTAGAGAAAGAGGTCAAATTCATCCCAATATTTTTATCTGTGATGGCATCATATGAAAGCACAACATTCTATGCAACAGGGGCGTTTGTTTTGTTACTTTGATGACTTGAGCCATTCTTTTACAGATTTGTTATTTATTGCATATATTGGGATACACATGTACTGGTATTTGACAATTACCAAAAGTATACCCTGCCTTTAAATTTTCACTGGTCCCCCAGCTTTTGTACATGTACTGGTCAACATTTCATATCAAAAAGAGATTTTCAACACTGAACTAGCCAGATTTTTGACTGGTCCTCGGGCGTTTTAATCGACATTTGGCCAGTAGATCACTGTTTGAATTCAAGATGAAAGTTTGCACAAAAATATGAACAAAAGATGCACTCTCTTTACGGTTAAAACAAACATTTTTCCTGATGTGCATTTCACTACTTCAGCGGTTAAGTAATAAACAACTTGTAAAAACAATGTACATGGCAAATAAGGTGCATACGTTTGCTTAAAGTCTTCTTAAAAAACAAGAACTTGACAAAAATACTTCATGTACAGTAAAATCAAAGAGGTAGGACCACTGAAGGAGTTCTAAGCAATCTATTGGCAGCGGGGCTCATGTTTCCTTTGAAGAAAGTTGCAAATCCTTCAATGGTCCTTCCTCTATGGTGTAATGTATTAATTTTAGTCATGCCATGTGAATTGTCACAAAAGAATGATGAGACAATTGTGTTAATAAAAGCCACTAGAAGGTCTTTCCTACACACGTCTGATGGAGTCCTGTTACTTATGAAATGAAGAGTACTTTACATAAATACATGTTTTGTTTCAGCTACGGATTTTTTTTTACTCAGTGTATAAGTATAATCAATTTAATGCAAACAAAACATAAAACCCCTTAAAAAATATTGATGCAAGAAAATAATCCAAATCGGCATATTTAAAACCCTTGTATTCGCCCTCAGGATTAGGATAGGTTGATCTAATAGTCTCCATCACACAAGATGGAAGGGGAACACGTTTAAATCGGCCCAAATATCCCCAGCACCATCTCACGACCTGACGATACGCAACATGACGGAACTTCCTAAGAAGGATATAGGAAAATAAATCCTATCAATTTTAATTTCTAAGAAATAAATAATGAATTAAAAAGGCAGATTTGTATCAACATTATTATGTTTACAGTGAAACAATGGGCATGTTCAACCATGGCCTCATTTTGCATGGATACTATAAAGACTGTTGGTTTTCAAAACCACACTATAGTTAAATAGTTGATAAGTAGGCTTTCTTTAAAAAAAATTGATATTCTTTTAGCAATAATTACCGACTTACTGGTCAACTGTCCCCTGAACTGCGCGTCTCCCATACTGCGTTTGGTACTGCATGTGTGCAGTTTTAAGTACTGCCGGGTGTAAGCAGCATGCCTCAAACCAATCGTGCCTGGTTAGACACTGCTCGGGATCATCAATGTTTAGTTGTAGCTGTAACATCTTGTTTGAAATAGCGTCTACCTCCTTGCAGCACTTGCAGTTCTCTATATTGGTCTGGACAACACACTTCCCACAGGTGCACCTGTAAACAAAACCATTTTAAAACATAAATAAGTTGCCAGTGATTGATTTTGTACACAATCAATACATAATTAAACCCTTGTTTATTAGAAGAAGATTGTTTTGCATTATGAATACAAGCCACATTTTCAACGTTGACAACTTTACAATTACATCTAACCTAGACCCAGTAACTGGGGCGCTGTACTCCTTTTTCGAAATGTTGACATCATCGGTTGTACTACTACTAGCGCCCCAGAGGATTATTGTATGTTCATACATGATCCGACTCTCAGCAATATCGACGGGTGCCCTGCCTCAAACCGCGTAATCATCAAGTTTGAGACATGGCACCCGTCTAAAAAAAATAGACGGGTGCCATGTCTCAACTTTGACGATTACGCGGTTTGAGGCAGGGCACCCGTCGATATTGCTGAGCGTCGGATCGTGTATGAACATACAATAATCCTCTGGGCGCTTGGGACCGACGATGTCAAAATTTCGAAAAAAAGAGTACAGCGCCCCAGTAACTGGGTCTACATCCTACCATGATCTAATCAACTCACATTGAACTGGAGAGGTGATATAATTATGTTTACTATACAACTGCACATACAGACGGGAAAATCGAACCATGGTCAAACTAACGGTCGTCGACTTCATTCATTCATTCATTCATTCATTCATGTTACTTTATTTTCCACACAACAATATTATATTATATTATATTATGAAATATTAAGCCACTGTAGAATAAGTGTGGATGGGGGCCCCCAAAAAGCAAGCTTGTCGAGTGGGGGCCCCCACTAACAAAAAAGAGCTAATTACATATTAACTTCAACACTGGTCGCACTGTTTTTTTAGTAAAACTCACCAATCGGTATTTAAAAGCCTGTTCTGTTCGAGCTCTTCCCCATCTCTCACATCTTCGTTTTCGCCGCGATGGCCTGCGGGCATGACCGGGGCGACTGGCTCAAACCGACACGGTTCAGCCCCACGCACTTCCTCCTCGGGTTGATCCTGTTGGTCGTCATCTTCGGGAGAGCTGAACTCGCTCGAATCGCTGTCCGAATTAGTTTCACTGCCACTGGATGGGGCCAGTATCTCCTCAGTTATACTGTGTGCTTCCCAAGAGCTGTCGCTATCCATTTTTGTACAGTTTTGGAGTAATTTGCAAGAGTAAACGACGAGAATGCAACCGAAAATCTTGCAAGTTGCATTAACGTGTGTGTACAACATGCTCAGGTCAACGGTCACGTCGACGTGTGTATACACGGTGTGACGTCACGCGATTCGACTTGCATTTATAATGAGCATGCTGAATGCTCCACACTCACTAAGAAATTTTTCCGAATTCACCGTGCAGACGCCCGTGAACAAGGCGCAGAAGATTCGCTTTTACGAGTGAATCGAAAGACCGTTCAGTATTAAACTAGAAGTATGTCACAATGGACAATGACTAAGTATATTACCACAGTATAAAGCAGATTCCCACTACGCATTTTATTTACCCTTTAATGTCTAGTCATTCATTTGCAACTTTACTATAAAAATGCCCTATTTTTTGTGTGACTATTGAAGTAATAATTATAGTCGTTGAAACATTTTTTTTTTTTAGTCAGCTTGAGATAGGCCTAGTTGCTCTTGGTCGACTGCAGCATGAAATGAATCTGCCGAAGCAGAAAGAAACTTTATTGCTGACAATTTTCATGACCCACCCCACCACTTTAAAAGCCAAAGTTTAATAACTGTAGTCCCTAAGATGAGAAATTCAAGTTTAATTACACAGTATCTTAATACGCTGCAAAAGTTTTCATACCAAAAAATTAATTTGCCGTAGGCGCCTAAGCCTACGATTTGTTGGATTCGTGGGTGCCGGTGTGTAATAGCAGGTTCTGTCCCCAGGAAATATTTTCCAGCCATGTGGCGATTTGTGTACAAATATGATCTGATATAGCGCCCTGTTTGAACAATTGTTTCCAATCCATAATTTTCCCCGCAAGGGTGGTGGACACAAAAATCGACTTGTTCCATTCTCGTACATTGCGCCCTCAATTGATCCGCGTAGATGTGTGGTCTAGGAACCGACATACACATACCGTATATCACTGAATCCGTCGTTGCTGTGTGTGTGAGGTGAGACGTGGCTCAGGCTAAACTTCAACAGGAGGTAGTAACGTCTAGTAAAAAATATTGATTACTGCACAAACATGACAACTGATTGACATTTTGTATCGTTTCCTTTTTTTCTTAAACAGGAGTCCTTGTCCACAATGACATCCCAGGGGGAATGACGGCATATGTGTTCAGCGACATCCTGAATGTGCCGCATGATAGCAATTTAACTCTAAATGTTCTGCTGAGAGTGATTGCTGAGCAAGGGAAAATAGGGCACAAACTAAACGTGCAGGTAATTAACTTTGCAATTATTGTTTAAAAAAAGTTAACCCTCGTGTTCATTGAAGTATTTGTGACAATTTCCATGTTCATTTTGCCTATTATTTTGATCAGAAATTGATTTTTCTAACAAATAAAAAAAATACCAAACCATTTTTATAACATCTGAAACATGTAATACTTTCTGAGACACAGTTTTATGGGCTTCAAAATTATATGTTCCTGCCAAAATGAATTATTTGCTATGTTTTATACCTCATGCCAATCCTTAAACTTTTCTCATTGTAAATTTTGTTTCCCTGTAGATGGACAACTGTTTCCGCGAAAACAAAAATCGGTTCGTACTATCATTTGGTGTTCTCCTGGTGGAACTTGGAATATATAATACAGTGAGTTGATATTATTTTATATATACCTTATTAGCCAATCATCTGCACCTAAGTAGCATAAGAGAACTACATGTACTCATTTATGGATGGTAACTTATATTGTTTACTTTTGGTAAACTCAAGTCACCTGTGAGCAATTTAAGAAGAGACTATACTTCACACTTTAAAAACAAATTGTTTAAATGTATAACTGATTTCTATGAATTGCTGCTCTTTTTTATCAGGTTGAATTTAACTTCTTGCCTGTAGGGCATACACACGAGGACATCGATCAACTGTTCAGCAGAATCGCTGAGAAACTTGAGACATACTATAATGTGTACACATTAGACGGTAAGTTTTTAGGCATAACTATCTTTTGTAAGATTACTTATTCTATACAAAGGGAGTTAATGTTTGAGATGTTATTTTACTTATCCATTTTAAATGCTGGTCTGAAACCACAACTGGACATTTATGAAAGTAGCTAATCAGTCACTAATTATGAGTATTGTTTAGCTGTTGTTCTGCGGGCAAGTCAATATCAGGGTCATGACCCTCTGTTTCGTTCGGTCTCCATGGGTCACAACACCACATACGATAGTACATCTTAGTAGTTCCTCCCACCTTCTTGAACAAAAAATGGTGTGGTTTAGAGTGGTTGCTGATAGGTTTAATATGAGGAAGCAGCCATGTCTTGATATCCCAAAGGTCGGGTCCCAGAAGGTGTCTGACCTGGATTTTAGGGGTGTATGAACCCTCTATCAAGGTGTGGAGGTCTGAAAGAGTAATGGTAAAACATCAACAACCAAAAATACATAAAGAAGGTGAAACAGTATTATGTGAAAGTTTTTTAAATTTTTTTATTTTTGGTATTCGATTTCTTAAGATGCTCACTTTAACAATTTCTTTTTTTTTATTCACAACTCTCTTTATTATTTGTTACAGCGTATGTCGTCAAATGAATAATTGACGCAGAAATTAATTTCAAGGAATATTATATATTCTGGAAAATTAAGATATTTACAATATTATTATATTATACATGTATATAATTATTGTAAACCAACGTACGCTATAATTATTTAACATCTTAGTTTATTTTTCCCGTGTCTGTATTGTCTTTTCATTTTTATTCCCTTTGATGATCTTGGTCTCTTTGCATAGTCTGTTGATTTCATTCTAGTTTCTATATGTGCCTTATCTGGGAAGGTTAGGAACCATGATTCATCCATCCATGGGTTTATTCTCCATTTTAACCGTAATGACCCCCATGCATCTGTTGCTGGTCCCCTTGCTGCTATTTTACCGTTTAGTATTGGTGGTCGTCTTTGTGTGTTATGTATGTTTGCTGCATTTAGCCACCGTTCCATTTGTACTTGTGGGTTATTTACTCTGTGATCTAATATTGCTGCATTGTGTCCATATGGTACAATTTGTTGTTCTATTGACTTTCCCAATGAGTATAATTTGTTTAATCTTGCTTTATAGCATGCGTCATGTGCTGATATAAATCTATTTTTTCTTATCAGGTTGTTCATTACGTATTTTTCTCTTAAGTGTTGTTGATGTACTTCTGTTTGTCCGTCTTGCCCTACCGGGTGTTTTACCCATGCTTGTACTAATGTATCTAATTGTTGGTTGGTTCATCTGATGCCATTGCTCCTGTTACTCTTGGCGCTAACTTGTGCTGGCCGTCTTACGAAATCATCAAAGTACATTGTGTATTCGATAATGAAGTCGGTTGTAACGTCAAAATCATTTGGGTGTCTTGGTTTGTGTTGGGTTCTTACTAGAATTAGTGGTAGTGCTTTGTGTGAAAAGGTTGGTGCTTGTGTGAAATCAAATTGGTCTAATGGTCTGTCGTATTTGAAGTTGTCTAATCCTGCTGAAAATTCTGTGAATGTTGTTTGGTGGTAAACGTCATCGCACAGTATTTGTTCATTGTCTATGTTTTTGTTATTTCCGTTGTATGCGTCGTTTTCTTTACTTACACACATACCTCCTGTTATTGCTTGTACTGGTCTATCTCGTGCACAGTGTTGATATTGTGCTAGTGTTGATTGATTCCACCCTTACAGAAATGTCCCATGGGTTTCCCATGGGATCCCATGGGATCCCATGGGAATCCCATGGGAATCAGATTTGTTCCCATTGAGTCATTGGTGTTCCCATGGGAATCCCATGGGAACACCATGGGAACACCATGGGTTCTGATTTGTTCCCATTGAGTCATTGTTGTTCCCATGGGAACACCATGGGAACACCATGGGTTCTGATTTGTTCCCATTGAGTCATTGGTGTTCCCCATGGGAATCCCATGGGAACACCATGGGTTCTGATTTGTTTCCATTGAGTAATTGTTGTTCCCATGGGAACACCATGGGAACACCATGGGAACACCATGGGAACACCATGGGAACACCATGGGAACACCATGGGAACACCATTGGTTCTGATTTGTTCCCATTGAGTCATTGGTGTTCCCATGGGATCCTGAGTTTTAGTTTTACTATTCAAAGTAACTTGTCATTAAGACTGAGGAGGTATACATACTAGTATGAGTAAAAGAAAAAATAATCTGAAAAATTGTTAGACACATGGATATGTAGGCCTACTTATGCCATAGTATGCATGCAGTCACTGCATATTCAAAGCAGTAAAAGGACTGCACAAGTTTATTTAACACAAATATAGCACAGCCCTGCCGCTTGGTGGCGCTATGCTACATGTATCTTTGATTAAGATCAGCCCCCTGACTTCGCGTATGTAAATTGCACACCTATGTGGTTAGAGCCCCTTCTCTTCCACAATGAGTCATCAGTTTGAAATGAAACTGAACATTACAATACAACCGATGTTTGCCGTCCGACTTGTTGATGTGGTATTGTTAGTGTAAATTATTAAAGCTTCCCATTTTTAAGTAGGACTAGGAGGTTTTTGAGGGCAATTTCATTTTAAAAGCTGATAGTTGGAAACTGAAATGCTGATGTGATTGTGAATGTGAATGCAGATGTGAATTTTACAGTGAAACTCAAATGCTCAAGAACAAGAAAGAATCATCAGTGATCAGCATCAGACATCGTTGGTGATCGTTGGCACGTTGTTGTGCTTGCCTGTGTTGTGTGACTGTGATCAGAACTAAAATAGCATGATTTGGTAAGTGTTTTGTTTAAAACGTGATTTTAAGTATAGTTTAAGTTTTCTTGTAACAATGTACATGTACAACTACAACAAGTACTTTTGGTATGTCAGGTTGGTGTATGTAATGTAGGGGGATGGTTGTATAATAATAGTGTCAGACTGTTTTTCAAAATGTTGACATCTGCGGCGGTCGTCCTAGCGATCCCCAGCAAAAAACACTTGTACAAACGGTACGATGGAAAACTTCAATTTACTAGATTTTTTTTAAACATCCAGCTACAAAAAATGTCCCAACCAAATGACAAAAAGACCCAACAAAATAGCTTTAAAAAACGCCGACTGGCTTCGGTTAAACCCCATCCATCGCAATCCACGTCTAAGAACACTCTCGTAATTAAACGGGTGCACTGCGTAGTGGCAGTGCATCAGTAGCTGGGTCTATAAACGTGTACCCAATTCAAATCGTACCCAGGTTACCTCGTACCCAAGTCAAATCGGTTGTAACTACCTAGTTGTCTAAAACCCCTTAACTGATTAGCGCAAAATAAAATTTTTTTGACTGCCATAGTTAAAATTAATTATATTTAATAACTTCATGGTCACATGGTTTGGGCATGGTACTGATTTAAGTTATGCTGCCATGTCTGTACCATCGCAGACTATAGTTTTGGCAAATGTTTTAATTTTTCTTACAAATATATTTCCTATTTCTTCCTTTACAGTTCTTTGTGCTTCTCTCTCTGAGGAATGTGACTAAATCATCACCACCATCAACAGAAGCCCAGCAATGGAGCATGGTGGCATTTCTCACAAGACCAGCATTGGGTTTGGGCTACTTGCCTAAGATAAACATTCCAAAAAGAGATTAATCCTGTGGTGTTGTAACTTCCACAACTTACTGTCCTCTTCAATCACCATTATAATAAAACTAGTTTTTCCTAAGTTTAAAACGTAAATAAAACTGCAGTACAATTGCCCTTATATTATAGTAAAATGAGATTGAAAACACATTATAGTAAAATGAGATTGAAAACACAGTTTTTTAACTTATTTGTTTCATAGTATTACTACAAAATTATTTTGCATAGTAAAACTATGGCAAATCGGCCAAAACACTAAATTCCTGCATGGGATCCCATGGGATCCTGCATGGGACCCCATGTGATCCTCCATATGGGATCCCCATGGGATCCCCATGGGATCCCCATGGATCCTCCATGGGATCCCCATGGGATCCTTCATGGGATCCTTCATGGGATCCCCATGGATCCTCTATGGGACCCCATGGGATCCCCATGGGATCCCCATGGGGTTCCCCATGGGATCCCCATGGGGTTCCCCATGGGATCCCCATGGGGTTCCCCATGGGATCCCCATGGGGTTCCCCATGGGATTCCCATGGATCCTCTATGGGGGGACCCCATGGGATCCTTCATGGGATCCCATGGGATATTTTTAAGATTTCTCATGGGATACCCCATGGGTATTCCCATGGGATATCACCATGGGTTCACCATGCCCAATTCACCATGAGAATCCCATGGGAAAATTTCCCATGGGATTCCCATGGGACATTTCTGTAAGGGCAGTAATTTCCTATTTGTGCTTGTAACCCGAAACAGCTTAATGGGTCTGTTCTGTCTGAGTTTAGTACTGCTTCTAATCTTAGTTTTGATTCTAGTGCTAATTGACATAATGTATTTCCATCATGTATTGTGTGATCTATTCCTACATGTGCGTTTGTGTTTGGATATTGTACTCCTGCTATTGTTGCACATTGGTCCCCTCCACATATAATTTTTTGTCCCAGTGCTATTGTATGTTCCCATGTTTCTCCGCTCTTTTTTCTTGTAAATACTCCTAAATCTCTCCAGTTTACTTCATCATCTATTCCGAAACTAAAATTTGATGCTGTTGCTTCTGTTCCATCTTCGTCTATTGAATCTGTCATTATTTTTTCCATTTGTTCTGTTACTGGGAAGTATGTTGTTTCTATTTTGTTTAACATTCTTGTGTCTTCATCTAGTGGATAATGTATTGTAAATGCTTTGTTTGTGTGGTTGTGGTTCGGTTTTAATTGGAATGATCCACTACTGTCTACGAACCATTCTACTCTTAAATCTGTACTTGTTGCTAATTCTTTTGTGTTTTCTGTTCGTCCTGGTTTTACTTTGTACTGTCTTAAATTTTTCATTTTAACTTTAATTCCCTTTAGTGTTGTTGCACATTCATATAATGTTGCCATTTCTTGCCATACACATGGGTCCATGTATTGTTGGAATCTGTCTACTGTTAGTTCATGCCATCCTGCTTCATATTGATATACTGGCATTTTACTTGGTTTCCCGTGTGATGTGTTTTTTAATACGTATACTTGTCTTAATTCTGGGTTTTTGTTTTCCCCTATACTGTGCATAAATTCTTTTTTAAATGATTGTGGCCCTGTTTTTACGTTTAATTGTTGTGGCCTGTTACTATAACTCTCTTGGTATGAATCTGGAAAGTCAAAATTACCCAATGCCCCTCCACCTGTCCCTCCTCCCCCCGCTCCCCCCGCACTTCGTGGTTCCCGTCCCCCTGCGTCTGTGTCGTCTGGTGCTATTTCCCCATCCATGTCCTGATCACTATTGGTATTGTTTTTATCTTGGTTTTCAAGTGCGTCTTCAAATGTTTCTTCTTCTTCGTTGTCTGATAGTTCCCCCTTTTTTGTTTTGGTGGTTCGTCTTCACCTTCTGAGTCTGTTGAGGAGAGGGTTGAGTTGGGAGAGTAGGTAATGGAGTCATTTGGTTCTTTATCTTCGTTATGTGAATCTTGTTCTTTATTATTTACATCTTCGTTATTTACATCCTCGTTATTTACGTCTTCTTTATCCCAGTCTTTATCTTCTTTTAATTCTTTTCCTATCATGTCTAAATTCTCTTCTGTAAACCATTCTTGTTTAAGTTGTTCTAGTGCAATATTACTTAATGCTTCTTTATCTCTAACTACTTCACCTTTATGGTAAATTTTCTCGTTAACTCGACGCATTGCCATATATCTTAATCTACTTGTTTCTGTGTTTTCACCCCCTGTAGCTTTTAGAAATTTTGAGTATCCCTGTTTTTGTTTGTAATGTGTAAAATCTTCTTTGCTTCTTGTTGCTATTTCTATAAAGTCCACCCCCATTTTTCTCCCCAGTTGTGCTAGTGCTATCCCAATTGTTCCTAATGTAGATGACCATGGATTATCTCCTTTTGTTAATTGTTCCCCTATGAATTCATTGTCAGCTTCTGCTCTATTGTCGTTTTTCCCATAGTGTATATCATGTATTTTGGCAATTGCGTCAGAGTTATCGACGGGGTTATTGGTTTCTAAGTTAATGTTACTAGTTTTAGGAACTACAAAATGTGACATTGGGACATGTAATTTGTCCTATAAAAAAGTATCGAATACATTTCCAGATTTTTCGTATTTGTTATAATTTTCTATTTTTTCTGAGTGATCAGCTGGTCGTTTTTTCCCCTCTGTTTCTTAGTTCTTGGTCCCATGTATCGAATTCCTTTTCATTCTTTTTCAGCCAGTCTTTTAAACGTTCTTCCTCCCCCATCTATAATTAATATTTATGTACATATTTAAAACCTTCATCTGGTTGCATTACTCCATTTCGTTCGGCTTCATCAATATGCATTACTTTTATTTGCAATGCTGTATTGAGTACTTTCCCGAAATGTTCATTATTTACATATGGTACATTTTTTATTAGGTGTTCGGACAAAAGTCCGAATACCTCTTGTTATTGTTCGTTTTTAGGTGTTCGGTCTGATAAGACCGAACAACTCCTTGTTTTTGTTCGTTTTTTTTATAGTTTTTTTTTTAGGTGTTCGGAGCGGAGCGTAGCTCCGAACACCTCTTCTTATTGTTCGGTTGTTTTTTTTAGGTGTTCGGAGCGGAGCGTAGCTCCGAACACCTCTTCTTATTGTTCGTTTTTTTTTTTTTTTTTTTTTTTTTTTTTAGGTGTTCGGAGCGGAGCGTAGCTCCGAACACCTCTTCTTATTGTTCGGTTTTTAGGTGTTCGGTCTACAGACCGAACAACTCTTTGTTATTGTTCGTTTTTTTTTTTTAGGTGTTCGGGGTAAACTCCGAACAACTCTTTGTTATTGTTCTGGTTTTTTTTTTTTTTTCCTCTTTGTTTTGCTTATTCCTCTCAGTGGGCTTTGTCCGCAAGCAAACGCATACTTGCGAATCTTTGATCAACTTGAAACTTAATGTGAAGTTAGAACATAACTAGGAGAAGCCGAGTAAGTTGTGACGTCATGATTACGTCATCAGGTGTCAAATTACAAGCCATTTTAGGTCCAAAAGTGCTCTCATTCCAATGCCTGTATGTCTCTGAATATTAAAGCTACAGTATTCATAATTGGGCATATGATAGATCAAGACACGGGCAACATTTGAAAAGTTAACGCCAAAATCACACGACCTTTACTTCCGGTCGTACCGGAAGGTCAAAGTTTGCCTTTGTGAAATTCTTTAAATTTTGTCTTGGTACAATTTTCCGGCGAAATGATTAACTTCAGTATATCTGATCAACTTCAAATTTATACCATGTAAGGACCCTTGATAAAACCTCCATCAAGCAGTTGTGACGTCATGATGACGTCATCAGGTGTCAAATTACAAGGTTTTAAAGATTAACAATTTTAATCTTTGAAAATCTATATCAAATCAAGACGAAGGGACCGTCGATTGCCTAACGCAGCATGGCATACCTCCTCGCGACTGATTCCATTGCGCAACGGTGGGTAGGCTTGCTACTCAAGACGCTTGTTGGGGGACACTATAAATAATCAACACGTACAGCTACCTTGTATTGTTGACATCATCGTGTGTACGTCTTTACTGAAGGCTAGGTGTTGTGTACTTCAATGTAGTGCAAATCAATGGCGTACTAACGTTATACATGTAGACCTGATCTGCTCAGATTCGGTGTCTAATTGTTCCCCTATTCGCCCTTCTCATGGCTTAATTATCAATATGGAATTGAAGACGAAGTATCACTGAGATGACCACCTGCTTCAGTGATTCGTATGACTTGTAATTATGTGAGAAAATGCAAGCAGAAAAAGACCAACATTGGCGTTATGTTTTGTTCACACACCGAGAAGCACGGACTTGACACCGGCTCGCGAAGGGCGAGTAGGACCGGTGTGTTTATCGATCGCTGCAGTGCAACACGGGAATTTAAACGGTAAGCTTCGTGCACATGTAGACCTGATCTGCTCAGATTCGGTGTCTAATTGTTCCCCTATTCGCCCTTCTCATGGCTTAATGATCAATATGGAATTGAAGACGAAGTTTCACTGAGATGACCTCCTGCTTCAGTGATTCGTATGACTTGTAATTATGTGAGAAAATGCAAGCAGAAAAGACCAACATTGGCGTTATGTTTTGTTCGCATAATACCGAGAAGCACGGACTTGAAACCGGCTCGCGAAGGGCGAGTTGGACCGGGACTTTACGGCATGTCTTTATCTCTGCATGCAGTGCAACACGGGAATTTAAACGGTAAGCTTCGTACGATGAACATCATTGCTTTTCAAAATTATTCTTTTATTTAATGCACAGTTTTGTTATAAAGTTTACCCTTAATCATCAAGTGGCCACTTTGGTGACGTTTTTAAACTATTAAGGAACGTAGTATGATTGTCGAACGAAGAGGTAAAATTGGGCAATTGGAAACGGGCATGATTTTTGGCTGTGTCACTTGTCAGATTGATGAATGTTTTCCGTCAACTCTTGTATTATGACATGAATATTTAAAAACCCTGCGATCAAGGTTTTTCTACGAAAGCCTATTAGCGCCACAAAGAAAAAACAAATCAAATACGGATTCGAATCCGTTATTATGGATTCGCAATCCGTTATTATGGATTCGCAATCCGTTATTACGGATTCGCAATCCGTTATTACAGATTCGCAATCCGTTATTACGGATTCACTCGATGATCCCTCGAAGGCGCTATTTGCGTTGGACAGTAATGGTTTATTATATTGATTATATTTTTAAACATCTTTCCAACCATATTCATTTCAATTCACTTCATAACAAACGCTTTTTATATGATAGAGGGATATAAGTCCGGCCTTTCAGTTTCTTAAACCACGTTTTTTTCCCGTAAAGACCCACAAAGTTATTACAATTTCAACGGTTAGAACTGTGTATTTGTAAACATGCACTTCAACTTAGTGGTTCATTAAGTGTACAATGGTTGCGGTGACTCGATTTGTACGAAAGCCCATTAGCGCCACAAAAAACCCATCAAATCCGTTATTACAGATTCGAATCCATTATTACGGCTTCGCAATCCGTTATTACGGCTTCGCAATCCGTTATTACGGCTTCGCAATCCGTTATTACGGCTTCGCAATCTGTTATTACGGATTCGCAATCCCTTATTACGGATTCGCAATCCCTTATTACGGATTCGCAATCCCTTATTACGGATTCGCAATCCCTTATTACGGATTCGCAATCCGTTATTACGGATTCGCAATCCGTTATTATGGATTCGCAATCCGTTATTACGGATTCGCAATACGGATTCGCAATCTGTTATTACGGATTCACTCGAGGATCCCTCGATGGCGTTTGCGTTGGACAGTAATGGTTTATTCTGCCTAACTTTTATTAAGCCCAAAGGACGACGTGTTCATAATTTTATGTTTCATTATTTTTGTTTAAGTACATGAAGTAACTGCAAATCGAGTCACCGCAACCAGACTGACCGCAACCATTGTACACGAACCACTACTACAGCAAAATATTGAACTAAGTTGAAGTGCATGTTTACAAATACACAGTTCTAACCGTTGAAATTTGACTTTGTGTCTTTACGAAAAAAACACGTGGTTTAAGAAAGGCCGGACCTATCCCACTATCCTATAAAAAGCGTTTGTTATGAAGTGAATTGAAATGAATAGGGTGGTTGGAAAGATGTTTAAAAGTAGAATATAATAAATATAATAAACCATTACTGTCCAACGCAAATAGCGCCATCGAGGGATCCTCGAGTGAATCCGTAATAACGGATTGCGAATCCGTAATAACGGATTGCGAATCCGTAATGACGGATTGCGAATCCGTAATGACGGATTGCGAGTCGTCCTTTGGGCTTAATAAAAGTTAGGCAGAATAAACCATCTGTCCAACGCAAATAGCGCCATCGAGAGATCCTCGAGTGAATCCGTAATTAACGTATTATGAATCCGTAATAACGGATTGCGAATCCGTAATAACGGATTGCTAATCCGTAATAACGGATTGCTAATCCGTAATAACGGATTGCTAATCCGTAATAACGGATTGCTAATCCGTAATAACGGATTTTAAATTTTTTGTTGTGGCGCTAATGGGCTTTCGTATTTTTCTAAGAATCTTTTGTTTATAAGTCAACTTTAAAAACAGTATGTGCACCTTCCACTAACAAATTACTCTAATAATATTATTGGTCCTGGATAGAGTGGAATATAAATTCAATAAATTATTAGTAGTATTATACAATGATAAAATATTTTTGTTAGGTCTTAAATTGTATTTATTTAAACAGTTTCCGCTTGACTTAATTTTCCGTCAGTCTTACTTTGTTTATAATTGTTTTTTTCTTCTTCAGAATACAGCACATCCAGTACCCAAATGGTCTCTCCAAGTGAAAGATTTCCTACTCGTTGTTGTGTTGCATTTCTAATTTCCTCGCTGAGTATGCACCATATACAGGTAGAAATAGTACTCAACTAATTAGGTTATTAGTCAAAATTCACGAGAGGCTTAGACTTGCCGTCTTCATGACTTGCCTTTTCTTTCAATATCCTAAATTTAACAAACCGTTCTGTATAAAGATCATAGCTAAAAATCAAGCAATCTATTTTTAAAAATGCAACCAATAGCTCATACTTGACTTATTTTTTAGACATCATCAGTGCATCCAGTGCCTGAAAGGTGTACAGTGAAAGTTTCACACCCGTTGTTGTAGTGTATGATGCCCCATAGAGGTAGATCTACCTCTATGGTGCATCAGTTAATAACTCATTATGTTATTAGAATAAATTCAAGAGAGGCTTAGACTTGCCGTCCTCATGCTTTGTCTTTGCCTTGCATAATTATCATAAACAAAAGTCTTTTCTTTTAATATTCTAAATTTAACAAACCGTTCTGTATGACAATCAATGTCTAAAAATCAAACAAGCTATTTTAAAACATGCAACCGTAGCTCATACTTGACTTGTTTTAATGACATCATCGTCAGTGCATATGTTTAGAACAATCAATGATTCATGCACTGATACTTATTGAGTATCCAACTCACTGTTTTTTAAACCCTGTTAAAAACTTTTCAGAAATGTTACTTAATAATGTCAACATGAATAGCATAAAATAGTGGTTTTTTTTTATTAATCAATAAAGATTCGAAAAACCATCGAAAAATAAATAAACTACATTGAATGGAATACATAATACTTAAAAGTTGTACTTGTGTGTCATTCAAAGGCTCGTTTCAAGATCTGTGGCCAAGATGAAGGGGAAGTGGGAAAAATGTTCCTCTGTATGACTATGAACTGACAATGGACCCTTTGCCCTTTCAAAATAATCTAAATAATGTACTCTTTTGCTTATATTTTTTGTAATGTACTCTTTTGCTTATATTTTTTGTAAGTTCATCTTTGTTTTCCACTTGGCACATATTTAAATGCCTATGTCTCGCTAAAAACTTTCTAACTTCATAATGATGTCATAGGTTTTCAAATTTGGCTAAACAAAAGGTTGTTATTTATAAAATTTTTAAAATTTTTAGCAGCCCTTTATTTCTTTACTTTCTTTACTTTCTCTAATATTTCAAAAGCTATCAGGATTGTTTTCAGCGATTCAATGATACAGCTTACGCATTAAAACAGCAGTGAGCCCACCAGCGATACCCGAACACCTAGTGTTTGTTGTCACAAACACGTTAAGTCTAGTTTTTTTTTTTTTTTCTTCTTTGTTTTGCTTATTCCTCTCAGTGGGCTTTGTCCGCAAGCAAACGCATACTTGCGAATCTTTGATCAACTTGAAACTTAATGTGAAGTTAGAACATAACTAGGAGAAGCCGAGTAAGTTGTGACGTCATGATTACGTCATCAGGTGTCAAATTACAAGCCAGTTTAGGTCCAAAAGTGCTCTCATTCGAATGCCTGTATGTCTCTGAATATTAAAGCTACAGTATTCATAATTGGGCATATGATAGATCAAGACACGGGCAACATTTGAAAAGTTAACGCCAAAATCACACGACCTTTACTTCCGGTCGTACCGGAAGGTCAAAGTTTGCCTTTGTGAAATTCTTTAAATTTTGTCTTGGTACAATTTTCCGGCGAAATGATTAACTTTAGTATATCTGATCAACTTCAAATTTATACCATGTAAGGACCCTTGATAAAACCTCCATCAAGCAGTTGTGACGTCATGATGACGTCATCAGGTGTCAAATTACAAGGTTTTAAAGATTAACAATTTTAATCTTTGAAAATCTATATCAAATCAAGACGAAGGGACCGTCGATTGCCTAACGCAGCATGGCATACCTCCTCGCGACTGATTCCATTGCGCAACGGTGGGTAGGCTTGCTAGTCAAGACGCTTGTTGGGGGACACTATAAATAATCAACACGTACAGCTACCTTGTATTGTTGACATCATCGTGTGTACGTCTTTACTGAAGGCTAGGTGTTGTGTACTTCAACGTAGTGCAAATCAATGGCGTACTAACGTTATACATGTAGACCTGATCTGCTCAGATTCGGTGTCTAATTGTTCCCCTATTCGCCCTTCTCATGGCTTAATTATCAATATGGAATTGAAGACGAAGTATCACTGAGATGACCACCTGCTTCAGTGATTCGTATGACTTGTAATTATGTGAGAAAATGCAAGCAGAAAAAGAACAACATTGGCGTTATGTTTTGTTCACACACCGAGAAGCACGGACTTGACACCGGCTCGCGAAGGGCGAGTAGGACCGGGACTTTACGGCATGTGTTTATCGATCGCTGCAGTGCAACACGGGAATTTAAACGGTAAGCTTCGTACACATGTAGACCTGATCTGCTCAGATTCGGTGTCTAATTGTTCCCCTATTCGCCCTTCTCATGGCTTAATGATCAATATGGAATTGAAGACGAAGTTTCACTGAGATGACCTCCTGCTTCAGTGATTCGTATGACTTGTAATTATGTGAGAAAATGCAAGCAGAAAAGACCAACATTGGCGTTATGTTTTGTTCGCATAATACCGAGAAGCACGGACTTGACACCGGCTCGCGAAGGGCGAGTTGGACCGGGACTTTATGGCATGTGTTTCGCTGCATGCAGTGCAACACAGGAATTTAAACGGTAAGCTTCGTACGATGAACATCATTGCTTTTCAAAATTATTCTTTTATTTAATGCACAGTTTTGTTATAAAGTTTACCCTTAATCATCAAGTGGCCACTTTGGTGACGTTTTTAAACTATTAAGGAACGTTTTAGTATGATTGTCGAACGAAGAGGTAAAATTGGGCAATTGGAAACGGGCATGATTTTTGGCTGTGTGAAAACATTCATCAATCTGACAAGTGTCAGATTGATGAATGTTTTCCGTCAACTATTGTATTATGACATGAATATTTAAAAACCCTGCGATCAAGGTTTTTCTACGAAAGCCCATTAGCGCCACAAAGAAAAAACAAATCAAATACGGATTCGAATCCGTTATTATGGATTCGCAATCCGTTATTACGGATTCGCAATCCGTTATTACAGATTCGCAATCCGTTATTACGGATTCGCAATCCGTTATTACGGATTCGCAATCCGTTATTACGGATTCGCAATCCGTTATTACGGATTCACTCGATGATCCCTCGAAGGCGCTATTTGCGTTGGACAGTAATGGTTTATTATATTGATTATATTTTTAAACATCTTTCCAACCATATTCATTTCAATTCACTTCATAACAAACGCTTTTTATATGATAGAGGGATATAGGTCCGGCCTTTCAGTTTCTTAAACCACGTTTTTTTCCCCGTAAAGACCCACAAAGTTATTACAATTTCAACGGTTAGAACTGTGTATTTGTAAACATGCACTTCAACTTAGTTAAATATTTTGCTGTACATAGTAGTGGTTCATTAAGTGTACAATGGTTGCGGTGACTCGATTTGTACGAAAGCCCATTAGCGCCACAAAAAAAACCATCAAATCCGTTATTACGGATTCGAATCCGTTATTACGGCTTCGCAATCCGTTATTACGGTTCGCAATCCGTTATTACGGATTCGCAATCCCTTATTACGGATTCGCAATCCGTTATTACGGATTCGCAATCCGTTATTACGGATTCGCAATCCGTTATTACGGATTCGCAATACGGATTCGCAATCTGTTATTACGGATTCACTCGAGGATCCCTCGAGGATCCCAGTAATGGTTTATTCTGCCTAACTTTTATTAAGCCCAAAGGACGACGTGTTCATAATTTTATGTTTCATTATTTTTGTTTAAGTACATGAAGTAACTGCAAATCGAGTCACCGCAACCAGACTGACCGCAACCATTGTACACGAACCACTACTACAGCAAAATATTGAACTAAGTTGAAGTGCATGTTTACAAATACACAGTTCTAACCGTTGAAATTTGACTTTTGTGTCTTTACGGAAAAAACACGTGGTTTAAGAAAGGCCGGACCTATCCCACTATCCTATAAAAAGCGTTTGTTATGAAGTGAATTGAAATGAATAGGATGGTTGGAAAGATGTTTAAAAGTAGAATATAATAAATATAATAAACCATTACTGTCCAACGCAAATAGCGCCATCGAGGGATCCTCGAGTGAATCCGTAATAACGGATTGCGAATCCGTAATAACGGATTGCGAATCCGTAATAACGGATTGCGAATCCGTAATGACGGATTGCGAATTCGTAATGACGGATTGCGAATCCGTAATGACAGATTGCGAATCCGTAATAACTGATTGCGAATCCGTAATAACGGATTCGAATTCGTAATAACGGATTAGATTTTTCTTTTTTTGTGGCGCTAATAGGCTTTCGTAGATTTGCAGTTACTTAAACAAAACTAATGAAACATAAAATTATGAACACGTCGTCCTTGGGCTTAATAAAAGTTAGGCAGAATAAACCATCTGTCCAACGCAAATAGCGCCATCGAGAGATCCTCGAGTGAATCCATAATAACGTATTATGAATCTGTAATAACGGATTGCGAGTCGTCCTTTGGGCTTAATAAAAGTTAGGCAGAATAAACCATCTGTCCAACGCAAATAGCGCCATCGAGAGATCCTCGAGTGAATCTGTAATTAACGTATCGTGAATCCGTAATAACGGATTGCGAATCCGTATTGCGAATCCGTTATAACGGATTGCGAATCCGTAATAACGGATTGCTAATCCGTAATAACGGATTGCTAATCCGTAATAACGGATTGCTAATCCGTAATAACGGATTCGAATCCGTAATAACGGATTTTAAATTTTTTGTTGTGGCGCTAATGGGCTTTCGTATTTTTCTAAGAATCTTTTGTTTATAAGTCAACTTTAAAAACAGTATGTGCACCTTCCACTAACAAATTACTCTAATAATATTATTGGTCCTGGATAGAGTGGAATATAAATTCAATAAATTATTAGTAGTATTATACAATGACAAAATATTTTTGTTAGGTCTTAAATTGTATTTATTTGAACAGTTTCCGCTTGACTTAATTTTCCGAAAGTCTTACTTTGTTTATAATTGTTTTTTTCTTCTTCAGAATACAGCACATCCAGTACCCAAATGGTCTCTCCAAGTGAAAGATTTCCTACTCGTTGTTGTGTTGCGTTCCTAATTTCCTCGCTGAGTATGCACCATATACAGGTAGAAATAGTACTCAACTAATTAGGTTATTAGTCAAAATTCACGAGAGGCTTAGACTTGCCGTCTTCATGACTTGCCTTTTCTTTCAATATCCTAAATTTAACAAACCGTTCTGTATAAAGATCATAGCTAAAAATCAAGCAATCTATTTAAAAAAATGCAACCAATAGCTCATACTTGACTTATTTTTTAGACATCATCAGTGCATCCAGTGCCTGAAAGGTGTACAGTGAAAGTTTCACACCCGTTGTTGTAGTGTATGATGCCCCATAGAGGTAGATCTACCTCTATGGTGCATCAGTTAATAACTCATTATGTTATTAGAATAAATTCAAGAGGCTTAGACTTGCCGTCCTCATGCTTTGTCTTTGCCTTGCATAATTATCATAAACAAAAGTCTTTTCTTTTAATATTCTAAATTTAACAAACCGTTCTGTATGACAATCAATGTCTAAAAATCAAACAAGCTATTTTAAAACATGCAACTGTAGCTCATACTTGACTTGTTTTAATGACATCATCGTCAGTGCATATGTTTAGAACAATCAATGATTCATGCACTGATACTTATTGAGTATCCAACTCACTGTTTTTTAAACCCTGTTAAAAACTTTTCTGAAATGTTACTTAATGTCAACATGAATAGCATAATTTTTTTAATTTTTTATTAATCAATAAAGATTCGAAAAACCATTGAAAAATAAATAAACTACATTGAATGGAATACATAATACTTAAAAGTTGTACTTGTGTGTCATTCAAAGGCTCGTTTCAAGATCTGTTGCCAAGATGAAGGGGAAGTGGGAAAAATGTTCCTGTGTATGACTATGAACTGACAATGGACCCTTTGCCCTTTCAAAATAATCTAAATAATGTACTCTTTTGCTTATATTTTTTGTAATGTACTCTTTTGCTTATATTTTTTGTAAGTTCATCTTTGTTTTCCACTTGGCACATATTTAAATGCCTATGTCTCGCTAAAAACTTTCTAACTTCATAATGATGTCATAGGTTTTCAAATTTTGCTAAACAAAAGGTTGTTATTTATAAAATTTATAAAATTTTTAGCAGCCCTTTATTTCTTTACTTTCTCTAATATTTCAAAAGCTATCAGGATTGTTTTCAGCGATTCAATGATACAGCTTACGCATTAAAACAGCAGTGAGCCCACCAGCGATACCCGAACACCTAGTGTTTGTTGTCACAAACACGTTAAGACTAGTTTTTTTTTTTTTTTTACTTCTTATTCTTCTTCTCTTCGTCCCTTGTCCGCTAACAAAAGCACACTTCCCAAGCTCATATAAACTTGAAATTTTTACCATAGTTAGATAACCATTAGGAGACGAAACCGTTTCATTTACGTCATGATGACGTCATCAGGTCTCAAGTTACAAGGTTTTTAAAATTATAAAATTTAATCTTTGAAAATCCATATCAAATCAAGATGAAGAGACCGTCGGTTACTTTTTGCGGGATTATATAGAGGTAATATGGGTCTTCATTTATTTTTTTGGCGTGACATGACTTGACCTCTATTTCCGGTCGAAACAGGAAGAAACAGGAAGTGCCTTGTAATTTAAAAGTGGCACACTTTTTGAAGTTTTTTTTAACGATGTTATAGTCGAGCAAGAGTCTGGTTTAAAATAATAAGACAAGTGACGTCATAAAAGTCAAGAGCGTCCTCTAGCGGCAGGTTGAAAACAATTAAAAATACACTTTTACTAGATGTCTGTGGCGAAGTTTATGATAATCGTTTCGAAATTGGTATACATGATGACCTTCATGCAGACAACATATGTGTGAAGTTTTAGATTGATGACGTCATCGTGTGTCACGTGGTATCGCCTTAAAGGTTTACTTTTTGAAGCCGTGTATTTACAAAACCACAAGTTCGACTGAGTTGAAACATGGCATGTTGAAAGACAGTGATATTGACTATGTAAATCTAAAGAAACAACATGATGACGTCATTCCTTTTTTTTATACAAATATTTGAAATATTGACCAATTATCACGGGTATTTATTGACCCGCTGTTAAACCACGGGATACACTTACACTACGTGTTCTAAACCGGTGAGAAAATAAACAAGCTTGTGGTCTAGTCTCTGTTCAAGGTTCGCGCAAATTGCTTTTGACAACACGCTTTGTTAGTCTCTAAAACAGCCGTCCATGCAAACCTCGTTAACAAACAAATGCTAGGCTTTTGAAACTTGAAAGGTAATGAATTTATAAAATATGAAGTGATGACGTCTGCATGACGTCATCAATTTTCAAGTTATATTACCACCAAGGTATAGTGTTTTACAAGATCTAATACGTACAGAACAACTTTGGCATCAAGCTTAAACGTTACATCAGCGCGGCCTTTACACAGAGGGCGCTAGATAAAAACTACGGTCACGAGCTGCTGATGTTTTGTTGCATTCATAGACACAGGAATGGTGGCAACTTCATTTATTATTTTGAATAACATCTTTAGGCTTGTAATCAAGTGGATAATCATTCAAAAATATTGGGTTTTGATTCCAAAGCGACTACCATGGAAATTTGCATGCAGATCGATGCCCGCGCCCGTCAAACACTTGATTCTTATGTTCTATCATTCTAAACATGTAAGCATTGTTGTGAAAAAAATCGTACACGATTATTTCATATGTGATCATAAAGGGTACCAGCCGATCATATTAAGAAACATTATACTTCCATCCAATGGCCGTCCAAAAACCAATGTATCAGCTCGCAGAAGCACAGAGCTGGTCGTTCGCCATGAACCACGACGTGTAGTACACTGCGACATTGAAGACATTACCGTACAGTTGACACGCCACAGGTCATCGTACTTACAACTTATCAATGGCGTACTGACATTATAGATCTGAATTCCGCTCATATTCAGCGTCTAATTGTTCCCCTATTCGCCATTCTCGTTGCTTAATGATCAAAATGGAATTAAAGACGAAGTTTCGCTGAGATGGCCACCTACTTCAGTGATTCATATGACTATTAATTTTGTGAGAAAATGCAAGCAGAAAAGGACGAACATTGGTTATGTTTTGATCACACTTCACCGCTGTTGTAAATGGCCTATACGCGCCACACGGTTGTACGCATGCGCCAGTTTGGTTGCGAGGTCAACTCAAAATGAATATGCATTACGTGTGACCCCTCGTTGGTTAAAACGCTTTGACGGTTCAGCAAAAACTGGAATTACAATGAATATTCATGACCTAGGCAAAAATTAACTGACCAATGACAGCAAGAGAGACCTTAATATTATAAATAGCTCATAAGTTTTTTCTCAATCGCAACCAGCCGCGGGAAATTTGGTGAAAAAGTGACCAAGTTTGCCGTGACGTTGCAGGGGTAATCCGGAAAATGCGGTAGTTTTCGTTCCATAAATTTTGGATTCAAGTAAGTTTCCTCGAAACTGTAATCAGTACCATATTAAAGATTTAGTTTTTATCTACCATCTATTAATTTTGGGGATGGGCAAACCCCCCCGAATTATGGAAAACAGTAGGGATTTCCCCGTCTCCTCGACAACAAATTGGGGAATTACCTACACTTTGTGCGTGCGTGGATGCATGATGGGGGATGTTTACGTTACAAATGTATGTACACGTATGTACATGCAAGTACGTCTGTGCACGCGCGGGGTGTACATGCATTTAATAAACGGGGTTATTGACGGGTCATGTTGACGTTGTTAATGATCTTTACTCTAAATAAAACTAAATTTCAAACAAGTCACAGACAACTTTACGTCACTTAAGTTTCCCTGGTTTATTCTAATTCATGGTTTGAATTTCAATTTTATTAAATTCAATTCAATTCAAACTTGCATTTATTTTCATACTTCATGAAAAAAGTACAAACAATTTCTTTTTAAAGGTTTATTCATTCTTCATCAAGTTTTCAAAACTCCAGTGTTTTTACAGAAATGATGTTAAAAGTAGTAATCTCGTAATTGCCTATATATAAATGGATTGGATAAAATTAAAAGCAGTATTTTACTTGTTGAACATTTTCCAAATAAATCTAATTTGGTTCTGAAGACAACATAATTATAAACAAGGCTTAGTTCAAAACAAAACGATAGGCCTTTCTTTCCTCATTTTGCCTACATAATACAAGCCTTTAAATATGTGGTAAAGAAAATTTCATTAAATGTGAAAAAAAACATGAAATATCTAACATATTTTTTATTGTTATTATTTTATTTCAACAAAATTACAATTATTATTTTTATTGTCATATAAACTTACATGAACCATGATCTTAAAGCTCATGCATGAGTACAAATTTAGCAAATGGACATTCACTCCCACCCTTTTTTCAATATGTAGGCAAAGCTAAGGTCAAAATGAACGAGCACATAAATAATCTCAAAAGGTTATGTAGGGTGTGTGGGAGCAAAGTTCAAAAGCACAAACATAAGGCCAAGCCATTGAAACGATGTGCTGTCTACAAAGTCAAAATTCAAGAAAAGTACAACATCGACATTTCAGCCGATGAAGAACACCGCCACCCCCAACAAATATGCCATCTCTGCTACTCATATCTCTACCTGTCCAAAACCCGTACCCTTCCCAATGACTGGCCTGACCCAGAGGAAGGCATATGTGTGGTATGCCAAGGGGTTGAAAGCAACAAGGGTGGTCGCCCAGAGGCCAAACAGAAATATGAAAGGATGCATCGTCTTGCACAAAATGAAGAAACTACACGAGTGGAAGCCGAGGAGCGGTTAGAGCAAATGATGGGAGCAACTACCGAGTTTTTTCGTGATGGCTTTTTTTGTGACGAGCACCACTTCTGTTGTGAAATTTGCAAACAAATAATGAACAGACCTGTCGAGACTCCCTGCCAGCACAGCTTTTGTTTAGAGTGTGTACACACCCTTTTCAGTAAAGCTTCTTCGTCCAACGTGCTCTGTCCTTCTTGCCACATCAACATCAGCATGAAAAAAATCTTCCCTGTGAAGGAATACTTCATCAATGTTCTACGAGATGCCAAGGTAGTGTGTAAAACTTGCAAGAGAAGCAGCCTGCTGAAAAACACACTTACACATGACTGCACTGACCCACAATCATCACAGCAGATTGATGAGGAAATCTTCCGAAATATTCTAACAAGAAATGTCTCCCCCCTTGGCAAAGTTGGACAGCAAATGACCTCAAAGCTGATTAAAGAACAGATGAAAAACAGTGGAACGACAGAAGTACGGCTTTCTACTGGTGGTGAGGTAAGGTTTCTGCAATAAATAAATAAAATAACTATAAAAAAAAACCCTACTTAGATGTAGATGTACATTTTTACAAGCAACACATTTTAACGGAGAGCGATGCTTTTTAATGGAAAACAAACCCTCAAAAATAAAAGCCAAGAAAATTAATTCAAAATTGTTTTGACAACTAGTTGTCTGTTTATTGTTATAATTTTTTTTTGTGTTTTTGTCTGTACTGTTTGAATCAAGGCCAGTTTCAATTTCCCTAGAGTGGGATAATAAAGTTATTATCTTATCTTATCTTAGTTTCAAAGTGACAATCATGTCCTCGCTGTTTTTCAGAATACATGTTTTTGAAGACATTATATGGTTGTCCCCCATATACTACCTATATTCTGTATGATGTGCAAAGCTTTTAATCTAATATCCAGTAACATGTATATGTATCATTTATTTCTTATTAGGCTCTCCGAATCCAGAAAATGACACATCCAAGAAAACCAAGTTCTGAAGTAAGCCAACGGACCTTGCAACGTCGAAGTACTCTCGTCAGGAGACAGCTCTCTAATGTTAGTGGTGGGCAGCCACAGCGTCAGCTCCAGCATCAACTAAAGAGCGAGCTGCAAAGCCTCATGCACAACATCCAACCCAAGTCATTTGTCCCACCATTAGAAGAACTTGCCCTGAAATCCGACTTGGGCATGTCCTGGGCTGCACTTCGAGAGCTGAAATTGTAAGACAATTATACATGTCAAATGTTTAAATACTTGTCTAATAACATGCTCAATAAAAATGATGTATAACAGGTGTACAATTTTACCTTCTTGTTTAGGTGGCTACGCAAATACAATGTTGTCATGGCAAACGAACAAGCCAGCAGAGCCCTTGGCAAGTCATGTATAAAGCAGGACACATTTGCAGGAGAACTGCTCCCATTTCTCTTCAATGAGAAGGATGCCCTTGTCACCAAACCAGCTCCATGTGTTTTCATCAATGACCTGAAAAAGTACACGATTGACCTTCTGGATAATTACGAAAGGTAAATAATAATGCAGTTAATTGGCTGATACACGTGTTCTCTGTATAGTACAATGGTTAAAATAAGACGTACTTGTTATTCATCATGTCATTAAGGTGTGACAAACTGAAATGGAGAACTGGACAGCCAATGGATGAAATTTGGATAAAGCTTGGTGGTGACAAGGGTGGTGGCTCTTTTAAGCTAATGCTTCAAGTCGCAAATGTGGACAACCCAAACTCAAGACACAACACCAGTGTTATTTGTGTGTTTGCTGCTAATGACACTGCTGCAAATTTGCACATTGGAATTGCACACTATAAGACACAGGTGGAAGCTCTATCAACGACTACATGGAGGTAACACAAGAAACAAAAATTGAAATATGTTACTTGATTTTGTAATATTTATATTATGTAACATTTTTTGTATTCCTATTAACTTGAACACATTGTGAATGAATTAATCATTTTTTGTATGATTACTCTGTAGGGGAAAGAAGATTGTCATCTTTGTGTTCGGTGACTACGAGTTTCTGTGTCGGATGTATGGCCTCTCTGGTCCAAGTGGTATGTTTCACCTAACGAACTAGAAAATTGTATGCTAGTGTGTTATTGGGTCACATTTCATGTTGAGATCAGGCCAACATGTAGCTTGGTTATTCTTAACAAGTTATTTATGATATTTTGGCAGGTCGCCACTCATGCCTTTGGTGTACCATCAATAACAAAGACATGATCTTGCCAAAGACACAGCGTCCTCCTTGTGACACCAGGACAACCGAGACCCTCAACCGTGACCACCAACAGTTTCTTGCAGCTGGAGGATTGCTGTCTAAAGCCAAAACCTTCAATAATGTCATAAACAGGGCATTCTTCGAAATACCAATTGATTGCGTAAGTCTTCTCTAATCTTTGCAATAATTTGTATAACATTAATCTCGATTAAACTTCCTAATGTATTTAAAATAATTTAATATTTTACCATTCTGTGGTTTCTTTTTTCTCAGGTTTGTCCTCTTCCCCTCCACATCAGCCTTGGACTGTGGTTTAAGTTCTACACCTTGATGGAAGAGGAATGCAAACATCTTGGTGAGGAAATAGCAACATCCCTTGCGATTTCTCCACAGGGTGCCAGTGGTATTGCAAATGGTCCCTTCCCCGTTTATGTCGCAAAGCTTGCTGAGGTGCATTTAGCTGAGGAGCGTGTCAAAGAAATAAGAAGTGAAATGAAAGAGCTACATGAGCAACTGGCACTTGTGGCACTTCTCAATGACAACATTAACGTTGAGGATGTCCTTTCCAGTGTCACTTCGGATATGAATGCACTTGGAAAAGAACTCGAACAGCAGGTTAGTCGAATTATCTTTCAATTGTAAAATACATCAGTTATGTGTTAAATATCTTTCAGAATTATTTATTTGAAAAGAAATAAAATCAACATCTTTGTCCTCAAATTTACCTTTAAAACAGGAGGCAATTCAAAGTACTGCTGTGAAGAAGCTGCCCGACCACCACAACCCTCTGCTGAAAAACCTTGACAAGTGCCTCCAGGATATCAAAGTGCGAAGACAAGCCTACTACTCCAACACCTTTATAGGAAATCATGTCCACAAATGTTTGAAAGTGAGTGTGTATGTTCTTTATAAATATGTTTAAAATTACATATAAATTACAAAGTTGTTAACATTACATGATTATGCAAAGTTTCACATTTTCATTGTTTCACTTGCTTGTATTCAGGAGATAAATATCAACAAGGTCACACAAAGCATTGTGGAAGAAACATCACGCCTTGCCCCAGCAAAAGTGGAAAATGCAAAAAGTATCAGCACAAAATACTCAATGCTTTTTACACTTTTTGCCAAGTGCCACAATGTTTACAACACAGCTAATTCCCTCAATGACGCAGAAATTGCAAAACTTGGTGAGTAAATGTAGGTTTTTAAGTTTTGCCTTGTTTTGTGGAATATGAGTCTTAAGTAAACAGGGCACTGAAAAGATTGGCAGGTTATGCTCAGCAAAATATTGAAAAAAGGTACTCTAATCATTTAATGGGATACTTGACAAATTTAACAACAAACTTGAAACATAACAATGTAACGATATTGATAAAAAATACTTAATACCTGGTCATGTGTGTGTTTGACTAATTGATAACAACAAAATGTCACAATTTTTCAACTAGATGACGACATCACTCGCTTCATGGACTTCTACCGAACCACTTTCCCGAGTAAAAGCTTCCCTCCTAAGATGCATATCCTTGAAGTTCACGTTATGCCATTCATCCAACGAACACGACATGGACTAGGGCTCTTGGGGGAACAGGGCGGCGAGTGCATGCATGCAGTGTTTAATAACCTGAACAGGCGCTTTGATGGAGCTCGGAACACCACCAAGCAAGACCCTGACCTCTTCAAGCTAATGTGCGTGATGCAAGAACATCTGCTCTCCGTCAATCCCTCCATATCCCTTACAAAAAAACACCATGGAAAATCCCATGCAAACCCCATGGGAAATGCATGGTGAATTGGACACCATGCGCCATGGGAAATTTCCCATGGGATTTTTCCCATGGAACCCCAAGGGATTTTCCCCATGCACCCCATGGGGTTCCCATGGGGTTTATCCCATGCACCCCATGGGGTTTATCCCATGCACCCCATGGGGTTTATCCCATGCACCCCATGGGGTTTATCCCATGCAACCCCATGGGGGTTATCCCATGCAACCCATGGGGTTTATCCCATGCACCCCATGGGGTTTATCCCATGCAACCCATGGGGTTTATCCCATGCACCCCATGGGGTTTATTCCAAGCAAGCCTATAAAACCCTATGGGGTTTTACCCTTCGCCATGGGGTTTCTCCCATGCAACACCATGGGGTTTCTCTCATGCAACCCCATGTGGTTTCCCATGCAACCCCCTTGGTCCCCCCCCCCCCAGCCATGGGTTTTCACCCTGTGGGGTTTCTCCCCACATATTCTCCAGTACATGTGTATCTGCATTTTTTGTTGATGATTTCATGCCATGGGTGATGGGAACTTCCTTTTTGGAAAGAAATTCATGAATATAAATACATCAATCACAAAATTATGAACACTTATAACGGATTTTACGGATTCATTTTTGAGACAGTTGTCATTTATTAACACATATAGCTTATGCTTGAAAAACTTTGTGAAAAACTTTGACAAATTTCCTCAATGTTCTTACATGTAAGTCTCGATCAGACCGCGGCTGTTGAGTTTCTAAACAAGCTTTCTTAGACGTACATCATTAAAGTTAAAAGGAAGAATAGATCCATTTTCTGTTTCTTAACAGTGTGAACAATATCAAATGAAATGCAGCATATCGTAACAAATAATGTTAAAGTTAAAATTGCAAACAATTACATCTACTACTTTTTCCCACATTTTAATTAACCATTTCTTAAATAGATGACAAACTCTGCTTTTTTATATTATAATAAACGGCGATGTTTACATTTAGCAGAGCTCACAGGAAAAAAACAAGAATTTCATAAAAAGGCAAAGACCAACTTTCCAATTTAGATCATTTTAAGTTCAAGTAAAGTTTTTTAACAAAACATTTTTTTTTTTACTGTGATTAACAGTGACGCAATCTTCATTCCGTGACCAAGCATGCAACTTTAACTTCACCCAAATGGTCAACCCCCTCCCCACCCCACACACTAAAAAAAGAGGGAAAAAAACCGATAATAATAACATACAAAATACAAATAAAAACCTCTCCAAAATGTTGGGACACAAATCACTTTGTCGCGGCACGAACGTCCTTCAACTTGTAGGCCATGGTCTGAGAAATCTGGGGTGAAGCAATTGTTGGAAACTGCTTCCTGACAAAGTCTGCAATATAAACAAGAACAAAATAAAACAAAATTAGATAAGCATAAACAAAATACTTAGAAACTAAAGACACTATTCCCATCAACATCAGGGCTCCCATCTCTCCCCATTTTCAGCTAGAAATGCCTCAAAAACTTCTTAGTCATAACACCAAAGTCTTTTCTTTTGTGCAGCCTTTGATCTTCTTGTGAAAGTGCTTGGTATACTTTTACCTAGAGAAACATTAGAATCATGAATTACATGGGATTTGAGTCATTAAAATAAGGGATCGAGAAGAATGAAGTTTATGTACAAGTCGCTCCCCGATCGAGCATTGTTATTTTTTATAGCACCAAGTATGATTTAGTAAAGAAATATATCCTGACAATGTTTTGCATGTTAATATTTCACGTTATACATGTACCTCATTCAAACAATGGTCTGTCCAGTTGCAGTATTTCATTATTCAAACAAAGATACATTTTCCTTTTCTATTTCATGACTCGGACAAATTTGTGTTAAGTGGACATCCTGATACTTGGATTTCTTGACTGGACCTCTGGGATGCTATACAACACATTATTCCATAACTGTTATATACACAAATAATGCCTCAAATTAATCCAAATTAATGTACTACACATGAGTTTTACGATTATGGAACTGTTCCCTGGGTGCTGTGCATGCGCAAATATCGTGTGCTCTAGCTACATGTGCATGTGCATGTAAATTTCAATCCGCAGTTTCACAAACATGCTCTGAATTTGTATGAGTTATAGTAAAACCAAGATAACATGGTTCATTTCTGGTTCATTTCAGGTGGACAGTCGATATTAGTTCCCCGGGGTATTGGAAGTTGATAAACTAGTTCCCTCGGCAAACTTCCAATACCTATGGGAGCTAACATTAACTGTTCATCCTCAAACCACTTTACATTTGTATAAGGTATATCATGACAAAAATAATGTTAAGACTCAACACCACTTTGACTTGGCCCCACTGTTTTTGGTTCAAACAAAGTTTTAACTGGAACAGTAAAACTGTCAGTCATATGTGAACATTTCAAAATACAAATAAGTAAGAAAATTAAGATAACTACCTATTTGAAGAGCTGTATTCTCAGCTTTGAGCCGCTGTAGCTCCTCCTCCATGTTTGCACAGTTCATGCAGCGAGCATCATAGGAAGTTTCTTGGACATTGGCTTTTTTCTTCAGCTTCTCGATGATGCTTTCGTCACGGTTTCTTTTAGTTTTAGCCTGCATCACCTTTCATTAATTAAAACATTAAGAATAGTGCAGTAATGAAAAGTGATAACACTTGTTTATCTTAACAGCGCAAGTAAGATTTCTTCCTTATCATTATCCATGCCTCAAATTAATCCAAGGCACTAACACAGCAATTTAATTAAAATAATTTCATGCATGAAACTTTACAAGCTACTGACATGAATTTGAGTTTATGAATTTATATTGCAATTTGCAAAATGATTTTAAGAGTATAAAACAATTTTTTACCAACTGATAAAATGTTACTGAGATTACATGATTTTGAGCTGAATCACAAAAATCATACCCCCCCCCCCCCCCCCCCCTCCCGACATAAAACAATTTAAACGCAGATAATTTCAGTCACACAAAGTAATATATTTTAAACAAAGTGATGTTTAAGTCAAATTAATAAATTATTGGAACAATTTTATCAACTAGTTGTAGGTGAGTGAGTGAGTCTTTGGTCAGGGAACCAGACTATTGTGTCCCATAAGTTCCAATACAAATTCAATTTACATTTTCCTCATACTACTAGTCATAGAAAGTGCCAATATCAGGGGGAAATTGCTATGCCCCTTCAAGAGCAAAATTAAATGCCCGATTAACCAAAAATACGTACCTTCTTAGACTTCACTTTTTGGGTCTGTGATGAAGACTCGTCCTCATCATCAGATACTAATTCTCCCGGCAGAACTTTTCGAATTCGTTGTCGGTGGCCTCGCCCAACTTCTGTGTGCTCTTCCTCCTCTTCCTCTGAGTTTTCATGGACAAAGTCATTTTCCTTTTGTTTAAGGAAACTCAATTTGTCTGCAAAAATGTACAAAAACAACAATGATTATAATTCACAGGCCTACAATCACAAATAAGTATTAATTTAAAAATACAGGCCTATACATATGCGCAGAACAAGATGTAAAAAAAATGGTGATTGATCATCTTCTTTTGTTTTTTAGGCTAAAAATAACGAAATAAGAAATTTCAAAAATTATAACGTTAAACAAGTTATAACATTTATAAACAAACACCAATTGATGCCCGTCCTCCTGATCCTGATTTGTTTTGCTTAGGCTTAGCATTTTATTTTTTTTATTTTTTTTTCAAAACGAGAGGGACAAGGACATGGCTGCAAGTGCAAATAGTTGCGACCCTCCATCCTCTCCGATCATCGGGAGAATGGAGGGTTACGATTGTCGCAGCAGTTAATTTCAAAACTGTCCTAAAAACAATGGTGCCAACAAGGCCAAGTCTCGTTGTCATAACCTGTACTTCTAGTCGTAGATGGTGAAGAAGTAAATAAATGGTAAAAAAAGAGACTAAAATTAAAATACTACTAAAACAAAAGGTAGAAGTACAGGAGAATAAATAATGCAATCCCCTCTCACTAGATCAATAAGGCTCTAATATTCTTATTAATGATAATTAATAATTTAATGTTTTTTATGTGTGGCTATCTAGGGGATTTTGGCAAACATTTGAATTTAACTATGTTTTAGCCCAGTTTACCACCATGATCTCGTTGTAAACTTAAGTGAAACTCAAACTCAAAAAGTTAACACAGGATTTGATGTAATTTTCATTAACTTAAAAATGCGGTCAGCATGGTCAGAATATTCAACATCAAGTTGAGACAAACTCAACCGTTAAAGACAATAAGAACACCAAGATTTGGCCTCATGAAGTTGTGACAAAAAATAGCAAAAAATTGTAATTCAAGTACGTGGCCTACCATGTGTGCAGATAACCCTGCCGTCGTGCTTGCTCCATCCGGCGGCTGGCTCCTTTTTCCCCAGTACTGCTGATGGTATTTTCCCTATTTTGACGGGATTACTCACCAACTCACTGTCAATCAACGAACACTGTACGATGGTAGTGCTGTTGCTATTTGTCCAGTGCACTAGTGCATATTTATTCATTTTGATATGTTATTATTGTTAATTTTGTTCACAAATGGATCAGAGATCAGAGATCAAAGTGCAATTCAGACTATTGTCCAATTCAAAAGATCCGTGTGAGAAATGATTGTGTGTGCCACGTTGCAAAAAACGTGGCACACATCGATGATGTGTGTGCGCTTCGCTTGCGTAAACATACACAAAAGCGCCCAATACTGCGTGCGGTATGCGTGCTGTATACAGCATGAAAGAAGCGAAATTGGGCTTGTGGGCTCTTCAACTGGTAAGCTTCGACTATCTGTGGGTTTAATATTACTTCCAAGAGAGCCAGCGCAGATACTAGTCTGTTACCCTATGTTTTTATATAATGTAGTAATGACAATTGTACGGTCACCACTCTCGAAGCGAGATAATGTAACCGGCATGTAGCAGCAATTATATGTAGCAGGCATGGCCGGCATGGCATGGCAGGACACACACTGACTGCTGCAATGGAACGGAATGGCCACCGCCGAAGTCGTTCCAGAGGACCATATAAACGTTACTTGTCAGAAGATCGAAATGAAGTTCCAAGAACCACAAAACTTCGCTGGGATAAACCAAATAGCACATACGATGACAAGGTGGATGATGAACCTGTTGAAGACAACCGTGACCATGATGACATGGCTGATGAGCGCACGATCATGCAAGGGCATTATGAATATGAGGCCAGGGAGGAAAATTGTTCTGGTGTTGATGCTGAACAAAGTGACTCCGACTCGGAGTTTAACGTTGCCACGATAGAGGTAGGTACCAGTCACTCGCAAAACATTCTGCCTTGTTTATTCCCCCCCCCCCCCCCCCATCATGATCAGGAAAGTGTTCCATACGCATGATAAGGGAATTCTTCAATAAGTGATCAAAGTCAACGACACCAATAAATTTGCTTTAACACGC
This sequence comes from Leptasterias polaris, assembly GCA_037783415.1. NCBI lineage: Eukaryota > Metazoa > Echinodermata > Asteroidea > Forcipulatida > Asteriidae > Leptasterias > Leptasterias polaris. Next base: position 601,825 of record JAZGTN010000136.1, read on the forward strand.
ACACAAAAACAAAAGGGTAGGCCTAAAACTTGAAAGGTAACATACTGGGGCTAGAGGGCAAGGTTAATAAACATAAATAAGGTTTCAATCATGTCAAAAAACAAGGGTATTGTTTTGCAGTTTCAATGTTTGCAGAAAAATCAAACTCTTCATAATGAATGTTTCTTCAGCAGCGGTTGTCATGTCGGTAAAATTTGCTTAAAATTATTTCAGGGGCTTCAGCAGTCTAGCTCAGCAAGTGACTTCTCATCAGAAGATGAGAGATATGCCATACATGACGAGGTAGGTTATCTAATTGTGTTGTGCCAGTTGGTAATGCGGAAGCCGGTAATGCAGCTGCAGTTGACTCTCGTTATAACAAAATCGATGGGACCGCGTGCAAATTACCTCAGAAATTATAATAGAAATGTTGTTATAAAAGGACAGCAAAACAAAGAAACACAAAGAGAAATTGAGTTTGGGATCTTGGAATTCGATCTTTATAAGCAGTTTTCTATTGCGAAAAGTGCTCTATATAACGATAGACCACTGTCATGACTGTACTTGACTCGACCTTAATACCGTTTAAAAATTAACATTGCAAGGGCTTGGCCACTACTTTAATGTAATTAATTAATGTACTGGCAACATCCATTCACAACAGTAACATTTCCACAGATGCCTAAAGATGTCATTATTCATTGACTGAAAATTTAATTAAGGAAAGGTTTAGCACCTCAGGCCTGGAGTAATATCCCTAAATGGGCAAGGCCACTTTTCATAATAATACATGTCTTAACTCCTAGGGGCAAATGTAAAGGGGCATTTCTAGATCCCGGCCCCTTGTCCACACAGCAGCATGGTTAGGGTGTGAACGTAGTGTCATGTAAATATCAGTGTGATGTAAAAGGAAAACTTGGGTTGGGGGGGGGGGGTGGGCTAGAGGCTGCGCAACATGAGGTTATTCCCCAATCATGATCAACGACTCCCTCACTTTGTAAAAAAGCAATATATTTTAGTATCAGAATGTTGGTTTGTTATTTGCACTTTGCAGGAGGCTATACAAGACTACCGTTACTCGGGAAGTGATTTACAATGTCAAGATGAAGAAAGGCAGCCCATGTTTGGTTACAACGTCAATCGTGTTGGTGCAGATGAGGAAAGAGTTGACGCTGCAGATGAAAACAATATAGATAATGGAGACAAACCAATATTTGAAGGGTCAGATATAACTGTAGGACAAGTAGTCACAATGATCTATTCATACGCATTAAGACACTCAATTACCAAACTTGCCCTACAAGATCTCTTGAAATTAATAAACACAATTGTTGGTCCAAATAATATACCAAGCAGTATCTACATGATAAGTATGTGCAAAGTAGTGAAGAAAAAACAAAGTTGCATTTCTATTGCCCAAACTGCCTTCAGTACATTGGGTATTTCACCGAGGCAAGTGGGCATATAACATGTAATAACTGCGAAAGGGAATATGAGAGACCCAATCTTGTCAAGAAGGGAACCTTTTTCATTGTAAATTCTTTGAAGTGCCAATTGAAAGAAATGTTTCAGGAGTCAGGTATATCTGAAAAGCTTAACTACAGATTCACAAGACGGAAACTTAATCCAAATAATTTTGAAGATATCTATGATGGTGAATTGTATAAGGCAATTGAATGTCTTAATGATGCAAATAATATTTCACTTTCATGGAATACAGACGGAGTTCCTGTTTTCAAATCGTCTAATGTATCTATGTGGCCCATTCAATGTACCATCAACGAGTTACCTCCCAAACCTCGAAGAGACAATATACTTCTAACTGGTCTCTGGTTTGGAAATGGAAAGCCAGATCCTTCGGTCTTTCTTCAACCATTTGTTGAGGAGTTGAATGATCTTGCTGAAAATGGGTTTACATGGGTGAAACCTAACTCTGGGAATCTTGTGGTTTCAAAAGTGTTCACACTGACTTGCCCATGTGATTCAGTGGCTCGATGTATGCTTCAAAATTTGAAACAGTTCAATGGCAGATATGGTTGTGCCTGGTGCCTCCATGAGGGAGAGCGTGTGGATAAGGGTAGAGGCTCTGTCCAAGTGTATCCATATTTAGAAGAGCCTCCTGCAGAAAGAACCCACATGCAAACTGTTGAAAATGCAGAAGAAGCACATAGACAAGGTGAAGCAGTGTATGGTGTCAAGGGGCCTTCCATTCTCATGCTTCTTACAACATTTAACATTGTACAGGGGTTTACAGTTGATTATCTCCATAATAGTTTACTGGGAGTAGCAAGATACTTTGGGAAATTGTGGTTTGACTCATCTAATCATGGCAAAGAGTATTACATTGGCACCCAAACTGACAAAATTGATGACCGACTGACCAGCATCCAACCGCCAAATAACTTGACACGGGCTCCTCGATCTCTTTCCCACAGACGCTTCTGGAAAGGCTCTGAGTGGCGGTCATGGTTGCTTTTTTATTCTCTTCCATGCCTAGTGGGTGTTCTAAAAGATGTTTACCTGCGACATTGGCTTTTGTTAGTTCATGGCCTGTCTTTGCTATTGTCAGAATCTATTTCTGAAATTGATATAGTAAATGCTAATATCATGTTAGCCAAGTTTGTCCTGTTGGTTGATAGGTACTATGGAAGAACGCATTTGACTTACAATGTTCATCAGCTTCTTCATGCAGCCGGTACTGTTAGAAATTGGGGTCCGTTGTGGGCTAACTCCACATTCATGTATGAGTCGTTCAATGGTATGCTCCTGAAAATGTTCCATGGGACTCAAGGTGTCCCACTCCAAGTCATAAATAACTTTATTGTCTGGAGGCATTTACCAAAATTAGTGTCTAGGTATGTTGAACATACAAATCCGCATCATGTACAAGCATATTGTAAGAATATGTTAGATGGTGTTTTATCAACTAGCCATGCTTTTTATTTAGGTGACGAAGTGACATTGCTGGGGTGTCCACAAATTCGTATTGCCACAGTTCAAGAAAGGTTGGTGTTAGAAACAGTTTTGAATGATCCTGTTCCTGATAATGTCTCCTTTTTTTATCGTGTAATTTTTCACAAGAAGTTGATTCATACCAATAGTTACGAGAGAGCAACTCGTAGAAATTCTTCGTGTGTAGTTCTACATGATGGAGCATTTGGAATAGTCACAAACATTTGTGCTGCAGAAAATACATGCTTTATCCTGTATAAATCAGTAGTTGTCAACTCACACAGGAGTATAGTAACTGACAGGCAAACGGGAGCAAATGCACCCCACATAAAGATTGTCACTAGTGTAAGTGATGACCTCAGTGTCTGTCAACCACAAGATATCAGCAACAAGTGTATTTTCATTGAAAAAAAAAACATTTTCCCTCACTCCTTCGTCTGCACATTCCCCAACACCATTGAAAGTGATTGAACTACAGGAAATAGTGCTGTGTGCTAATCATATTGCCCTTTTGGAAATGGGACTATAATGGGCAATGCACATTCTTCCATGTAAATGTGATGGTACTCCATGTGCGCACTCCAATTAGTTTTTGTTTTATTAGGGAAGGAAACTCTTCCATTATTGTTTTTTGTTGATTATTTTGTAATTTTGTAAAGTCATTGAATGAACTATTCACAACATTGGAATATCCTGATAATAATTTAAGGAGTAGTTAAGCTTGCTTTAATTAAACTATAAAGACAGAAAGGAAAAGTTGTACATGTGTGTTTGTATCTCATTACTTATGAATTTCACCCACCGCCTTTTGTACCTCCTGTTGTTAAAGTCATCATTGTTATACATTCTGTACAATTGGAATTCCTATGAATTCCTCAGTTATTCCATGGGCTTCCCATTGGGTCCTAGACACTGTAGGTTTCACCTATTATGATGAATTTGCCCATGGTGATCACGAGCATGGTCTTTGTAGGTAGTGTATTTCCTCCTTTGTTAATGACAAGTATTAATGTGGCAATTTTTTCCATCAGAACTACACTTTAATTTCCATAAAGGAATCTTGTTTATTTAGAGACCATCGATAATTACCGTGTTTTGATTTACAAATAAACTTTGGTAAGCCCCAATGGTTGTCATAATTGCAATATTATTCCATGTAACCTGAACGAACCCAGGGTTCCCATTGTGACCACAGTAAACCTATGAGATCCCCATGGTGGCCACAGTATAGACCTTTCTCACGGTGCGGCCATCTTGAATTTCTCCCATTCCTATTTATGTAACCAAACCAAGGCTGGTTCCTTTTTGTACAATTAAGACGAGCATTTTTTACTTTTAGTGGATACAGGGTACCAAGATGGAGGCAGCATGATAAAGGTCTGTTCTCATTGTGAGTGGGTTCAGTAAACCCATGAAATTCCCATGGTGGTCACAATATTCCTGTTGTGTACCCATGATGAGCTCAGTAAACCCATGACATTTCCAGTTGTCACAATGTTCTCATGGTGTTTCCATGGAGTCTGCGGTAAACCTATGTGATTCCCATGGTGGCCACAATACACTGTACACGTATTGCCATGGTGGTCACAACGTTCCCATGGTGTTCTCTGTAAACCCATGTGATTCGCATGGGTCAACTTTATTCCCATGGTGTTTCATGGAATTCCCATGGTGGTCACAATATTCCCATGGTGTTCCCATGGTGTTCTTGGTAAACCCGTGGGATTTGCATAGGGGCAACATTATTCCCATGGTGTTTCATCAGATTCCCATGATGGCCACAATGTTCCCATGGTGTTCTTGGTAAACCCATGGGATTCCCATAGGGGCAACCTTTTCTCTATGGTGTTCCCATGGTGGTCACAATATTCCCATGGTGTTCCAATGGTGAATTATTGGTTAACCCATGGAATTCCCATGGGGGCAACTTTATTCCCATGGTGTTCCATGGGGTTCCAATGGTGGTCACAATATTCCTATGGTGTTCCCATGGTGTTCTAAAAAAAAACATGGGATTCCCATGGGGGCAACCTTTTTCCCATAGTGTTCCATGGGGTTCCCATGGTGGTCACAATATTCCCATGGTGTTCTCAGTAAAGCCATGGGATTCCCATGGGGTCCCATGGGATTCCCATGTTAATCATAATTTTTCCCATGGTGATCTCTCTTGCATGCATGGTGTTTTTGATAATCCCATGGGGTCCCATGGGACTCCCATAGGACTCCCATGAAATCCCATGGGAATTGCATGGGGCTTTTTTTGTAAGGGATCAAGTGCATGTCCTCACAGAAAGTCCCGCAAACGGAAATCTGAATCATAAAGTATGTAGAATTTATAATAGAAAAATACAACCTGATTTTTAACCATGACATAGTTCAATATTGCTTCCTTATAAGCTTCCTTTAAAGAATCAGAATGATCAGTGAGATTTATAAACAAAAATATAGCCCACGGCCGGCCACTCACAAAAACATCACTCCTCAAGCCCATGGAAGATCTTGCTCGCATTTTTTATTAATTTTTTGTTTGTTCTTTATTTTAATTAATAAATTAATGTTTTTAATTTTATTGTTTTATTGTGCACATGTTATTTGTTAGGCCTCCAATTACCATATTCATAATCACAACTATAATACTGTATTTAATTAACTAGTAGTAGCATTGGCAACAAACAGAACATGTGGTTCTTAAAACACCGAAAATCCTGATCCAAACATCCCGCGCCATGCGGGCGGAACAAAGCCCCATGCCTCCATCTTCATCTTGTCACACACAAGTCATGTGTTTGTATTGAAACGTGTACAAAACAGACGCACAGTAATTTTTCCTCGGCAGTGAAGTCATGTGTTTAAAAAATAAAATCTAAGCTACGTAGAGGGTTTGCTCACTCACCTTTCATGTTACTCTGTTCTTCATGTGTTTCTCGTCACATTGATACCACTTTGTCATGGGATATAACTTCCTAGCTAGGGTATTTTTGACCTAGAACTATCCCTAGACTTCGGCAACCCCGATGAACCAAACGTGTGAAATACAACGCACACGTGTATTGATCTGGAGCCACTTTATCCTTCGAAACGAATGCGTACACCATTGAAACTGGTGTCCGCTGGTTTAATAAGGTCTGATTTATTTTAAATTATGTAAGATTTATTTAAATATTCATTATTTTATTTTTAACAACCGTTTTTATTGGCCCAATCAGCTAGCGAGTTTTTGTTTATGCAGTTGGCCTCATTTGGACAACAGAGGGCGTTCCATGCGCTGAGAAATAGCGACATGCGCACAACCGCTTGCATAGCATTAACAGCGGTCCGAGAAGGAAGGATGTGTCATCGGATCTAGTCTTGGTGCAAGACGTCCCTGTTCTGTATTTCCACGATCCGCCCCATTACAACTTGCCGCCAATAGAGGGCGCTATCATTCCACGAACCCGCTATCACCCACGAACCGCTATCACAGGAACGTCTTGGGAATCTCGTCGAGTATCACGTGATACAATCGCTGTGACCTATATCTGCATATTCACATTGAGGTCACAACAGCAATACGCAAGCGTACGAACACAAATTTTAAGCCGCATAACGACCACAACAGACTGGTCACGTCATGTCAGCTGCTGTAAAATGTAGCAGACGAAATTGTATGGTCTACTATACTGACTGACACACTGTGTGCTGTTCTAATTCTGTGTAGCTAGGACGGTCGGCCTCTTTCGTGTTTTTTTGCAATTATGACGGCTAACTTTGCTGGCGAATAATGGCCTCGCGATACTCATCACACCGTACGAAAAAGGGCGGATGGTGTATAGTTTGTAACCGGCAGCTAGTAACCTGTAAGAGTTACGCCACCTTACTAACGAAAGCCAAGAAAAGGGCTTCATCAAAGATTTAAGTTAGATTGTCGGCGAGGTGATCGAACCATCTGTTTCACAATATTGGTACTGTCTGCCTCAAATAATCAAAATTCACATTTCCCTTAAGTACACACTCAATGTTGGAGTATGATGGGTTGAGGAAGCTGTCAAGTAGAAATGCTTAGGGGTTCGTATGGTGTTCCATATGTGCCACTCCTTTCCGTCGCCTTTTCAATTTTGTCCGTCGCCTTTTCAATTTTGTCCGTCGCCTTTTCAATTTTGTCCGTCGCCTTTTCAATTTTTTCCTTCGCCTTTTCAATTTTTTCCTTCGCCTTTTCAATTTTGTCCGTCGCCTTTTCAATTTTGTCCGTCGCCTTTTCAATTTTTTCCGTCGCCTTTTCAATTTTTTCCTTCGCCTTTTCAATTTTGTCCGTCGCCTTTTCAATTTTTTCTGTCGCCTTTTCAATTTTGTCCGTGGGTTTTTCCACGTGACTACCAGGTGACTATCACATGATTCTGAAATTGAAAAGGCGACGGAAAAATTTAAAAGGCGAGGGAAAAAATTGAAAAGGCGACGGACAAAATTGAAAAGGCGACAGAAAAAATTGAAAAGGCGACAGAAAAAATTGAAAAGTCAAAAGGCGACAGACAAAATTGAAAAGGCGACAGACAAAATGGAAAAGGCGACAGAAAGGAGTGGCACATATGGAACACCATAGGTTCGGGTTAATGTTTACAATTTTGCAATGACAGGTAACTACTCAATGAATGAAATGCACAGTTGTTTTTATTTATTTATTTTATTAATACAGATCCAAACACAAAAAACCTGTTCACACTTAGTCATTTTGTAGTTTTAAAATCATCACCACCCAAGTATACACAAATACAGTTAAAAATAAGAACGATATTTCATGTAAGGTAAATACTATCAAGAATATTACTATACTATAACTTTCTATTACTTTAACTGTCAACTTTTACGGCACGCTCCGCCATTACGCAAACGACAGCAAAATACTAGTTACTACCATAAAATAATAGCTCTATGGTTACTACGTACACACGCGGGGTGTCGATTGACGGCGACAAGTTCCATTCATTTTCCCCACACACGATTCCATGTGCAGCCACAGTACAATAATAGAGATCAGTGGTTCACAAACGCGGCAGGTACTAGACTGATCACGTGATTTCTTTCTTGCAAAGAATTATGCAAATTTCTACGTCACAGCGGAATGTCCCTGGAATTTTCCAGGCAGTTTGACGAGATTCCCAAGACGTTCCTGTGATAGCGGTTCGTGGAATGATAGCGCCCTCTATTGGCGGCAATTTGTAATGGGGCGGATCGTGGAAATACAGAACAGGGACGTCTTGCACCAAGACTACATCGGATCATGAAGGGTGCTTCAGACCCCCCCCCCCCCCCCCCCCCGGCATGAGTTTATCGTTGCTACACGGGACTAAAACGGTAAGTTTTTGTGTGGACATCAATGCTTTTCAAAATGATTCTTTTATTTAATGCACAATTACGTTATAAAGTTTATCCTGTATCATCAAGTGGTGACGTTGGTGAAATGGTTTTAAAACCAAGGAACGTTTAGTATGAACGTCGAAGAGATAGAATTGGGCAATGGAGGGATTGGTATGATTGTTGGCTGTGTCACTATAGTCAGAAAATGGTCAGACTGATGAATGTTGTTCGTCAACTTTGTATTATGACATAATTATTTGAAAACCCTTCGATAAAGTTTCCCCTAATAAGGTTTCGTTTATAAGTTGTTCACATCAAAAACAAGATGTGCACCTTCTACTAATTTTTTCTTGCGTAATTTCTTTACTCTGATATGTTGTATTGTTGAGCGCAATATAAACTCAATAAATTATTATTATTATTATATAATCATGAAATGTTGTAAGTCTTGAATTTTAGTAAGTCTTGAATTTTATGAAATTGAGCAGTTTCAGCTTGACTTACATTGCTTTGAGTCATACTTTGTATACAATTGTTTTTTTCATCTTCAGAATATACAACACATCCAGTACCCGAATGGTCTCCAGTGAAAGATTTCATAATCATTGTTGTGTTCCATCCCCTAATTCCTTGCCGAGTGTATGATGCACCATACAGGTAGAAATAATTATTAACTTATTAATAATATTTAATTAGTTAAAATTCACGAGAAGCTAAAACTGCCGTCTTCATGACTTGCCTTTATCTTGCATAATTTTTAAAAACAAGTGTCTTTTCTTTAAAAATTTTTAATTTAACAAACCGTTCTGTATGAAAACTAATGTCTAAAAATCAAGCAAGCTATTTAAAAAAATGCAACCAATAGCTCACACTATGCTCGACTTATTTTAACGACATCATCAATCAGTATTGAACAATCAAAGTATCATGCACCGATACATGAGAAGCCAAATCACAGTATTTGAAAACCTGTTAAAACTTATAAGAATTGTAATTTAATAATGTCAACATGATTTGCACAGTCGGATTTATTAATAAATAAAGAATCAATATCCATTGAAAAATAAAAAACTTCAGTGAGTGGCATACATGATAGTTGTACTTGTGAGTAATTCAAAGGCTCGTTTTAAGATGTGCAACCAAAATGAAAGGGGAATTCGAAAAATGAATGTTGCTCTGTATGAAAGGACATTATTGACCCTCTGCCCTTTCAAATAAATTAAATATTGTACTCTTTTGCTGACAATACGTTTTGTAAGTTCACCTTCGTTTTTCAATTACAATTTAAAGCACATAACTAAATACCAATGTATCGATAAGAACTTATCTAACGTCATAATGACGTCATCAGTTTTCAAATTTGGCTTTAACAAAAGATGATTATTTTTAATTAGGTTTTATTTTTGTATTGTGTGCGTGACATTACGTTACCTCTACATCCGGTCGAAACAGGAAGTGCCTTGTTATACTTTACTTTTTGACCGATTAATATTGTTCTCTCCCTGCAAATAAGACTGAGAAAAGAAGGGAAATACTCAGGTCCAATTTTGTCGATAAATAACGCCTTTTTAATTGTTGCATTCGTATACACAGGAAGTGTGGCAGCTTTATTTATTATTTTGAATAACATCTTTAGGATTGTAATCGAGTGGATAATCATTCAAAAATATTGGGTTTTGATTCCAAAGCGACTACCATGGAAACTAGCATGCAGATCGATGCCCGCGCCCGTCAAATACTTAATTCTTATGTTCTATCATTCTAAACATGTAATCTTTGTTGTGAAAAAATCGTACACGATTATTTCATATGTGATCATTATAAAAACAAGTAAAGGGAACCAACCGATCATATCAAGAAACATTATACTTCCATCCAATGGCCGTCCAAAAACCAATTAAGTAAATAAACTCGCAATTCAAGTCCAAATTGCACGGGAAAAGAGTAACTTTATTGGGTTCAAACAATGGAAGGGAGAAACTCTTGTGAAAGTAGTGATGGAATAATTTGTTTCTAAATTGACTCATACACTAACTTTTGATAAGAACCTATAGTACAAATTTCTAACAGAGTCCTGTATAACAATTTGTTCAATTACATTTGAGCCACTGCTAGTTCTTACAAGATTTATAAGTACAGAAAGACTTTGGTAATCAAGCTGAAACTTTGCATGTATCCAAGTTGGGATATGTTACATCCCCAAAATTTGTTCACACGACGATGGCGTCATCGAGTGTGACATGACGTCACCTTAAAGGTGCAGGTTCAAGATCTATATACTGAGTAGTAAATGCTTGGTCCTGGGGGGAAAAAATTACCGAACACCTTGTTTTTGTGCTCGCAACAAAAACTTATATCTAGTTAGGTGTTCGGACAAAAGTCCGAATACCTCTTGTTATTGTTCGGTTTGTTTTTTTAGGTGTTCGGACGAATGTCCGAATACCTCTTGTTATTGTTCGTTTTTTTTTTTTTTTACTTCTTCAGATTCTTCTCTCCGTCCCTTGTCCGCTAACAAAAGCACACTTCCCAAGCTCATATAAACTTGAAATTTTTACCAGTTAGATAACCATTAGGAGACGAAACCGTTTCATTTACGTCATGATGACGTCATCAGGTGTCAAGTTACAAGGTTTTAAAAATAAAAAATTTACAAATCAAGATGAAGAGACCGTCGGTTACTTTTTGCGGGATTATATAGAGGTAATATGGGTCTTCATTTTTTATTGTGTGCGTGACATGACTTGACCTCTACTTCCGGTCGAAACAGGAATGAACAGGAAGTGCCTTGTAATTTAAAAGTGGCACACTTTTTGAAGTTTTTTTTAACGGTGTTATAGTCGAGCAAGAGTCTGGTTTAAAAAAATAAGACAAGTGACGTCATAAAAGTCAAGAGCGCCCTCTAGCGGCAGGTTGAAAACAATTAAAAATACACTTTTACTAGATGTCTGTGGCGAAGTTTATGATAATCGTTTCAAAATTGGTATACATAATGACCTTCATACAGACAACATGTGTGAATTTTTAGATTGATGACGTTATCATGTGTCACGTGGTTTTGCATTAAAGGTTTACTTTTTGAAGCTGTGTATCTACAAAACCACAAGTTTGACTGAGTTGAAACATGGCATGTTGATAGACAGTTATATTGACTACTTAAAGCTAGAGTGACGACTTGATGACGTCATCAATTTTGTTTTTACAAATTTTAGAAGTTTTGACCTATTGGTACATATCTTCAGTACAAAGCAAGCTATAGTCAAATTTCATTTTGCAGGAGACTTGGAAGGTCCTACAAGGGTATAACGTGGAGTGACGTTTTCACGACGTCATCGATTTTCCTGTTATGTCACCAAGGTAGTATTTTACAAGATCTATATGTACAGAACAACTTTGGTGATCAAATGGAAACTTTGCATGTACTCAAGCTGGGATGTGTTACATCCAAAAAGTTTGGTCAAATCTTTAGAACCACCATTCTAAAGACTCTATAGAAGTATATCAATATTTATTACACAGACATGTTTATAACATTTCTTTGAAACACGAGGTCACACCGAACACCTCTTTTTTGTTTCCAACAAAAAATTATGTCTAGTTAGGTGTTCGGAGCGGAGCGTAGCTCCGAACACCTCTTGTTATTGTTCGTTTTTTTTTTTTTTTACTTCTTCAGATTCTGGCCGTCCCTTGTCCGCTAACAAAAGCACACTTCCCAAGCTCATATAAACTTGAAATTTTTACCATAGTTAGATAACCATTAGGAGACGAAACCGTTTCATTTACGTCATGATGACGTCATCGGGTGTCAAATTACAAGGTTTTTAGAACAAAATAAATTAATCTTTGAAATTCTGTAACAAATCACACTTAAGAGACCGTCGGTTGTTTTATGCGGGATCATACTTAGGTCATATAGGTCTTTATTTTTTGTCGTGTGCGTGACCTCACATGACCTCTACTTCCGGTCGAAACAGGAAGAAACAGGAAGTGCCTTGTAATTTAAAAGTGGCACACTTTTTGAAGTTTTTTTTAACGGTGTTATAGTCGAGCAAGAGTCTGGTTTAACAAAATAAGATAAGTGACGTCATAAAAGTCAAGAGCGCCCTCTAGCGGCAGGTTGAAAACTGTTAAAAATACACTTTTACTAGATGTCTGTGGGGAAGTTTATGATAATCGTTTCAAAATTGGTATATATAATGACCATTATGCAGACAACATATGTGTGAAGTTTTATATTGATGACGTCATCATGTGTCACGTGGTATCGCCTTAAAGGTTTACTTTTTGAAGCCGTGTATCTACAAAACCACAAATTCGACTGAGTTGAAACTTGGCATGTTGAAAGACAGTGATAGTGACAACGTAAATCTAAAGAAACAACATGATGACGTCATTCCTTTTTTTTATACAAATATTTGAAATATTGACCAATTATTACGTGTATTTATTGACCCGCTGTCAAACCACGGGCTACACACACACTACGCGAACTAAACCAGTTTACTGTTTTTTATCACGTAGTGTGTGTGTATACGTTGAGCAAATCATCCGCAAGGTTCAAAGTCCATCAAACATGCTTGTGGTCTAGTCTCTGTTCAAGGTTCGCGCAACCTGCTTTTGACAATACGCTTTGTTAGTCTCTAAAACAGCCGTCCATGCAAACCTCATTGACAAACAAATGCTAGGCTTTTGATCGTGTGCTTTTTAACCAAAAGTTGAACATTTCATGAATTCATATCTCGTCGTCTTCTTTTCCCTCAAGATTGTCCAATAAAAAAGACACTTCCTAAGCTCGCATAAACTTTAATCTTCACACATAGTTAGATATGCATAGGTAGATGACACCGCTGCAGTGATATCATCATGACTTCATCGGATGTCAAATTACAAGGTTTTTAAATATTAATTTTGTAATGTTTGAACTTCCATATCAAATCACGGACATGAGACCGTAGGTTGCTTTTTGCGGAATTATACCAAATTAATTTAGGTCTTATTTTTGTATTGTGTGTGTGACATTACGTTACCTCTACTTCCGGTCGAAACAAGAAGTGCCTTGTTATACTTCAGTTTTTGACCGATTAATATTGTTCTCTCCCGTGCAAATGAGACTGAGAAAAGAAGGGAAATACTCAGGTCCAATTTTGTCGATAAATAACGACTTTTTAATTGTTGCATTCGTATACACAGGAAGTGTGGCGGCTTTATTTATTATTTTGAATAACATCTTTAGGATTGTAATCAAGTGGATAATCATTCAAAAATAATGGGTTTTGATTCCAAAGCGACTACCATGGAAACTAGCATGCAGATCGATGCCCTCACGCCCGTCAAACACTTGATTCTTATGTTCTATCATTCTAAACATGTAAAGCATTGTTGTGAAAAAAATCGTACACGATTATTTCATAATTGTTATGTGATCATTATAAAAACAAGTAAAGGGAACCAGCCGATCATATCAAGAAACATTATACTTCCATCCAATGGCCGTCCAAACACCATTTAAGTAAATAAACTCGCAATTCAAAAGTCAACTCTAGCGGGCGCTACAAACATTTTGGGATTAGTGGATTAATGTAAACTCGGGACATAGTGAGGTCATTGTGCTGCTTCAGTTCTATGCGTGATATGAGTAGGTACTTCAGTATGTAATACATAAAGTCCAAATTGCACGGAAAAAGTTATAACTTTATTGGGTTTAAACAATGGAAGGAAGAAACTCTTGTTTCATTCACTAACTTTTGATTTCTAACAGAGTCATGTTTACCAATTTTTTCAATTAAATTTGAGCCACTGCTAGTTCTTACAAGATTTATAAGTACAGAACGACTTGGGTAATCAAGCTGAAACTTTGCATGTATCCAAGTTGTGATATGTTACATCCAACAAATTTGTTCACATCACGATGACGTCATCGAGTGTGACATGACGTCACCTTAAAGGTGCAGGTTCAAGAGCTATATACTGAGTAGTATGCTTGGTCAAGCTGAAATGTAGCTTACATGTATTCAAACTGGGATGTGTTACTACCAAATTGAACGTCATTCCGAACACCTTCTTTTTGTTATACAACAAAAAGTTAAGGCTAGTTTTACTTCTTCTTCTTCTTCTCTCCGTCCCTTGTCCGCTAACAAAAGCACACTTCCCAAGCTCATATAAACTTGAAATTTTTACCATAGTTAGATAACCATTAGGAGACGAAACCGTTTCATTTACGTCATGATGACGTCATCAGGTGTCAAGTTACAAGGTTTTTAAAATTAAAAAATTTAATCTTTGAAATTCCATATCAAATCAAGATGAAGAGACCGTCGGTTACTTTTTGCGGGATTATATAGAGGTAATATGGGTCTACATTTTTTATTGTGTGCGTGACCTGACTTGACCTCTACTTCCGGTCGAAACAGGAAGAAACAGGAAATGCCTTGTAATTTAAAAGTGGCACACTTTTTGAAGTTTTTGTTAACGGTGTTATAGTCGAACAAGAGTCTGGTTTAAAAAAATAAGACAAGTGACGTCATAAAAGTCAAGAGCGCCCTCTAGCGGCAGGTTGAAAACAATTAAAAATACACTTTTACTAGATGTCTGTGGCGAAGTTTATGATAATCGTTTCGAAATTGGTATACATAATGACCTTCATGCAGACAACATATGTGTGAATTTTTAGATTGATGACGTCATCATGTGTCACGTGGTATCGCATTAAAGGTTTACTTTTTGAAGCTGTGTATCTACAAAACCACAAGTTTGACTGAGTTGAAACTTGGCATGTTGATAGACAGTGATATTGACTATGTAAATCTAAAGAAACAACATGATGACGTCATTCCTTTTTTTTATACAAATATTTGAAATATTAACCAATTGGTACATATCTTCAGTACAAAGCAAGCTATAGTCAAATTTCATCCTTGGAAGGTCCTACAAGGATATAACGTGGAGTGACGTTTTCACGACGTCATCGATTTTCATGTTATGTCACCACCAAGGTAGTGTTTTACAAGATCTATATGTACAGAACAACTTTGGTGATCAAATGGAAACTGTGCATGTACTCAGGCTGGGATGTGTTACATCCAAAAAGTTTGGTCAAATCTTTAGAACCACCATTCTAAAGACTCTATAGAAGTACACAATATTTAATACACAGACATGTTTATAACATTTCTTTGAAACACGAGGTCACACCGAACACCTCTTTTTTGTTTCCAACAAAAAATTATGTCTAGTTTCTCTTCTGTCTATATACGCTAGTTTTAGTTCTTTCAGTAAATCTTCCCAGTAATCCATTTCAGTCATGTTGTTGTTTACTTTTGATTCGAAATGTACATCCATTTTCCACAATTCTTGTACAATTACTTTCCCTTCTCTATTCATTATTCTTACTGAACGTCTTTTTGGCATATTTACAATTGACTTGCTGTCTCGTTTATGTCTTCAGGTGTGTTAGGTGAGTAGTTTTGGTCTTCAAGGTATGATGGTGAATTTATATCCTGGTATTCTGGATAAATTCTCGTCTCGTACTGAATTGCTGTTTCAGTGTCTATGTCTTCTTCTGTAATTATGTTGTCTTCCGTCAGGTAAGCTGCAATTAAAGGAGTTTGTTCTGTTAGTGGTCGTTCTAATCTTGGGATTTTTGATGGTCTTGGATTTGTGTTTAAGGGTGTGTTTGGCCACCCTTCTTCGTAGTCGTTACTATCTTGTTCTGGTGTTGCTGGCAACCTTTTAAGGTTTGCCTTCTTATTTTGTACCTCATGTGCTGACAGGTGTGGAACTCACAACTTGTCTTATCGTGGCAGTCTGTCTCTATCAAATGTCCCCAATGTTCGTTCGCTTCTTTTCTGTCGAATTCATAGTCAGAGTTTGATGTGTGGTTCATAATGTCTAGTGCATCCATTAATGTCTGTCCTCTGTCTGTATAATCTACTTGTCTGAGTCCTATCACACTGTGAATGGCCTAAATGTGATTTTACAACTAAAATGGAAAAGTGAATCGATTGGATGTGATTTTAGGACCGTTTAGCCAATATCACATCCGCACCATCGAAATCACATCTGACCCAGAAATCACATCCGTGGTTAATTGCCAATTATCAAAATCACATCCACTGTCTGGCTGCATTACCAAAATCACATCCACTGTCCAGGCCTTTGCCAAAATCACATTCGAGTCAGAAATCACATCCTTGGTTAATTGCCACTTGCCAAAATCACATCCACTGTCTGGCTGCGAAACCAAAATCACATCTAGTATCTGGGCCCTCGCCAAAATCACATCCTAACCCGAAATCACATCCATGGTTAATTGTGCCAATCCAAAATCACATCCACTGTCTGGATGCATTACCAAAATCACATCTAGTGTCTGGGCCCTTGCCCAAATAAAATCTGAGTAACAAATCACATCCATGGTTAATTGCCAATTATCAAAATCACATCCACTGTCTTGCTATATTACCCAAATCACATCTAGTATCTGGGTTCTAGCTATAATAACATTAGAGCCCGAAATAACAATAACATCCAGGGTAAGGTATGCATTGTTGCAAACATGGGTGATTAACTGCATAAAGGAAACGTCAGATCGACTTTTGATTGTGGTGGTGCAAGCGAGTAGTGCAGCCCAGCCGTGTTTTGTGCAGCCCAGCCGTGTTTTGCACAGCCAGTTTTCTGAAAATACTGCCTATTACTTAGTTAATCGAGCACCGCTTTTGTGCTCTAAATCAAGCCGTACTGCACCATGCACATTTGTACAATGTGAGGGGTTGAATTGAATGTTTTTCCCTTAAAAAACAAATGACAAAAATACGTTTACAATTTAATAATATTTGAGAAAAACATAAAAACATTTTTGAGCCCGATCCAATAATTATATTGTCAAAGTACATGTATCCCAAAAGACGCAAATGCAGCATGTGTTAGTCGGTACCCCCGTGTTTGGTAATTTTTTTCTTGTGTAAAACTAGAATGGAAATGTGCAGCCGCCCACATTAAAGGGTCTACATTTATATGGGAGTAACACAATCAGTAGGCTCCAATTACCAAACGTATACAGCACCTTTAAAGGGTCTGTATACGTTGGTTATGACTCTAAGAATTAATGGCAGTAAAAACTTACATGGAAGAAGTACAGCAGCTTTGGATTAATGCATTTTTGTATAATGCATTTTTGAGAATTGTTTCACTTCGAAGTACTACGGTTATGGAAAAATATATCACTCTTTCCCCCATAAAAAATTGAATTTGAGAAGCGTTTGGCCGTGCGCGTCTCGCTCAGATTGTATTCCTGTAGGAATCCAATCTTCCTGCGTTGAAATATTCGCTCCGGTTTTTCGGTGACATCTCAAAAACGCGACCACCTTTTGAAGTGAAATTTTCACAGGTTAACACAATCAGTATGCTCTAATTACCAAACGTAAACAGCACGGGTTTTTTTTATTTCTCGAAGGTAAAGGTTGACTCCAACCATATGCTCCAACTTCTCACATGTTCCTTGCCACAATTTAACGCAGGTGGGAAAGCACGTTGGACAAAACTCTGGTGTTTTAGGCTCGTGAAATGGTTCGAAATGTCCGAATAATATTTGTTTCTACCATGGGTTTGTTTCATCAAAAATGTCAACCAACATCACAGTAAAGTTGTATATGTACTGTGGTCCGTGCTACAGTGTCTGTGTGGAGCTCCCCCGTGGGATAAGAATCTAGCTTTTCTTGATCAAACCATTGTTGAGAATGGGGGTGACGGGGAGATTCTTAATAAGATGTGCACCATTGTGATTAAACAGTACACAAACACATATGTAACTTGGACAAAATGCTAAAGTTTGTAATAATACCAAATAATCACAGCCTAGTTAAACTTAACACCTAGTACATTAATTTGTGACAAGCTGGGCCATTATTGAACAGATTGGCTGTTATCACCCCGAAAAAAAAAATGCTTTGACCCACACTTGGAAACCGCAAATCTCAAAGATTTACCAAGGTCACTTCTGCCCTTTTCCACCGCGTTCACACTTGATCCTGCTAGGAGGATCAAAGGAGGATCAGATCCCGAAAGCGAGATCAAGCATTTTTGTGCCGCGTTCACACTTGAGTGTGATCGCGCAATGATCTCGCATCGTTAAACGGAAGTTCAGTTCAGCTGACGGCAAAGGTTACTGTGCGAGGTCATTAATTGTGCGCGCGCATGTTGTTTTGTTCGTTGTGTCGCGCCATTTTTTTATTTGGTCTACATGTGTAACTAAACGATACAAAAAACGGCGACACACGTACGTTGCAGTTTCCGTTATCTATGTGAACAAGCATTATTCTCCTTCTTCTCGAGGTATTTTTTTCTTGATTTACGATGGAAGATGTCTTCAATTTTTTAGCAGTTATTCTGCCATTTGTTTTGGTCCAACTACATCGTCGACATCGCCGCAGAATGACAAATATGGAGGACATTTTAGTCCGGCGACAGCAGCGTTTTCAGCGTATCCGGCTGGAACGGAGAGCAACGTTTGTTCAACGACAAACCATCACATTCGCGTTGATGCTGGCAACGGCTTTTGCTGAAGAACAACAACATGTCCAGCGTTCCATATGGGTGAAGCCCAGAACTACGGCAGTATGGGACGAAATGTGTCAGAACCTAAACAATGAAGAGTGGAAGGAACACTTCAGGGTAAAGCGAGACACATTCAACTTCATCTGTGACCAATTGCGACCCCAACTAACAAAACCCAACACACGTTTCCGCCAGTCAATCCCAGTTGAAAAACGGGTAGCCATCGCCCTCTGGAGAATTGCAACAAATATTGAATTTAGAACACTTGGGGCTCTATTTGGCGTAGGAAGGTCTACAGCCTGTGTCATCGTGCATCAAGTTATGACAGCTATTGTCAAGCTTCAAAGACAATTTTTGTCATTCCCAAGAGGAGAAGCTCTGGAGAACACCGTTCGTGGATTCGAATTAAGATGGGGCTTTCCTCAAGTTGCTGGAGCAATTGATGGGACACACATACCCATCATTGCTCCAACCGACCATGCTGCAGACTACTATAACCGTAAGGGACACCATAGCATTGTCCTACAGGCTGTAGCAGACTATAAGTACAGGTAAATCAACTAAGTAATAATCATTAAAACCTTATTCGTTACAGAAGTCGGTTAGGTCTATCTCGCATGCCCCTATGCAAAGTCGCTCCTCCCTACAGAGTACAATCTCAACTTGCAAGTTGAAAGTCCTACATTTTTCCATTTTCTTTATTAATTTTATAGAAACTCCGTTAATATTCGATTTGCATTAAATTTGTACGTTGTTTATTATTTTCATAGTTTTCACTATGTTTTAAGAAGACTTCAAAAAAATATACACACTATTTTTGTTTCTTATTTTTTATGTATTTTAAAGTCTGTAATATCTACCATTCACAAACATGTAAATTTATAAACTCTATCAGGGTTATCCCAAGAGGCAACGCAAAAACTCGAACGTATGCATCTGGAGTGTGTGTGGACTGTGAAGTTTTGAACTATGAAGTTCCGAGTGGTGAATCACAGACGGCAACAACATTATCATGTTCGAAATGGTACATGAGCGTGCTTACTGAATTATTAAAGTTTAAATATTGACAATTACAATCCAGTCATATTTCTTTCAACAGGTTCACCGACATCTTCGTTGGGTGGGCAGGCAGTGTTCACGATGCACGAGTACTGAGCAACTCTGCTATCTTTCGCAAAGGAGAGGCTGGAACATTATTTCCACATGTAAGTAATGTCATACTGGTACTGGTACTGGTATTTGAATATTATGTTTAGAAAATGGGGAATGCTATCCCAATCCAAACCCTCATGCAAATGACCACCAATTCCCAGTCCCCTTTCTGTAAAGTGAATACTTAAGAGTTTGTTGCACCATCGCCGGCCAAGCGATAAAGAATATTTGCATTCATTACTGAATGGATACAGGGAACATGACCAAGATCGTTGCAACATGATAAAGGTGTATTGTTTTGGAGAGAATTAAAATAATAAATAATAAAGGCTTTTGAAATATTTTCTATATTTACAGACAACTCGAGAAATCAACGGCGTTCAGATGCCGATAGTTTTGATTGGTGACGGAGCCTACCCTTTGCTTCCTTGGATGATGAAAGGCTTTTCAGACCAGGCAAACCTAACTGCAGAGAAGACTCAATTCAACTACCGCCTTAGTAGAGCTAGGATGGTCATTGAATGTGCTTTTGGAAGGTTAAAGGGAAGATGGCGGTGCCTTATGAAAAGAAATGACACTGACATTTATAAACTTCCAACCATGGTTGCTGCATGTTGCATCTTACACAACATCTGTGAAGATCACAATGACCAAGTAAATCCCCAGTGGCTTAATATTCCGAACCAACAACCAGATCCTGTGAATATACAGCGTGGTAGAAATGTTGACGCAGAGGAAGTACGTGGGGCTCTTGTAGGATATTTTGGACAAGGACACTAGAGAGAAATGATGTCATAAGTGCGACTCAGCGAGTAATGTTTGTGTAGGAAACTCCCCTTCCTGAAATTGTGTTCATTTCAATGTTGATTAAATATAGACTGCTTCGAGTGACGTAGTAAAACTATTCACTCTTTGGGTTCACGGCACGCACTAGGAAAGACATATCATGTGATGCGTCTATAAACCAATCACAACGCAGAATCTATGTACGAGATGTTATCTTTCATAAAGCATGCATGTGATGTCGAGGGTAGAATGTGTTTGTAAATCAGCAAATAAAATAATGGGTAAACAATCCGAAAAAAAAATTACCAGTGGCGTAACTAGACATTTATCTATTGTTTGGGGGGTGTTGCAAAGAATATAATGGTTACTGTCATTTTTTTTAACAGGGGGGTGGGCATTGAACTATTCATTCAGGCATTTTCAAATATCAGCTATGGGGGAAGGGGGGGACTGATTATTACAGTACCGGCCACAAGTAATTCCAAACCCCCGCGAGTAGGGAACGGGTACCCGCGGGTAAACTGCGTGGCGGGTACGGGGACCCCCGCACCCCCGCGGGGATTTTGCGGGGACGGAACGGGGTCCACGCAAGCGGTGGTACGTGCCGTGGCAAGTTTTGCGGGGCCACACGAAGGTCCCCGCAACAAGTCTTGTAATAACTTCACGCATGGGTTAACATGAATACCTTCAATGATAATAGTGAAGGCGGCCTGCATAATTGAAGAATGCATAATGGGAGAATGATTGACACTCCTATTGAGACCCAATTACTCTTATCTTACAGTTTGTTATACAATTGGTACTCTTGTTTCACTCAAAAGACAAGCCGCCTGTGCGGTGTCTTTGTGGTTAATCCGCTACAGATTGTTATACAATTGTTTTAGTTTGTAATACTCTTGCTTCACTCAAAAGACTAGCCGCTTGCATGCGGTGTCTTTGTGGTTTTGTGACCTGGTTTTGTAACTCATAGGAGTGGATGTTGTGTTATTTTTAACCTGGAAAGTGTGTTGACATCTGGTGGCTTACAGTTTTACAGTTTGTTTATGAATAAGATGTGATTTATCAATATTTTATTCTTGTGAATTGTTTCATTGGGTTAACCACCCATAGGGGAACCTCTGGCCAATTTTTTCAATTCATATTTTTTTTATTTTGTGTAAAAACCTTTTAGGGTAACTAAAAGTGTTATTTTTTATTTACAACTAATTATTTATTGATGGCCTTCGTGCCTTTTTTAAAATTGCCTTTTTGGCCTTGGTGCCCAATTTACTGGCCTTGGTGCCCTCCAAAATGTGGCTTGCTCCAAGGCCAAAGTGGCCTTGCCCTAAAAATGATGAAGTTTGAGGCCTGTTAAATTGTACACTAAAGAATTCTGTAATATTAATGCCGTTTAAGACTCCGTCTTTTAATATTGCTGGCAATAGAATGTCCGACCTCCCCTCTTTGTAATATTTTTGCCGTTGTGTGACATTTGCAGTTGGACAATTTTTTTAAATGGTAAGAATGTCCGTACTCCGTCTTTTAATATTTCCGGCATTCGAGTATTGGTGAACATTTTTTTTACAAGTTAAGAATGTCCGACCCGTCCCCTCTTTGTTATATTTTTGCCGTTGTGTGACATTTGCAGTTGAACAATTTTTGTTAAATGGTAAGAATGTCCGTACTCCGTCTTTTAATATTTCCGGCATTCGAGTATTGGTGAACATTGTTAAGAATGTCCGACCCGTCCCCTCTTTGTTATATTTTTGCCGTTGTGTGACATTTGCAGTTGGACAATTTTTGTTAAATGGTAAGAATGTCCGTACTCCGTCTTTTAATATTGCCGGCATTCGAGTATTGGTGAACATTTTTTTATAAGTTAAGAATGTCCGACCCGTCCCCTCTTTCTAATATTTTTGCCGTTGTGTGACATTTGCAGTTGGACAATTTTTTTTAAATGGTAAGAATGTCCGTACTCCGTCTTTTAATATTGCCGGCATTCCGAGTATTGGTGAATTTTTTTTTACAAGTTAAGAATGTCCGACCCGTCCCCTCTTTCTAATATTTTTGCCGTTGTGTGACATTTGCAGTTGGACAATTTTTTTTAAATGGTAAGAATGTCCGTACTCCGTCTTTTAATATTGCCGGCATTCGAGTATTGGTGAACATTTTGTTTACAAGTTAAGAATGTCCGACCCGTCCCCTCTTTGTTATATTTTTGCCATTGTGTGACATTTGCAGTTGGACAATTTTTTTTAAATGGTAAGAATGTCCGTACTCCGTCTTTTAAAATTGCCGGCATTCGAGTATTGGTGGACATTTTGTTTACAAGTTAAGAATGTCCGACCCGTCCCCTCTTTCTAATATTTTTGCCGTTGTGTGACATTTGCAGTTGGACAATTTTTGTTAAATGGTAAGAATGTCCGTACTCCGTCTTTTAATATTTCCGGCATTCGAGTATTGGTGAACATTTTTTAACAAGTTAAGAATGTCCGACCTCCCCTCTTTGTTATTATTTTTTCCGTTGTGGGACATATGCAGTTAACCATTTCTTTTAAAATTGATAATAATGTCCGTACTCCGTCTTTTAATATTGCCGGCATTCGAGTATTGGTGAACATTTTTTTACAAGTTAAGAATGTCCGACCCGTCCCCTCTTTCTAATATTTTTGCCGTTGTGTGACATTTGCAGTTGGACAATTTTTGTTAAATGGTAAGAATGTCCGTACTCCGTCTTTTAATATTTCCGGCATTCGAGTATTGGTGAACATTTTTTAACAAGTTAAGAATGTCCGACCTCCCCTCTTTGTTATTATTTTTTCCGTTGTGGGACATATGCAGTTAACCATTTCTTTTAAAATTGATAATAATGTCCGTACTCCGTCTTTTAATATTGCCGGCATTCGAGTATTGGTGAACATTTTTTTACAAGTTAAGAATGTCCGACCCGTCCCCTCTTTCTAATATTTTTGCCGTTGTGTGACATTTGCAGTTGGACAATTTTTGTTAAATGGTAAGAATGTCCGTACTCCGTCTTTTAATATTTCCGGCATTCGAGTATTGGTGAACATTTTTTAACAAGTTAAGAATGTCCGACCTCCCCTCTTTGTTATTATTTTTTCCGTTGTGGGACATATGCAGTTAACCATTTCTTTTAAAATTGATAATAATGTCCGTACTCCGTCTTTTAATATTGCCGGCATTCGAGTATTGGTGAACATTTTTTTACAAGTTAAGAATGTCCGACCCGTCCCCTCTTTCTAATATTTTTGCCGTTGTGTGACATTTGCAGTTGGACAATTTTTGTTAAATGGTAAGAATGTCCGTACTCCGTCTTTTAATATTTCCGGCATTCGAGTATTGGTGAACATTTTTTAACAAGTTAAGAATGTCCGACCTCCCCTCTTTGTTATTATTTTTTCCGTTATGGGACATATGCAGTTAACCATTTCTTTTAAAATTGATAATAATGTCCGTACTCCGTCTTTTAATATTGCCGGCATTCGAGTATTGGTGAACATTTTTTTACAAGTTAAGAATGTCCGACCCGTCCCCTCTTTGTAATATTTTTGCCGTTGTGTGACATTTGCAGTTAGACAATTTTTTTTTAATGGTAAGAATGTCCGTACTCCGTCTTTTAATATTGCCGGCATTCGAATATTGGTGAACATTTTTTGTTCATCATAACATTGACAGATTGGTTAATTATCAGGGAACTTTCTCTGCAGAATCAGGGAGAGTTGGCAGTTCCGCTGTGTTAAACGCTTCTTTTTCTCTGTGTTGTTGTAAGCATAGAGGTCCTTTCTCTATGTTGTAAGTAATATGTTGTTGCTCTCTATGGCTCATTGAAAACAGAGCAGCATGACAACAAACATTGTTGCTGGGAATGCTGGCAACCAGTGTGGGAAGTGTCCCTTAAAACATTTCTGCGTCTTCTTTTACAACACCAGATCCAATTGAAGTGCATCACAGACAATGCACGCCGGGAGGTGTTTAGTGAAGCGTTGGTCCGCCATTGTTTGGCCACTTTGAAAATGTTGTTAACGTTGGGATGAGTCAGCTAAACCACAACAGAGGTGCGAATGCAGCTTTATTATTGTGAAGACGTTTTTGTTGGTGGGGTTTTTCTATTATGAAAGAAAATGAGCACTAACTACATGTAAATGTATAGGTTACTCAAATTCCTTTGGGTTTGGATGGAAACATTAATTCAGAAATTTTTGTTTTGTTTTTGCATACACGACCAAAATAAGACATTTATAGGACGTCCAAAAAAGACGTCTTTTAGTCGTCAAAAAAGACGTCATTAATTATGGTAACGGAAATAACGTCATTTAGTTGTCAGAAGAAGACGTCTTTTAGTTTCGTAAAAGACGTCTTTTTGTTTTGCATACACGACCAAAATAAGACATTTATAGGACATCAAAAAAAGACGTCTTTTAGTCGTCAAAAAAGACGTCATTAATTATGGTAACGGAAATAACGTCATTTAGTCGTCAGAAGAAGACGTCTTTTAGTTTCGAAAAAGGCGTCTTTTTGTTTTGCATACACGACCAAAATAAGACATTTATAGGACGTCAAAAAAAGACGTGTTTTAGTCGTCAAAAAAGACGTCATTAATTATGGTAACGGAAATAACGTCATTTAGTCGTCAGAAGAAGACGTCTTTTAGTTTCGAAAAAGGCGTCTTTTTGTTTTGCATACACGACCAAAATAAGACATTTATAGGACGTCAAAAAAAGACGTCTTTTAGTCGTCAAAAAAGACGTCATTAATTATGGTAACGGAAATAACGTCATTTAGTTGTCAGAAGAAGACGTCTTTTAGTTTCGAAAAAGGCGTCTTTTTGTTTTGCATACACGACCAAAATAAGACATTTATAGGACGTCAAAAAAATACGTCTTTTAGTCGTCAAAAAAGACGTCATTAATTATGGTAACAGAAATAACGTCATTTAGTCGTCAGAAGAAGACGTCTTTTAGTTTAGAAAAAAGGCGTCTTTTTGTTTTGCATACACGACCAAAATAAGACATTTATAGGACGTCAAAAAAAGACGTCTTTTAGTCGTCAAAAAAGACGTCATTAATTATGGTAACGGAAATAACGTCATTTAGTTGTCAGAAGAAGACGTCTTTTAGTTTCGAAAAAGGCGTCTTTTTGTTTTGCATACACGACCAAAATAAGACATTTATAGGACGTCAAAAAAAGTCGTCTTTTAGTCGTCAAAAAAGACGTCATTAATTATGGTAACGGAAATAACGTCATTTAGTTGTCAGAAGAAGACGTCTTTTAGTTTCGAAAAAGGCGTCTTTTTGTTTTGCATACACGACCAAAATAAGACATTTATAGGACGTCAAAAAAAGACGTCTTTTAGTCGTCAAAAAAGACGTCATTAATTATGGTAACAGAAATAACGTCATTTAGTCGTCAGAAGAAGACGTCTTTTAGTTTAGAAAAAAGGCGTCTTTTTGTTTTGCATACACGACCAAAATAAGACATTTATAGGACGTCAGAAAAAGACGTCTTTTAGTCGTCAAAAAAGACGTCATTAATTATGGTAACGGAAAAAACGGCAGTTAGTCGTCAGAAGAAGACGTCTTTTAGTCGTTTCTCACCAAGGGAATTCCCCTTGCACCTTCGCTCCCACTGCACAACGTTCCTTCGTCCCCTAACAATAAAGTATAGAACACTGGGAGCAAGCAAGGATAGAGGTGGTGAATAATATGGGATGGCAGCGCTGTGGGGTACTGTCGTCGCAAAGGAAAATACTTATCGCTTTTTAGTGAGTTTTCTTGTAATTGTATTATTCCTAAAAATGTTTTTTAATGTTTCAATGTTTTTACTGTATGCGAGCATTTGAATTACCCTTTTTGGGATATAATAAAGATTAATTGAATGGAATCAGAGCCGATCAAGCACTAGTGTAAACCGCGACAAGGGATATTGATCTGCGGTCGTAACAAAAAATGCCCACCTTTCTCAGTTCTGGATCTAGTGTAAACGCAGTGGTGGATGATGCACTGTGCTAATTGAAAGGTCCTTTCTCTGTGATTGAACATTGAACACAGCTTAGTTTTACGCATCAATGATTGCCGAACAAAGCCCCCCGTTACAACCCACGAACGTTGAGCGGGTTTTGTGTCACATCTACGTGGCCCCGCAAATCTCTTACGGGGCCCCCGGTACTTTTCTCGTGGGTCCCCGTACACTCGCGGGTATTTTGCGGGGGTCCCCGCCACGTACTCGTTACCCCACGCGGGTTACTCGCGGGGGTTTGGAATTACTTGTGGCCGGTACTGTACATAAAATGTTCAAATTTTATCATCTGAAGGTTTTTTCCAGGTAACTTTCTGCAACATCAGGGAGAGTTGGCATCTCTGCTATTAAAGTAAAATAATAAAAACTGATTAAATGCGAATTAATTCAACAAAGGTATTTTATTTCACTGTGAAGGGTACTTTATAAAATGTGTATGTACACTACAACTATTTTTAAAGTCATATAATGTGATCAGCTGCAGATATGATAAATAACAAAATACATAATAGAGTACCCGTTTCTTTGTTGTAAATAATATGCAACATCATGTTTAAGAATGTATAATTAATGGGGCTATCTCGTCGCGCATGTCGCCAGCTTGTAGGGGTTTCGCTAAGAGCCAAATCAATAGCGACGAGATGGCCCTATTATTGGCAGGATATACGTTAGCATATGGTTGAGCTGAACTACACGAATGTAGTCTTCATGAGTTGGATGATAAAAAGCAGTAAAACAAATTACAAACATTACAAATATAAGGCACCAAACTGAAGAAAATATAACGAAAGCAAATAAAAAATACAAATGTTGTACTTCTTGAGTATCTAATAAAAAAAGCCTACATACATGTACCTAATTTAAACTAACAAATTAATTGAAAACATTTGTTTAATATGGAACGTTAATTACATGCAAGACGTGCAGCGTTCAGTAGAATTTACGCTAACTATACGATATAAAATATACTTATTTTAATAATGTGTGACGGCATGCTAAACTTAATTATAAAGGTGCTATCAATGATGACTAATCTTTAAGAGAATGAAAACACTTGGCAAAGTTGTGTTGTGCATATCATTGTGTATCCCACAATGGAAAAGAGAGTTGACGTATTAAACAAAGTAATAACGAAATGATAATATGAAAACACTTGGCAAAGTTGTGTTGTGCATATCATTGTGTATCCCACAATGGAAAAGAGAGTTGACGTATTAAACAAAGTAATAACGAAATGATAATATGACAACCCTACGTGTACTATTGCAACTTTTGCACAGCAAATGGCAAGCTTAAAATATTAAGCAGACTGGCAAGCTAACTTTAACCTCAAAATACAGAAATTATGGAGAATTTACGATTTGTAATAATAATAAACTTTAATTAAATTACAAAAAAAAGTATAGTCCTGATATTATTAAAAATGCATCACCGAGGTTTTGTGTTTTTCCCCTCTCTGAATGATTTTTTTTTTTAAGTACCGGTACATCAGTTCAAATAAAAAAATTATATAAACAAACCTATTTGGCCAAGGCACACACAGGCAATGCATATTTAATTTCCTTGATCAGAAATATGAATAAGGGAAACCAGTTACAGTGAAGTGTAATGTGTTGCACTGTTATGGATTCTCCCTACATTATCCGGTTGGTACCTGACGTCTGATGACTGTTGGGCACCAACATGAGAGGGGCCGGTAGCATGTAGTTGGCTGGTCGCTTGGGTGGGGTTGGTCACAGGAGAGGGGCCACCAACATGGTAGGAGGCAGCTGTATGGTATACATTATTATTTGGAAAATTACCTGTAGAGGAGCCAAATGAATGAAATGGAGCAGGTTCCGATGAGTGACTATAGAGATGGTCACGGTTTGGCATTGCCATTGCCATTGATCTGTTCTGGCTGGTCACGAGGCCGGTCATCACAGTCATGAAAGACTTCATCGTATCGTTGAACGACTTTGTCTCGTCAGCCATTCCCTGTCGCCATCTTTGCTCCCAGTCCCGTTGTTCTTCTTGCTGCTTTCTCATATCTTCTCGATAAGCATGCTCCGATCTGGTCATGTGCACCTGGAAAGCGTCTGCAACCAGTGAAACAGTATCCCTCATCCGCGTTGTCTTTGTGGACCGTGGACGCTTTGTGACTAAATGTAAAAAGAAACAAGCGTGTGTAAATACAAAGTGTATTAGAGACCCAATGGTTGAGGAAATTGCGTCGACCAGTGGGTCACAAATACACTTTATATTTGATCAAGCAACCTTCCTTCAAAAAAGTTGAGGAAGCTATGACGACAATGGCACTTTATTTTTTACTTCCGTGTCAAATTACATGGAAGCGCCCTTGAGGAACTTGCTTCATTTCGAAATGGTTCACATACACATCTAGGATACTGTAGAACAAAAACAAGTCAAAGTAAAAGTATTCAATTGTTTCTCTAATTTTAGAATGTTTTTCTTCAAAATACCCCCCCCCCCCCTATTTGCATCAATGATGACGGTTGGGGGTGGGGGGGGGGGGGGGGTAAGGTAAGCGGACTTTGTAAACTTTCATTTCCCATTGAGTACTTACTGGTATTTTCAGACGCAGCCTCATTCAATCTTTTTTTAGTGCCTGTTCTGGGCCCAGTTTGACCGACTGTAGACGGTGATGCTTCGCGACTAGAAGTAGTATCTGTAGAAAACAACAATTTACAAATGCGTAACATTATTAATAGTTATAATGCATTCTGAAATTTTTATTTTAACCTACTGTTGACACATGTTTAGGTCTAACTTATTTCTGGTTGGCATTATCCTATTTAGTTTGAAATTTTATCAAATTGTGCTTTTAATATGGGCAGTGGATATTTTGCCAGATACTTCTTTCTTTCAGTAAAAGTTAGTTTGACGGAGGCTTTCTGAACATGCGCAGTACACTTAGATTAGAATCGTTTTATAAGAGTTAAGACACTCACCTGTTGAAGTACGGGAAGAAGGGATAACGTTACGGGGACTTGTCATTGACGACAAGGGAGGGAGGCTCAGAATGCTCTCTTCCAAGCTGATTTCGTCTTCGTCATCATGTTCATCATCAGCATGGAGAGATTCATCATCATGAGCGAACATGAGGTCCTCCTGGTCGGCCTCCTCCTCCCCCTCCCCTGGGAATGTTGCGTCTCCTTCGAGTTCGACGTCTGATGATGAACACACCGACTGATAAGTCTGCACTGGCTCAGCAGAAGGTCTGGCTCAGCAGAAGGTCTATCTCCTAGAATGATGTCCAGCTTGTCTTTATGCGGGATCTCTTTCCTGGCGACTCCACTCCGCTTGTTGTGGTCTATGGCTTTTTTGTAGTCACGTTTCATGTTTTTCATTTTGTTTTTTACCTCCTTAGCTGTCCTCTTGTTGTACCCCATGTCCGCCATTTTCGAAGAAATGGCCTGGAACACTGCCGTGTTCCTGACAGTGCCGTCGAGCTTAGCACGAATTTCCTCGCTCGCCCAGATGTCGAGGAATGTGGCAAGCTCGTCTTCCGACCATAACTTGCCCTTGCCCCCCTTGCCATGATGGTCCCCACGACGAACGACTTCAGCCATTTTGACGATAACACGATGTCAAAGGTTGAACAGAGATTCCCTGAAACAACCGGAACTCGACGAAAATTCAGACACAAAACTGACCAAACTGACAATAACTTCCCTATGTTATAACTGTATAAAAATATATTGAAAAATAACTTGTTTGATTGCTAAAAAATATGCTAACCTTAGATTAGATGATGAACGGAAAAAGGTCGGTACTGACAATTCTGGAGGACGCAAAGCATGTGAGTTGCGTGCAGACTTTTTGTGCACAATCGCTGTGATGTTGGTTACCAGTGTCATGCGGTTATGGGGCCGGAGACCAGTTCACGATAGAGTGCACATGCACACACAATGTACAATGTATATTGTACAATAAATCCCCCTTGTACATGACACAGCGTTGGCCGGCCACGGACGATGACGACAGGTAGGCAAAGCGTTGTTTACAATTTCTTGTTTCGCGGGTTTTTTTTTAATGACCTGACACACCGGATGTGAGCAGCTTAAATTGCAGGATCTGATCTCGATCTGCGTTCACACTTGTTTTTTGATCGCCCTTGCGGGATCTGATCCTCCTTTGATCTCGCAATAAAGGGAGATCAAAAAGGAGGATCTGATCCTGATCCTGATCGCGTTCACACTAGCCGGTGATCTCCCTTTGATCGCCCTTTCGAGATCAGATCCTCCTTTGATCCTCCTAGCAGGATCAAGTGTGAACGCGGTGTTCTATCCCAATACATGTACCACTAAACTGCTAGATTAGGGTGTGATTGTGTTCTTTGAAAGATGATATTTAAGCACATAACTTTTAGTTCATGACTGGTTCAAAGAAATTAAAACGTAGCTTCGGATCAGAGAGTATGAGTGGCATCCTTGGCATACGGATTTGGCGGATTTGTGTTATTTCTACGTCCATGGTTTGTGTGACTCTCTGCTCCTCTATGCTCTGCTGAAACAGACTCTAAAGGCCCAAATCAAACTCATTGTTACATCACTGTAAAGAGCATGAAATAAGCTTTTCAATTCCGAGTGGAATTTTAATAGACCGCGTAGTCCGTGAGTTACACTTAACAACAAGGCGATGCTAGAGCAAATATTACAAAAAAAAATCGCCGTCACACAAAAAAATCTAACAGATTCTTACTATTAAATGAGATTTTGACAGGTCCAATGTTTCACCCACCAGAAAAAAAGATACGACTATACATGTAGGTAAGGAATTAAACTAAACTTTTCCGAGTGGAACTTTTTAAAATATTGAACCGTTTTTTGGCTATGACTTAATTTGGGCAAAAATTGAGCGTGTTTTGGCCATATTTCCGACACTTTGGTCTGCGTTAACTGCCGATTCGCTTAACTAAGGAGTAAGGTTGACAGACCCAAACACAACCACGTGTTTGTGTATAGTGCATGCAGCCAAACGTTCCACGTCTGTGGATATTATCCATATTCATGAAGAAAGCTCGATGAAGCCCAAACCAAACCGAACTTTCAGTTTAAAATGAATACGTTTTGGGGAATATGATCAGGCGAAAAAGAAAGGGGCAACAATTTCAAACAATTTGACAAAAAACACAAATTATTCGATCAAAACATTCAAAATGACAGCCAATCATTATAAGATAATCTGAAATTTGCTAATTAAAAGGTTAAACAAATTATTGTAAAATTTTAAAGACGCTTTGGTCCATGTAATATATCCTTTACACATTTGTTGTTGTGTTATTGATTTTTGCGGTCAAAACAAAGTCTCATCCTTATGGACAAACATGTTCATTTTTAGAATGAACTCCACGAGAAAAAAAGAGTTTTTTCAGGAGCCTAGGCCTACATTTCAACCCAAATTTCAGATTACACCAGTAAATAGTGTGAGTCATAATCTATAATCAGTAAATGGATCCTCCCGCTGGGCCTTATAACAATAAACAAAGTTACATTTTCAAAGTAATTTGGACGAGTTTGCGCGCTCTCTGTGGATTTTCGGTGAAAAAGTTGCACTTCCTTTTTTTCAATTTGCACTGCCACCAAATCCTAGCCAAAACACAACGGTGGTGGAAAACGTTCATCTTGTTTATTTTATATTCTAGTTTATGTAGAAAGCATTACATTTAAATATGTTTACCTGCATGGTGTCTCTTCTGCAAACCCCTACAAATTATACCCACAACTTCCTGCTTGCAATCACAAGGGTACATTATTGTTTCTTTCAATACATTTCTTTTGTGTGTGAAGACACCGTGTTGCATTATTTTGTTTCTCCACCGTATAGCCCACATAGGAGCGCGTCAAATTAATCAAACCAATTTAATCAAGGCTACAACCTCTTTTCTGCTTGTGGAAAGTATAGGCCGTGAAAGTGCGTGAAACAAGCATGTATTTCTTAAAAATAAAAAGTGGAAGAAACACACATTTTGCAAATTAGTGATTATTCTAGAACATTTTGATGGGAATGTTTTAAGTTTAACTATTGGGGAATTCCACTAAGCACACGCCATTTCATTCCGTGTACATGATCTTAGGGCCATTAGCTTGTCTAGTACAGTGGACAGTGGGTGGTCTGCACACATCAACAGATCCCTGCAATAATTGCTCCATACATGATATAACACGGCCGGTTCGGAACGATCCTACTTCGAATTCGGAAAACCTTGGTGTAGGGTCAAGTGAAGTTAAATAAATAGGTTCACCACTATCTGGAAATATAAAGTAACTCGTTTGCCAGAATAATAAAGTACATAATTTCACTGCTGGCCGATGCTTTATGTTGACATTATAAATAGGCCCACATTGTGATTGTGTTTCCCCTTTTGGTTCTTGGTATAGAGATAAAAGTATTTCCCGCGTCAGCTCAGGACTATTAAATTTCCAGTATTTCTGGCACAATAATGCAAGATTACGGCAAATTGTAAAAAGGCATAACGAAAAAGAGTAGGGGAATAATACCTTAAGTTATAGTAGTTATAGTTAAGCATGTTATTACCAGTTGTAGGCTTGTATACTTCACTAGAAATTAAGTAGCCTACTCATGGCCTACTGCGGTACTGCTAAGTTAAGTACCAGAGAGGGGTTTTGGTTGTTAAATTAAAACTATACGCACGGCGTACGAGACAAACAACTATTATGATGGACCAAAATACATTTAAATGCACGTTTTATAAATTAAAACAATTTACATTGTGTTTCACATGCCTAATTAATTGTTGACTTACTTGGCATTTGACTTGAGAACTGTTTCTGGGCTGTAGTGACAGTTTGATGTTTGGCATGCTCTCGCTCATAGACATTTCAATTACGTTGATGCTGACACGCACTCGCCACTGCAAACTGTATGCGTGTGCCGGCGGATGGCAACTCAAATCCAAAGGCAAAGCAAAGGTCCATGTTCAGTATTTAAAACTGTCCCGAATAGAATCACAATTAGTCCCTCTGTAAAATGGGGTGTACTGTCTGGCGTTACACGACGGTTTTTTGTCTTTAATCAGCAGATTCAGAAACTTAACAGAGGGAGTGGATACTATTAGTCATTACTAATTCTGTAACCTCCATGTTCAGATTGATTCACAGATTGGCGTTGTTGTTTTCATTTCTTTCCCGCGAGAAAACCAGCCCTGCAACATATCTGATTACATAATAGTGGTGGCGCACGCCAGCTGTTTTCTTATCTCGTAGTGAGCAAACCATGCAGCATAATATGGAGGAACATACCGATTATTAGGTGTTAACATACCGAAATTGGTGTCCAGTCAGAAATCAGTCGGTTACATTATTCTAACCAGTTCAGAACCGTTATAAAAGTCGTTATAAACAATTTTTCATAAAGACAATTACCAAGAAGATCACGAGAAAGAGGCACATGTGGGGCAAGAAATGCCAAAGTATTCAATAGCCCATAAAACATTGTTTTGAACATGTTTTTCCAGCAAAAAGAAAATGATTGGTACTTATTTTCGTGGTCCAAACTATCTCCATTCTGAGCGTACCATGCGGCATAAGGAATGCAACAACGGTCCTAGGGTAAAAAACAAAATTATATTCATTTTATCTCCGATGCAAAAATTTACATCTATTAAATTAAGAAATAGCTAAATATGTTTTCACTCAAGGTTTTGACAGTTCATGGAAGTCTCATACAAAATGTTGTACAATTGCTAAGATGTATTTGCAACTGGGTTTTGAGCGCATATTAACAAGTTGTTAAAGTTAATAATTGACCGGGGGGGGGGTAACAAACAAATATTGTTTTAAGTATGGAAATACCCTTTGCACACTAAGTACAGGTAGTTGATGATACACCTGAAAGTAAATTTTGTACAATTCCTATGTTGCGTTAAAATTTGACAAGCAAAAAGCTACCCACACACATTGGGATTTGAGAGCACAGTACCAAAATGTAAAAATTGAGTAACAAAATGATAAAATTTAACATTTTGGGAGATAATTTTTTTCCTGTTTGATGTATAGAATTGTGAATTTTTTATTGAGTTCAGGTAGTTCATGCGACATCTGAAGCTAAATTTGGTACAATTCCTATGTTGCGTTAAAATTTGAAAAGCAAAAAGCTACTATTGAGAGAACAGTAACAAAATGTTAAAATTCAACATTTTGGGGGATAATTTTGTTCCTGTTTGATGTATGGAATTATGAATTTGTTACTAAGTTCAGGTAGTTGACGCGACATCTGAAACAAAATTTTGTACAATTCCTATGTTGCGTTAAAATTTGACAAGCAAAAAGCTACCCACACACATTGGGATTTGAGAGCGTACCAAAATGTTAAAATTCAACATTTTGGGGGATAATTTTTTTCCTGTTTGATGTATGGAATTATGAATTTGTTTACTAAGTTCAGGTAGTTGACGCGACATCTGAAAGTAAATTTTGTACAATTCCTATGTTGCGTTAAAATTTGACAAGCAAAAAGCTACAAACTCATATTGGGATTTGACGAGCCAACAGGGAGTATAAACAAAATGTTAAAATTTAACATTTTGGGAGATAATTTTTTTCCTGTTTGATGTATGGAATTGTGAATTTTTTATTGAGTTCAGGTAGTTCATGCGACATCTGAAGCTAATTTTGGTACAATTCCTATGTTGCGTTAAAATTTGAAAAGCAAAAAGCTACTATTGAGAGAACAGTAAAAAAATGTTAAAATTCAACATTTTGGGGGATAATTTTGTTCCTGTTTGATGTATGGAATTATGAATTTGTTACTAAGTTCAGGTAGTTGACGCGACATCTGAAGCTAAATTTGGTACAATTCCTATGTTGCGTTAAAATTTGACAAGCAAAAAGCTACTAAACTCATATTGGGATTTGAGAGCACAGTACCAAAATGTTAAAAATCAACATTTTTGGGGATAATTGTTTTCCTGTTTGATGTATGGAATTATGAATTTTTTACTAAGTTCAGGTAGTTGACGCGACATCTGAAACAAAATTTTGTACAATTCCTATGTTGCGTTAAAATTTGACAAGCAAAAAGCTACCCACACACCATTGGGATTTGAGAGCGTACCAAAATGTTAAAATTCAACATTTTTGGGGATAATTTTTTTCCTGTTTGATGTATGGAATTGTGAATTTTTTATTGAGTTCAGGTAGTTCATGCGACATCTGAAGCTAAATTTGGTATAATTCCTATGTTGCGTTAAAATTTGACAAGCAAAAAGCTACAAACTCATATTGGGATTTGAGAGCACAGTAACAAAATGTTAAAATTTAACATTTTGGGAGAATTTTTTTTTCCTGTTTGATGTATGGAATTGTGAATTTTTTATTGAGTTCAGGTAGTTCATGCGACATCTGAAGCTAATTTTTGTACAATTCCTATGTTGCGTTAAAATTTGACAAGCAAAAAGTTACAAACTCATTGGGATTTGAGAGCACAGTATAAACAAAATGTTAAAATTTAACATTTTGGGAGATAATTTTGTTCCTGTTTGATGTATGGAATTGTGAATTTTTTATTGAGTTCAGGTAGTTCATGCGACATCTGAAGCTAAATTTGGTATAATTCCTATGTTGCGTTAAAATTTGACAAGCAAAAAGCTACAAACTCATATTGGGATTTGGAGCACAGTACCAAAATGTTAAAATTCAACATTTTGGGGGATAATTTTTTTTCTGTTTGATGTATGGAATTATGAATTTTTTACTAAGTTCAGGTAGTTGACGCGACATCTGAAACACAATTTTGTACAATTCCTATGTTGCGTTAAAATTTGACAAGCAAAAAGCTACCCACACACATTGGGATTTGAGAGCGTACCAAAATGTTAAAATTCAACATTTTTGGGGATAATTTTTTTCCTGTTTGATGTATGGAATTGTGAATTTTTTATTGAGTTCAGGTAGTTCATGCGACATCTGAAGCTAAATTTGGTATAATTCCTATGTTGCGTTAAAATTTGACAAGCAAAAAGCTACAAACTCATATTGGGATTTGAGAGCACAGTAACAAAATGTTAAAATTTAACATTTTGGGAGATAATTTTTTTCCTGTTTGATGTATGGAATTGTGAATTTTTTATTGAGTTCAGGTAGTTCATGCGACATCTGAAGCTAATTTTTGTACAATTCCTATGTTGCGTTAAAATTTGACAAGCAAAAAGTTACAAACTCATTGGGATTTGAGAGCACAGTATAAACAAAATGTTAAAATTTAACATTTTGGGAGATAATTTTGTTCCTGTTTGATGTATGGAATTGTGAATTTTTTATTGAGTTCAGGTAGTTCATGCGACATCTGAAGCTAAATTTGGTATAATTCCTATGTTGCGTTAAAATTTGACAAGCAAAAAGCTACAAACTCATATTGGGATTTGGAGCACAGTACCAAAATGTTAAAATTCAACATTTTGGGGGATAATTTTTTTTCTGTTTGATGTATGGAATTATGAATTTGTTTACTAAGTTCAGGTAGTTGACGCGACATCTGAAAGTAAATTTTGTACAATTCCTATGTTGCGTTAAAATTTGACAAGCAAAAAGTTACAAACTCATTGGGATTTGAGAGCACAGTATAAACAAAATGTTAAAATTTAACATTTTGGGAGATAATTTTGTTCCTGTTTGATGTATGGAATTGTGAATTTTTTATTGAGTTCAGGTAGTTCATGCGACATCTGAAGCTAAATTTGGTATAATTCCTATGTTGCGTTAAAATTTGACAAGCAAAAAGCTACAAACTCATATTGGGATTTGGAGCACAGTACCAAAATGTTAAAATTCAACATTTTGGGGGATAATTTTTTTTCTGTTTGATGTATGGAATTATGAATTTTTTACTAAGTTCAGGTAGTTGACGCGACATCTGAAACACAATTTTGTACAATTCCTATGTTGCGTTAAAATTTGACAAGCAAAAAGCTACCCACACACATTGGGATTTGAGAGCGTACCAAAATGTAAAAATTCAACATTTTGGGGGATAATTTTTTTCCTGTTTGATGTATGGAATTATGAATTTGTTTACTAAGTTCAGGTAGTTGACGCGACATCTGAAAGTAAATTTTGTACAATTCCTATGTTGCGTTAAAATTTGACAAGCAAAAAGCTACAAACTCATATTGGGATTTGACGAGCCAACAGAGTATAAACAAAATGTTAAAATTTAACATTTTGGGAGATAATTTTTTTCCTGTTTGATGTATGGAATTGTGAATTTTTTATTGAGTTCAGGTAGTTCATGCGACATCTGAAGCTAATTTTTGTACAATTCCTATGTTGCGTTAAAATTTGACAAGCAAAAAGTTACAAACTCATTGGGATTTGAGAGCACAGTATAAACAAAATGTTAAAATTTAACATTTTGGGAGATAATTTTGTTCCTGTTTAATGTATGGAATTGTGAATTTTTTATTGAGTTCAGGTAGTTCATGCGACATCTGAAGCTAATTTGTGTACAATTCCTATGTTGCGTTAAAATTTGACAAGCAAAAAGTTACAAACTCATATTGGGATTTGAGAGCACAGTATTACAAAATGTTAAAATTTAACATTTTGGGAGATAATTCTTTTCCTGTTTGATGTATGGAATTGTGAATTTTTTACTAAGTTAAGGTAGTTGACGCAACATCTGAAACTAAATTGTGTGTAATTCCCATGCTGCGTTACAAATTGACAAGCAAAAAGCTACACACTCATTTTGGGATTTGAGACCACAGCAAGTCGGAGGCCTTCGGAGAAGCAGGCTATATGGGGGCCGGAGGTGCTCAGACACCCACGAATGAAGCGGCTCTGCAGACAAGGCCCCGGTAAAGCAAAGACCGTGCGTGCCAGGGCGGCCGAGGGTCTGCCTGGTTCCAGAACCGCTGGGCTGGGGCTATAGAAAATACCACTGCCTGGGTGCGAAGACGACCCTCCGAGAAGACAGCAAAGAACGAAGTCGGACGCCTTCGGAGGCGTTAACAAGATGCATAATTTTAATTCGCCGTACATATTATTTTATTTAACTTTTAAAAGAATTAACTTCATTCGACGATAATTTTTTTCAATTTACAAAAGGCATATGAGGGCGCTATATTTTAATGAACCTTTGCTATGTCAACGGTTAACTTGCAAAAATGCGTATTCAGTTTCAGATAGCTGTGAATCTTTTTATTTTGCATTCAACATTTTGAAAATCATTTGGGAATGATATAGGCTAAAGCATAAATTAGCACTGTCGGGTTACAAGGGCCTGTATCCCGAGAAACATTTTGAAAAAGACGGGGCAAGTGCTCAACGGGAAATGTTGACATCGTGTGACTAATTCACAACTATTCTTGCAATAAACAATAGGCCCGGCTACTTCAATACCACTGGACATCCTACGTGTAAAATATACCGACATTACCTAAATTTTAAGATTTGAACAGGATGTTAACTAATGAGAATATATGTAAATGTGGATGTAAATGTTACAAAACAATTTCGTAATTAGTTTCTGCAGCCCGACAAAGGTCAACATTACATTTAAAACCGGCTATCCAAAAACACGAATGGTGTGTATATACATCCAAGGTGCTGACATGCGTTTTTTGCTGGGGTGCTCGTTTTCTTATTAATATTATTTAGTATTTTTATATATATATTTTTTTATTTTAAGTGTGTAGGCCTACAAGTTTGGTGGTTTGTGAAGTACCAGGGACATTTCCACCGCTTTCTGGAAAAACTTGACAATTAATTGTACACATATTTCACACAACAATATTTCTTTCGGTATAAAACATGCACCCTCGGCTCCTTACACATTTCTGAACCCTAATTAATATTGCATGTTAGGTTCAACATAATGCTATAATATTCATATTAATAATGATTGATATGATTGATAAGTAGAAATAAAACAACAAGAGGAAGAATATCCCTGAGACTAGAATGTACTCCCAACTATAGAAGTAATCGAAGACGATTTCTGTACCCTACAATTACTGAAATGCACTGTACTGAAAATATTTAGAATTTAGATCGCTGGGGTTACTGCACGCATGATGTCGAGTTAAGTAACGATTCGACCATCGGCTGTGGCCTTGAACGGATGGATGTTGAGAACACGTAATCAAGTTTTCGTTTGTTGGTTTACACTGGTCAAATGGTCATTTAGTACAGTTCAGCAGGGACCAAGCCATAGAATCTTGAAAATATCTCTTTGAACACGTTAAAAACATTGTAACATTATGGCACAATCCAATTAATTGTAGGAATCCGCCGTTCTGATTGCAATTTCCACAAGTGGTAAAATTAAGTAATATAATTACTTTTATGGTAATGTGTTTTTGATGAATGTTTTAATACAAACAATTGCTCCAACAACCAACCTATCAAACAAAACCCTTTATTAATATCCATACAGCAAGGAACTAAAGCTCATTGCTCTGTATTTAATAACATAGTTTGTCTTTGCTTGAAACATCATAGCATGGTCATGTAAAGAAAAAGGAAACAAATATAGTGTAGGCTGCATTGTATGTGGAAATACAATTGTAGAGTGGAACAAGTTTCTTTCGACCTGTTCGATCGTTCTCGGTGTTTTACTCCTGGTGTACTGACACAGTATATGTGGTTGTTCGAACTGTACACCGAAGTTAACTACGAATTTGGAAGACTCAGAAAGATTACAGCTGCCGTTGGCTGCAGTGCATGCGACCTTGGCTGGATGCTTGCTCATGATTAGAACACAGTCTGTTACGTTTTTTGTTTATTGCGGTTGACCAGGGGTCAAAGGGTCAAATAGCTGGGCAAAGGGCTAGCAATTTTGAGTGGTCTGCAAAAAACACTTCCTATGTAATAATAATAAAGAAACTTGTTATGCGCACATGATTATCCACCCTGCTGGGTGTTAATACAAGGCGCAGTAAACCAAAAACAAACGAAAGAAAACAGATAGGGGCGGTACAACTAAATCAAGCCTAAAAAACTTGTGACATATAAGATAAGTTTTGAGAAGTGATTTGAATTTTCTGGAGTTCCAGATGCGTGGCGCAGCTGCAGAAAAAGACCTGCCACCCAAGAGTGTCGAGACTTGGGTGACTTCCTTAAAGGGACACGTTGCCTTGGATCGGACGAGTTGGTCTATAAAAAGCGTCTGTGACCGTTTGTTATATAAAATGCATAATTTGTTATGGTTAGAAAGATGTTTTAAAAGTAGAATACAATGATCCACACAAATTTAGTATGCCTCGAAATTGTGTGGTTTTCCTGTTACATCGTGAACTAACATGGTCCGCCATTTAAGGGAGTCAAATTTTTGACTCCCTATGGCGGACCGTACGTGTTTAGTTCGCAAAGTAAAAGGAAAACCACGCAATTTCGAGGCATACTTGTGTGGATCATTGTGTTCTACTTTTAAAACATCTTTCTAACCATGCATATGCATTTTATAACAAACGGTCACAGTAGACGCTTTTTATAGACCAACTCGACCGATCCAAGGCAACGTGTCCCTTTAAGGAGAAGGATATTGCACTGGATCGAAGATACCTTGATGGAGTGTAAACTTGAAGCAGTTCTATAGTGGGGACTCAGCCTTGCCGGTGCTTTGTGGACAATGACCATTGTTCAATCGCTTCTGGTTTTCGGTGTAGCTCGATTGTGTTTTGACCAAACTTTACGGTACTGAATTGCGCATAGATGTGATCATAGAGCTATATTCTTGATAAGATGACTTCTGTTTCTTGAACCAATGTTATGTATGATGTTCTTATTACAGCGCCATTTGCTCACTCTGCAAATGCACCCGCGAAGACAATTCCCCGATTTTGAGGCAGATAATTTACCTGAAGTGTTTGTCAACATTTGATTTTATGTGCTTGACACCGTTTATACCTGTCTCAGGCAATGTCTCACTTGAGATGAGAGCAAATAGTTTTTAGAAAAATAATTGGACCACCATTAGTTTTTACCACACAGGCTGATAAACGATGACAATTAACAGTTTATTTAAGCAATATCAAAGTTGGAGCCATGTCCATGCTTAAGCTGTGTCCCCCCCCCCCCCCCCCCCCCCAACACAGCATTACTCAGCACACCCCATGTACCGGTATATTAAATAAAACTATGACACTAATTATACACCGTTTTTTAAAGCTGACATTCAGAGCATACTCGCCTAGTACTCCAAGGAGTCAGTCATCATCTAAATGTTATGTAACTGGCAGTTTGGTTTTGGTATCTTGCTCTATGGTCAGAGCGAATTGCTATGCCTACTGGACATTGGTGGACCTTCAATAATTGTTGTGTAAACTGATGGATTTTAGTTTTTCACTGAAAGACGTAACATTTTCAATCAGTTGGTTTACAAGGTTCACATTTAAAGTACTTTCCGTACAGCACAATGTAAAAATAAAATCTCATATAGACCATGTAAATGTTCAGTGTTTTGCCTGGTAGGGACATTCTGGATACTATTTACAATGTTTACAAGAGATAAGGGACGTGTCAGTTTAAAAGTTGTTTTGTAACGCTGGAATTCGCTTCTACATTGTCTTTGAAAAAATATTTATATGTATATATCATGAAGATGAAATGAAAAGTAAATTATAAAGTGATCACTTTTGCATTTCTGGACAGGCTGTTCTACGGTATACTTAACACACAGAACATTTACACGTAGAGGTTACTTCTAATATAAGCCCTAAGAATAGATTGTATAAAGCTTTTGTTGAGGTCCGAGATGCCACACTAGCATCGGGTTCTAAATGGTATACTATACGTGTACAGTTACATGTACAGTATGTACAGTAGGTCCCTACGGATCGTCGCACGCGCATACTGCATGGACCCAATGCAGTAACTGAAATTACGTAATCTAGCCCTGCATGGATTGTGGTTTTGGCAATGTCAGAGAGTTGCTAAGACACTATCGGGCAATGATAGCTAGTATACACGTACATGTAGGTATCAAAATACCTAATGGATTATCTTCACGTGTGGTGCCAACTGTTAATGTCGGAAACTGGACATCTGTATAGTGGGTTTTATTTTTTGTTGGACGGGATTGTACAATAGTTTCTTCACCCATTTCTTGGCTGATAAATCTTGAAGTTACCAGAAGCTGTAGTGCTAGCTAGTGTCCGGATCCACTGATTCAGAATCTGCAGTGTCGGTGGATATAGGCCTACTACCCTTTTTTTTGGCGCGCGCGGGATCGGAACGCGGGAATATGGGTTTTGATGACTGTTCAACCATAGTTCAACCCGCCCAAACGTAGCAGCTAGGGGCGGCCTATCTCGCAGTCAGATGTCAGGGTTTCAAGACAAACATGAATGAGTGTACAATGTTAGCTGAATGTTCGGCATGTGGGAGCATAATATAAAGACGTGCGGTAACTATATCATTTTGATGTACATTTTATAGTATTGTTGACATTGCTTGTCTGTCTGCTGCATGCTGCTGCAGCCGAATGTTGCCACTTGAATTAAGGTGAATGCACGAAACAATAGGTCACCTTCCTTAGTTTCTTTTCCTTCCTCCATGGTTAGCATGGAGGTTGAAATAGCTGACATAAAAACTCTTTTAATATGGATTTCAGGCGATAATTTTAATCCACTTGAAAAGACAAAAAGTCACCAAAGAACAAGGCCTAGTATAAAAACTTTATCAGCCAGAGATCATGATTGATGCGGAAAATTGAAACTTGAAAATTAATCCTCATTGTCATAATTATAGAGTCAACATAATTATGGAGGAGGGGTCAATATTCCTCGCATGCGTGTTATATTTTAGTGTGTATACACAAGAGCATGGAAGTTCAGCTCGGTTTGAGATTGACTGTCTGTTTTTGTTTGTTTGTTTGTTTGTTGGGTTGTTTGTTTGTTTTTTTGTTTTTTTTGGGGGGGGACTCGTGAAATTGGTTTTGATGACTGATCAACGTTAACACATACTGGCATAGGCCTAACGCTCCGATATGCTCCAATCAACAGTCAAGCTTCCTAATTAGAAGCAAAATAAATAAGTCTTACGTGGTTATTACTGGAATATTAGACAACATTCACCCAGTCTAAACTCCAGAGATTTGTTTGTAACCTTTTCCAAAGTTATGGATGAGCGAGGTTCATAATGAAAAGGCAGGAGGTCATAGAGTTTTCTGCCTTTTTGTATTTTCAGGTATCATAGGGAACCCCTTATGCCAATGGCTAAATCAGTGCTGTTAGTCTCAAGGTTGTTTGTCCATACATTCTTTTGATCATTATTGAAAAAAAAAATTAAAACACTATTTTCTTAATTTAAATATCTCTATTTTGGCATTTTGAACTGAACATTTTTGGGGAAAATGCATATTTTATACAAATTGTCCGGCAACGGCATAC
Source organism: Leptasterias polaris (assembly GCA_037783415.1). NCBI lineage: Eukaryota > Metazoa > Echinodermata > Asteroidea > Forcipulatida > Asteriidae > Leptasterias > Leptasterias polaris. The sequence goes on from JAZGTN010000136.1 coordinate 645,941, forward strand.
AAATCGAATGTCTCTAAATATTTCAAGAATGTTCAATCTTCCTCAAATCTCACTCCTGTGTGTGAAGCCGAATGAGCACATAATATGCTTAATCGTCACCGTCCCTAGCAATAACATATTGGTTTCCCGTTATTCATTTTACCCTGAAATAATGTTTTTATAGTTAGTAATGTGGTTCAAATTAACAGTGGCATTTCAATTCCATTGCAACAACCCTTTAACATTTTTTATTCTCCTCTTCTTTTTACGTTTTACAAATTTCATGTTGCAGCTTTACTTCGTTAAAAACTTCGGAAGGGGGGGGGCACATGAAATGATTACTTGATCATAAATGATATTGACCAAGTAACATCGAACAAATTAACATATACATAAACATCCCCCAGTTATTGACATGTGTAATGTGCATGTATATCTTTTAATTGTGTTCTATGGTAGCTGAGTAACTGTAAAACAATAGGTTAACACAAAATACTTTAATTGGTTGGACGCATGCTTGGAAGATATATGAACGCATCTAAACACGATCAGGATACTCCAAAACGCCGACCAGCGGTATGAATTTGTTACAGCATGTACATGATGTATGTCAAGTCTATACTGCAGGGTAGTATGCCGACTGTGCGTTCTTCTGTAAAGCCTAAATATGGGTGATTCCATTCACAAGAAGCTGTCAAACATTCCTTAAACTTTGCAAATAATTGTAAAAGAAAAAAAGAAAAAAATTGTAACAAACTGAATTAAATTTTGTATGAACTGCAGCTATTGCTCTGATGTGAAATTGTACTTGCATAAAGCATGCAGAAGAGTGAACTGTAGTCAAATAATCCTACTACACTACACGACACATCCCCCTGTTCAAAATGGCATGCTCCAATAAACAAACGGCAGGTTTTGTGTAGCCAAGACATTTTGTAAACAACCATATTATAAACCATAACTTTTGTGGTATCAACTTACAATTGACATCGCATAATTTTACAAGAATTGGACTTTCCAATAGTATAAATATACCACCTTAAATCACATTTAGAAGGACCTCTTATGTACCCTTTTTCGACAGAGTAATCTCTGTCATAGCTTGCTGAATGCTGTGGACGCGCATTTCAATTAGATCTCAAACAACCCTTCTGATTCAACTTAGTTTAGAATTATCTAGAGAGGGATCATCCTCTATTTTAAAGTTTGAACGAAAACAATCGACCGGGGGGTCCGGTTACCGAGTTACTACTTAAGGACCGCATTTGATAGTCTGCAATGAAAATTCCGGCACTCGGTAAAATTTGAAAAAAAATGATTATCGTACACCCCATGGTGCGAGATTATAAAACATTCAATTTAATACAATTTAATACTACTCTTTTTTTTTTTTGGCACACAAACGAAGTTCATTGTTGAGTAGAAGTTGAGATAGGACTCTGGAACAAAAAAAACATCAACGTATGCAGTCTTTCTGGGGTGACTTAATTTGTTTTCGTAGTAAAGTTGTACAAAGGAATTCAAGGGTTGTTCTAAAACCCACTCGACGCGCGTCCACCCCATAATCGAAATCCGAATTCATAAAACATTGCTTTACGGCCGACAAAGAATTATTCCCCAAGTTGGACTCATTCACAGCAGGCGTGCGATCCAAAGCTCACAGTCAAAGCGACTTCCGACTTCCGACTTCCGACGACCTGACCGATCCGTTGTCAGTCGGGTAGCCCCACTATTATTAAGTGACCTAAATATTTACTGGAAATTTTTTAATTAACATGGCTATCGTCATTACCTAGCTACACCTCTAGTTAAGACCCCAATTCGAGTATTTAGGAGGTAACACCATCCTTTCTCTATGGTTACACCAACCAAGTACCACGAACCTAAAAACTAAAATAAATGGTCTGCGGATTTTCCCCAGGACGAGCAGTGCATCATGTAGGCCTACTGACAACAAACACTGCACACACAAAAACACGTGTGGCCCATGGTTCGGTTGTGTACCCTAACCCTCCATTAAAAAGCAAGTAAGACTTGTTGACAGGCAGGCAGGAGCAACCAGGAGGCAGGCCTGAAATGCGGTAGCTGCGACAGCGGCCAGTGGCCGTAATCGTACTCGGGCTGTAAATCCAGGTTCCCAGTTTGGAGAAATCTTATTTAGGCTCGATTCGGCAAATAGATATGCATGACATTGGAAAATTGTACTGTAGCATAAGTCGAGAGGTCGAGGGGGTCGTGGGTTGAGGGCGTCGTGGGTCGAGGGGTTCCGGTACGTCCAGACGTATTTTACGCCAGTCATTTTACGCCAGTCAACAAGAAAGATGTAAAACTGAAGGGTAGACAATTCAGTTTTTAAAATAGATTCACACCGCAATGTTAAACATCGTTGTAAATGCATAATTACTCTACTTTGATTGTGGATATTACTTTTTGTAGTATTGGTCTTGTTTACAAAGCATAGAAAAAGGACGGAGACCTTTCTCTATGATTATATGTTTCATTGTATTTCATAAAGCGTCCCACCCCTTCCGCTTACCCGCAACAGTCTGCGGACTCGGGGAAACCAAGATATAATAATAATAATAATAATAATATAGAACATTTATAACGCGCACAAATCCGCAAAAAACGCTCATGGCGCAAACAGAGCAACATGGTCATAAAAACACGTACACAAGTACATAATAGTAAACAGGATGCAATCATGATTTACAAATGGAAAAACTGAAATAAGCATTTACACATGATCCCGACCATAAGTGCTTCGCATGAGATGTGTTTTTAACCTGTTTTTGAATGTCTCAAGTGATGGAGAAGTACGAATATTGTAGGGAATTGCGTTCCATAACCGGGGAGCTGCGACAGAGAAAGCTCTGTCGCCCCAGGACCTAGATGATTTAGGCACAACCAAGAGTAATTTAGCAGCTGATCGCAAACCAGACCGGGGTGGATTATATAATTCAAGTAGATCAGAGATGTATGGTGGTGCTTGATCATTGACAGCACGGTAAGTGAGAAGCAACAGCTTAAACTGGATCCTAAGATGAACGGGTAGCCAGTGTAACTCACAAAGGACAGGAGTTATGTGCATGGACAGCTTGGTGCACGTGACAAGACGAGCAGCCATGTTTTGTCTCAACTGAAGACGATGAACCTGTGATTTTGAAAGTCCGAAAAGAAGGGAATTTCCTATGTCTAGACGAGAAGTGACATAGGCGTGTACTAATTGTTCAGCAGATTGTGGAGTGAGATATTTACGAATTCTACCCAAGTTTCTGATCTGGTAAGAAGATGATTTTACAATTGAAGAGATATGTGAGTCCAGAGTCATGGTGTTATCCATGACGACACCAAGATTGCGCACAGATTGAACAGAAGCAATGGTTGAGTTCCCAATTGTAATATGTGAGGTAGTGATCTTATTGAGTTTCTGTTTAGAGCCAATGAGGATGAACTCAGTCTTGTTATCATTAAGTTTGAGGTAATTATTTTTCATCCACTGACGGATTTCTTCAACACATGCTTCAATACGTTTAATACAATAATTGGCGTCTTGTTGTGTTGCATCAAATGACAAATAGATCTGTGTGTCATCTGCGTAAAGGTGGTATTGAAGTTTATGCTTCTGAATGATGAAACGAACTGGTGATGTGTAAATGACAAACCATTGCGGTCCTAGCACTGACCCTTGAGGTACAGAGTAGTCAAGTGCAACAGCCTCTGAAGAAGATTGACCAACACGCACACATTGTGGTCGGTTTTGTAAGTAGGATTTACACCACCTCAGGGCTGCACCTGTAATACCGATGTTATTCTCAAGCCTGTTTAACAAGATGTTATGGTCCACAGTATCAAATGCAGCACTGAGATCGAGTAAAATTAGCGCAGTTATTTTGCCACTATCCATTGCACGTAATATGTCATTGTGAACACGCAACAGGGCTGTCTCACAGCTATGATTAGTGTGATTTTGGTAATGCGGCCAGACAGTGGATGTGATTTTGAATTGGCACGTTTAACTATGGATGTGATTTCGGACTTGGATGTGATTTAGGTTAGGGCCCAGACACTAGATGTGATTTTGGTTTCGCAGCCAGACAGTGGATGTGATTTGGGCTTAGGCAATTACCCAAGGATGTGATTTCTTACTCGGATGTGATTTTGGCTTGGGCCTAGACAGTGGATGTGATTTCGGTAATGCAGCCAGACAGTGGATGTGATTTTGATAATTGGCAATTACCATGGATGTGATTTCTGGGTAGGATGTGATTTTGGCCAAGATCACATTCTAGCCCCAAAATCACATCCACCAAAACTGCCTTTCCATTTTAGTTGTAAAATCACATCCAGGCCATTCACAGTGTCAGATCAACCATTTGTTGAATTATTCCCGTTAGATTACTTTTTGTTTCTTTTTCCTTGTATGGATTGGAAACTTCATCGCAACTTTTTTCCATTTCTATTGTGGCGTAACACCCTGGGTGTAGGTCGGCTCCTGGATTTGCCCATGGAACCGACGTCCAGTCTATCGCATTCCATTTCTTCATAACTGTTCTATTCAGTAGTGCTGATCTATGCAAACAGCATACTACGCGCGTATGTCGGGTTGGTTTAGAGTATGGCTGGCGGTCACGTACGTGACAGTCACGTACGTGACGGGAGCCAGCACGTACTCTAAACCAACCCGACATACGCGCGTACTACGAATGTATAGTACGCGCGTATAGTTCGCTGGAAAATAGTACGTGCAGGCTCCTCGTCACGTACGTGACTGTCACGTACGTGACGTGACCGCCAGCACGTACTATTTTCCAGTGCACTATACGCGCGTACTATACATTCGTATATATATTCGCATACGTACGTGACAGTCACGTACGTGACGAGGAGCCAGCACGTACTATTTTCCAGCGCACTATACGCGCGTGCTATACATTCGTATATACTATCAATGAAGATGCGTTCTAAGGAGTTTCAAACAGCAAACAGCCGTCAACGCATACAAATACATTGATAGTATATACGAACCACACACGTTTTTAGAGATGGTGATCTTAGCGGTGGGTTTAAGGAACGCGCGGATAAACAAAAATTGCGCGCGCGCGCGTGTTAAAGAATAGCGCAAATAATATTTTCAATAGAATAAGCGCAGGGAGCTATAAAAGCAGAGAGCGAGGAATTTAAATCACTTGCCATGGAACTCTTGAATAAAACGGATGTATATCCAGACAGATACCCGGACAGCAACTTAACCACCTCAAACGGAATAATTCTAGGAGCGATTCTAGGAGTTGCAACAATTGTCGCAGGCCTCATCAGGTTTTACATGAGGAGGAACTTAAAGCGATCCAAGATCAAATAGACGGTAAGTAAAAACCCAAAAGGGCAAATATAAAAAAGTAAACTATAAAAACAAAAAACTAAACAATTTTTTTTACTCAACAGGACAGTACGCACTAATCTCAGGAAGAGAAGAATCTACCAAAGACGGCATACACAAGTCCAAGAAATCTACAGATCTGACGGGACACTTAAACAACGGATTCGTGATCTGAAGAGATAAAGAAAAGTCTACACAAGACAAGACAAGACAAGTCAAGACAAGTCAAGGAAAACGTAAGGATGGCGACCGGCCGAAAAACGGGTCAAGATCTGAGAAACACTCTCAAAAAAACCATACTGGCTGCATCAAAATGTGCGATAAAGCACAAGAACAATTGTACTAGCCTTAACGGTTCAGCTCTAAGCAGACGTATTGTAACAGAATTATGTCCTAACGTAACAAGACAAACAACAAGAGACATAAGCAAGGTTAATGCTACAACTAATTTCATTGTAGATTAAACGCAATGTAATTCAGATTTCCCACAGAACACAGAGAGAGAGAGCTATCGCCATGTATGCGAGAATATATGGCAAAATATGAGCAAAGGACACTGAAAATGTGTGAATTGCTAAGCAAAGAAAATTTCGCATATAAATACCTAGCGAAAAAAGAAATGTGCGCAGAATATCGCTGGACAGGCATTGTGATAGCTAAAAAATCTGCTCAATGTACTGTGGGGAGTATGGTCTGTGCGGCCAAACATTTTCTATCAGGATTGAAAATAGAAACAGGGGTACGTATGTACCATGCACGACCCAGACCAGGAAACCCAGTGTTTACTAGATGTATTCGGAGATGCAGACTTTGACAGTGCAAATATAAGAACACAGGTTGGACCCACAACGCCAATGGACATTGTCGAAAAACAGACAATAGAAAACGACAAATCTGGACGAGTAAAAATAACCAAAATGAGTCCAGATGCCTGCATAAAATGCACCTCCGAAAACAAAGACCTGGGCATTCATTTACATGTAATTGTATGGCACGAGAAAGATGGTGTGGACTTAGTAAAAAACACCTATAAATACAGATGTCTCATGCGAGACATAAATGTGCATGTAGAGTGCAAATCACTCAAAAGTGGATCACAGGGCCTACAGTACGTGTTATGTCCACCAAGATGGACTGTGGTAGACATCAATGACGTGCTACAGCACGAGCTAAATGAAAAATGTCAAACAAATGTACGCATGTATGTGCAGGACATGGATGGTTTGTTAGAAAACTGGCTAAAACAAACTAGTGTGATTTCCTTCATGGAAATTTCCTGTAACAAAGAGGAAGAACGCATGAAGAAAATCACACCAGTTGACAAACTCTACACTGATGGAAAACGGGAAACTGTAAGCGAAATGCGCTTTAACTTATTCTATAAAATTATGAATAAGTATGGCGAGACCCACCTTGATGCAATTCCAGAGTTAAAAAGGCACATGGAAAGGTGTGGTGACAAAGATGTTGTGGAATTACACAAAGCTACAATCAATCCGGCCATCATAAGAGGAGTATGGGATAATAGTGCAAAACTCTATAAATCTGTCGAATACAAACTGACATTAAATGACTATCTCCAGAGATATGAGAACAGATATGGCCCTTACAAAAATGTCCCATGGGTTTCCCATGGGATTCCCATGGGATCCCATGGGAATCCCATGGGAATCAGATTTGTTCCCATTGAGTCATTGGTGTTCCCATGGGTTCTGATTTGTTCCCATTGAGTCATTGGTGTTCCCCATGGGAATCCCATGGGAACACCCATGGGTTCTGATTTGTTCCCATTGAGTAATTGTTGTTCCCATGGGAACACCATGGGAACACCATGGGTTCTGATTTGTTCCCATTGAGTCATTGATGTTCCCCATGGGAATCCCATGGGAACACCATGGGTTCTGATTTGTTTCCATTGAGTAATTGTTGTTCCCATGGGAACACCATGGGAACACCATGGGAACACCATGGGAACACCATGGGAACACCATGGGAACACCATTGGTTCTGATTTGTTCCCATTGAGTCATTGGTGTTCCCATGGGATCCTGAGTTTTAGTTTTACTATTCAAAGTAACTTGTCATTAAGACTGAGGAGGTATACATACTAGTATGAGTAAAAGAAAAAATAATCTGAAAAATTGTTAGACACATGGATATGTAGGCCTCCTTATGCCATAGTATGCAGTCACTGCATATTCAAAGCAGTAAAAGGACTGCACAAGTTTATTTAACACAAATATAGCACAGCCCTGCCGCTTGGTGGCGCTATGCTACATGTATCTTTGATTAAGATCAGCCCCCTGACTTCGCGTATGTAAATTGCACACCTATGTGGTTAGAGCCCCTTCTCTTCCACAATGAGTCATCAGTTTGAAATGAAACTGAACATTACAATACAACCGACGTTTGCCGTCCGACTTGTTGATGTATTGTTAGTGTAAATTATTAAAGCTTCCCATTTTTAAGTAGGACTAGGAGGTTTTTGAGGGCAATTTCATTTTAAAAGCTGATAGTTGGAAACTGAAATGCTGATGTGAATGTGAATGCAGATGTGAATTTTACAGTGAAACTCAAGAACAAGAAAGAATCATCAGTGATCAGCATCAGACATCGTTCATGTCGTTGGTGATCGTTGGCACGTTGTTGTGCTTGCCTGTGTTGTGTGATCAGAACTAAAATAGCATGATTTGGTAAGTGTTTTGTTTAAAACGTGTTTTGTTTAAAACGTGTTTTGTTTAAAACGTGTTTTGTTTAAAACGTGATTTTAAGTATAGTTTAACTAAGTTTTCTTGTAACAATGTACATGTACAACTACAACAAGTACTTTTGGTATGTCAGGTTGGTGTATGTAATGTAGGGGGATGGTTGTATAGTGTCGGACTGTTTTTCAAAATGTTGACATCTGCGGCGGTCGTCCTAGCGATCCCCAGCAAAAAACACTTGTACAAACAGTACGATGGAAAACTTCAATTTACTAGATTTTTTTTAAACATCCAGCTACAAAAAATGTCCCAACCAAATGACAAAAAGACCCAACAAAATAGCTTTAAAAAACGCCGACTGGCTTCTCGATATGTCAAAGATGCAAAATCAGGCATTGTCTGTAAATTGTTGTACTCACGAATTGATAGAATTTAAGTCAACAATCGGTTAAACCCCATCCATCGCAATCCACGTCTAAGAACACTCGTAATTAAACGGGTGCACTGCGTAGTGGCAGTGCATCAGTACAACTACAACAAGTACTTTTGGTATGTCAGGTTGGTGTATGTAATGTAGGGGGATGGTTGTATAGTGTCGGACTGTTTTTCAAAATGTTGACATCTGCGGCGGTCGTCCTAGCGATCCCCAGCAAAAAACACTTGTACAAACAGTACGATGGAAAACTTCAATTTACTAGATTTTTTTTTAACATCCAGCTACAAAAAATGTCCCAACCAAATGACAAAAAGACCCAACAAAATAGCTTTAAAAAACGCCGACTGGCTTCTCGATATGTCAAAGATGCAAAATCAGGCATTGTCTGTAAATTGTTGTACTCACGAATTGATAGAATTTAAGTCAACAATCGGTTAAACCCCATCCATCGCAATCCACGTCTAAGAACACTCGTAATTAAACGGGTGCACTGCGTAGTGGCAGTGCATCAGTAGCTGGGTCTATAAACGTGTACCCAATTCAAATCGTACCCAGGTTACCTCGTACCCAGGTTACCTCGTACCCAAGTCAAATCGGTTGTAACTACCTAGTTGTCTAAAACCCCTTATTTTGACTGCCATAGTTAAAATTAATTATATTTAATAACTTCATGGTCACATGGTTTGGGCATGGTACTGATTTAAGTTATGCTGCCATGTCTGTACCATCGCAGACTATATAGTTTTGGCAAATGTTTTAATTTTTCTTACAAATATATTTCCTGTTTCTTCCTTTACAGTTCTTTGTGCTTCTCTCTCTGAGGAATGTGACTAAATCATCACCACCATCAACAGAAGCCCAGCAATGGAGCATGGTGGCATTTCTCACAAGACCAGGGGTGCGTTCCACTCACGCGACCGTTTGCGCCAACGTTTTCTGAGAGTGCGTAACGCTAACAGCCGGGACCGGAACGCGCTTTTCAAAAGTTGTACGCACGTTCGCTACAATTTGTAAAAAATGGCCACCGACAGGGTTACCTTGCTTAGTGCAGCTAGAATTTTCGAAGAGTTTATGATAATTGACTATGATTATATTCCTGATTTGTTTTCTGATATAATTGGGAAACTCGCACAAGTTGAAAGCGAAGATTATTGGTCTGTTTGTGAGTCGTGCGGGAGAAAATGCGTGGCAGGGTGCAACAATGTACGGATTAATGGTTTTGCCAACAAAGTGATTCCTTTGTGGACGGACAAAGTGTTCAAACAGCATTTCAGAATGGAAAGATCAACTTTCAAGGTAAGAATTAGTGATGTTTTCTATATATAAATGTTTCTAAATCATTGACAAGCCCTCGGGAGTGATTACAATGTTGAAAATAAATCTCAAATCCAAGGTAGAATTGTAAAATAATAATGACATTAGTAGGCCTAACTTCAAACTAATTATTTTGACTATCAATAAACCTGTTATTTATTTTGGTCCCTTCCAAACAAAATTATAGGCCCCCTAATCCGTGTCAAGTAATAATGGCATTATAGCAAATATTAGACTGGCAATAACACATGCAAACACTTTTATTCAAAGATGCGCCTGTTTTAAAAGTAAACATCAGACCGTTTTAAACGTAATTTTTGTTTTTGTTGCATGGTAATTTTTTTTATTTAAGAGTATTATTTATTATAATTATTATATTTATTTGATTTCAGGCTCTGTGTGAAGAGATGATTAGCTTAACCACTGATCGGGTAGAACACTTGTTGGAGGAACGAATGTATGCCTCTCTCTGGATGCTTGCAAATCCCGACTGCTACAGATGCGTTGGCAACTTGTTCGATATGGGCAAGAGCTCCCTACATCGGATCTTCATGGACTTTGTTCATACAATTCAGGCACTGCGCATGAAATACATAACTTGGCCTACGGGCGACTTACAAGAAGTGGCAGATGGTTTTAGTAAGAAAACGGGCATGCCTGGTGTTGTTGGATGTATTGATGGAACACACATATCGATAAGAGGCCCGAACAGTAAGAACTTCCGAGACTCATATATAAACCGCAAGGGTTATGCCAGCGTCCACCTACAGGCAGTCTGCCAAAGTTCGGACATATTTTCGGACATATTTTCGGACAGTTTTCGGACATATTTTGTGGCTACCCGGGATCTGTTCATGATGCCCGCGTCTACAGACAGAGCCCCTTGCGAGAACACCTCGACCTACATCCAATCCCCACTAACAAGCACTTGCTCGGAGATACTGCATATCCCCTCTCCACCGACCTGATGACTCCCTACCGCGACAACGGGAACTTAAAAGCAGAACAGAAACAGTTCAACAAGCTTCTCAGCTCTACAAGAGCACACATTGAGAGAGCATTTGGCTTGCTGAAATGCAAGTGGCGAAGGCTTCACCACATTGATATGTTCAGCTTGGAACATATTCCATTTGTCATCACAAGTGCGTGTATTTTACACAACTTCATACTTGCCCACGAGAAGCTCGAAGCAGCTGATTTGGAGGAGATGGAAACTGTGGTTGCAGAGAGCGCGTCACTGAACGACACCGCCGTTCAGCCACCTTGTGCTGATGCGTCCAGAAAACGAAATCGCCTCGCTGGGATTGAGTTGTAGGCCACAGGTCTGACGCTATTGTGTATTTCAAGGGCAGAAATCATCTCTCGCTGGTCCTTACGTGCCGACCCACCACTGTCTCTCTATCTTCCAATTCAGCTAAAGACGTGTCTCTGACGAAATCAGTTGTTTAAACAACGTAAAATATAAGGGGGTAGGAAATCAACTAGGTACAATAAGATACGGTTTACAACAACTTAAGAATGCAAAGTGAAAGTAAACATTATTTTGACATACGGGATGGGGCCGTCGTAAAAAGCTTCTTCCTTTTCGATTAAATATTGTGTACACAAAATATACAATCTATACAAGTTGTTCGAAGACGGTGCCTTATCCTTTTTTATTTTAGTAAATTTTCAGTTTTTTGTCTTCTAACTTCATCTGCATATCTAGAAGGGGATGGAATGTAAACTAAGTACAATGTAAGATAGTCCAATACAAAACATAACAACTATCGGCCTCCGGCTCATACTTCATGCGAATGCAAAGTGTAAGGCAAAACCTGAAGTTGCAGTTCTATATTCACAGCAAATGTTTCACGAGAGTTGCCTGAATTCGTACTCGCAATTACATGAAGTATGAGCCGTGATTCAATCTAACTTTAATCAAATTGTAAATGTACATTTATCCTTCAGTGGTATTGTTGATCGTCTTTTAAGAATTAAATTGTATTCTAAAATTTATTCAGACTTTATAAGCATTTCAAGTGTACTATTTGTTCAGTGTGTATGTTCATTTTTATAGAAGTGAAGTTCAATAAATAAAATTGGACTGGCTTTAAACTGATCCATTAACAATTAATAAAAAAAAACACGTTTAGTTTTACTTCTGCAAGTGGTTTTTCAAAAGAGAATTAAACTCCCTTAAAAGGTTGTTCCTCTCTTCCTGGATGCCATTAAACCGCTGCTGTTCCGTCACAATGTTGTCAAGTTTTTTCAGTGTTTCCTCTTGAAGCTGCTGGGATATTTTCCTCGTTGGCAGTTGTCGGCTTTTCTTGCGTGGGGTGACTTCCTCGTTTTCGTCGGCGGAATCCTTGGCTGGTGACACTTCGGATGAGGAAGGACTTGAATCGCGGTCCATCTGGACAGCTGATGGAAAGACCGGTTTGGAGACTGCAGTGGATGAGGGCATGCTGGACACCAGTGATAAAGGGACAACAGCTGGATCCCCACACATGACGTCATCCATGGCGTCAAACAACTCCCATTTTCTTTTTCCTCTCCCTGTCTTTGCCTTGTTGTCACAAATGGTCTTGTACCTTAAATAATCAAATAGCAGATCAATTGTGCAGGTTAGTTTTGGACCCCACACTACAAATTACACATGAATCCCCGGACCCAATCCCCCTCTTTAATAACGATGAAAGCTTTGTACCTGTGCTTCAGACTTCTCCACTTCTCGTCACACTGGGAGCCCGTCATATCCAGAAAACCCTTTCCAACCATCATTTCCGCCACCATTTTCCAAGCTGTCTTCTTACGAATACAGCTGCTTTCAAACTTGTCTTTGTTGCTTTGAAAGCAGTCTATCAGTGCGAGCACTGAGGAACTTGTCCACTGGAACCCTGTAGGGGATGATTGTTGATACAAAGAAAACATTCAAACAAGAACACTAAAACATACTTGATAAAAAGTGAAAGCCCAATAAAGAAACATGAGGATCGTTATGCACACGAGTATACAACACAAGCGTATTCCCCCAATCCCCCCCCCCCCCCGGTTCCTCGACTGTGTCCCTTCCAATCAAAACCTACCCCCGGATCCATCCCCCCATTTCTGTAATAGTATTATAGCCTAGTACCTTTTGGTTTTGATGTCTTAGTTTTGGGTGGTATTTCTTGCACAGTGCAGTCAACTACATCCTCTTCACTGGTTGATAGAGCTGTGATGTCCAAACCTGTACTTGAGTTGCCTCCCATCATAATTGTGGCTCCGTCAATGGCTGATTCAGGAACAACGATGCCAATGTCATTTAGGCCATCCATAATCATTTTTCTTGCAGCATTGTTATCTATGAATAAGACAGTGATGCAAATTAACCGGATCTATTGATAAAAACCATTCAATCTCGCATGATCAGCACACATCGGAGCAAAATTGGTTTATTGGATTTGTTGGGGCATTCAACATTTGAAGATGCCCATGATTTTTTTTTTTTTTCGTTTTCGTTTAGGGCGATCTGTTTTTACTTCGTGCATTTAAATTGTAACATTCTATGTAGTTTTGACGTCATTTAAAGTATTGTACATACATTCCCTAAGGTTCTTGAAAGAAGGCCAGGCTAAGGAATTTTCCTTTTCAATGTAAATCAAGTTTCAAGTTGTTCAAAAGTTTGTAAACAAATTAAATACATCTACATAATATGAGGGACACCAAAATTATGTTGATGTTTGTTTATCATAAAGGTGGAAAGTCCGATTTGTCAAAATTCGTGCGGAAAAAAAAGATATAGGCTAGGCCCTTTTAACATTGAATATTTCTTCTGTTTTATTATGTTTTTGTAAATAATAATAAATATAAGAACGGACGTTCAGTACATTTGATAAGATGCTTGACAATTATTTGAAATAATGTTTGCCCATTTATGAACATAGGCCTAATACAAAACTATTGTGACTATCCAATACTACCCCAAAAAATGAGCGAAGATAAATAAAAAACTGCTAGCCTAGAATGTTTGTAATTGTATCTAAGTGAACACTAATTATTCTTTGTCCTCTTTTTATTTATCAAAGAATCTTTGAATTTGAAATTTGAATTTGAATTTGAATTTAAATTTAAATGTAGGCCATGCCTAAATGAGCCATACTATGTCGTTAAATTAAATGAAAACCGGGAATAACTTGTATAAATATGTACACATAATAGTAATCAATTGCTGAGTTCTCCATACGTTCACAAATCTTTCCAAGATGGATAATTAATTTCGTAAAAACTATTATTTTTAGTATTAAGCCATTTTGTTCCTGTTTATGCTTATGTAACACTATGTACTGAGCCTATGCCGTTTATGTCGTCTGCTAAAGAAATACACCGCTATTTTGATTATTAACACAGTGCAGACGTATACTTGCACTCAAGTCTACTTATAAGTTATACTTACCAGAAATAATCTGATCTGCCACACTTTCAGTCGTAGTCAAGTTGAGTTTTAGGCCCGATTGAAGAGTAATTGTCATCGATTTGTTAACGATTTCGTCCATTTTGAAAGTTGGCTAACGAATGCTAACACCTCCTCTGGACCGTTTGCCAAATTTCGCGAACGTTGTGTACGCTTTTTGCGCATCCGCGTTCCAGTTTGAAAACGTGCGCGTAAAATGCCAAACGTACGCGTTGTTCGCCTGAGTGGAACGCACCCCAGCATTGGGTTTGGGCTACTTGCCTAAGATAAACATTCCAAAAAGAGATTAATCCTGTGGTGTTGCAACTTCCACAACTTACTGTCCTCTTCAATCACCATTATAATAAAACTAGTTTTTCCTAAGTTTAAAACGTAAATAAAACTGCAGTACAATTGCCCTTATATTATAGTAAAATGAGATTGAAAACACATTATAGTAAAATGAGATTGAAAACACAGTTTTTTAACTTATTTGTTTCATAGTATTACTACAAAATTATTTTGCATAGTAAAACTATGGCAAATCGGCCAAAACACTAAATTCCTGCATGGGACCCCATGGGATCCTCCATGGGATCCCCATGGGATCCTCCTGGGATTACCCATGGGGATCCCATGGGAGTCTTATGGGATTACCCATGGGGATCCCATGGGAGCCTCATGGGATTACCCATGGGGGATCCCATGGGAGTTTTATGGGATTACCCATGGGGATCCCATGGGAGCCTCATGGGATTACCCATGGGGATCCCATGGGAGCCTCATGGGATTACCCATGGGGATCCCATGGGAGCCTCATGGGATTGCCCATGGGGATCCCATGGGAGCCTCATGGGATTGCCCATGGGGATCCCATGGGAGCCTCATGGGATCACCCATGGGGATCCCATGGGAGTCTTATGGGATTACCCATGGGAAATTCACCATGGCAATTCACCATGGGGTTTCCCATGGGGAAATTTCCCATGGGATATTTCTCATGGGGCTTTTTTGTAAGGGGGAACAAAGGAAAGGTATGACGAGGAATCATCAACTTTGATAATGTCGAAGAAAGACTCGGAGAGAGCACTCACCGACGTTCTCAAAACACATGCAGAAGATAAAAAAGAATGGATAACCCTGATCCATAACATCTTCAACAAAACGACCATGAATAAAAAAAAGAACGCACTTTGCATTTACGGGAGATCCAATGCGGGGAAGAGTTGGGTGGTAAGACCCTTACAAAGGGCATGTGCCTCACATTGTGTGATAGGAGGGGGAGGGCAATCGGATGCGTCCATTTTCCAATTCATGAGCATGCGGGGAAAGCGTTGGTGTTTGTTCAACGAGATGAACGTGACCGATGCCACCGCCGAGAAAATGAAAGAAATTCTCGGCGGTGAAAATGCAGAAATCCCGGTGCAATTCGCCGGAAACTGCCGCATCGGTCGAATACCGTGCATCTTGACGACAAACACCAACCCTTTCAAGTTTGTCATGAATGCGGACAACCGAACCGCATTACTCAATCGCACAGAGATGAAAAAATGGAATAGCATTGATTGGAACACTGCCCCCTGGAATAACCCAGGTGCGGATTTGCATCCAGGGTGCTATGCAACAATTGACATGGTAACAAACCATGACGACATGACAGATCTATACAAAGACAAAGAAACAAAGACAAATTTAAGTGGGATAATACAGCAAATGGTAAACCTAATTGGTTTAAGACAAATTGATTACACAGAACGAGGACAAACATTGATGGACGCACTAGTCGTAGATATAATGAATCACACCTCAAACTCAGACTACGAATTCAGTAGAGAAGAAGCACACGAACATTGGAATCACTTAATAAAAACAGACTGTCACGACAAAACTTCCTGTGAATTTCACACATGTGGGCATATGAGGTATACAGTAAGACGACAATGCCTGAAAAGATTACCAGCTACCCCAGACGAAAACGAATACGAAGACGGATGGCCAAATACACCACTAAATGGTAACCCAGGCCATCCAAAATACCAAGAATGGAAAGGCCAATAACCGAACATGTTCCTCTCGTTACAGCATACCTGACAGGAGACAACATATAACTGACGAAGACATTGACACTGAAATAGCAATCCAGTACGAAACTAGGATATATCCTGAATTTCATGACATAAATTCACCATCATTTGTTGCATTTGTTGGCACGTGTGAAATTCACAACTCGTCTTGTCGTGGCAGTCTATTTGTATTATGTGGTTCCAGTGTTCGTTTGCTTCTTGTCTGTTAAATTCATAGTCTGAGTTAGAAGTATGGTTCATTATGTCCATTACCAGTGCGTCCATTAATGTTTGTCCTCTGTCTGAGTAGTCAACCTGTCTTAATCCTATTAAATCTACCATATGTTGGATTATTCCTGTTAGGCCGAACAAAAGAATAGTTGTGTTTCCTATTACACTGTGGCAGGGGAATAGGGTAGGTAGGTAGGCAATAACTTTTTATTTTGCTTAAAGTTTTTATGGCTCTGAAAATTAGGGTAGGCTAATGTTCCGATATTTTTTAACTTTGCGCGCTCAATTGAAAGACCGACCATGTCAAATTTGTTGTTGTCAATGTCAATAGTACCTATCAGAACTGTCTATTCACTGATTTGATGGTTTGTGAATACATGTATCTGACTTAACACCAGTAGAAATTGGATGGTTTTAGTACAAATACAAACACAAGAACATGTCACCATTCTTTCAAAGACAAATAACACCAACGTGTTTTTATTGCTGTTTTTATGTTAAAGTAAATGAATAAATATAATATGTGAGGTTTGTGGTAACACCATGCTAGATCCTATGCAGCATCAGAGTCCATCATTCTCCTGAAAATGATCAGAGATAACTAAATGGTGTTCCTCCATGAAAAATAAATATATGTTTTAAACAGACAGACAATAAAAGGCAAGATAAAATTAAAAGATACTTTAAAAGACTACCATATAAAATAAATATATTTATAAATATCATGCATATATGTTTTTTCTGTTTATGTTTTGGTCACATACATGTATAGATTTGTCCTGAGAAGTTACTATCCCTGAATGCATTGTTTGTGCCCTTGCTTTTGTCCCTTGAGAAACTTTGGCATGCATTGCCAACACAAATAGTTTATTGCCTTCCTGTATGATGTGCATCAAGTATAATACTTAATACAATAAACAACAGAACCGATATCAAACAAAATGAACAAACAAAACAGATTTATCCTCCCCCCAGCCCCTCGACTTTCCCAAGCAAACATGGTTTCTCAAAATATTGGCAATTTATAAAACAAAATTCATCATCCTCCCCTTTCATTTATGTCTTTGTTTCAAACTCAATATCAAGTGAATCATCAGTGATCATTTTACCAACACAGTTTTGTTTTGTTTTATTTAACACAGCTGGCTGGTTGCCAAAAAAATTCAATATAGGTTATGGTTACTCTGTGATTCAGTCCCCTTTACCAATTTTCAGTAATATCTTGTTTCCCCTCTTGAAATCATCATACAAAACTGCTGTCAAATTTTTAACATTTTGTAAACAACATACAAAACTGCTGTCAAATTTTTAACATTTTGTAAACAACATACAAAACTGCTGTCAAATTTTTAACATTTTGTAAACAACATACAAAACTGCTGTCAAATTTTTAACATTTTGTAAACAACATACAAAACTGCTGTCAAATTTTTAACATTTTGTAAACAACATACAAAACTGCTGTCAAATTTGTCCAGTTTTTAACATTTTGTAAACAACAATTATAGTCCTCAACTCAACTTAACAAGAAGCCAAGTACACATAAAACAACTGGCATAGATGATATGTTTCACTGAATAATCTGGTGTACATGAAATGCAACTTGTGCTGAACACTTTTATGTACATGACAGGCCTTGAAAAAATGTTTTATACTATTTTTTACCATAGGATCGCAGGTAAACACTTTGGTGGCCCATAGATTTACATTGCATGCATAATGGCAAGACTGTTTTGTATTGCTTTTTCAAATTGCTATCTATCTCTCCACCTTCATTGCCACAATGTGTACACAAATCTTTCCGTCCAATGTCAGATGCTCCATAATATGGCAACTCTATAGGTGAAACACAAGACAGGTTTTTCCTCAACATCACCTTCTCAACAAGAGGATGATCTGGTGCAAGTAGTGGAGATCCACATGTATAATCTAATTCACTCAATGCAATTGCTAGTGTCAGTGTGTGTCTTTGAGAAAGTTTCTGCTTTGCATACAGAACCCTAGGCTTCCTGCATTCTATGCATGTCACAACAGATCGGGCATACTGAGTGGTGCACAATGATGCATCTGCAAACCGTGGCACTACGTCGCTGTAAGTTTCACAACTGGTAGAGTCATCTGCAGGTGTAGATTCTCCTTCCTTGTCGTCGCTTACCTCTCCTGTAGCTTCTTTGACAAGAAATGAACCAAGAAAAGAACTGATTCATTAATAATGTACAGGCAGTGTGAGTGTATACATGTACAGCATTTGAACACCAGATTTACTTTAAGGCTGAACAGTCTGACCAGTAAGAACAAGTTGTAAATTGACATGCTGTAATCTCTGCGTGAAAAACATGGTTCAGACTCTACATGCATTGTGTGATCCAACTGAATTTGGATCTTCCCATCTTATGCAGCCGCATGATCTAGATTTTAGATTAGTCATGTCTCAACAAAGTTCTTCATGTATATGTATGTACAGTGCTGTATGAAGTACGTGTAGAGTGGAATTTTATTGTTTGAAAAAATGTAGTTTACAAATAAATACAGCTATCTTTCTCTCTATGAATGAGGGCACTACCATGAAACATTTCTATGTTTGGGACTTATTAAACAGTAAACACTTTTGGAATTTGTTAAGTTGCATTTAGCATCAATATCTGACTGTATTGTGATGTGAGCCCCCTCATTTGTTAAAAACACGGCTGTTTTGAAAATTACCTGAGACATTTTGGTTTTCTATTTCCTCATCGTGAATGGAGCTGACGTCTTCAATATCTGGTGGTGGTGTAGCACTGGCATCAGGTGGTGGTGTAGCACTGGCATCAGGTGGTGGTGTAAAGCCTTGGGAACGACGCTTCCTACCCTTGGGTTTTGGTGCAGAAACACGAAGGGATGGTCGGTCTTTCTCAGAGGTAGCAGTATCCTTCACCTGTGCATAGGGCTTGAAATGTTCCCCATCCATGGCAAGTTCTGGGTCAGGAAGCCATGTCAGTTGTTCCCTGGCAAATTTAGTGGGTAGACAGCAGCTTTGGTCGTCACACTTCCGAACCTACAGTGCAGTAGAATATTTTTTAAATGAACATATTCAGTTTGTTCAAAAAAATTACAGTATGAGCAATTTCTTTGAAAACTTTATCAAAGCAAGCAGGTAGTTTGTTTGTTTTCTTTTTAAGCAAACACTATTTTTGTGTGGAAATCTTTTGAGTTTGTTTTAATTTCGTTTAAATTTTGTTGGCATTCGACACTGGGAATTAAAGGAAGCCGCTTATTGAAGACCATCTTTTCTTTAAATTTATTTTCTATTTATAGTCATGCCAATAACATATCTATATTAAAGACCCAAGGCCATGAATGCAATACATGTTTGGGAATTTAAAGCATCTATATAAAGTTTTAAATATTAAACTGACCTGAAAGGTATACTGCCTGCAGCGACAGTGCTCATCCAGCCATTTCATGTATGCCACATTCTTTTGTGTATGCACCTTTTGCAGCTTTGCCGGGTTAAGATCGGGGAATTGCTTTCTCAGATGGCATTTGAAGCTGTTGATATCTTCACCAGAGATTGGGTCAAGCGATTGAAATGCTTCATCTTTTAGAGTCAGTCGTTCAAACCTGCTTCTAATTGTTGAGCACACAGGTTTTATGACCTCAGCCCACTTTTCCCGTATCTGCAGCTGTGGTTTATTTTCAGCTAGGAGTCTGGTTGCAGCCATGCTGTTGCACTTCTTGAATTCAGCTTCTGCAGCAGCATCACCCTTTTCTCTCTCCAATGCACAATTCTGCAGTGCCAAATTTAGTATTGACATTATTCTTTCAGCAGGATTCATCCAGCTATGACCGGGGGCACAACGAGCCAAGATGATCATGTCTAGATTAAGTGCTAAAAAAAGGCAAATTGTGGCACATTTCACACTTTCAAGTGTATTTCTTTGATCGGTGCCACCGTCTGTGTACTTCAAGACTACAGATGCTTCTTCATGTGCTAGAAGCTTCACTAGAGCAGCTCCATGTCTGAAAGGAGAGGATGTCTGAAAAACTGAATCATTTGTTATTGTTGTAACGTGGCCTCGGACAAAAGATTTCTCTGGATCATCTGGAATGGAACACTTCAGCACAACTGATGGCGTCAAGGATGCCTTGGTCATATCATGATCCATACTGCTCAGTGTCGTTGATGTGGGTGCGAGTGTTTTCTTCCCTCTTACACCAGTGGACACAGCACAGCCGGGTTCTCCAACAGGAATCTTTGCCTTGTCATCACAACAGAGCAGAACTGCATTACCTTTCATCTCACATGCCTTTGCTTTCAGATATCGAAACTGAGCAGCACAGTAATGGTCATCTTGGTGGGATGCTCGGAGTTGGCGGCGTTGAATTTTGTACTGTACATTAATCTTTGAGGTAAATGTAAGTGCTCGGTGAGTGTAGGGGTTCCGTGGTGCGAACTGGAGTCGGACTAGACTGGTTGATGGGATAAGAGTCCCTGGTGGACACTGCTCTGAGGCTCTTTTGATCATTTCATTCAAAGAAATCCACTCTGAAAGATGTGCGATATTGTGCCGACGCTCATCTGCGGCTGTAATTTGCTCCACAACCTTCTCCAACTGTTCAAAGAATACATCAAACTTATGCGATGGTCTCCCAGCATTTAGATGCCGAAGATCAGCTAGCAGGTCATGCTCTCCAAGGAAGATCAAATGCAGTCTGTGCTGAGTGACTGGGTGTAAAGCCTTTTTGCCATCGATACATAGTTCAGTGTAGATCATCTCAGCTACACAAGGTTGCACTTTTGCAACATTGGCTAGCTTCTCTTTGAAGACCCTCCTTTGAGCCCTTGTGTGGAATTCTTTCAGTTGATGTCGGCATCTCTCAACAAGCCTTACTCCTTGAAGTAGAATATCTGCTTCGGGGCGATTTTCTTGTGTCCTGACAACTACCAGAGTGGTGAGGGCACTCCCTCCTGGACAGAATTTAATTATGTCAACAGGAACTGACAACTGCAAGGCAGTGAAAAAACGAAATCTCTCGACGTTGTTCTGAAATGGCTTTTCCAAATGTTTAGTTTCATCAAAGAAGACAGGATTACCGCATCCAGCTTCTCTCACATCTTTATCGAGCTCTGCATAGGCCTTCCTGACTCCATAAGCAAATTTGTGACGATGCTCCGTTGTTGCATGTTCGTTAATTGTGCGAACTGGATGGCTCTGGCTTTGGTTGTGGATTTGAACAGTCCCTTGATTTTTCAGATGGTCAGCATAAGCAATGAGACAGTCTGCAAGCTCCTTTATTTCATTCGCAGCTTTGGACCAAGCAGCTGAGCTACTAATCACAGGCCTCAGGAGTAGACTGTATAGAGATTCTCCATGTGATCTCAAAGTGCTTTGAGACAATTGGCTATTTTTACGTTTTTTCTTGTGGAAATCATTGAAGTTGGAGTATGCGTCAAAGGTAGGTGGTATGGGTTTTACGTCCTTCTTTCGCAGAGATGCATCATTAATCACGGTGTGCTTGGTCGTAATAGTCCAGAGAGCGTTACAGATGACCTGTGTAAAAGCAAATTAAAAATTCACTGTTGAAAGGATTTTTGGGTGGGTGGCATTTTAGTTACCTTTTAAAACAACAAATAAACCCATGTAGAATGATCCCATCAAAACTAAGATAATTTCAAAAATTTAAAATTTAACTATAAATACAAAAATTTGTGCATGTTTTGGTGAAACAGTCAAATTTAACATTGCTACACGCCAGCAAAGATGATGTTTTGAATAGGTTTAAATTATGCATAAAACATGTAAACGCAATTTTACTTTTCTGTGTGCAAGCCATACAATAATACCTGGATCATATATGTTCCCTCATTTGCAGCAACAGCACTTGGAAAATCCAAGTTCCTTGAAACAAACAGATCTAACAGCTTGTTGAACAGCACATCTTTGTTGTTTAAGCCGTCCTTCATTCCAGAACTGTAAAGCAGAATAAATAATCGTTGTTGTCAGAAATGTTTTTCACATTGATTTTGTGAATGTGTTATTGATCATGACCCTCCCCCAAATTGTGACCCTTCACCAATAATCCCTTTCTGCCAATGTTCACAAAAGTGGGTGTGACTGTGACATCAAAAATCAGAATGACAAACAGGAGTGCTTAAAAATATAATATAAAACATGAAAAGTCGAGGGGAAAATACAACACATACAAGTGGAGGGCAATATATATATATATGTACATATAATTATGTATACATGTATATATTTTATACATATATATATATATATAATTTTTTTTTTTTGGGGGGTGTCATATTAAACACCAACAGATTCCATCATTCAAAACCATTGTAAACAAATCCTACGTAAAAAGCAGGCCAACATAGACCTTCAATGCACCCCACCCAGGGCAGGAGGTCATGTTGTAACTTGTACCCAACAAAAATGTTTTTTAAGCTAATTTATCGCAAACGTTAAAACCTTTCCTTCCTCCAAAACTAAGCCAGACATGCCAGAGATAGAGCCATATCAACAAATAACAGATAATTACGTAGGGCCTTACCTTGATGTTTTAGCAGCGGGGAAACTTCTCCGTACAGCAGCAGTCATTAACACTTCAAAAGCTGACTTGGGGACAGGGGAAGCGTCCTTTGGTGGTTCGGCCGATTGACAGTGACACTGGTATTTTAGAAATTTAATTGCCATGTCTTTCATGTCTGTGAATGTGAGTTGCAAGTCTACATCGAATTTGTTTGTAAAGTTGATTGAAGTGCTTGCGAAGGCTTGTATTTTGTCTGTTGTTTCCGGGTGTCCTAGTGTGAATGCAGATTGTATTGTTGAGGGGTTGAGTCTAGTTGTAGGTATTTCATCATGTTTGTAGCTCCCTTGTGTGAACATTTATCCCACGTCAACGCGAAGACTCCCCCTGTCCCCAGCTGTGCCGCCATGGCTGCAAACGACGACACGAGGCTTTACATGCGGTACACACAGTACGTCCACAGTATACACACCCGACATACATGTACATGTACATTGTACATGTACATGGATGTACGACCCATGCATGCAACAAGCAGGGCGCCATGCTTGTGTTGATCCATGTCAAACATTTTCCAAAACACTTTCCTCATTGTTAATGGATTCTTAAAAATTTGCAAATTCTCTTAAAAAATAACCTTTCAGAAATTGCAATGCTTGACCCCAAACTTTATCTGCAAATTTAGATGTTTAATTGGTATTGTATATATACGGAGTGACAAATTTCTGAAAACACCCCTGCACTCATTTTTCGACGAGCCCAAGTACGTCACAGAACCGCGCAAAATAGTAACCACGCAAGTTCAAAATTCAAATGCGCAATGTTGTGAAATGTGCACATTTGCGCAGGTAGATGTTTTAATTTGCGTAGGCACGTCTTCAATTTGCGCAAGTGTTTCAAGCACATTGCTAGAATATATGAACACAACAACTCAATTTGCCGAGACGGACAGAACGAAATCAGCTCACGATCCACGACACGGCGTGCTGGTATAACGATTGAAGTGACCAAGGTACGAAATGGCAAAGGTTCGAAGTGTCTGACAATCATGATTTTCTAGGGACGGTCGGGTAACCGGAAACACAACTATTATTTTGTTCGGCCTTAGGTTTTTCTTTGTTTCTTTCTCTTTGTATGGGTTAGAGATTTCTTCGACACTCTGATCCATTTCAATGGTAGCATAACACCCTGGGTGTAAGTCAGCCCCTGGGTTTGCCCATGGTACTGTTGCCCAGTCTATCGAGTTCCATTTTTTCATTACTGTTCTATTCAGGAGGGCAGCTCTATTCTCAGCGTTCATTACGAACTTAAATGGGTTATTGTTCGTTGTCAAAATACAGGGTATTCTCCCAATTCTGCAGTTGCCAGCGAATTTAACAGGCACTTCTGCGTTCTCACCGCCGAGAATCTCTTTCATCTTCTCGGCGGTGGCGTCTGTAACACTCATTTCATTGAATAAGCACCATCTTTTGCCCCTCATTGACATGAACTGAAAAATGCTCGCATCAGACTGCCCACCCCCTCCAATCACACAGTGTGAGGTACAAGCTCGTTGTAGGGGTCTAATTATCCAGCTCTTCCCGGCATTTGATCTACCATAGATACACAGAGAAATTTTTTTTTTTTCATGGTAGTCTTGTTGAACATGTTGTGGATCATAGCTACCCATTCTTTGGTATCTTCCTGGTGTGTTTTCAGAAAGTCGTTTAGAGCCTTTTCGGAATCTTTTTTGCTCATTATTAGTGTCGATGATTCCTCATCGTATCTCTCTTTGTCTCCGTATCTATTCTGGTATCTTTGTAAGTAGTCATTAAGTGTTAATGCTTGGCTGCATTATCCCATACACCACGGATTATTGCTGGATTTATCGTGGCTTTGTGGAGTTCCACTACATCTTTATCGCCACATTTTTCCATATGTCTCTTTAACTCGGGTATCGCATCAAGATGCGTCTCGCCATATTTGTTCATGATCTTGAAAAACAAGTTGAATCTCATTTCGCTTATGGTTTCTTTCTTTCCGTCCGTGTACAGTTTTTCTACTGGTGTGATCTTCTTCATTCGTTCCTCTTCCTTATTACATGAAATTTCCATGAAGGAGATCACACTAGTATTTTTCAGCCATTTTTCCAGCAACCCGTCTATATCTTGGACATACATCCTTACGTTTGATTTGCATTTGTCATTTAACTCATGTTGTAGAACATCGTTTATGTCAACTACTGTCCATCGTGGTGGACAAAGCATGTACTCTAACCCTTGACTGCCACTTTTAAGTGACTTACACTCTACGTGAACGTTTATATCACGCATCAGACATCTGTACTTGTACGTGTTTTTGATGTCTACTCCATCTTTGCTATGCCACACTATTATTATGAAGGTGAATACCTAGATCTTTGTTTTCATTAGTGCATTTTATGCACGTATCTGGTGACATCATGGTTATTTTGACCCGTCCGGTTTTATCATTAAGTATGGCCTCTTTTTCGATGAGGTCCATTGGGACTGTTGGTCCTATTTGCGTTCTGATTGTGGCGGTATCAAAGTCCGCATCCCCGAACACGTCCATTAAACATTGGGTCTCTTGTTCGGGGTCGTGCATCGTACAAATATAACCCGTTTCGATTTTGAGTCCTGACAGGAAATTTTTGGCAGCACATACCAAATTCCCCACTGTGCACTGGTCTGATTTTTTGGCAACGACTATTCCCGTCCACCTGTATTTTGAACAGAGTTCTTTCTTTGCTAGATATTCAAATGCAAAGTGTTCCTTGCTCAATAACTCATTCATTTTGAGTTCTCTCTGTTCATACTTTGCCATGTACTCTCTCATACAAGGCGATATTTCTCTTTCAGTGCACAGTGGAAAGTCTGATTTACATTGCTTTTTCTCTATGATGAAATTAGTTGATGCATTTACTTTAGATATGTCTCTAGTTGTTTGTCTAGTGACTGTTGGGCAAAGCTCTTGTACAATTGTTCTGCTTAGGGCAGATCCGTTAAGCTAATACAATTTTGTTTATGCTTAATGCCACATTTGGAAGCCGCTAGAACATATGTTTTCAGCGTGTTCCTCATGTCCTGTCCCGTTTGCGGCCGGTCGCCATTCTTACGTTCGTTGGTCTTGTTTTTGCTTGCTCTCTTGACTTGCTTTATCTCTTTAAACTTCTGACTCGTTGTCGTATCGTTCCGTCAGTTCTGTATATCTCTCTGATTTTGGAGTGGCCTCTGTTGTAGCTTCTTTCCTTCCGCTGATGATTGCGTTCTGTCCTGTTGAATAAAAAATTTATTTAGTTTTTGTTCTCTTTATAGTTTCTTTTAAAATTATTTAATTTATTTTGTTTTTCCCCTTCGGGGTTTTTACTTACCGTCTATTTGGTCTTGGATTGTTTTGAGATTCCTCCTCATGTAAAATCTTATGAGTCCAGCGATTATCGTTGCTACTCCCAAGATTGTTCCTAATATAATTCCGTTTTCAGTTGTTAAGTTGGCTTCTGAATATCTCTTCGGGTACACGTCTGTTCGGTTTAAGAATTCCATAGCAAGTGATTTGAATTCGTTCTTTTGTGCTTATATAGCTCCCTGTGCGCTTATTTTATGAAAAATATTATTCGCGCTATACTTTAACGCGCGCGCAATTAAGTTGAACAAACGCGCCCGCATTATTTTCTTTACTCCAATAAGTACCAATGACGTCATCAAGTTTCTCTTGTATGCCGCTCTTCATCTCCTGCAATTCTTGACGTAGCACTGTAAGTAAAGTGTCGGAAATAGATGCTCTTGCGTCGCCACTCAACTGCACGTCATTTACATCAGACTCCTCGGTAGAAATGACACGTTTTTTCTCCTTTTTGGGTGGCATATCGGATAAGGGAAAGCACTAGAGTTACCTTGGATGAAGAACCAACTGAGAAGTATTTGTTCTATAAGTCCTCAGCACGGAACATTGTTAAAAAGGTGGCTTTTTAGATAAGTAGGCAGCAGCTATTTTCAAAGTTGTGTCAATCCATTATAGCGCCCTCTAATAACTCCCAATTTGACTTTCAACAAACGATAATTATTGAAGCCAACTTTGTGTTGGAATCTGACAGTTGTGTGTGCGATTGTTTATAAAACCCGATGCTGAATGAGAATTCCTTGCAGTTTTAGGGTTTACTGGCTGATTACAAACAATAATATAAAAAAAAAAATAGATTTTTGTGTCAACCGTTCGTTTCCTTTATTGTTTTAGAAGTTACTAAAATATGCTTTTGATTTTCCCCATTTAGAGTGGATGTGCATTTTTTTTAAAACAGTCCTTTCAGATTTCGATAGATGAGATATGTGTGTAATCATTTATCATCATTTTCCTTCTGGGCCAAAGAGCAAACGCGATTTTTAATGATTTATTTTGACGTACTTTTTGTTTACGAATGCGGCCACCCTCGTGTTGTGTGTACAACGCTATGCGAGTGTGTACATCGCACGAACGGACGACCGTGCAGTCGGAACTAACATTTCCCGGGGAAACACGCACACAAACACGGCGTGCGTTACTTGAAAAAGGGGACACTGTAAACAAGGTCTTTTTCGCTAACTACATCGGGGGATCATCTAACAACTTTTGAGTTTTGAGGTCGTTTAAATTAAATAAAAATAGTATGTGTACTGACAAAAGATGAATTTTGATTTCCACATCCATGCACTTGGAAAGTTATGTCGCATCTGTGGTAAATCGTTTGGGTAATCGGACGGAAGAGCATGGCATCGTTGAGGTGTTGGGACTCGGGAGTTCAAAAAGAATTGTTTGCAGTATTTGGTATTTCTCCCTAGGAAGATACGCGGGACGTGCACCCTACGTGCTTTCCTTATAACTGTGGAAGGAAAGACAGACACTATCAAGCAGTTTACGATGCGCAGTGCTTTACTTGGTATTTTCAGCACAAAGTTCAGTTGCCCCTTGTCATGTATGTAAAAGCTCTTGTAAAGTATAGTGAAGTCTCTGACAGTCCAATGGTACTGCGTATAATTTATACAGTTACAGTATTTGGTAGTAGTTTGCGACAAATGCACCAAGATTGGTAAATGTTGTGAACTCCACAATCATTCATGTCAACCAAGTGATCCCCAAGTTCCCAGAAGTTGGACGTGGCTAATACTACATCAAGAAGACAGGGTTGCATAACAAACAGGAGGCAGAGTAAGCCAAATATATTTTCTAATATGTTTTATTATGGGGACAATAATTTTCTTCTAATTGTTTACAAAAAGTGCTATTACAATGTCATTAGAAATGTAAATTGACCTTTAAGTTTCATATTATCAAACAAATTGCATAAGTACCGTCACCTTCGCGGATGTCCAAGAAGCCATCAATCAGCCCAATCCGCTCACAGAACTTGACATTGACCACACAGGTAAAATTTGTTGTTTGTGCATTCACTGCATTGGGCCCCCTATAAAGTTCTCCTGCATTGTTCATGACAGAGAGGTGTGTACATGTTCATTACTGATGTTTGGAATTTCACCTTCTTTATCCTTAGACACATGCATCAAGAATTTCTTCAGTACATACAAAAAAATAGGCAGACTTTCCCAGAGGCAAGCATCAATTTGAAACTTCACATGCTCGAAGATCATGTCATCAATCAGTTGAGGCGGTTCAAAGTTGGATTGGGCCTACTGAATGAACAAGGTGGGGAATTACTTCACATCAAATTCAACAGAGCTGGTAGAGCTGTGTTTTGAATGGCATGAGTGATGCACTGGAGAAACAACCTTCCCTGAAGTCAAGTCTGAAATGAAATAATACAAGAAATACAAAGTGAAAATTAAGTAAAAAGTTTCCAATCTCAGACATATGTCAAAGTTCACTAACGTAAGCTTGCGTACATACTACATGTCTAAGTTCTATTTAAACTTGCGTGTGCCGAGTGTTTACTTCTGCAGTCTGGCATCCATGCCCATGATGCGGGATGTTTGTCTGACAGTGACAGACATGATTTTTTAGTAACTATTGTAAACAAACACGATACAGGTAGTAAACAACCCCTTGCTTTTAACCATGGAGGTAGGCCTACCTCCATGTTGTAACCAATTGTCAAGATCTCTATTGTAATTTTGTAAATAATGTAAAAATAGTCAAAAATAAAGGAGAAAAAAGGAAGTCAGGTGTTTTGTTCTTAATAAATCTTGTTCAGAACGCAGGTTTAATTTATTCTTGTGTCAAACCCTTTGATTAAATTTAAGCCTTTACTTAGAATCGATCAATTTGACTGTTTTCTTGCTGAATGTTTTCTGTTTTTAAATATTAAAAAAATAGTGTCAACCCTCTACCGCTAGAGTGCTGGCCGGATATGAAATTCTAACCATACTTTAAAACTAATTTATCAGAAAACATCCAAGAATATAACGCAAAATGGAGTAGTACTACACTAGTTCGTTGCGATACAATAACGGTTTGTTGTAAGTGTCGGAAATGGACGCATTTGTGTACACTACAAATGCATTACACGCGCACCCACGCACACAATGTGGTAAAAAATTCCGATAAAAATCACCCTTTTCGAGACGGTTTACCAATAAAAATCCGTTTGGCCCAGACTTACCTTCTTGATTTATCGACAGAGGATGTCTCAATAGTTACTTTGGTAGGTAGATTGTGCCGATGAAAAATGCAGAACTATCATTGACGACGACTGAAAAAATAATGCTCCTTCGACTTAAGATCAACACGTTCTTGAAAATGGCCGCCGTTCACTCTCAATTTACAACCGCCAGATTCAGGATATAAACAAACCCCAGAACAGGGTAAACACTGTCATGTGAACTTTAACATAATGCAATTGCATATTCATGTCAAAAAAACAATATTCGGGCATTTTAACCAATCAGAAAACAGCAAGGAGTGTCCCTTCCATATTTAGAAATAACCTTTTTATTGTTCCCCTGTGACGCACTGACATATTGGAGGTCAACACGCCTATTTACCAACTGTCTTAAATCTGACAAAAGAGGGCGCACTTTTTTAAAGGGGAAACAGCCGTGTGAAGGCATTCAAGGTGGCCGTTATCCATCAGCTTGCAGATGGATTTTCATCAAGATTGCGCAAATCTACTCTCAGCTCGAAGCGTCCTGTAGAAGAAGTTCTTGATGGGGAAATGGTCCCTGGTCACTCCCTTGTCCGTTTTGGAGACCGCAAACGTAACTGTGTGTGTTGTTCAAGGGCTGGACGTTCAACACTGAGCAACAGAAAAATCCAAACCAAGTATGGATGTACAGGATGCAGAGCCAGTATGTGTAAACTGAACTGTTTCAATCAATGGCACCATCTGATGCCAGAACAGTAGATCTTTGGAAAACTTTGTATCATAACCCTACATCTGCAGTAGAACTGTACATCTTGTTGCAATATAAATCTATCATAATTGTACATCTGTGGTGTTTTATAACAAGTTATGCACATAAAAAGCTTGTTTTTATTCCATATAAATGATTATTTGCCCACATTTTCTATGGATGACTTTCAAATGAAGAATTGTGCAAAGCCTTATGAAAACTAAATGCAATTCACAGATGATAGTATGTCTATGCTTCATTTCTGATGACATGTAATGAAAGTGTCAACAGTCACAAGCAGGTCAAGAGTCAGTCTTTATTATTTCAGTTTTCCTTTTTGTATGTTTTTTACTATGCAAATATGCATATTGCATAGTAAAAAGCATACAAAAGGAAAACTGAAATAATAAAGGGCAGTAGAAAAACAAGCTCTTTGTACTTGCAGGTCAAAGGTTATTGTTCAAAGGTCAAAGTTCAATGTAAACTGGAAGTATCCAATTAGAAATTCAAAACCTTATAAAAGTTAGAAAAGTTATGAAGCGAAAAGTGAACTTAATTTTGTCCGAAACAATGTACAGATGTAAATATCCTCAAAAAGGTCAAAGGTCATTGTTCAAAGGTAAAAGGTCAATCTTTATTCATTCTGTAAGTATCAAATAATGATATTCCAAACCTAAACATGCTAAAAATATTGTAAGGTTGTAAAAAGGACATCAATACAGTTTTCCAGACATTGTATACAATAGATATCATCAAAGGTCATTATTTGAAGGTCAAAGGTCAGTCAGAAAATATCAAAGGTCAAAACATGATTCACTAAGCTTGCACTAGCCTTACAGGAGAAAGTATGTGCAAACACAGGTTCTAAATCTAGTTGTAGGTACAATAACAAGATAAAGCCAATACAAAGGTCAAAATCTAGCCAATAAAAGGTCAAAGGTCACCGGTTGAATTTTTAATTTTTTCCTGAAAGAAATTTTTATTTTGTACAAAGTAAATAAAACATGTTACACAACATTTTGAATTGATAAAAAGATGTGATCCTTTATTGATATTCAATAAATAACAGATTGATCATTGCAATATTGTGTAAGGAGTAATAGCCTATGCAGTGTGTTGTCACTAAGTGCTAAAGGGCACTCTCAAAGATGATATTCCATACCCGAATCCTGAATAAGATTAGTTGAAAAGAAACAAAACAATGACAAATAAAACTGGTATCAACACATAAAATGGTTTTCATTTATTTTAAAACTTTGTGTTTATTTATAAATACAAAAAAACTTTTCACTACTAATTGAGGATTAACATGATTCTGATTGGTTGACAGATAAACCTATTTTGCATGGCCCACATCACACCCTGCGTGTTGCGTTGTTCTAA
This sequence comes from Leptasterias polaris, assembly GCA_037783415.1. Taxonomy (NCBI): domain Eukaryota; kingdom Metazoa; phylum Echinodermata; class Asteroidea; order Forcipulatida; family Asteriidae; genus Leptasterias; species Leptasterias polaris. The sequence continues at coordinate 677,678 of JAZGTN010000136.1, forward strand.
CTCTGCGTATTGCACTATTTTAAGCTACACGCCAAGTTTGCTTGAAGATAAATTTGTTATCACATGCAGGCTTGTGGAATACAGAAAAATATAGCATGTCTGCATCACTATCCAAAGTTGGATATGAAACGCAGAATTTAGACATGTCCATTAAAATCACAGCTACTGAAAAATAGCTTCATAAATTCAAGCTTTCTAATAGTAATATTATCTTCAAGCAAACTTGAATCCTCGATTATGATTGGTACATTCAAAGCAACAAGGAATGTGATCTATACTAGTATCGCCTGGCCCATATCACACCCTGCGTATTGCGCTGTTCTAACTCTGCGTATTGCGCTATTGTAAGCTAAGTATTTGCAACCCTACAGCTGTTACAACACTACGTATTGCGATAATCTGCACATGAAGTTTGCTGGACAATAAATTCGTCATCACACGCATGCTCGTGGAATACGGAAAATATGGCGCGTCTGCGTCCCATATCCTTCGGCCTCGTTGGATATGGGACGCAGACGCACTATATTTCTCTGTATTCCACTCGCATTTGTGTGATAACTAAGAAAATCCATGGGCAAAATCAAACAGATAAAAATAAAAAGTATCAACCAAGGTGAGCCCTAAGAGCATAAAATATATTCCAAATGACAATTTCCTTCTGACATCAATGCTGATTATTTCAGAGCTATAGTTAAATATGCTTGGATTAGTAAAAATAATCAACCTGAGAAGTTGATTGTTGCATGTTGTGTGAGAAACCAGAATCAAAAGTGTTTCAATAGATTGTGCAAATGTTGACATTTATCTTCCTTATTACTCCCTTCCTTATAAAAATAAAAAGTATCAACCAAGGTGAGCCCTAAGAGCATAAAATATATTCCAAATGACAATTTCCTTCTGACATCAATGCTGATTATTTCAGAGCTATAGTTAAATATGCTTGGATTAGTAAAAATAATCAACCTGAGAAGTTGATTGTTGCATGTTGTGTGAGAAACCAGAATCAAAAGTGTTTCAATAGATTGTGCAAATGTTGACATTTATCTTCCTTATTACTCCCTTCCTTATAAAAATAAAAAGTATCAACCAAGGTGAGCCCTAAGAGCATAAAATATATTCCAAATGACAATTTCCTTCTGACATCAATGCTGATTATTTCAGAGCTATAGTTAAATATGCTTGGATTAGTAAAAATAATCAACCTGAGAAGTTGATTGTTGCATGTTGTGTGAGAAACCAGAATCAAAAGTGTTTCAATAGATTGTGCAAATGTTGACATTTATCTTCCTTATTACTCCCTTCCTTATTACTCCCTTCAAAAGTAGGATCTGTAAGAAAATAAAACAGACAAAACAAAAGATGTTACAAAAGATGTTGTATATACTGATAATCCTACTGTTCTATCAAATTAATGAACACTCCATGGCATTTAAAGATATACTGGGATAAAAATATTGAATGCCCAAGTCCAGTGACAGAATCAATAGACACAATCGGCGACTGCAGTAGATATTGGATCATGTGTTAATCAATTTTTATTGATTTATTTGACAGGTTTTTGGTGTAAAAAATTGATAACTTCACGGCATTGACAGGGTGACAGAAGAGGTCAAGGGTAAGTGCCCTATGGATTGACAATGTTACTCTCATACTACTTCTGATCATTTATCTAAGTGACAACACAGGTTATAATCTTTAGTCAACTCACATTGGATGTCGCTCACTATGATGTTGGCGGTTCTTTCCAGTCTGCGTTGTATCAGATTCCGATTGATTTTGCTGGCATGACTGATTAGAGCAAGTGTTCTGTAGTTGTTGCACAAACCTCGGTCATTCTTTTTGTGCACAGGTTGTGGTCTTAAATTCATGAGACGACACAGGCTGTGATGCTCAATTCTCTGAAAACTACATCCTGAAAAAAACTGAGTGGCTTTTATCAGAGGGAAAAAGTTATGATGTTCACTTCAAAAAAAATACTGACAGCACAGCTCAATAACAGACTTTGTACGGCGACTCTCAATCTCTGCTAGTCTTTCATGTACTGGCACAGATTTTATATGGTCATTAGTCAACTCACAGCCACTCACAAACTACGTATGATCATAGTGAAGTTCTGGCTCAAGTTAACTATGATAAATAAATAATAATATTTGGTTCTTATACATTTTGTATAGCGCTTATTATCATACCCCTGGGGGCAAAACAAAGTGCTTATTATTTTGGTCATTTTTTTGCCAACCTCTAAAAATGTGTCTTAGGTAGTTTGAGATCTGATAATGAATTATGACTGATGGTTTTATTGTTGATAATGAATTTAATATTTAATTTTACCAACACAGGTAGGAAGTTAACTAATGTTCTGCTTGAGCTGAGCGCTGTTGAACACATAGGACACAAAACGACTGGAGGAGCAGTTACATTTTGTTGATGGGACGTTACTTAAGGTGTGTTAGTTGCTGTGTGGCCTTGATGCTAAACAAGGCTACTGGGCATGGTGTATGGAACAAGTCTTTTACAGTGTTCCTTTTCAAACTAAACAAAAAATGCTGATAAGGTAGGCATCCTTCACTCAAATAAACACCTTCAGGTAAGGTGAAATTTGTGACTTGTGGAGTACATAGATGACCTCCCTGCAACAATTTAGTTGTATTTTACCTCCATCCCCTCATCCTTTAAGGCACTGGGATGGCCTGGCATAAAAAAACATACTCCGTTGTTCAAAGCAAGTCATTTTACTAGATATTATTTAAATCTAACTCGCACATTCAGAACAAACCCTTCAGCTTCACAAGAGACGTTTCAATTCAAATTCATTTGTAAACTTACCCTGGAGGTTAACCTTTGCAGCACTTCTTAATACTCTGTCACTTTATACTGTTTGGGATATTACCTGGGGCTGTATGTCTCGCTAACCCCCATGCCCCTTGCGGTACACCGTGGAACATGCTTCCATTGTACGAACTCTCTGAACTAAACAGTGTGAGATCTGGTAATGAAATTATGACTGATGGTTTTGTTGTTGATAATGAATTTAATATTTAATTTTACCAACACAGGTAGGAAGTTAACTAATGGTGTGCTTGAGCTGAGAGCTGTTGAACACATAGGACACAAAACGACTTTGTTGATGGGACGTTACTTAAGGTGTGTTACAAGGACTTGTTCATAGAAATTCAAGTGTTAATTCTGATCAAGATTTGCTATGGGCAGCATATTTTACTGTAACATTTGTAATACCCAGGATTAACAACAAATTAAACAAGTTTGTAGATACACAGCTTCAATTAATTTTCAATGACACATGTATACCTTGAATAAACTATGGATGTTTCATGTTTCAGATGTTTTGTTCTTAAAGGTGCTGCTCTCAAGTCACTCCACATCATTACATCATGAAGGAGAAATAATAACAACTACTCCAAGTGGAGAAGAAAACAGCACCACTGAGGGTAAGCCTTGCATTTTTATAAAACATAATTGCGACTAAAGTCATTCTTTAAACAATTTGTCCACCCAAAGCTAAACTTCAAACACTGCCAAACCAACAGGTGCTGCTCATTCATGTGACGGCACCTCACCCTAATCTATGTCACACTTTCTATGAAGCCCAGCCCTTGAGGAGCATTTTACCCATTGGGAAAGGTTTACCCATAATTTTGGTTTTAAAAATGTGCAGCTTGAATTAAATTCCACAAAGGTGTATTTTGAATAAATCGTCGTCGTCGTCGTCCTATGAGTCATGGCTGACCCTTTGTGACCCTGTTTATGATGTAGTTCCACTTCTGTCTATCCAGTGCAGATCGATAAGCAACGTTTATTGATAAGCCCGTGAGTTCTTTGATTCCGTCTGTCCAACGAAGTTTTTGACGGCCACGTCGGCGACTACCTGCAACACATCCTTGCATAAAGATCTTCTCAAGGTTGTCCCCCTCTCTTCTGGATATGTGACCAAAGTACTGAAGCTTGTTTTTGTTAATTTTTGAGGACACGGTGGGTCTTTCTTCTCCTATCAGGTTTCTAACAAAAACATTGGTCTTGTGCTCTTGCCATGATATTCTCAGCATTCTCCTCCAGCACCACATCTCAAAAGCGTTGATCCTGTTCCTGTCTGCTTTACCCACAGCCCACGTTTCAGACCCATAGGTGGCTATTGGGAAGACGAGAGCATTCATGAGTCGAATTTTGGTTGTTCTGGAGATCCCTCTGTCCTTCCAGATGTCAGTCAAGGAGATAGCTGATGTTCTTGCCATAGCAAGTCGCCTTCTGATGTCCCTTGAACTTCCACCTTCGTTGACGATCAAAGAGCCCAGAAAATTGAAGTTATTAACTACCTCAATATCCTCAATATTGAATAAATATGGATGTTTTATGTTTCAGATGCTTTGTTCATGATCTCTACTCACTCATCATTACATCACAAGGAAAATAAAGCAGTTAGAGTGGAAAAGGAACCGCACCACTTAGGGTAAGCCTTGCAACTTCATAAAAAAACATTGCGACCAATGCCATTCATATTTTTAGTTGAAGTTTAAACCTTTTTTTGAACATGAAGCTATACTTCAACCACTGCTACTGCCAAACACACTGGTGCTGATCATTCATGTGATGGCACAGGTTATGATCATAAGTAAACTCAAAGGGACGCTCAACTTACTTCTGATCATCTATGTTGCGGACAGGTTATGACCAATATTCAACGCACAGCTACTCTTAAACTATTTGTGTTCTATCAGTAAGCTCACTGCTATACTCATCATACCTGTGACGGCACAAGTTGCATTCTATCAGTAACCTACTACTTGACTTGTCATACCTGTGACGGCACAAGTTGCATTCCATCAGTAACTTACTACTTGACTTGTCATACCTGTGACGGCACAAGTTGTATTCAATTAGTAAGCTTGCTACTTGGCTCATCATACCTGTGACGGCGCAAGTTGTGTTCTATCAGGAAGCTTACTAGTTGCATTCTTTCAGTAACTTACTACTAGACTTGTCATACCTGGACGGCACTAGTTGTGTTCTATCAGTAACTCACTGCTGGACTTGTCATACCTGTGACAGCACAAGTTCTAGCCTTTAGTAAAATGACACTGTAGAGATAGGTAGGTAGGTGCTGTATGACAAACCATGCCATTATTTTTTTGCTGTTGAATTGTGTAAACCGTAAGTTAACTCTTAATCTCTATTCACCATTTTTAAAGGTATACCCAGTCCTAATCTTCACAATTCAAGCCTGTTCATCTACCAGAGGATGGTTGATTCTAAGAGAACCTAGTTCATACATCGCCTGATTGCTGAAAACAACTTAATCATCCTCCAACGAAAATGTTAACCGATCAGACCATAACTTTTTTAATTCATTGTTTGAACCTTTCCCTGCATTGATCCTTAAATGTCTTCCCTGAACCGACCCTTCTTTGTCTCCCCAAGTTAATTAGTTTGTTTTAAAACTGTTTTTCAAACATTTTGCCCTTTAGTTTTTAAACTGTGAACAAGAGATTTTTAATTGTTCTATAAAAATCCTTTATCGAGATATTTATACCTTAATTGCTGAGAACACAATGGCCTTTTTTTTTTACCAATTCAAGTGTCCAATGGAAGACTGTTATTGTACTAAGAATGACTTCATGTTCAATTTTTTCAATTACAGCAGTCACTCTTTTCTTTGTCTTTAAAAGATTTTTTAAACTAGCATGAATGTTTGACATTAATATCATTTCAATAATTCAAAATGAGAAATAAGTTTAACATTCATTGAACATTATTTATTTATCAACCAATCTTTAAAATTATCTTTACACATAATTTTTCTAATATTTACAGTTCCAATGATAATTTACCTATTCACAATATCCGATGGCTTTTAAATGAAAAGAAAAGGAAGAAAGAAGATCAATTTAATTGGCACTCATCAAGGTTTTTAACTTGTTTTGTGTGCTTGTAAAATGAACCATCTGAAAGAATGGGGTTTTGATTCCTGAACTTAGCATTAGACTACCTAATGTCATGAGGTAGATTCCCACCAAAATTAAACTTGCCTTTTTGTTCATTATTTTAAAGTGTCATTGGCTCGCACAAATTAAGTAGCATTTTTATGAGAATCACAAGGTTAATGTATTTAATGGTTATGATACATTTGTTCGATAAACATTTATATTTGTATTGATAAAAAAATTGAACATTACAATTTGTGTATACACTTCCAAGTCCATTTCAATCAGCTATAGTTTTCAATGAATAAGTATGTACACAATTGGACAAGTCATAATTGTTAATTTAATTTAAAAACTCAATGTTTCATGAAGAAATGTTGAAGCTTATTTTTTACCCATGCTCCTTTTGATGCTTCACGCACTGATTACATACCCAACCTTAAAATACAATTTTTGATAGTTCATTATTTTGCGGAGTTATTTTGTTTTATATCCTACCAGAATTGCCTGTAATTTTCATTATTTGTAAATTTTAATTGGCATACCTAAATTCAGTAGTATTTTTGCTATAACCACACAGTTATGTATAACATTTATCTACACTTTTATATACATGAATTATTATAAAACACAGCAATTACTGTGAAGTTCATATTATCACTGTGGACTGATTTGATTTGGATTATTTCACAAAGCAATTGAAAGCTCAGAAAAATCTATGATTTCTGTCATAGGTTTATTTTAAGCACACAATCAGAATTATTTAGTTTAACGTCCATAGAACAAGTGTTTTATAACTGCTCATTAGAAATAACCATTTACATGTAGCTCATATCACCCTGCCATCCAAAGTATCAACTGATGTGTGAGGTATCAGCTGAAATATATCTGAGTAGTCTGATTTTGATTATGTTGGTGAAACCTTTGAATAGACATAATCGGTGGGTGTACAATGTAAACAAACCAAGCAAGCAAGGTGGCTGTGCATTGCTTGCTTGGTTTGTTTACATTCTATACCCGCTATAGTTTACATAATTAAATCTCAAGTGACATTTTCCAAGGCTTGTCAAAATTAAAGTCAAATCTACTCAACTTTAGCTTTCAATCCAAAGGTATGTACAAAGTCCGATTTGAATTTCATTCTCTATTATAAAAATTATTTGTAGATTTCAACAAACTGACAAATTTTCTCTCATTTTATCATAAAATTAATGTACAAGTGAGCAATAATTATGATTGACAATTCCATTAAAATTTTATACATCCACAGTATCAAATGATGTGTGAAGTATCAGCTGAATTATATGTGATTAGTCTGATTTTAGATTATATTGGTGAAAGCTTTGTGGTTCACACTACCTGAAACTTTTAAATTTACTAGTTTTTATACATTTGGTCACAATAAATTTATTATATAATTGACAAAATTATTTCTCAAGTAACATTTCTCAAGACCTTTCAAAGTCAAGTCTCTAAACTTAAGTTTCCAATCACTAATTATGTACAAAGTCCGATTCACATTTCATTTTCTATAATATTTGTACATTTTTCAATAATTATACAATTTTTCTCTCATTTAAATTTAATTTTAAAGACTGCGACTGTACAAGTGAGCAATAATTATGATTTACAATTCCACCAAGTCCAGTTATTTACAAGCAATTTTGTTTCGTTTAAAATTCCTGCTCTATACCTTCTTAATTCATTTACCTCTACTTTAAAACATAAACAACTTCAACAACTTCCCAATATTCCTTCGTGTTTATTTTATTAAATGGACTATAATTATTTGGGAGAGGGTTGTTCAAATGTTGTTTTAGAAACACAAAACGTTAGTCTAAAATGGACAACTCAAACCATCACCAATCCTCTATAGAAATACATTTTTAAATACTGCATATTTGGATGAAGTTTCCCTTTCAACTGAACACAATTTTTTTTAGACTGACAACCCGACATAAGAATGCCAAAAACTAGTGCAATGTAAAACATCGTTGTTAAATTTGAAGCACTTTATATAATTATTATCGTTGACTTCAGGAAGTACAGGAAGTACATCTAGGTCAAGTCAAAACAATTCGACCGCCCGTGTTATCACGCAGTGACTGTTGATTTGATGATTTGAAACAAAACGGTTTTCCCTCAAGCCACGCACTGCTCGGTACCGACGCGTTAAAGGGAAGGTACATGTATACGTTTGGTAATCACTCTAAACATTTGAATCTGAGAAACGTTTCTGTCAGAAAGTTTAATAATAATAATAATAATAAATAATGCTTATAAAGCGCCTTACATCCATGACTGGACCCCAAGGCGCTGTACAAATTAAAATAGCTCCAAACAAGAGGCACAAATAACCAAAGAGCATAAAAAGTTTCTCAGATTGTGTATTCCAATTGCAGATTACTCCTGCGTGAACATAACCGCTCCGGAGTTGACAATATCTCAAAAACGATACCACCTTTTGAAATGAAATTCACGGGTTATTAATCAGTTTCATTGTATATAGAACTAAAACAATCGAACGGTTCCAAAAACCAAACCAAACGTATACTTTCCCTTTAAAGGGAATTGGAGAAAAGGTAAATGAGCTTTAATATTGTGAGATATAATCATACACAGTCATAATAAGTATGTAAGTCGTTCTCTGTTTTCATCGTGTCCCTTTAATGTATTGGAGAAAAGTTAAATCAGCTTTAATATTGTGAGATATAATCATACACAGTCATAATAAGTATGTAAGTCGTTCTCTGTTTTCATCGTGTCCCTTTAATGTTTTCGGTGCTCTCAGAAAAGAGGCCTACTGTACTTTTGTTATTTTGATGTTGCGCGCACGTGTTAGAGGCGCACGCGCATGTGTAGTGATTGGACGGCTTCGGGAGTCCGGTCACAGCTGTTATCACGACGTCATAACCAATTAAAGACCGTTGAATAAACAAGCGTGGACGCTGGGTTAATGTGTGTGCGTGTGGCAGTGCCGAGCGTGGTAGTCGTTTGGTGTACGCTGTTTTCACTACCTGCACTTGCCATCATTAATGCATTATTGGTTTGGAAGCAGAACACTCTGTCTCGCTAATCATAACTGGATCCGATAATCATAACTGGATCCGATAATAATCATAACTGGATCCGAGAGAGCTGAACATTTTGTCGCCAGTTTGCTGGGTTACTTTGTAATGGAATCAGTGCAGCATACATAAGAGAAGACAAGACAATGTATGTACTTTTAAGAAGTAATCTTTTGGGTGAATAATATTAACAATTACAATGCTTTTTCGTTTGGTGATGCTGTGATGTATTTGTTGATCCATGGTAAGGAAGCTTAATAATGGCGGCTGATGCTGATGACCACATGTGTGCATTGGAGGTAGAAAATTTTTACTTAAGTTTTGTGTTGACAGAATGAATTAAATTGCCTTCCATTTGTCAGTGTGCTTAATAAAACACTGCAGTGTTGGTATTTTTAAATAAAGTCTTGACTTGTAAAAAGGATTAACACAGACGTACGATGAACTAAACTAGTAAAAGTTATACCCGGGCCTAATTTCATGGAGCTGCTTTTTAAGCAGAAAATATTGCTCAATTTTTTTTTCTTTTCTGCTAAGCATAAATGAGCGGGATACCAGTCACAAATTTTACATGGTTTTTATTCTGGTTAGCATAATTTTGGGGGTGAAATTTCCATCCTTGTGTTGAGTATGATCCGGGTTAAGGTTTAGTTCCCATCCTTACAATTTTTTTTATAGAAGTAGCATCCCTCAACTTTATTATTGGTTTTTTTAGTGCCAATAAATGGTCCCTAGTATTTTCTAAGTATAAACAAAGCAATCTTGATAAGTAACATGTGGTCACTGGCCCCCTTTGTGTTTTTGCCAAGATAGCAGCAGACAGGCAGCAAGGAGGCAACCATCAACCCTCCTTTCACTCCTGAACAGAGTGCAGTCTTGTCAGCTGTGGACTTGGTAAGTCAAAGCATGGTGAAAGACAACCTACGTTACTTTGTTTATTGTTTGTAATAATGCAAGATTCCACTTGAGTCATGTGTCACTAATAAGATTTTATGGAAAATGTCATGTGTCTTGACAAAAGTATGTCAAGAGAAAACATTTGGTCACTTTACAATTGAGCCTTATTAATATTAGGGTCGCACTAAAAGCCGACAACTGCCAAGGCCTGACGACAACTGCCAAGGCCTGACGACAACTGCCAAGGCCTGACGACAACTGCCAAGGCCTGACGACAACTGCCAAGGCCTGACGACAACTGCCGACAACAAATTTTAAATTCACTTTACAACAATGTTTGAACAAAAATAAACCGTAAAATATTAAATGTAAGAGTCATATGTATCCAAATCACCTTCAATCTGTTGAAAAAGTTTTGTTTTTAATTGTAAAAAAGGTTTTTTTTACCAGGAATTAGTAACGACAAGTACTGTCCGCCTTGTTGCTTTTGGACCGTACATAGAATATACCAAGTGCGTTCCAGATGCATCATGGCGGACACTTCTTTTCGTTACTAAATCGTGGTAATAAAGCCTTTTTTTTACAGTCAAAAACAAAACTTTTTCAACAGATTGAAGTTGATTTGGATACATATGACTCTTGCACATATATTTAACGGTTTATTTTTGTTTAAACATTGTTTGAAAGTGCATTTAAAATTTGTTGTCGTCAGGCGTCGTCAGTTGTCGGCTTTTAGTGTGACCGCCTTATTAAGATGAGGATTTTAGCTCAGTGGTTTAAAATTTCACTTTGTATTTATAGAGTTGTGCGTACAAATGCTTTAGATGGACCCATTGTTGGAATGAGAACGCAACCTTATTTCTTGCATTGTTATATCCCTTTTGTGAGCGTTTGATTAGAATTCTTTAAGTTTTTAATTCTGTACTGGACATGTAGTTGTACAATTCAATTGAGGTCTGCCAACTTCTTCAATGTATTTGTATTGGGGTGCCATTTAACCTGTAATAGACCGATTGCGCTACCAACGTCACGTGACCTGAGATGGGTATAATACCCTATTAAACATCAACAAACACGGCGTACATCAACATGCGTTAAAAAGACATGATTATTGTTGCACTTTTTGTTCAATCGAGGCTTTTCTTTCTCGAAATCACTAAAGAATATTCTGGAGTTTGTACCATGAGACCTTACCAGTGGCTGAACAATGCCAGTAATGGGTAAACACAGTTTACGTAGTCTAACCATACTCTTAAAAGAAACCTCTTTTGGAGTAGAATACTGGATCAGTTTTTCTATCAAACATAAAACGTGATTTAAATCAATGTCACAACATTTAACTTTATTAAAAGGGAAGCTTCGTTTTGAGTTAAAAGTGTTATTTATCGAAAATACAGCCGATTATGGTCCATCGGTACGAGTCTTCCCATGTCTTCACTGTGTAGCTTTGTTTTTCTATACCCATCTCAGGTCACGTGGTCACATGTAAAAATTGGTCGCGCAATCGTTCTATTGCCGTATATCCAGGGATCAAACCCAAATTTACAACCTGGGTACTGATCCGTTTGAATTGACTCTCGGATCTGGCGTTATTCACGAGCCTCGAAGTGTGACATCAGATGTTCAGGGTACGACCTGGGAAGCAGCAGGACTGGGATCACCTGAACAAAGAAAAAAGGCATTCAGTGATCGCTCTTATTCTGTAGACTCCAATGTGGCTATTTTTTCATGAATCTAATTAGTAATAATAACCATGTTGACAAAGAAATAGTGCAAAGAGTCAAATTGCGAGTGATGCTAATGGTTGTGCATATACTTGCATGTACTAACATTGTATTGATTGCATTATGTGTAAATTAGCATCACGCATAGCATGAGTGCCACCTGTAAGCACCCCCGGTTTATATCACACTATTAAACATGACCATGTGATCTCCTTTCGACCAATCAGAATGGTCAAACTATCGCAGGTGCTTATGAATAAAATTTCAAAGATTCATTCAGTCAACTTAACTTTCCTACCCCTTTGATCCCCTTTAAAAAAAGAGCCCAAACAAATCAGACCCTTCTCACACTCTGGCCTATCAACTCCCTCCTTATCTCCGACAAATCACATGTACCAGCTTAAAAAAATTGAAAACTTAGGGCAGGCCCAATTGTAGGCACACTTGATTTGGCGATACCATGAATTCGTTATCAGCTCAGATTTCTCTATTTCTCTACTTACTTTTAGTTGTCCCTTTCCTCATGCATCAGCATTCACCGAACCAAATCGTACACCGATTGGAATTTGAACCGGTGACAGAGTTCAGTGTTTTCTTGGTATATGATTCGGACCTAAAAAATATGGATATGTTGGATGTTAACAATAGAAAACAAAATCCTTGTTAATAAATACAGTAAGATTTACCTAAAACCAGATCTTCTCAGAGTTAAAAATCCTTCATTCCTTTTAAAATCTTTGAGGTATTAAATTCAGTCAAAAGTGGGTTTAAAGGCGTTTTCTTACCACGGCTTTCATCGGCTTATTTTTGCCTGGCTTACTACGCTCTGTGGCCCAGGCCATGTGGAACTTTTCTAAAAGTTCTTCCTCTTCCTCCTGGGACATCAGGGTGCGCCTTCTCTCTTTCTGTTCAATTAATGAGAAATACGTTTTGGATAATTGAAAAAACACAATCCGGATAGACGATGTATGCTAGTAGTACTGGCTACAATGTATAGTCTTTATCAACCTTTTAAACACCCCCACGTGTTTATAAATGTGTATTCAAAATGCCCCAGACAGTTACACTATTGCTATTGGTGGAGAGCGCATCACGTGGGGGTGTTTAATTGGTTGATAATGACCTACTGGAGCTGTTTATAACCGATTGTTTTCGGATAGCATTTGTGCGGGTTAGCCCACAACCTCGTTCCTGCCGGTTTTAAACAGCTGTTTAAGACTTCGTCGCTACCCTTTTATTCCCTTATTTATGATATGAATATGTTGCGGCGTATTTGCGTTATAGCGCCCTCATTTGTTGTTCCATTGCACTTTTTGAGACTACATGTAGATAGAAAAAGAAGACAAAAACTTTCGGACAAACCAATCACAATAAAGGGAAATTCACTCCTAAGAATGCAACAGTTGGTGAGTAAATTAGTACATATAATACATTCCTATTCAAAGCATAGCTTAGTGATGTTTTGGCTTCTGGGATATAAGATTTAGAGGGTTTTTTATTGTAAATTCAATCACATGGTTTCTTGGGTAAACAGCATGGTTCACGTTAATATGTATAGTATGCAAGGGTTATAAAATGTGCATTTCTTTCTCACAATAATGCTGTACACTAGGAAGATTTATGTTGCCTTGGGTTGTAAAGGTTGTTCATACTGGTCACTTGCACTTCTTTTATTATAATCCAACAGTTAATTAATGCTGATTTAAAAATAGTCTCTTGCCTCAGCTAAAATATGATAATAGTCAAAAACATGACATTAGGGATTTGGCTCTATTCAAGTTATAATGTTTGAGGTTATTGTTAAGACCTATCATTGTTGTTGTTGTTACAGTAAACCGCTGACACTGGACTAGTGAAGAAGAATAAACACCTAAGGTCAAGCAAAGGAACTGCTTATTTGTTAGCGCGTTTAAACTTGCATTGAATAACTACCATGTAACAAGTTAAGAGGTTACAAATAAAAAAAGGTTATTACCCCCACCCCTAAACTATTGCATGCAGTATAGATGTTCAAACTTCGAGAGGGATAAAAGATCATCCTATATCTCTCTTGATGGGCCTCAGTCCATGTTTTGTCTGAACTTACCAGGATTGTCTGACGAATTTGTGTTTAAGTTGCTGGCTGTTGATGATAAAAATGATGAAAATAATAGTAAATTGACATTTATTTGAAATGGAGTTTAACATGCAATGCTATCATGTCAAGAAATAGACGACTCGCATCTAAGCAACTTTTTAAAATGATTAACTGATTTTCTCTTTATTTTTATACAATAATGATAGAAAACAAAAACTCTGTATAAACTTACAACAATGCTTGAAGTCATTGACTTGGCTGTCTCATACTGCATATGAAAACGATAAATAATTTACTTCACTTATATTTGCATATTGTTTTGTAAAAGCAGAATTCAAAACAATATAAGTTATCACGCAAGTGGAATACGAAAAAATATAGGGCTCATGATAGCTCTATTTGCAACAGTGTGACAGGAATTGTTGGCAATTATGTCAAAATACACAAATAAATATCCAGATCAGCCAATTTTTTTCTAAATTGGGGTTAATCAAAGAAAAATTTACTTAAGTGGGATTTGAACCAACGTCCTCCTGAATAACGTGCTAGCACTTTACCAAATGAGAGAAATATTTTTCTGGTATGATGAGTACTGTTAATGAAATATGAAAATTATGTACCTCATCTGGCCTGGTGTACTTCAGTGGGCATCTTTTCGATTTCTTTGCCTAAATAAATGGGGTAGAAATGTAAATATTTGATAAATTGGTAAAATGTGCAATGCAGGAGAAATAAATAATTATTATTTTTTGTAATGATCCCACACCCTTCTTCCAGGGAGTGGTGATGTAATTTTGCTCAATCTTTTCTATTAATGTTCTGATTTTTTTCTATTTTTTTTATGAACTGTAGGAACAATGTGTGAAAATGAATAAAGAACCATCAACAGACGCACAGTGGGCAAGTTCAAGGTCGAACTGCGCCAAAAATGAAGCTCGTAACTAATTGAACTGCCTGTGAGTACCAAGGGGTTTTATGACCCGAAAAAAACAATGGAACAATTTTCAAAATGCTGTGATTCATTTGGGTTGCTTATCTTGTATTAATTACTTACAATAGGCAATTTGGAGGATGAACCAGAAGGGTTAGACAGCTGAGGACTACAAACAGATCGGGATTGGGGAACACTTGATCTGCCAAGGCGACCATAAGGGGCATGACAACAAGGCCCACGAGGGGTGCCACTGGATTCAACTCCAGATGGTCCAGCAACTGAATCGTTCCCCTGTATTGGAAAGGGTTGGTACAAATTAATGCTTTCAAATTGATATGTTTTTTTCTTTTCCACAAACTGTACTATTTCCATTTTTAGTTTCTTGTTCGCACGCGCGCATGGAGTAATTGGATGGCTTTACGAAGTCACACCTGTTATCATAGCGTCATTCCTAACCAGATGGGAACATGCCATGTATTACTGTTTCCAATATAAGGTAAATAACCAAATGTGGCCTAGCTCGCATTTCATTTTCGACCCTAGCAGAAAGTCTTTCTCAAAGGCTAAAAGACACTATCTTGCCTTTCATTAATAGATTACAGTTGTATAAGTAGTCGTCAAACATGAATGATAAGAAAGAAAACATGTGCATAGATACAATATAAAATGCAATAGTACTAGTACATGTAGCTAAAAATAAACCCTAGTTTGAATGAATTGGGGAAACATGTGTAAATTTAATGATTGCTGAAGATGAGCCGGAAAGTGTTTGCTTTGGTTATAGACTGTGCAAGTCTCGCGCTCATTCGAACTTCCGGGACCATAGTGGTCCCAACCATATTGAGTTTTACGTGTGCGAGATTTTGTTTCGTCAATTATTTTAGTTTAAAGAAGTACTTGAACGAGAATTTTGTAACGGGGATGCTATTTAAACTTGTTTATAATGTGTTTGTTTGTGATTTAATTGTAATTTTGATGTTTTTACACTTCTGGATTTTTCGTAATTATCGATCAAAAAATTAGGCCCCAACCTCAAGGTTTTGAAAAACTAAAAACACTTCTGCCGTTGGCGGCGCGATTCCATGTGACCTCATTTGTGGGAGTTATAGCTTTGTAAACAAACAGGTAGACGCGTTGTTCAGTTGGGGACGTGTTGTTTATGCATGTGCTTTCGACAATTTCGATATAGAAATCGTGTTAAAATCTGCTTTTACAAACGTGTCTTGGGTGCAAGGGTAATATGCCAGCATCATGTGTCGTTGGTGGTTGTACGAGGAAGACAACCAAGAATCCTGAGGTACATTTTGTCCGGTTTCCGAGAAATCCTTCCACTTGCAAGGAATGGGTGCGTTTCGTAGACAACATGCACACTCGGTCTGATTTTAAGCTGACCAAATGGTCCACGATTTGCAGCGCACACTTCAAAGATGAGTGCAGGGATGACTCTGTGAAGCTTCAGAGCAGCATGGGGCTCAAACGGAACTTCAGACTGAAGCCAGGCTCTGTACCAAGCCTGAAAGCCCCATCAACTTCGAAAGACGATAGTCGGGAGAGTGATGCCGAGATGACACAGCCAGCAAAGCATTTCGGAACGGCATTCAAGAAACGTCAGAAAAGCCGGGTAGGCATGAATATAAATACCCTTCAGTTCTTATTCATAATTTAATCAGTGAAAAAATCATTCACACGAATATCGGGGTGGAATATAATTTATTTTCACTTGGGAAAAACAAACAAACCGTGCAGGAACAGAATACCCTTGCCAACTCACGTACGCCAACCAACTCGTACCCTCAAAAACTTGTATTTGCCAACTCGTCCTCAAGTGAAGTGAGGATGTAGTCATCGTTTATACTTCAAGTTCAGGAGGGGTTTCCTCACGTTTTGTTTCTTCTTGGGTTTTTGGGGAAATAGTTTAGTCAAAGGTAAAAGATGGTAAGACTAAGAGCATAGAGCAATTAGGGTAAGACTAAGAGTATGAATTGGCAAAATTATGTTTGTGTATGTGTAATAAAAAAGGCAGTTTAAAGAGTTACTGATTTATAACTCGACCTGAATTAAGTCAATGACCTGAATTGACTTGAAAATGAGATGACTTGGGCCATGACAAGTGACTTCACTTGGATTCAGACAAATGTCATGGACGTGTCTGTAGTCTGTATACCTTTGTCTGTATTTTAAATCGCTTGCTGGCTTGGATGGCCCCAAACATTTTAATGTTTATCCTCTTGCATTTTTAGTACTATATATTTTGTCTAATCATACAGAATCTACTTGGCAGCTCTGCATTATAATGAGAATGCAGGACGCAGACAATCCAAGACTGCAAAGGGTGTTCTCCAGTACAACATTGTTTTTCCACGATCAAAGCAGGACACTGGGGGTTACACTGTTCAGAAGCTCCTGGTCAAAAGCACATATGGTAAGTTCAACTACAGTTTAATTTTACTGCCTGTAGCATTTTGGTCATTGGTTTGCACAATTTTATTGTGAAAGTGAATGATGATGGTAGTTGATCAATATACTTATGCATACCTTCTACTACTCAGTGCCATATGTGCTGTAGCTCCCTATACTTAAAAACTGAAAATTAGATTAAGTCCAACAGAAGTCGTCACTTGTTTTGGAAATTGGAATTCATTCACATGATTTTTAAGGAAAAAGTTGAGTCTCAGTGTTTGATTTTATAGAGTGCATGTTTGCATATTTGTATTAATTTCAGACTATGCGAATAGAGTCATAAAAAAGGCTGCACTTCTATGCCAGGAGAGAGACAAGACGTCCAGGGAGATGTATCCACAGCTAGTCTGCAATCCTGGCCCAATATCTAGCACTCGGACTCGACCGGATAAGAACACTGCAGTAAATACTTTTGTCTCAAGGTTTAGTAAAATAACACAACCGGTAGCTAGAACCCAACCTGTGCAGGAATTAGCCATTGCAGCATCTCAAGGGGTATCGGGTACTGTTCAGGTGCCAGTTAAAGCGAGAGGGAAGAGAAAGAAAGGACCCGAGGATATGCCACAAAGCACCACACGAGGGAAGAAAACCAAGTAAACAGAAGATTGTCCAAAAAGAGCCTTGCAACCTTGAATGTACTTGTAAAATTTTTTAAGCACACATGAAGTGTGCATACAGTGTACCTAAAGTACTTTTACACATGCTCTACACGTACAAACTTATACATACACACTGTATGCATGTACTGCAGGTTGATAACTTTGTCACCTCAAAGATGATTTTCAATCGGCCACCATAAAACAAATTAAAAGAAAGTTACGTACCAGATCACAGCTAATTTTACCATCCAGTGTGAATTGGTCAAACTCATAGGTTCTCTTTAAGATGATGGATTAATTCGTTTTGATATGGTGAAGTATGAGACTAGTTTTTATTTGGTCATTTAGCCTACTCCAAAGTTCTGCTCCTCTTTATTTGAATGACCTGTCCAGTAGCAAGTAAACACATGGGAGTGTATAGACAGTTCACTCCACTCCCCGACCCCTAGTATTGTAACTGTAAACTGATCATTTTTAAAGTAATGAATACGGTTAATTAGTCACAAGATCTTTTAGAAGAAATATATATGTGCCATCTTTTATTTGTTTAATAAGGTACATGTAAATTGGTATATTTAAACTTACAGTACTTCTTTTAATAAACCATAAGAAAACAATGTACAATGATATTACCCTTATTGATCAAGTGTGTTTACAGGTACATGTACATTTCCTGTAAACTACGATTTAGAAATGAGCCACTTTTCAAATGTATTGTACAAATTGTACCAATATTACAACTCCTTATTTCCATCCACGTGCTTGATGTGTGGCACGTCTTCATTGTTGTTCTGAGAATTTCATAAATTCTTCATAGTATTTATGTTTTGCTGGGGGGGGGGGGAAGAGTGACATGTGTTACAGTACAGTTTTTGAGGGGGGATCCCTCTGCAACACAGGCATAGCATAATGTTTGGCAAGAATAAAATACATTTATTGAGCTGGATGACAGAAGAAATTGGTGTTGAATTTTATTTAATATATTATGGTTTGGGCTTACTAATCAAACAGATAAATTCACTTGTCCCTTAGCAAATTGTTCTGATTTGAAACCTAGAGGTTATACACAAGCATTGCAAAAGTTTTAGCACTTAACAATTCTCATGTAATTTTTGTTAAAAATCCAGTACAGAAAAGGTTCAGCCATTAAAAACAACACACTGAAATACAGATTCAAATTGTATTCCGAATCAAGTGACTTTATACAAGAATTACATGTACATGTATTCACTTCCATCAAATACAGTAGTTTGTAGATTTTCAACATCAGAATAATTCAAAACACTTTGATAAACCATGTACTAGGCAAATTGTGTACCCAGGGCCCAATTTCATAGAGCTGCTTAAGCACAAAAAGTAGCTAAGCACATCAAAATTATGCTTACCAGAATAATTACCATTTCACATGTACAATCTGTGACTGTATCCTGCTTATTTTTGCTAAGCAGAAAGTTGCTAGACAAAATTCTCTGCTTAAGCAGCTCTATGAAATTGGGCCCTGGTCTGATACTTCATGGAGGCAATTGTGTCTCCATGGCCCTTGGTCATTGCCTTGGTACCCTTGAATGAATACAAATTAAAATTCCCTCAAAGAAGTGCCCTTTTCTAAGGAAAAACTGCCTTGCCCTTACAAGAACAAGTACATGTATCGGGCCTGGTGTACCTATTCACTAATCAAGTGGTGGATAGCGAAATCCCTTGTACTGTCCAGTTGGGTTGGGAAAAGTTCTCCGGATGGCTTCCATGATGCATGACGGAAGAGGCACCCTGTTGAAACGGCCAAAGTATCCCCAACACCATCTGACTACTTGCCGATAAGCAACATGACGATATTTTCTGACATGACGATATTTTCTGAAAAAAATATGTGAAATAAAACATGATCAATGTTTTGTTCAACTCTGTACTACATGCATGTAGTATATGTAATAGCAAATAGCACACTGATCAACCATGGAGGAAGAAAATTATGTACTAACTGATCAAGTGTCCCCTCAACTGCATCTCTTCCATAGTAAGCCCGGTACTGTAGATAGGCAGTCTCCAAGACACCAGGGTGGAGGCACACAGCTTCAAACCAATCATGTGAGCTTAGACACTGGTTTACGTCATTCAAGTCTATCTCTAGATCCACCATTTTGGCCCTTGTTCTGTTTTCTTCCTTGCAGCATATGCAGTTCACCAATGGACACAGTGGCCACAGGAACACCTTTAAAGAACAATTGGATGAAGAATAAATGTGACAGAGCACAGACTAGGAATGAATGATATCAAGAGAAATATTGACAAGCTGTTTTGGGTACTTTATAGAGGACCATCATTTAATAAACTAATTGGCCATTTTAGGCTAACTTGAATATAGTCATAAAACAAAAGGGGCACTAATTTAAGTATACTATTAAAAATGAACATTGTTTTACGTGGTGACTATTGCAATAATATTCGGTCATAAAATCCCACCCCTGGCACCTCTCAACTGCTATGATATTTTATGGAACTTGCATATTGAAAAGTATATCGCCACTTAATAACACTAACAGCATAATTGTTTTTAACAATACACAGGTACTAAGTGATGTAGGAAAAAATCCTGAAATAGCCTTCCACATTGACATCCATTGACACCTATAAAGAAATGGTTGAAGAAAATTATTTTTAACTCTCCATACACTACCGATATGCAATGGGCTTAAAATAGAGCATGACATAATTTATTTTATTTTAATGGGTCTACTGTGCCAATAAAAGGGTTATTGTTTTGTGTAACTTATTACATGCAGGCACTTGACATGATCGTAATGGGTCGATCAGCCCCCCCCCTCCCGTGAAAATCAACAAGAAGGCTTATGAATTGAAATACTGTTTACCGAAATGCTGCACTGGTTATGAGGTTACCGAAAACGGCACATAATATTGTGCATCAGCAGTACAGTAGTAAACATGCATGTAGTATTCGTGAATCCCATGCAACGTATAGGTGACAGAACAGGAGCAGGCCTACGAACACCCTGTACCAAATAACAACAATACACAGCCATGAAGTGATTCCATTTGCTTAGCCTCTCAATATAACTGAATAAACTAATTACCATGCCGTATTAAGCAGTCGGTCTTGGTTCCGCTCATCGTTCTCACCAGCTTCGTTGTCGGCAGCTACAGCAAGCGGCTCAAACCGGTATGGTTCTGCCCCACGAACCACTGCTTCGTCGTCACTTTCCTCCCCTTCTCTCTCATCGGGAGAGCTCCCCTCTACGCTATCACTATCATCTACAGTGCTTGTAGAGTATACCTCTTCTTCATCAATGCTAAATTCCTCCCAGGACCCGTTGCTATCCGACATTTTAGAGGATTTTCCAGTCGTCTCTGCATAGAGGTGGTTCGTTAACCATTGCAATGCGCATACACAACGCGGGGTAAACAAACATGACTCCCACTAGTGACGTCACACATTTTTAACCGAGATTGATGACGTCACGGGGCTTTTCGCGATTCTCGCCAAAAAGCACGTCTGAGGGGTGTTCGAAATGATTTTTTTAAAACATTTTAAAAACATTTTGATAAGATGTGAACTGTATGAACGTAAAGCATGAACACTTATTTATGGATTGTAGCAAATAGTACTTCCTGTTTGGTCTCGTTCAAGTACTTCTTTAACGTAGTTTATGACTATGAAAATTATATATGTTGTTGGGAATGTAATACTTAGTGATAAAAAAATATGAAAGTAAAATCAATTCAACAATATAACGAAGAAAACCCGAGAATTAAACTTGACCTCAGCTTCCGGTTACTGCAAAAAATTAAGAATTTTGTGCTCACCTCCGATAACAAAACTTATGTAAACGCTTTGTTTTGGACGGTGATGATAATTGCCAGATGCTGTAATTGCAACGCGAGGCCTTTTCATTGCAGTCTATGGTTGTTGAGGCGTCAGCGTCCTCTATAAACTGCGCCAAGCGTTAATTTTACGCCGGTGTGACCTTCGCGAATCCGCGTAAGGGGTTTCTAAAAAGTTATGATCAAATAAGCATCCTTGTCCCAGAGTTTTAATTATGTTTAAATAATAATTAACACATTATGTGTGTATTTATTATTATAAAAGCTAAAACTAATTTAAAAAAAATTGTACTGAATATTTTTGTTCAGATTTTGTCATTAGATATAATTTAAAACACAGATTTGATTTCAGAAAAAAATATGTTCTTTGTTTGACGTGTTTTCTCGTTATTCGCATCGTGCAAACTGTGTGAAAGAGAATTTGCAAAAGCACCGAACAATTGTACATCTGTGAACTAGCAACAACAATAATAATATTGTTTTTTCACACAAGGAGGATCCAGGTGCCGGCACGTCAAATAAAACATGTACTGATCGCAAATCATACCATTCAAGTTTTGTATATATAAAAAAACAGTGAGCGAATGTAATTTGATGGGGAACAATTTGTACACAGATTTACACATAGTGGAGCCTATTGCTTCCATGCCCCTGTCATTTTCTTTTGAGTGTGAGTGCCCCTTTAAACGTTCCAATGCAAATTTAATTAAACTAGAGGTGCCCTTTATCAGTGAAAGATTTGCCCTATCAAAAAACAGGTTCATGTGCATGTTTAAATTCACCCTAGGCAGACTGTCATCATGATTATAGCAGGCCTATGGCTGTACACGCAACTATGAACTCAGTTGAACTGCACCTGTGAGATGGCAGTCACATAACAGTATACGGCGCATATTGTGATGTGACATCCAGTGCACAAGTGCAGTAACTGAGTTATTAATTCCATGTACAGCCATGACAGTAGGGCCTACCCCTTTTAAGTATTTTTGTTTGATTCCTTTGGGTTGCTTATCTTGTGTTAATTACTTACAATAGGCAATTTGGAGGATGAACCAGAAGGGTTAGACAGCTGAGGACTACAAACAGATCGAGATTGGGGAACACTTGATCTGCCAAGGCGACCAGAAGGAGCAAGACAAGGTCCACGAGGGGTGCCACTGGATTCAACTCCAGATGGTCCAGCAACTGAATCGTTCCCCTGTATTGGAAAGGGTCGGTACAAATTAATGCTTTCGTATTTTTGGTATATGTAAAAGTACTACATGTATGTTAAGTTGTAAGGTACTATGTCAAGTTTGATACCTAAAAATAAAAGAAAGAAATGTTTCTTTCTTATTAGGCCTATCCACAGGGGCCTACTACCTAGAAACACCACACAAAAGTTGACTGGCCAGGCTCAGTTGTTCACCTTTTGTGAGTTACTACTTACCCACCTCCATTATATGCCTACCAACACAGATTATCCCATCCTTTACTTCCAGTACACGCTAATCCTCCAATCAGATCCTGAAACCGGAGTGTGATATCAGACTGCGATTGCCTACTCCCAGTTTTTATTTATATTGCACTCTGCGTATTGTGAGTGTCAATGCGTCACTCTCCGCATATGGTCAGTGCAAAAATTACATTCTAAACTTTGCGCGTGCATTGTTTCTTTATGAGGTTGACTTATGAGACTGGAAGATAAATTCGTTAACGCGCGCTCGTGGATTACGGAAAAATATAGCGCCTTCGGCCTCGTTGGATATGGGACGCAGAAGCGCTATATTTTTCCGTATTCCTTCTAACTGACTGCCAGTTTGGGTTTCGCCATTCCCGCTCAACCGGTGACCTGCTTTCCCTAATTACCGATCTTTTTAGTAGGGCTTTAGATCGCAGGGGTGAGGCTCGTGTTGTAGCATTGGACATCTCCAAGGCCTTCGACAAAGTATGGCATACTGACCTGCTCCACAAGCTTCAGTCATATGGTGTGTCAGGAAGAATGCTATCTATAATCTCTGCTTTCCTTTCCAATCGCAAGTTGAAGGTTGCCCTTGAGGGTCAATCTTCTCCTACCTGTTCTATCAATTCCGGTGTTCCGCAAGGCTCAGTACTTGGTCCCACTCTCTTTCTTGTTTACATTAATGATCTGCCCGATGAAGTTTTGTCTCAGCTCGCCATGTATGCTGATGATTCAACTCTCTTCTGTGTTTCCCCTAACTCTTCCAACACTTCTCGCTGTGAGGTTGGTGTCTCACTAAACACTGACTTAGAGAATGTGCTAAAGTGGGGGAATGATTGGCTAGTAACCTTCAATGCAAAGAAAACTAAACTTCTGTCTCTGTCTCGCTCAAGAGATGTTACATTTCCATCTATTCATATGGGTCCATTGACTTTGCCTGAGGTAGCAGATTTTCGCCTTCTTGGACTTGACATCTCCACCAACGCCAGTTGGGAAAGGTATATCTCAGGCATTGCAAAGAGTGCTTCCATGCCAGTTGGCTGTCTTTACCGAGCTCGGAAGTTCTTACCTCCTGATGCTACTCTCTACCTGTATAAGACAACTATACGTCCCCTATTGGAGTACTGTTGTCACATCTGGGCCGGAGCTTCTGCCTGTTATTTATCTTTACTAGATAGGGTGCAGAAGCGTATTGTTAATCTTGTTGGTGAAGTGTTGGGATCAACGTTACAACCTCTTTCCCACCGTAGGTCTGTAGCCAGCCTGTGTCTTTTCTACAGATATTTTCATGGTAAATGTGCCACCAGTGTGTCCGACCTAGTTCCTCCTGTCAGAGTGTTTGAGCGTGAAACCAGACTTTCTGCTTCTTCTCACCCATACACTCTTAATTTGCTGAGATGTAGAACAAAGAGCCATTCCAACAGCTTTATTCCACGTACTGCATCTCTTTGGAACTCCTTGCCTGGTGCATGTTTCCCTCCATCCTACAATCTAGACTGTTTCAAGAGGAATATCAATTCCTATCTCCAGCTCTCCTGAGTTCTTTTCATGTTTTATAATTTTCCTCTTATAGCCCCTTACCAAGAGTGGCTTTTAGCCTTGTTTGGGGCAAACTTGCATTAAAAAAAAATTCCACTCGCGCTTGTGTGATAACTTATAAAATCTAACTTCCCATTGCTATGTATGGGTTGACCATTCAGAATTGAGGAATGCTGGAGATAATATTTTATAACTTACCCATAGGCTGTCAATTAGCTGGGACGACACAGCAGCATTCATTGGAGCCTGGGCAGCCACATAAAACCTATGCTGGGTGCCTTCAAGGTGGGACATGTGCGTGGCCACTTTGGACCTTTGAGAGGCTGTTAGTGAACTCCATGACTGTGAACAGATGGGTCAAACAAAGGTAAGTTGTTGACATTTGAAAGGTTAATAGTTGATCTGGCGTAACTTCCTTGAGATAGGAGTTGAATTCTTTGACAAAATTTGGTCACATGGTTGATAAGTTTATAAGATCACACCCAAGAACACAAGTGTCAAGACCAGGACTTGTGAAAATACTGTGAGAGTTTTTTCCTGTATCTTTCCTGATAATTTTGCCCCAAAATATGCTGACAAAAACTAATCTACGACCCTTCCTTTAAGAACTAAGTTATACATTTTAAGATTAGACAGTTATTCTGTACTTACTCTGGTAGCTATGGTTTTCCTTATTATATTTGGGCTGATGCTGCCCGCCAGGCCCTTGCTGTGCCAAAGCCTACTATGGCAAAATTAAATAGAATATTAGTAATTTCATCAAAATGGAGTCAAGTAGAGTTCACCTTGTGATTATAATATGCTACATTGTACTAAACAGCAGAATAATATAAGTTATCACACAAGCGCTAGTGGAATACGGACAGCGCTTCTGATGCAGAAGCCATATCAAACACTGCCATATCCATTCATTGCCATAGTGAAATATTGGACGCAGACAGGCTATATTTTTCCGTATTCCACGAGCGCTTGTGTGATAATGCATTTATCTTCAAGCTAACTTGACGCGTAGTTAGAACACACAAGACGCAGGATGTGATATTGGCTGTGCAATATAGGTTTTTATCTTCCAGTACGCGCTGATCCTCCAATCAGATGCTCGAACCGGAGTGTGATATCAGACGATAACCTATCCCCAGTTTTTATATTGCACTCTGCGTATTGTGAGTGTCAATGCGTCACGGTCAGTGCAAAAATTACATTCTAAACTTTGCGCGTGCAAAAACCTAACCTAACCTCATTGACTTATTGAGGCTGGAAGATAAATTCGTTATCACACTCGCGCTCGTGGAATACGGAAAAATATAGCGCGTCCGAGTCCCATATCCAACTCGGCCTTCGGCCTCGTTGGATATGGGACGCAGAAGTGCTATATTTTTCTGTATTCCACTAGGGCTTGTGTGACTTATAATATCACACTCTTGTTGCTATGCATCGACCAATCAGAATCAAGGATTCAAGCCTACTTGAAGATAATAATTGTTATACTCTTTACCGTTGTAGGTGCTGGGCGATCCTTGTCATTTGATGACCACCACGGTCCAAAAACAAGGGTGAGGATGCACTGTCCAGTAGGTCTTTGCAGCAGCCTGGGGTCAAGGGTCTTGCTATGCTGACATAGATGGACAGCCACCTATTGAGACATTCATCCAGTGTCACATTTTGGGGACCGTGCATTCTCATCGTCTTATGGGAGCAAACCTAAGGTGAGAAAATAACATGCCCAATTTAAATATCTTGATAGAGCATTAGTTTAAGTAAATTAAGCACTTTTCATCTGTGGTATCAATTTCAGTAAGTGTTTTTGTTTTTGGAAAAAAAAAGGATGAACAAAAAATAATCGAAAAGTAAGACCATGGGTATATTTTTATAATCTGGATAACATCAGTATGCCTAATTATTTTCAAGCAATATTGAATTCTTGATTCTGATTGGTCAATCCATGGCAAGTGTGGATATACAAATATTGGATGCATTTGAGTGCATTTTCAGATAAAAGGCCTATCACAATGTGAAATCTAAACTTTTCCATTTCATGAGGCAAAGCAGAGTGAGAAGAGCAAAATTTCAACAAGTAATTTTATTCACGACATTTAATATTTGTTTTATAAAACTCGCAAATAGAGCCTAGTCATTCTAATTTTTTTCGCAATAAACACAAAATACATGGAAACTCATTCACTGCACACCCTGAACAGTCTAAGAGAAACTTCTAAACATTGTTAAAGACTAGATGTAGACAACATTTTGTCCACTGTGACACGACCTTGCCATGTTTGAGCAAACCGGCAGGGAAGTATTATTTCGGTAACGTCACTATGCAGCATCCTATAATTATATAATTAGGACTCCTATATTAAATTTCGGAGCAAGGCAGCAAAAAACACGGCAAAGTAATGGGTGACATGTGACGCATGTTGAACCAATTTGCACTCCCGAACTTCGCACTCAAGAGCGATGTCTTAACCACTAGACTACTTCACATGTCCGTTGTAGAGTGTGGATGCGTAACCAGGTGCTGCATTTTAATTTAAGTGATATTTGCATCAGGAATATAAAGATACTAATTTTGTTTTTACCCATCAATTAAGGGTTGATACAAAATAAACATCTTTATCCCTAATGGAAATAGTACATAAGTTACAAAATGTGAACAGCAGTCGTATCAAGTATTGTGGATATATAATATTATGACTAATGATACCACAGCAAGTGTTACATGTCAATAAGGTAGCCTACAAATTCTATGATTGTAAGTGGTATTATAGAAAGACTAAAACCAGACTTTTTACTATTTCAACATACACTTTTGATGTACGATATTGAGTTTTTTGTATCTGCTTTTATAATCCAATTATGACTAAAGGGCGGTTAATACTTGATTATGTTTGACTTACTTTCATTATATGGTTCTGTTCCATAGCATCTCCGACTACTTGACGGTTTTGGAACTCCCCAAGAGTGGCGTTTGTAATGACGCCACTCCTGGGAGCTCCCCTGAACAGCACTTCGGCTACCAAGCAATTGCGCAATTGCAAAACAACTTCTCCGACTTGCTTGGTGGTGTCTTCAACCTCAGGCTGCTGAAGGTAAGCTGTCATTATGGATTTAAATTACAATCAATGTGTCATCATTGAATACTACCATGGACATATTAGGATGAGTTGTGTTAAAGATGTACTTGAACGAAATTTGTAGTATCCAATTCCGGCTGAAATTAATTTGTTTTATGACTAGTGATCACCTCAATGTTCTTGAAAATGATGGTATTGTAAAGTATAAATATTATAAGTTATCACACAAGCGCGAGTGGAATACGCAAAAACATAGCGCTTCTGCGTCCCATATCCACGAAGGCCGAGTTGGATATGGGACGCAGACGTGCTATATCTTTTCATATTCCACGAGCGCGAGTGTGATAACGTATTTATCTTCAAGCAAACTTGGCACGTGACATAGAACACACAACACGCAGGGTGTGATATGGGCCGTGCAATATAGGTTTATATCACACTCTTGTTGCTATGGATCGACAATCAGAATCAAGGATTCAAGCCTACTTGAAGATAATATAAATTGCACTTACATATTGTTTTGACAATGTCAATCCTTATCCCAGTTCTGAACGATGTGACATCATCTGTGCTGAGGATCATGGCTGTAAAAAGTTTTTAAAATACATAACAATTACGAAAAAAACCCAATGGAAATATTAAAGTGATCAACACATTTTGAAGCAAAGTTACACTCTTTGAAACCAAATGTGGACACCAAAATATGATGTTACGTTGACCAACTCTGATGGCCTGCTTGGGAAGACTCATATGAAAATATGTATAATGTAGAATGCTCCAAGGATCACTATATAAGATGTCTTGAGCAAAGTTTTTAAAGGCAGGCTGTACTTTCGGTAATAGGTCAAAACATTATGACCTTAAAAACTAACTTTGTAGCAGCACTGCATGATAGTCTGAAACAATAAAAAAATGAGACTTAACTTTCATCCTGAAAAAAATGAAGTTGAAAAACGTTTCTTGTGTTTAATTTAAAATGTTTTTTTAAAATAACCACTCCCGATTTTTGCCACTATCTCAAAAACACTACTACATTTTTAAATGAAACTTTCACAGGTTTGTTTTATGGTATACTACATTATGCCTGATAGAAACAAACTTACGGTTCCAAATTCCAAAAGTGTACATTGCCTTTAAAACATGCTTTCATAATCTGATCAATTTTTGTTGCTCTTGGCAATATAACTGAGGGGATACCTTTTACACATTCCGTAGACTGCATGTGTATCTCATGGTTCACTACAAAAGAGGTTCAAGGTACATGTAGCAACTTCAAGGACTTAACATTACACCACTTACTATGAATGTTCGCCCGTACAGCTGCCTCACGCACACTGATGGATTTTCTAAGGGAGGCTGAGAAGTCCTCAACAACCTCTTTCACATGGGTAACATGGTTGTGAGTCAGGCCGAGGCGTCTCTGCCAGTATACCTTCATCAGCAAGAAGTGGCAGAGTTTGGCAACTGAGCACAGGTAAGATGCCTGAGTTTTAGCCTGCCGGCCATCTTTCTGCAGGAATTTAAGAACTCTGTGAAGAATTGGAGTTAAAAAGAATAAGATGTGAGTTGAAATTCTTTGGGTTTTTGTGCAAAAGAGTTGGAAGTATATCAATGAATAGCTCACACCAAAAAACAATTTGTACACAATCAAAACGGGGACCCATCATAATAGCCCCGCTTGACCACACCCCTTTTTGGTTGGGGAAAGGTCCCTGAAGATCGTGTGCACACCTAAGCAAGCGGAGGTTGTAAATTACAAACGAGGGACTGCAAGGAGGTTCCAGCTTGTTTGTGTTTACACATGCATAAGCCTAAGTGGGAGGAGACAAAACTTATGTTTCCACAGCACTCGTTTGTACATTAAACTTTGTGTACATATTACCTTGGCTGTTGCTTAGACAAGTAACTTTTCTTTTCGTTATCGAACGACAGGTGGGGCTTCACACGCTTGAAGACACTCTCGGTTGAGCAGCTTAAACTCACTAACCCCGCTCACAAGCCATCAACGCGCTCGGAGCAAGGTGCATGTCCTACATCCAACATTCTGGTCGCGTACACGGTTCCTCCAAGCTGGGGTTTTACGTGGCCAACAATTCCTTGTCAATTGTTCATTTGGGTTTGTTTTTTTCTTTTTGAAATTACACATAATGTAAATACTGAGGAAGACATAGAAAAGAAAAGTATTTTCTAACGGAAGACTGAAGTGAGAAAGGCTATGTTTACAAGGCAAAGTTAAGTAATATAGACATGAATTGCAGGAGCACTATGTTACTGAGGGGATCACTGCATTAAATTTAACTGAGAGCTGAACAGAAGCTCCTGTGAGAAACTATCCATAAATAGCATTTAGATCATTGCTTTCATGACCATGTCCCACACATGACGTTCGAATTCAACGCTTTAGCCAATATAAAAAAGTTTTACTTTACCTTTGTTAAGCACTGTTAAGTTTCACTCTCAGTCTCAAAAACCGTTTCCAAACAGACTAATTGTCTAAATGTGACCAGCTCCATCGAAATCAGGTATATGTCTCAAAATGACTTTTTGAGATATGCACATAGCAAGAAAGGAAATTTTATAAGCTTTCTAGTGATACCCATTACAAGTGTATAGCTGCTTAGGTTAACGAGTTATGGTCTGATGTAGATGACATGTGTATAGCTATTTGCCGAATCCACATTCCAAAAAAACAGCTTTTAAATAAACAGTTGTAAAAGTCAACACAAATGCAGGCTTTTCAATAAACAACCATAACAACGGAATACTTCCTGTTGTCCGAAAGTCATACAATTTTCCACATTAGTAGGGTACTACCTAGGGAACATTCTCCTAGAGTTAAGATTTCACATCTTAAGTATTTTTTGAAATATGACACCTCTAAATATCATAATAATAATGCACACCAAAACAAACTTTTTGTGAAATATCAACTGAACATGTCAATTTATTACTATTCCACGATTCAGAACTGCTGGAATTCATACAAACTATTTTGGGGTAAAATGAACTAAACACCACTGTAATAAAACACATTAATATAATTAAATATGAAATATGAAATATGAATTATGAATATTTTGAAATAGACACTGTTTGAAATGCACCATTTTTAATTTGGCTTTATGTTTTTCATTGGCGTAAGTTTGTTGACTGGCCTGCCCAGTTGCTTAGTGGAAATAAGTTAAACATAATATTCATACTATCAATATGAAATTTTAACTGATAAAATATTAAAATATCACGATGGGTCGAATGCGGTCCATGTTGTCACCTTCGACTGTCGGTGGATCGTCGTCTTCTTGTTCATCACTGCCACCACCATCAGACATGTCATCACTACCATCATCGTCGTCAGATTCCTGACCATTGTCCAAGAAATATTCTTGGACG
This sequence comes from Leptasterias polaris, assembly GCA_037783415.1. Taxonomy (NCBI): domain Eukaryota; kingdom Metazoa; phylum Echinodermata; class Asteroidea; order Forcipulatida; family Asteriidae; genus Leptasterias; species Leptasterias polaris. The sequence goes on from JAZGTN010000136.1 coordinate 708,654, forward strand.
AGGTCGTTCAGTGCCCCTTCATCACGACAAGTAACACCGCCGAGGTTTGCCTCGCGAAGCAGGCCCAATGCGTGTTCAACATCACCCGGTTTCGGAAGCGACATGGCCAATTTTGACATTAAAACTTCCCCAAATTCACAAGTACTCGATGGTTAACACAATCAAATATCAACACTAGCATAAAAAGTACTAAATAATTGTTTGGATGTTTTTTTATAACAAGGATTCGGAACAACAGCGCAGTCGAAATGGAGTCTTGGAGACGTGTTTACGTGTGACAGGAATTTCCCGCGGATCACTGTACGGTCAGAGGTCAGCTTCTGAGGCTATTGCGCATGCTCAGTCCGTGAGTCATCGATTGCCAGCCAATCAGATACATAAACCGTCATCACATGGTCACAGACATAGCAACAAGATCAATTTGTTTACAGTTTTTTAGTAGGTTTTCATTGGTTAGTCATTAGCATGTGACCAAAAAAAAATACGTCATTCGAACGTGTCAAATAATAAGCTTTCGGACGATACCAAACACAAAGGGGTAAGTTTTATAAAAATAGGAAAACGATGTTTGGAATACGGGCGGTTTTCGGAAGACTTGATTGCTGCCTTGACCAAAAACTTACTGGAGGCTCACACAAATCCTCTATTTTTTCATCTTTATTGATCGTTTTTACATCAAATACATTTATGAGAGTAATCTGTGATAACTACACTTCCTAAAAATACAAAGATCAGATAATCGACCTGGTCATGATTTTCACCGTACGTTCACTTTCAATGGCCTGTTACGTAGATTGGCCTCAGCGACTTATTCCTGATTACGATGGAGCGGGTCACAAATGTGTTACCTACACTACTCAAACCTTTCCAAAAGGCTTTCCAACATATAAATAAAGGCGGGAAAAATTCATTTTACTCACCACACACGTCTGAAGTCTACGGTTGCAGCTTATGTTGTACGTTGTATGTGTCAACACACAGTCCAACGACTTTATGGTGTGTGTGTGCATACATGCGGTACATGACTATATATGTTCATGCGGGCGTTATTAGCGACCAACCTCTGCATGCTCTGCCCATCGTCGTCTCTGGTTTTATCAATGGATGTAAATGATATTCAGTTTTAACTGCTAGGATAAATAACAAATTACCTTTGCACCCTCTAAATTGATATGCAATGACAATTTAGTAACAAAAGGTGGTTTCAAACAAACGTGACCTCAAATATAAAAATTTTGTTCGAGGTAGTCATTCCCACAACCTCAAACTGACAAAAAGAGCGCCCTCTCTTGACACTTAACTGTCAATGAGCAAGAATAGATTTTATGTCGATTTTTTCTTTTTCGCCAAAAAAACACCTACGGGAAGCTTCCTGTGATTTATAAATAATATAACAAGTAAATCATTCAAAGTAACAGGAAAAATATCCCAAATATCTATGCCACGTTGCCCAGAAAAAGATTTTAAAATCACATTAAACCACAAAATGACGTTTTTTTAGATGTAAAATACATCGAAAAAAATATGTTTAGTGAGAATGTCGATTCATTTTCTAGGAAAAATTAGTTTATTTTGCATCGAATTCCCTAAAAAATTCGATTATGGAAAATGTTTTCCAGTTTTTATATAAAGTAAGAAATATTTTGAAGGAGCCACAGACTGACACCGTTTTGGTATAGTTTTGTGATTCTCGAACATACCTAGAAAATCGTCATAACTTACCCCAATATGATGTTAAATTTATAATGTTTGCAGAAATTTAAAGATTATGGATTTCTCTATCTTTTGATACCTATATTACGGCTTCCCGTGCCGTTTTCTTTAAATTGTTTTTGTTGGAAAGTTTACGTATACAATACATAATAACTTCAACAACAAGTGCATTACCAATGGGGTGTGTGGACTGCAACAGAAACAATTATTTTTTTGGTTGCCAAATGGTAGGATTTTTCAGAAAAGGGAGATCAAGGTCATGTTTTTTTTTTACAAAATGTGTCTGTTCAGATTCTGTAGGAATGAACCACTTTTGTTACAGCATTTCTTAAGTTGTTGCATTACTTTATTGTCGGAAACCTAAATTCAACCTTTCTTCCTGGTGTCTTTACCTTCTGCTGCAACATTATCCAACATTGGGCCACTGTCTCCTCAGCCATGTAGTTTTTGGAGCCAGGTTCGCTTGTGAAGTCAAAGATCATAACATTGCGCAATGATGAGGCAGTCAGTTCCCTTGGTTTGCGTCCTTTTAGCACACCACCTACAGACCAACCTGCAAAAAATAGAAATAGTAATAGTCAGTATAATCAATATTTAAGCAAAAAAATAAAAAATAAAAAATAAACAAAATAAAATAAAAAATAAAAAATAAACATGCACAATTTTGTAGCTAGAGGGAGTTTTTTGATGGTTTAAAACAGTTCTTTAAACAGTTGAAAGATGACAAACATTTGTGTCAAGTGACAGTGTATGATGAATATAACACCTTCATTATTAATTGCAAAATTTCATATTTCACATTTATAAGAAATCAATGCAAGCCAAACTTACCTTCGACAACAATGTACAAGAAAATGAATAAAATATGGCATCAGAATCCTAGTTTTCTGTTTTTGTAAAAAAAAGTTGTTAGTATCAGCACTATTTTTTTACTTTTAAGATTGAAATATGAAGTGAAATAAACTACCAAAATGTTTTCAGTCGAAATGTTATCATTTTCTTCGCCATGATAACTCGTTTGATCATTAAGTGAAAAAACAACCCAGTCTGTCTTAAAAGAACACACGCAAATTAAAGAAATGTCTGAAACACACATTATTTAATTTAAACAAGCGTTTATTTTCTTTTCCTTCCTGAGATTCACTCTATATTTAGTTTTGACGAACGTATTATTAACATTACTTTAAGTACCATTTTACATGTGAAATTTGCTCCCCTCTTTTCAATAACAATATCGGTTGTAAAACTTTATAACAAAACAGTTGGATCTAAAACATTATTCTATCAAACAGCTGGAATATAACGAAATAGTATAGCACACGATGTAAAAGCCAGTTACGTATAAACAGTTTGGACAATTATTGAAGTGACAGACAATTATCTAGCCTGAGATGAAATTTCAAAAACTAATGTCTACTTTATGGAGACTTACTACTGAAGGGCCAGACAATTCTATCCCGAGCTGAATTCTACAAAGAACAATTCCTACATTATGGAGACTAACTACTGAAGGGCTAGACAATTTTAGCCCGAGCTGAACTTTTCAAAAACTAATGTCTACTTTATGGAAACTTACTACTGAAGGGCTAGACAATTTTAGCCCGAGCTGAATTCTACAAAGAACAATTCCTACATTATGGACACTAACTACTGAAGGGCTAGACAATTTTAGCCCGAGCTGAACTTTTCAAAAAACTAATGTCTACTTTAACTTACTACTGAAGGGCTAGACAATTTTAGCCCGAGCTGAACTTTTAAAAGCTAATGTCTACTTTATGGAGACTTGCTACTGAAGGGCTAGACAATTCTAGCCCGAGCTGAATTTTACCAAGAACAATTCCTACATTATGGAGACAAACTACTGAAGGGCAAGACAATTTTAGCCCGAGCTGAACTTTTCAAAAAACTAATGTCTACTTTATGGAAACTTACTACTGAGGGGCTAGACAATTCTATCTAGAGCTGAATTTTACAAAGAACAATTCCTACATTATGGAGACTAACTACTGAAGGGCTAGACAATTTTAGCCCGAGCTGAACTTTTCAAAAACTAATGTCTACTTTATGGAAACTTACTAATGAGGGGCTAGACAAGTATCCCGAGCTGAATTTTACAAAGAACAATTCCTACATTATGGAGACTTACTACTGAAGGGCTAGACAATTCTAGCCCGAGCTGATGATTTCCAGTAAGAGTCATTCTTTTTAGCCAACCAATTTTGTTAAGGTTTCGTAGCCATGGTTTTTGATACGTCATGATGAGTGCCGCCGTCGATATTTTTGGTGCGTGGCGCACTCCTGTGCATGGCATGACACCAGCATGTGTACGAGTGATGTGGCTGCACTATACGACGTCCACTCCTCCTACTAATTTATGACAAGCTGTTTTTTATATGGACCATATCGGCAAGAGTTTCCAAAAAGGGAAATACAATTAGTAACGAGAAAGAGGGATGAAATTTAGTGTTGCATTCAAGGTAAGGATTACTTAAATTCAAATTCGGATTTTTTTTTCACAGATGGTGCAAACTTTTTGTTTGCACCATCACTTTTGCATCCGTATCACTTTTATTTCAAACTCACACACTATCAGATCAGGGATCATCACATTTCTTTTGGGCGAAAGCGACTAAAATTTGTTGCAAGTCAAATTTGCGCTTGTGTTATTTTCACGTCATGCAATAGCAGTTGACTTCGCACATTTTTACATTATTTACATAGTTAGCGTCTAGCGACATACAACAGCCATTGACTTTTGACATGTGGGTCAGTTTTTGAAGGGCAGCGCCATCTTTGTTTTTTTAATAATAGTAAAAACTAATGACATGCACTGCACCTAGCCCAGTTATATGCTGTACGAGTTTGCTTCAAGCCTTTTTGACGCTTCAACGGTCTCATTTTTTTTTCTGTGGAAAATTGACTGAATTTCGTCGGTGCAAACGTAACAGTGCTACATGTAATTGTCAGTGCTATTAGTATTATTAGTATTATAATTTATATTATTATGCATGTTCAGAATCAGATTCACTGATCACTCGGCTCGTGTACGACGAACTACTGTACTAGTACGTAGTAGTACTAGTAGTACTACTAACTATGGAGGAAGGAAACCAATGTCCTCCATGCTACTAGCAGACTAGTACTACTACTACTAGTAGTACAATACTCTAGTGTACTACAGTCTATGTACGATGTTTGTATTGTGTAGTAATGTGTAGTTGTGAAGTTGTACACTTTACTGAACTGTCTCGTCTGTAGTGTATTGCAATTGCATAGGCGTTGTAAACTTGTAGTATATATAGTGCGTGCATGGAGATGGAGGAAGAAATACATGGAGGTAGAAGTACATGTACGTGGCAGTCTACCACTCGGTGAGCCTAATTAATTATGAATATGGTTCCTTCATTTTGGGTCTCCGTGACGCTTTGTTTCAAAATGGCACCACCACTCAGTCCAGAGTATTTGCACTATATGCTGGGGCGGGTCGCACTAAAAAGCCGACAACTGACAAGGCCTGACGACAACACATTTTAAATGCACTTTCAAACAATGTTTGAACAAAAATAACCCGGGCGTAAAATGTATGTGAAAGAGTCATATGTATCCAAATCACCTTCAATCTGTTGAAAAAGTTTAGTTTTTAATTGTAAAAAAGTTTTTTTTTACCACGAATTAGTAACGACAAGTACTGTCCGCCATGATGCATCTGGAATGCACTTGGAAGATACCATTATACTAACAGGGGGTGCTGAAAACGGCAAGTTAAGTTGTCTTTATTTTTTACGGTATCATTTGAAAAACCAACATGGTATGGTACTAGAGTAGTAAAATGACAGCCAGTAAATATTTCTATTTCTTAAAAAGGAAAGAACAAAATAAAGAAATAACAAAAAGCAGTAAAAGAAAAAAAAAAAAAAACAACAACACCTAAGTGACTTTTAAGGCTTTATTAAAATTGTTGGTTTTTAATTTGATGAGCATCGATCAATAATTAGCAGGTTTTATAGGGATACTTACTGCCATCTTGAAACTTTCACAAGCCTAAAGGGGGCAATATAAATAGAACGGAATATTGCACTGTACACGCGTGAGGTGCTGAGCTCAGGCATTTTCCATTTAATTCAATTACCCCTTGGAGATACAAGATGGCGGTATCTGTGAAAGGGCTTTATGGCCAGTTCTAGTCCTCGACTTCCATAATCATGTCATTGTCATCGTCCATGTCATTGTCATCATTTGCACTGTTTTTGTCCTGATCAGGGAATAACACTGAAGTAAGTCATCTCTCTATCCACGAACACAATGTTGCTTTAGCTTCCACTGCAATGCAGTTGACCCCTTGGAGAAGACTTGCTGTGATTCCTGTCCCTGTATAATATAAACCAAATTGAATTTTGTGAATATACAATATACATGTACATGTTTTACAAACTTTATTGTAAAAGTCTTGAAAAGATTAAATAATAGTGTATTAGTAAGAATAGGTACATGTTGTGAGTACAACTATAAATAATCCTTTTGAATCAACAAGCATTATACTAGCAATAGTTTCTTCCTGAATCCTGGTTTCCGTACCATGCAAAGCTGCAAACATCACTTTTCTAGGATTTAAATTATTAAGCAACTAGATAAAACTAAAAACAAAATAGTGGCTATAGCAATACATGTACATGTGTATGTACCGTTTTTTCCATATGAATTTGTTTTTAATTAAGTGACTCGAATTAACATTATTTTTTAATTAAGATATTATCATAACTACACTTTTTTTCTCCAGCGGCATTATATTGTCTTCAGTGAACCTAAATTTTGTTGGTACTTTATATGTTATTCTGTTTTTAAAAACAAATTGGTTGTCCCCCCTTATGCGAAATTGTGTACATTAAAATAAAGAAATACATGTACATACATGTACACCTATATAGGTGTACATGTATGTATTTCTTTATTTTATCATTTGATTTTGTACATTTTGTAAGTTTAAGTGTGCAGTTAGTTAATGTTTTCTTCTGTTCTGTGCATTCAGCTCAGCAGGTTTAAATAAAAGATGTACCTACCTATTCCACTACAAGCATCTAACACCCAACCATCAGCAGGACACATTGCCGACACAAGATCCTGCAGCAGCTGCAACGGCTTCTGGTTGGTGTCAATTATTTTACCCTCATCATCTTTCAGTGGGGAACTTGAAGCAGTGAGGGTAAATAAGTTTGATCTTGGCTGGCACAGTTGGTCTTGCTGTACTCTTCCTGAAGCTGACCAGTAGGCACTCACAATTGCCCCCACATCCTGGCTGAGTGTCGGTGTAATCATGGTTGAGTTACATTTTGGAGCTGAAAAGCAAATTTATTCGGTAAGTACCATATGTACATAAACAACATACTGTTTACTGTGTTACGAAACATGATAAAACAACTTCATTCTTCAATTGAAGCTGTAGTTGTAATTTTTAGTAAATAAAATTCAAACTAATCCTGTCCCCTAACTGCCTAAGCTCATACTATGGCATATACATGTACATATGTGATATTATGTTTTATCTTCAAGCAGGCCTGAATACTTTATTCTGATTGGTCAACAGGGAGTGTGATATAAACTTATATCGCACGGCCCATATATCACACCCTGCGTATTGTGTGTTCTAACTCCGCGCACGTATTGCGCTTTTAAAAGCTAGTTTGCTTGAAGATAAATACGTTATCACACGCGCGCTCGCGGAATACAGAAAAATATAGCGCGTCTGCGTCACATATCCAACTTGGCCTTCGGCTTTGTTGGATATGGGACGCAGGAAGCGCTATATTTTTCCGTATACCACTCGCGCTTGTGTGATAACTTATAATGGCAACTAATGGTTGAAAACCATTTGCTATAAAATACCTTTCTGATAAAAAGCATTTTCAACTTTACAGAAGGTCTCTGCTTGGAGCACTTGGTGCAGCTCCTGTTGCTTCTCCATGCTGCAGATGCACACCAAGTTGTACTTGGTGAGATTAGCTGCAAGCTCCATGTTGACGAACCGCAGCATCACACAAAACTTCTGCAAGTCTGTTACTGACCAAGTCTACATATAAAATGTGTCCGAAGAATATACTGTAAGTCTAGTGTAATCATTAAAATGTATACCCCTGTACTTCCTTTAGTACAATGTAGTTGGACCAATTAAAGGCACTGGACACTTTTGGTAATTACTCAAAATAATTGTTAGCATAAAAACTTACTTGGTAACGAGCAATGGAGAGCTGTTGATAGTATAAAACATTGTGAGAAACGGCTCCCTCTTAAGTAACAGAGTTTTTGAGAAAGAGGTAATTTCTCACTCAAATAATAAAAGAAGCCTTTTATTATGCATCTGAAAGCACACAAAGTAATGCAACAAGGGTGTTTTTTCTTTCATTATTCTCTTGCAAATTCGATGACCAATTGAGCCCAAATTTTCACAGGTTTGTTATTTTATGCATATGTTGGGATACACCAAGTGAGACTACTGGTCTTCGACAATTACCAAACGTGTCCGGTGCCTTAAAGTAGAACAAATTCATTCAATATTCATACTCTCAATTTGAAATATTCTTATGAGAGCTACATGACGTATACACATACATATTTAGACATTTATTTATTATTATTCATTGTTTACCTCAGGGAAATCTAGGATTGTGAGGTCAAATCCTGTGAAATTATCCGCCTTTTGCTTGATTATGTTGTCATCAAGTTTGAGAGTATCCATATTCAATATGAGCCCCCTGCACTTGCCGTTTGTGCTCATGAATACTCCTGACACTTGGCTTCCATGTGGCATGGTGGTGGATGACTGCTGCCTGGCATCTTTGGCGAAAGCAAAGAAAAGAAGCTGGCCTGGCTCCATGCTGGAAATTACATTTCATAAATGCAGACAACCTCTCCCTTGTGGTGTGATTTGGGTACTTCTGTACTGCCTCTTCCCACGTCTTGAGATTGACTTCCCTCAAGAAAGCTGTATGGATAATCTATCAACAAGTACCAAGGTAAATATTTAATGCTGAGATACATACATACATTAGAAACCGAATAAAATAGACTCAATAGACCTTATGCATTTACGTCACCAAGCTGCCATCTTAGAGGTAAACTGATGATGAAACAATGGAAACGCGCTGATTTGTACGCGCGGCGCACAGGATTGGCCAATGAACATCTTCCTTTTGACCTCTAGGTGAGGGCGCCCTACTCAAATGACGTCATATGCATAAGGTCTATTCCAGAGAATTTGCCATTGACATTATTATGTGTGTTGTTAAAATGTTATGCCTGTGTGTGTGTATTGTTTCCAATTTATAGGTCATTATTTAAAATAAAATAAATGTCCCAGTGATAACTCAAAAAGAAAAGACTCTTTTTAGCGGTGCTTCATCTTTTCCTTTGTGGGGTGGGAGGGATTTCGGATAGGCATAGCAGAATGGTGTATTGTTCAAATTAGAGTTGCATGTAAGTCAACTTAATCAAATCATTGAAATCACCTCGAGTTTATGCAACACTTGGCACTCTCTCCTAAAGGACTTGATGTGCCTTTCCTTGCTGTCTAATTCCCTCAGAATGGTGGCCTGTGAGTTTGGTTTAAGGAGCATAAAGTGCCTGAAAGTGATTGGCTGTATGCCTGCCTTTCCACAGGTTCTTTCGGCTGCATCAAGCTTCTGACCCTTTAGGTCGCCGTGCTCACCCTTTGTCAGAACACTATTCAGAGATGTAGACACATCACTGGACAAAGTTGAAAGTGTCACAATGATGTTGGCATCAAGCTTGCTCTATGAAAACAAGAATAATTCAGTTCAACAACACAGTCTAAATTGAAAGGGAGTTACATTGTATACTGTAGTTAGTGCCATTGGGCAATCTAAACTTCCTGCGTCCAACTTTTTCATAGAGGTGTGACCATCAAATGTACTGACGCCAATTAGTAAAGTTATGAGCTGGGCAAAGGAGAGGGGGCATACTCTTGTAGTGCCCAGACTGTTTAACTTTTGTATGTACTTACATTTGTAATACACAGCATTAGTTTTTCACACATAAAAAAAAAAAAAATGTGAGTAGTACTACAGAATCATTAACATTCAGGACATGCTATAATTACTAGGGCCAATTTATTGATACATTATAAAGAAGTAATTAAACCCATCTATTTTTACCTTTTCATTGAAGATCTCTTTACATTTTGTCTTCCAGTTGTCGCTCTTAAAATGCTTACAAAATGCAACCTGATGTGTAAAAACACAATTCAAAAGTTTGTCACTCAAATAACTTCATTGCCACTGAAATAGTTTGAACCAAAAAGTGTTTACAAAAGAATTGATGAGCAGGCTGTAATATAGGTCACCGTCTTCAAGCAGTCTTTGTTTTAGAAACTTCATGTAAGGTTTTGATTTGAGTTTTTACCACAGCTTGAAAAATCTACAGTATTTGCTATTTTATTTCCTACCCACTATTGAAGTTTGCTTTTTCACTATTTAGAAAGATTATAGTTTCAAAGGCACATTTACATTAAAGTAAGTCTGTCTGTTCTTGGTCATTTTACTTGTAAACAAAAATTCCATTACTATTCAATAAAAAAATATGTCATAACATATCTTTACTACCTTGTCTTTTAAGCTCATGGCTTTATGGAACCTGTGTGTCACATTGTGACGATGTGACAGCCACATTATCTGGTCATCTGTCAGATCCGAAAACACTACACACCACCGCTTTTCAAAGGAAGATGGATCACAGCGGCGGCGGAACACTTTTAAAAGTGGGGGGGGCAAATTTTGTCCCCATGTATTTTATTTCCATTTGCACAACATAGGTATATAGGCACACACCGGGTATATTGGGCAATTTTGGGGGTACAAACAGACCCACACATGACTCTGGAGGTCTTCCAGGAGTAGATTAGACCAATCCCTAAATTTTGCAAACGAAACCGTCAAATTTGGCCGTTATCGAGCATTTTCAAAAAACTAAGTTCACGTGATTTATCTGAACCAATTTTTTTACGCAGATAAATCATATGATCTTTGGAGTTAATCCCGACTGTACCTCAAGACTCTTTCTAGAAAGGTGACAAGCATTTTTCAAAACGGGCGCACAAGAAATCTTCTTTGCTGAATTATCGGAAATAGATTGATTTAGTTGAGAAGCTTTAACTAAAAAGTTCAAGTTTAAACAAATACTTGGGTCGGTGTTCAACCGGGAGGGGGGGGGGGGGGGGGGGGCTAAAACCAATGTGTTGGGTGGGGTCCAGGGGCCGGCCTTACGGCCCCTGGTAGGGTCCAGGGGCGAAGCCCCGGTGGGGGTCCTGGGGGCAAAGCCCCCTTGAGTTTGAGCTTTTGGCGTTTTGGGGGTGAAAAATTAAGCCTCTTTATGCATTACAAAAAAGACATACTTTTTAAGCACTTCTGATTTTATTTAATATTTTTCAATGATGCTCCGAGTTCCCTCTTGTTAGAACTTATTGCCACTCATCTGGGTTAGGCTGATAATGCCCGCATGAAGTCCCCAGAATATTGTGTACAAAACGGGTACATTGTCAGCAAATGTTTTTGTTTTAAATAATAATACTGCGGACGTTGTTGATAAGAACATTATGGGCGGTGCTACCTACTTTTCATCACTGGGCGGCAAATTCCATGAATAAGTGGGCGGCAAACCCATATCCTACAGACAAACCTTTGTTTTGCGAAAGTGGTGTCACATAATAATAACTTATACCAGATTACTGTTAAAAAATGAAATTATAAGTTTAACCAGAGGGCATAAATGTAGTGTGTAATTTGGAAAGGTATAGGGCTGCAGACCTTTTTAATCCCTGAACATCATAGCCGACTAATATGAAAAATGTGGAAAGGAAGCAACGCGTGATGATATTCATTTTGGATCTCGTCGGTATTTGGTTTCATGCATATTCATTAAAAACATCGCGGGTAAAAAAACATTACTATCCGGCGTTTCTCAAATTCAAGTGTAGTACTACACAGGCAATCCATAAGGGGGAAAAACCATTGAATGCCGGAACGACGTGAGATATATTTTATCATGGACAAATTAGCCCGTTGGTTTCAAATGCTTAATATGTTATTGACTTGCAAATTTAAACAATTACAAGTGAGTTATCATAAAAGTATGGTGTTCAATATCTGTCACCTCGCACCTCGTACCTCGCGTTATCGAATCTCCCGTATAAAAGAGTAATTTGGCAGGGGAAAAAATTACGAATGGCAAAGGAAGAAGTTAAAGATGCATTGCCCGTAATTTGGACAAAACTTGACGGTCAAAAATTGATTTAAATGTAAAATTTGTATTCCGGGGTAGGAAGTCGTGTGTGAGATCGGGCTCAGAGATTATGCATCAAATTGCGGCTAAGGCTGTAATTGCGGCTGACGGCTTCTAGTGGGAATAACGCACGGAGACACGTTGTGGCGCAGCCGGGATTCCGGACCCAGCCCGCTATAAAGTCACCCGATCGCTGCTGGTTATGGCCCGGCCATGCAGTACACTCGACCAGCGGTGACTCGCACTGCAGGACTGGTGAAATGTGCATCGTGGGCCATTACTAATCTATTGTCCGGGGATGGCAACTCGCCTACGTTTGGCGTTAATTGCTGTTTTTTGTTAGGCCTATATGAATCAGATTATTTTGAGAAACTTAAAGGTGTGTATAATATTACAAACGGGGTTGTCAGTGAACCCTAATTTGGTTTCAATAGCTCGATATAAAGTGGGGGGGCAAAATGACTACCTTTTCAAAAGTGGGGGGGCAACTGCCCCCCTTGCCCCCCCGGTTCCGCCGCCGGTGGATCATCATGGTGGAGCTGCTTGGAGGCTGCCACGAGATGTTGGCCTCCCACAACAAGGTAGTCATATTCATTCACCTACATATAAAGGAGAACAAATATACCAAAGTGGTTGATGAAAAGGTAAAAGCAAAACAGTTTGAGTACCTTTAAATTATCACATAGAACACACTACACTTACAAGTACTAACCCTCTTTTTTATGGCACTTTTTGTTTTGGCTAATTGACCATTCAACACCATTCTCCACAATTCGTCGAGTAGGTGTGTGTGTGTGTGTGTGTATAAATCTACATTTCCATAAAATGGTGTTGTTTACATTCAAAACTAACAATAAACAATTTTTCTAAAGCATGTGCATTAATTTTTATAAGGGCTTGTAAAAGAGATAAGGTACCAATCAAAACTAGACATGGTAAAATGTGGCAGTGCCAAAATAGTCAATGGGTGACAAAGCAAAGTGCCAAAATAGTCAATGGGTGACAAAGCAAAGTGCCAAAATAGTCAATGGGTGACAAAGCAAAAGTGACAAATTTAGTGATGGTCTGTACAGGAAAAAAAAAACCAAGAAAAAAACAAATTTTCTTACCAAGTAGAAGAACTTGAGTGCAATTAAAAAAAAAAATCAAAAATCAAAATTTCAACAGTTGAAGCATACATGTACATGTTTACTCATTTCGTACTAAATTAATCAGCTCGGAAATTGACTCTGAAATGTTGTTTGCCCGAGTTTGAAGGATGAAGTTATGTTTTCAATTTGTTCATCCAATTTTTAGGGGGCATCTGTGAAAATTTTGATGATGAGACACAAAACATACAATATGTTTGTACATGCACAGATTTTCAAGCTCACTTGGGTTTCAATCATTTTCTTTGTAAACAACAGCACATGGCTATAGTGGGAGCGACCAGGGGATAGCACCCTTACTCTTTAACATTACATTGGACTGAATTATGTACCCTCTGCTTGTTGAAGTCTGCAATTGAGATGCCTTTTACCACCGCACATACTGGTTGATAGCATTCATCTGCAAATTTTGACATCTCGACTTTGAGGTCGCTGACAAACTGTTCATCAATTGGCCGGATTTGATCACCGAATTTAAGACTGTCGATGTTTATTTGGAAATGTCCTACATTGAAGAAAAACAACACATGATTAATGAAGTCATTATTTCTTAATGGAAGCACATATAAGTATGTAAATAAATCTCTTATTTATTAGAAAACTGGATTCTGTATTAAATAACTGTTAATCGGTTCCGAAAACTCTAGAAGATATGTTTTTGCATGGTACTACCAAAAACTAGACAAAAAGATTATCTCTGCTACGTTAAATTTCAAATACTACAAGTAATTTTTCCAAATCCACACTGGAAGAACATATGCATCTATATGGTTGTCATAGTGCTTATGTAATAGATTACTTCAGTATTTATTTAGCAGTTATAATTTTTTTAAGAATGCAAAAATGAATTAAAGTCAAACCATCACGCCACTGAATTTATACCATCCTTTTGGCTGGTAGGCAGGTTGCAATGGCTAATTTTGTTTTCTTGTGTTTTAAGAATATTACATTTAACGAAACAGGGAAAATATAATTAATTTTTACTGCTGACGCATTTGTAAATTTCAAAGTTAATTGTTACCTAGGCAACACTTCTGTACTTTATTTTCATAGTCTGGAGCTTCATTTAGTTTTTTCCTTTTTTTTCTGATGGGTTCACCCACGTACTCCTTTGTGCTGTCCAATGTTGATGTGCTGTAATGAAAACAAAACATCTATAAATTTGTGAAAGCCTAGTTTTAGTTTATTTTTTTATTTTAAGGGTCATTGCCTAGCTTCTGTTCCATTCTAACCATGTGTTTTTGTCTGGAGACCCTCAAAAAATTATACAAACCACAGTTAACTCAACACTCAAACCTTTGGATATTTTTGTCTTTTTATTTTTCTTGTATTAAGAGCCACAAAAAGGGAGGTTTATCTGTCACTGCATGAAGGCTGACTTTCAAAGCAGGGGTCGAAATTACCGCTGGCCCGTGACCAGTGAAATTATCTCCGGGCCACCGATTACCCCAAAAACGATAGCCCGGTGGGACAGTGAGAAAAGTCCGTTTAATGCCGCCCTGCTAAAAATTAGATAATTGGCCGCCCCGCCCAAAAATACAAACAAACTATTTTTAGCCTGCACTAAACACAATCAAACGAGTAGCCGACAAGCCAAGCCTGACTTCCAAACCGCAAATTGGAATAGCGATCGTTCATTTCAAAACATGATGCACACAACCACATGTTTCTGACTGCCGAGTATCTGCTGCGCGTGCATCGGCCCGGGCCCCACAACTTTCGGTGGCCCATCCACCACCACACACCAGCAGACCGGTAGTCCATGCATAGTGCATGACACGCACGTAACAACAGCGAGGTCCAAAGTCCAAGCTAATCAATATTCCGCACGATGTGATTGGACGGTCGTCTTGAAAAAAGAAGTAGGGCGAACATTAAAAAAAAACAAAAATCCTTCCTTTTTTCAAAAAGGCAGGACCCCAAAAATGTTTTCCCCCTTATGTACATGTGCACTAACCCCCGCATTGCTGATTTTAAAATACAAAATGGTGTTGGGCCACCAGATTGTCTGGCGGGCCAGTAACTTTTTATTTCCACTGTCCCTGCCGGCTAGTGAGCACTGTAGTTTAATTTCGACCCCTGCAAAGTCATCTGTTACTTCAGTCATGTCTGTATGATTTTCATCAGTCTCTGGTTCTGACTGTGACTCCTCATTATCACTATCCTCATGAAGAAGTTGCTTAAACTTAAAAACAAAAGCAGATGCTTTGGTGTGCAGTTTGAAGAGTCGACTTATCTCTGTCCGATTCCACTCAAATTGATGGCGAGAAAGTACCTTTGCTTTATCTTCTGTTCCACTGAATTTGAACTAAATCAAAGGTACGAAGCAGAACATAATTGAAAGTACTACGGACTGGTGATAAAGGGTTTACACGTAGCTAGTGAGACTGGCTGCTTGGTTTTGATGAATTATGTGGATTGCATGAAAAGTACTGCCAGGGGGGCTCAATTTCGCAATGCACTAAGTTTAGAATTTTTTCTCTTTTTCCATGGTGATTTGTATTGTGACATCACACTTTGTCTTTTCTGAGTTAGCAACTACTCATGTGTATATTTGCTGTTAACTGGTTAAGATTAATCTTAATCCTTCTATAGCTCTTTGTGAAATCAAGCATGTGCTGTTATAATATTATTATATTTTCAAATTATAAAAATAGTATTGTGTGTTACTTATTATCTCCATTTCCCCCTAGATAGAGAAAAATTTATAATAATCTTTTAGTACATTAGAGTCCTAGCTAGACAATTATTTTGTAGAAAATAAGTGAATGAAATGGAATATTAAAATGGTTACATAACTTGAAACAAATAAAAACAGATTATACTTTTTATTTAGAGCTGCCCAACCCCCAACCCCCCCCCCCCCCCCCCTATAAGAAATCATAGAGCTATACTTACCATAATTGGTTCAACCAACTTCTTATGCTGCTGCTTGTTGTTTGAAGCCACGACACTTATCCCAGTGATGTGCCCTACTTCGTGGGATACTCGGGTATGAGGTGAGCTTGAGTGCTGCCGGAGAGGACCTCCTGGATCTATTCCCTTCTTTTGGGGGTCGTTGACGTGAATATATATTCCACCCTCTTCCTTCACAAACCACCAAAGTCTTGATTTTGTCATTATTTCTAACGATTTCCGCAGTATTGAACTTTCTAAAACCAACGTTGACGTTTACATTGAAATCTGATCAGTCAGAAGTCAAAGTCAATTATCCCCACGAACTTTTTCAAGTTACCGCGGTTTTTGTTGAAAGTGGATCATGCCTTAATTGGGGGATCATAAAGATTGATTTTACATACTAAAAATGTGTTCGTGTTTTGTAAATGTTATGTTTTTACTCTTCAACAGATGAATGATTTTTGTAAATAAGTTTACTTTTTATGGAACCGTGTGTTCTTGAACATGTCTAAAAGTGTAGAAACTTTGTGTTCAATTAGATACAGTAAAATATGTTACCCCTCGAAAAAATTGGTCTTGTCCGCGGCCAAATTATGTTGTCTGCAAAAGTTTAGTTTTTGTTTGCTGGTAAACTGGATCCTTGTATGCTATGCAATGTACGACAAACGTAAACCACTGAACAAGATTCGCAGCGTACGTACACGGTCCGGACGTACGTCGTACACACGTACACGTACACACAGTGCTAGTGATTATATAGCAAGTTAATCGGCGGTAAAATTAAATTATGACCAGACGATTGCAAGTACCGACTGTGTGTGTGTGTGTGCTCTCACTTTTGCATCCCTGTGGAGACCGATATGAGTTCCCCACCATCCTTGTGGAGACTCATTTCCTTGTGGAGACACAAAAAGTGGTTTCATAAGGAAAAATTGCAGAAATGATCCTTGGACTACCACAAGTCTATGTTTCAAATTTCTTTATTTCTCCACTTGGAATCCCTGGGGAGACATGGTCACACCATGCTCCATAAGGCATTATCACTCAATGTTTAGAATTCTACTCACACCATGCTCCATAAGGCATTATCACCCAATGTTTAGAATTCTACACACACCATGCTCCATAAGGCATTATCACCCAATGTTTAGAATTCTACACACACCATGCTCCATAAGGCATTATTACTCAATGTTTAGAATACTACACACACCATGCTCCATAAGGCATTATCACTCAATGTTTAGAATTCTACACACACCATGCTCCATAAGGCATTATCACTCAATGTTTAGAATACACACACCATGCTCCATAAGGCATTACACTCAATGTTTAGAATTCTACACACACCATGCTCCATAAGGCATTTTCACTCAATGTTTAGAATTCTACACACACCATGCTCCATAAGGCATTATCACTCAATGTTTAGAATTCTACACACACCATGCTCCATAAGGCATTATCACTGAATGTTTAGAATTCTACACACCATGCTCCATAAGGCATTATCACCCAATGTTTAGAATTCTACACACACTACATGTATGCTGCTCTGCCAATAGGAAATAAATAATGCAACAGCTGTAGCTTACTTAGTATTGTATTGTTCTCCTGATCAATTATAGGCAGATTCCCCAGAGGAAGACGGAGATGGTTTGATTGCTGCTCACATCAGCAATGAAAAAGGTGAGTGAGCTGCCTTGCTGATTTTATTTTTTTAAATTCCTTGAATACAAGAAGTTTCTATTACTCTGTTTTTATTTATTTCTCTTTTATTTCTTAGCTGAGTCTAAACACAATTGAAGCTATATGACTGATCACAATTAATTTTATTTGTATGATTATTTTTCTTTCTTTTTTAAAGGCCGTGGTGTGATTGCTACCAAAAACTTCACAAAGGGAGAATTTCTTTTGAATTACTCAGGAGAATTACTAGAGAGAGCTGCAGCTGAGGCAAGACATTCAAAGTACACATATGAAAATGGATCGTTTATGTACTTTTTCACTCACAAGGGAAGAAGAATGTGGTATGTAGAGCTTGGTTTTTGAGATTAAGTTATTTATAATGGAATCTTGTTTAACAAATAATGGGCTCGGCTCCTCTACTTGTTCTGCACACATTTTTTTATTTCTGTATGCTATTCTTTGTTCACTGTAATTATTGATTCAGCAAACTTCCCATGATAATGATGCTTAATTCATTTACACTGCTCTTTGTAGAGTTCCTGCAGCTGAAGTTTCATCTGTCCTCATGATCCTGTGGATTACCTATAATTGGCACTTTCCCTTTATTGTAATCCTAACAGTATTTTTTTATATAGTTGTTATTTTATTTTTCAGTATTGATGCGACCAAGGATGATGGTGGACTGGGGAGACTAGTTAATGACGATCACAAGCATCCTAATTGCTTAATGAAGAAGTGCATTTTTGCTGAACGACCATTTCTTTGTCTGTTTGCTGCAAAGAACATAAAGGCAGGTGATGAACTTACATACGACTACGGGGATGTTTCAGTACCTTGGAGGAAAGCACATGCTCAACAGACTGATTCTTGTTCAGAAAATTGTGAACAAGCTTGCCAGGAAAGCGTCACTGTTCTGATAACTGATGATGTTCAGCCTGGAGAAAACCCATCTAAAGGCAATACAGAGATACATGTAGAACAATTGCCTGAAAACAATCATCAGAACGTGACACCTTATTGTATGGAGAGGCTGGAGAATGATCAACTTGATGAAACAGCTACCTCGTCATCACCAAACTTCCAGATTACAGTCAATGTAGAGAACAATTCTGTTCTATGTGCTGGTACAGATCAAGTACAGTCAAATGAGTGCATGAACATCTTGGAATCCATTAGTCAAGGGCTCATTAATACTGAGGATTCTTCTTCTCCAGAGAAGGAAATGAAATGTTTTCAATCTGCCCAAAACATGTCAGATAGTCCATCCAAAGTAGATGAAACTGCAGAAGATGAGATGCATGAAGCTGATCCTTAATTTGAGTCAGACTTTGTACCAGAAACAGATTCAAATTACTCTGATGACTCGGAGGACTATTCGGATGAACTGGAAGTGTCTTCAGCAGGATGTGACCGCCCTAATGACAGCTGCAGCTCTGAATGTGGAGTAAAAGAAGATCACAATAAAAAACAGCATTTACCTGATGATGATGAATATTCAGCTTCTGGCATCCACATCCAACACTACAGCAAAAAGGAAACAACTTCTGGTGTTTTCATCCGTTCTTACAACAAGGTTAATGCCTGTTTGTATTGTGAAAAAATGATCACTGTGATGATTGGTAGGCATTACATAAGGCAACACCCTGAAGAAAATGAAGTCGCCAAAATTACTGTCTTGAAACCAGGGTCAAGAGAAAGAAAAAAAGAATTTGACTTGCTCAGACATAAAGGTAATTTTTATCATAATGAGAAGGTCCGACAGATTGGTAATGGACAGATCATACTGCTACGCAGACCAACAGAAATGGATTACATGGCAGAAGATTATGGTCCTTGTCCCCAATGTTTGGGTTATGTAGCAATGGATGACTTGTGGAGACACACAAAGTACCGTTGCATTTCAAGGGAATTGTATTCTGACTCAACCATTGATGGTGTAGCATCTCGCAAAAGAGGGCTTCAGATGGAGAGTGAAGTTTTGATGGGAAACTTCAAAGATGCAAACAGGCATGTGAAAAACATTGTCCTACCAAACATGAAAAGAGATGATGTGTTTGGCATTCTCAAGAATGATCCCCTAATAATTGAGTTAGGAAGTCAGGTGTTGAAAAACCAACCAGAACGACAGCGATTGTCGTCTCAGAAAATGAGAGCTTCAGCTAGAATTCTGCAAGAGTTGAGACAAATTGACCACGAAGGAGGAATTAGCATGAGTGACTTCATCAAACCAAACAAGTTTGATATGATCATACAAGCAGTTGAGACAGTTGCAGGACAGAACACTGCTGAAGATGAGTTACAGTATCCATCAGTTGCAATCAAGGCAGGTCATGATATAGCCTGGTTGGCACGGATAAAGAGAGGGAAGGCTATACGAAGCCAAGACAGTAAAGCGGAAGAAGAGGCCAACAAGTTCCTACAACTGCACACCTCAGAGTGGGGCATCAAAGTTTCTCATAGTGCAAGGGGTGCACTTAATACTCGTCGCAGCAATAAACCTGTCACCCTACCAAAGACAAGTGACTTACAGAAGTTATCGGGACATATTACCACTGAACTCAAGAAATGCACGGAGCTGTGCGACTCTACCTGTCAGACAGATTTTACCATGTATAAACGCCTACAAAAACTTACCTTAGTGCGTCTCCTTTTATTCAATAAACGTAGACCAATGGAGGTCGCAAAGATAACTGTTGAGACAATCTCCAACCGTCCAAACTGGAAGAATGCAAGGGTAGATGAACTGATGGATCAAATGACATCTTTGGAGAGAAAGTTGAGTACAAGTCATGGCCTGGTGCAGATCATAGGCAAGCGGGGTCGCACAGTCCCTCTGATCATTCCACCAGACTGCATAAAGGCATTGGACCACATCATTAGTTTGCAACATAATTTCATTCCTGCTGCAAACAAATATGTATTTGCACGAAATACACCATCTACTTACATGCAAGCAGGACAAGTGCTCACTGAGATCATACGTGAAGTTACACTGGAATCTCCTGAGGATATTCGATGTACAAAGATGAGAAAGTACACTGCCACCATAGCACAAGTCTTAAGTTTGCAACCCCACGAATTGGAGTGGATAGCAGGTCACTTAGGCCACAATGTGAACATTCATAAGGATTTCTATAGAGTCCAGGAGTCTACCATTGAGTTATGCAAAGTGGCCAAGCTTTTGATGGCAATTGATTCTGGAGAGGTGGGCACGTGGTCAGGGAAAACTCTTGATGAGATTGATATAGCAGGTAAGAGTAATTTTTTTATGAGGGATGTGCAGAGGTTTTTGTAAAGTGTGATACTCATGATAATATTGCTGTTTTATTTATGTGTCTAAATTCGATCGATAATCATCATGTTATATTTTTCTAACTGAATGTGCCTGTGGTATTGTGATATTTGTGCAATTCAGCTAACAAAAAGATGTTTCACCCAAGAAGGTGACTGTGGATGTTGTTTTTGCTGTTCCTGATGGTTGTGCTATTATATGGAAACCCAATTTTTCATCACATAATGTGAATATGATGATCAAGCTGTACCAGCAGCCACCTTCCTTATTTGTTATACCTAAGATACATGTATTATAAGATGCAATGAGATACAAGATTTTCAATTGTAAGCATATTGTTATTTTTACAGATATCAATGTCGATGTAGAAACTGAAGATGACGATGATGACCTTAGTCAAGGTATTTACATGATTGTTATGTTGGTCACTATATATAGTGACTAACATTTGCATTTATGCAAATATTATATGCTTTGTTTAAATATTAACAAGTAGCAATTGCTTAAAATTGTTAAATCTAACAGATACGCCACTTGAAATTCCTTTTTGGAGGGGTGTTTTTGAAAAGAATCAGTGTAGTGGTTTCCTCTCTATTGTTACAGAGTTCAGTTCTTAACTATTGTACTATCACTACTATGTTTGATTAATTAATTTAAAGTTTGATGTGCAATGGATAAAGATAAAAACCGATGGTTTTGTGGCCACTGGTGATAACAGTCCTTATTGCCTATTGCCACAAGAGTACAACCTAAAAATGTCCAAACTGTTTTCCCTGCTAGCCTTCCAAGTGTGAAAGTTTAAGTGTGTTGTAAGTGAAAAATAACTCCTACTTTGTGTTCCTTAACCATGTAATAGAGGAGGAAGAATCTCTCTCCATGGATGCTTTTCAGTTGAGCACAAGCCCCAGCACCACCAAAAGCAACATCAGCCAAAACAGACTTGGCTCCAGCCTCAGCAACAGCACCTCCACAGACAACAGCAACGGTAACAGACGAACCAACAACAGCACTAGACCAGCCAACAGCAACAGAACAACCAAAAGCAGAGAACCTAGCACCTGCAGACCTGGCACTAGCAACAGACCAAGCAAATGCAATAGACCCAGCACCAGTTCATGCCGAAAAGCAGGTATTAATAATTTAATGACAAAGTACAGGTTTTGGTTTCACATCATGCTATAATAATCTCTTGTGTGAACAGGTGACTATAGTCCCAGAATCAAAAGAAGAGATTTTTAATTCCAGGTACACCCTCAAAATTTACTCCTTGAATTGAAATACCCCTAAAGGCAATAACGCCACTTTAGAAGTTACCAGGTTTTGTCGTACCCACCACAACTCAGTAGAGCTTTACAACACCATTTTTATATGTGAAGTTTCAGATTCCCCTTTGCCTACTATTTTTCTTGATTTTACAAGTTACAAAGAATTTTCAAGCTTCACAACCTTTTCAACATTCTTAAAGATTGCCATTCAGGTTATTCAATGAATGACTGGCTTTGTATTAATCACCCTGGAAATATATTATATAAATTAATTAGTTTTGAAAACTAAAAGCACATTTCCATGTTCTGAGTGAACACTGATTGCAGTGGTATTGCCATTCACCTGTCACCTTTGGGCAAAATTAAGTGTCAGTGTTGATGATTAATGATTGGTATCTTATCAAGGGGGGGTCCTTTTAAAGCCACCTTAGTCTTGGTAAATCTAAAAAAGCAGTGCCCGCACTTTGTGTGTTGGCAACAGACACATTACAAAAAAATTAAAAATTGGAGCTTAATCTGTCATTTTAGTTACGAGAGTACAGTACAAAAACCAACGATGTTTTTTCAGTGTATTAAAAAACACAATGTTTTAATCCTTGTTTGACTAACTAAAAAAACACAAAAACGCACTAGCATTTCAGGAAGATCTACTTTATCAATATCAGTAATCTCTCATGACCATCTGTACATATGTTAGTTTTGAGTAAAAATGTGAACACTTACATTGGTTTATCTTAAAATTGTAAAGGGGCTTTAAGACATAATGTTTACAAACACAGTTTTTGTAAGATCAGAAAAAATGTAAGTGTTCATAGCTTTTTTACTGTTTTTTAACCCAAAGTGACTGTTTAAACTGATTTTAAAATGTTTTACAGGTAAAACTAAAGTTTCATGGACATCTGCAGAAACAGAGGCAGTATGGAAAGGCATGAGAGAGTTCATTTTACATGAACAGGTACCGGGGAAGAAGCCATGTGAGCAATGTATAGCAGCCAACCCAGTGTTAAGTAAGAGAACATGGAAGTGCGTAAAGTTTAAGGTGTACAATATAATTCAGACAACTCAAAGAAAAAAGGGGAAAACATAGTAAAACATAATAATTCGTTTCACAAAGATCCAAGGGGATTTATGAAACAAATTTTTGCTATTAATTAATTAAGTCAAGGGTGTTTTGCTGCAGTAGGATTTGAGAATGTAATTTGTTGCTGTATAAAGGTACGTTTCTGGGTTTTTTGGTGTTAAAGAAGAACTCTCTAGAAAAATTTAAGGATTTTATTTGTTGGTTTCCGAAAGAAAAAACAAATTGTTCTGGAATAACGGGTTTTTTCCCAATCTCAGGGGATTTATTAAATTGATAATTGCTATAAGTTGAGCCAGTCTAGGGTGTTTTGCCTTAGAAGGATTTAATTTTTTTATTTTTTGGTTGGTGCCAAAAAGAATATTTCTTTTTGGGGTTTTTTCCAATCCCAGGGGGATTCATGAAACAAATAATTGCTATTAATTTAGTCATTCAATGGTATTTTGCCCTATAAGGATTTAAGGTTTTTATTTGTTGGTGCCCAAGGAAATTTTGTTTTGTTTTTATTTTTTCCAAATCCCACTCAATTAATAGCATTTATCAAATTGATAATTGTTATTAATTGAGTGAGTCAAGGGTGTTTGCCCTTGTAGAAGGATTTCAGGTTTTTATTTGTTGGTGCCCAAAGGAATGTTTTAGTTTTTTGTTTTTTTTTCTAATCCCAGGGGATTTATGAAATTTATAGATGCTATTAATTTAATTCATTCAATGGTATTTAGCCCATGAAGGAGAAGGATTGTATTTGTTGGTGCCAAAAGGAATGCTTTTTGGTTTTGATTTTTTTTTCAATCCTATGGGATTTATGAATTTGATAATTGCTATTATTTGAGTGAGTCAAGGGTGTTTTGCCCTAGAAGGATTTAAGGTTTTTTGGTTGGTGCCCAAAGGAGTGTTTTTGAATGTTTTTTTTTATTTATATTTTTTTCCAATCCCAGGGGATTTATGAAATTTACAATTGCTATTAAGTCATTCAAGGGTATTTACCCATGAAGGAGAAGGATTGTATTTGTTGGTGCCAAAAGAAATGCTTTTTGTTTTTGTTTTTTTTTCAATCCCAGGGGATTTATGAAATTTATAGATGCTATTAATTTAATTCATTCAATGGTATTTAGCCCATGAAGGAGAAGGATTGTATTTGTTGGTGCCAAAAGGAATGCTTTTTGTTTTTGTTTTTTTTTCAATCCCAGGGGATTTATGAAATTTATAGATGCTATTAATTTAATTCATTCAAGGGTATTTAGCCCATGAAGGAGAAGGATTGTATTTGTTGGTGCCAAAAGGAATGCTTTTTGGTTTTGATTTTTTTTCAATCCCAGGGGATTTATGAAATTTATAGATGCTATTAATTTAATTCATTCAAGGGTATTTAGCCCATGAAGGAGAAGGATTGTATTTGTTGGTGCCAAAAGGAATGCTTTTTTTTTTTTTTTTTCAATCCTAGGGATTTATGAATTTGATAATTGCTATTAATTGAGTGAGTCAAGGGTGTTTTGCCCTAGAAGGATTTAAGGTTTTTTGGTTGGTGCCCAAAGGAGTGTTTTTGAATGGGTTTTTTTATTTATATTTTTTTCCAATCCCAGGGGATTTATGAAATTTACAATTGCTATTAATTTAAGTCATTCAAGGGTATTTACCCATGAAGGAGAACGATTGTATTTGTTGGTGCCAAAAGAAATGCTTTTTGTTTTTGATTTTTTTTCAATCCCAGGGGATTTATGAAATTTATAGATGCTATTAATTTAATTCATTCAATGGTATTTAGCCCATGAAGGAGAAGGATTGTATTTGTTGGTGCCAAAAGGAATGCTTTTTGGTTTTGATTTTTTTTCAATCCCAGGGGATTTATGAAATTTATAGATGCTATTAATTTAATTCATTCAAGGGTATTTAGCCCATGAAGGAGAAGGATTGTATTTGTTGGTGCCAAAAGGAATGCTTTTTGGTTTTGATTTTTTTTTTTCAATCCTAGGGGATTTATGAATTTGATAATTGCTATTAATTGAGTGAGTCAAGGGTGTTTTGCTGTAGGACGATTAAAAGGTATTCTTTGTTGGTGCCCAAAGTAATGTATTTGTTTCTGATATGTTTCTGATATGTTTCCAATCCCAGGGGATTTATGAAACTTATAATTGCTATTAATTTAGTGAGTCAAAATTGTTTTTTCCTAGAAGGATTTAAGGTTTTTATTTGTTGGTGCCGAAAGGAACGGGATTTCTTTTGGTGTTTTTTCCAATTCCAGGGGATTTATGAAACTCGTTATTGCTATTAATTGAGTAAGTACAGGGTGTTTTGCCCTAGAAGAGTTTAAGGATTTCAATTATTGGTGCCCAAAGGAATGTTTTTGTTCTTTTATTCTTTTTCCAATCCAAGGGTTTTTTTGAAACTTATAATTGCCATTGATTGAGTGAGTCAAGGGTGTTTTGCGCATGAAGGATTTAAGGATTGTATTTGTTGGTGCCCAAAGGAATGCTTTTTGTTCTAGAAGAATGTATTTTTGTTTCCAATCCCAGGGGAAGTATGTAATGATTTGTTTTATTATTTAGTCAGTCAAGGGTAATTTGCACTAGGAGGATTCAAGGTTTTTATTTGTTGGTGCCCAAAGGAATGTTTCTTGTTCTTGATTTGTTTTTTCAATCCCTGGGGGATTTATAAAAACTGATTTTAGCTATTGATTGAGTCAAGCAAGTTTTTTTGCCCTAGTAGGATTTTCTTTTTGTTAGTGTCAAAGGAATATTCCTTCTTCTTTAAAAATGTTTTCTCCCAATCCAGGAGGATTTATGGTATTGAATTTTTGCCGTGAATTGGGTCAAAGCAATATTTTCTTGCCGTAGTAGGTTTAAAGATTTTATTTGTTTGAATCAAAGAACAATTTATTTGTTCCAGTCCCGTCTTTTTGATGTTAATCATGTCAAACTAGAGTTTTTAATGCCTGAGTAGGATTTTAAGATTATATCTGTTGGTGTTAATGAAAATGTTCTTGCCATTTACAAAACGCTACTGTTAGTTTTAAGTTTGGAAAATAAAATGAATGTTGTTATACAAAATTTAAGTATAGCTGTTCTTTGTTCTTCAATTGTACAGTTCTGCATAGAAATGACATAAGGAAAAGTGTCTCCATAAGGCTTGGCAAAATTATTCCCCACGACATCAAACGTTTCTAAAAGCTGTACATTGATTGGTCTTTCCTGTTCAATATGCAAATTAGCCTTGTCTCCACAAGGGCGGTCTCATAAGGATAGCCCAGAACTTGTGGAATGTCTCCACAAAGCATGTCTCCACATGGTATTGAATTTGAGTATGTATGTGTGTGTGTGTGTGTACATGTATGTGTATTGTATACTTTCGTCTGCATGAAATTTATGTAAATTGCCATAAAAATATGAACAAGTTTTCTTGTTCACATTGTCATTGACGGAATGATGAGCTGTCTTCCTCAGAGCAATCAACAGTCTACGGGGAGATTTCCTCCTTTCCTGATCCTACCTAGAATTAGAATGTATCTGATCTGCCGACAGTCACAGCTGACATAGCTCCAATAATGGTGCATTATCGCACATAAAATCAACCGTCAATAAACCATTGTACAACCATTGTACTTGGCTTATGCCTGTTGTTGATGAAGTGAGTATTCTGATTATTACTTTACTACTTAGTACACTGACTTTAGATTAATTATAGTAGATAACTCTAGGGGTCATGGGAACTATGTTAATTTAATTAGTAATATTTAATCAAACATCTTAAGTTAACTAGTTTTACTAATAATACTATTAGTAAAACTAGTCTATCATGTCTATGACTGAGCATGATGAGCCAGGCCCACTTGCCGATTGACTCGAGGGACTAATTCCAATATCACTTTCTTGTTGCAAATAATAACTTCCAACAACTATTAATAGCCTTTCCAAAAAATTAGAGTTCTACCAGTTTTCGAAAGATTTTCACCGTAAAATATAAAACCTCTAACGTCTTCCGTTTTCCGTTTTTGATAAGTCAACGGCCGTTTAGATAAGATAGTCACTTTTTTTTAGCCCATTCATTGCACCACTGATCTCTATACTGCACCTGCTGACTGGATAGCACTTCGGGTTCGTGCAATGAGGGGAGGCGATGAGGGCGCCGCTTCGATCGGCCGCCATTTTACCGGTAACCATGGTCAACAAATGGCGGATGAATAAAAATGTGTAGACTGTCCTGCCATGTCTCGTCTCCTCCCTCTTGGATCATCGTTCTTGACTTTAACAATGCCATCGCTCCATAATAAACTGCACAAACAGACAACTACGAGGATGTGGAAAGACGTTTCATGTGTAAGCAATTATGGTTGTTATTTTTTAATCTGGAAATTAAGTGGAATAAACAGGTTTTAAAACGTTGTAATTTGTGTGTAATTGTAGTGTATCTTTCATGGGATGTTTACGTCGAATGATATAAAACGTGTGTATTGAAGGGATAATTGTTTTTAGTATATGATTGTGTGCATTTCCTTATGTATATAATCATGGCATAAATCTTTACAGCATGCAGGTTGGAGATGAGGCTTTACAGTGACAGATGAGCCATTTTACAGTGACATATGGTGCTAGAATAACGTAGACAATCATAACTTACAACCGATTTTAAATGTTTACACTGTTCTTATATTGTTAATTTAAAAAAATAAGAAAGAAAGAAAAACATGTTTAAACTGTACTTTTCGTTTGTTTCAGCTTTCCATTCAGTAAACCTAGTATCTTAAAGAAATGGGTGATCAACATGTAACCCTTCAAAGAAAAGTTTTCTTTGCTCTGATCATTTTGAAAAGTCATGCTTTGATAGAACAGGTCAGACAACGAGACTCAAAGCAGGTATTGTGCCAACATCATTTAAATTTCCGGTGCACCTTCAGAAGGTATATTTGATGCCCTGCGGTTGGCGAATCCACTGAAGGGGCATACTGTTTTTGACATGTCCTCCACTGTGTGCGTGTGTTTTAATGCTACATACAAGGCGTGGACATAATGTAGGGACTTGAAACACTACACTCCACACAGTGTTTTTTACAGTGTTAAAAGAGTAGGATTTTCCTAGAGTGAGTGTACAGAACAAAGGATATGTGTAAAATGTATTACTGCTTTTTAGGGGGAAAAAAATTGAATAAATTAATTCAAAGAAGGCGACATTGAGTCAGGTGGTTCCTGATGAAACCCCCACCTTAGAGTGGTTAATACAGAGAACTAATGAACATTTGACTTGTTTTGTTCTCTGGGGGACCTTCAACCAAGGTGTATTATTACATTGGTTAAGGGAGAAAAATGTCCACCTAATCTGTGCATGCCTACTTAACCGTATCGGGGGATATAGGGGTGGGGTGGGGATGCCTCTTACTATTTTTACTGCCTGTGCGGCATTTTAACGTTGTAAAACAACATACAATACATAGAAAAGAAAATAATAACAATAATTGCACTGGAACTTTTTTATTTTACCACTAAACAATTTCAGAAATAACACAGTATGACTCGCTATCTCTATCTACAACAATGCAATGATCAAAGGCTAGACAAGTTTAAAATTATTAATATTTAAACGGTCGTTGACTTATCCATAATGGAAGAGGCTAAATGGTTTCAGAATTTATGCTGAACATTTTTCGAAAACTGGTAGAAATATTTGTTTTTACAGGCTATCATGATAGTTGGTAAGAAAAGTGATATTAGAATTAGTCCCTCGAGTTGGTACCAATATGTGACATTTCAGCACCTGGCTCATGGACTATAAGTTTCGTTCTCATGTTGCCATCTGTATAGACATGGAGGATCCTCCATGGTATATATCAAATACCATTACTTTTGAAGCTTTGTAGGTAAACAAAAAATCCCCTGAATGGCATGTAACGAGGGTCCACCTTCAATTCTGTTTAGGCAAAAAACATGTCTTATTTCATATTTGACCTTCCTCAATTTATTTGTCCTAAAACTAAATACAGTGAACCGGAACTGCTAAATTTTGTTCACACTTGACATCTTTAGCATAATTTTGTTTATTTTTTCCAGAATGGAATTTGAATTCATAGAAAGCAGTGAGCCGGATCTAAGCATCATATTTGGTATACAAGATTCTGAAATCAGTGCTAATGATGTTTCGTCAATCTCTGCTCAATCCTCTGGCCAACTCACATCCTCAAATTCTGCAGCTGATCCAACCAAAAGAGTTCGAGCACCTAGAAAATGTGTCCTTCCAAATGAAAGTTTTCAAAGTATATTGAACATAAGCTTTGATGTTTATCATTGGTCCGAA
Source organism: Leptasterias polaris (assembly GCA_037783415.1). Classification (NCBI taxonomy): domain Eukaryota; kingdom Metazoa; phylum Echinodermata; class Asteroidea; order Forcipulatida; family Asteriidae; genus Leptasterias; species Leptasterias polaris. The sequence continues at coordinate 738,306 of JAZGTN010000136.1, forward strand.
TCTGAATGCTGTAAGAATCAATGCCTTCTTGAATTTACACCAAAAGAGATATGGAGCCTTCACAGATTGTTCTGTGAAAAAAATGAGGCCCAACAGAAGCAATATCTGGTTACCTGCTGGAACGAAAGTATTGGAGGAAACGAAAGATCAGCTAAAAAATAGAAATGTGACGAACAAGGAAACCCTGTTACGATGACAAATTTTCTTCTGAAAGGCAGGTGTGTGTGTGTCTATCCGCTTTTCGAGTGTTACAAGGAGTAACAAAATTCAAAATGAAAGCTGCCAAGGAGGTTTTCTTGAAGGGTTTCAGTGCATCTGCTCATGGAAATGCAGGGAAGATAGCTCTAAGGCAAGTTTCTAACCTTATGGTACAGCATTTGAGTTTTAACCAAATAAAAGGGATAACTTTGTCAGGTTCTCTAGTAAGTGATTTTTTTAAAATAATGCTCTCGTCGTCAAAGAAATAATGCCATTGCGGTCCAATTTAAATTATGGCTAAGTAAAAAACCTTACACTTTCATCCCCCCACCCCCCAAAAAAATTGTACAAAATTAAATATATAAAAAAACACTACCAGGTAAATGTCCATAGGATGTCATGATTCAAAACAATTAACAGTTATGCTGAAGCTATAAAGATGTCAAGATAACCATTCTAATACATTTTTTACATGGACAGTACACCCTGTGGGACTTAACTTTAACATTCGATATACCATTATTGGAGAAAATGTATGTGAAGCCATACACATCGTAGAATCTACATACTTAAGTATAGCTCTTTAGAAAGTATGGGAAATATACTCTGTGTTGCACTTAAACCAATGTTTGAGCAGGGCAATTGAGATATTTTCTTCATATTAATATGCTTCGTTTCATGTCATTTACAGGACTAAAACGTCACAGTGCATTGCCTGGCTGCGGTTCTTTTTGGAGCGGATAGGAGACTTCATGCCACATAATAATAAAGTATATATTCCACCATCCTTCAACTACATTACAGTCTACAATAGAATGTCCAACGAGCTTCATGATCGACAGATAGATGATGTTATTTCATATGGGCATTTCTTGAAGATGTGGCATTCTGAACTGCCAGAGTTTGTTGTTGGCAAAGTAAGTGTATTTGTATAGTGGTAGTGTTATTATTAATGAAGGGGGGGGGGGGGGTAATGTTTAAAAGGTGATCAAAATACACTATTGTACATTACAAAAAATCAGTTCTTCATGTGTGAAATTTGTTCTACCTTTTTCTGTGAACTCACTCAGAGATCGAAAATTTAAAATTCTTGGTTGAGAAACATTTTCTTTTTCATCCAAACTGTCTCTAGGTGAGCACATTTACTAAATGTAGTATTTGCACTGCGCTCAAGGAAGAAAATCAGATGGCCTCGACCAGCTATGAGAGGAATGCGGTCCAACAGCTGAGAGATCAGCATATAAAGCATGTTGAGTATGTACATCCACAATACCATGCTCCCTGAACAATGAATACGTTTACATAAAGTAACACATTTGCTGTTTGCAAATTTAATATTCCTGTAATTAGAATAATTCAGACAACACTTTAATTTTATTATTTTTTGATATACTTAAAAGGTTATCTCGAAGACACTACCACCTATCTCGGGAACGGGCACGATCTGATCCATCGCAGGAGACTACAATTATCATAGATGGGATGGATCAATCCAAAACCAATCTTCCTAGCCTGCTGGTCGAAGACAAATCTAGCAAACCGCTTGCTCGTCTCAGAACACATCTCACTGGTAGGCTTAACATTATTTTAATCAGGGCTTAACATTTCTCCTTGGTTGCCAGCATCAGGTAGTAACTAATATACATGTTTTAAAAAGTTTTAGGCTTTCACCTACTAAGCAGGTGTTTAATTTTTTGGTCCAGTAAAAGTCACACCCTATGGTGTGGTGAAATTTTTCCTGAAATTAGCTGTTTGTGAAACTCCGAAATTTATCTTCATGTATTTCAAATGTAAAAAATGGCAAATCAAAAATTTGTTGTTCGTGAAAACAAACAAAATGTAAACTTTGTGATATTTTCCTTGGAAATGTGCTTATAAGTGTAACTACAAAACTATAAAGTTTAAGGACTTGAAAACTTTGAGAAAATTTGGATGTCAATTATGAAATCCAAATTGTGTAAAATCACTGATTTGCCAAAATAATATAATTATGATTTGTTTAAAGAATTTGCTGTTAGTGAAAACGATGATTTCTTTTCAAATGTGCAGTGTCCAGGAAATACCATTCATGTGTATCATTTATTGGTCATGCCAATATAGATAATAGAAATACCATAACACTTTTTGTATTTTACAAATGCAGGAGTTCTGTATCATGATGACAGCCCAGGGGGGATGACTGCTTATGTTTATACAGACATACTAAACATTCCCCATGACAGCAACCTGACAATGAACATTTTGTTGAAGGTTATTTCTGAGAACCAACATAGAATAGGACAGGTAAAACTTGTAATACTTATTTGCCTTTTAATACCAGCACTTGACTCACTGTTTCAAACCACTGCACTATATTATAACAAGTTTGACCTTTTTCTGTGAAAACTATTATTTTTAATTGGAATGTATCTGTGGTCTGATAAATTAATTTTGAATTCTCTTTATCATTTCTTTCTTTCAGATGGACAACTGTTTCAGGGAAAACAAAAACCGCTACCTATTGGCTTTGGGTGTGATGCTAGTGGAGCTGGGTATATACAGCAAGGTAAATTTTTCAGGAGCCTCTTGCAAAGATTTCAATCACATGTTCACAAAGAAAACTTACAACTTGGGCTTCAATTTGGAACAGTGACCTCAATCTTGATTGTTGAATCAATAGTAGTACCAGAAGATGACTTATTATTATCTTCATAGCGCGGTGTATTGTCAATCACTTTATTGCTATGACGGTTACCTCTTGTCAAAGTTTTAATTTTAATTTTGGTGTTCCTATTTTCAGGTTGAGTTTAATTTCATGCCTGTAGGTCACACCCATGAGGATGTTGACCAACTCTTCAGCAGAATTGCTGAAAAGCTGCGGCATAGAAATGTGTACACATTGGATGGTATGTTGTTGTTTTTTTCCCCCTAAATATTTAGTTTATGTGCTGTTGATTCATTATTTTCTAAGGATTAATTAATCCCCCCACCCATCTGTAAAAATGTGTGTAACTGCATGCATTTGAGTAGAATAATAGCATCTTGATGTAATGTTATAAAGTGTACTTTATTTATATTTTTTAGAGCTCCATGGTTTAGTTGAACAGTCGTACACTCCCAAGATCCAAGTAAAGCATCTCCTTGGCCCAGATCTCTTAGACATAAAATCATGGTTACAACCACACATAGAGGTAATTGGCAACCACTCCAAGCCGCACCACTTCATGTTCCAAAAGGTTGAAGGGTCCACCAAGATGTTTTATAGACTCTGGTGCTGCGATCCTTGGAGACCAAATTCTACAGAGGGCCATGATCCAGACATTGATGTGGAAGAACACATAGATGGACTGAGGCTATTGAAGGTATTGACATTTTCCTAAAATATTTATTCCATTAAATTTGTACTGCAACATATCCATGCTGCAACACTTTCTCAGATGAAGAATAAAACTTTCAAATTGTCCAAAACACCTATTACTGCAAATGGAACTAGAGCTCAATTGCATTTGTGAACAAATGCAAAGCTGTTTCGCTAATAATATTTTCAAATTACTCAAGCGAATATGAAAGTTTGTTGTGTGCACATAATCAAGTTAATAAATACAATATTGAATGCCTTGTGAGATCCAATTCATTGTCTATATATCTTGTAAAACTGTACCTTTAATGTAATATAACATGGCGAATGATGACGTCATGATGACGTCAATTATTTTTCGAATCAGTTATGACATATCAAGCCTGTTTAAAAAATAATTTAGATTAAAGCATGTTCCGTTAGTAATTTCTGACTTAAAGGGGCAAAAAATGAAAAAAATCATAACAAATCGTGTGATGACGTCATCATGACGTCATTACAGGTTTAACAGGCACCTGCCAATATCTAACGACTTGCCAAGTTTCAACGTGATCAGACCTATACTTTTGGAGATATACGACTTCAAAACGTGCACCTTTAATGTCACGTCACGTGACCCCTGATGACGTAATCAATCTAAAACTTCATACATATGTTGGCTGCCTGACGGTCATCATGTGTATCAATTTTGAAGCGATTACAAAAAACTTCGCCACACACATCTTCTCAAAGCGCATTTTGAACAGTTTTCCAACTGCCGCTAGAGGGCGCTCTTGTGTATCGTGACGTCATTGGTATTTCTTTTTAACTGCACACCCTTGCCGGACACTAACATCGTTGAAAGCATTTTCATAACATTTAGCACTTTTGAATTACAAGGCACTTCCGGTTTCGACCGGAAATAGAGGTCATATGAGGTCAATGATGACGTCATGATGACGTCAATTTTTTTTCGAAGCAGTTATGACGTATCAAGCCTGTTTAAAAAAGAATTTGGATTAAATCATGTTCCGTTAGCAATTTCTGACTTAAAGGGGCAACAAATGAAAAAATCATAACAAATCGTGTGATGACGTCATCATGACGTCATTACAAGTTTAACATGAACTTGCCATTATCTAACGACTTGCCAGGTTTCAACGTGATCAGACCTATGCTTTTGGCGATATAGGACTTCAAAAAGTGCACCTTTAATGTCACGTCACGTGACCCCTGATGACGTAATCAATCTAAAACTTCATACGTATGTTGGCTGCCTGACGGTCATCATGTGTATCAATTTTGAAGCGATTACAACAAACTTCGCAACACACATCTTCTCAAAGTGCATTTTGGACAGTTTTCCAACTGCCGCTAGAGGGCGCTCTTGTGTATCGTGACGTCATCGGTATTTTTTTTAACTGCACACCCTTGCCGGACACTAACATCGTTGAAAGCATTTTCATAACATTTAGCACTTTTGAATTACGAAGGCACTTCCGGTTTCGAGAGGGGAGGGGAGGGGAGGGGAGGGGAGGGGAGGGGAGGGGAGGGGAGGGGAGGGGAGGGGAGGGGAGGGGAGGGGAGGGGAGGGGAGGGGAGGGGAGGGGAGGGGAGGGGAGGGGAGGGGAGGGGAGGGGAGGGGAGGGGAGGGGAGGGGAGGGGAGGGGAGGGGAGGGGAGGGGAGGGGAGGGGAGGGGAGGGGAGGGGAGGGGAGGGGAGGGGAGGGGAGGGGAGGGGAGGGGAGGGGAGGGGAGGGGAGGGGAGGGGAGGGGAGGGGAGGGGAGGGGAGGGGAGGGGAGGGGAGGGGAGGGGAGGGGAGGGGAGGGGAGGGGAGGGGAGGGGAGGGGAGGGGAGGGGAGGGGAGGGGAGGGGAGGGGAGGGGAGGGGAGGGGAGGGGAGGGGAGGGGAGGGGAGGGGAGGGGAGGGGAGGGGAGGGGAGGGGAGGGGAGGGGAGGGGAGGGGAGGGGAGGGGAGGGGAGGGGAGGGGAGGGGAGGGGAGGGGAGGGGAGGGGAGGGGAGGGGAGGGGAGGGGAGGGGAGGGGAGGGGAGGGGAGGGGAGGGGAGGGGAGGGGAGGGGAGGGGAGGGGAGGGGAGGGGAGGGGAGGGGAGGGGAGGGGAGGGGAGGGGAGGGGAGGGGAGGGGAGGGGAGGGGAGGGGAGGGGAGGGGAGGGGAGGGGAGGGGAGGGGAGGGGAGGGGAGGGGAGGGGAGGGGAGGGGAGGGGAGGGGAGGGGAGGGGAGGGGAGGGGAGGGGAGGGGAGGGGAGGGGAGGGGAGGGGAGGGGAGGGGAGGGGAGGGGAGGGGAGGGGAGGGGAGGGGAGGGGAGGGGAGGGGAGGGGAGGGGAGGGGAGGGGAGGGGAGGGGAGGGGAGGGGAGGGGAGGGGAGGGGAGGGGAGGGGAGGGGAGGGGAGGGGAGGGGAGGGGAGGGGAGGGGAGGGGAGGGGAGGGGAGGGGAGGGGAGGGGAGGGGAGGGGAGGGGAGGGGAGGGGAGGGGAGGGGAGGGGAGGGGAGGGGAGGGGAGGGGAGGGGAGGGGAGGGGAGGGGAGGGGAGGGGAGGGGAGGGGAGGGGAGGGGAGGGGAGGGGAGGGGAGGGGAGGGGAGGGGAGGGGAGGGGAGGGGAGGGGAGGGGAGGGGAGGGGAGGGGAGGGGAGGGGAGGGGAGGGGAGGGGAGGGGAGGGGAGGGGAGGGGAGGGGAGGGGAGGGGAGGGGAGGGGAGGGGAGGGGAGGGGAGGGGAGGGGAGGGGAGGGGAGGGGAGGGGAGGGGAGGGGAGGGGAGGGGAGGGGAGGGGAGGGGAGGGGGTTCCACGCCTATACATTTGTGCACAGCATGTCAGAATGTGGTTCAGCATTTTACAAACTCGGCCACAGACTGACAACATTGCGCGTACTGAAATGGGACTTTTGTCACTCTGTGGTTCCAGCAATTTCATTGTGTCAGTCTGTTGACATTGTCAGTTTGTGACTTTTTGTCAGTTTGTTGATTGACCTACGTATGACCCGTTGTGCATATAACTTAGATTACAGCTATGATTTTCGGTGGCATATGAATTGTTTATAAAGCTGAAATTCAATTTCTATATTTGTTGCAATGTTTCTAGTATATTTATATAATTCCATTTTTGGATAGAGCAAAATTTTATCATATGTTTTAAATTTTTCCACAAAATTTGCAGTCTGTCATTCTGTGGCTTAGCAATATCCATGGGGAGCATTGGTCAATCTCTGGTAACTTCCAATTTGACTGAGACACTATGAGAAACTGTGAATTATTGGACAATTCTCTGTCACAGAATAGTGTATTTTTAAAGTTCTTTAAAACTGAAAACAAATATTAAATTAACCAAAAAATGTATCTTTTGTAAACATACAACATGAGAACACCATGTAGCCTGACAGCACGGAATGCGTAGGATATAGCAACATTTAAAAATTTAGATTATGGCATTTCGTAATTAATTTCCTAATAAATTCATGGGCTAGAAGTTTCAATTTGTTGCATTGTGTATTGCCTTCTGGAGCTAGTCATGGCCATTTGTTATGAGATATGAATCTCAAAGTTTCAGTACCAGCACAAAAATCAGACAAAATGTTATTTTGCTACAAATTAAATTTCATGTGACACAGTGTCTGAGCCTATTTCATTGTCAAATATTGTGTACCAAAGTCCGTTACGAATTAAATTTAATTATTAAATTAACATTAAATTAACATCAAATAAGTTAATGTTAGAGTCGTGACCACTTCTTTTGAGAAAATTAATATGGTTGGAAAGATGTGTGAAAAGTAGGATATAGTGATTCACACAAATATCCCTTGAAATTGTGTTGTTTTTGTTTAATTTCGCGACAGAACACGGTCCGCCATTTTGTGGAAACAAATTTTTGACTCCACAAAATGGCGGACCGTATGTTCCGCTGGTTGTATTTCCAGAGGCAAATGGGTTTTTTTACTCACTAAAAACCACATTATAGGTGTATTATTGCATGAATAACTTTTTAAAAGAATAAGGAGCAATTCCAAACAGCAACAATTTTTGAAATTTGAAGGCAATGTGCCCCTTTAAAGATAGATAGAAATAGTTTTTTGCATGTTAAGATTTTACTTCACTGTGCAAAATTGTTGCTTCTGCTTTAACTCAGAATACAAATGACCGCGGGAGCAAAAACATCAATCTGTAAAAATTCAACTGCCATAAAATCTACAATAAAAGGCAAGAACAAGGCCAACTCACCAATCAAATTAACCATAGACCTACTACCTGACTGACACCCCACCCCACCGAGCTAGCTCCTACCTAACCAACACAGAATAAACTGACCCACTGGCCATGTAACTACTACCTGGCTGACCAACACACCACCCAACTGACCCACTGATTGAATACCCATGGATCTACTGCCTAGCTGACCATTGCACCACCCAACTGACTACCCATGGACCTACTACCTGGCTGACCAACGCACCACCCAACTGACCCACTGATTGATTACCCATGGATCTACTGCCTAGCTGACCATTGCACCACCCAACTGACTACCCATGGACCTACTACCTGGCTGACCAACGCACCACCCAACTGACCCACTGATTGATTACCCATGGATCTACTGCCTAGCTGACCATTGCACCACCCAACTGACTACTCATGTACCTACCTGGCTCACCAACGCACCACCCAACTGACCCACTGATTGATTACCCATGGACCTACTACCTGGCCGACCAACACACCACCCAACTGACCCACTGATTCATTACCCATGGACCTACTACCTGGCTGACCAACACAACACCCAACTGACCCACTGATTACCCATGGACCTACTACCTGGCTGACCAACACGACACCCAACTGACCCACTGATTACCCATGGACCTACTACCTGGCTGATGACCAACACACCGTCCAACTGACCAACAATCAACAATAAAATACAATATCTATGACTTCAATGTCTTCTGTCTATTTTAACTTCAATTCGAACGCTTAAACATGCACTGACTTTCAATTCGAATACTTAAACATGCACTGACTTTGTGAACAATTTTAGTTCAGGAATGTTGTGTTGGTTTTTCCAGAAGGTCAATGGCCTCTTTTTGTGGAATTCCCAGGATGTCCTGGCAGATTTTGATCATGGCCTCTTGCACAAGCACTTTTGATATGTAATCCAGCAGCTGTAATGACATGAGAAAACAATAACACAATTTATTCAGTAAGTACAATGAATTAATAAAAAATATAGTGATTGATTTAAAGTGCCTATGAAGTGATTATAAAAGTGACATATTTTAACACATATCTATGCTTCCGGACTGTTTAAATATGGTTTCAAATGTATTTGTGACATTTGGTGAAAATTGAGTGGACTGGTTGAAATTTCCCAAATTCCCTTGCTTAGGCTTGACAAATGAGGACAGTGTTCCATGAATCACAGCAGGAAGTAAATTTCAATATGCCATAAAATGTGTACACAAACAAAACCAAAGCTTTTGCCTTGGATGACATCCATAATGTGCACAATAATATGAAAATGTATCCGAGCAAGAAATCCAAACGAATGATAAAATGGCCATAAAGCATTGCCAGAATTGCAATATAGAAGTTATAATTGATTGTCACGTGGATTATACTTAGTTTGTTGGTTGACTTAAGTATTCCCATTACAAGTGCATGCAAATCTTTTAGTAACATCAACAAGACCTTCCACATGTATTTTGATTTGTCAACGCATACACTTAATTCATTACTTGGATTTTGGGGGATGCAATTAATTTAATTTAAGATTTTTATCACAGAGGAAATATGAAATGAAAATTCATGTTTATGAAATTTAATATATTGCAGCTGCATGAGCTTAAGTTTAAAATAACTTACACGAGTACTCCCCTGGCTAAAAACTGCAATGAGTTCCGTGAAGATGACTTCATGCTGGTCCTCTGTAAATGGGTCGCCATATACTGCATAAGTTAGGTCCGCTAGAATAAAATGTAAGAAACTGTTACAAAACTCTGAATGATGAATACAAAGTTGATGATGCAAAGTACAGAGTGTGCTCCCGCATTTCAAGTGTTTCCATAATAATAATTGCTTGAAAACTCCAGTGCCTTTTTAAAAAATAACGAAAATAAAATGCCAAGGAACATTTACATAAAAAACTATATAATAATACATATTTCAACCTTGCATGCCACTGCCTATGTACCTAGAGCATGGCACTCCAATTGCCAATGTCCAGCTCACATAAAGTTGTACTAACATGGCATTATCTTCATCCTATACCAATAGTCAGCAACAATACTGCAAGCTACAGCGGTAGCCTAGATCATATGAACCTGCATATCCAAACTATTTTTTCTTCATCGACTATGCTGAGTTCAACTTTCACAAAATCAAGAAATGATTGGTGAAATTGTCAACTAAACTGCAATAAGAAACAGCAGGCGTTCATAACAACACAAAGCCACAATATTCGAGATTTCTGTTAAGTTAGGCCTAAATTTCATTCCATTTTTATAAATATCGTCCAAAACGGTCTAGAAAATGAGAAATAAACTTAGGGCGACACCCTGATGTGGTGTGTCGCCCTAATACAGAAAAAGTTATGTTAAAGTGCTGGTAAAATAATGGTAATGTTAATAATAATAATAAAAAGCAGTTCTTATATAGCGCATAATACAATGAAGTCTCTATGCGCTTCTGTAATTAAAAAGACGAATCTGAAGTTGAGCTTTGAATTGTTCGAGTGTAATACAGTCTTTGTCATGGTTGGGAAGAGAGTTACATAGTTCTGGTGATGCATATTGGAAGGCACGTTAACCGTATGATTGTGTGTGGACTGGATATAGAGTATAAGAAGACCTTGAGAACTAGAACAAAGTTTTTGTGGGGGGATGATAGTCCTTTATTAATTCCTGGAGATAGTATGGTGCTGATCCGAGTTTGCATTTGTATGTGGGTATTGTACTTTGACAATTATCTGTGATTTAACCCTGCGAGAAGGATGATGCCTCAAGCGGTAGGTCATGTTTTCTAATTTCATAAACAACATTTCATGTAAAAAAAACTGTTTACACAACCAGCATGTTATCAAAAACATTGTGTCTTCCTTCTTTATTGCAGAATTTTGACTTTGCGCACCTGCAAAAGCGAGCATGTTGCGCAATCGAATTGTTGTGGAACGCCCCCTAGCAGGCAATGTTTCTCACAAATTGCTGCACACACAGTTGTATTGAAATAACAAAGACTATTCAATTCAATTCAATAATGGTTTATTCAAAACATGTCTGGCAGTTAAAAAACTGAATTGCACATGTGTACTGAGAATACAAACTATAAAATTACATTAAAACATGATCGAGGGAAAATTACAAAATTGAATAATAATCAGACATTAATATACAAGAGCATAAAAGATAATTTAAGATGTTGCGGACAATTATTGTAAAACAATTAATTACGAAGCATTTAAAAAGTTAACAATTTGTGGGAGGGCACTGTTGGCAAATCGCTTAGTGCGACACTTGAACTGTTCATACTTCTGAGTTGATCTTAAGTTAAAAAGGATATTTCTTTGAGGTGGTAACCAGTCTTTACAAATGTTATGAGATTCTATAGATTGAGCAAAAACACTGCAAATATTCTGGCGTCTCTCCTGGAGTGTTTCAAGGTTGCATATGTTCAAAGCATGAGCATAACTGTTGTAGTCTTTGCCGAGTATAATTTGACAAACTCTTTTTTGGATACGCTCTAATCTATACGCTTGGACTTGGCTGAGGTTACCATTAAACACAGGGGCACAATAATCCAATACCGGTCTAATGTAACCTTTGTAAATAACTAAGAGATCACTGACAGGAAGGTTATATGAACGTAGGCAACGGAGCATGTATAACTTTCCATTGCTTATTCTAATGACTTCAGTAACCTGTTTTTCCCATTTCAAATCGTTTTGAATTATTACGCCTAACACTTTAACAAATTGCACATTTTGAAGTTGAATATCATCTAAAAACAAAGGAGCAGGGTGATCAATATTCTTAGCAAATGAAACAGTCATAGTACAGCACTTGTTAGCATTTAATTTCATATTATTCGTAACAGTCCAGTTCTGTAAGTTAGATAAGGATTGTTGGATGCATGATGGTTGTGTGCATTTCCGGCTTTCAACAAAGGTAAGGTCATCAACATATTTGTAATAAGGGGTGAAATCATCTTTACATGCTTCATTAATCATGACAAGGAACAAAATAGGAGCAAGTTTGGTACCTTGGGGGACCCCACTTTGGATTGTTTGCCACGCAGAAAAATTACTATTATACTTAACACGTTGCTGACGATCTTCAAGGAAGCTTATAATCCAAGATATGATACAAGGTCGTACTTCTAAAGCAATCAACTTCCCTATCAGGATGTTGTGCTCAATGCGGTCAAATGCTTTCGAAAAATCAGTTAGTACAATGGTGGACAGTGACTTTTGAGAATTATCAGCATTGGCATACAATTGGTGGAGCATTTTAATTAAGTAATGGCAAGTAGATAGCTTACGTTGGTTCCCAAACTGGTTTATATCAATTTTACCTGTCAGATCTTCCAACAACCATTTGGATATAAATGTTTCGGAAATTTTTGCAAACCAGCTGGTGAGAGCTATTGGCCTGAGATCACTAACGGCAGGTCTCTTTATTTTTGGAATGGGTGTAATTTCGGCGCATTTCCACTGCGCAGGAATTTTGGCAAGATTAAAAGAGGCATTGAGAATATCAGCAAGCGGAAAACTTATCTCATACGCAAACTCACGTAATACTCGTGCAGGTAAGTCACCGTATATACTAGTCTTTTGAACTTTCAACTTACGAATTTCATGGTAAACTTCTCTAGGTTCAACGTGTGGGCAACGTTTAGCTGAAGGTAAAAAACTAGGAAGAAGTGATCTATCAAGCCTAGGCAAGTCCTCACCAATAGATATGAAATATTCATTAATCTTGTTTGCAATGATTTGACTAAATTCATTAGAGTCATTAGAGTCTATGCCTGGGACTTCAATGGGTGGCTGATCTCGTCGGTTCTGATTGGTAAGTACCTTTATCTGTTTATGCCAACCAGCAGGATTATCAGTCTTCAGATGACGAACTTTGTTAAGACTACGAGTCTGTAAATTGGGAATGATATGTGTGTGTGTTTTATGGGATATTGTGCTGTGAAAATCGTGATCGCAGTTATTATGGTCAGCATAACACGGCACTTTTGAAGTGAATTTTTCAACGTTTATCCGAACCGTACAAATGTGAACGTTTAACCGTAACATCTGTCACTATACTGTGTAACCGTCACAGGCTTACGTATAAGCCTGAGCATTCACAGTAATTTTTTGTCAACATACTGTTTCTGAAACAGTTAGTGACCCATGTAACAGCAGTTTCATAAACAAAATTTCAAGTAAAAAAAAAAATGTTTACACAACCATGCATGTGACCTAATATCCTAAGCGTAAAAGTATGAATGAGTTAGATCCTATATTAAATTGAAGCTTAGTAGTACATGAACTTAACTCTCAATTAATTTTTTTTTTAAATTCTTAATTAATTAGCCCATTTACAGCGAGGTGAATATTTAATTAGCCAATCTTGAGACCACTATATCTCGAAATATATACAACCGATCGTCAAACTGTTTTCAGTTATAGACTCCTTGGGCATTTGAGATTAGCCCTGGGCAACCGTGACCCCATGTTGACCGGAAGTGGGACCATCTCAAGAACTACACAACCGATTTCCAAACTGTTTTCAGTTATAGACTCCTTGGGCATTAGAGATTAGCCTTATGTAACCGTGATCCCATGTTGACCTTTACTTCCGGGTCAACCGGAAGTGAGACCAATCTCAAGAACTACACAACCGTTTTTCAAACTTTTTCAGTTATAGATTCCTTATGCACGGGAGATTAGCCTTGGGTAACTGTGACCCCATGTTGACCTTTACTTCTGGGTCAACCGGAAGTGGGACCATATCTCAACTACACAATCGATTTTCACACTTTTTTCAGTTATAGACTCCTTGGGCATGGGAGATTAGCCTTGGGTTACCGTGACCCCATGTTGACCTTTACTTCTGGGTCAACCGGAAGTGGGACCAAATCTCAAGAACTACACACGCGATTTTCAATTTCTTTTCAGTTTTATACCCTTTGAACACTTAATGTTAGACAAGGGTTACCATGACCCCATGTTGACCTTTATTTCTGGTTTAAAAGCTCCTTTCGATTCAGTATCAGAATGAAGACCAGGTTTAGGTTTTTAGGCACACTTAAGTGAAAAAGGGCCTGTCAAAGGTCAATATTCTTCTATCTTGACATCAGACCAACTTTAAAGCTTTGAAGCACTTAATCTAAGCAAAACAATAATACACGGAACAGCTTTGTGTTTGTTCACAAACACCTAATGTCTAGTTTCTAGATGGTTTTTATATTTTTTCTAAACAAAAATATCACGTAATTAAAGAGAAATGACCGAAAAAACCGCCCCCTCACATACAAACTCGCCCCTCACAAGGGAATTTAACAAAATTGGTGTGATTGGAATTTAGAAGAACCAAATCTATCTTGAGGGAACAAAAGCTAGCTATCTTAAGGGAACGAAAGAGGAATTTGAGGGAACAAAATCTCATTGCGAGGGAACGATCGAAAGCGTATAATTTAGGGAACGAAAGTATATTTCGGGCAAACAATTCAAAGTCGTATTTCGAGGAAACGAAATCCCCTTTCGGTGGAAATAACGCTATTTTTATGGAACGAAAGCATATTTCGAGCTAACATTTCGAGGAAATGACTGCGTATCTTCAGGGAACGAAAGCATATTTCTGGGGAACAAAATCGTATTTCGGGGGAAAGAAACCGTGTTCGAGGGAACCAAAAACATATTTTCTCGGAAAAATCTGTTTCATTACCTATAGAAAAACACACTTTGAAAATAAAAAATAATATTTTATGTGACAAAATTATATTTTGATTTTGGGTTGAACAAAGAAAAATTTACTAGTGTGACGGTCAGTGCAACAACATGAAACTTTGGGAAGCTGTCCCTTTATAATGTACTTTATAATGTACTTTATAATTCCCAGAAATTTTGTTTGATTTTCATAATGAATCATACAAATTTATATAAATATTGTGGCGGAATTGCATTTGTTAGGGGCAAATTACAATCTGATCCTGGGCCTAATTATACCTCAGGCTTGAAGATCATCGAGTGATCTGAAGGCTAAGGGACAAGGTCCGTTCTGGAGGAAATATACCGCCGATTGCGTAATGATCGTCTAATCCTATTGCTACAGTTACTCAAATACACGGACACCTTGACAAGTGAACTGTCGGTGAACTGATCACAAGATCGTTTATTGCATCAGTCAACAATTTAATCAGCAGTGTACAAAATTGGGCAGGGGTTTCTTTATTACAACCTGTTTCTTCGGGCCAATGAACATGTAATATTAGAATGTCATCTTAACATACCGAGTCCCTATACAGCCGTGTATAATCTTTAACACTGGCATGTAACCATAGTAACCCTAGTATGTAACCATAAGTCTTTCATGTAACCCTATGTCTTACATGTAACCGTACTTCTTACATGTAACCATATCTCTTGCATGTAACCATATCTCTTGCATGTAACCATATCTCTTGCATGTAACCCTACTTGCTGTATGTAACCCTACTTGCTGTATGTAACCCTACTGGCTGTATGTAACCCTACTTGCTGTATGTAACCCTACTGGCTGTATGTAACCCTACTGGCTGTATGTAACCCTACTGGCTGTATGTAACCCTTACTTGCTGTATGTAACCCTACTGGCTGTATGTAACCCTACTGGCTGTATGTAACCCTACTTGCTGTATGTAACCCTACTGGCTGTATGTAACCCTTACTTGCTGTATGTAACCCTACTTGCTGTATGTAACCCTACTTGATGTATGTAACCCTACTGGCTGTATGTAACCCTACTTGCTGTATGTAACCCTACTTGATGTATGTAACCCTACTGGCTGTATGTAACCCTACTGGCTGTATGTAACCCTACTGGCTGTATGTAACCCTAACTTGCTGTATGTAACCCTAACTTGCTGTATGTAACCCTACTTGCTGTATGTAACCCTACTTGCTGTATGTAACCCTACTGGCTGTATGTAACCCTACTTGCTGTATGTAACCCTACTTGCTGTATGTAACCCTACTTGATGTATGTAACCCTACTTGCTGTATGTAACCCTACTTGATGTATGTAACCCTACTGGCTGTATGTAACCCTACTGGCTGTATGTAACCCTACTGGCTGTATGTAACCCTACTTGCTGTATGTAACCCTACTTGCTGTATGTAACCCTACTTGATGTATGTAACCCTACTTGCTGTATGTAACCCTACTGGCTGTATGTAACCCTTACTTGCTGTATGTAACCCTACTGGCTGTATGTAACCCTACTTGATGTATGTATAACCCTACTGGCTGTATGTAACCCTTACTTGCTGTATGTAACCCTACTGGCTGTATGTAACCCTACTGGCTGTATGTAACCCTTACTTGCTGTATGTAACCCTTACTTGCTGTATGTAACCCTTACTTGCTGTATGTAATCCTAACTTGCTGTATGTAACCCTACTTGCTGTATGTAACCCTACTTGCTGTATGTAACCCTACTGGCTGTATGTAACCCTACTGGCTGTATGTAACCCTTACTTGCTGTATGTAACCCTACTTGCTGTATGTAACCCTACTTGATGTATGTAACCCTACTGGCTGTATGTAACCCTACTTGCTGTATGTAACCCTACTGGCTGTATGTAACCCTACTTGATGTATGTATAACCCTACTGGCTGTATGTAACCCTTACTTGCTGTATGTAACCCTACTGGCTGTATGTAACCCTACTGGCTGTATGTAACCCTTACTTGCTGTATGTAACCCTTACTTGCTGTATGTAACCCTTACTTGCTGTATGTAACCCTAACTTGCTGTATGTAACCCTACTTGCTGTATGTAACCCTACTTGCTGTATGTAACCCTAACTTGCTGTATGTAACCCTACTTGCTGTATGTAACCCTACTTGCGTGTACCCACGGACAGTGTGGCCTCAAAGGTCTCTACTGTGCACGGAACACTAAACACCGGTCACCACTGCAAGCAATAAATTTGTAGTAACCCTCAAACTACAACACCCCAAGGACGCGACCCACGCTGTCCTAGTGTGCCTTTACTTACTTATATCTCTTACACTTCTAGAAGGTGCTTTTTCCTAGTCACAAGCTAACACTTTTGTGACCGGCAACTACACTCCTCTAGCGTGTCTCCCAACCCAAACACAGTCAGTTATATACACATCAATATTCCACAACTCATGCAAGGATAATCTTGTATGTAGGCTCCTAGCCTAGTACACAAAATGCAAGGATAAACTTGTATGAAGGCTCCTAGCCCATCACACAAAATGCAAAGATAAACACAATATAATACACAGCAGTCGAGGTCAACTTACGATCTCCCCTGCTTCTCCTAGTTATCACTGCCGCTGGAAAACCCCGTCTCCTACACCACAATTCCCTATCTACAAACGTCGCACAACACTAAATCTGTCACGGTACTTGCTCGTTCTACAACTAATCTGCGACTCTCTTACTTAACAACTAATCTGCGACTGGCCCGCTACTGTACCCAGCCCTGCTGCATGGCCCAGACATGCGGTCCTAAACCGCCACTGCGCACGCTCACCCTGCCAGTCCGGGTCACTGCAAGCGCTAAGCTCCGCCCACTTGCACTGCCAAGTCGTCACGCAGCAAAACCTAAAACACACACTAAAAATAGCACAATCACATGTCTTTCACATGCATTTCCGTCACAATATCTTATATAAATATTATCTTTAACCCTGTATAGTGATGGTTATTATGTAAATTATGTGGGAAATCATTTATAAGTCCCCCAAAAATGCACTGAATTAAAGCAATTAAGGTACAATATTGAATAAAGAATATTTACATAACGTTAAACGGAGTTGACCGCATAAAATCCTACGTTCGTTGCAATGAATGGCAAAAGATAATTCCCATTTGGTCCGGAAAAATATGTAACAACGTATGAACTAGATTTATAAACATTGCCATAACATCTTAAAATGTTTACTGCACGTACACGTACAACTTGATGGTTCTGTTAAAAAGAAATAGAATAATTTATAGGCTCACGTTATTTATTTTATTAAATTATTGATCATGCCACGGGCATACATGATGATAATTTTTTAATTATGTGCAGTCTTGATACTGTTTTTTAAAGCCACCCAAAACATGTTTTTATTTTATTTTACACAGATGTCTAATTTGATGACCACCAGGCGTGACAGATTAGCAGAAACCTTAATTCCTAGAGATTTTACTGTAATCCGGTGCAAGCTTCCATGCACAATGTATACGGGGAGATGGCAACTGTCGTTTTAATTCAGTTTCGTATGCCATTCAAGGCAAGTATTAGCTATTTATTTTATTTAATGTTATTTAAAAAGGGAGAAAGTATATACATACAATGTGCAAAAATCTTGCAGCGTTTGAGGTGCCAAGTTGAGGATAAAAACTAGATTGTCGATAGGGGAGGACATTTTGTAATTTAGAGGCATTTGCAGAATGTTAGCTCAAACATGGTACATAATGTAAAAATGAACAAATTCTCAAAATAGGGATAAAACTTATTTATTTCAGGCAATCAGTTGCTAGCCAGGCAGTTACGTGTACAATGTGCACAAGAGTTAAAGAAAAATGGTAGGAGATACGCAGAGTTGTTTAGAGTGCGCATAGGAGGTAAGTAAAATGTATTGTTTATAATTTATTTTCCTCTGCAGTTCAATGTTAAGTACAAATAATGGTATTAGTACAAAATGATGTTCAAATAAATAATGTGAAGATTTCATCAAAGGTGGTAAACAAGACAAATATTTTCTCTTTAAGGCTTTGAAATATTTACAGTGGAGACCTTGTTTTTTCCTTCCAAATCACACCTATGCCTATGATCTCTGCATTTTCCTAAAATCATTCTAGAAGCTCTAATTTGCTAGGATGATTACAAATCTTTCAAACGTTTGATCAAGAAAACCCTTACAGACAAAGATCCAAAGGGTTGAGGTGGGGTGGTGGGGGGTGGTGGACCCCCACTCCCGCTCAAAAATAATGAAAAACAACAGTTTTATTTTTATCTGATATAATAAAAAACAAAGGCCTGACCCATCCCTGCAAAAATCCAGGATCCGCTGCTGGCCTTCACACAATGAAATTTCAACTGCTGTACAATTGAGTCTTTACCAAATCTGTAATATATCTTTATTTGCATAAGTTAGTTAAAGAAATATCTATAATTCCATTGTGTTTTTGGAAGAATTTAACCCCAAACAAGTTAGATTGCATCCTAAATGCCACTGCAAAATAAAATATATTATCACATGGGGGTGGTGGGTAATTTTAAAATGTGAACTGACAGCTGACGAATTATGGATTACTTCAAATGTGGATACATGTATTGAATGACTCCAACTCCTGATCAATAAGTCTGGTTGTTCTTGCAGCATAATAAGTTAACGAATTTGCTCTGCTTAAAGAAGACTTTAAAACTTATTATTTTCGTTGAAGAACATAATGAGGATGTCACTCTTGGTATGGCGATGGGTGATATGGCTTCAGATGTTTGGGCTGCAACCAGGGACATAAAGCTGGCGCTCCATCAAGAGGTAGAGTGTATGTTAGACAGGACAACAACAACATGGTCATGCCTGCTACAGATACCAGCATTAGCCACAGTTATAAAGAGGCCTATTTATAGTGTTTACACTGACAAGGTAAATATCCTAACAAAGAACTTCATAACAACAGCACTTGTCATACTACTGTAGCTTTAACTTTGTAATGTTACCTCACAAAACAATAGTTTTGTAGTTAAGTCACTCTCTGGTCAAGTCCGAGTCCAGTGGCTTGGTTGTAATTGTGATGCCAGCCACAAATGCCAGCAGTGAAAGATCATTTAGTGCATTACGCAGGCTCAAGTCCTACTTGCGAGCTACAATGACACAAAAGCGACTCAATAACTACATGGTATTACACATCCACAAAGAAATAGTCGACAAGCTGAGTTTAACAGAGGTTGCAAATGACTTTACGCAGAAATCAGACTACAGAAGGGGTATATTTGGTACATTTACAGATGCAGACTTGTAGATAGTCAACGGAAAGGTAAACTTCCACAACAAATTATAAATCATAGATGTGAGGGTGCTTTCTGTATTTGCAGCGACAGTTGTTTTAGTGGTTTCTGGTTTTCGTAAAAACAACTAACTATTTTTGTTTTATTTATTAAATTGATACATTTAACCATGTAAAATATTGTACTCGGGTATGCAACTTTCAGCCGATTTCCTCGTTTTTGGTTTGCTGTGCTACTGAAAATTGTAAAACACTATAAAGTCTCAATGTGCCTGGCACTTTCCTCTGTTTTGACAAACTGTAGACTAGATTGCATGCCTGTGTACCGAAATGCTTGACTTGAATTTAATCTCAATGACTAACCTTCACCTAGGGTTTTCCTCCTTGAGACATCACACTGACTCGTCACAGGTTGATTTTCATACATTCATTTATTTAAAGTATGAAAGCATTTATTCATACATATATGTCTATTCACTATCCTTTATTCAATATCATTTATACACTACATTTTGATAGCTAGACAAGAAACTCAACAATTATAACATCTCAGTTCTTCACAAAATAAAATTTGCCATAACATTTGTAAAAAAGATTCTCTATAAAGCTCGTGCAATATGTTAGTTTTACAGCTGCGAAACATCAAAACTTTTCAGTTTACAGCCTTGACTTGACCACTACCTTGTGTTATTCACCACTTAGAAACAAAGATTGCAATACATTTGAGTGTAAATTTGTTTTTCCCCAGTTGCATCCAGAAAGAAAGAAAACATCCAGAAGGTCCCATACACATGTACACACAGATGTCCTTTTCGGCCGGTCCACAACAAAACTGTTTCTACCCAAATTTGTTCTACATTTATTAATTGATCACATAAAAATACCCACATTTACAAAACTTGAAAGCAGCTTTTCTCACGT
Organism: Leptasterias polaris; assembly: GCA_037783415.1. Classification (NCBI taxonomy): domain Eukaryota; kingdom Metazoa; phylum Echinodermata; class Asteroidea; order Forcipulatida; family Asteriidae; genus Leptasterias; species Leptasterias polaris. The sequence continues at coordinate 758,976 of JAZGTN010000136.1, forward strand.
TTTCACACAAAAAACAAAGGGATTTGGACTCTCCCTCCCCGGATCTGCTGATCCAAACAACCCAATGTTGGAAATTGTTGGTGCCCCCCCACTTTTTAATACCTTCCGGTGGGCCTGCCTCATGAGAACTGGGACAAGGGTGAGGTGTATGAGTAAGGCAGCCAGGGAAATAACTGCATGCTGCCTGCTACACAATTTTGGAATTGATGAAGGTACATGTATATTTTGTTTACTGAAATGGACATTTAAAACTCATTTAATGCTTTACCTTATGGCGTGGTCAAAGCACAATGTAAATTGCCTAATACAAATTGTATAGATTTAGTCTATTCCGATTAATAATAAATAATAATAACTAGATATTAGGTGTTTGTCAACAAACACAAAGCTGTTCCGTGTATTATTGTTTTGATTAAGCACTCCAGACCTTTAAAGTTGGTCTGACTTTCAGACAGAAGACCCTAATTAATTCACCTTATGACATGCTCTTATTTTGACTTTAAGTGTGCCTATTGTAATAATTGAAATGTTGGTGACAAGATATGATGTGCACTCATGAATGGCTACTTTATTCGACGACTCAGCACATGTGACATTGGTCAAGTCTCAACACAAGGTGGCGCTATAACATTTACATGAAGCATGATCATAGATTACTACACCTATCACAATTGTCAATTTTAGTTTTTCAGCATGATCATAGGATATTACACCTATCACAATATTGTTAATTTTGGTTTTTGACCCCCAAATCCAACACTGATCGTACACCTTTCTCCAAGTTTGTTTGTTTTCTACACGGTGATTTCCTGAAGTATTAATGCGTACGCATAGAACCCTAAATCATGTGGTTTTCAGGCAATTGGGTCCCCAGTGCAAACGCGTCTGCCACACCCGCGCAACATCGTCCCACGTTTACGGTGAAACGTGAATAAGATACTGAGCGCTGATACACTTAGTCTTGGCACAATACGTCAGTTACAACTCGTATATTATTTGGATAATTCAAGCCACAAGAGGGCGCGCTATAACGAGTCGTAACCGAGCGCAGCACACTACCCACTATCCATCACAGACGTCTTGGGCCAAGACTATGATACACACGATGTTCGATTTAGTGTGAGTAAACTTAGACTTGTGTAAGTCGACGACAGGAATGAATCTATGTATTCTACAAAAAAACGACATAACACTGGTCATGTGGGTCCGGGACTTGTTTGAGTTCAAAAATGTTCAATTACGAAAATACAACTCAAATTTTAAGCCGGGTACCAAATCCGTGAAATTTGCAGAGAATACAGGTTCTTTTTCCTACTGAGAAATGTATGTTTTGATATTTTTAAATTGACAGGAAAATTGTTTATGAGTATTTTTGTTGAACATATTTTCATAGATTTACTTTAAAAAGAAAGAGTTGATTTTAGAAAAAATATATTCTTCGTCTGACATGGAGGGGACATGTTTTCTCGTGGTTCGTCCCTACCAAGCCGACACTGGCCCAATACAGGCTGTATGTATACCCAACTTTTTTACTGGTTAACATCAAAATAATCACTCAAACGGGTCTCCAGAACAAAATGATACCACTCGCAGAGGATCTTGGGGAATGCATGGGAGGGGGGGGGGGGGGTATTCTAGCCCACGGACTAATAGAGCCTGCCCCATAAAGCAAACATTTGTGTTTTCTTTTGAAACTGCTGTCAATTAAAACTTGTTGAAAAGAGTCATCATTTTGAGATCTGCATTTTAGAGACAGAACACCTCTTCAGTTGTGATTGTTGTTTTGTAGTTGTAGGAAGACGCTCTTCACACTACAGGCAGGGCTGGAATTTGGGTTTTGAAAACCAAAAAGAACACTTAACTTTTCCAGCATTTAGTTCACTGACCTCATCAGGGCTGCATGCAGTGTAAATATCGAGCACTGCATTTGAGTTTTCGACTCAACTGAGATGCCAAGTTATCTTCATCTACTTGACTCATTAAAATTCTATCTTTTTTCTATCTTTTTTCAGAAACCATCAACACCAGTGGCACATATAACCTACAACACAGACACCTTGGGGAGCGTCTTAAACCTAGGGACTGAATTTTCAATAATCGCAGAGGGAAATTTGGTGTGCAAAACCAAAGACTTAATTTCAGCAATTTGTCTGTTGATGTGTGTTTATTACGTGTTTAATTTGGCGTACAACAAAAAGGTTGTAAACACGCTAACTTTCATTCAGAAAGTTATCCTTAATATTCCAGTTGAAACACCTACACCGTCAAAAGTTGTCAGGGTGTTGTACGACATAAATGCGGTACTTACTGTAAATGCGAAAGAGAAATAAGATTTTAATATGCTCCACGTTTCTTGAAATTTCAAATCCCCAATTGAAAGCCATCATCCATTAAATATGTGTGCATAAAGTTCAAAGTTTGTGGAACGACTTCACTTTTTTTGTTCTCTTTAAAAATTTTGAAGAAATGGTCATCTGAATTGGAAATTTTTTTTCAAACTAAAAGTACCTTAAAGGCACTGAACACGTTTTGTAATTGTCAAAGACCAGTATTCTCACTTTGTGTATTCACCATATGCATAAAATACCAAGCCTGTGAAAAATTGGGCTCAATTGGTCATTGAAGTTGCAAGAAAATGATGAAAGAAAAAACACCCTTGTTGTACAAATTAGTGTGCTTTCAGATAGGAATAAAAGGCTTCTGGCTAGAAGTCTTTTATTATTTTAGTGAGAAATTACCTCTTTCTCAAAAACTACGTTACTTCAGAGGGAGTCGTTTCTCACAATGTTTTATATTATCAACAGCTCTCTGTTGCTCGTTACCAAGTAAGTTTTTATGTTAATATTTATTTTGAGTAATTACCAAACGTGTACAGTGCCTTTAAAGATTTGCATTTTGTTTGTTTTTTCTTTTTATTGACATTGAGGTGATAATCTGTTAGTTATTCTTTTCCTATATCACTACTATTCAGATTTAAAATACAAAAAATAACTGGACCAATTTCATCAAGTAGTTATAAATGGACATTCAAATCACTTGTGGGCAGTGTAACATGAGTAACTAAAGTATGATTTTTTTTCCCCAGTGAATGTTTTTCTCAGTTTTAACATTTGCCACTTGTAATTATCTTTCTACTAATGATCTCAAATGTAAAAATAGGGTTCTTTATGATGTATCCATTAATAGTACAATTGGGTGATGTAAAGAAAATAGTAACGTGAGTAACTGGGCTTAACAAGTATAAGAGGAGACTGTACTGTTGAAAAAAAATTTAAGCAAAAATAACCTACAGCGAAGCTTATTAACCACGTAAAGGACCTTCAATTATTATTGACTGCATTTTTTTCTCTTTTAAATGGCAATCGTTAGGCCCCTATAATAAAAACATATCACCTCTCTGAGCATACTTCTGAGATGTGAAAAGAACATTTTAATTGCAAAATCACCTTTTGTACATTTAAGTCACATGTCAACCTCCAGGTAAACATAATTCTTTGAACAAAAAGGAGATCTCTTTAGTTTGGATTGTTTGGAATTTAGGATTTGATAGAAAAACTGCATTAGCTGAGCATGCTTGAAATTTTCATTTTGCGAGAAAAGTGAAAGAAAAAAGTAAAGCAAAAGTGAAGATCTTGTTAATGTTAGCATTATTAATGATCTCATGTCTATTAAAAACATAAATTAGTCAAATATCGGTAAATTTACTCTGTTGGTTCATGCCCTGAATGTAGCCATCCGTGAAAAAAAATTAAATTTGAAGTTTTGCTTGTAAATAATTATGTTAATTCAGTGCGATGACATATTGACGAAAGAGTAATTAAAGGTGTTTGTCTGTATTAATCGTATTTTGCATGTCACATTTTCAATAAGTTTTATTGATTTCTGTTTTATATTTTATTATAACCCTGCTCGCAGTTTTATTCTTATTTAGCTTTTAGGCCTAATCCATATAATTAAGTTGATGTTTTTGTGTATATGCAAATAATTTGTTTATTTGTATTGTAAATTAAATAATTTATTTATTTTCATGCAATCTTTTTATGATGTATTGTAAATTTTAATGTAAATAACAGTATTGTTTAGTTTTTGGACTTTTTAGCTCTTGGACTTTTGGACTTTTGGAAGTATTTTCAAATAAACCAGAATTTAATTTAATTTAACCCTTAGCATGCCACTATAGTTTATACATACATACCCTGTGGCGCCGCATTTCCTGTGACGCGCAGCAAGTAACACAGGGCAAAACCATTTTGCACAAATTACCTTATGAGGACAGCGTTTTAGAGGAAAATCCAAAATAAAGATTTTATTCATCGATGTAAACTCAATATCGTGTAACAAAAATCATGTTTGTAGACCCAAAGGTTAGAAAGATATGTTGTTGGTTTTTTTTTAGCTGGATATTTGTGCTTGTTTTCAGCACTCAAACACACACCCACACACACACTATTATTAGTAAGGATATTTTTTTCAAAATTTGGTCCAAAACTTTATGTAAGGCTTATTATAAAAACAAGTCCTTCATATGTTTTCTAAACTAAACAAGTGCATGTTTATGACCTATGTGCAACAGCCTTTTTGAATGAAATTTATGCAGTACCAGTGCAAAGTTTACTGATGGAATCAAAGTGCTACTATATCCTGTTTATTTCAAGTTGCAAATAATCGTGTTTTAAACTGAATAAATATATAAAACAAGATCAATTGGTGGTGTTTTTGTATGTTTCCAACTGTTTGTGTTCAACAAAAATATTCAAGAATTCTTTTTCTCTATAGCTATTCAATTGTTGGTGTTTGTATAATTTGGAAAACTGTAAACAGTTTCCCTACTCAATGGAAAATAAAAGCACCTGGTTGTGAAATGCAATAGAGAACTTCTTTTAAGTGTCAGTTATTTATGGAATCCTGGTACACAGTCCGCCTTGTAATTGACATGCGTGTGGTACAGACGAAAACAAGGTGCAGCACACATAGGCTTTTCGCACTGAATGCACATTAGTTCCGTCTGATGACGTCGTACTTCACGGTTGGAACAAACGATGCAGTCCGGTTTAGAGGAGCGTCCTCCTGGCGTTAGATCTCTATTTACTGTGAGAAAGTGGCGTTCCGTTAGTCGGGCAGGTGCATCATTGGACCTTCGGCCCGGTCTTCCACCTTGCCTTGTGTACCCTTCAAGGAGCCCGTGGACGATGGCAAACCGAAACTTCTCTGGGTGCTGTCTTGATCCGGGGTGTAGAGACTTCCAAATGATCCAACTGTTCACGTAACTCACTTCAAGAAGATAAATGAACACCTTCTTCCACCACTTGGGGGTCTTGTGAATGTTCAAGTAATACCACATCCCCTAGTCACGGTCCACTCCTCCCATGTTTTTAGTGTACAGCTCTATAGCTACTGGCTTGTCAACTTCACGTGGTTCAAGCTGCCCACGTGCACGTACTTTCTTCTTGAAGGTCATGTCATTGTGGACAGTTGACATGACATTGAACTGTCGTTTGTCAAACCATGACAAGAAGAGTGACTTGCCGTCTCGAACGGAAAGCAGGGGATCCCCTTTTTTCAGTTTTGATTTCTTGATTTGTTCAGGAGTGCCGATACGATTGATTCGAAGCGTTCCGCAAGCACCCATACCAGGATCACCGAGGCAGTTGTACAGCTGAGGGGATGAAAATAAATTGTCCATGTACACATGATGGCCCCTGTCATACATGGGTTCACACACACTTGTGACGACTGTTGTGTATAACCCAACTTCTGTCTCACCCAACTTCTGTCTCACCATTTCTTTTCCCTTTATACAGTTTTGAGTTCCAGATGTAGCCGGTCTTGGCCTCTGCCAAATTCCAGCAATTCAATCCCCACTTATGAGGCTTATTAGGCTTATATACCTTCATTCTAGTGTGTCCTTTGAATGGAATGATGGTCTCATCAACTGAAAGTTCACGATCTGGGTAGTATGCAGATTGCCATCTCGGAACTAGCACGTCCATGACTTCCTTGATCTTTCCACGTCTGTCATGGTTGGGATCTGCGGCTGTGGTTAGGTTGGCATTGTCGGTACAATGAAAGAATGCCAGAATTAGTTGGAAGCGGTTTCGTGACATGATGGAACGTATTCCTGGTGCCTCCATTGTCCACTGTGTTGTCCAGTACATGTCATAGTTGGGACGACGATCAATTCCCATCAACAGCACAATGGCCAGGAACGCTTTCATTTCACTTTCAGTTACATCCTGCCATTTGCGAAATCTTGAGTGGGGGGCCAAATTGTGCATGCCACCCTTTTTGGAGATTGTGTTTCCACAACTAGAAGATTTATGATAGGGGCATCAAAGAAATGTGAGAAAATTCCATATTCTGTTGGCTCTTCCTCACCTTCAAATATTTGCTGACCAGTAGTAAGAGTAAAGGGAACCAACCAGTCATCATCGTAGGCTCTCAGAAATACACCACGCATCTCTTCGTCACGACCCACTCGCTGCTGATTTTCATCGGGGAAATCGTCCGATTCGGACCCATCATCGATGCTGCTGTTTGGCTCAGCTTGTACATCGTGTACATGTACATGTACATTACCGTCGCTCGTACCTTCACCGTCATCGCTATGATCGTCGAGAAAAGGCTCTTCGAAATCCGAATCTCCAGAGTCCGAATCATTAAAAATCTCCCGAAATGCAGCTTGGGCATCCATTGTTGACGACTCTTTGTTTTTACGCACAAACAAACTCGGATTTTGACAATCTACACATCATCGGATAGATCGTTAAGAGTTTGACAAATGCTTCACAGAACCCGTACAATATTTTTACTTACTTCCGGTAGTTAACGGAAGTTGAAAATTTCATAATATCTTATCTTATTCATATCTTTAAAACTACTGATCACTTCAGCTTAATTTTTGTATCAGATTGTAGAACAGCAATCCCTCTTAACCTTTTGCACAGAGATAACAACATTGTAATCGTATGCATCTGGTCAAAACTGGGAAATGAAGCGCACCGTCCTACTCGTACCCCCCCCCCCCCACTTTCATTGACAACGCATTGTACACATTACGTGTAAGCGCTGACGACTGACAACAACGCACACTATGTACGCTACATGCAGTGCAAGTGCCGACTGTGCGTGTGTGATGTGGCGCGAACTTTTGGGGGGAATTCCCAACAGCGCTCTCTTTCGTCCAACGAAAGAGGGCGCTGTTAAAGTTTTTAGTAACATCGAGCGCTGAGTGCAGAGCGGAGAATCGCAGTAGTTGAGTGATAATGAACAACGTCTCGCACCAAAACTACAAGTAGGAATACATTTGCATTGATGTTATAAGATACATGCACACCCTCAGATAATCAATCACATAATTATAATATTGTTACAAGTCATACATCAGCTGAAAGGTTTTAATGAACTGATGAGGATCTACACAAATGAAATCAGTTTAAACTTGGCTTTTTGTTCAAACCGGAGGTTGAAATTTAATTTTTCAAAGAAAAATAATTTCTTTCTCAACCACACATTTGATTTTTATTTATTTTTACGTCATTGGGTAGGTATGTAATAACTTGAGAAACGACACACAACATGGACCATTTAACCTTCACTTCCGGTTAAACAGGAAGATACAATTAATTATTTGAAAAAATCATACTCCAGAACCAGGAATTAGTTGTTTATTATCTGAACGTCGTCAGATAAGGCTTTGAAAAACATTACTGACGCTATTATTTGTGACCTGATGACATTGTCTTCCGGTTCAAACCGGAAGTTTAAATTTTATATTTGAAAAAAAAATTAACTTCTGAAAAACACATTGAATTTTTTCAATCTATACATCATCTAAAAGGTCTTCATAAACTAATCACGCGCTACACAAAATGTGACCCTATTTGACCTTGACTTCCGGTCAAAACCGGAAATTGATGTTTATTTTTAGAAAAATTCTTAACTCCTGAACCAGGCATTGAATTGATAAGGTATAATGTCGTTACCTTTCATTTAATCACTCTCCACGAACACCTTGACAAAAACTGAATCGCTAGTTTTTTCTTCTCCATCTTCTTCTTCCCTAGAACTCTCATCTTCTTCTTCCCTAGAACTCTTCTCTACAGCATAACTCAAGATTGAAACTGAATTGAACCTTGAAACTCATCAGATAATTGAACCTCAATTATGAAGACGGCACAGTTGTCAGTACGTCATGATGACGTCATCAGGTGTCGAATTACAAGGTTTTTAAGGTGAAAAAATGACCATTTGCTTTTTGCTGTATCTCAACGAATATGAAAGCTATGATGTTCAAAGTTTGGCATCTGATAGACCAAGACTGGGGCAACATTTGAAAAGTTAACGCCAAAATTGTACGACCTTAACTTCCGGGTCGTTACCCAGGTCGAAGTTCGCCTTCGTTTTTTTCCTTCAAAAAACAACTTTCGAGCTTATCTACGGAATAACTCATGATTGAGATTGAATTGAATGTTGAAACTCACCAGATAGTTTAACCTTAGTATCAAGACAACACATACTTAATTACGTCATGATGACGTCATCGGGCACTGAATTACATTAAATCAAAGTTTAATATTTGTAAAAATCATAACTCAAAAACCATAATTCGGATTTTGACAATCTACACATCATCGGAAAGATCGTTAAAAGTTTGACAAACGCTTCACAGAACCCGTACAATATTTTAACTTACTTTCGGTAGTTAACGGAAGTTGAAAATTTCATAATATCTTATCTTATTCATATCTTTAAAACTACTGATCACTTCAGCATAATTTTTGTATCAGATTGTAGAACAGCAATCCCTCTTAAACTTTTGCACAGAGATAACAACATTGTAATCGTATGCATCTGGTCAAAACTGGGAAATGAAGCGCACCGTCCTACTCGTACCCCCCCCCCCCCCCCCCACTTTCATTGTACACATTACGTGTAAGCGCTGACGACTGACAACAACGCACACTATGTACGCTACATGCAGTGCAAGTGCCGACTGTGCGTGTGTGATGTGGGGCGAACTTTTGGGGGGAATTCCCAACAGCGCTCTCTTTCGTCCAACGAAAGAGGGCGCTGTTAAAGTTTTTAGTAACATCGAGCGCTGAGTGCAGGGCGGAGAATCGCAATAGTTGAGTGATAAAGAACAACGTCTCGCACCAAAACTACAAGTAGGAATACATTTGCATTGATGTTATAAGATACATTGCACACCCTCAGATAATCAATCACATAATTATAATATTTTTACAAGTCATACATCAGCTGAAAGGTTTTAATGAACTGATGAGGATCTACACAAATGAAATCAGTTTAAACTTGGCTTTTTGTTCAAACCGGAGGTTGAAATTTAATTTTTCAAAGAAAAATAATTTCTTTCTCAACCACACATTTGATTTTTATTTATTTTTACGTCATTGGGTAGGTATACGTCATTGGGTAGGTATGTAATAACTTGAGAAACGACACACAACATTGACCATTACCTTGACTTCCGGTTAAACAGGAAGATACAATTAATTATTTGAAAAAATCATACTCCAGAATCAGAAATTAGTCGTTTATTATCTGAACGTCGTCAGATAAGGCTTTGAAAAACATTACTAACGCTATAATTTGTGACCTGATGATGACATTGTCTTCCGGTTCAAACCGGAAGTTTAAATTTTATATTTGAAAAAAAAATTAACTTCTGAAAAACACATTGAATTTTTTCAATTTATACATCATCTGAAAGGTCTTCATAAACTAATCACGCGCTACACAAAATGTGACCCTATTTGACCTTGACTTCCGGTCAAAACCGGAAATTGATGTTTTGTTTTTTTTTAATTCTTAACTCCTGAACCAGGCATTGAATTGATAAGGTATAATATCGTTACCTTTCATTTAATCACTCTCCACGAACACCTTGTTTTTGTCACATGACAAAAACTGAATCTCTGGTCTTTTTTTCTTCTCCTTCTTCCACGCAACTCTTCTCTACAACATAACTCAATATTGAAACTCATCAGACAATTGAACCTCAATACGAAGACGGCACAGTTGTCATTACGTCATGATGACGTCATCAGGTGCCGAATTACAAGGTTTTTAAAGTTGAAAAATGATCATTTGCTTTTTGCTGTATCTCAACGAATATGAAAGCTAAGGTCTTTATAGTTTGGCATCTGATAGAACAAGACTGGGGCAACATTTGAAAAGTTAACGCCAAAATCGTACGAACTTAACTTCCGGGTCGTTACCCTAGGTCGAAGTTCGCCTTCGTTTTTTTTCTTTCAAAAAACAACTTTCGAGCTTATCTACGGAATAACTCAAGATTGAGATTGAATTGAATGTTGAAACTCACCAGATAGTTGAACCTTAGTATCAAGACAACACATACCTAATTACGTCATGATGACGTCATCGGGCATTGAATTACATCAAATCAAAGTTTAATATTTGTAAAAATCATAACTCAAAAACCATAATTCGGATTTTGACAATCTACACATCATCGGAAAGATCGTTAAAAGTTTGACAAACGCTTCACAGAACCCGTACAATATTTTAACTTACTTTCGGTAGTTAACGGAAGTTGAAAATTTCATAATATCTTATCTTATTCATATCTTTAAAACTACTGATCACTTCAGCATAATTTTTGTATCAGATTGTAGAACAGCAATCCCTCTTAAACTTTTGCACAGAGATAACAACATTGTAATCGTATGCATCTGGTCAAAACTGGGAAATGAAGCGCACCGTCCTACTCGTACCCCCCCCCCCCCCACTTTCATTGTACACATTACGTGTAAGCGCTGACGACTGACAACAACGCACACTATGTACGCTACATGCAGTGCAAGTGCCGACTGTGCGTGTGTGATGTGGGGCGAACTTTTGGGGGGAATTCCCAACAGCGCTCTCTTTCGTCCAACGAAAGAGGGCGCTGTTAAAGTTTTTAGTAACATCGAGCGCTGAGTGCAGGGCGGAGAATCGCAATAGTTGAGTGATAAAGAACAACGTCTCGCACCAAAACTACAAGTAGGAATACATTTGCATTGATGTTATAAGATACATTGCACACCCTCAGATAATCAATCACATAATTATAATATTTTTACAAGTCATACATCAGCTGAAAGGTTTTAATGAACTGATGAGGATCTACACAAATGAAATCAGTTTAAACTTGGCTTTTTGTTCAAACCGGAGGTTGAAATTTAATTTTTCAAAGAAAAATAATTTCTTTCTCAACCACACATTTGATTTTTATTTATTTTTACGTCATTGGGTAGGTATACGTCATTGGGTAGGTATGTAATAACTTGAGAAACGACACACAACATTGACCATTACCTTGACTTCCGGTTAAACAGGAAGATACAATTAATTATTTGAAAAAATCATACTCCAGAATCAGAAATTAGTCGTTTATTATCTGAACGTCGTCAGATAAGGCTTTGAAAAACATTACTAACGCTATAATTTGTGACCTGATGATGACATTGTCTTCCGGTTCAAACCGGAAGTTTAAATTTTATATTTGAAAAAAAAATTAACTTCTGAAAAACACATTGAATTTTTTCAATTTATACATCATCTGAAAGGTCTTCATAAACTAATCACGCGCTACACAAAATGTGACCCTATTTGACCTTGACTTCCGGTCAAAACCGGAAATTGATGTTTTGTTTTTTTTTAATTCTTAACTCCTGAACCAGGCATTGAATTGATAAGGTATAATATCGTTACCTTTCATTTAATCACTCTCCACGAACACCTTGTTTTTGTCACATGACAAAAACTGAATCTCTAGTCTTTTTTTCTTCTCCTTCTTCCACGCAACTCTTCTCTACAACATAACTCAATATTGAAACTCATCAGACAATTGAACCTCAATACGAAGACGGCACAGTTGTCATTACGTCATGATGACGTCATCAGGTGCCGAATTACAAGGTTTTTAAAGTTGAAAAATGATCATTTGCTTTTTGCTGTATCTCAACGAATATGAAAGCTAAGGTCTTTATAGTTTGGCATCTGATAGAACAAGACTGGGGCAACATTTGAAAAGTTAACGCCAAAATCGTACGAACTTAACTTCCGGGTCGTTACCCTAGGTCGAAGTTCGCCTTCGTTTTTTTTCTTTCAAAAAACAACTTTCGAGCTTATCTACAGAATAACTCAAGATTGAGATTGAATTGAATGTTGAAACTCACCAGATAGTTGAACCTTAGTATCAAGACAACACATACCTAATTACGTCATGATGACGTCATCGGGCATTGAATTACATCAAATCAAAGTTTTATATTTGTAAAAATCATAACTCAAAAACCATAATTCGGATTTTGACAATCTACACATTTAAAACATTTAAAACTACTGATCATTTCAGCATAATTTGTGTATCAGGGTGTAGACCGTTGAGCCTGCTCAAACTTTTGCACAGACATAACAACATGTTTACCTTTAACATCTGGTCCAAACAGGACGAAAACACGCACCCATCAGTTGACCCGCATTGACGACGCACGATAGCGTATTAGCGTCTAAACAACCTTGCCCTGGCCACTCAAACTTTAAACTATGTTTCTCAAGCGTATTCTCTTAGAAGTAGGTTCATTTAGGAATATATTTTGCATTGCATCACAGAGGTGGTCCATCTAATATTTAAAAAATTCATAACTGCTGGACCCACACATTGGATTTTAACAATTCATACATCATCTGAAAGGCCATAATAAACTAATCATACGCTACACATTATGTGACCCCGTTTGACCTTGAATTCCGGTTAAAGTCGGAAGTTGCTTTTTAATGTTTTAAAAATCATAAATCCTGAACCACATATTCGATTTGTATCATCTATACGTCAAAAGAAAGGACATCGGAGACTTCACCAACGCTACCAAGTGTGACCTCGGTTGATCTTGACTTCCGGTTCAAACCGGAAGTTGAGACTTTATATTTCAAAATATCATAACTTCTGAACCACACATTGGATTTTTTCAATATACATCATCTGAAAGGTCTTCATAAACTAATCAACATGTGATCTGAAAGGTCTTCATAAACTAATCAATATGTGACCCTATTTGACCTCGACTTCCGGTCCAAACCGGAAGTTCTTGTTAAATGTTTGAAACGTTCATAACTCCTGAACCAGGAATTGGATTGATAAGGTATAATGACATTACCTATTCATTCAATCACTCCCCACGAACACCTTTCTTTTTTTTAACTCATCTAGCTCCTTCGCACATCGACCTTAACCCTAACCCCCCTATTTCAAATCATCCCACGTATACATCTGTTTCATAACATTTTCTAGACTTGTTTTCTGTTCTCATCATCTCATACATATTCTGTCTTATCAAACCCTCCTTTCTCATTGGTCCATTTCAAATCACACCCTCCTTTCTCATTGGTCCATTTCAAATCTTACCCTCCTCTCTCATTGTCCCATTCCCAATCTTACCCTCCTCTCTCATTGGCCCATTTCAAATTTCACCCTCCTCTCTCATTGGCCCATTTCAAATCTCATCCTCGCCTCTCATTGGGCCATTTTAAAACTTACCCTCCTCTCTCATTGGCCCATTTCAAATCACACCCTCCAAAAATTTCAAATCACACCCTCCACTCTCATTGGTCCGATTTAAATCTCACCCTCCATTCTTATTGGCCCATTTCAAATCTCATCCTCCCCTCTCATTGGCCCAATTCAAATCACACCCTCCACTCTGAATGGTCCGATTCAAATCTCACCCTCCTCTCTCATTGGTCCATTTCAAATCTCATCCTCCCCTCTCATTGCCCCCTTCGTTTGACCTCATGTTGACCCTCATCAACATTTATTTATGCGCATATTTATACCTCATGCATAATATAACAATACACTGTCTCATTAAGCCTCCTACCTCCTTTATTATGCTAATTTTGTCTCATAAAGACTACTACCCTCCATTATTATGCTAATTATGTCTCATCAAGACTCATACCCTCCATTATCATGCTAATTCTGTCTCATAAAGACTCCTACCCGCCTTTATTATGCTAATTTTGTCTCATCAAGACTCCTACCCTCCATTGTTATGCTAATTTTATTCATGTAATTGTTCTTGTGCATTATGCATAAACTAACAATAGATTGTCTCATAAAGACCCAACACACTACTAATGGGCTTTGAAGCTCCTGTCTGTGCAACCTTTACCTCAAATACCTCAACCTTGAAGTGAAAGATATCGCAGAGAGGACACTAGTTTGAGCAGGGTTTTCTGAGCTAATAGCCGGTTGTCAAGAAGTTGCCTGTTCAGCTGAACATTGACAGCATCTGTTTTCAGGTAGAAGATCAAATTGGCCATCGAAACCTGGTGGGTATCTGATTGTTCATGTTTTTTTACCTTTACATATGGCTTTCTTTCAGTTTTTAAATCCCACTGGTACCTTTTTGGCATTTTTTAGCCATTCCTGATAAGTTTGTCTGGTTGCTTGTACACAGATTGTCTGGTTGCTTGTACACAGATAAAGTACAAAACTACAAGATCGGGATCGAAATGCAGACACGTGAATATGCCATACCATGATGTTTGGAAAAAATCAGTGTCCTGTTGGGTAATGGCTGAACAAGAAAGCAAGTTACATCTTTGGGCTGGTTGGGTTTATCAGGCAATGGAATGTATACGTCTTTGAAGACAGTATAGCTTGTTGGATCAGCCGTCGATTTCACCAAACTCACCGCAAGTCACGAAGCATCGCAAGGTTTACGAAGAACCACAGCGCTGCGATGTATCGCAGCTGCGACTTGTCTTATGAGCCATTTCACGAAATGCGTCGTAACCGCGATGTTTCGCAGTAACAGTTTTTAATAAATACAATTAGTGAACGAGGATGACCTTGCCACAGAACAACTACATGACGACTATTGCATGTCTCAGTTAAGCTATTTCTATGCTATTGGGTATACAGTGGTAAATTCAACATGGCTGAAGTGAAAAAGAGACAGCGCGGGAAGAGAAAAGTGGAAGATTTCGGCTCTTCATCCTTGTTGCTAAGGTGTGAGAAAGTGTTTTTCCGAATTAGTAGTATAAGTGAAACTCGTGAGAAGATTCTTGTCTGCTTATTTATTGGCCTAAATTATGAATACGGTTATCTTTGGGTGATCAAACCAACCAAGCATCTGACAATCGGTAGGCAATGTTTTCTGCAGAAAAAAGTAGCATCATCATGCATACTCAACGTATTCTCAATGCTTTTTCTTCAGTTTTATTTAACGTTGTTTCGCAAATCCGTTGGGCTATTTATTTATGTCTAACGTTTTTCTTGACTTTTGGCAGATTTAATAATTTAGACTTTTACTATTTATTTAGCCTATATATGTGGGGCATAGGCGCAGGCCTACATCATGATCATGTTGACGTCATGGTTGATATGATGGCATGATCAGGTACGGTGGGGCAATATCTGTCTGTGTAGTAGTAGTAGTAGTGCCAGTGGTAAAGTCTCTGCAAGCAAAGTTTCCATTTTATTTTGTTTTAGGCCAGTTGTTATTTGCTAAGTGTACGGTATGATTAAAATCAGTTTAAAACACTCCAAAATTGGTCCATTCTTTCATGTCTTTTGGCCTGAATTTAAGTGAAAGAAGATGTTTAGAAGGGGTGATACTCGAAAAAATCTTGCATAAACCTAAATAGCAGATAAATTGCATTTGCATTATAATATTATAAATCTAAAAGTTATAGGCCTTTGTAGCATTTAATATATTTAATGGATTAATGGATCCGTCGATATCGTGAAATAAATACTAGATTTAGTCTAGATCGGCACAAATTTGCTCATGCCATGCCAGCAGCGTAGGTCTGGTTTATATAATACTGATTAAGCCCGGGCCTAGACCTACAATATTCAGTTTTTCACAAGTGTAATGATTAGTCATGAAATTCTGTGCTATGAACATTGCCATGTCAATCCCCCCAAAAAAATAATAACAATAAATTAAATAAATCTGCCACTTCAAGAAAACACTCTGAATACTTTTTAACATTAAATATGTTATATTAAGGGGATAATGAAAGCAAAAGCGGAGAATTTGTTGCAGTATATGTCCTGCGGATTGTCAGTAGTTTGTGTTGTTTCAAATTTTCAATAAGGCTACAATTATGGCTTCCAACAACCGGAAGATTGAGAGATCACCAAACTGGTCCTTTGAGGAGGTGAACATCTTGAGCCAGTTTGTTCGCGACCATACTGCCGAGCTGTGTGGAACAAGAAACAAGTCCACTGCACAGGTCGATCAAGTGAAGGAAATTCACTGGCAGAAGGTAGCGGAGGTTTTGAGGGCATGTGGGGGGGAAGGAGAGAGACTGGGTCAAAATCCGAAAAAATGGCAGAACATCACCAGTCAGGCCAGAGCATATCACAGGAGCTGCAACAAAACAGGTGATGACAATGTGACTTTCAAAAAAATTACGGTTAGAAAGAAAACTTGGTGTATGAATAAAATTAGATCAAAATACTATTTATATCCATAAAACACATGACTTAATTACACTAAACTACATGTGTAGGAAAACATTGAATACATGTACAATGTATGTAGTCAATGAAATTAAATCAAATCATTACCGATAAATCTTTAACTCTTTAACCCAATGATTAATGCACTACCCGCTTATTTTTTAGGAGGTAGTAAACCACCTACACATCCATCGTTGGAGGTGGTTTTAGATGCCATGCTACCTGTTGCAAAAGATGGAATTTTTCCAAAAGACGAAGGAGAAACCCGCTCGGATTTCCAAATTGCTCTGGAAGCTGTGGCTCAAGGTAATAAGACCAATCAAAACATTTTTGAGCAAATTTCTATCTGGAATCTTACTCTTTGTAGAGGTGATTTTTTGCTCCAAATGCTCTCGTGAATTACGTTTTTTCTAAGTTTTTCTGAAGTGCTCTCATCAAGAAAAAAACGTATCAGAAGACAATAAAAAAATGTACAGCCAATTCTGATTGCAACAGTTGCAATCAAACACAATATGAGCAACTAAAGAAAACTGGTGAAATGGAAACAGTAGTAGTTCTTCTGAGAAAAAATACACTCTGATGATGATAGTGTTTTTAGGAGGTGCATTCTTCTCAGAACCACAACTCATAGAGAGAATTATTAAATAGTGTTTTGCAGCCCATTGTATATAGTATTCCCATCATGCAAAGTTCCAAATCCTGCTCAAATCAATCTCCAAAACCGATGATGTACTAAACCTTTAAGGTTGTGCAAATAAAACGGTTGTTGATTATTTTTATGTTCTTTTTACAGACATCTCACAACAGCTGGATGTAGAAATGGAGGAAGTTGGCTTTGAGGAAGAAGATGATGTCGCAGTAAATGCAGAAAGTGGGCCATCCAATGTGAAGAGTGTTGTGGCCAACAAAACCAGGACAACAGGACAACAGGACAACAGGACTCGATCCTTCAGATTGAGAGAGAGAGCGCCTGGTGGTAGAGAAGGAACAGTTGGAAGTGTCCAAAGCAATGGCAGAGTCTTTAAAGGACATCAGTCGCACTTTCCAGGAGTTCCTCTCTATCACCCTTCATAAGAGTGGCCTACAAATTGTCCAAAACCCTGAAGCTTAATTCAATTATATCGTTTTTCCGTGTCAAGCCAACATGCTTTTGGAACCGACAGTCACAGATTGAAATGAAATTTAGTGTGCTGGTGGACTCCTTGAGAAAACCCAAGAACCCAAATATGCAATTCGGACAATTATTTTCTGAGATATGGGTTAACAAACTTTTGACTAATTAGCTTGACCCTGTGTGTTTGGACAGCAATATCTCCAAAAGTAGAGTACCTACAGAGACATTATTTTAAAGCTCTTGAGATGGCCTTCATTTCATTAGAAAATATTAAATTTTATCACATACTGCATATAAATTACACAAAAATTAGAGCTTTAAAATGATGTAAAGTTTGTCTCTGTAGGTGCTGTACTTTTTGAGCCCAACCAGCACACCAAATTTCATTTCAATCTATGATGGTCATGTCCAAAAGTGTATTGAATTGACACGGAATAACCCTATATACATTTAATTTAGAAGTTGCCATTTATAGACAGGGTATACTTTTAGTAAATAGCCCTAACACTGATGTACTCGGTGCTTTTGAGTCCTTTGGGAAAATATCCACAGGCAACTCGGGTGGAATTCAATCGCATGACTCCTGCATGACTACAGCAGATGTCTTATTGATTCGAACTGGCCCCTCGTCACGGGGCTTGCTTGGTGGTCTAGTGGTTCAGACATCTGCTCTAGTCTTGTGGGAGTCGTGCGTTCGAATCCCACCTGAGTTGCCTGTAAAATTTCCACAGGACTCGAAAGCACTGAGTATACAGTGCTTATCACACATCGGTGTAGGGCAAAACCAAATTTATATTTATTTCCCCGATGCAAATATTACATTCTCCTGAGCATACTGATCGAAACATCAAGTTGTAACAATGTGTTCTTTTCAGAAACACCCCAACTCACAAAGAGATATTTACATGGAGTCACCGCAAACCTTACTAGAATATTACATCTATCCAAACATATGCATAAAAAACAAACTTGGAATTTCTTACTCAATTGGCTGTCTATGTCAGTGACAGGAAAAACACCCTTGTTGCATAGAATTGTATACTTTCAGTGATGTTTGAGAAACCTGAATCCTTTCTTAGATTGAATTTGTTTAGTTGAACAATTGTCTTTCTCTAAAACAACATTATGTCAGTTGTTTCTCACATTGATTTATACTATTTTACCAAAGGTATACCCTGCCTTAAAGGACAAGGGCCTAAATCTGTGTAGAAAAGTTGGGGGATGATGGTTCTGAAATTATGGTATGAATTGCCAGTGTTAAAAAACGTAGAACTTGGTAATCGTGTTGTCCAATCTACAAATGGCATTTGACATCGTGTTGTCCAATCTACAAATGGCATTTGACACCCTGTGAACAATTCTGCATACAGATGCAATGCTGACATCATGGTCACCGTGCACTGACTAAAACGTGCTTATGCATAGAACCGTAGGGCTATCAACAGTTGTATCTCTGCAGAAATTGCATTGCTGCGCTGTGACAAAAAATACATATAAACTATAAAAAATATGTGCATTGATTTGAAAGTGTGTTAATTAGAATGCTAAGATCTATAAAGATTATATAACTTAATTATTTAAAAGCATTCACTTTAAATCAGGACATACTTAGCTCATGACAACTCCAGGCAACGTGAAAAATACTTTCAGTTACCATGAATTCTGCCTAGTTTTTAAGAGATGTATACAATATTGCTTGCAACAAACTTTTTAAAAAGCATGTTACTAATACTAGATTCAGACTGGCCCCTCGTCACCAGGCTTGCTTGGTGGTCAAGTGGTTAAAACAGCTGTCTAGTCATGCAGCAGTCGTGAGTTCGAATCCCACCCGAGTTGCCTAGTTCTGTGTTTTTTTTCGCAGGACTCAAAAGCACAGATTATACGTCCATCCAGTGATCACACACCGGCAAAGCGAAATTTATATTCATTTCCCCAATGCAAATATTACATCATTTAAGGAAAGGAATTCATGGAGTTGGCACAAGTTGTGTTTGTAGTATGACCAATGAATGTATTTATGTATGCATTTTTTGGCAAAAGATTCTATAAATAAAAATAAGTTCAAAGAGTGAAAACTGCTCGTCTGCATTGTTGCTTCACCTCCCTCATCCCCAGCATACTTTAATCCAAACATTACAATGTTGTGTGCCAACGTAAAGTAGGCAGAACGTAAACACATCCATGGAGGCTGACATGTTTTTTAAAACCTTTTGTGGGGAAACGATTGGTGGCGCTAGACAGTTTATTTGACACACCATCCGTCGTCCCACAGACATAAAGAACCTTTAATTCATGCATGGGTTATGGGTCATAGGGTTGTCATTATTTATTTATTAGGCCTATTCATAGCCTTTGAAAACATAGGAGCAAAATTGAAAGCGATATTTCTTATAATTACCTTTGTATCGCGCTCTAGTTCGACCCGATCCAACAAGGGAACAATACCATTTCTAGTAAAACGGTATCGCTTGTAAATCTTGCTATCTGTGAGTGCGTCAAGGGGATTTATTCGGTCTCGAAATAAACTTTCTCGCCTTAAAGCCCATCTGGCTTCTGCTTCAAAGAGGAGCATTAACGCCATTTTTGTTTGTTTTGAGGTATGAGGCTTAATTTCATGTATTTTAATAAGCTTACGACGACTCGGTTGGTCGTCGTCATGACGAATCCGGCCCTTTAAAAATCTTGGGAGTTTTCACACATCCTTTTCAACCTCTGTGGGGAGTCTTTAAGTAAACAAACTTCCTCTTCCCCACTGAGATAATCCCCCTAATCCAGTAAATAAACATTCACTCACCCAGCTTCATTATTGCCGGAACTATTTCAATGCATTTTCATGTACACATAAAGTGCACTATTGTTTTAACATGGTTTCTAGACCTCCCTGTTATATTTAACATGATTGATAATACAACATGTAGCTTGTAGAAAAAGGCAACTCTGATAAGAAAAAAACAATAAGAACAAGCTTGTGAAGTTTTTTATTTGTATCTTCTCTCAATAGTGACAATTTAGTCATTTTTCATTTCCATCAAAATAATTTCCTTTGATTGAAATTATGCTTTACCAACAGGATGTCTGTTTGTCTTTCTAATAATATTCTACATAATACTAATTTACTAAACAGCACAACAATTAATTCCCCACTTTTTTCAAGTGAGTTATTCTATAATTCTGAAATCACAAATCTGTAGAATTGGACAGGTGTGTAGTTACGTTATGCGCATTTTGACAACAAATGTTTGACAGCTTTTTGGTAATTTATTGTCCGCCAAGTGCCAAGTATTCCGGTAAAAATTTGTCATTCCGAAAGACAGTCTGTGGAAAATACACAATTAAGTTCCACTTTCAAGCTGCGTTTCTCAAAGCTTTGTTAAACTTTTGTTGACTTTATCGAAGTACAAATACCGATTTCGCAGAGAAGAGATTGCGTTGGCAAACGGAACGTTGACGCGTTTGAGGTCATACAGGGTTCTCCCCACGTACAAGCTAGCGTATCGGCCCGATACGCAATTTGTTTTGGCCGATACGCCGGCAAAAAGGCCGAGCTCATTTTTTCCCGCCCGAAACGCTTTTCAATTTTTGAATAACTTTCTTTCATTGACCGTAACAAACGGTCATACTATCAGTATCACAGTCTCTGTCCAGTGCCTTGGCCAACGTAATTTATAATCCATCAGTAATGCTTTCTTCGTGTGTGTCTTTTTTGATCTACGTCGTCCCGGCCGCTGATATCAATCACGATCACATACAGAAAACAACACATTCCTTTCCTGTGTGCCACGAACGATTGAGAAAAGCGCACATGGCCACTGAAGTCAGTTAACTGTTTCCCTTCGATGCCACGTGCACCTTTTTCCGAAGACGGGTACCAGCGAAACCATGCTCATTCTCGACCCCAAAAGAGCAAGCACGTTGATCGCTCGCTCAATCCCACATGCGTAATCCGTGCTACAAAATGGAGTACGCGCTCGAGACAAATCACACCAATAAAAATCCGCCACTGTGATCGTTGCTGTATACTGTCTAGCCAAAACAACGAATCAACAATAGTAACATTTCAAACTTAAAAGATGGTAATTTCTGTCAACCACGTTGTTTTCGTGTATTTTTACTATAAAGTTTGAAGTCTACCCAACGGTTGGTAACACTTCTAAATTAACCATTGGAGCAGAGAACAAGGTCCTACATGGTTAGCTAGACGGACTACAGTTAAAGCCGATAGTTATCAATGCGCACGTATAAGACTTGCACCGGACATCAAAACAAACTCCAGGTAAAAGATCGTTCTCGGCCGTTTTGGGGTTAATTTTCACGGTTCAAAAAAGAAAATAAGGTAACAGTTTTCGCAGGATATTATTTTAACAATGTTTTTACTCAGATTGTGAAACTTTGCTTTACAAAATATGACTGAATTCTTTAGGCAGGGCTACTGTCCACCTTCCCAAGATGATTATAATAGGATTAGCGGTGATAAGAATCTTAATCTCCCAGGCCTTCTTTCTGAAAAGGATGTTTTCCAACCCGAGTGAACAGAAGGCTCATGGAGCGAGGTGGAGCAGCTCCTACTGAAGCATTAGATGCAGAGCTAGATGGTGAGCTATGTTTTGGGTCTGGAGAGTAAAATGATTTAGCAGCTGTAACATTGGAACTATCTGATGGAGTTTGTGTCAAGGTTAGAGTGCTAGATGACCTCACCTTTTGGAGCTAGGAACACTAAAAAACGAATGCCGTGTTTTTTGCTGGTTGTCCACTTTTCTTGTCGCACTTGCTTGCTTTACAGAGTTTGCTTGAAAACCTTTATTTTTAAAATAAGTACTTGATCAATAAGATGGAACAGTGAGAAAATAAATTAACAATTTTGATGTCTGTTTCTCGACAACCCTCCTTTTTCATGCCTCCGCATTATCTATAACTCATTGTATCCTCTAATTACAATTGTTAATGTGGAAACAAACGTTACTTTGAATTGAATTGAAAAGTAATAATAATAATAGTAGTAGTCGACAATCACAAAATGCACACATACACCAAATTTAATAGTACACAACTCGGGACACGACTGTTTAAACCAATATGCATCCGTGGGTGTTTACATAATTGTGGAGGCCAGTGTGTGACATTAGGGTCAAGTTTTCAAAATAACCAAATGAAATTCAGCTTCACTCAGTTTTGCAGCGTAAGGTCTATATTTTGTCAAAAACAAAACCATTTTTCTGGAACATGATCCTTTTAAGAGTATCAACATGATGAACTAGGGCATGGAACACAAATTTCACCTGTAACGGTGACACCAACTTGTTTATTTCTTTTAGAGCTCTCACCAGCTTAATGTTTAGATATGGTAAAGACATATTGCTTTTCAAACAATTATAAGCAACACATAAAAGTTCAAAAAAATTGTTTTGCTATCCTTCTTTAACATTAGTTGAAAAACGAACATCAAGTTTTACGACATTAAGCATATTATGACAAATGTGCTCTCACTGGGCATAAAACTGTAATATCCACTTTTTTTTCTCTGAAATCACATTTGATGCACAATCAGCAACCATGAAAAGCAATTAAAGTTTACAAACACAACTAGAAAACATGTAATTGTAAGTAAGGCCTGGTGTTAACCCACATTTCACCTGTAACGCTGACACCAACATTTTTGTGTCACAGTTACAGAGTGACATTTGTAATGAAGTAAAATATATATTAAACTGGTACTTAATAACTTTGTTTCAGCAATTGATTTGAGTCGCATGTTTTATTATTTGTGCATAAAACCAAGTTACATCAAGAAAAATGTGAGTGTCACAGCTTTAATTGCATTTTGCCCTGGCCAACTTAACTAAAAACTTTCGACAGTGGTACATTAAATACATAATATATTTTGTGAGGTTTAATAGTTTGTTACATTTGACTTTGAAGAAATGTTCTTCATTGACGGATTTTAATTTAGTATTTGTCTCAGATTGACATTAACATTGAAGTTAACTTGTTCCCAGAATTGAGATTATATTTATCATTTCACCTGTAACGCTGACCCCATAGTTAAACTATGTAACCATGTGATGAAATTAATTAATTATTGAGGTGTTTTTAACTCCTTAAAACTTCCTTTTTGATGATGAAATGCATTACTACTTATTTCGCATGTAATGCTGACACCAAATTTCTACTTAAACGGGCAAGAGTGGCAAACTTTTATCATTTCATTAACCGTTTTAAAAATTCAACTTCAAATTCTTTTTGGGTATTTCACCATACATAAACATGTTTTAGTAACTTCAGTAACACTACCAAAATTTCAACATTGCAAGTAATACAACTACAACTGTTAGAACTGTTGTTACTAACAAACATTTGAGTAATTATCACTAAAATTAAATTCATACCATTAACTTCTTTTATTAACCGCACACTTATGAGCAATATCGCTTGTATTGATTTCATTTGAAAATTCATTTCATTACAGGTTCATTTTCCAGTTCCATGTTTACTGCCATTTTGGAGCAATCGCTTAAAGCAAGAATAACACAGAAAAAAATCTAAATAATCTGAAAGTGCCATATTGCATGTATGTAAAATTTGCGCTCTCAGATTATTTTGATTTTGCTTTGTTGAGACTAAACATTTGTTCCCCAGCTGACGATGGTCTCAAAAACAAATGGTCTCCTAACCCTTTAACTGCAAGTACCGAAACCAGCAGAGTGAAAACCATCTAATTGCACATCTTTATCTTTGGTAAAACGCATCCATTTAACATTGCAGCATGTCTGTAGTTAGAGGTACTAGTATTCATGCAACTTTGCAAATAAATAATCAGCAACTGGTTTGCCAACAAACCAACATTCCAACTGTGCTGGTCCTGGGGTATGTTAGTTCTCCTTTCAATTTCACAATATCATATCATCAGTATTTTGTGATGAAGCATTCATAGTGAATGTGACATCATTTCATGTTTTAAACTGTGTTAGTGTCTGCACAATCACTGCATAGTACGAACCATGAGAGAAAACAGAACTTCAAATTACACTAAGTATACATCGTGATGGATCCTGCAGGTAAGTCGGTCAGATGTGAGCAAAGGAGTTGCCCCCTCCTGTGTAAGTTGTTACTTTAGAATGAATTTACTGGATAGAGCTGACGTTTCTGTATCTGAGAATTTGTACATTAACGCTCTTCTTGCTCTGACCAATGTTGGAGAAGCCATCATCTTTACAAGGTCACTGAATGGGTGGGTAGCTGGGGGCTCTGTACTGAATGTGTAGAGTCCATTTCCATGTCGCTGCATAAACTCTACCTGCGCTTGGTCATTATGCACCAGAGTTACCTGGAAAACAAAAGAAGTCAATTAACTTTTATGGTATAACGAAAAAAACATCTTTAATATTCTGTCCTTCCTCTGCACTACTGCATATGGCTACCAAGGCCTGCTTGACATCTAACAGGATCTCAATTGCAGTGTTTGCACAAAATATGAAGAGGTTATGTTCTTCCACGACCAAAATATTTTTCCTTACCATTGCCATGTACACCCAGTCTTTGTCAGATCTCTCAAATTGAATAGCAACGTAATTGTTGACTTCGATCCTGTGGGGTAGGTAAAGAACACATTTTTAAAAATTTAATTCAACAATGATTTGGTATCATTTACTACAATTGTTGTTACAAAAACGATATTGTAAGTTGAAAGATTGTACTGGTGTTATATGAAGTTAACTTACTTTGCATCAAAATCATGTAGAGAGTTGACTGAGAAACCACGCTCTGACATAGCTCCATCTTCATGCTTGGTGGAGGCTTTGTCATCATGCTGGGAGGGGTTATTGTCATTCGGCTGGGAGTAGATAACGGCTTGGGGGTGGCAATATCATGCCCAGAGGTGGTGGAATCATCAATTTGCTCGCTGGATTCATCTTCGGGCTCAGAGGCAGTCCCATCATCAGTAGTTAATACGGCAGCTTCATGGCCCTGGCTAGTTGCTTCTGTAACAATAAAGTCAACAATTCCAATTATATTAACCTTTTGTTGAAGCCGTTCCTGACATATACTATGTTGGTTTTGTAAATATAATTTTAGTTAAAGTTTTATTCCACAAAGGTCCTATAGTTTGTAACAAACCATGTAATACTGCACAAAACAAATATAAACTGCCTACATGTATTATGTTTTTGTGCAACATTAGTGTAAGGGTAAGAACAATATTGTCATTCAAGTTTTTAACTTTTAACTTTGAAGTCAATATTTGTTTGCCATGTTAGAGTCAACTAGATTCTCTCAAGTTTGAGAATATTTAAAGATATTTCACTTACTACTTCTGCTGCGTTTGAACAACTTCACTTCCTTCCATTCTTGCACATACTGCTTATTCTGGCACTCAGTTCCATCAACAAGAAGGCAAGCATTACAGTAGCAGCTCAGGTTTCTCGTTGCTATTATACCATCTTTGATCGTCCTTACATAATGTAGTTTCATTGTTCCCGGAACAGTCTTAACAAGACGGTGCCCTCGATCTCGTTCAATTTCCTTGCGTGGAATGTAGAAACATGTACGTCGAAAACCATGTTTGTTGCAGTCCTCATCATTGCGGGTTAACTCTTTCTTTGCGAATTTGTACAGGTCTTCTGCATTTGTGATCACAGCTGCCTCTGTTTTTACTGCAAGAGAGGACTTGACTCTACACCACAGCACTCTCACCATCAGAAGGTCCTTTCCCATGTCGTGAACCTGCAAAGATGTGCTCAATCGGATATCCAAAATCAGACATTGCGTAACTAACATCGGAAAAGGGCCCTCTAGACTTGTATTGTACGCCACAACCATCTGAGTATCTGTATAGCTTCTTGAGTTGAAGACTTCTCGTATTTTTCAGGTGCATCGATGCGGCAGCTTGAAATGCATTCACTGCATGGTGATCATGCGTCAGATCATCGGTAATGAATACTAGAGACTCAGTGATATGCGTCTTGCACTTCTGGCAGTTATAGTAGCACACTATTGGGTGTACAGTAGCACTATTTTGAGTCCAGTATGCACCCTGGACCTCATTCTGGTATGCACACTTGTAATTCTCTGCGAAGTCCAAGACGCACACACACGTATCTTCCGGTAGTCTGCTCTTTAAGGCACTGTACTGTTTGTGCTGCCAGTCTGTTTGAAAAAGATGGGCAGCATAGGTTTGGGCATCTCCTTTCAGTTCTTCAATAAGAGTGCACATCTGTCCATCTTCATCTACCAAAGAACGTTTAGTGATGAGTACATCTTTGCTGGCTACTTCGCTCTGAACCAACTTCCATCTCTTTCAACTGAGCTTGCTTGTTACAGATAAAATGGACCCAAGACGATCATCTAACATGTCAATGCCACACTTTTGACACTCTCTGTAGATGCACTCATATTTATGTGGTTTCCCACATAGTGTTGCGTCTGCCAAGTCGTATACTCCCCTGTTTGTCTCACACTTTGCATCAGACAGGTACTTATTGATTATTGGTAGTTTAAGTGAAATGTTTTCGCAATACTCACAAAGACAGCCTTTGTATTTTGCTTGGCTCCTTGTCTTCACATTTGTAGGTCTTAGTTGATGAAATTTTGCAATACCGATTTTGATTTCCGGATGCCTCTTCTTAAACCGACTATACAGTACACTTACAGACCTGTCCATAAAGCTTGTAGGTTTCCCTGTTTTTTTGCTGACCCTTTTCTTGTCAGGTATGGCTTGCGACTCTGCTTCATAGAAGTCTTTGACCAGGTTTACAATTTCTTCTGAAAGTTTTTTTCGTCCTGTTGTGAACTGTTTTGCTTTGCTAAGTAGCTTTCTGCTAACACCAAACTTCTTTGCAGCTGCTCTCTGAAGCTTGTATTTTTTTAGCATGTGTAGGGAGCACGCCAGTTTCTTTCTGTGTCTTGACTGCTTCTCCTCAGCCAAACCAATGGCAATTACTTCGAAAAGTGGTCCCTCCAACAACTGTTGCTTACTACCACTAGCACCAGCACCTTCAAGTACATCTCGTCTTGTAAATGCTCTTGATTTAGTTGGAGAAGCTTTTGCTCTCAAGTCTTCATGGGTGTTTATATAATTGGCTGGTTTTAACGGCATTGCATTCCGAGCACGCTGTAGACTTTTGCGACGAGCTTCGGGACGTCTTATATCAACATCACTTTCATCCATTTCATCTCTCATCTGTTGTTGCTGATCCTCTTGTTCTTCTAGCTTTCTCTTCAATTCTGCCAAGCGCCTTTCCTCCTCTTCTATCTCCTTTTGTTGTTTCAACTTTTTAGCCTCTTCAAGAAGTCGTTTCTCCATGATTCTCCTCTGAGCATATCCTACCCGTCTGTGGGCTAAATATACTTTCTTTTCTTCTGGAGACATAGCTGCCCGCTCTTCACGCCTCTTTGCTGCTGCTTTGGCTTTTTTTCCTGAAACTTTCTGTCGCTGCGTTCTAGTTAATGGTTTTGGTGGTTTATTGTGTTGATTGGCTTTCTTCACGGCTCTATGCTGTCTCATTCTGTACGCACAGCCTTCGTTGTTGTTCTTTTTCTGTTCAAGCATGTCCTTCCACTTCTTTTTCTCTTCAGCACCTAGTTTTCTCTTCTGTAGCATGGACTCTGCTAATGCCATGTCAAGTCTTTTCAGCTTTTTGTAGTTGGCATTTTCATTCAGTACTTGTTTATATCTTTCTGGGTTTGTGGCTTTGAGATTGTCCCTCCAGTTTGTTGTTGCTGATTTCTTAGTCCATGATGAACTGTCTGATCTTTTATCTCTGTCTGATCTTTTATCTTCTCCGCGTTTAGCATCTCTATTGTACTTGATACGCAGCTTAAACGGACACCTCTTGGCCATAATGCACAATCTGGATGGGAAAACAAAATATAAAGAACACTTGGGGGAAAATGGACTAGGAAGAGTGTTTTGGAATATCACGCAATCAGGAAAAAAACAGAAACAAACAAAAACTACCTTTCATTTTAAAACAAGTTATTTCTTTTTCCTCACCTCAAAAAGCTATTTTTCATGGAAAAAAAACATGCATAACATGGGTAGAATACTTTGAACTTTAACTTCAATATTCTGACTCTCAAATACTTGTATAACTTTTTAAAAAAATGAATACAAAAGGATGTCATTTGAACTGGATCTGGATAAATACTGCAAACTGAAAAGTGGGCGGCTGTTTTTTAGTTTAATTACAAGGTGACAAACTTAACAAAAATATAAAATAAAAATCCCCTATCCTCCTCATTTTTAAGAAATCTAGAAAAACAACTGTTTTTTAATTTGTTGTTATGACACCAGTCTGTTCAAACAGGAGTATGTAGCTAAGGCCACGGGAGTGAAGTTTACTACATGGCCTAAGGGGCATGAGGGGTGCGACTAAAATGCATGTAGAAATGTTAAAGTGGGTTTACAGAACAATAAAATAAAAAATCATGACAATTATATAGATAATTAAAAACGAATAAAGGGGGGCCTAATTTAAAACCTGTTGTTTTTTACAACAACTTTGAGACAACTAATGTGCTTAGCCATGCACATCATTTGGACGTCGCACCCCTCTTACTACAAATGGACGAATCTAAATGGTAGCCATAAACAAACTCGGTCTCGTGTTACGGAGTGATATAAACAAAAGCCAGTACCCATTCAGTTCCAATAATTTAAGAAATTACAACGCTCAAAATATCCCCCTTTGATTTGCCACAACAAAATTTAATGAACAATATATTCAAATGAAAGAGAATCTTTCAAAAATATGGCAACATCGTCAATACAGACACACAGTGTACGGCGTAATGCAGAAACTCGAGTCATGTCGAGCTGTGTTACAGAGTTATCGTCATGATCGTGTAACGTTTACACCATCTTGTTTGGCAGAATATTGTTAATTAATGAAACCCTGCTTTGTAAAATGTAAACGATCCGGTATCTCTCTAATGAATGAAGCAAATTTGAAAAATTTCCACACAAAAATATGATCGTTATTTGCTGATAAATATCATAAGATCGATTCAGAATGAACACGCCGTAACACGAACACGAAGCGTGGTCGTGCATTTAACCACAAGCTACACCATGTTCTACACATGTCATTGGGTCATTACAACTTCTAAAGAATTCTAAACTTTATAGTTCAAATCTAGCTACCAGATTTATCCCATTTTATTCACAAAAAATTGTTATACTAGAAGCTTATCTTGGATGATCTGGAAAAAATTGCGATCACGCCGTAACACGTCAACACCGTAACCCGCCCAACACGAACAACTTTTTCAGTCTGGCTGCAGTGCATGAATTGCGAGCGGGAATTTTGCACACGGCAACACTGACGCAACATCATGTGATGTATCATGTGACTCTTCATTCATAAAAAGTCGTATGGTGTGATTTCTGTAAGAGCAGCGAAATACTACTCCGTAACGAAATCGGATGACTCCAAATCTCAAGAATTTCGGTATATGGTGGGATATCTTCTTGATCCCGGTAAATAATAGCATTGTAATTTTTCCGTTAGAAGGTTGGTGCTAGATACCATACAAAATGTTGTTTTTTGCAACTCTATTGATCCTGTTAAAATGTTATAATGATTTTTAAAGAAGTTTCACACCGTAACATGGGCCGACACGAAATGTTACGGAGTGGTGCGCGAATCTTTGTGACCATAAAAACAAATTTCAACAATTTCTAACCAATTCTTCTTTGTGGACTTCAAAAATATTTACTTGTTGATACTTTGCATAGAAAATAAATGATAATCTAAATGATATTACAGAATAGTTTTATTTTCTTGTATTCAACTTTGATACTTTGCATAGAAAATAAATGATAATCTAAATGATATTACAGAATAGTTTTATTTTCTTGTATTCAACTTTTTATGTCACTGAAAGTTCGCCAAAAAAATGGTGACTCCAAACATTTATTAACGTTTTAAAAAATATATGCGGAGCTAATTTGACAAATTATGACCTTAACACGTTCTAAACAAATGTGTTTTAGAGAACACAGAAAAATATTTTATTTATCTTTCTTAATTTGCTTAAGATAGTAAAAAATACACTGAAGTGCAAGAATTCACTACTGGCCTCCACATTTATGTAAACACCCATCCATGGGCTAGTAGTAGGAGGCATATATTTATACATGATCGATACGATTCACTACACCACACGTTGGCTACATCTTGAGTATATTAAATGAACCCTGGGCCAGTATTAAGCACTGTACTCGAAATCCCTTTCCCCCTTTATGATTCTACGCCTACGTACATGGAAAACTGAAAATGAGCTGCCAAGGCCTCCCCCGCTGGCCAGATCCACCATTTACACTCGAGATCTGATTCAGCTTAGTACTATTCATCATACATGTCAATGTTCATTCATTTGTTCTTAATTGCAACTTTAAAAGCCGACTTATGTCAGTTATTCGGTTACTTACCGTAGCTGCCTTCGATGCAGGGGCCATTTTGCCTTGTTAACATATGTGCTGATCAGCATGCTGAAAAGACGATCCACCAACGTAAATTACGAGTAATTCAATACATTTTTGGGCCATCAAAGTTTTTAGAACACGCTCCTTTGATGCAACCCGCTTGCATGTATAAAACCATTCAACCCAAGATAAATAGTGTTTCCTATTATTTTGGGCGGTTTCGGGTTCTACAGTAATTTAAAGGTTAGCCTTACGCCTACAGACAGCGCGTCACCATAAAGTACACAGTTAAAACGCTGTTTAAAATATGGTTGTTTAGAATAACATTGTTTAAACCATTAAACAACGTTGTTCAACTGCACGCCATTATGGTTAAACAACCGCTGTTTAAAAGGCAACTGAATCCAATAGAAAATAAGTTAAACAACTTTGTTTAATCTGACGTCATAGGGCACGTGCATGTCGTTGTTTAAACAACGTTGTTTAAATTGACGTAATTAAGGCGGCAAGCGCGTCCTGACGTCACGCGATTTTCCCGCCGACGCTACAACTTTTATACTCTTGATAGAATGGCGGACGACGTGGTGCGGGGTGTCTTACAGTCCTGGGGATTTCCAGGTTTAATTGACACATTTAGAGGTAAGTTTTTAAAGTTTTGGATGTGATAAAGTTAAAGCGATAATTAAAAAGAAGTTGTTGAAAATAGACCGGCAGAAATAGTTAGGCCTACGTAGGCTAACAACACGTACACATGACGTAGGCCCTGTTGTGAACTTAATCGTTAACGTTTTAGTCATCAGGCTTTTTTTTTTGCCTGAAGGAAACCTCCCGGCCTCGGGCGAAACTGTCATAATCATTCTCGCCTACAAAATTACTGCATCTCAGGCACTAACTTATATAAAGTAGGCTACATGTAGGTACCTCCGTGGTTGTTATTTTTTGGCATATTTTAATAATTAAAATTATTATAGGGCCTAACTAAAAATAAAATAACTTTGCGCGGTCACTAACTTAATGTTCAAAGGTCATGAAGGTATTCCCCGGGGCTATAGCCAGGCCTCACCCGCGTCGCGTCTGGCCTTACATTGACTCTGCTTCAAGACCAGGGAACAGATTTCTTTCGCAAATTTCCCGTGCATGTTTCGCATGATTTTAGTGATACTTCTCACCCAACACCAAGTTTAACTGAAAGATTATTCCTTTAGCATTCAGAGTTATTTGGGTTTGGAGTAATTCAACCTATAGACAAACCCCGAAATATTGATGAAAATCAGACACTGTTTTTTCGAACTTCGATAAACATTCCACTGGATAAAACATGGCCGAGTGGCAATGATCGTCGTAGCTTGGCTAGGCTCCAAAAATGCAGTCATCTAACATGTTGACGTCACGTACTAATGTATATTTAGATAGATGAGGTCACTGGCTTCAAAAAAGTATCTCTTGGTGGCGCTTTTGCGATGTGCTTGGAAGCTTCAGGGGCAACCATCACCACCATCGCGGATTCAAAAGGGGCGACTTTTGTCTATTAGGAGTTTATTTCCAAACATTTTTTGATAATTAGGACAAAAACATGGCTCAGAAATCGTCTGGGTTTTTACACCTTTGTTAATCTTTTGACGAAAAGGTAAGAGGAATGTCTCGGAAATTTTGAAAATTGAGTTATGCACACCACCATGTTAATAATAATATTAAAGTAACTCACTGGCTTTCCAGCAATACCATTATTATTCCTGTAGCTTATTCCAGTTTGAAGTTATTGTGTAATGAAGAAAGTCTACAAGACAAGGCCTCTTCCATGACGTGTTTAGTTAGATAATCGCTATTAACAGCAGCTAGTTATTGTAGCTACGCGTACAAACATGCTCAAGAAAACAACCTTTTTGTGGATTTATTAATCTTTATAATTAAAGGTTGCCAAGGTGAGACCACCATACCACGAGAAAGATCAAGTTTTGTTTATCCCAATACCACCGAAATCGCGGATTAAGATTTTTTTTGTTTTCATGATTTTCGATTGTCAACAACTTTTGTATGGCGATTTACACGAAAACGTGATTTCCGACACATTCCTCATTTCGATAGAGCGGGTCACATATAGCAAGTTTAATCAAGATTTGGGCAACCTAAAACTACAGAGAAAAAAAAAATAATAATCAATAATTTTAAATATTTTGTTGGTTATGATTATGTTGGGTGTCAAATTACACGAAATGAGACTTTACTCGATATTCCTCATTTCGTCGGAGCGGGTTGCAAACAGTGAGTCACATCACATACGCGTATATTCAAAGCACTTTTTGAGAACCCATGTAGTAGCACCTTGTAAACCCTTATAAGGTGCTAAATAATTGGGTCTCAGATTTTCATCACTGCAATAACCTATCTTTCTGAAAGTATGTATATACTCAGCGCCTTGAGTACCTTGTTTGGTAGATACGTGCGCTATATAAGACTTCGATATTATTACCGGCAAGCTACGGTACATGAAGCTGGTGTAGGTTACAATGGTTTTGATTTATCATGCCATGTTTCACAACCGATATTACTGAAAGATTTGAACAAGCTGTTTTAGAACCTGTGTATTTACTTACAACTTACAGTATTATATATGAAACTGGTGTAGACTACATGTACACGTACACATATTTGAATTTTCATGCCATTTTTCAGCTGATAACTTTGAAAAAAATAGAACAAACTTTT
Source organism: Leptasterias polaris (assembly GCA_037783415.1). Lineage (NCBI taxonomy): Eukaryota > Metazoa > Echinodermata > Asteroidea > Forcipulatida > Asteriidae > Leptasterias > Leptasterias polaris. Next base: position 792,714 of record JAZGTN010000136.1, read on the forward strand.
TGAGAACCCTTGTTTTAATCTACGGTATATGAAGAAGCTAGGGTAGGGTACATGTTTTGATTTTTCATGCTATTTTTCAAAGTTAATTTGGTAGATTAGAACAACCTCTTTGGAGAACCCTTTACATGTAATAATAATAATGATAATAATACTGGGTTCTTACATAGCGCATTACGCTTATTGCTTATTTTTTTACAGCATGTTATACTTTGTGCAGCTAGTTTATTTATTCAGAGCTTTTGATATTCTTTTCAGATAATTATATTGGTGGAGACAGCTTTGGACTACTGGATGCAGAAACAATTAAGGAGCTTATCCCCCAAATTGGGATTAGGCTTCGGTTTACTGAGTCTTACAAGACGCACCAGAAGAGAAACAAAGACAACACCAGTGGTAATGACAAGGCCACTAATGACGATCACACTGATGGTAGAGACCAAGCAGCTGCAGATTCTGATTCGGTGAGTTTGACATGCTTCAAGTGTTACAAGTCAGTCAATGGATTACAAGCCCTATTTCAACATCACAGATATATTCACAACATTCACTCAAATTCCTCAACAAATATAATATGCCCTGTCTGCCATTTGTCATATGGGCTGTATAAAACATATAAGAGACATGTACTGCTTCATCATCAAAGAGCTCAGGTTGAGAATGGTGAAGCTGCTGATGCTTTAGTTTATGAGCCCAACTTTGATGCTGCTGATTATGATGTGCAGGAGGGAGTTAATTCAGAAGGCAACATATCTGATAACGAATCTGACGAGGGCGATAATGGTGAAAAATTTGATGATGTTAAGTACTGTTTGATAGCCTTCATATCAAGTATGAAGAAAAAAGGTGTTCCTACATCCAGCATTGAATTTATGACCAGAAACATGGAAGATTTAATGACCAAGGGTGTTTGTCATGCACAGAAGACGATATCTACCCTTCATGAAAAATACAATAATGGTAGCCTTGATGATTATTCATTTGAGGAGGCATTCCAAGGGTGTACGGTGATCAGCAAGCCATTTGATGAATTGAATTCAGAGTACAAACAAATTCAGTATCTTATGAGAAACGGATATCTCGTATTACCAGTAGAAAAAATTTTGGGGTATATCTACAAACCACAGCTGACTAAAACTGGACGAATGCAGCAGGTTAGACAACAAGAATCATTCCAGTGTGTTCCTTTGAAAAAATTGTGTCAGACTTATCTCCAACAGCCAGGAATGATGAAAGCGATTTTGTCTCATGAAAAAGAGGGAAGTGAAAGTGTTCTTGAGTCCTACAGAGATGGAGAATTTTTCAAGAAGGAATTTGCTGAGGAAAACGAGAACATTTTCCCAGTTGTTTTGTATTGTGATGATTTCGAACCAGCAAACCCCCTTGGTTCAAGAAGAGGACAGCATAAATTGTGTGCATTTTATATTCAGTTCCTCAATATTCCAAGGAGGCTTCAGAGTAGTCTTGACAATATCTTGCTTGCTGCCCTGGCAAAATCTAAACTAGTCAGCAAATATGGCATTGACTCCATTCTTAAGGTTTTGGTCAATGACTTGCAAGAAATGTATACTGATGGTATTTATGTTAACAGTCCTGGTGAATATCAAGGTCTTGTAAAGCCAAAGCTGTTTCAGATTTGTGGAGACAATCTTGGTCTCCATCTTGTCATGGGCTTCTCTTGTGGGTTCACTGCAAACTATCCTTGCAGGGGGTGTAAAGCCCCCAGAGGAACATGCCAGGAGCAAGAGGAAGAACAACGGAATCTTCTGAGAAATCGGGAAAACTTTGAAGAAGACATTGAGACAAATAACCTTGCAGAGACAGGCGTTTCAAGAAATGGAATCCTGAATGAACTTCCCTACTACCATGTGACTGATAACTATGTCCTTGATATCATGCATGACTTCCTAGAGGGAATGGTACCACTCGAAGTTAAGCTAGTTATCCAGTACCTAATCGACGTTGGAAAATTCACATTGGAGGAACTCAATAGCAGAATTACAGCATTTAGCTATGGTTTTGTTGACAAGCAGAATCGGCCATGTCAGATAACAGCAGCAACATTAGCCAAACCTAAATCCAGTAGCAGACAAACTGCTTCACAGATGCAGTGTCTGTTTTTGTATCTTCCTCTGTTGATTGGAGATAAGGTGGATAGAGATGAGGAGTCAGATGTCTGGGAATTGTTATTAATCCTTCTCGACATTTATAAATTAGTAGTAGCACCTAGCATCAGTATAGAAGCAACCTTCATGCTCAAGGCCAAAATTGGAGACCATCACAGTTTAGTTAAGGAGACTTTTCCAGAGCTTCAACTCACTCCAAAGCAGCACCATTTACTGCACTATCCTAGAGCAATTAGAATGTTGGGCCCACTCTCACCCTTTTCCGCAATGAGATTTGAGGGAAAGCACAAGCCTCTCAAAACATTCGCAAAAATCTCAGGCAACTACATCAACATTGAAAAAACAGTGGCTAAAAAGCATCAGATCGGCCAAAGTCACAATTTTCTACTGAAGGAAGACATAACAATCAGGGGCACAGAAGTATACAGCCAAGAGTTAGTTCCAGTGTCTAGTCTTCAACATGCGGAAGATGTATGTACTGCACTTGGTTGTCCTCTTGACACAGAAATTGTAGTAGCTGCTGCTGTAGTAGTGAATGGTTACAGGTTCAGATCAAGCTCTATTGTCGTTACCGACTGGTCTGAAGAGCATCCTGAATTTGGGGAAGTACAGCATGTAGTTCTTAAAGATTCTGCCATCATATTGGTAATAAAACCTTGGACAGTGCAGCACTTTGATCGTCATTTCCATGCTTATGCAGTGAGTGAGACTTCTTATCATCCGATAGTGAAATCAGTAGGACAGTTGGGGGATGTTAGACCAGTACATGCAGTAAGAAGCTACGACGTGACGGATCCTCATGTTTACATTGCTGTTCGTTTCCAGCTTGCATAGGGTGATATGCAAGGAAGAGTGGGTTCCAGTTGCAGAAGATGGATGTACTGTTGCTGGAGATGAATTAGATTCATTTGAGTTTTCAGAATGGTCTGTGGGGATTAATTCGTTTAAATTACGACTTGTAATCATTTACAGGCCACCTTACTCAGTTAGCCACCCTAATGTAATATAAAAACCCATCTTTTTAAAGCCGCTTTTTAGTGTGTCTTTCTTCTATGGTCACCTTGTCAGTTAGTTTAGATTTTTAGCATAAATAGGGTTAAAGGCGTCTGTCTCCTGAAAAGGTCAAAACATTACCGATGCCAGCAGGGATAGGCCTATGTAATAAGTACTATTAGTTCTCTGTTGGCGGGACAGACGTATCCCCATACTTTTGTTTGGGCGCTGGCCTGGTGACCAGTCTTTTTTCTTTGTCCTTTTCTTCCATTCTGTGCTTTTTAACATGTGTTCTGCGCCTTTGATCATTTTGTATGTAAGGGGCGCAATATAAATTTTAAATATTATTATTATTATTATTATTACTGGACTTGTAGCTGCTGCTGTAGAAGTGTTCATGAATGGCTACAGGTTCAGATCAAGCTCTATTTATATTACCAACTGGACTAAAGAGCATCCTGAATTTGGGGGCAGTAACCGATACTTCCAATCATCTTGTTACATCTACCAAACCATGTGTAAGTTGGAAGAATTTTACAGAACTTTCAATGAGCAAATACAGCATTTGGTAAATTCAAGTACATTTTTACGTGTATACATGTAGTATTTACAGATTGTAACATTCCAACATGCAGACATGTAGCTGTATCAACCCATCAGTCTAATTCACTCGTTAAAAAAATAAGACAGTTTATCCATTTTATTCAAATTTGGAGGCGGTGTTGCAAAAATTTCAAACAAAAATTTCAAATTTAGACGTGTTGCTTCGTAGTGCTCGAACTTGAAAGTATGTGTATTCTTCAGGGACATGCACTGGAATGACATTCTTACTAGTCTGCACTCAAGTTTTTATTTCATGTAATTATGAACATGTATACCTTTCGTTCATACAATTGACACCGTGACCCTAACCACCATTTTATAACCACAACCATCAGCACCATGATTATCGCACACACACAGCCATCTACAAAGCCATCAAGGTGTCATCATTAACATACCTTGTAAAATGTGAAAATCATGGCATGTTAGAAACAATGCACAGTTCATGTACAGCATGATTATAACAAACACCATGGGGTCCATAAAAAATGTTTGTTCATAATAGTGGTCGCTCGTTACAGTGATTGTGCGTTATAAAGAATTTACTATTTGGGAGTGAAAGGGGATGTTCTTTATAGCCAATTATCCCAGTGGTGTTCGTTATAGCGATGTTTCACCAAAAATCTGCATTGAAGGTAACCATCTTCTTTCCCTTTAGTCACAAAACATTCAAGATGTTGAAATGCTGGATATTACTGCAAGCAGTAGTGATGAGGAAACAGTGGATGGAAACGGCAAAGCAAAGCATGAAAAACAGACAGAAGTGAAACGGAATCGTCGTATGTTTGTGAGTATTGGAGCCATTGTTGCGGTTGAAGATCAGATTTTTCACTGACACAAGTGCACATAGTGGTTCGTAAAATTTTTATCAAATATCCATGCTTGAGGACAGTTTTAAGACAATGGAAAGTGATTTTTTGCTATAAAATTAAGATTCAATGTACTAATCAAATTTCCAAAAATCACTTGTCTTCAAATGGACACATGAGGGTGCTGTTGTGTGATGTCATAAAATGCACAGAGTCTCACATAAAATTGCACAAAATCAAGATCCCAAATTTTTCAGAATAAGGTACTGACAAGTCTAAACACTCAATAATAAGACATCACCCAAATATTAGTGGAGTTGCCATTTGAAGAAAACAAGAAAAATCTGTAATTTTTGTGTGCGTGTGCACAAATCAACCATTTGCAGCTCTCTCTTGAATGACATCACAAATTTGCTCATGGATATGCAAAATTAAATTTGCATAAAAACACAAAATTCTTAAAAAAGTGTCAAAACACCCAAAATTTGGCAATGAAAATGTCAAAATCTTTTGTTAGAATTAATACTTGTGTCAAGTGTTAAAACAGGCTTCAAATCTTATTTCATGGGCCTTTTAATGAATGTAGGAGGGTTAATGGTGTGATACATCATTGGTAGAGCTGATGGTATTCATAGTTTGTGTGATTCAACAGATACAGGAAATAACAAACCTGTGAAAGTTGAACTCAATCTATCATCCGAGTCATGAGAGAATAGTGAACTTAACCTTTCTGTTTTTAACAGTGATTTTGTGCAGGTTTATATGGTGCTTTTTCATTATTTCAATAGTGTACAATCAAAATCAAGATCTTCAGATAAGATTTTCTAGAAGGTGACAGCAATTCAGATGTAAATATTTCACAGGAGGATTATATTGGTATTTATAATCATCTTCATAACTAATCAACTGTCAGATCACAGTGAAAACTGAATATTTTTGTTTGGTCATTACCACTGATGTATCATACCTTTAATAGTAAACATTTATTTTACACCCATACAGGATATCAGGGATTCTATCTGCAAAACTCCAAAGGGACGAGCAACTATTCTTCGAATGGAAGAAAACAGGATGGCTTCTAAAGAAGATAGAAAAGTCATTGTTCCAGTCCTCGTCAGCTCTTTGATGAAACACTTTGGTCCAAAGTGAGTACATAATATTGTTTTGGGCCAAAAACAAAATTTGTTGTCCTCATATGAAAAATATCGCAAAGGTCAATCATTCAGTTGGTCAATATTTTTGTCTTTTAATGGCAAATAAACAAATGAAAGAAATCAGTGGTCAAAAGATTTTCATTTTAACAAACCTTGATAATTAATTGACAGACCATTGACCTTTACCATTTCCTTGTCTAATAAAGCTTCACAAATCTATCTTGAAAATATTCTCACCATATTTTGAAATATTCTCACCATATTTTGTATAATATTTACCATGGATAGCGCTAACATGTTTCTTCTGGTTTTCAGTCCATCTGCTCACATCAAAAATGAAATGGCTCACCTATTTGTGGAGGAATTCCCTTTCTTAAAAGATCCAAGTGGAGTTACTGGTCATGTGAGTTTGTCTTTCTTCTTCTTCATTTATTGCTTTTGTCTCACATAACATTTTATTTTCAGTTAAACTACAGGCAAGGGCTTGTGATAAAACAATCTGACTTTTTAACCTGCATGATTTGTATGATTATTATCTTCAAGCAAACTTGAATCCTCGATCCTGGTTGGTCTATCCATAGCAACAACAGTGTGATATCCTATATCGCATGGCTGTATTGCACCCCGTGCATCGAATGTTGTGCACTTTACTAAGTTGCGTGCATTTTCCTGCTGCACGTACACTATCATACATTCAATGCGGATCTTGAGTGTATGTCAAGTTTACTAGTTTGCTTGAAGATGGGATAAGAATAACACTTGTTATCCGCTCGTGGAACACGGAACAATATAGTGCGTCATGCATCCCATCACTACGTCATTCCGTGTTCCACTTGCACTCGTGGTATAACTAATAATGTTCATGAGCAGTTTGCAGTAATTTGTTACGTTATTTCTGAGAAGCAGCAAATGCACACTACTGTAAAAAATGTTTCCTTTGCTGTTTCCTTGATTTAATCCTGCACCTGAGATCTCTGGGGAAAAATTGGTTGTGTATAACAATGTAAATTTTTAGTTTTATTTCATTTAAACAGGAGGCCTGGTACATCAAAGGAGAGAAACACAGACCTGCCAGTGGGTACTTTGAACTCCGTTTGAGATATGTCCGTTGGCAAATGAATAAGAGTGCATCACCACAAAACAGTTGCAAGAAAAGGATTGAACCAGCTCCAGTGAAGAAGCAGCATCGGACTAGTGAGCAACATCACCCTGTCAAAATGATTTTAGGTAATTAAGTTCAAACTTTTGAAGCTAAGACTCAGCATCGCAATGGTCATAAGCAAAGATTGCACAGCACCGTGCACAGTGGGTAGTAGGCAAGCCTTCAAAGCTGCTGTGGATAACAAAATCTGTGAGAAAGATGGGAAGCCACCAGTGCTGGGTCAGCAAAATTACTACATATTTTTTATAATCAACCTATTCAGTTACACTGTATTTATTTTGATATGGTTCTTTTTAGAGGAAGATGAGCGAGAGGCTATAAATTGGCTTCTTCATAATGATGCACCACAATCCATGGTCTTGGAGAAGATGAAGAAGACAGCACACGCAAGGTATAAGTGGTTAAGACAGCTGCCTAGACCAAGCACAGCTGAAATCTTTGAGAAATATCCCAGACTGCTGGACTCTGGTGTGGTAAGTTTAAATTGTTCAAGTTTCTTTTAAAAAAATCATCACTGAAGCCACAAACTAACACTCGGTTGCATGTGAGTGCCTAGCATGTGCACGTATTTTGCAGAACCGTGTTATTTTTGTTTTCATAAACTAACACCGACACTGCTTGCGCGCAGTCTGTTCATTTTTATTGTTGCAAAATAGGTTGTGACACTGATCTTAAATTCACAAAGGTTTCTATTTAATTATTTGTGTAAGCCAAAGTAAGCTGGCTTTCCATAAATGCGTTTTGTGTCTGTTGCGTTTAGGCCTGTGGTAGAACTATAGGAAAAACATTCAAGTCTGACATCCACACAAACGACCCTGAATCCATGATTACTTATAGTATGTTCCAACCATATCTTGCTCAAAAGTAATGGCTATCATGTTTTCAACACTTACTTATTCTGTTTTCGTTTTACAAAAAACTCTGGCCTACTCAGTTTATAGTCCCCAACATAGTGTGGCCGTCTGACAAATGGTATATATTGATTACCCCCCACACTAAAGTACCACAGGTGCAGTTATGTGGGTGTGCGGAGGATTAGCACTCCTCCTGAGTGCCTCTAGTTTCTTTCTGACTGGCTGTTGGTGTGTACTTTATACAAATCATTGGGGTCAATCATATGCTTGTCAAGATAACCTCATTTATTTTAAGCCATTGACTTTATTTGAACTTTAATAACTGATGTTATACATGTAACTTATACATGTAACTTAATATCTATTTAAAATAAATTCAATAATGTTGCTTATACATAACTTTTTTAGGTAGAACAAGATTTCAGCGAAACAGTAAAAAAATCAGCCGATAGTCTTTTCTGCAAGTGGCCTGGATTAGCACCACAGCTTGTCATGTATGTGAAGAATGTCCATCCTCAGTACAAAACCAGCTTAGACATCATAGATATGGGTGGAAGTGGAGGGGGTGCAAGAGAGCAGCAGGATCAAGATGATGCAGAAGCAACAGAAGAGCATGGAGATGTAAAGCTTTCGCAAAGTAAATATCGATACTGTAATTTCATTACTAGATGCAGGTGGCCAGCTTTTAGGAAAGAATTGAAGGAAAGTGAAACAAAAAGTAATAAAAACATCTGTCTGACTTATGTTTGAGACAAGCCCCCTTTTGACCTTTAAAGTCGTCTTATTTTGTGACTTGCACCCTGAAACAGCAAAATTCCTAATACCATCAAATGGTATTCTGCAAATAGAAAAATAATTGCATCTGATCTACATAAGGCTCACGTCTTCCTCCTCTTTTTAAAATTTCCTTTGAAAATAATTCTAATGTGGAATTTGTTTTCAGTGGAAACTGAAGCACTTGCTTTCGCTGTTCTACCATTGGTACTCTGTGGACGTGCCAGGGGTAAGAAAGGGAAATGTTCTGTCTTCGAGAGTGTCAAATCATTCATTGATGTCAAGCCTGTAAGTATGTTTCATTATATCTGAAAATTCCAAAATAGACCTTTCTCTGATAAGTCATCTTGAAAATCAAATACATCATACACCTGTAGATCCACACTTTCGTCATAAACATCTTCAGTATGAACATGTCATGTGAAGACTTAAGGCCGTTTCACACGAGAGCTCTAAACGATGGTTGTTTGGTATGAAGTCGCAACGATTATGGCATGCCAAATGCCCCAAAATTTGATAAACAATGTTTATCGTAGATTAACAGTGTTTTTTCGGCGATAAACATTGTTTATCGATCGATAAACACTGTTTATCGTCGATAAGCACGATCAATAAACAGTGTTTATCGTCGATAAACACTGTTTATCAAATTATTGGGCCTTTGGCTTGCCATAATCGTTGCGATGTCATACCAAACGACCATCGTTTAGAGCTCTCGTGTGAAACGGCCTCTAGGCGTGTGCATGCCCCGCATATTCTGTATTCACGCGCAAGCTACCATTGGACTGTTTTTTATTTGGCCAGTATTAATTGGCTTACATGATGCTGGATCATGATGCTTGTCAGGGGCCATTTATTCACTTGTTCTTGAAGCTAGTCTTTATATCTTGTTAATACCCCCGTGTGATCGAGTCTCGACCAATCAGAAGCTAGTATCAACTCTCCAAGGTATTTATTAATGCAGCATAAAAAGTTTTTGCACAACAAACATCGTGTTTCAGTGGCGTAGCCAAAGCCAGACAGTGGATTTTGGTCTGACTGATCCAGACTTGCAATACTTTGTGGCTTGGACTCGGACTTGATGACTGTTGACTCAAACCATATGCTTTTCCTTATGCTCTTCCAATCCCCAGATTAACACAGAGTTTGTAATAATGAACTTTTCAATGTTGAAGATACATTGGAACCCAACCAATTTCCCCCACCATGAAAAGAAGTTGGACCAAAGTTACACCACAGAGAGGTTGAAGCAATGAATTGACTTTTCGTATTTGATAGAAAACTGAATATGAACATACATTGCACCTCAATGTACATGCATGTATTTTAAAATAAAAAAATAATTGAAGGCAAATTATGCTGTACAATCTACGTAAATGTGGCTCATGTGCTGTGTACTGTCGGCATTCAATGTTATTCACTCACTGTAAATATTGTAAATAATGTCTTAGAACGGCCAGAATATAATTAAACTAAATGGTTCAATATGTTTTTCACATATTTTTACAGGAAGGGACTGACATGGCATTTTACCTTAAGTCAGTTGATAGAGAGACACATCCCCAACCCTTCCTACTAGTTATTGGATCGCGCATAAATCCACTGCAAATCTTCGTCATCGTTGAAAGACAAGCTCTCCAGTTCAACACCATGACTAAAGCAGTTGACTATTGTTTTAAGCTCATTTATGTGTTGGACATAGAGTACCAGCCTGCTTGTGGTACAACTTGGGAGTTCCTCCAGACAAACGTCTATGGCATTGCAGGGAAATGTGGAGTTTCAACATCAGTTAGGGAGTTAAGGACATTCTTGTCGTGTCAGACAGGTAATTAATAAGGGAAGAAAAGTGTGGTGAAGAAATTTTAAACTGAGTTGTTTAAACACAGTCAGGCCTTGTTCTTGTTAATTGTTTGAGTGTTTAATAATAATAACAATAATGGTAAACACTTATAATGCCCCGTATTTGCCATGACAGTCGCTCTCGGAGCAGTTTACAATAATTATCCCCTGCTCAATGGGTCATCATATCTTAAACCTTCTCAGCTCCCTGTGGAGTATACAGCCCCGGCTACAGGAATTGTAGTAATGTAAGAAAATTACATTGCTTAATTGACATGGTGGATAAGGTGGCAGAGGTTGCAATAATGTAACAAAACAAACCTGGATTTATTGAAATGAAGATTCGATTGATTCCATGTCTTGATGAATTTGTGCATTAAAACCACAGACCTCTCTCTGATGAACTCTAAAATTGCCAATTCCTATGATGTGAAAATACATGTGTTTATTGTTGTCTAGCAGAAAACTGTTATTTTAACTAGATTTTTTAATGGACCTGAAGGTTTAATGTTCATGGCGGATAAAAATCTAATTATTATCATTAATGATCAAGGGGGTTTGTATCGAGATAAACAATTTGCGGCTGGAATAATAAACAACACTGGTGCTGACGTTTTCGACTTTAAATTTATTTCAGGATAAGATATGTACTTTGAATGCTAGATAATGTTGATGTAAATATTTCCATGAATTTGAGTGTTATTGGTTTTAGAAAGCTTGCATAGATCTTGTGGAATTACCATTTTACCTTATGCAGTGTGTTAATTATAGTGCAGGTGTTTGATGACTTGAAGACAAACATTTTGTGATAAATTTCAATCTTGAAAGTTGTTGATTATACAATTCAATGAATTTCATTGTCTTTGTTTGTTTAGCATTTCCATCAATTTCAATATGAAAGAATGCCTGTTTATATACCATTATACATGCAGTGTGATAAGAATGCTGTCTGACGCCTTGAGTACAAAGTGGTGATGAATTTCAGTGGTTCTGATTTTGTGAAATGTGTTGAAGAAAATTACACTCTCACACATGTGAAGTGACGTACATGCCAAATGCCCCAAAATTTGATAAACAATGTTTATCGTAGATTAACAGTGTTTTTTCGGCGATAAACATTGTTTATCGATCGATAAACACTGTTTATCGTCGATAAGCACGATCAATAAACAGTGTTTATCGTCGATAAACACTGTTTATCAAATTATTGGGCCTTTGGCTTGCCATAATCGTTGCGATGTCATACCAAACGACCATCGTTTAGAGCTCTCGTGTGAAACGGCCTCTAGGCGTGTGCATGCCCCGCATATTCTGTATTCACGCGCAAGCTACCATTGGACTGTTTTTTATTTGGCCAGTATTAATTGGCTTACATGATGCTGGATCATGATGCTTGTCAGGGGCCATTTATTCACTTGTTCTTGAAGCTAGTCTTTATATCTTGTTAATACCCCCGTGTGATCGAGTCTCGACCAATCAGAAGCTAGTATCAACTCTCCAAGGTATTTATTAATGCAGCATAAAAAGTTTTTGCACAACAAACATCGTGTTTCAGTGGCGTAGCCAAAGCCAGACAGTGGATTTTGGTCTGACTGATCCAGACTTGCAATACTTTGTGGCTTGGACTCGGACTTGATGACTGTTGACTCAAACCATATGCTTTTCCTTATGCTCTTCCAATCCCCAGATTAACACAGAGTTTGTAATAATGAACTTTTCAATGTTGAAGATACATTGGAACCCAACCAATTTCCCCCACCATGAAAAGAAGTTGGACCAAAGTTACACCACAGAGAGGTTGAAGCAATGAATTGACTTTTCGTATTTGATAGAAAACTGAATATGAACATACATTGCACCTCAATGTACATGCATGTATTTTAAAATAAAAAAATAATTGAAGGCAAATTATGCTGTACAATCTACGTAAATGTGGCTCATGTGCTGTGTACTGTCGGCATTCAATGTTATTCACTCACTGTAAATATTGTAAATAATGTCTTAGAACGGCCAGAATATAATTAAACTAAATGGTTCAATATGTTTTTCACATATTTTTACAGGAAGGGACTGACATGGCATTTTACCTTAAGTCAGTTGATAGAGAGACACATCCCCAACCCTTCCTACTAGTTATTGGATCGCGCATAAATCCACTGCAAATCTTCGTCATCGTTGAAAGACAAGCTCTCCAGTTCAACACCATGACTAAAGCAGTTGACTATTGTTTTAAGCTCATTTATGTGTTGGACATAGAGTACCAGCCTGCTTGTGGTACAACTTGGGAGTTCCTCCAGACAAACGTCTATGGCATTGCAGGGAAATGTGGAGTTTCAACATCAGTTAGGGAGTTAAGGACATTCTTGTCGTGTCAGACAGGTAATTAATAAGGGAAGAAAAGTGTGGTGAAGAAATTTTAAACTGAGTTGTTTAAACACAGTCAGGCCTTGTTCTTGTTAATTGTTTGAGTGTTTAATAATAATAACAATAATGGTAAACACTTATAATGCCCCGTATTTGCCATGACAGTCGCTCTCGGAGCAGTTTACAATAATTATCCCCTGCTCAATGGGTCATCATATCTTAAACCTTCTCAGCTCCCTGTGGAGTATACAGCCCCGGCTACAGGAATTGTAGTAATGTAAGAAAATTACATTGCTTAATTGACATGGTGGATAAGGTGGCAGAGGTTGCAATAATGTAACAAAACAAACCTGGATTTATTGAAATGAAGATTCGATTGATTCCATGTCTTGATGAATTTGTGCATTAAAACCACAGACCTCTCTCTGATGAACTCTAAAATTGCCAATTCCTATGATGTGAAAATACATGTGTTTATTGTTGTCTAGCAGAAAACTGTTATTTTAACTAGATTTTTTAATGGACCTGAAGGTTTAATGTTCATGGCGGATAAAAATCTAATTATTATCATTAATGATCAAGGGGGTTTGTATCGAGATAAACAATTTGCGGCTGGAATAATAAACAACACTGGTGCTGACGTTTTCGACTTTAAATTTATTTCAGGATAAGATATGTACTTTGAATGCTAGATAATGTTGATGTAAATATTTCCATGAATTTGAGTGTTATTGGTTTTAGAAAGCTTGCATAGATCTTGTGGAATTACCATTTTACCTTATGCAGTGTGTTAATTATAGTGCAGGTGTTTGATGACTTGAAGACAAACATTTTGTGATAAATTTCAATCTTGAAAGTTGTTGATTATACAATTCAATGAATTTCATTGTCTTTGTTTGTTTAGCATTTCCATCAATTTCAATATGAAAGAATGCCTGTTTATATACCATTATACATGCAGTGTGATAAGAATGCTGTCTGACGCCTTGAGTACAAAGTGGTGATGAATTTCAGTGGTTCTGATTTTGTGAAATGTGTTGAAGAAAATTACACTCTCACACATGTGAAGTGACGTACATGCCAAATGCCCCAAAATTTGATAAACAATGTTTATCGTAGATTAACAGTGTTTTTTCGGCGATAAACATTGTTTATCGATCGATAAACACTGTTTATCGTCGATAAGCACGATCAATAAACAGTGTTTATCGTCGATAAACACTGTTTATCAAATTATTGGGCCTTTGGCTTGCCATAATCGTTGCGATGTCATACCAAACGACCATCGTTTAGAGCTCTCGTGTGAAACGGCCTCTAGGCGTGTGCATGCCCCGCATATTCTGTATTCACGCGCAAGCTACCATTGGACTGTTTTTTATTTGGCCAGTATTAATTGGCTTACATGATGCTGGATCATGATGCTTGTCAGGGGCCATTTATTCACTTGTTCTTGAAGCTAGTCTTTATATCTTGTTAATACCCCCGTGTGATCGAGTCTCGACCAATCAGAAGCTAGTATCAACTCTCCAAGGTATTTATTAATGCAGCATAAAAAGTTTTTGCACAACAAACATCGTGTTTCAGTGGCGTAGCCAAAGCCAGACAGTGGATTTTGGTCTGACTGATCCAGACTTGCAATACTTTGTGGCTTGGACTCGGACTTGATGACTGTTGACTCAAACCATATGCTTTTCCTTATGCTCTTCCAATCCCCAGATTAACACAGAGTTTGTAATAATGAACTTTTCAATGTTGAAGATACATTGGAACCCAACCAATTTCCCCCACCATGAAAAGAAGTTGGACCAAAGTTACACCACAGAGAGGTTGAAGCAATGAATTGACTTTTCGTATTTGATAGAAAACTGAATATGAACATACATTGCACCTCAATGTACATGCATGTATTTTAAAATAAAAAAATAATTGAAGGCAAATTATGCTGTACAATCTACGTAAATGTGGCTCATGTGCTGTGTACTGTCGGCATTCAATGTTATTCACTCACTGTAAATATTGTAAATAATGTCTTAGAACGGCCAGAATATAATTAAACTAAATGGTTCAATATGTTTTTCACATATTTTTACAGGAAGGGACTGACATGGCATTTTACCTTAAGTCAGTTGATAGAGAGACACATCCCCAACCCTTCCTACTAGTTATTGGATCGCGCATAAATCCACTGCAAATCTTCGTCATCGTTGAAAGACAAGCTCTCCAGTTCAACACCATGACTAAAGCAGTTGACTATTGTTTTAAGCTCATTTATGTGTTGGACATAGAGTACCAGCCTGCTTGTGGTACAACTTGGGAGTTCCTCCAGACAAACGTCTATGGCATTGCAGGGAAATGTGGAGTTTCAACATCAGTTAGGGAGTTAAGGACATTCTTGTCGTGTCAGACAGGTAATTAATAAGGGAAGAAAAGTGTGGTGAAGAAATTTTAAACTGAGTTGTTTAAACACAGTCAGGCCTTGTTCTTGTTAATTGTTTGAGTGTTTAATAATAATAACAATAATGGTAAACACTTATAATGCCCCGTATTTGCCATGACAGTCGCTCTCGGAGCAGTTTACAATAATTATCCCCTGCTCAATGGGTCATCATATCTTAAACCTTCTCAGCTCCCTGTGGAGTATACAGCCCCGGCTACAGGAATTGTAGTAATGTAAGAAAATTACATTGCTTAATTGACATGGTGGATAAGGTGGCAGAGGTTGCAATAATGTAACAAAACAAACCTGGATTTATTGAAATGAAGATTCGATTGATTCCATGTCTTGATGAATTTGTGCATTAAAACCACAGACCTCTCTCTGATGAACTCTAAAATTGCCAATTCCTATGATGTGAAAATACATGTGTTTATTGTTGTCTAGCAGAAAACTGTTATTTTAACTAGATTTTTTAATGGACCTGAAGGTTTAATGTTCATGGCGGATAAAAATCTAATTATTATCATTAATGATCAAGGGGGTTTGTATCGAGATAAACAATTTGCGGCTGGAATAATAAACAACACTGGTGCTGACGTTTTCGACTTTAAATTTATTTCAGGATAAGATATGTACTTTGAATGCTAGATAATGTTGATGTAAATATTTCCATGAATTTGAGTGTTATTGGTTTTAGAAAGCTTGCATAGATCTTGTGGAATTACCATTTTACCTTATGCAGTGTGTTAATTATAGTGCAGGTGTTTGATGACTTGAAGACAAACATTTTGTGATAAATTTCAATCTTGAAAGTTGTTGATTATACAATTCAATGAATTTCATTGTCTTTGTTTGTTTAGCATTTCCATCAATTTCAATATGAAAGAATGCCTGTTTATATACCATTATACATGCAGTGTGATAAGAATGCTGTCTGACGCCTTGAGTACAAAGTGGTGATGAATTTCAGTGGTTCTGATTTTGTGAAATGTGTTGAAGAAAATTACACTCTCACACATGTGAAGTGACGTACATGAAAACTGCTTTAATTCGTGGCGAAGAAAAGGCTTCTATATTTAGGAATAAAGAAATATTTCAATGATGATTCAGTTTAAATTTCTGTGTCACTGACTTCTGTGTTACATATTTGAGACTTTTCCCTTTTAGATAACGTTTTGTGCCACTGCTGTAGTAAATGCTTTAAAAAGCACAACTTTGAACCCAGGTTATTTGAACAACCCCAGTTAATTAAATAACCATCTTGTATATAAACAACCCCGGCTATTTTAAACAACCATCTTGAACAACCCCAGTTATTTTAAACAACCATCTTGAACAACCCCAGTTATTTTAAACAACCATCTTGAACAACCCCCAGTTATTTTAAACAACCATCTTGAACAACCCCCAGTTATTTTAAACAACCATCTTGAACAACCCCCAGTTATTTTAAACAACCATACTGAACAACCCCAGTTTTTTTAAACAACCATACTGAACAACCCCAGTTATTTTAAACAACCATACTGAACAACCATCATGTTTTCAACATATCTCTTTGAACAACCAAGGTTGTTTAAAACTTGATGTTTAAAACTTTGAGCAACCAAATGCATAAACTTTGAACAACATCGGTTGTTTAAAAGTGGTTGTTTAAAAAGATGTTTAACATTTTGAACAAGCAAATGTTTTAACTTTAAACAACCTTGGTTGTTTAACATTTTAAACAAGGTTGTTCATGTGCCCTGGTTAAACAGCGGTTGTTTAATATTTTAAACAGGTTGTTCAAAATATTTCTAACTGTGTAAATATACAGTAACATTGAATTCTTCAGATCACGCTCTTTCCGCAGCTGTTTGGTGCGACCTGCTAGTGTGTAGAAGTGTTTTTAATCGCAGGCGGTTTCGGGTGGTCCAGTGAGTAAATTGCCGAGCTGTTTCAGGTGGTGCAAGGACTAAAGCGCTGGCTTTACAGACAGCGTCTCACTGTAAGTCATACAGTAGATGACACACTATACATGTACATTCAAGGAGATACACAAGTTTAACAAAACTGGGGGGACATTTGATACGGTGTCCCTCCAGGATTGACGCCCGTCTTATTACTATATGAATAAGGTTATTATCCCGATTGTGGAATTGTTACTGTGGTGAGGAGTACATAAAAATAGCTAATGACATTAATTTTGTTATTACTGTGGTGAGGAGTACATAAAAATAGCTAATGACATTAATTTTGTTATTAACAATAATTGACAATAATTTTGTTATCCTCCAAATCAGAATGATACAGTTGTGAAGATATTGATTATTTATTGATACAGTTACAAATAAGTGTAACACTAACAAAAGCAGTCAACAATACATTTGTTGATAAATACATTTGTTGATAAATACTTTGTTGTTTATTCCCTTATCAAATTAGAAATCAAGAAATAAGCGATGGGATGAACGGGAACCAGTAGCCCTAGCAAAATATATGAAGGACAACTCCAGAGAGCTGTTTGGTAGGAGTGGCGGTGCTGCCGTGGAGCATGTCAAAAGAAAAGCCTGGATGAGATGTGAAGTGAAGCTAAGAGCAGCTGGTGGAACAGATCGAGGAGGTTTGGAGGCTATCAGAAAAAGTGGGCATCATGATGTAAGTTACCAAGCAAAGTGTACAGCAGAAAACTGCAGGGTAAAAAGGTGACAAGTATAATATACTGTTTGGAATAAATTTTAAATTCATTACTTTAGGGAAATATGCAAAATTTTAAACGCGGTGTTTACAGAAGTACTGCTGTTTTTACCAGCGGTACCGGTGCCCAAGGGTCTGTTGAAAGTATGTATGAATAGATTCTTGCAAACCTGAATACTCATTATTTCTGAGGTAAATCCAGGCTCACTAGCGTTATTTCGTTTCAAACGGTAGTATACGGTACTATACGGTACCGTAGTATACGGTACACAGCATTCTATCCAATCAGAATCCATGAAGTACAATACAGCCCGCCCACCATGCTGTCATCCAATCACGAAGGAGTACAGAACCGTCTCCTATACGTCAACTACTTAAGAATGCATTATTCATTCCAATTCGCAGTTCACACCAGCTTTCTGGATAAGTAGGCCTACATGTGTGTGTGTGTATTCACTCTTTGTACGGATCGCCATTGGATTTCTCTAACTGTAATCCCCCCCCAACAAAAAATACCCAAAACAAAAACAAGACAATAAAAGGAATCCGGTGTTACTGTAATCGCGGGTAATTCAAATAAGGCATTGATGAATCCAATTCGTTGGGTGTTCTGTTGGGGCTGGACCCCGTGTGTACATGACTGTGTATAGCTGGACTAGTAATGACACAGGAGCAGTCACAAAAGTTATCTAAGGTAGATTGTATGTATGCAAAGAACTGGCCACTGGTTCTGAGTATTGGGGGGGGGGGGGGGGGGGTGTGCATCGGTAAATTAGGCATAATGTGCATGGTTCTTTGGTATACCCTGCCATTTATTAGAGTAACCTTAAAGTGTCTTTCGAACTGCTGTTTCAGAATAATAATCATTTAATAATTAGAGATAAACAAATCAATACATAAATCATGAAAAAAATAAAAATAAAAATAAAGAAACAGAAACAAAGAAAGAAATGACAGAATCAAACAAACACAAAACACGAAATAATAATTGTTAAGCTATCTCGGTAAGTTAAAGAAAAGTACTAGACACAAATTAAATGATTATTTATTGTTTATTTTTTATTTGTTAAAGGTTTATTCTTTCTTTGTTTTCTTCCTTTTTGTACTTCCTTTTCTTGTCCCCCTTGTCTTCCTTGTTCATGGCTCTTCAGGGCGGGGCTGTAAATTTGTACTTCTAATGAAAAGAACATCAGTGCTTTTTATCATTGAGATGGTTCATACGGATTAGGGCTTTGTAAGGGAACCGTCAGTGCTTTTTATCTTTGTATGTGAGACGGTTCGTACGGATTAGGGCTTTGTTATTATTAACAAAGTGAACAGTCAGTGCTTTTTATCTTTGTACGTGAGACGGTTCTTACGGATTAGTGCTTTGTTGTTATTAACAAAGTGAACCGTCAGTGCCTTTTATCTTTGTACGTGAGACGGTTCGTACAGATTAGTGCTTTGTTATTATTGTCAGAACAAACCTACGCTCCTCTAATATTCCACAATACACTGAATAAACTCAAAGAGATTTTCTCACTTTACTCTATTAGGCCACATAAAAAAAAAAAATTGTTGATCGTCCCCGCCCGACCGTTCAAAACCCCCCGACCCCATATTTTTTTTTTTATTTTTTTTTTTTAAATCATAAAAAACAACCTTTTCAATGATATTTTCGGTCAAATTTGGCTCCACACTGCACCGCACGCACAGTAACATCAACGCCGACACCGGGTTTCGATCTTGCGGCACGCAAATTGTATTTCCTTCAAAAAGTCGGCAAAGCCGTAAAACCGTGTGATACGAAACAACAAAATTGCTGGCCGTGGTTGGTCCCCTGTCGTGTAATTCCATGTGCACTGCACTATTCGAGTTAATTCACTAGTTTGTGCGAGGCAGGAAACCAGACTAGCACACAGAACTTTGTACTGCTCGCTGTCGTGTGGATTTTCTCGCGCAAAATGCCTGTTGTAGTCGTATCAATAGCCGTGAGGGCTCCAGCCAACGCGCAAGATCGAAACCCGGGGGCAACGCCAACACGTTTCGATCTTGCGGCGCGCAATTTTGTTTCCTACCACATGTTGGCTATGACGCCAAGCCGTACAGGTTTAAAAAGATGTTTAAAGAAGGTTTTTATTCATGTTGGCAAAGCAAGAACAATTCTTCAAATATTTACTTGGGCTTTAGTTGTTTGAAAAAGTTTACAGAAAATGTCATCTAGGAGTTAAATTTGTTTGACAAAACTATTGAAAACCTCAAAAACACACAAACCATCTGTTTTATAGTGATTGTGATGATTTCTTTATTCTTGATTTCATATTTGGCATGTCAACAAAACTTTTAAAAAAAAAAAAAATAAAATAAAAAAACCTCCCTCCCTCCCCCATCCGCAAAAAAAAAAGGACGATCAACAATTTTTTTTTATTATGTGGCCTTAATTTATTCTTTAAAAAAAATATACCGCAATATACATCAATATACACCAATAACTCCCACAATTAATTAGGTCTCAGGCTGGAGATAAGTTCGACTAGAACAACTGGTCCAAATTCAATTTTGGTTCCCAACTGGGTGACAAAATATTGAAATTATTAAGTTCTTAAAAATATTTATTAAAACTCCACTATGTACTATTCAATACAAAAATAGTGATTCAGTTATATTATAAAATAAACCTAATCACTGTTTGAGGAAAAGCGACAATGGGTTATATACTTCTCCGTCCTTCAAATTCAATTTTGGTTCCCAACTGGGTGACAAAATATTGAAATTATTAAGTTCTTAAATTATTTATTATAACTCCACTATGGACTATTCAATACCAAAAATAGTGATTCAGTTATATTATAAAATAAACCTAATCACTGTTTGAGGAAAAAATGACAATGGGTTATAGACTTCCTCGTCCTTCCGTTTGAATTAGCAGTTTTGAACTTTCGTTCCCAAACAAAATTAACTTTAAACTATTACTACTAGATAATCATCACTGACACTTTATTTCAACAGGAAGTTTAACTTTAGGGTTCCACTGTAGAGGATTCACCTCATAAAAATAACCAAGGCGAAAGGGTTTTTATACACCTAGCTTTCTTCACCATACAATCGGGGTTCCTGCCTTGATTAACCTCTAAATCCACGACTTCGTCCTGCGACGATTTCCGCTCACTTCAAACTGCGGGGCCACCACTGAAACTTGCCCTCTAGCGTCAGTACTTCATTCGTGTGTACGGGCCATGATTGAATATGTGTCGTCCAACCTGCCTTCCTTCTAAGCTGGTAAAATGAGGCTCGAAGCCTACAGCAGCTAATAAAATGTTAAAGCTTGCAAAGCTGGTGCAGCATTTTCCAGGTTGGATTCCAATACCTTTATCAGGCAATTCGATTGGTAATAAAAGAAAACCAAAAAACAGCAAGCACCGCAAAACAAGGTGTGTCCATCCACCACAAGCTCTAAGAAGGAATGAGTTCATATATCCCACCAAGACTCAATTGCTCTCAACCCCTATTTCAAACTGTTTTGCATGCATCCAGTTCCCTCACACTGCACACAAAACCAAATCTCTTTTCTTATTTAAACTTACCTTAAAGAATATGCAAATTAATCTACTGGACTGTGAGCCTGAGACCTGGGCGAGGGTGCTATTGAATTTACTACAAAAGACATTTCAATCATGGCCACTGGATTCTGGCACAAAGCCAGGCTAAGTACATTTACAATAGATTAAAAAAATATATATATATATGTAAACATATGCAGAGGAGGAATTGAATATTCATAATATATTTAAATACTTGATTTATTTGTGACAATTATTAACAAAGTGAACCGTCAGTGCCTTTTATCTTTGTGCGTGAGACGGTTCGTACGGATTGGGGCTTTGTTATTATTGTGACGGAAATGCATGTGAAAGACATGTGATTGTACTATTTTTAGTGTGTGTTTTTAGGTTTTGCTGCGTGACGACTTGGCAGTGCAAGTGGGCGGAGCTTAGCGCGTGCAGTGACCCGGACTGGCAGGGTGAGCGTGCGCAGTGGCGGTTTAGGACCGCATGTCTGGGCCATGCAGCAGCAGGGCTGGCTACAGTAGCGGGCCAGTCGCAGATTAGTTGTTAAGAGAGTGGCAGATTAGTTGTTTAGTGAGAAAGTTCTACAAGTACGGTGAAAGATTAAGTGTTGTGCGACGTCAGTAAAATATTAGGGAATTGTGGTGTAGGAAACCGGGTTTCCAGTGATAGGGAGTGCTGTACATAGGAGAAGCAGGGGAGATCGTAAGTTGACCTCGACTGCTGTGTATTATATTGTGTTTATCTTTGCATTTTGTGTGATGGGCTAGGAGCCTTCACACAAGTTTATCCTTGCATGAGTTGTGGAATATTGATGTGTATATAACTGACCGTGTTTCGGTTGGGAGACACGCTAGAGGAGTGTAGTTGCCGGTCACAAAAGTGTTAGCTTGTGACTAGGAAAAAGCACCTTCTAGAAGTGTAGAGATATTTAGTGTATATAAAGTAAAGGCACACTAGGACAGCGTGGGTCGCGTCCTTGGGGTGTTGTTGTTTGAGGGTTACTACGAATTTATTGCTTGCAGTGGTGACCGGTGTTTAGTGTTCCGTGCCCAGTAGAGACCTTTGAGGCCACACTGTCCGTGGGTACACGAATGCAGGGTTACATACAGCAAGTAGGGTTACATACAGCAAGGAGGGTTACATACAGCAAGGAGGGTTACATACAGCCAGTAGGGTTGCATACAGCCAGTAGGGTTGCATACAGCAAGTAGGGTTGCATACAGCCAGTAGGGTTGCATACAGCCAGTAGGGTTGCATACAGCCAGTAGGGTTGCATACAGCCAGTAGGGTTGCATACAGTCAGTAGGGTTACATACAGCATGTAGGGTTACATACAGCAAGTAGGGTTACATACAGCAAGTAGGGTTACATACAGCAAGTAGGGTTACATACAGCAAGTAGGGTTACATGCACGAGATATGGTTACATGCAAGAGATATGGTTACATGCAAGAGATATGGTTACATGTAAGAAGTACGGTTACATGTAAGATATAGGGTTACATGAAAGACTTATGGTTACATACTAGGGTTACTATGGTTACATGTCAGTGTTAAAGATTATACACGGCTGTGTGAGGCTCGGTATTTAAAGGTGATATTCTAGTTTAACAAGTTCATTGGCCCGAAGAAACAGGTTGTAATAAAGAAACCCCTGCCCAATTTTGTACACTGCTGATTAAATTGTTGATTGATGCAATAAACGATCTTGGGATCAGTTCACCGACAGTTCACTTGTCAAGGTGTCCGTGTATTTGAGTAACTGTGTAGCAATAGGATTAGACGATCATTACGCAATCGGCGGTATATTTCCTCCAGAACGGACCTTGTCCCCTAGCCTTCAGATCACTCGATGATCTTCAAGCCTGAGGTATAATTAGGCCCAGGATCAGATTGTAATTTGCCCCTAACAAATGCAATTCCGCCACAAATGGTGTCAGAAGTGGGATGATTGCGAATGATTAAGTCTAGTTCCTGTTAAGGTAAATGCCTCCTTCTGTGGAAAGGCGAGTACACAAGTTACAGAGGTTGGCGATGAGATTGTGGATTGTTGTGGTTCTGTTAGTAATTGTTGCCATTGTTGTTCTGATTGCGACTTGTCAGTTTGCTAAGACTCGTTTAGAGTTGAGGCGGTTACGACGAATTGCAAGGGATCAGAACTTGATACTGCTGAGAATTAACAGTCTGACTGGTCAAATTTGCAGTACCAGAGTTTCGCAAAGTTTGGAATTACAGAGAAGTGCAACACAGACTGCGATGCTAGAAGTGACTCAGTCACCTAGTGGTCCGTGGCCGAGTGTAGCAACTTTGTAGGTTCTAGCAAACTTGATGTTAGTGTGGTTGATTGTCCTGTTGTGTCTTATACTGGCTTATCTGGGTCTGGTGATTGTGCTGTACTTTTGCGGTTGGCGCTTGATCCAAGATTGGTTGGCTTCGGCTACACTGGGTGCAACCCCCAACGTGTATGAGACAACAGTATGACCGAAGAAGCGAAGAGAAGGATGGGCACCTCGGGTGTTGAAGTAGAGGTGCAGAGGCTCCGCATGGAAGCCCAATTTCTGCAATGGGAGAATGATCTTCTTGCAAAAAAATTGGAAGCTGCCATGAAGGGGTCGTTCCAAGGGGACATGCCAAGTGAGGATGGGCATGTGAGGCATCAGGTAGATTCTGATGTGGACTTTCGGTTGAGAGATGAGACAACTGGCTATGTCTCTCCCTCGTTGGAAAACCGAAACTCTGTACTTGATGAAGCACCCAGGGTGAGGAAGGAGGTTAGCTTTGAGGAAAGTACACCTCTTAGGCGTGGGGGCTCAGGGATGTTTTCCCGAGCACCAGAGGTTACTCCCATAGCTAAGGCATCGATCAGGCAAAGTCTTGATGATTTGTCGTTGTTCCTTTCGGGTCAGGTTGTTGCGGAACAGGGTAGAAGAAGTACCAACCCGTTCCTGGATGATAACGAGGCAGTTCAACCCAAGCAGACCAACAGCGAACTGTTAAGTAGCATGACCTGCCCAGTGCAGAAGGCATGTAACAGCAGTTCAGCTGTAGGGATAGTTGACCCCCCGGTGAAGCCCCAGCCACCGGGAGGGAATTTGTTGGGTAGTAGTGACGAAGGAGATCAGAGGGGAGGTGTGGATCGAGTGAATCGACGGCCATACATAAACCCTGATCGGTATAGTGGTAAGGTGCTTTGGAAGGAGTACTACCGCCATTTTGAGTCGTGCCGTGAGGTAAACGGCGGAGTGACAAACAGGCTGCAAGGTTTTTGACCGCAAGCCTGCAGGGTAATGCACTCCGATTGTTGGGCGAGACAGGGCAAACCTATGAGTACAGTGCCCTTGTCAAGTTGTTGGAACGGAGATTTGGCTCTGGTCGTCAAAGTGAGAACTATCTGGTTGAATTGCGACACAGGCGGCAGGGGACGAAGGAAACCCTGCAAGAGTTGGGCCAGGCAATTCAAGAGCTGACGGCTCGAGCATACCCTGAAATTGAGGAAGTTTCTCGTGACCGGTTAGCAAAGAACCATTTCATTGATGCGGTGGATAATCATTCCATCCGGGAAGGCATCAACAGGGCCCGTCCAACGAATTTGGACGAGGCTATTCAGGCGGCTTTAGAGACAGA
This sequence comes from Leptasterias polaris, assembly GCA_037783415.1. Taxonomy (NCBI): domain Eukaryota; kingdom Metazoa; phylum Echinodermata; class Asteroidea; order Forcipulatida; family Asteriidae; genus Leptasterias; species Leptasterias polaris. The sequence continues at coordinate 817,673 of JAZGTN010000136.1, forward strand.
GAACTTTGACAGGGTTGAACGTCAAAGGTTACTGGATCGACAGCCCGCCAAGTTGGCAAGGGCTGCAGACTCTGTGGGTATGGAGCAGAGGCTGGGAAGTTTGGAAGCAAACCTCAGTGAACAGGCTCGTACTTTGCAAACGATGTTGACGTCGTTGGGGAATCGGAGTTCCACTGAGGGTGTGCCTTCATCATTGAAGAAGCACAAGCCCCAGGGGGCGGAACCCGGTCAGAGGAGGTGCTTCAATTGTGGAGGTTTGGGGCATTACGCCCGCGAGTGTCAGAAACCTCGTAGACAGTTTACCCCGAAGCAGGGAAACGACAACCAGCCTCAAGAGGGACCCACGGACAGGCTGGTATTACAAGAGGGTCCAAAAGACATAACAACGCCAGTGGTGGTAGTAGAGGGAAAAGGTCAAGACAGGGGGAAGGGCGAGTAATTACACTGCCCATGTCCAGTCTTAGTCCCCGCTATGGACTATTTGTTGATGGGTTGGTAAGGGCTACCAAGTGTCGGTTTTTAATTGACACGGGGTCCACCGATACTTTAATAAGTAGTGCCATATACTGCCATATACTACCAAATACCAAAAGAGTGTAGACCCGTCTTGGAGACGGAGGGTGTCCAGGTTAAACAGATTGATGGTAGCCCTTTGGCAGTGTTGGGCAGTGCTTTGGTTGAGGTACAAGTTGGTCGGACGGCTCAGTTGGTGAAGGCGACGTTTACCGAAATGAAGTACCCAGGCATCCTGGGGATGGATTTTCTGGTGCCCACCGGGGGAAATTTGGATTTCCAGTTGAAGGAACTTCGGCTCAGTGGGGAGCGAATCAAGTGCACCAGTATAGCTGGTGAACCCTTCATTGGGCGAGTGGTAGTTTCGAGGACCACAGTCATCCCTTCAGGCCATGAGGCAGTCGTCCCTGGTGTGCTTTCCAGAGGAAAGGTTGATGTAGCCGGTTTGGCTATTGTTGAACCTTTAGAGGGTGGTGGTGAGTTGGCTCAGAAAGGGCTGGTATTAGCCAGGTCCCTAGTCAACATGGAGTCGGAAGTAATTCCATTGAGACTGTTTAACCCAGGGCGAGAAAAGAGAGTTGCTCGGGCAGGAACGACGGTGGGTGTAGTCTCTCAGGTAGAGGATGAGGCGGTTATTAGTGACACTGAACAGACGTCAGGGGCAAAGCAGGGCTTGCCCATGCATTTGCATGATCTGTTTAGTCGGGGTACAGCCAATGTGGAGGCTAAGTACCATGGAGAGGTCCGGAAGTGCTTGGCTAACTTCCAGGATGTTTTCTCGAAAGGAGATCATGACATTGGTAGGACCGATATGGTGCAACATCATATTAAGACAGGTGAATCTCCACCGGTCAAGGAAAGACCAAGGCGGCATCCCTACTGCAACCAGGAAGAGATTCAAAGGCAGGTCGGTGATTTGTTGAAGAGAGGAGTAATATTGAACCCTCTGATAGTCCCTGGGCGGCGAATGTTGTTTTGGTTGGCAAGAAGGATGGGACTAAGCGCTTCTGTGTTGATTACAGGAGGTTGAACGCGGTCACCATTAAGGATGCTTATCCGGTACCCCGGATTGATGAGACGTTTGATGCATTGAATGGGGCCAAGTGGTTTACGACGCTTGACTTAGCATCGGGGTATTGGCAGGTTGCCCTAGATGAGGATGCTAGCCAGAAGTCTTCGTTTGTTGTCAGGAACGGACTTTACCGTTGGAAGTGCATGCCGTTTGGGCTATGCAACGCTCCAGCCACCTTTGAACGGTTGATGGAGAAGGTCATGGCTGGGTTGCAGTGGGAGATTTTGTTAATCTACCTGGATGACATCATTGTGTTTGGGCAAACCGTAATGGAGACCCTAGAGCGGCTCAAAGTAGTGTTGAGTAGGCTCCGGCACGCTGGGCTTAAGCTTAAGCCAAGCAAGTTTCACTTGTTTCAGAAGTCGGTGGTTTATCTGGGGCACATCGTGTCCGCAGAAGGGGTTGCTACAGATCCAGAAAAGGTCAAGGCAGTTTCTGACTGGCCTGTTCCAAGGTGTGTACGAGACGTCCGAAGCTTTTTGGGCCTCGCCTCGTACTACCGGAAATTTATCCAAGGTTTCGCAGAGATTGCGAGTCCACTTCATGCCTTGACAGAGAAATCGAGGGTGTTTGTGTGGACTGAGTCATGTCAAAGGGCGTTCGACGAATTGAAGGACAGACTCCAGTCTGCCCCGATTCTGTCGTACCCCAACCCCGAAGGCGATTTCATTTTGGACACTGATGCCAGTGGGGAGGGCATCGGGGCAGTCTTATCCCAGGTCCAAGATGGTGTAGAAAGAGTTGTGGCTTATGCAAGTCGAAAGCTCAGCAGACCTGAGCGGAATTATTGTGTCACCCGAAGGGAGTTGTTGGCTGTTGTTGTCTACTTGAAGAATTTCAAGCAGTACTTGTATGGTCGCAGGGTTACAGTCAGAACTGACCATGCTGCGTTGAAATGGGTTCTCAACTTCAAAAACCCAGAAGGTCAGCTGGCCCGATGGATGGAGGTGATATCGCAGTACGACTTGATCATAGAACACAGGCCAGGGAAAAAGCATGGAAATGCTGATGGCTTGTCTAGGAGACAGTGTAAGCAGTGTGGCCGGGAGGAGCCAACAAGTGACGAGTCAGGTCACAAGGTGCCCGAGGTGGAAACTCAGGGTAGAGAGTCTTTGGTTAGGGGTCTGGTGGCCCAACCAATGATTCCTGGAGAAGAGATGAGGGCGGCTCAACTGGAGGATGGGACGATGAGTTGGCTTATCAAGTCCAAAGAGGAGGGAAATGATCGGCCTGAGTGGAAGACTCTGTCCCACTCTTCCACGGCCTCCAAAACCTATTGGTCTCAGTGGGACCAGTTAGAGGTCAAGGAAGGACTGTTGTGTCGGCGCTGGGAGTCCGACAATGGAAAGTCTGTGAGGTGGCTTTTGGTTTTGCCACAGAAGTTGAGGAAAGGTGTCATCGAGAAGTTGCATGGTGGTCACCTCAGTGGTCATTTAGGAGTCAGTAAGACTTTGGCCAGGATAAAGTTCAGGTATTTCTGGGCAGGTATGTTGGCAGATGTTCGATCGTCCCTGGGGGCTTGCGACCTCTGCGATAGGAGGAAATCTGCTGCTAAGAGAAGGGTTGCCCCTTTAAAGCAGAACAGGGTCAGCGTTCCAGTGGAGCGGGTGGCCAAGGATTTGCTTGGGCCACCGCCTACAGACTGCCTCAGGAAGAGTGCCCGTGAACTGAAGAGAAATCACCGACATGCATCGAATCATGGACTGCAGGAGGGTCAATTTGTGTGGCTGCATAATCCTGCAAAGAAAAAGCATGTGTCCCCTAAGCTTCAATTGCGTTGGGAAGGACCATGGCTTGTTGTGAGGAAGTTGTCAGACGTGGTGGTGCGCATCCAGCTTCGGCGAGAAGGCAAACTTCAGGTGGTCCACGTCGACCGACTAAAACCGTATGTCGGTGAGGAATTGGAACCTTGGGTCAGTCAGCTCAGCGAGGGGGTCACAGAAAGCCCTCTCGTCGAAGGAGCGACTAGCCAACAGTTGGAGGTTCAGGAGGTTGAGATTGGATCTCAAGAGGAAACCCCTGGTGAGGGAGGTAGTGACGGTCCCGTGATGGTTGACACCATCGATGGCGACTCTGAGGTCGAAGGTCAGCTGGGTAGTTCGCCAGAGGTCACTGGTGAAACACTGCCGAGGCGGTACCCAAGGAGAGACCATAGAGTACCCCTGCGGTTTCGTTAGGCAGGGAAGCAAATTTTGTTGCTATGGGGAGATTTTATCTTTCCAAAGGAGGGGGGGCGAGAGCAGTTTCCCCCAGTCGCTCCCAATAGAAGGGCAGTGACCAGTGAGAGAAGGGGCGTGACCAGTTTCCCCATCACCCTACCAAGGACGATGGAAGACAGTGATGGTCCTGAGAGACACCTCCTTCAAGACCATCCGGGATGGCAGAGAATTGTACCACTGCGAGGAACACCATGAGCGCAAGCAGATGCTGATGGACGTGGACGCGGAGGACTGGGTCCTATGGTGTAATGAGTAATTAGTAAGTTTCTTAAGAAGTAAGTTGCCCAAGAGTAAAGTAACTCTTTGAAAGTGTATTTTGTATATTTAAGAGACATTCCTTAAATCTGAATAAATTTTGTGATTATGTGTTCAACTTAAGATTTAAGCAGATCATGGTCAATTGTATTTCTTAAAAACTGGTCCTTTTCCGAACTGTATAAATTGTGTGAAATAGTTTTTGAGGTCAAAACAGGCCTTAAGTGTTGTATTGTTTTGTAAAGAAACACTTAAGAACTAATGCATTTCTTTTTTATTTTTGTTTAGTTATGGCTGACGAGTCGGGGACGACTCGGCCATTGCTTGGGCCTTTGTGACGGAAATGCATGTGAAAGACATGTGATTGTACTATTTTTAGTGTGTGTTTTTAGGTTTTGCTGCGTGACGACTTGGCAGTGCAAGTGGGCGGAGCTTAGCGCGTGCAGTGACCTGGACTGGCAGGGTGAGCGTGCGCAGTGGCGGTTTAGGACCGCATGTCTGGGCCATGCAGCAGCAGGGCTGGCTACAGTAGCGGGCCAGTCGCAGATTAGTTGTTAAGTAAGAGAGTCGCAGATTAGTTGTTGAGTGAGAAAGTCCTACAAGTACAGTGAAAGATTAAGTGTTGTGCGACGTCAGTAAAATATTAGGGAATTGTGGTGTAGGAGACAGGGTTTCCAGTGATAGGGAGTGCTGTACATAGGAGAAGCAGGGGAGATCGTAAATTGACCTCGACTGCTGTGTATTATATTGTGTTTATCTTTGCATTTTGTGTGATGGGCTAGGAGCCTTCATACAAGTTTATCCTTGCATGAGTTGTGGAATATTGATGTGTATATAACTGACCGTGTTTGGGTTGGGAGACACGCTAGAGGAGTGTAGTTGCCGGTCACAAAAGTGTTAGCTTGTGACTAGGAAAAAGCACCTTCTAGAAGTGTAGAGATATTTAGTGTATATAAAGTAAAGGCACACTAGGACAGCGTGGGTCGCGTCCTTGGGGTGTTGTAGTTTGAGGGTTACTACGAATTTATTGCTTGCAGTGGTGACCGGTGTTTAGTGTTCCGTGCACAGTAGAGACCTTTGAGGCCACACTGTCCGTGGGTACACGAATGCAGGGTTACATACAGCAAGTAGGGTTACATATACAGCAAGGAGGGTTACATACAGCCAGTAGGGTTGCATACAGCCAGTAGGGTTGCATACAGCCAGTAGGGTTGCATACAGCCAGTAGGGTTGCATACAGCCAGTAGGGTTGCATACAGCCAGTAGGGTTGCATACAGCCAGTAGGGTTGCATACAGCCAGTAGGGTTGCATACAGCCAGTAGGGTTGCATACAGCCAGTAGGGTTGCATACAGCAAGTAGGGTTGCATACAGCAAGTAGGGTTGCATACAGCAAGTAGGGTTACATGCACGAGATATGGTTACATGCAAGAGATATGGTTACATGTAAGAAGTACGGTTACATGTAAGACTTATGGTTACATACTAGGGTTACTATGGTTACATGTCAGTGTTAAAGATTATACACGGCTGTGTGAGGCTCGGTATTTAAAGGTGATATTCTAGTTTAACAAGTTCATTGGCCCGAAGAAACAGGTTGTAATAAAGAAACCCCTGCCCAATTTTGTACACTGCTGATTAAATTGTTGATTGATGCAATAAACGATCTTGGGATCAGTTCACCGACAGTTCACTTGTCAAGGTGTCCGTGTATTTGAGTAACTGTGTAGCAATAGGATTAGACGATCATTACGCAATCGGCGGTATATTTCCTCCAGAACGGACCTTGTCCCCTAGCCTTCAGATCACTCGATGATCTTCAAGCCTGAGGTATAATTAGGCCCAGGATCAGATTGTAATTTGCCCCTAACAAATGCAATTCCGCCACATTATTAACAAAGTGAACCGTCAGTGCTTTTAATCATTGCAAACTGGATGGTTGCTATACGGATTAGGGCTTATTGAGGTGAACCGTCAGTGCCTTTGACCTTCTTAAACTTCATAATAAAAGAGAGGGTTGGCTTTCGAAAACACTTCACTTCAGTGCTTGATAAAATAATAAAAATGGCACAAGAAAGAGGCGTGAGAAGAGTGAACGGAGATGAGAGACGATTAATATTTGCAGGCTATTTGCAGGTGTTTCTTTATTTTTATTGTTATTTTTTTCATGATTTATTTATTGATTTGTTTATCTCTAATTATTAAATGATTAATATTCTGAAACAGCAGTTCGAAAAGACACTTTAAGGTTACTCTAATAATATGCTTCCGGCAACAAACCATCACACAACCTAAAAAAAATCAACAACGTGTGTCCGTATCACGAAAGTGATATTGTTACGAGGGTAATAAAGTTACGAGGGTAATCATAAACAGACGGAAAATGCTGACAATTCATCTTCATTTTTGTCATTTCTCTACCCAAGTCTAATTATAAGTAACCAATGGCCTGTTTTACTGTAATTAGAAATAGTTTTAACTTCTTCACTACGAGCAAATAAAATGAATGCCTCCAACCCACCGAAAAATACAGACAACACTTTGCCCGCGAAAAAAACCCTCGTAACTAAGTTACGATGGTAAATTTTGTCAGAATTTGTTGATTTTTGGCACAAAATTGTCCGTGTATATATTATAAATATATAAATTGTATTTTTGTTTTGTTTTTAGAACAAAATAATTTAAAAAGAGGTGATTTTATGATGCCAAAAAAACCCACATTCTCCAATTGTTTTTGTTGTTAATGCGATAGTGTTATCATTGGCCATTGACCATTATGGGTTGAGCTTCTAGTGCGGACCAATGAAATGCATGCTTACAAAGCATCTAGCTGTCCGTGGAGCTGTGTTTTGGGGAAACAGCAGCAAAGGAATCGGTAAGTTTTAAACTTGTTTGCATGTATATATCTGTCAAAATTTATAGCCATTGTCACACAATTTAGTAATTGTTATAACAACAAAGATCATTACTTTGAGAGCATTCTCAGATCACAGATTAGAATCACCATTGAATAGGAGTAGAAAAGAGCGTTGTAATTTTTCTGTGTGTGGACGGTCCGTACCGTGTAATCGCTATGAATGGCCCCGAGCCGAGCGGACGGTCCGATTGAGCCCTCGTGCGAATCATCGTTGAAGTTGTCACTTCGTACCCAAGTCGAACAATATTCAATCTATTTCCTCCACTTCACCTTTATTAAACTCAAATTAAAATAATGGTTGTGAGAACTGAGAAACAAATAAAAAAGAGTGAAAAATATATCTTTTCCTAGCTAGCATTGCCTAATTTTATAATTCACCTTTTTTTTGGTTCACAATTATGAACCCTGATTACTTACTGCCCAAAAGTTAAACGATTACTAGTCATGCCCATTTGTACATTGTTCAAGCTCTTTTGTTTTAAAATGTTAAGCGCAAATCATTTTTAATGGTCTCACATTTCAACCCTAGCAAAGTCTTTTTTTATTTTTCCCTTTTTTGAAATTTTTAGCCTTTGACTGAGAAAGGCTCTGCGACAGGTGAAATGTATTGCCATGAACAGTTTTTTGCATTTATACTATAAGTAATTTTTGGTTGGTAGGCATTTAATTTTTTATATATTTTGTTTATGATTATTTTCCGTTTCTGACCCCCCCCCCTACTGCCCCCTCCCCCGCTGGTTTACACCACTGCGAAGGAGTGTTGATGGGGGCTGGATCTGGAGTAAGGGATGCAGGTAGGATGTGGTGTGGCTTTTTGCTGGGGCGGGGACGAGTTTGAGATGAGAGAAAGCACAGTTGGTTCACAAAATTTCAGGACCGGAACGCACAATGTGCCCCATTTATCTCCCCCGTAACTCTTTAAAGCTGCATTCGATCCACCACTAAACCTTTTTACGTATAGACCATGTGACCTGTGACATCACCGTGTTTACAAAAGAGCACAGAGCCTGGACTTCCTGCAGGCACATTTGTACACAGCTCAATGGAAATGTTTTATGGATATTGCACTGTCTAATTTTTCTCAACTTTGGATATGAAGAAAGGGGGAACATCTCAAAAGCTGTACAGCTGTTGCTTTTGTTAATTTCGAATATATTTCATTTTATCAATTTTATGATCAAATGCTTTATACTCAGCATACCATATCACATTTCCTGGTCTGTGCGTTCATGCTTGGATTGGATCGGCTGTTGCCGTGCATACGTGATGGATCAGGCTAATGTGCATGTACTGTGGTGTGTTAACGGTTGGACGTGCTGGCCCATTCTGGCAATTGTGATGTGTGAAGCTATTTATACTGGTTTAGGGGGTCCAGATGTTCGGGCCAACAACCAATCAGCATAGCCGTAGCGGCGAAAACGATTTGATTGGTCCTTAAGTTAGAAAGGTCAGCCAATGAGAGCATAATATTGGCAAGTCGCTTGTTAACCTTTTTGGAGGGAAATTTGTCTTGCTTAGCGTCACTTTGTCACAGCTTGTGATTGAAGCCAAACTTTATAACCCGCCTCCTCCCCTATTGCTCCACCTTTGAAAGGGCAGTTTTTCGCAGAAAATGACAGAAAATAGTAAATGTATTATAATTTCATTTGTAGAAAAAATTGTATCACGTAATTTCTAGTTGTAATGGCCAAGGTTATGTAATTTTTCTTACGATAGTGCCATCCGTGTTTCGGTCGGGCTATCTTACCTGTCCCCCTCGTTTTCCAACTTGGGGAATTTATGATGTGTTACTAGGACTGGGATACACTTCTCTCTTTTTATCACTTATAATTAATGGTAAAGTTAGATTTAGGGTGCCCGGCGGTTCCGCCGGGGCCATTCTTCCCCCTCGTTTTCCAACTTGGGGAATAGCATTTTTATGTAGGACTTTTTAAATACTTCATTGATAGATGCACAGTGTGCATAGGTGAATGGTTCAGGCAAGGTGCGTGACATTCTTCCCCCTCGTTTTCCAACTTGGGGAATAGCATTTTTAGCGTGGTTGTCCTAGCTCAGCTGTGTTTTATGTTGGTAAGGATGTGGTACCCCCCTTGGTGTGGCCACTTTGGTAAAAGGGCTTGATTGTCCTTGGTGTGGTCACTTTGGTGAGGGCGTGGTAATCCTTTTTGTGGCCACTTTGGTAAAAGGGCTTGGTATAGTCCTTGGTGTGGTCACTTTTGTTGTTGGTGTGGCCACTTTGGTAAGGGCTTGGTAGTCCTTGGTGTGGCCACTGTGTTTATGGTTGTCCATTGTTACATGTATGTTTTGTTTGTCTGTCAGCCGGTTTTGCCCTATGTCTGGTATCCGGCTCCTTGCCATTTTACAAATTGTTGTTTTAAATAGTGTTATTAATTTTGGCATTTAATTGCAGGTATGAATAGCACTTAAATAAATTGCAGTGTCAAGCTGTGGCGGAAAATCACATATTGGCTAAGCTTATTGCATTTTGTTATTGTCTGAGTATAAAGGCTTTGTATTAGTCTATTGAAAGAAAATATGCCTGCATCGTTTTTTGTATTCACTTTTTAAATGTATACAAATTTGGGAGGGGTAAATGCATCAGCCTAAAAATAAAGGTTCCATAAAAAGAGCGTCCATATTCCGATCCGAACCTAAGAAACACTCATTATAGCGGCAGTGACATTATCACTGAGCAGCGATCGTTTTAACGATTACTTTTGCGTCGTCGTTCTCCTGCAGTTTGTAGCTTTTCGTCGAGCATAGTATTTACGTGCACGGCAGGCTTGTCTTTCCCGGCGGCGTCTGGTGTACACGTTGTACGCGGGTGATCTTTGTCGTGCAAAAGTGACTGTTTCATTTCATTTGAGGGGGAGCTACATAGATCGTCTTTTGCACTGTTGCAGTTTACATTAAAATTATAATTCCGTCTTCGTGTGTTGCTTCACTACTTGGTGTGGAGGTAGCGGAATATTCGCCGGATTTCTGAACTGAAGTTATTCGTCAGTTCGGGGCTGTCGTCTTATGGTGCTTGCTGGAATTCATCCACTTTCATATGAGGCTCATCGTCAGGGTGGGAGACTACGGACTTTGACGGACGGCTTCTCCTTTTTTCCTGTTTGCGTCGTCAGGTTTCCACGAGTTCTTCGGACTCCAGTGTCATTTAACTTTAACTAGGCCCTATACTTTAAAATAACACTAGTTTTGTCGGCCTTCAATTTGTTACCAGTACTACTACAGTACGAACTATTTCATAATTCTACACGAACATTAATTGAACTTTTCACGTTCGTCGAACTTTAATTTTCGGCATGCCGCGTTCGAAGCGGGCTGTTCGTGCACCCGCACGATTTGCTGAAGGAGGTGGAGTGCCGCCGCCCAAGAGGCAACGAGCAACCGGTGCTGCAACGGCCACCGGTTCTGTAGCACAAGCGGCAGAGTCCGGGGCGACTGCCAACTCGTCACCATCGACATCAGCAGGCCAAGGAAGAGACCGCGGTAATGACGGTCCGGGTGGTGAGTTGTTTGTTAATGGTGATAATAATAATATAAATGCCCAGGGTACAATATTAGCAGGTAGGCCAACAGACAAGCCGGATACTCTGCCTCATGGGTTGACTGTAAGCTTGCCTAGCCAAGCTGGCTTGCCACCGGCGGTTCCAAGTTACAATAAGGGTAAATCACTGGGCCTTGCAATTCCGTCTGCTACCAAGCAAAAAATTTGGGACGGAGAGTATATTGATTTTTCTCAGTTGTTACATGGAAACACTGTTCAACTCTTGGCTACCCAGCAGCAATCAGAGATGGTTTTTGCAATCAATGAAGGGGGTAACATGGTACTCAGGCCAGCTGTGCAGCCTAGAGTAAAAATTGATACTCTGGATAAGTGGGTTTCGGCTTTTCATGTTTTTATGGCCATATATTTGGAAAAACACCCAGCTCGGGCGGGAGAGTTACTGCAATATGCCGAGACAATCCGTTTGGCCGCTGCTCAGTTTCCCGGGCCGAGTTGGAGGGCTTATGATGAGCAATTTAGGCTACGCAAGGCGGCCGATCCTGGCACTATCTGGGGCGACATGGACATGGAGCTTTGGGTAACGGTAGCCGCATCAGCGTCATTCCGGTCCAGTGCCAGTACTTTTGCGGGTAACATGAACACAACCCAATTTGGCAATGCTAACTATAGCCGCAACAATAACAATGATCGAGGCAGTGGTGTTTGCTATGCATTCAACAGGGTGCGTGGCTGCCAATACAGTCACTGCAGATATGCCCATAAGTGTAGCGTTTGCCTCCGCCCAGGTCATGGCGCTCCTACGTGTCGCTCTGGTGGTAGCCAGGGTAACAGGCAGTCTGCAGCCGCTGCTAGTTTCGCTGGTGACCGCTCGCTCAATGGTAGGCGTGCGTTTGGTAAGCGGGCGCCAATGACGCAAAATGGCGGAAAGCCGAAAGGCCAGCAAGCAAGTTTGCCAGCAGCGGCGACGGGTAAGCCTGCCAATTTTCGTGCCTACAACGCCAATTAAGCTTTTTGTGTTGCGTGACTGGTTAGAACGTTACCCTGATAAAAAGGCAGTTTCTGTATTACTTGACGGTTTTACTCATGGTTTTCATATTGGTTATTTAGGTCCACGGGTGTGTAGGGATTCAGTTTGTTTACCTTCTGCCGCACAGCACCCGCAAATTGTGCGTGGAAAAATCGCTAAAGAAATAAGTTTAGGCCGTATTGCAGGCCCATTTGCTACCCGTCCTTTGCCTAACCTGCAGTGTTCGCCGATTGGTCTTGTGCCTAAACAAGAGCCAGGTGCATTTAGGCTAATTCATCATTTATCCCACCCCAAAATAGGTGGGTCAATTAACGATTTTATTCCGCGTGATCAATGTATTGTACATTATGCTTCCTTTGACACGGCAGTTGATCTTGTCATGCATGCGGGTAAGGGTGCTTGGCTGGCGAAATCTGACATTAAATCCGCATTCAGACTGCTCCCTGTGCACCCGGAGGATTATGACTTGTTGGGTTTCACTTTTGATGGATTATTTTATTATGACAAATGCTTGCCTATGGGCTGTTCTATTTCCTGTTCCCTTTTTGAAATGTTCAGTAAATTTTTAGAATTTCAGGTTAAGCTGATTATCCAATCACAGTTTGTTACTCATTATTTGGATGATTTTTTGTTTATTGGAACCTCCTTTGGGTCCTCTGGGGACGCACTTTCAGCCTTTACAGATATATGTGAAAAGTTGGGCGTGCCCCTAGCACAGGAAAAGACTGTTGGTCCAGTTCAAGTTATAACTTATTTGGGTTTAGAGATTGACACTGTTTGCCAGCAAGTTAGGGTGCCTTTAGTGAAAATTCGTGCACTCTGCAGCAAAATTCATGCCGCACTGGGTAAGACTAAAATTTCCCTTGTTGAACTGCAATCACTTGTTGGTTCCTTGAACTTTGTTTGCAAGGCAGTGTCTCCTGGTAGGGCCTTTTTGAGAAGACTAATTGCTCTCTCTCGGGGGCTCACTAGGCCTCACCACAGGGTGCGTTTGTCGAAAGGGGCTAAGTTGGATTTGCTTATGTGGTTGGAGTTCTTGGACCACTTCAATGGTGTGTCCCCAATTTCGGCCTGTGCGTGGGACGATTCAGTAGAGCTGTATACGGACGCAGCTGCCTCTGTAGGGTATGGTGCCTTTTTTCAAGGCAAGTGGGTGCAAGGTCGCTGGCCTTCATGCTTAATTCATCAGCAGCCTTCCATTGCATTTCTTGAATTTTTTCCCTTGCTGGTTGCTGTGTTGTGCTGGGGTCCCTTGCTGGCAAATCGGCGGGTCCGATTCCGCTCTGATAATTTTGCAGTGGTTCATATAATCAACAGCCAAACATCGCAGTGCGAGAGGATAATGCATCTTGTGAGATTGTTTGTGCTGCAATGCCTGAAGTACAGTATTGTTTTTAAGGCAGTGCATATCCCTGGGGTTTGTAATGTATTGGCTGATTCTTTATCACGTTTTCAGATGGATCGATTTCGGGCTGCAGCTCCGAATGCCGATTGGGTGATGACACCAATTCCATCTCTTCCAATCCTCTGGTAGTGGGTGAGATATCTAGATTGTTGTCCATTGCTTTTGCCAAGAATTCTTACAAAACTTACTCCACCGGTTGGAATGCTTTCTTGGATTTCATGGGGCAAGGGTCGACGGCTCCCACTATGCCTATTACTTCTGCAATGGTTAGAGCATTTATTGCTTGGCTTTCTCTCAAAGGTTGTGCATCAGCAACTATAGCCACTTATGTAGCTGGGGTAGGGTTTTATCATAAGTTTCACGGTTATTCTGATCCAACAAAGGATTTTTTGGTTTCTAAATTATTGGAGGGTTGTCGTCGGGATCGTCGAGTGAGTGATACTCGGGTTCCAATTACAGTACCAATTCTCATTACTATTTTGGGGGCTTTACCTCATGTTTGTGATTCACGCTTTGAGGAGTTGCTGTTCAAGGCGGCAATGTTGTGTGCATTCTTTGGGTTCATGAGAGTGGGTGAGTTTACTGCCGATTCAGCAAATCATATTCAGGATTCTGTGTTACTGCTTTCAGATATTGTATTTAGTTCAACAGGTTGCGGGTCAGTGCTGGTGTCTTTTCGCACATGTAAGAACAATCAGGCAGGTCGACCTTTGGTAATCAGACTAGTTGGTACAGATGATGAGTCAATTTGTCCTGTTACGGCACTACGTGATTTTATCCAGGTTCAGCCATTGGTCACGGGTCCGTTGTTTTGTCATTTCGGTGGAACACCTTTAACACGTTATCAGTTTAATGCAGTGCTTCAGAGAGCACTAGGTTTTGGTGGACTGGGTGATCTGCGGATTCGGGCCCATTCCTTTCGTATCGGTGCTGCAACAGTTGCTCATCGCTTGGGGGTCCCACTGGAGGAGATTCAGCGTATGGGCCGTTGGCGTTCGGATGCGGCACTTACTTATATTAGACCCGAAGCAGTGTGTACTTTACCTGGTATTACTAGTATGGGGTAAAACATTATTAATTTGGGTTATCTCTCTCGGATTTGTGCAGGTAGCGTGTGGATTGTTGGGGATTCATTGGTTCGTTGGGCCCAGCGCTCACTGGCAGTCGGTGCGGTTCCTGTGCTGTGGCGGGGTAGAGGCGGAGCAAGGTTAAGTGACCTGTCGTCCCTACTTTCATCTATGCCCAAAAATGCCCCTCCACCAGCGGTGCTTATTATCCATCTTGGTACAAATGACCTACTCACTATTGATGTGTATTCCATTCGCCAATCAATTTCAATTTTCATGAGTGAAATTCGGGATCAGTTTCCAACTACTGTTGTTTTTTGGTCAGAAATTTTACCGCGGGTTTTTTATTTTGGGGCTCATTCGCAGAAGGGCATGGAGCAGCAGCGTAAAAAGATTAATCGATGGATGCGCACCTGCTGCCAGCGACATGGGTGCATGATTTTGCGTCATCCACAGTTCAAGTGGATGGAATTGTCTTTGTATAGGTTTGATGGGGTCCATCTATCCGAGGCTGGCAATGCCATGTTTTGTGACAATTTCGCTGACTGCATTAATAATCTTTCAATGGGAACTTGTTAATTTTTTGTTTGAGGTACTGTCACTTTTCTTGGGGCGTGCGTTGCACGTTTGGCAGTTTTTCGCAGAAAATGACAGAAAATAGTAAATGTATTATAATTTCATTTGTAGAAAAAATTGTATCACGTAATTTCTAGTTGTAATGGCCAAGGTTATGTAATTTTTCTTACGATAGTGCCATCCGTGTTTCGGTCGGGCTATCTTACCTGTCCCCCTCGTTTTCCAACTTGGGGAATTTATGATGTGTTACTAGGACTGGGATACACTTCTCTCTTTTTATCACTTATAATTAATGGTAAAGTTAGATTTAGGGTGCCCGGCGGTTCCGCCGGGGCCATTCTTCCCCCTCGTTTTCCAACTTGGGGAATAGCATTTTTATGTAGGACTTTTTAAATACTTCATTGATAGATGCACAGTGTGCATAGGTGAATGGTTCAGGCAAGGTGCGTGACATGTTTTTGAACTGTATTGGGGTCACTAGACCCCCACAATGTTCATGTGTGGATACACCTGAGCGTGGTTGTCCTAGCTCAGCTGTGTTTTATGTTGGTAAGGATGTGGTACCCCCCTTGGTGTGGCCACTTTGGTAAAAGGGCTTGATTGTCCTTGGTGTGGTCACTTTGGTGAGGGCGTGGTAATCCTTTTTGTGGCCACTTTGGTAAAAGGGCTTGGTATAGTCCTTGGTGTGGTCACTTTTGTTGTTGGTGTGGCCACTTTGGTAAGGGCTTGGTAGTCCTTGGTGTGGCCACTGTGTTTATGGTTGTCCATTGTTACATGTATGTTTTGTTTGTCTGTCAGCCGGTTTTGCCCTATGTCTGGTATCCGGCTCCTTGCCATTTTACAAATTGTTGTTTTAAATAGTGTTATTAATTTTGGCATTTAATTGCAGGTATGAATAGCACTTAAATAAATTGCAGTGTCAAGCTGTGGCGGAAAATCACATATTGGCTAAGCTTATTGCATTTTGTTATTGTCTGAGTATAAGTGACAATTTTCATAGCATCTGAACAAAAAATAGGCCTAAGGAAATAATTTTATAGCATTTGGAAAAATAATAATGAAATAATGGAAACAATACTTTCTTGATCACCAAAAGGGCATAAAACTACCAAAATGCCCTCTAACGGCAAATTCGTGAAAAATCTTGTGTCATCATTTTGTAGAAATTGGAATGAACATTTCATGGCAAGTAAAACTCCGTAAATCAGGGTGTTATAACGCCGTAAATTTAGAGCGTTAGAACGCCACACGCTTTATAAAGCCGTTCTGAAATAGTGTTTTGTAGTTGACTACACGGCGAGTGGCATTACAAAACTAAATTGCCCGGGCGAATAAGTAAATCGCCCGGGCGAAATAGTAAATCGCCCGGCCGAAATAGTAAACCGTGAATTGTTGTTGCAATGTCTTAAATACGCTTCCGAAAAGCTGCCCTTATTTTTGTAATAATTTTTTTTTTCAGCTCCACTTGGAACTGAATCGTGTTAAACCAGCCTGAATATAATCACTTAATTTGCAGTTTGTTCCCCCAAATTGGGAAAATTCTCTGTGGCTGTGTGATGATCCAAGATCATTGAACATTTTGAGTTAACGCGTTCGTGTAGCCATCCTTACAGCGATCGATAACTCGACGTTATCATCAGTGAGTATGCACAACGACTCTATTATCTAACGACTTTATTTCAAGTCTAGCATACTGGCCCTTAATCGTCGTGGGCGGCCTTCGTGCTATTATTTAAATTTTCATGCTATATAGACGAATCCCAAGTTGACGAATTTAACGTCGATCTGCGCACTTCCGGGTTTGATAACGAGGCTCTCAGTGCTAGATTGTTCATCGTGTATCGCATGTCGCTCGCTGAATGTTCCGTAACGAATGATTACTGTGGAATGCTCTGAAAGTAAAACTAAAATAGGTTTCCCAAGTTACTGGCCGAAAAGTGAGAAAGAGACAAGAGGTAAGTTTATAAATATTTCATGTCAATTTAGAATGAAAATTTAAACAATGACTGGGGGTATACGTCCAAGTTCAATGGCTTGCCAGGTCCGTGTGCCATGATTATGGAATGGTATGTGTAGATTTGAGTAGTACTTACTAGTACTAGAACTAGACTCTAGATACTCCATAGAGCTGTACTACTGTCATTTCTTAAAATACACTGTACATTATAATAGTTACTCGTACGTGGATTATGCTGCAAAAGGTTGTCCTCAATTTTAATTACATTTACATTTTTTGTTGAGTTGTTGAGGTCTCCTACATACTTTACTAGGTTGTGACCCACTAATTATCAATCAAGAAAATAAATATCTGCTACAGCAGTGCGTATTTGAAAGCTCACTGTAGTGTTAGTGTTGTGTGATATATTTTTTAGAGAAATCTTATGGGGTCACACACAGCTATGCCAGCAACCTTGTTATTGTTAACAAACTGCATCATTCGTGTTTCATTTCCAGTTGTTTTGATACTGACCCACCATGCCTCCAGTTGGGACCTCAAGAGGAGTTGAATGTGCTGCATATGGTTGTGACGGTCGTTTCTACAACAAGGATTTTTCAAGATCACGTACCGTTCGATTTTTTTTTCATTTCCAGCTGATAGCAAACTTCGAGACAGGTGGTGTTTGAAAATAAAAAGAGCCCATGGTCGTGACGGATTCTTTGTAAACAAGTCCACACAAGTTTGTAATTTGCACTTCAAAGCAGAGGATATTAAGAAGTCTCTCACAGGAATATGGAGACTTAAACCTGGTGCTGAGCCAGCAAATGTAACTGCTCAGGTTAGGTCACCAAGAAAAAGAAGAGTTCTTCAAAGAACCTCTTTGAAAAATGAATCAACAAATGCAAGTACCTGTAGTAGTAGTACAGATGCTGATTCACATATGACCATGGTTGGCAATCAACCAATCGACAACGATGAACAAAACATAATTGATGAAGAGGATATTCTGAATAATGAACTGAAGACAGAGAATGAACATTTAAAGGAAAAGGTCTCCAAACTACAAATATCTGGCGAGAGGCTGCAAAGTGAGATAGACTTGCAAAATGAAAAATATGAACAGAATAAGTTTGTCAACACTTTAGAAAGAGATGATTCCCTAACAAAACATTATACTGGATTTCCATGTTTTTCCCTGCTCCTGGCTATGCTTTCCTTTTTGGACCCAGGCGATATGTGTGAGAATAATTATTATAGCGTACTCTTCAAATACAAATTCTGAGGATCCCTCTTCTAACCAGCATTCATCATCAATGAATTTGGACCACAACTATTCAGTTGCTCAAAAAACTCAAAATAAACCTGGGACAAGATGGAATCTGTCAGCTAAAGAACAATTTATTTTAGTGCTATGTAGACCAAGGCAGGGTTTTTCTGTGAAACATTTGGGATATCTGTTTGGTGTTTCAGAATCCACTGTCAGTCGCTATTTTATCTGCTGGATTAATTGTATGTACTTCAGGCTTGGAGCATTGTCCATTTGGCCAAGTAAAGACATCATTCTGAAAACAATGCCGCAGACTTTCAGACATAAATATCCAGGCACTAGGGTTATTATTGATTGCTCAGAAATTTTTGCACAGGTTCCAGATTCTCTGACTCTACAAAGCATGTTTTGGTCCAATTATAAGCATCATATCACATACAAAGGCCTCCTGGGCATTGCTCCAAGTGGTGCAATAACATTCATCAGTCAGCTCTATCCTGGATTCATGTCTGACAGGGAAATAGTCATCAGAAGTGGGTTTCTTGACCCAAAACTGTTTGCTAAAGATGATGTTGTAATGGCTGACCGTGGTTTTACTATTGAGGATCCACTGAAGCCAATGGGTGTAAAACTAAACATCCCTGCTTTTCTAAAAGGGAGAGGGCAGTTTGAAATTGAAGAAACCATTGAAACACAAATTGCAGCAGAGAGAATTCATGTGGAAAGGGCAATCAACAAAGTAAAAAAAAAATCGAATTTTTGACAGCCCTATTCCTCTTACTATGCATGGGTCCATTAACCAAATTTGGACAGTTTGCTGTTTATTGACTAATTGCTTCAATCCAGTCATTTCTATGTAATGAGTAAGATTGAGTATAACCACTTTATTAATACAAGTAAAAGAACCCATGGAGCCATGTTAGTTATCTGGTAGACTAGACAATTTAACGTACACAAATTCAGCAGTTGGATTCTGTTCATTTTTATTCTCCAGATGATGATTCAACATGATTTTCGTTTAAAATATTGTTGTGTACAAACATGCACTTTACGTAAAGTTTCTTCCCATAAATATGTTCATTGGAGGGCAGGCTGTAACATGTGAAGATGCTAACATGATTTAAATATATATGGGCAGATTTAACGGTTACTCAAATTACATTTATAATTATAAATAAATTACATTTATATTTCACTTTTAACTTTTGGAATGGCATTAAGAATGGGCTCAATGTCTCAAACATGAGTAAACCATGGAGTTGTCCCTAGTACAGTATATAACTGTCAATAACTCTAGCTTACACTGCTGTACAAAATCATGGTCCCCACTGATGAAGACCAAGTAGAACATGTATCGGTGGCCCAAAAATATCTTAAAGGAGCAGTATTATAGTTATTACAATAAGTACAAATTTGAAAAAGGGCATAGATTCCGTCTCATTTGATGCCCTGGAAACTGCAGGCTTATGTAATGTATGCTGTAAAATGTATGCATTAAGGAACAGTAATATGAGTTGTGACCTTCACATAAATGATTTGTATTCCTTCATTAAGTTTGTTAAAACAAGCATTCAGAATCCATGCCATGTTGATCATGACAATGTCGTCCCTTTAACTGCACATGTATTTATTGACTTTTTGAGATGACACCTTGGTAATGTTCACAAGCTACTTTCAAGTACAAGTCAAAATAAACTTGTGACAACTTTTCACACAGAATATTCCAGAATTTTGAGTCAAATGGTATCCGTTGTATAATTAACCCGTTGTGTGTGTGTAGACTACAAAGTCGCACCATTGTGCTCCAGTCAATGCCATCTGACCCTGCACTTGGGTTTAGTAAGAATGGTCTTTTTTAAGTGAAACCTCACCACTTTCAATTTCCCATTAAAAATTTGGATCATTGCATGCTATAAAAGGATCTTCATCCTTTTGCTTTTCTGGGCATTTTACTTCAAGAATTCGTGCCAAATAGTCAACCACCTTTCGGTCAGGTGATGCACCCAACCAAAATGCATTTCTATCAATTACAAGACCGCATTTCTCCAACCGCACAGCATGGCCAGAACCATTCATGTAACATGAATATTTGTTTGCAGCAATTGGTTCAAAATCATTCCCATGTAATTGCGGTACTTGAACCAGTCAGCACAAGAACTTTGGTCTCTTGTGTCTATTTCTACTTGGGCTACATCAATGTGTTGCATGAAGGACTAAAATGTTGTGTCTGATTCTGAAGCTGGGACATAATTGACACTGACTGAATAGATGGGCACAGTTGATAAAGGAAATGGTGGATACACACTAAGGTTCCTCTGTAAAGTTGGAGATGAGCTACTTGTACTCACTGCTGGAGGCATATTGCAGTAAACTTTAAAATGGAATTCAAAAATAGAACACTGATAACTCAAAGGTGATCCAAGAGGAGCAGGCCCGAATCTAGTTCTTTTGTAAACTGTTTTTTCATCCTCTTTTTCAACAATGTAAGAAAAAGGTATTCCAGCTGAAATTTCCCTCAGGGTATTTTGAAAGGTCTTCAAACTTTCATTATCATTGATCCTGCTGTGAGTAGCTCTTGCATCATACAAGGTGGGTTCTATGCCACGGCCTGTGCTCAACTGGTCAACCTTAAGGCGTTTTACCGATACATCCATAACAGATTGTTTTACGATTTTTCCTTTGGATCGTGGCATCACCCACTGGCTAAGTTTGGAAGTGCATGCCACTTCTTGCGGAACACTTTCATAGCATGGAGGTGATATTTAGCTAACTCCAAAAGTAAGGCATACATATGATTACAGACCCCCCACGTCCAGCTGGACAGTCACAATGTGCATATGCAACTTTACAGTCAAAAAACCTTAGAGCCAAACTCAATTTCCGAATACAGTTCTTCATACTAGCAAAACACTCTGCCCTACAGTAAAAAAAATGTTCATCAGAGCGAGTGAAAATACTGTCTGCATCAAGGTACCTTTCAGCATTGAAGTGGGCACCACGTATTGCTGGTTTGGCCAAACAAAATAATATATGTGTTTCCTATTACACTGGCCCAACAATTAGGGTAGGTAGGGACATAAAAACATTTAATTTTGTTGAATTATTTTGTTGCTCCAAAACTTAGGGTAGGAACGAATGTTAAAAATATTTTTGCCCTAAAAATGACAAACCCTAAAAGCACACATGCTTCCAGTCCGACGCCAGAGTACAACACTTGTACAAATGGGAACTGTAAACAAAAATTCAATGAAGTTTATTGTTTCTACTTTAATACAAATTTCAGCAACATCAAACTTTTAATTATGTCAATATTAAACAGTAACTTTCTTTTATATTTTTAAATACTGTCTGCTTTATTGCCCCTTGTTTTCTTCTTTGGTATTCCTTGCATGCCTAAACAACAAAATGAACAGGATGAATATATACAATTAAATTAAAATAACTATTTAAAAAATACTGTATGCTTACATATTGCTTGTTTGGTTTTTGTTTTCAAAGTGGCAAAAAAAGTAGCAGCATAAACATTATCAGAATAAAACGTATCTTTTAAATAGACGGTATACATGTACAAATATTGTCTGTTTTTATTTCGAAATGTTCTAGGCTTGAAAACAACCCCCCCCCCAAAAAAAAATAAACCACCCAAATATGTATGAAAGAATATACTACTATTTAATACTAAAATAATCACAATAAATATTCACAAGTAAATCACAAGTATCACATAAGTAAATCACATAATCACAAGTAAATCAATTTAAAAAAATAAATAAATAAACAAAATCAATTTGTTTTATTTATTTATTTCTAGCTATTAACATAAATGCACTTAAAATAAAAGAAGTAAAAGTTACCAAAAAAAATTGGATTCTAGCACTCAAGATAATAATAACAGATATAAACATAAGGCCACATAAAAAAAAAAAATTGTTGATCGTCCTTTTTTTTTTGCGGATGGGGGAGGGAGGGAGGTTTTTTTTTTTTTTTTTTTTTTTTTTTTTAAGTTTTGTTGACATGCCAAATATGAAATCAAGAATAAAGAAATCATCACAATCACTATAAAACAGATGGTTTGTGTGTTTTTGAGGTTTTCAATAGTTTTGTCAAACAAATTTAACTCCTAGATGACATTTTCTGTAAACTTTTTCAAACAACTAAAGCCCAAGTAAATATTTGAAGAATTGTTCTTGCTTTGCCAACATGAATAAAAACCTTCTTTAAACATCTTTTTAAACCTGTACGGCTTGGCGTCATAGCCAACATGTGGTAGGAAACAAAATTGCGCGCCGCAAGATCGAAACGTGTTGGCGTTGCCCCCGGGTTTCGATCTTGCGCGTTGGCTGGAGCCCTCACGGCTATTGATACGACTACAACAGGCATTTTGCGCGAGAAAATCCACACGACAGCGAGCAGTACAAAGTTCTGTGTGCTAGTCTGGTTTCCTGCCTCGCACAAACTAGTGAATTAACTCGAATAGTGCAGTGCACATGGAATTACACGACAGGGGACCAACCACGGCCAGCAATTTTGTTGTTTCGTATCACACGGTTTTACGGCTTTGCCGACTTTTTGAAGGAAATACAATTTGCGTGCCGCAAGATCGAAACCCGGTGTCGGCGTTGATGTTACTGTGCGTGCGGTGCAGTGTGGAGCCAAATTTGACCGAAAATATCATTGAAAAGGTTGTTTTTTATGATTTTAAAAAAAAAAAAAAATAAAAAAAAATGGGGTCGGGGGGTTTTGAACGGTCGGGCGGGGACGATCAACAATTTATTTTTTTTATGTGGCCTAAAGACATTAATATTGCGACTTTTGCATACAAATAAATATACTAGATGCATTGCCTGTGTTTGGGCTGGAGAATGAAATATAGAAATTCCAGAGCAAAACAATAAATTAATTCAGAATGGATATGCATATTGGACTGGTCACATTTGGACAAACAATCTAGGCACACTGAACACTTATTGGTAGTAAGAACTGTTTTAAAATCTTCACTTGGGCAAGACCTGACTTTATTTAAATCTTACCTGTAGCAAGATCTAACTTTATTTAAATCTTAACTGTAGCAAGACCTGACTTTATTTAAATCTTAACTTTGGCAAGATCCGTCTTGATATTTAAGTTGATCAAGATTACTTGGTTAATACAACTCTAGTGAACACGTCTTTCCATTAATCAGCGCTTTCTACCATAAGGTCTTTGGACAACACAATCTAGGCCCATGGCTTTACACTGAACACATATTGTCAGAACGGTTTTGAAACACTTTTTAAGTTCATTGTCAACCTCCCCTCCTTCGATTCCACAATGTGCACACAAGTCCTTCCGGCCAACATCAGCAGAAGTTCCATAAAAAGGTAACTCAATGAGTGAAGCACATGTTAGATTCCCTCTGAGCATCACTGTGTGGATAAGAGGGTGATTTGGGGGCAAGAGTGGAGCTCCACATGTGTATAGATCAAACTCACTCATTGCAACTGCCAATGACACCTGTTGCCTTTGTGACATCTTTTGTTTGGCATAGAGGATCCTTGGTTTTCGGCATTCAACACATGTGACTACAGAGCGAGCATACTGAGTGGAAGCCATTGCTGTCTCTGCAAACTGCGGCACAGGATCTGAATGTTAATAAAATTGATGTTCTTGACAAAATGTAAAAAGCTGCAATTAATACAACCAATTTTAATAGCAATAAACTATTACAAACAATTTGTTTAAGTCTGTTACAAGAAAAAGAAGGCTTAAGTCCAACTCAATTGAATCAATTGCCTTTCTGTACTGATGACACGAAACACATCAATTGTGTGCAAAACATGAACGTTTACAAATGTACACATGAGTAAATTCATAGTTATATTTAATATTGAACTAACCTGGAGAATCAATGTCATGGTTAAAATCACCACGATTAGCGTCAGGTTGTGTGGCTGGAATACAGGACTGCTCGGCTGGTACATCCTGCTGCGCTGCTGGCACAGGATGTTCTTGGGAATTTGGGTCTGCAGGGTCAACTTCAGCTGTTCTCCCAGGCTGTTCTGCTTGGGCCTTTCTCTTTGTGCCATTGATTTTAGGTGCACGTAAAGACGGACGATCCTTTTCAGTCGTCTCAGTCCCATTTACATCTGCGTAAGGTTTGAAGTGCTCACCATCCAAATTAAGTTCTGGGTCTGGTAACCAAGTTAGTTTATCTCTGGGAATATTGGGAGGGATGCAACAGTCTGCATCTTCACACTTACGCACCTGCAATATTAAAATTATATATTAAAAACAACCATGTAGAGGAAAAAACAATTTCTGTCCCCCAAAAAATCTTGTTCCCTCTCAATATTTTGCATTTATAAAACCCAATACTGACTTGCAAGTTGGCTAGAGTGAGACCCAATTCCTAGAATTTCTCGTATTTCACTCCACACCAAACTGTTTGGACTTGCAATGAAAAACACAAAAAAAAATTTTTTAATGTAGGCTATTGTAATACAATACAAAAATACAAAAATACAAAAAAAGGATTTGTGTTTTTTTAGCGTACCGCGTGTACCGCTACAGTCTAAATTACCTTCTATAATACTGTATTTTCTCCTTGATTTTAAAACTGTATGGTGTTTTATTGTTTTTAAATTGTTAAGTGCCCAGGAGCATGTTTCATGGACTGTCGATATTTAAATGTTCTACATAATATATTTGATAAAAACACTGACAAAGAAAACTAATACTGACCTGAAAGGTATACTGTCTGCAGCGGCAATGCTTCTCCAGCCAGTTGGTATAGGTCTTGTTTTTACTTGTGTGTAATTTCTGAAGTTTATCCAGGTCCAAGTTTGGGAATAAATATCTGAGGTGGCGCTTGTAGATGTCAATCTCTTCATCTGTTACTGGTTCAAGAGTCTGAAATACATCATCTTTCAGTGTGAGTCGTTCAAATCTCTTACTAACTGTTGCTCTGACGGGCTCAATTGCCTCTTTCCACTTCTGACGCAAATTTAGCTCTGGCTTGCTGGAAGCAAGTGTTCTGGTTTGAGCCATGCTAGTGCATTTTTTGAACGTAGCCTCTGCTGCAGTGTCGCTGTGATGCCTCTCCAATGAACAGTTTTGCAAAGCCAAATTGAGGATTGACATATCCTCTCTGCTGGATTCGTCCAACTGTGACCTGGTGCACAACGTGCCAAGATTACCATATCAAGATTGAGCTCCATGAAAAGGCAAATTGTTGCACATTTGACACTCTCGAGTGTATTTCTCTGGTCTGTTCCACCATCTGTGTACTTCAATACAACTGATGTGTTGTCAGCTGCCAATAACTTCGCTATGGCAGCTCCATGTCGGAATGGAGATGATGTTTGGAAGACTGAATCATTTGTTACTACTGTAACCTGGCCTCGCACAAATGATTTCCCTGCCTCGTTCGGTACAGCACATTTCAGTACAACTGATGGGGGTCAAAGACGCCTTTGTCATATCATGATCTAAACTACACAAGGTAGTTGTTGTAGGGGCTAATGTTCTTTTTCCTCTCACTCCGGTGGAAACTGTACAACCAGGTTCACCAACTGGTACTTTGGCCTTGTCATCACAACACAGTAGAACAGCATCCTTCCGCATTTCACATGCCTTTTCCTTCAGATAGCGCAGCTGAGCAGCACAATAGTGGTCATCCACATGCGAAGCTCTGAGTTGTCGGCGCTGGATTTTATACTGCACATTTATCTTTGATGTGAAACTAAGGGCCCTGTGGGTGTATGGGTTTATGGGTTTCTGGGTGCAAATTGTAGTCGTACAAGGCTCGGTGATGGAATTGGTGTTTCGGGTGGACACTGTTCCTCTGCTCTCTTGATCAGTTCTTTCAGGGAAATCCATTCAGAAAGATGAGCTATGTTATGACGTCTTTCATCTGCAGCTGTAACCTGCTCTACAACCATCCCTAACTTCTCAAAGAATATGTCAAACTTCGTTGTTGGTCTCCCAGTATTTAGGTGGCGAAGGTCAGTCAACAGGTCATGCTCCCCAAGGAATATTAAACGCAACCTATGTTGTGTTTCAGGGTGAGCAGCTTTTGTGTTATCCAGACACAATTCTGTGTAGATCATATTAGCAACACTTGGAAGTACTTTTGCCACATTTGCTAATCTCTCTTTAAAGTAATACCTCTGGGCTCTTGTATGAAATTCTTTAAGTTGCGGACGACAACTCTCAAGAAGTCTTGCACCCTGAAGAAGAACATCTTGCTCTGAGCGGTTTGGTTCGGCCTGAACAACAGCAAGGGTAGTTGTTGAGCTCCCCCCTGGACAAAACTTGATGATATCAACAGGTACTGACAATTGCAATGAAGCAATGAACCGAAATCTATCGACATTGTTTTTGAATGGGGTGTCCAATGCTTGGTTTCGTCAAATAAAACAGGACTGCCACATCCAGCTTCTATTACATCAGTATCCAGCTTTGCATAGACCTTCTTCACCCCAAAGGCATATTTGTGTCGGTGTTCCATCGATGCATATTCATTTATTGTTCGTACTGGATGATTTTGACTTTGGTTGTGAGTCTGGATTTCGCACTGAATCTTTAGATGGTCTGCATAAGCAATCAAACAGTCAGCAAGGCATTTAACATCATCTGCGGCTTCTGTCCATGCAGCAGATCTTCTCCAGATAGGCTTGAGGAGAAGACTATACAGGGTCTCTCCATGTGTCCTGAGGATACTTTGTGACAAAGACTTACTCTTTGCTTTTCCTTTGTAGATCATTGTAGTTGGAGAAAGTTTCAAAGGTTGGTGGGAGTACAGAGCTTTTACGCACAGATGCATCATTGATCACAGTATGCTTGTTTGTGATGTACCAGAGAGCATTGCAGATAATCTGGAAAAAAAAATTCAAACCATGTTAAAAAGGAAGGTAAATGTCAAATTCAATTTTTGATGCACTCCGTTTCCACATAGAGTGAGTCCACATGTGAGTGGAGAAAAAATTACAAGCTTCAAAATAATTTTTTCAAGCTTTAACTTTGATCAATTTTGAGAAAATAAATTGTGAAAATGGTTCTTGCAAAACTTATTTCCAAAATGAGTGTTCAACAATTAACATCTCAATATCTTCAAATTGATGAACTAAAAATTGATTTATTTATACATTAATTTTGAAAAACAGTGTACAATTTAAACAATTTTATTTGACATCCCTGGGAAGTTCAAATTTGTTTTCACTTTTGTGCCAAAGATACATAGGAATAATAAATTTTACAAACAGTTTGTGCCACTCAATTATCTGGATTTAATATTATAAATATCAAGGGTAGGGAAGATTTTTAGTTTAAAAAAGTCAATACCTGGATCATATAGCGTCCATCAGCATCAGCAGCTCCCTTTTCAAAGTCCAAATGTCTTGCCTGGAAGTAGTGGCTGACCAGATTGTTGAACATGAGATCTTTTTGGTTGAGGCCCTCACTCTTTCCGCAACTTTATTTAAAAATGTCAAATAAAAAAGAAATGAATTTACAACATATATACATAAATCCCTGGGCAGTAATATTCAGCAATAAAGATTATTAAACCTTTAATCCGAGGGGGGGGAATACAAATTTCAAAAAGAACTGCTCAAATCCATTTCTAGTCTAATGTTTTTTCAAACTACACGCCAGAATGTCAATGTTAAAAAGTGTTGTCGGACTCACTTAATTTTTTAAACAAGAAAAGTAAAAAGTGTACAAACAACAAACGTAAATTAGGTAACAAGAAGAACAAAAAAACGCTTTACCTTGAACTTTTTAGGCTGGGAAAGCAACAGGTCCTTGACGACGACATCATGACTTCAAATGCTGACGTCGGCTTTATTTCACCAGTTCCTCCTTCCTCCATGGCCATGTTTTCACTTGCCTTGCAAATGAACTGGACAGCCTTTATACCCATTGTATTAAGCATACCGAAGGTCATCCGGCAAATCGGGTCAGCCATGTCAATATCAAATTTGTCGTTGAAATTGAGATCTGTGCTTGCGATGGCGGCAACGCTGCTGTTCAAACATATGTGACCATGAACTGCTTGAAATACCTCAGTGAGTGATGATTGAAACTTTATAAATTGTATGGTTTTTCTGCAGACAATGCGACATTTCAATCGCAGGCCGAACACGGCACCGCCGTCGCTATTAAGCATAGCCGCCATCGCAATCAAACCTCATTTCCAGACGGCGCAATTGCGAGGGCGTAGCGCAATCTGACAGCGAACATCGCTCAATAGGTGCCCCCAACTTCTGTTGTGCAATCTCGAGATTGGGCAGCGCAATTAACATTATTGCTATCGTATGCAAATGCATGTGCAGCGACCTCCCATTACGCATTGGGCCGGGTACCGGCTGGGCTGCCGGCTACCAACAACCGGCTGCGGGCTTCCACACATCATAGGCCGGGGGCATGCAAGAATTAACGCACGCTGAGTATACTGTAATGTACAGTTTATACACACACACACGTCCGGTCTCCTGATCTATACACACATCCGCCGTTGCAAATAACGACGTCGTGAAAGATTTTCTATTAAGAAAATCGTTTTGTTTTATAATGCTTTATATCAAATGTGAAAACCTTTTCAAAAATAGGAAACATTAAATATAAAATCTTACGGTATTTTTTTTCAAAATTTAGAGAGTGGAATCGGGTTTGTTTTATTTTATTTTGTCTGTAAATGTATAAAATTCCATAGGGTCGGCGTGTTTTTCTAGGGAGGGTCGGGTAACCGGAAACACACATATTATTTTGTTTGGCCTTTTGAAACCCGTGTGTAGAGTCCACTTTTGGCCTGATTGCCATGTTTGTTACATCGAAGTGAAGATCTATTTCCCGGCGAGTGATAGCAGGTAAGCTTTCCATTTTTTCCCCCAATCGTCTGCATTTCCCCATTTGTGGTACAATCCACATTGTGGATTGGGCTCTGTGTTCTGTGTGGAAGCATACCGAGTTGTTCCGCTGCATGGACATTGCAACTTCAGACTCTCCCACCGCTTGTCTGGTGTCGGATCAACGATTTTATTATCATTACCATTTTTAAGCTGATGAATTCTGAAAAGAAAAGGATACAAGACAGACATTATCATAAAAAATGAAGCAACAAACCAACCTTAATGAACTGATTGTTACAAATGAAATTAAAATGTACAGTGGCACCAGTGGAGCTGAAAGCATTGAAAGCGGCACAACTCAAATGAAAATTAAAAATGTTCTCTCCTAAAAAATGAGAGCATATACAGACCCCAATGGTACATTGCTACTATAGTTGAGATAATTGTAGCTGGTCTTGTCTCTTAAATAGAGACCAAGGCAAGGGACGTGGCCAAGATCTATGAAGTACGATTCTCACAGCTAATCATAATACTAACATTTTTTACTCCCCAATCCTATGCCATACTCTTCATAAACTTTGAGAAAACAATGCCAGATACCAACCATCTTATTATACCAAAAACAGGTATTTAAAATAACAAAATATTGCACCTTCACGAACAGTATGTACAATATAATTTTGTTTACGTACCTTTCTATAATCTGTGCTTTGGTTTTCAAGCCTTTACAAGAATCTCCACGACATTTAAGCCAAAATGTCAGGTCCTTTACCTTGAGCTTTTGCAGGGCAGGGAGAGAGACATCTAGTTTAGCTCCTGGAATATCATCCTCTGTGAGTGTGAGATTAGCCATTGCCTAAAAAATTAAATGAAAAAAGACATGAATGAATAGGAGGAGTCAAGGCAACATAAAACATAAAATAAATACAAATAAAAGCTAACACAAAAATTGCCTAGTTTCATATACTTAAGTAAGACCAAGATTAGACTAGTTGAAATAATGTTAACTTACACTGAATTATGGTGTAGAGTCGGGTCCAATGCAGTTAAAATAAATAAGAAAGAGAAACGCCGTACTGAAATCGGCAGAAAGAAGCATGGCTCCCTGACTTCGATGTGTGAAAACTTCATGTAATAGTCAGATCCAAAACACTTGATATGTTTACGTGCAAACCGGCAGCAAAATGTTCACAATCAACATGATTAAGTGATAAAATTAACAGTCAAATTGCCATAACAAGTTCTAAATGCTTGCAAAGTCAACTTAAAAGTCTTGATGCAGCATTCAAGTATTGTGTGGAAAAATACAGGACTACAACTGCTCCTTGACTTGTTTTGAACTGCCGTGTCGATCGACGGCGCTTTACATTGTGAAGTCTACAGTGTTTGCGACTAGCTTGACACAGTGAGCCTCGTTTTCAACCCGGAAGTGCGCAGACGGGGCTAATGTGAAATTCGTCTATATATTTTGGCATAAGTATAGCTCCGTGGTTCTATAAATAGTGCGGCCTGGCCCTTAATCGTCGAAGGCAGCGCTTCATTCAATATATTTCTGTTTCGTTCTATATATTTCTGTTTCGTTCTATATTATCTCTGTTTCGTTCTATATATTTCTGTTTCGTTCAATATATTTCTGTTTCGTTCAATATATTTCTGTTTCGTTCAATATATTTCTGTTTCGTTATATATATTTTTATTTCGTTATATATATTTCTGTTTCGTTCTATATATTTTTGTTTCGTTATATATATTTTTGTTTCGTTATATATATATTTTTTTCGTTCAATATATTTTTGTTTCGTTCTATATATTTTTAATTTCGTTCTATATATTTTTTATTTCGTTCTATATATATTTATTTCGTTCTATATATTTTTATTTCGTTCTATATATTTTTGTTTCGTTCTATATATATTGGTTTCATTCTATATATATTGGTTTCGTAATAAAGTCATAAACGGCGCCCCATAGACATCCTAGTCAGGGCCAAACTTCCCCAAGATACAGGTCAAACACCACCCTCAACAGTAATACAGGGTTGTCACAAATGTGCGTGCTCTAAATGTAGAACTTGTCTCTACATCAAACCCGCACTACGAGTGAAGAGTCATAGCACAGGCTCTTCTTACAATATCAAGACTGACTCCCTATGTAGCACACCAAATGTAGTCTGTGTTATAAGATCCTGTAAGAGATGTGGACTACAATATGTGGGAGAGACTAAGACCAAACTCAGCCTTCGCTTTGCTAACCATGTGTCTTCCATAAAGACCAAAAAACCGTACCCCGTCTCCATCCACTTCAACAGCCCTGACCACAGCGTCAAGGATGTTGAACTTCTGGTGATTGCGGCTTGCAATGGTGATGACACACACCGCAAGCTCAGATTATCACACTGGATTCACCAAATTAAGACAGTCCAACCCTTTGGACTTGACATAAACACTGGTGTTAAATAACTTCCCATCACTTATTTTGCTTGCTTATTTTGTTGATGTAATATAAATACGTTCACTGTAATTAACCTGTTCTCTCTACTGGTTTATTTTTACTCTTCTTTCTCTCAACAAGTCGTTTAAAATCAACCCGCTAATAACCTATTCCTTTTGCAGAGTATTTAATAACCCGCTCTCTCCGCAGGTTCCTCTTGCCTACTTTTAATTTCATCTTATACACTGGTTATAATCTTCTAGAATTACATTCCTATTCACATAATTTTCTTGTTGCTTACTCAACTTTCTTCACACTTTTAATTTCATCTTATACACTGGTTATAATCTTCTAGAATTACATTCCTATTCACGTAATTTTCTTGTTGCTTACTCAACTTTCTTCACTAGTTATTTTTGTCTTGCCCTCTATTGTGAGTTGCATATCTTGATGCAACTTGCCCTCTAATCATACCCTTTCATGCTTCCCGCATTGTTATACCCAGAATGCAGTTACTACCTTTATGGTCCAGTAATCCACTCTTTTCGCACTGACCATCCTTTGTCCTCACTCTTTTACTCTGATTGGTTCTTAGGCAACCCATTGTCTGTAAATGAATAACTTTGATTGGCTATAATCTTCCCGCTTTTTCTGGATACCTTCCCCTAATCCTTTGCTCCTCTTTTTGCTATAAATGGATATGTTTTTGTTTGTACTTGTTAATGCCTCTGAAGAAGGTCCAGTTTGGATCGAAAGCTAAGGCCATCTAACCTACTAATTTATATAACATTTCGTGGGTCTTGTACGATGATTTGAATTATTATTTGCTGTTGCAAATACCATTTTTGCATTTAAAAGTTGTGGAAAGTCTAAAAATTTATAGCAAGTGTCACATACATACATTTCTTGACACAATCTGTTCTTACTGGGCTATTTTTCTTTTTGATTTTATCTTTTACAGGTGCCTGAGGAGAAAAAGAAGAGGAAATCACAAATATGTGAGGTTGCGGCAACTTGCGAGCCAGCGCGAGGAAAATATACTTATATGTTTAATTTTGATGA
Organism: Leptasterias polaris; assembly: GCA_037783415.1. Classification (NCBI taxonomy): domain Eukaryota; kingdom Metazoa; phylum Echinodermata; class Asteroidea; order Forcipulatida; family Asteriidae; genus Leptasterias; species Leptasterias polaris. Next base: position 849,764 of record JAZGTN010000136.1, read on the forward strand.
GGAAGATCGGGATAGAAGGGCACCGGATAGAAGAAGGGGCGGGGTAAAAGAAGGGGATGGGGTAGAAAAAGGGGACGGGGTAGAAGATGGGGGTAGAAGGGCACCGGGTAGAAGGTGAGGTAGAAGAAGGGGACGGGGTAGAAGATACGGATGGAGAAGATACGGATGGAGAAGAAGATTGTGATGGGATAGTAGATGTGGATGGAGAAGAAGATGATGTAGATGAGTGTGGTAGACGGTGATGTTGCTGAATGTGTGGTGGAAGGTGTATCCGAGGTTGTGGTGGAGAATGGTGGAGCCGAGGGGGTGATGGAAGATAGTATTGATGGTGGAGTGGAAGGTGCTGGTGTTGCGAGAAAAGGAGCAGAGCAGGATGGAATAGAGATGGCAGATGCACTTCTCACCGTTGATTGTCTGCTTACAACAACAAACTTTCCGAGGTCATATATACCTGAAACTTCACATTATATAGTTAGATAGTCATTAGGTGGACTGGTTTAGAACTTTAATTAATGGGAATGTAAATAGAGGGATGGGTTTCACGATATTAGTGAGGAGGGGAGGGATTTAGATGTTTACAGTGTTACAATGGAAGACACTATTAATTTAATTTTAAGGGAACAGAGGGACGGTTTTAAGGAAGCAAATGCAGCACTGACCAGTGGCAGCAAGGTTAGGAAGAATGGAGGGAACCTTTGCACCAAATCAAGCAGCAAGGAATCTTCCTGCCCCTAGTGTTGTTGCTTTGCGGACCCCGAGGATGGCAAGGAGCTTTTCACAATGGCAAGGCTCATTGCTATCCACAGGGTTGGCAGCTCAAACGGTAGCAGCTTTAATGATAGGTAGCTGTTTTGGGGATCAAGCAATGTCGTGTGGCTGTAGGTCGATTTATACTTAAGTCTTTTACCAACAAACTAAAACATACTTTGTTGAATGTATACTAAAAGAAATGTGCTATGTGTTTTGAAGTCAACTTGCATATAATTCTTACAATTAGGTTGTTTTGATATTAATCTGTCATATATCTAGCCCTCTGGTCTGTGTATTGTTTTGTTGTCCTTGTTTTGCCGAAGTCATTGTCTGTCTATAGGGAAAGGCATAAAAGCACTATGCTTCACTTTTTTTCCCTACATGTTGGCTATAAATGTATAATGCTGTATTTACATCGGGTAGTTGGAATTTTCTTTTGTTTTGTTTATTATGTGACATATATTATTCATTTAACCTGTACATGTCTTTGTAACGACCAACGTGAAAATAAATGTGAAACCAGCAAGTTGTAATCATGTTCACTGTGACACTGTGTTAATGTTTTTTAGCTTTTTTAAATGTTTAAAAGATTAATGTTCTATAAATGTTAGTTTTACCTCTCATGCATCTTAACAAAAATAAGGCAAATCACTACAAGGCAATAGAAAATTGTTTGACTGTTCAAAAAGCCCACTTAGTAAAATTTGAATGCATATTTCGATATTGACAATGTACACAATCTTAAACAAATCAACAAAACCGGAAGCTATATAAACAGTTAAACAATTAGGTTTTGTACTATCACAGGAGGAGGACAGCATGAAGTGTTTGAAAAAACACTCAAATGTACAAGTCACTCATGAAGTAGACTTGATCAAAACAATCGTCAATCATTGCAATGGGAATGATTGACAATTGTTTTAATCAATATTCTTTTTGACACAAAGTTTTTGCAATTTTTGAACATTTACTTGCCTTATCAATCCAAATCTGCAATTAAGAGTTTCTAAGATTTAAATAAGACAGAATACATTATCTTTCTATGGGAAGTTTATTTTTGTTTGTAAAAGTATATTCACGGTGGCCAACATCCGAAGACAAGTCTATGAATTCGACAAGGGAGTGGAGACGGGAGTGAGAAGTCTGCTTATCAAAAACATAAAGAATCCGATCCCAAGCTATGTGAAGGTTGGAGCCTTCACTCTCCCTATGAGGTATCGCGGCCAGCAAAGAACATGCAAGATCTGTGGCAAGCCAAACCACTTAGCCAGGGATTGCAACCTTCGTGGTAAATGCTTTGTATGCGGAAGTGACAGACACAGGGCATCGTGGCATGATTACAACGATGACACAGACGACACCCAAAGCAAAGCCTACAATTCGGATGGGGAGAGCGCAAATGACATTGATGAGTCAGCTTCAGAAATAAAGATAGAGGAAACTAGACTTAAATTTTTGTTACATCACAAAAACGAGGTGTTCGGCATGACGTTCAATTTGGTCGTAACACATCCCAGTCTGAATACATGTAAGCTTGACCAAGCATACTACTCAGTATATAGATCTTGAACCTACACCTTTAAGGTGACGTCATGTCACACTCGATGACGTCATCGTGGTGTGAACAAATTTTGTGGATGTAACATATCCCAACTTGGATACATGCAAAGTTTCAGCTTGATTACCAAAGTCGTTCTGTATTTATAAATCTTGTAAGAACTAGCAGTGGCTCAAATGTAATTGAAAAATTATTTGGTAAACATGACTCTGTTAGAAATTTGTACGATAAGTTTTTATCAAAAGTTAGTGAATGAGTCTATTTAGAAACAAATTATTCCACAACTACTTTCACAAGAGTTACTTCCTTCCATTGTTTGAACCCAATAAAGTGACCCTTTTCCCGTGCAATTTGGACTTCATGTATAACATACTGAAGTACCTACTCATATCACGCATAGAACAGAAGCACCACAATGACCTAACAATGTCCCGAGTTTACATTAATCCACTAATCCCAAAATGTCTGTAGCGCCCGCTAGAGTTGACTTTTGAATTGCGAGTTTATTTACTTAATTGGTTTTTGGGCGGCCATTGGCTGGAAGTATAATGTTTCTTGATAATTATGATCGGCTGGTTCCATTTTACTTGTTTTTATAATGATCACATATGAAGTAACCGTGTACGATTTTTTTTCACAACAATGCTTACAAGTTTAGAATGATAGAACATAATAATCAAGTGTTTGACGGGCGCGGGCATCGATCTGCATGCTAGTTTCCATGGTAGTCGCTTTGGAATCAAAACCCAATATTTTTGAATGATTATCCACTTGATTACAAACCTAAAGATGTTATTCAATATAATAAATAAAACTGCCACACTTCCTGTGTATACGAATGCAACAATTAAAAAGTCGTTATTACCGACAAAATTGGACCTGAGTATTTCCCTTCTTTTCTCAGTCTTATTTGCACGGGAGAGAACAATATTTTCGGTCAAAAACTAAAGTATAACAAGGCACTTCCTGTTTCCACCGGAAGTAGAGGTAACGTAATGTCACGCACATAATACAAAAATAAGACCTAACTTGGTATAATCCCGCAATAAGCAACCTACGGTCTCATGTCCGTGATTTGATATAGAAATTCAAACATTAAAACATTAATATTTAAAAACCTTGTAATTTGACATCGATGAAGTCATGATGATATCACTGCAGCGGTGTCATCTACCTATGAATATCTAACTATGTGTGAAGTTTAAAGTTTATGCGAGCTTAGGAAGTGTCCTTTTTTATTGGACAATCTTGGGGGAAAAGAAGACGACGAGATATGAATTCATGAAAAGTTCAACTTTAAAAACCACACGATCAAAAGCCTAGCATTTGTTTGTTAACGAGGTTTGCATAGACGGCTGTTTTAGAGACTAACAAAGCGTATTGTCAAAAGCAGGTTGCGCGAACCTTGAACAGAGACTAGACCACAAGCATGTTTGATGGACTTTGAACCTTGCGGTTGATTTGCTCACCGTATACACACGTGTGTGTTCGCATAGTAGTGTGTGTGTATCCCGTGGTTTTACAGCGGGTCAATAAATACCGGTAATAATTGGTCACAATTTCAAATAATTGTTTAAAAAAAACGGAATGACGTCATCATGTTTAATTTTTTTATTTACGTAGTCAATGTCACTGTCTATCAACGTGCCAAATTTCAACTCAGTCGAACTTATGGTTTTGTAGATACACAGCTTCAAAAAGTAAACCTTTAAGGCAATAACACGTGACACATGATGACGTCATCAATCTAAAACTTCACACATATGTTGTCTGCATGAAGGTCATTATGTATACCAATTTTTAAACGATTATCATAAACTTCGCCACAGACATCTAGTAAAAGTGTATTTTTAATTGTTTTCAACCTGCCGCTAGAGGGCGCTCTTGACTTTGATGACGTCACTTGTCTTATTTTTTAAAACCAGACTCTTGCTCGACTATAACACCGTTAAAAAAAAATTCAAAAAGTGTGCCACTTTTAAATTACAAGGCACTTCCGATTTCTTCCTGTTTCGACCGGAAGTAGAGGTCATGTGAGGTCACGCACACAACAAAAAATAAAGACCTATATGACCTAAGTATGATCCCGCATAAAACAACCGCCGGCCTCTTAAGTGTGATTTGTTACAGAATTTCAAAGATTAAATTATTTTTTTCTAAAAACCTTGTAATTTGACACCTGATGACGTCATCATGACGTAACTGAAACGGTTTCATCTCCTAATGGTTATCTAACTACATGTAAAGTTTCAAGTTTATACGAGCTTGGGAAGTGTGCTTTTGTTACCGGACAATCGCGGGGGATAAGAAGAAGAAGAAGAAGTATTAAAAAGTAAGAAAAAAAACCGGAACAAAAACAAGAGGTGTTCCGGGTGTGCCCGAACACCTAATAAAACCAGCAAATGACGGACCAGAAACAACCACTAAGAAAAGTACCAACAACACCCATGAAATGAAACGAACAACTACCAAGCAACCAGAAGAAGAGACAGATAGCCAACCTACCCCAATAGAAACCGAACAAGCAATAGATCAGCCACATCAGAAACAAACCCAAGAGAAGAAGGAAACAACTGAGAAAACACAATCTCCAAAAAAGTTGTTTTCAGACACAGTAAAGGGAAACCAACAGAAGAAGAAACTAACTAAAGCAAAGACAGGTTTCTGGGATCTAGAAATGGCAAAGAAAACATCAAGACAAAGGAAGACAGCGAAACCAGAACAGTTATCAGAAAACAAACCAGAAGAAGCCGTTAACGAATCCCAAGATATGTGACCCGCTCTGCGAAAAAGGCCCTTATTATTTTGAGTTAGATACATGGTTGGAAAGGGCCTTTTCTCAGCTTTAATTTGGTGTATGTTAGAAGTCTGTAGCATTTTGCAATCCAGAGTTATACCATAATTTGCATACAAATTATTGCCATTTTGGTCAAAATAGGTTGAGGAGAAACAGCCTTGTAAACTTTACACTGTATTTTAATTTATTTAAGTACAAAGTTCTTATGATAGACCCTAACAACGAGCACATTCCCAATACACTATTCGTCTGAAATTTTCACCAATTGTTGAATATGACTTATTAAGTTCAAAATATTTGTTTTATTTATTTAATGGTCTATTTCGCACTTTTTTGAACTAATTTGCATATTGTGCTTTTTCGCAACCTTTTTCTTATCTTTAAAATTGCAAACACACACTTAGTCATTATTACTACGTTAGTTTTACTACTTTTGGAAGTAATCCTTATGCCAACTGGACTTTTTAGAAAACCATATGATTTTAAATAGAATATTTTTGGGTGAAAACAAGAGCTTTTTGGGGAAAAAACAATAAATCCCACTTTTTCGTATTTTTAAAGCAACAGCTTGGGCTGATTCATTTAACCCTTTCAGCTAGCTTGTATTTTCATGATTAAAAGTATTTTTGGGGTAAAAATGTAACATTTTGGGGGAAAAAAATACTTTAGTTTAAAACCGGAATATTTCCTTTAAAATCTAACACAGTCAAGGTAGTTTGCCTTCTTATTGAAATCTGAAGTTGATTAATCTACTTTGAAATAATCTTTGGGCTAAAAACTTGCTTTTTAGTTTTAAAAAACACACACAAATAAATAGAACAAACAAATAAACACAGGGAATCAAAGAGGGGGAATTTTTTTTATTCAATTGGTCTGAAGTTTTGGGGTTCTTTATTTTTATCAACCTTTTTTTTTGACAGCCCAGTTAGTTTATCTGTTTTGAAATTGTGGGGCTCTGAAAAGAGCCGGTTGTCTTGTGGTTTTGAAGAACAGCTACTGCAGAGCTGCCAACATTGGTTTTTGAAAATCAGGAAGATTTTTTTTTAAAGTCAGAAAGACTCTATCTCAGCGCGCGTCACGACGATTTATGCTGAAATAAAAACCAATATTCATGTACAGACAGATATACTTTTGAAATATTACCAACAAATATTGCTGTTTATGTTTTAAATGCTTTGCACATGTTTCTAGTTTTGAAGCAAGCACTGACCTATCTTCCTAATCCTATCCTATTGTTGCCTAAATAGAGGACCAGCATGGTCAGACGATGCTAAGTTTAAGTTATGTTCGATAAGAAAACATGTGAACAAAGTTTCCGCCTTTATTATGCTGTCATCTCTGCCCGATTTTCTAAAAAATCTGTAATTCCTGGCGTGCTGGATCGTGCTGTTGTACTGTTCACGCAATGTTTGTCGGATCGGAATCTAGTAGGCCCTGTGTCGCAAGATGTCATTTTGTCCGCCATATTTCACTGAAACATCTGAAATACACGTGGTACAGAACGCTTGATTTTCATCCTAAGTTGATTTTTTAATACATGGCCATTCTTTGTGGTCATCGCCTCTGTATTTTTGCGCATATTTGATTTTTTTCCAGCGACTTACCGGTTGCTCTGCAGGGCGGCGCCATTTGCTTTATATTTCCAACCTCGTTCCCAGTAGTGTACGATCGTGCAGCGTCATTTGCTCGATCGTGGGCAGCGCGTCGTAGCGATACCACTAGTAAACACTGTAAGCATCTCTTCCAGGGGTTAGTGAAGAGAGGTATCGATATAGCGTGCTGCCCATGGTAGCGAGGCTGATCAGTGCGACACATGGCACATGCACATGTATGGATGCGCAGAAGACGAAACTGCGGTTAGAACAACTTTTTCTGCGCATCTATGGCAATTAAATATGCACATGCGCAACCATTATAAACACACACGGGACGGAGGGCTAGGAAATTCGTGAATTTTATTATTTTTTCCATCAGTAGGTTGGGGATCCGGGAGATTTTGACTGCTTGCGGGATGTCGGAAGATTGCCGTCAAATACGGGAGTCTTTCGCAAAATCCGGAAGAGTTGGCAGCTCTGCTACTGGCGGTGGTGAGCTGCTACTGGTGACTTGAACTGCTACTGGTGATGATGGCGGTGAACTGCTGGTGGTGTTGGTGAATGAAAAAGGAATGACGACCTCTGACGCACTCTTTCTTTTCCCTCAACTCTTTTTGATGGCGTTGTCTGCTGACTGGTGTTAGTAAAGCAGCGGATCTGACCCAAGAGAAGCATATCCTTCTCCCCTGCAATAACAGAGAAAATAAAATTCTTAAACCAGCAATTGAATAAAAAAAAATAAAAAAATAGACATGATCAACAAAAAAATATGTTATAACCTCAACAGTAAGACCACTTAAATACTTCAGTATACTTCAGCACTAAACATGAATCCAACTAGACCCAGTAACTGGGGCGCTGTACTCCCTTTTTCAAAATTTTGACATCATCGGTTGTACTAGCGCACCATCCCCGACGGGTGCCCTGCCTAAAACAAGTGTAATCGTCACGGCCGAGGCAACGCACCCGTCTAAAATTTTAGACGGGTGCCCTGCCTCAACCGTTACGACTATGCGGTTTGAGGCAGGGCACCCGTCGATATTAGTGAGAGTCGGATCATGATGTTCGACCATACTGCCATTCGCTGGGGCGCAAGTACAACCGATGATGTCAAAATTTCGAAAAAGTTGTACAGCGCCCCAATTACTGGGTCTAGAATCCAAAAAATGTTTGTTGATAACCCAAGGCCCTAATAAGCAATTCTAACTTCTAAATCAACAGAGGGGTTCCACAAATTTATTTTATTCTTCACGTGATGATTTTTCAACTATTAATAAAACAAATTGTCACTGTCAGCACTACTAACTGACTATCAGTATTAGACGATAGGGCATCGATTGCTACGGTGACTTTTCGTAGTCTCTGGTGAGGTATAACTTAAAAATGCCATTAATGTGTCTTTAAAAATATAATATTTTATATTCTAAATTGTTCCCGCTCGTTGCGTCCCGTTTTTAAAAGAAAATACACCATTTTGTTTGGCTTTTTTCGAGTCTCGGTACGTGCGAACAAGGATGTTCACGTGATCATTTTAACCAATCACAACGCGGAAATCGACACTGACTGACCCCGTGACCCCGCCAGGCCGCTTGACAACAAAGATGGCTGCCCACGCTGAGCAGTCACTTGTCGGAAACTGTCAACGAAATTCATGTTTTATACACTTTTCTGCTGTTGAAAAAGTTGAAATCAAGCCATTTACTAGTAGTTCGTGGTCAAAAGTCTCCGATTGTGCACTCTTTTGGAAAGATTATGATGATCACAAACAGGGTAAAGTCGCGAACAAATTCATCGCTGACTTCGCATCATCGCCATCGGAACCTCCAACGAATGGCAGATTTCATCGGAAATGCTATCAGAAATTTACCGATAGCACCAAAATGAAGCGAGCAGAAAAGAAGAAGGTGAATGATCTGGAAGCTCCGACACTAGATATTACTACAAGTACAAGTAAGTTCAAAAGCTTTGAATACTGTCCGATTTATAGTACTGTCTAGCCAATAAATGAATGAGTAAACATGACAAAATTTGTCTCCATGAATTGAAACAAAATCTTATTCGAAACTGTTTGCCCTTCACGTTTACTACATGGCTAAACAAATCAGACCTCGACAAAAAAAAAGACTCTATGTGTTCTTTGTGCTCTCGTTGAGCGTTGCACGGGTCCAGAAAATCCACTCTGCAAATATTTTTGGCAAAAAACGATAAATTCTCACCGTTTTTCAGAATCCTCTCCTCGCGTTCGTAATCACTGGTATGGCTTCACGCAACCGCTGGCCCACCAACAGTTCATGTGTAAAACCAGTGATTAAAAAACCAGTGATTAAAAAACGCAAGCAGCCATATTTGTTTCCGTGTAAGGCGAGGATTCTGAAAACGGTGAGAAATTATTGATGTTTGCAAAAACGTTTTGCGGAGTGGATTTTCTGGACCTGTGTAACTCTCAATGAGAGTACAAAGAACACATAGAGCCTAAATTTGGCGAGATCTGGTTTCAAAAGAACTATAGCCATGCCCATGTAAACGTGAAGGGCAAAAAGTTTTCAATTGAATAGGATTTTGTAAAATAATTTTGTTTAACTTAACATAATTTGTTGCTGAATGTACAGCTGGCCACGACCCATGCCCAATTCGAATAGGATTTTGTAAAATAATTTTCTTGTTTAACTTAATATTATAATAAAATAAATTGTTGCTGAATGTACAGCTGGTACCCACGACCCACGCCCAATTTTTCAATTCGAAAAGGATTTTGTAAAATAATTTTTTAAAACTTAATATTATAGTAACATAAATTTTTACTGTATGTACAGCTGGTACCCACGACCCATGCCCAATTTTTCAATTTAAGCTTGAGCATAAACATAAAATAAAAATCACTAGAGCTAGGCATACACCTGTAAAATAAAACTGTAAAAATAACAGCTCAAATACAAACACATGTTTATGATGCAACTTTTCTTGTTTCAGGAGAGACAGAGTCCTATGATGCAAGTGTGAGTGATGAGCCATTATATGCAAAAAGACAAAGAAGAGGGCTGCGGTCACATGATGGGATTGACACACAGTCGGCAAGGTCTGCACATGTTCTTCCTCCAGTATGTGTTGTTTGTTGTGGGAAGAGGTACTCCAAAAGTAAAGGCAGAGGAACGTCACTACCAGAAAGATTGACTCGCTGTGAGTTAATTAATGGAGGCCTACTACTGAAAGCTGCGAAACAGAAAAAAGATAACAACTTGCTGACACAAATCAACAACAAGGACTGTGTAGCAATTGAGGTACAGTACCACAGTTCGTGTTACAGGGAATACACACGATTCCTAACAACAGGCAAGCAATATACACACAAGGGCAGTAGTAACACTGATCATCTGTTTTTGTACACTCCATCCTTCGAGGTATTTTGCCAAGATGTTGTTGAGAAAGAACTTATGGAAAAGAACAATGTCTTTCGACTCACCAAGTTGAAGCAACTGTTCCTGAAAACTGTCAAGTCTGTTGAAGGAAAGGATGCTAAAACATATAAGACCTCTATATACTAATGCGAGTAAGGTGTCTGTTTGTGTAAGAAAAACTCCCAGGTGCCTGTATGGATCGGGCTGAAAATTTTAAGAAGGCCCTTTTACGGTCCGGTGATCATACTAAGGGGGTACGTTTTTTTAATTTCCTTCGTATTACAAAAATTGATTTATTTCACATAATTTTATTGGACGAGGATGAACGAACGCAAGGTACGAAAGCGCGGCTGATGAATACGAAAACAAACCTTGCCCGTCATCTGATGAATACCAAAACAACACGTAAGGCACGACTCACGGCACCAAACCTGGCCCGCAACCTTGCTTCAAGATGTCAACACAACAGATCGAGGCCCAATAAATGATTACCTGTGTTGATCAAAACTAAAAGTCGTACGAAAATAAGATCTCCCTGGATGACAACAGGGTTATTGGCTTCATGCCATAACAAACAAAAGTACTATGTCAACAGGAAAAAAAATAATAAAAGTCTTATTTTCTACAAAAAATATAATAATTTATTCAATAAAATTAAACGCATTGCCAAAACATCTTATTATCACAATAAGTTAGATGAGCTTAAAGGTAATGCTAAGGAGACCTGGCGCCTTTTAAATAGTATGACTAAGAGTAGGAAGCCTCCTGTCAAAACTAGCAGTATTATTTTAAATAATGAGTTGCTTTCTAACAATAAGGATATCGCAGAGGCTTTCAATCAACACTTTTGTTCTATAGGTGACGCAACCGCTGATTCAGTTCCACGGTCTAATAAAGATTTTCACTATTACGTTAACTTAGCTACCTCGCCATCCAGTTCATTTTTTCTTACACCTACTGATTCGGAGGAAATTGTTACATTGTTAAAAAATTTCAGAATAAGAGTAGTTCTGGTCCAGACGAAATTAGCAATATGGTATTGAAGGAAGTTATTGACTGCGTTTGTGACCCCTTATCGGATATTTTCAATGCTTCCTTTAGACAAGTCAGTTTTCTTTTCGGTATTGTACGACAGGTGTAGTGCGTTATTTAATGCACGCGCTTACGTAACACGTTCTGTGTTCATGCCTATATAATGGGCTACTCGCTTCTTTCATTTCATTCTCGGTTGAGCAGCTATACCTCGCCTGTTATACATTACAACCTGTTCTTAACCATGAATTCATCCGACCTCGACGCTTCTAATAACGAAGTTCTACGGGCTATACAGTCCTTGACCAACTCGATCGACAGTAAGGTCGAGTCCGCCTGCAAAAAAACAAGGAATACTCGCCGGTGATTTTCCCGACTTCAAGAGTGAGGGTAACAAGGACCAATACAAGTACGCAGGGCAACTTGGCGGTTTGATCGACAGCGCCCTGGCATCGTTGGACACCGGTGACTCCACAGCGGTCAAAGAGACTCTCGTCGAGGCCAGTGAACTTGTTAAACAACGCCAAAAGCTAATTAAGCTCGCCGACCGATCGTCTCTTGGCTGGGCAACAGTCAAAGAATACGTAACCGACGATTTAGCCGACAATTCAGACGATGAAAAGCGGTTACGAAAGGCAGAAAAGTCTGCAGCAGCAAAGAAAGCCAAACCATCGACAAAGTTCAGGGCTAAAGCACGTCCTTCAGCGGGTTTTGCTTCGACTCCTGGTCCTTTTCGTGCTTACAACCACTACCAGTACCGCCCCGACATCCGTACCTGTTTTCAATGCGGGATCGTCGGCCACGTGCGCACCAACTGCCCGTCCTTGCGAGCACTTCGTCAGCCACGAAGACCTCAGTCATCCGCTACCACAGCCATTGAGCCCTCCACCGTATAGGGATTGGGAGGCCTCGCAGCCAGACACGATCGACCGAGTACCTACAGGTGTAAAAGGTAGGCTTAAACCATGTCTGGCTTTTTGGAAAAATGTATTGAAATGCAGTCTCTTTTTACAAGAGGTTATTTGTGCGGGGTACAAAATTCCATTTTTTATCGAACCCCCACCTGTTTTCATGGAAAATAACCAATCCAGTTTGCAACATGCGCAATTTGTGGAATCTGCCATTTTTGAATTGACAAAAAAGAAATGCATTACGCAATTGTCACGACCGCCATATTGTTGTAATCCTTTGACAGTTGCGGTAGGGAAAAAGTTAAGATTAGTCCTTGATCTTCGCCACCCCAACAAATACATTTGGAGAAACAAATTCAAATACGAAGATCTAATTCACATCTCCCCATCATTGGATTGCGATCAATATTATTTTTCATTTGACCTAGAGTCGGGCTACCATCACGTGGAAATTTTTCCCCTTCATTCCAAATATCTTGGATTTTCTTGGCGACATACCGACTCGGTTATTCGTTATTACAATTTCACAGTCCTACCATTCGGTTTGAGTAGCGCATGTCACTTGTTTACCAAATTAACCAGGCCTCTTGTCCATTATTGGAGGAAACAAGGTATCATGTCGTTCATGTACATTGATGACGGGTTAATTGCATCCCCAACACTTGAAACGGCTAAAAAGAACGCCGAGTTTGTCCAAAGTACCATTTTGCAAACGGGTTTTGTTCCCAGCAAAACTAAGTGTAAGTGGTGCCCTACTAAACACTTGCAGTATTTAGGTATTATCATCGACTCCGAAACATTTCAGTTTTTGGCACCTACACATAAGATTGACAAATTGCTGGCCTTGGCTTCACACCTTCAGTCATTACATAGCGCGAGAACCCCGATTCCTGTTCGGGAACTCGCATGTTATACAGGTCAAATAATTTCTTTGTCGTTGCCTCTTGGACCAATTGCCAGGTTCATGACCAGATCATTGTACAGGACAATTGAAAGCCGTAATTCATGGCATGATTCTGTCCCTCTCTCGGAGGAAACGATCTCCGAGATCAAGTTTTGGTCCACCAACTTGGTATCCCTCAACGGTTTCACCATTAGAGGCGTATTGGTCACTTCTGTAGCTGTGTACTCTGACGCCAGTGGTACAGGCTACGGAGGCTACATTGAGCATCAACCAAATGCCATAATTCACGGTACTTGGTCACGGCAGGAAAGAACAAAAAGTTATACCTGGCGTGAATTGTCCGCAGTTCATCTAGTACTCTCGCAGTTACAAAACACTCTTTCAGGCAAAAATATCAAGTGGTACTGCGACAATTCTAGCGTTCCACGAATTATTCAGCATGGCAGCACAAAGAAAGATTTGCATGCCATAGCTATTCAGATTTTCCGTCTTGCCCGTTCAATTGACTGCATTATTTTCCCAGAATGGTTACCCAAAACAAAACAAAACAAAGTCGCAGACAAGATCAGTAAGTTCCTGGATTATGACGACTGGGCCATTGACAATGATTCTTTCGCATTCTTAGATTGCATTTGGGGCCCTCACACAATTGACCGATTTGCATCGCCACACAATGCCAAACTAGCGAGGTTTAATTCTCGCTTCTTATGCAAAGGTTCATGTGGAGTTGATGATTTTTGCCAACACTGGCAGGGGGACAACAACTATATTTGTCCTCCAGTGTCTTGCATAATTCCGGTTATTAAGCGTATTATTTCAACTAACGCAACCGCAACATTGATAGTGCCTCATTGGCCTACCTCATCTTTCTGGCCTCTTGTTTGTTCAGACGGTGCTCATTTGCATCACAAAGTGGCAGATTGGCGTTGGGTGAATATTTCTTTCACCCCACCCTCTTTGGGTACACACTCCGTTTTTTCTTCATTCCCGTCCTTTGCCTGTTTGGCACTGCGTTTCGACGCCGGCAGAAAATCCCGGTTTACAAACGCGGGCTTTTGCCTCTTGGACGCCGGCATTTGTCGGCAATGCGCGTTTAGCGCTTGAACCGGAGGAGTTTATTCCTCGTCGTCTGTTTGTGACGACAGTTGTTACGGCACATTCGTGTTACGATTAAGTTTTTTCGTTCAAATTGAACGAATGTTCTAACCCTTTGCCCTTCTGTTTGCGTTCTCTGCGGGGTGAGCATGCTCCACCTTTCCAAATGTGCTCCAAAAATATTGCTTTGTATCTTTCAATTATTGCTGTTTTTAACACATGAGGGAAATATAGAAAAGAAAACATTTTCTTTCGGAAGAATGGAGAAAGAAAGTCAGTTTTCTTTTCGGTATTGTACGACAGGTGTAGTGCGTTATTTAATGCACGCGCTTACGTAACACGTTCTGTGTTCATGCCTATATAATGGGCTACTCGCTTCTTTCATTTCATTCTCGGTTGAGCAGCTATACCTCGCCTTACCCGCCCTCCCTCCCTCTGAAACCGTTGGTTATCGTCACTCGGAACAAGGGGGCGTGACCTTCGTCCAACATCCGGGTCACGCTCACGTTTCCTCCACAAGTTGGGGGTTTTTCGTGGCCGCCGAGTGCTGGTTCCAGTGACCAGACTGGTGTTGGGCGCCGAGTTGACGTCAGAATTTCTGCGTTCAGTACAAGTTTTGTGCAGACTTATGACGAATAGATCGCCACAGAATGTCATAGATTAGCCAAATTTTGGTATTTTTTGTTTCAATAACCTTTTTGGTTTTCGCAGCAAATTTTGCTATTTTCCAGTCTTTCTGGTTCGATTTTTGTGTTTTGTTTTTCAGAAGCATGGAAGGAAATAGCTCGCAACATGGCCGATCCCACTCTTCGACGTATCGCCGAAGACCAACTCCCAGCCTTACTCATTTCAGCCAAAGCCCCATCTACAATTAAAACCTACAAATCAGCGTGGCAGCGTTGGGAATTGTGGGCATTAACCAAAACGGGAGTTTCTGTGTTTCCAGTCCGCCCGATCGATTTCTGCCTCTACCTGGCAACAATGTTACCATCGGGTCACAAGTCCACTGCAGACGCCGTAGCCTCCGCAGTAAAATGGGCACACAGCATGGTAGGACTACCGTCGCCGACAGACGACCCAATCGTCAAGACCGCCATCCAAGGCTACAAGAGACTGACAGCCTCGCCACCGAACCGCAAAGAGCCAATATCTCCGCAAGTGATGGCAAAGCTTTTTGATACCTACGGGCATACCACGGCCACATTAGCCGATCTGCGGGTACTGTTCATTTCTTTCATCAGTTATGCGGGGTTTCTTCGCTTCAGCGACCTCGCCAATATCCGACGCCAAGATTGTATCCTGAGATCTGACAGTCTGCTTATTCACCTAACTAAATCCAAAACTGATCAATTTCGAAAAGGTGCAGACGTTGTAATTGCCAGAACTCGATCTACAACATGCCCAGTCGGCATAGCGGAAAGATATTTCGATGCGTTGGGTGATCCACCCACATCTTCATTGCCACTAATACGCAGAATTGCTCGCTCAAAATCTGGTCCGATTTCCACTAACCACGCTTTAAGTTACACTAGAACTAGAGAGATTGTACTTCAAGCCTTGAAACCCTTTGTACCTGACGTAACCAAATACGGTCTCCACAGTTTTAGGTCGGGTGGCGCATCCGCCGCATCTGATGCCCTAATTCCGACTCATCTTATTTCTAAACACGGTAGATGGAGCTCCGATAAGGCAAGAAACGCCTATATCAAGGTCAATAACAAAACCAGTTTACTTCCGTCGTTGGCTTTGGGAATATGAGTTTATAACGTTTTGGTACGTGAGTTTATAACGTGAACGTAACATTATTAAGTAGATGAACGTGCGTGTTTACGCAAATTCGATATTATGTTGTTGAATAAAGCGGGGTGAGCATGCTCCACCTTTCCAAATGTGCTCCAAAAATATTGCTTTGTATCTTTCAATTATTGCTGTTTTTAACACATGAGGGAAATATAGAAAAGAAAACATTTTCTTTCGGAAGAATGGAGAAAGAAAGGTATTTTTCCTGATGTGTATAAATTGGCCAAAGTGGTACCTGTTTTTAAAAAAGGAGATACTCAGGATCTATGTAACTACCGTCCGATATCGCTTTTGAATACATTTTCTAAGGTATTAGAAAAGTTAATGCATCGTAGAATGTCTAACTTTCTTGATTCTAAAAAAATTCTTACTCCGAGTCAGTATGGTTTTCGTGCTGGCAGGTCGACGGTTCACGCTATGTTAGATTTTTATAATAATCTTTCAGACTCTGTTAATAAAGACCCCTCTGAAGTTTCTTTAGGCGTATTCTTAGACATTAAGAAAGCTTTTGACACTGTTAATCATCCTATCTTGCTGAGTAAATTGAAGCACTACGGTATTCGTGGAATTGCGCATGATTGGTTTGCTAGTTATTTAAAAGACCGTAAACAGTATGTAGTCTTTGATGGAGTTAATTCCAGTTGTCAAGAAATCTATTGTGGCGTGCCACAGGGGTCAAATTTGGGGCCCTTGTTATTTCTGATGTATGTAAATGACATGCCCATGTGTTGTACCATGCTTAAACCTATCCTTTATGCTGATGACACTACTTTGATTGCTTCTGGGCAGGATTTAAATACCTTAGCTGTTGCTGTTAATTCTGAACTATTGACTCTGCAAGACTGGTATAGAGCAAATAGATTGAAAGTACATCCTGATAAGACACATTACATTTGTTATTCTTTAAAACAAAAAGAGCGCTTTTTATCGGATGTTACTCTAAGTTTAGAAAATGTTGTTCTTAGAAAAGTTCCTTCCACTGTGTTTCTTGGACTTGAAACGGATAAAAATATGCTCTGGAAGGAGCAAGTTAGCAAAGTGTGTAATAAAATTTCCAAAGCTAACTATATTATCAATAGGACGAAACATTATTTGAGGTTGAGAGATAGTTTAGCAATTTATAACACTTTGGTTAACTCTCAGTTAAATTATGGTATTTTGGCGTGGGGTGGCATGATTAAAGTTTACCCCTCATTTTATAGAAGGCTTATCACGTTGCAAACAAAATGTATTCGCAATGCTTGCCATGTCAAGTATAATGCTCACACTACACCTCTCTGTTATAAGCATAATATTCTGAAACTGGAAGATATTTACAATGTCCAAATAGCAACTCATTATTTTGATTATCTGCATAAGTTACTTCCAGAAAATTTAAGCAATCCTAACCTTTTTTCTTTGAATCGGGACTTTCATTCTTGCTCCACTAGACAAGACAGTCTTCTTCATGTTTTTTGTTTTAGTAGAGTTGATGTTGCTTCATCCAATTATCGCTTTACCCTTCCAATCATTTATAATTCTTTTCCTATTGGACTTAGAGGAGGTTTTCTTAATGTTCCTAGGAAGCGCTTGATTAAAAAACTGAAGGACTTTTATTTAATTAAGTATAAAGAATTTATGTGTACAAATTTGAATTGCCACACATGTCTTTAAGAGCAGGACAAAAAAACAAATTAATAGTGTGTACAATTTCTTAAGTTCATATTTTAATTATTATTTAATATATGCGTTATTCTCTAAATATGTGCGTTTTAGGGATACTTTAACTTTCTTTGTTGTTTCTGGAACCAGTGAAGCATCTATTTTTACAGCAGTTTGGGTGCTCCAATACAGGAGGGTTACCTCCTCTGGTTGCAACCCCCATTTGTACTAACTTAGAGTTTATATTTGTATTTATTTACTTGTAACCATTATTCCTGTAATTTTGTTGTTGTACAAATGGAAATAAAAACAAACAAACAAACAAACAAACAAACAAACAAACCTTAAAGGGGCCCTTATAAGGAGGTTGTAGCGGTTTTCGCACTGCGTCTACTCTAACCCAAACATGGCTGCAATCGTGAAGATCTTTAGGAAAGTTACTTTTTATGACTGATGGTCTGGTTAATGCTGGTTGTAGCTTGCCCATTTGTAGTTTTAATTTATCAACAAAGTCACTAGGGTCTGGTAATTTGTCATCTTCTGAAATGGTGATTAATTCACCAGGAAGGCGAAGAGTAGTGCCAAAAACCATTTCTGCAGAACTACAATGCAAATCTACCTTACAGTCAGTCCGCAGTGCGTGCGTTAATGAGGTCAAATCCCGAGTTTTATCTGCACAGCCAACGTGCAGAATCGACTGCGCGATTTGCGCGATAAACTGCGAGAGTTCGACGACCCCTTTTGCACACGGCACGATGCTCACATGCTTCAGGTGGCATCCAAGATGGCATCCAAGATGGCGTGGTAAGTACACGTAGAACAAATTGCCGAGTCGAATGATACCAAATTTGTTAAGTTTGAAAGACTTTTATGCCTTTTTTTTTACCACCGAACATTTTGGATATTGTTGGGATTGATTTGGGATAGTTTTTGGTTTGCAGCGCCCTGACCCAGCTAAATAAAAAGAGGAAATAACACCACTAAAAATCGAAAGATTAAAGTGTAAGCTATCGTTTAGTATATTTTTTGGCGTGTGGCGACGACAATGTAGGAACGTGATGCACTTCTGCTTTTCGCGAGATTTGTTGTTTTTTAACCGATTTTAGAGGGCACGTTACGGTCACACGCATGGCTGTTGCATGCTGTCGGCTGCTTCGTGTTTTTTTTCCTTCTTTTTCTTGGCAGGCTTTTCAATCATTCATAAAATCATTTTTTCATAGACCTACTTTTATAGTACTACATGTTTTTTATTAATTGTTATTAATTTTAAATTAATCTTACCTAGCCCCTAGGCCTAGGCCTATTTTAATAAACAAAATAAAAATAATACAAATTGGGGGTAGTGTGGATATTTGCGTTCTCAATTTTTATTATAATTTTTGTCAGGCCCTCTTCCACACAGCCAGTACATTTAGGAAGAACTCATCAACTGTCAGTGTCAAGTGTCATTGCATGCATTGTACTGTGTCATGTGCAATTTTACACAACGGAACATGTCAGCCTACATGACATGAATCCCATTTAGTCCGGGAGCCCGGCGGGGTTTATTGAAAATATTTAGTGCAAAAGGTTTGAAGTGTGGGATATGCAGCACCCCCCGGGGGAACCTTAAAATGTGAATTCTTAAGTGCACCGAGTGGTGCGTTGGGAGGGGGGAGCCCCCTAAACTCACCCCAAAAGTCGATTTAATGAAAATGTTGAGTGCAAGCTAAATTTCTTCATAGATTGAAAGGCCATGGTCCACTGACTATGATTTCCATACTTAAGAAAATAAATAATGGTGCCAAGTCTAATTAAGAAGGCCCTTAATTAGCGCTAATTACACGTTTAATCGAAATTTTGAGTGCAAGGATGAAACATGTGTCAACGTGTACCTTACACTGTGCTGACTCAAAATCAACAACTTAAGAAAATTTTAAGTGGTGCCATCTTTGCTTAAGAAAGGGTCAAAAGTCAACAAAGGTCAAAGTTCGATTTAATGAAAATGTTGGAGTGCAAGCAAAATTTCTTCATGGATTGAAAGGCCATGGTCCACTGACTATGATTTCCATACTTAAGAAAATAAATAATGGTGCCAAGTCTAATTAAAAAGGCCCTTAATTAGCGCTAATTACACGTTTAATCGAAATTTTGAGTGCAAGGATGAAACATGTGTCAACGTGTACCTTACACTGTGCTGACTCAAAATCAACTTCTTAAGAAAATTTTAAGTGGTGCCATCTTTGCTTAAGAAAGGGTCAAAGGTCAACAAAGGTCAAAGTTCGATTTAATGAAAATGTTGGAGTACAAGCAAATTTTCTTCATGGATTGAAAAGCTATGGTCTACTGAATGAGATTTCCATATTTAAGAAAATGAATATTGGTGCCAAGTGTAATTAAGAAGGCCCTTAAATAGTGCTAACTACCCTTTTAATCGAAATGTTAAAGGCCCTGTACACTATTGGTAAGATCGACAAACAAAAATGTTCACAGATTCACACATAACTTACATGATGTAAAGTAAGTAATGGTAGAAAAGGTTCCCTTGAAATATTTTTGCCTAAAATGCTATCGTTTCTGAGAAATGAGTAAAACAATAGTTTTTATCGCGCGCGATAATAAACTCGATGTTTGAAAAACAGAAAACACATAAGTTCTCTTTTCACTATTTTCTCGTAACCTCGATGACCAATTGAGCTCAAATTTTCACAAGTTTGTTATTTCATGTATGTGGTTGATTACACAAAACATGAACACTGTCTGTGATTGTTTTGTCAGCTCTGCCAATCCTGTATAATACCTTTAAGTGCAAGGATGAAACATGTGTGTCAATGTGTAACTTATAACACTGTGCTGACTCAAAATCAACTAACAAAGTTTGAGTGGTGCCATCTTCGCTCAAGAAAGGGTCAAATGTGTGGTCAACCAGCCTGTTTGCAGTAACTTTGTATATCCAATAATTAGGGAATAACAGTGTGGGTAGCCGGTCTTCACTGCTTGGTAATGACCTTGGTTGGTGGCTGGCCGCTGTTAATGGACCTCGCCTTCGGCTCGGTCCATTAACAGCGGCCAGCCACCACCCCGGTCATTACCACGCAGTGAAGACCGGCTACCCACACTGTTATTCCCATTAATACATACCTTTTTAATGGAAAAAACGTTAAATTGCTGTGAATTTGTGACTTTTTTCGGCCGTATATTTCCGGAATTTTGCATTCATGTTCAGGGGCCATCAGCTTGCGCTTGGTACCCAGTCTCTTCAATATGCAATAATATTATCACCATTACTCTGAGACCAGACTGTATGAACAAAAGTTAGAATGCTCCGTTAAGTTTCCATGGGGTAGGTTTTTTTAAAGGAACGAAAGTACAGTCCACACATCACATAACTTTCTGAAAGTACTTTAATGATGTCAGACACAACATATAACTAACTGAGTACGTTTTTAACCAATAAACACGCTAATAAATAACTATTTGAAAGCGTAAAAAAATAATTTATTTCATAAATCAGTCACTGCCCTGGAAAATGAATGGCTAGGAATAACTTCGTCCTGGTAATGTATCATGTGTATCTCTCCCTATGTGTACATGTATCACGCACACGGTGCATTGCAAAACAGCACATCAATAACGTTTGTTGTTGATTTCTGCATGGCAAAATATTGAACGAAAATGCTTTAAAAATACAACTTTTATCATCAGTATCAAATAAGGATTACCGTCATGCATGCTTGGAGAAATTGCACAAACTATTTAAAGTTTTATTAGTGATGGCTGAAGGCAGCGATTGATCAAGTTATGATGGTGTCATTTTGACGACTACTTTGCCGTTGAAACTACAGTTCGAAAACAATGAATGCACGGGATTGCTGGTGCTCGATGCTACGTGAACGGTTGTACTGCCGTCAAGCTGGGTGACCACTTGATGATCATCAGAGGATGCTGGCTCTATGATGCTGTGCAGAGCTTTTGTCATGTCTCGCTTTTGTTGCTCTGATGAATCACGGCAATAGTGTTTTATGGACGCCTCATTACGATGACCAGAGAGCGTCATGATGGTTCTGGAATCAACCCAGCCTCGTTGAGGGTTGTGATAGTGGTTGCTCGAATACAATGATTTGTGTAGCTTTCGCTGAGGCCGGCTAACTTTGAAATCTCCCTCATCATATGTCCAAGTTTGTTCTTACCAAGGGGGGCGTTCTTGTACCGCAAGTCAGGCTCATTATCTATAGAGGAGAAGGGAAGCTGGAAGAAAGCTTTGTTCTTGGTATTTAGCTTATGCAGATACAGCTGAAGAACTGTCACCGGACATAAATCACTCCCAGGCTGAGCATACATTCTCTTTTCGCCTTCAAATACCGGTGTTTCATTTCCCGGGTGGTTCTTTGTTGCTTCGTTGTACACCATTGTGGCATACTCCCTTCCCTCTGCATCTTTCTTGATAGTGAAGGAGTCTTTCGTCAAGTCACGTAAGCCCTCTCTGCCTCGTCTGCAAAAGAAAAACTCAATGTAGAACCAGACCAGACGCTGTAGGCTTGCTGGATTCTTTGTGGACAGAATTTTACTTGAAAACATCTTGGAAATATCACCAGCCTTTATGGAGTGTTTGTGGCAGCTTCTGTCATTTCCCTCTCTTTTTGTACGCTTGATGACAGCTAGGAATACGTTGTTAGCAGCCTGAAACTCTCTATCCCTAACAATGTTGATGGTACGGGAAACCGGCGGAGAAGTCAAATGACGATGAATCGCTGCCCTGAGTGAACGGATGGATTGAAGTGAATACGGGGTGCCATCTTGCTTTCTAACTTCCCCATAAAAACGCCTCAGAAGTTTAGCCAAGGTCTCAGTAGGCAAGCACTCACAGTTGGGGTCCTCACCCACACTTCCACACCACTCTAACAAAAAAATTAACACAGAGAAGGAAAAACCAGTAAATAAATGAATACATTTTTACAAATTTTATTTACCGAGCCATGCCCTGCAATTTTTTTTTTTAACCAAACTTCGTCTCAAAAAAAAATTAATTTATGCCTACACTGTTTAAAAAAATGTTAAGGCCTGATAAAGTGAAATTAAATGATTGGATGGCAAATTAATTTTTAATTATCTCACCTTTTAGAATTCTGACTCCCCACACTGTTGCTTGTGTTGTAGATTTTTCATTTTTCTGTTGCTCTAGTGTGGACACCCCACACTGTTGCTTGTGTTGTAGATTTTTCATTTTTCTGTTGCTCTAGTGTGGACAATTCTTTGTTAGTGAGGTGTTGAAAACGATTCACTTGCTTATCTCCCATCTTCTTGCTGTCAGAGTGATTTTTTTCCTTAATCTCCTCAAATTTTTCATTCTCATCCACAACTGCATCAATTTCTACTTCTACTATCCCAACAGCCATCAATTCTTCTTCACTCATTTCGCCTAGGTTAAATTTAAGGTCGAAATTGGGTTCTGGAATGTAGTCAGACATGATGACTACCCAAATTAATCAGTGCAGTGTACAGAAAACATTCAACAATATTTAGCATACGACATTTCCCGTTTAATTTGTCCACTTTTTTTACATCCTCGTTCACAACGTTTTATTACTGGCGCTTGTATTTACAAGTTATTAAAATATTTTAAACATTATTTTAAAAACCAAATAATTAAGGTAACAAACTGATATTTATTTTGAAGAAAAAAAATCCCAGATTTGTATGGAAATGTAAAAGCTTCTTTTAATTAAAACTAGTTTGAGTGACTAGCGAGTACACTCAATACTATGCTTGTTCAGGGGCCATTTATTTGCTAGTTTACAGAGCCGGTCTATTATCCCAGTCGTGACACGTGTGTCCTTAAGCAAGACACTTAACCACATGCTTCGTCCTTCGGATGGGACGTAAAGCCGTAGGTCCCGTGTGTTGTGTAATGCACGTAAAAGAACCCAGTGCACTTATCGTAAAGAGAAGGGGTTCGCCCCGGTGTTCTTGGTTTGATTGGCTGCATATTGCGCCACAGCACCTTGTAAACCATTACATGGTGCTATGCAAAGGAATAGGTCTCATACTTCAACACGTAACCCCACATACCTTGTTGGAAAAATACTGCTAGCGCCATGATCTAGATGGAATGTCGCTATATAAAATCCCGCTATTATTATTATTATTATTATTTAATACACCCCCACGTGACCAGTCCTCGACCAATCAGAATGCACAAACTCTCCGAGGTATGTATTAATAACAATTAAAGTGACTAGACCCTTGTTATTATGATCGCTGATTGTGATTAGCACAGCTCTGGAGTTTTTACGTACGTATAATTATGTGCAATATGAAAATTAGTTTTCACCATTATACACATTTTAAAAGGGATATTTTTCCGCAAAAGGCCTTACTCTTTATCTAAGATCATAATAATCGTGATTTTAAGTATATTTCTGGGTTAATTTTGGTTCTTGGTGTTATGTTCACAATGCATATGTCCAGCTTGGGTGAGTTAGCACAACTCAAACTGTTGTACTCTCTACTCATCCAAGAGCAGTCAAGGCCATGCATTCTTGCTTGTGCACGTGTTGGTGTAGCACCCCGCCTTGCAACTGGATCTAAAGATATCAAGGAGTTTCAGTGGAACGGATTGAAGGTCAGATTGTACCGTGATCTGGAGTAACTGACCCTCACTGACTTTCCATCCTCATTCTCCAGGGAGTTTCTTATAGAAGGCAAATGAGTCATTGCCTGTTGATTGTAAGCTTGATTTCAGTAGGTACGAGAACAAAAGCTTTTGCTTCACCCTTGGCCTAAGATGTTTGTTTTGTGGTTATTTATCCAACTTCTGTGTAAGTTATTGAAATAAATGTATTATCCATCTAATATCAGCAAATATGGCAGAGAACATTTCTAAACTCACTTTAATCCCACTACCACTTCCAATCAAACGTCTTACCGGACCAAGAACAAGTGACTGCGATCAAGAATGGTGGGCTCATTTTTCTAGATAATGATAATAACTTCAGCAGGAATTGTCACCTTCTCCCATTAGTTCATACCAGGCAATAAACCAACATGCATTGCAGTGAATGACAACAATCTGATAGCAGAGGAAATTGGCAAATATCTCTCCAGATAGACCCCTCATTAAAACATTGCAACTCAACTACACTTTATTCAGTTTCAGGACATTTTTTATTATCAGT
Organism: Leptasterias polaris; assembly: GCA_037783415.1. Classification (NCBI taxonomy): domain Eukaryota; kingdom Metazoa; phylum Echinodermata; class Asteroidea; order Forcipulatida; family Asteriidae; genus Leptasterias; species Leptasterias polaris. The sequence goes on from JAZGTN010000136.1 coordinate 874,396, forward strand.
GAAGGTATCATTCTGACCGATACAGAGCCCTACCTAATCTACATATTAAATCTCCTTGACATATTTTACCTTCTCATTTACCTGTTTATCACATAACTAACACATGTGTGTGGCAGATACTTTCGAAGGTATGCCTACATGGTCATGCCGTTGCATAACGGCACCTACATCTAGCAGTGTCATATCATGGCAGTGGCGTATAAAAATAGAGTCAAATTTATTACACACAAAGGGGTGTGTCAATATTTAGGGGTGCAATAATGGAAAATGAACTATAGTTTGCAAACTGGCATATTTACCTAACACTTAAAACAATTACCCAGCTAACAATTTGACGTTCTCACAACGTTGTAATGAAGTCAGACTTTGGTGTAGGTGACGTTATTAACATAACGTTGTCACAACGAAACTTTGTCGACTCCCCTATACGTCTTCTGAACGTAAAGACGCAATGTAACAACCACGTTGTTGGTACGTTTAATAAACGTTCCAAGTGACCTTATGGCAACTTATATATAACGTTACAACAACGTTGCCAGAGTGTGTGTTTTTGGTTGTTATAACGTTATCTATGTAACGTTGTCACAACGAAACTTTGTCGACTCCCCTATACGTCTTCTGAACGTAAAGACGCAATGTAACAACCACGTTGTTGGTACGTTTAATAAACGTTCCAAGTGACCTTATGGCAACTTATATATAACGTTACAACAACGTTGCCAGAGTGTGTGTTTTTGGTTGTTATAACGTTATCTATGTAACGTTGTAGCAACGAATCTTTGTCGACTCCCCTGTACGTCTTTAGAACGTAATGATGCAACGAAATTCCACGTTGTAGGCACGTATACACAACGTTGCCATGTTGTAAATAATTGTTTACAAAAGAATGTTGTCACAACGTAACTTTTTCCAGTTACCCAGAACGTTGTCACAACGTATTTTTTTCCGGTACCCTGAACGTTGTCACAACGGCAGATCAATCATTTATTTTATTTACTACATCAGTTAATTACGCAATACTGTTAATTGGTATGTCAACATGATAATTTAATTTCAACAATACAAACTTACCAGTAGGTCTCTTCTACACGTTGCCGTTACCTGACTTCTCTGCACCTGTGTCTACTGTACAGCAAGTACTATATATATAGACTGAATTTTTTTATTTGGCAGTCATGGGTGTATATTTTTTAAAGGGTTGTTTAATTTTAATTATATATTGGAAATTATATTTCATGTTTTAGTTACTGCATTTATTTTATCCATAAAACCCTCTGACAGTCTAGACAAATACAAGAAGAAATTAGTGCACCTAGTTCATAAATTTGGTAAATTTCTTGAAAAAACTTGTATGAATTGTACAACTTCTAAGCCCTATAGTAAATATCTAAAAATTTGCATATGTGATATTTACATTGTCATAACGTTGTCATGACGTTGTCATGACGTTGTCATGACGTTGTCATGACGTTGTCATGACGTTGTCATAATCATTTTTAATAGACCGCAGCATTCCGTGCGCTACTCAATGCGTCAAGATGAGCGCATGATATCTGAACGGAAACGTAGGTCTTTGTAATTAATAAAGTGATGCAAAACACAATTAATAGTACCCGAGAGTATACTTAAAACGTTGACAGTGTCTTTGAAACATTGATGAACATGTTTTGGCTTTTGAGGAAGTTTTTAGCGTGGAACAAAACGGCCTCAGTGATGATAGACCATCAGTGGACAATATTTCTGTCGAAGATTCTGTCAACTGCTTGGAATTGAATGCCGCTGTACGGTGGTGGTGTGTGGTGGTGGGGTGGGGGGGGGGGGGTTGGATTCTCTCCCCATGTGCACTGCTTGACACAATAAGTTCAATTAAATGCAATTACCGGTTGTACTGTTTAGATTGATCGATGCAGATGTGATAGGGACGCTCCTCAAGTGCCAATTAATTGTACTAACTATGACAATCGATGTAAAAAACTAAATTGCAAAAAACATTGTTTGTAATGTCAATTAAGCCTTCTGTTAGATAATAATGTCCTCCAAAACCATCCCGACGAGCTGCTTTTTAGTGAGTTCCAACAACCCCTTCCCCTGAAAACCAAACCCCCTCCCCCTTTCCAAAACCCACTCCCCCTCAATCCTTCATGAAGTTTCATAAAAACATCAACATTAGCTCTGTTGTAACCATTGCCTGAGTATCTGAATACAGAGACACTTGTCTCCCACCCAAAAACAACATTTAGACAGTCAGGGATGATTTACTACCAGAGACTTAACAACCAGAACTCAGAAACTAAGAACGATAAATTCGTTGTTATTTTTTGAAAACAAATGGTATTTAAACCGCTACAAGCAGTCATGTGACAATTCATACAGGTTTACTTTCGAGACACATTGCCAATGTAACTGTGAAGCTATCAATAATGTACAATGAATGTACTGGTAAAATGTACACAATAGTGTCTAGACTCCGAAGTTTAATTTAGTACATACATTGTGTCAGACAATAAACCATTGCAAGCAGCCATGTGATAAATCATGATTGTTTTTATTTTCGAGACACATTTGTCAAGGTAACTGTGAAGCTATCAAATGTACAATGTACGGCATCTAATGTTGAAGGCTTTTATAAAATACCGCTTTCCTTCAAAAAGTCACTAGTTTTCTTACAGTGGAAACTTGTTACTTTGAACTTCATATACATGGTGCTTATGACCGCTTTTTGTCCTAAATTAATAAGCAATAAAGTAAAACGTTTTGTGTTAGTACGTGAAATCAAAAATTGATGCAAAATGTTTTCGAGCTTGAAACATTAGTACCGTAGCTCACAGTATTCCGGGATGGGATGGGAAACAACTTCTGACTCGATCAAGCATATTCTGTAGATTTCAAAATTAAACTTATTTTGTTTGAAAATAGACGATTGATAGAGCGTGCTCTAACAGGGGGTGACTTCATAATTCCTTACATTATAACATCAGAGAACACATAAAGTAGCATACCGCGCCGCACAGTCTTATGGAGGTGGTTTTTTTTACCACACAGGCCATAGAACAGAAATTGTGGCGAGCGAAATCTATTGACTTTACGTTGGGCACTGGTGACGTCATGATGACGTCGCACAATGTTTTAGCCTAACAAATACATCTACAGTATCCCACAAGTACACAATCGAAATACACAATCGAAAACAGTTGATCGGACTTATACTTTTCGAGATATGGTGGTCTCAAGATTTGCTAATTATATTCATGTCATAATGTATCATACAATAAATGTCAATGTACTGTGAAACTATCAAATGTACAAATGTATGTACTAGTTAAATGTACAAAATAGTGCCTGGACTCCAAAGTTTTATGTAGCGTTTAAATTGTATCAGTCAATAAACCATTGCAAGCAGTCATGCGACAATTAATGACCTATAACTTTTAAAATATCAAATGTGCAAATAAATGCAATGGGTGTACACAATAGTGTCTAGACTCCGAAGTTTCATGTAGTGTATACATTGTATGAGACAATTAACCATTGCAAGCAGTCATGCGACAAGTCATGAATGCTTACTTTCGAGACACATTTTGTCAATGTGACTGTAACAATCAAATCGTCACCGACGCCACACACACGTAGATCCCAGTGAAAAGTAACAATCGGAGAAAACGGCGTTCAATGTTGAACGCTTTTTTAAATCCCGCTTTCCTTCAAAACGCTTGGGTATTTTTAACTGGTTTTCTTACAGCGGAGACTTGATGCTTTGATTTTCATTTAAATGATGCTTTTGACTGCTTTTCGTCCTAAATTTGAGGGGGAAAAATGAAACTCTTTACGATACCAACCGCGTGTATTGAAAAACGGCTCATCATTCCCCCACCACCGGAACCGAACACCTTGAGTTTGTGGTATGACAAACTCTGAATCTCTAGTTTCCCTACGTTTTTCTCCATTAACAAGGGAAGATATTGATAAACACTATAACTAAAGCTTTTTGAACACTGTGAGTGCGTTCCGGTATTACTATATTTTTTGTGCATGTCCTCTAAAAAAACACTCTATATGATGCTTATATATACAAAACCATCAAAATGTTCTTTGTGGTCACACTAGTCTCATCTTATAGTCTGCTTGCACAAGGTTACACGTTTGATTCGCTTTTCCCCTACACACATGTAAAAAACTAAATTGCGAAAAAACATTGTTTGTAATGTCAAACAAGCCTTCTGTTAGATAATTTCCTCCAAAACCATCCCGACGAGCTGCTTGAAATATTCAATATGATTGTAATTAAACTATTGCCACAATTACGTGATGGTAAAAACACAGATATCTACTGTGATAAAACTAAAAGACCTACAAATGATGTGAGGGTCACAATAGTATGTTTGAAGGTTGAGACAACGTGGCTGTCACAACATGAATACAAACATACAACGTATAAAAGTGACAACGTGAACACAAAAACTTAAACATTACGTTCTGACAATACCAAAATACAACAACAAGACAACATACAGCCGAAACTTAATAATTACGTTTTTATTGTTACCAAAGTACAACGTGAAGACAACGTGACTGCCACAACGCAAATACTATATTTATATAATACCGAAATACAACGTGAAGACAACGTGACTGCCACAACGCAAATACTATGTTTATATAATACCAAAATACAACGTGAAGACAACGTGACTGCCACAACACAAATATGACGTTTTGATAATACCACAATGCAACGTGCAGACAACGTGCATGTCACAACATAATTACTACGTTGTTATGTAACCAAAATAAAACGTGTAGACAACGTGACTGCCAGAACGGCAAAACTACCTTTTAATAATACCAAAATACAACGTCAAGACAACGTGACTGCCACAGTGTAAATATGACGTTTTGATAAAACCAAAATGCAACGTGCAGACAACGTGCATGTCACAACATAATTACTACGTTTTAACGAGACCAAAAAATAACTTCTTCACAACGTTGGTGCCCTAACTTAAATACTACGTTGTAATAATACCTAAATACAATGTTGTGAAAACGTTCGGTGAAAAACTTTTCGGTAATGTTGCATAAACTACCAACATGCAACCAAAGTACAACATTGGTTAAAAATCATGTTAAGATCTGACGTTCATACAACGTCGTCAAAACGTTGTCAGCCCATCGACCAAATTGCAACCTTATCACAACGTTGTGCAATGTTGCAGCAACGTAATGTGTTAGCTGGGTAGATCTTTCTATTGTTATGTTGGTGTGGAAATTGAACAATTAGATCTTTCTATTGTTATGTTGGTGTGGAAATTGGATAACTATAAGTATCCAAATCAATGTATTTTAGAAATGGGAAGTATGGCCACTTTCCTGAAGAACCTTGGCCCCAAAGGGCTCTCAATCTGATCACATCCATTCGACAAGTTATTCCACGACCAAATAGAGACGAACAAGTCATTGTTATTTAAGCCAGGCAATCTTGCATAATTAGACCCTGGCATCTACGGGCACATCGATCACTCCTCTCCTAATCATATAAATTATTTCAGCATCTCCTACTTGCCAGACTTTGTCTTCCAGTAGAACCTATTTTGCCTTACTCCCAAGAAGACTTCTGACCTAGTAGAAGCGGTGCAAATCAAGTTCTAACTCATCTATACATTCATCGAGACTAGCTGAAAATGAGCTCTTCAATAGGCTTGGCCCTCATCAATCTCTCCTCATGCAGCTTACGACAGATTTTGGCGTTATGGCCGCTTGTACAAGACCTCGAAGATCTGCACATGTCAAACTACCATGTGTGTCCTCTCTTCCATTCTCAGCAATCGAAGATTGAGTACACTTGTCCACCGGTTGAGCTCTATGGGGAATCTAAATGAGGGCCTCCCTAAAGGATCTGTCTGGGCTTTAACGCTTTTCCAACACCTATGTGAGTGACATGCCAGACACCACCTCCAGGAAATTTGCATAACTATGCTGATGACCTTACCCTTGCCACCCAACTAATTTGGAAGACGCAAAAAGAACCCTAACACAGGACCTGAAAAAGATAGCGGACTCCATCACGTACTGGCGACTCCGCCAAAATACTTCCAAGACCACGGTTACTGCTGTTCATCTTATCAACCATTTGAAAGGACAGAACTCCAAGTCTTGTTTTGTGGCAAACCAGTCAAACACCAACAACTTCCAAAGATTTTTGAAGACACCTTGACAGGCAAGGGCCACCGGAAAAAAAACATCAAACACGTTGGCAGGCACTATAGGGATCAATTTCTCACACTCTACGCACTGCAAGCGTTATTATGCCCTGGCGTCTTCTCCGTGAGTGTTGTGCACCAGTGGCTCTGCCACACCAAACGAGTGGACACCATCCTGAACTATATCGGGTAGTCTTTATTTCTCTCATCAATCCCACAGATGAAGTCACTGGTCTCAACCTTCCTCAACATCAGTTGACAGCTTTTTTAAAAGCAGGATCCGGACCTTTTACGCCAGAACAGTTCATCAACTAAACAAATTGAAGATACCAGACTGCCCTGCCTGTGATTACGGCCACCCTTTGACTATGATCAGACTTTCCAGCACGTTATCAAAAACGCTTAGGTGCTTCCCTGCAGGTCTCAAGAAAATCAAACAATACCATAGACGCAGCATTGACCTGGCTCTCTTTTCTAGTCTGACACCCTAAGCTGTTCTTCATACGAGAGAAAAAGACTATAATTACAACTCATCTGTCTTAGGCTGATGCCAGCATTGTCACCCCAGCATGTTGTAGTATGTTGGTGTAATCTGTACACAGGGCCGCAAGAACACCCCACTGATTTCGAATAACAAAAATAGAATGCAACAGAGAAACTTGGTACATCCAGTGTGGGGGGGGGGGGGGGGAATTGGCACAGACACATTGGTCAACATCCCCTTTGCATGAAGAAATGCGGTAATCATAATCACCAACCCTGATACAGTGATAGCTTTTGTTTGGACACTTAATTTGCCATGTTCAGATGTTCAGATAAGAGTTATTGTGAGAATTTTTTTATGACTGCGGCAGCTAGATTACATGTTTTACATAATTATGCGTGTAATTAATTAAAAATTGTAATCTGGCAAAAATGATGTAAACCTTCCTGGGCTTATTTTTGTTAATGCAACCCAAATGTCAATATCAAAAGTAGGGTATTCTAGTTATCCGTTTTAATTAGTGGTAATTAAATGACTTCTTAGTTAAATTTGGCACTGTTAATGTAAAACAAAATGCTCATTGAGCGGACCATAGCCTTTCAATCCCTAAAAATATTGTTGCACTTCCAATTTTGATTAAATCCAATTTTATTTTGATAAGGGCTGGCCTAAACCAAATTTTGAACCCCTGTTAACCTTTGTTCCCCCCCCCCCCTTAGGCAAATTGACACCACTTAAAACTTTGATTTTGAGTCAGCACAGTGTAAGGTACACATTGACACATGTTTCATCCTTGCACTCAAAATTTCGATTAAACGTGTAATTAGCGCTAATTAAGGGCCTTCTTAATTAGACTTGGCACCAATATTTATTTTCTTAAGTACGGAAATCATAGTCAGTGGACCATGGCCTTTCAATCCATGAAGAAATTTTGCTTGCACTCCAACATTTTCATTAAATCGAACTTTGACCTTTGTTGACCTTTGACCCTTTCTTAAGCAAAGATGGCACCACTTAAAATGTTCTTAAGTAGTTGATTTTGAGTCAGCACAGTGTAAGGTACACATTGACACATGTTTCATCCTTGCACTCAAAATTTCGATTAAACGTGTAATTAGCGCTAATTAAGGGCCTTCTTAATTAGACTTGGCACCATTATTTATTTTCTTAACTACGGAAATCATAGTCAGTGGACCATGGCCTTTCAATCCATGAAAAAATTTTGCTTGCACTCCAACATTTTCATTAAATCGAACTTTGACCTTTGTTGACCTTTGACCCTTGTTGACCTTTGACCTTTCTTAAGCAAAGATGGCACCACTTAAAATTTTCTTAAGTAGTTGATTTTGAGTCAGCACAGTGTAAGGTACACGTTGACACATGTTTCATCCTTGCACTCAAAATTTCGATTAAACGTGTAATTAGCGCTAATTAAGGGCCTTCTTAATTAGACTTGGCACCATTATTTATTTTCTTAAGTACGGAAATCATAGTCAGTGGACCATGGCCTTTCAATCCATGAAGAAATTTAGCTTGCACTCAACATTTTCATTAAATCGACTTTTGGGGTGAGTTTAGGGGGCTCCCCCTCCCAACGCACCACTCGGTGCACTTAATAATTCACATTTTAAGGTTCCCCCGGGGGGTGCTGCATATCCCACACTTCAAACCTTTTGCACTAAATATTTTCAATAAACCCCGCCGGGCTCCCGGACTAATTAGATTAGTCCGATTTGAACAAGTACTTGCGATTATCCTGGTAGTATTGGAGGCCGACTTCAGATGGTCTCGGCCTCGCTATGTAATGATTCGATCTCGGCCTCGCTATGTAATGATTCGATCTCAGCCTTGCCCTCTGCTGCACCTTCTGGACTCGGGAAAAATGAGCTGAGGCCACTAGTTTTTTGTGTGAATTTTCCACCATTTACTTTTCCAAAAAAATTGCAACAAAGTACCATTACTGAATCGGATGTAAGGTTTTCCAAACCATAATTGGGCATACTTTACGAGTGCAAAAGACGCAACTGTCATGTGCACAAATTGTGACCCCATATAAGGTTTTGTCAAGTTGTGCCAGCTAGCTTGATAATGATTTTTTATTTTGAAATGTGAATCATCGTGGTTATTAAAAATGTGAGCCCATGTTGATATTTGTTTTGGCCATTCTTCCTATCGTGGGAGTAGGCTGGTTGGGGATGGGGGTAGTCGTTTCTCTTTTTAAAATTTATGGATTGCTGGTGTGACTAAACTCTGCAACGTGCACTTGGTTAGATTTTGTTACCTTTTTCACAACTCCCTTTTCCAAATGTACTTTTGTTGACAAATTTTTTTCTCATTTTGATTTTTCCAGGTTAGACCGACGGCTTAAATGGCCAGACCCACAGCCGCCATCCCAACAGCCTGTGTGTGGAGGGAAGAGTGCAAGCAAACCATGAGATGAGACTTTGTGTGACCACAAAAAACATTTTGATGGTATTCGATATATGCACCATAATTAAACAATTTTAAGAGGACTCACAAAGAAAATAGTAGAACCGGAACACACGCAAAGTGTTAAAAAGCTGAAGTTTTTTTTCATTTATGAATATTCTCCCCCTGTTGATGAAGAATCGTGTATGGAAACTAAAGCTTAAAAAATCGTATGAGTCGTCATGTGGATAGTTATTTAAAAAGGGGGGGGGGGGGGGGGGTTGGAAATGGTTAGAAGGCAAAGCCACAAGGGGAACAGGTTTTGGTTTGTGGGAAGGGGGACGGATAGGATGGAGGGTGTGGGGAAGAAGGAAACTGGCGAAATAGAGCTGTGTTTATGGTGCTGCGGGAAATTTGAAGCTAATTGAGATTGCGATTGTTTACTTTCTTGTTTAAAAATTAAGTTGAGCTAGCTTGCCATTGAACAGTTTGTCTTCTAAAAGTCTGCGAGTATGAAGTTTACTCAAACTGGTTTTTGGTAGCTATTTTATTAATGAACAAGTGAACTAGTTCAGTTACATGTACCAAACATGTAAATACATGTACAATTTTTTCATTTTAATTGAAGCAACTGTAATTAAACTTTCCACTCAGCAATAAACAGTCTCATAAAAAGTCCATTTAAACATTGCCAACCTACCGCTCACAACTTACCAAAAATCTTTTTTATTACATCTGTGCTTGTACTCTCTTGTTGGATTAAAACAAATATCTACCAATTGAGTACCATTTGAGTTTTTTAATTTGTTTCATTTAAATGGAAGCAGCTGAACTTTTTGGAACTGTGCCTTATCTTTGATAATTATATGTTGGTGCAGTGTATGTGACTTAAAATAAAGGAATTGATGGTGTAATATTAAACATCTTGCTCACTTGAGTTTTTGTTGTATGAAGAATTTAATTATTTTTGTTTAATAAAGGACCCAAACAATAGGACTTTGACCCTTCAACCATCCAACTACCCAAGTCATTCCTGACCATGATTTTATTAAAAAGTCTTCTCGAATAAAAATATATCATTTTCTGAATAAACCAGTAGTAAAACTTCTACTTGAAATTTGCATCTGACTATCCAAATTTAACTTTTTGTTTCCCAATTTAATAATTTAATAATTATTCAGACCATCAACCCCCTTTCAAATTATATCCTTTGTTCTCAAAGTACGCAAAATCGTCTATAAAACATTTGCTTAGGCCACCAATCCGTCAGTTTTAATATTTCCCCAAAGACCCCAACAAACAATCGGTAACAGCGCCCCACGCACTTGTTGTTTACAAGTACATCCGGGTATGTACAGTGGAGGAGTGTGACGTTTCGCGGTTGACCAATCAGCGATCAGGAAATCCGTAAACGATCATGGCGGCATATTCACGAACAGACGTTAACGTTAAATTGTGAGAAGTGTTAGCAAAACGAGCGCCCTGACTCAGCTAAATAAAATCGAATGTAAAAAGTACAGCATTTGGATAGAATATAACCTTATCTATTCGGTAAGCCCAAAAATACGTTGTGGTAACATTGAAAATTAATAGTTAGCACCATGTTTTACGAAGCAAAATGTTTCGTTTTGAAACAAAATGTTTGGGTCCATTTTAGCACTAATAATTGACAACGAAATCATTAAATTGTACAACTTGATTAAAGGTTGTTTATTCATCTTTACGAATCTGTAAATATTTTGACAGAAAATTACTTTGATCACAAGAAATTGGTGAAATTCCTGAGACTATACCACGCTCATTAACTATTCATGGAGAGGTCAAGCTCCCGAAACTCGTGCATACGCTGCAGATAAAAGGAACGGATATTGTGTGCAGTGCGGACTGACTGTTATGTGTGGTGCGGATACCTAATAGGATTAATGGCAAATTATCTACCCAGTGAATCGGGTTATCTAAGGCCTTGATGGATGCTTTTAATTGTCGGTGAAATCTTTCCACCAAACCATTAGCTGTGGGGTGGTATGCAGTGGTTCGTATGCGCTTAATACCTAAAAGTTGTGAGAGTCTGGTAAACAATCTGGACTCGAATTGTGAACCTCTGTCAGTGGTTATAAATGCTGGAACACCAAATGTTGAAATCCATCTACTAATTAAGGCTTTTGCTACTGTCTCTGCTGTTATGTTTGGTATTGGAATTGCTTCTGGCCAGCGAGAAAATCTGTCAATAATAGTAAGTATATACGCACGACCTTCAGACTGAGGCAAAGGACCAACAATGTCAATGTGAATGCGACTAAAACGTGAATCGGGTTTAGCAAAAGTTTCTAAAGGCGTTTTAACATGATGATGAATTTTAGCCTTTTGACAAGCCAAACATGTTTTAGACCAGTTTTTCACATCTCGATTGATATAAGGCCAAACAAATCTACATGTGAGCAGACGTTGCGAGGCACGTATCCCTGGGTGTGACAAAGAATGCAATGAATTAAATACCGTTTTCCTGAACTTCAGTGGAACATATGGTCTTGCCACACCGGTTGAAATGTCACAAATTATCGTATTGCTTGAAGTATGCAGGGGTACCTCGACAAAATTTAGAGAAGTTGATTTTTTAAGTTTTTGAAACTCTTCATCTTCCTCTTGTTCAGTGGCTATTTGGTCTAGATCAATATATTGGGAAGGTACAACATTAAATGCATCAACCGCAATACCATGTGATAGTGTATCTGCGACTACGTTTCTTTACCCTTTACATGACGCAAGTCAGTGGTGAATTGGGATATGTAGTCAATATGTCGTGTTTCGCGTGGTGAGTACTTATTAGAATTTGTATTAAATGCATGAGTGAGCGGTTTGTGATCGGTGTACACACAAAATATTTGACCTTCTAGCATGTGCTGAAAATGTCGAACGCTCAAATAAACAGCCAATAATTCTTTGCCAAAAGCACTATATCTGCTTTCTGCAGGTTTCAGTCGTTTTGAAAAGAACCCTAGAGGTTGCCATGTACAATCGACAAGCTGATGTAAAACTGCACCCACTGCTACATTGGATGCATCCGTCGTTAGACTTAACGGAGCATTGGTGCGCGGATGAGTTAGTAATGTAGCTTGGGCTAATGCTGCCTTACTTTCATTAAAGGCTTTAAGTTCAGTTTCCCCTAGACTAATAGGTGACTTTTTAGGAGTGTTTTTCTTTTTTGTGCTTTAGGATATCCGTGAGTGGCTGAATAATATGAGCACATGATGGAATAAATCGTCGATAGAAATTCACCAATCCTAAGTATCGTCTGAGTTGACGAAGGGAACATGGAACAGGAAAGTCTGCAATGGCTTGAACCTTTTCTGGCAATGGAGCAATGCTATCTGTACTGACATAGTGTCCTAGAAACTCAACACCATCGACGCCAAAAACACACTTGTTTGCATTTATGACTATGCCATATTCTTCTATCCGTTGAAAAAGTTGTTTCAAATGAGAACAATGTTCTTCATGAGAACTACTGGCTACTAGTAAGTCATCAATGTACGCATAAACAAAAGGAAGTCCACGCAGAACTTGGTCAATAAAGCGCTGGAATGTTTGCGCTGCATTTCTCAAACCGAACGGCATTTTTACAAATTCGAATAGGCCAAATGGAGTTATAATAGCCGTTTTGTGAATGTCGCTAGGCTCTATAGGAATTTGATGATATGCTCTCGCTAGGTCAATCTTGGAAAATATCGTTTTTCCGTTTAAAGTTGCAGTGGAATCGTGGATGCGAGGAATTGGATAACGATCAGGAATAGTTATTTTATTTAATGCACGGTAATCACCGCAGGGACGCCAATCTCCAGATTTTTTTGGAACCATGTGTAATGGTGTTGCGTAACTGCTCTGCGATGGTCTAATAATTCCTAGTTGAAGCATATGGTCAAATTCCTGCTTTGCTATTTTTAAACGATCCGCTGCTAAGCGTCGTGGACGAGAATTGACTGGTGGTCCATTGGTACAAATGTGATGCGTAACGTCGTGTTTGGAGGCCGCGGAATTGTATTGCGGTTTCAAGAGGTTTGGGTATTGACCAAGTAACGCATGGAATTCGGATATACTGGTGTCGATACTGAACGATGGACTTAGTGTGGGCGTTGAAGAATAAAAACCTGGGATTGAAAGTGAGGTTGTTGAGTCAACTAGCCTACAGTTTTTGATGTCAACCAGTAACGAAAATTGGTTTAGAAAATCTGCGCCAATAATAGGTTGACTCACGTCAGCAAGGGTAAAAATCCATCTAAATGTACGTCTTAGACCGAGATTAAGCGTAAGTGATCTTTCACCATAAGTTTTAATTGGTGTTTTGTTTGCCGCTTGCAAAGTGCACTGAAAAGGGCAATTTTTCTCTTTTGCCGTAACTGGAAAAACGCTTAAATCTGCCCCAGTATCGATAAAAAAATTAATGCCAGTCGATTTATCCTTGACGCTAACACGACGACTTAGTCTATAATGGCCAGACAATTGCGCCGTATTTAATTGCTGGCGTGGTCGTTTTCCTGTTTGCTCTTACTGTAAGTACAGGGTTGAGTACATTTGTGTGCTCTATCTCCATAACGCCAATGGTACCAGCATTGATCACCTTGGTGGTCATTGGGCGTTGGGGATCGCTTGCGACGTGTGTCGCCATCGCGCTTCCGACTGGGACGGCTAGTAGACCTACTTCTAGATTGCCTGCGCATTTTGCTTGACAATGCTTCAACTTTTTTGCTCAATTGTTCTATTATTTCACGCAGCTCACTGGTTTCGGAGTGTGCCGGTTCTACTGGATTAGCAATAGGTTTATGAACTGAAGTTGCCGCTATTTGATCCACAGGCGCTGGTGTTACCTCGAGAACTCTGTCTGCCACGATTGCTAATTGATCAATGGAAACCGTTTCATTGGTAGGCGCAAGGATGAGCTGCGCGTTGGTTGGCAGACGTTGTAAAAACAATTGTTTTAAAATGCTTTCCTCGAGTTTGTGGTCGCCAAGTAATTGACGCATGCGCCTTAAAAGTTGAGAGGGTTTTCGATCGCCTAATTCTTCGGCTATGAGTAGCTGATGTAATCGCTTTTGCGTTGAAGCCGATGTGCGCCGTATTAGTTCCTCCTTTAATGTATCATAAGGGTCTTCGCCTGGGCATTCTAGTAGTAAGTCGCGTACTTCAAGGGCAATTTCGGGCTGCAGAGCAGAGACTACATATGCATACTTAGTTTGCTGCTGCGTTATGTGTCGTGTTATAAACTGCGCTTCTACTTGCGCGAACCATATTCGCGGGTCATTCGGCCAGAATGGAGGCAGCTTTAAACTAACCGCGAATTGTGGATATGGAGGTTTGTCCTCGCCCTCAGCCATGCTGTAAATTTACTGATTAGTAGACAATAAAATCAATGTCGCTGGATTCAATCTAACTGCTGTTGTAAGGCTCGTGTGTCTATTTCAAAGCATTTTAATAGCTCATTGTACCACTTTCTTTTCAGCGTTGATTTAGCATGCAGGCCGTCATACAATTGAGAAAAGTCGTTGCGTAATGAGGTATAATGACTTGATCTATTTTTACGCTTGCTTGGCTTTCTAACTGAAGTGTGCCATGGAAGTGTGCCATGAAAGTGTACGAGTGCTAATACCGAATTGCAATTCAGTGTTAACTGATCTGATGCGTGCATTCGCCTGGTCTAACAAAGAATCAAGCTGGTTTTGATTGTGTTTCAGTTCGCTTTCTGTCAAGATTGGAGAAGACAAATGCTTAGTGGCTTGAAACCTAGCAAATGAAACAGGCGGAATGGTTACAATAGAAATTGCCGTTGTGGGTCTGCTAGCTAAAACCTGTCGTTTGAAACGATTGAACTTAGCAAATAAACCGTCCAAAGAAATATCTGACTTTTGCAAAACTTTGGCACTAGAGTAGGGTGCTCTGACAAGATGTGTTAGATCGTTAATACCAGCAGCTAATTTAATTATGATAAAATCAGAGGTACTAAACTACGTAATTTTGCTAGCGTAGGTATAATTAGATCTTCAATGGTGGCACCTCGAATAATAACAAAATCAAGATTTAATGAACAAGACTCTGGTCGAGGGTAATGATCAAAAGAGAAAGCTCTGGAATCGGCAACTAATAAATTGACGGACTGTCATTTGTTTAATCAATAGATGAAACTAAAATTCGCAAAATTATTTAAACGTCGGGATCACCAATTTAGTAGCGTGTTCTTTGCTATTGATTAATTTAAATGAATAGACTAAATGGAAATTTGGCTACTTTGCCTTTTGGTAAGTAAATAAGAAGAGGGCAATACTTGTGCCAAATAATTTATAATGCACTTGGTTTTGGTTGAATTAGTTAGCCTGCAACTGCGATGTGCCTATTAGCTGTGTACTACTGCCAAACAGCACACCACAGCAACAGGAGCCCTAAGAAAGTAATGCAAGTGCTAAATGGTCCTCTCTAAAAGATAAGAGCGCTAGGTGTCAATTATAATACATACACTCTGGTGCTGGTTAAACTGCTGCTTCATCCATGAGTCGAAAATAAAATAAATGAGAGATCGAGTGTGTGTGCAGTCTACTTTTATATACACGTGCGGGAGTGGAGTAGGAGAAACGCACCTGGCGTTGCGTAACGAAAGGAATGCATGAGG
This sequence comes from Leptasterias polaris, assembly GCA_037783415.1. Classification (NCBI taxonomy): domain Eukaryota; kingdom Metazoa; phylum Echinodermata; class Asteroidea; order Forcipulatida; family Asteriidae; genus Leptasterias; species Leptasterias polaris. The sequence goes on from JAZGTN010000136.1 coordinate 890,141, forward strand.
ACCGCCTGAGCGATTTAATGGAACAAAGAAAAATACTGAAAGGTCTACTACAGACTCCACCACTCTATTCGCCCTCTGTGAACAGTATGGCGAATCAGATCCAGTAAATAACACCAGAAGAAATGTGGTCAACTCAGCTGGTATCTCATCAGGAAGTTTCTCAAGATCATTGGCTGTCACAGGCCACCGAAGAGGCTCTGACTCTGGAAGTTCTCTTTCACCAGGTTTCGTAAGAACATTGCAGAGGACAAAAGATGGTTCTCGGAAGCCAGTCTGTAAGATTCTCGAACTGCATTTCCAAGATCGTTGCTACTACTGTACATAATAAGGCCATCATACTTCCCTTTTACCTTGCCAATGTCAACGAAGCTGATGGTTTCACCGTAGGCCTTTCCTATCTTATTTTTGACAGTTTTCCCATGAGAATTTTCGACGTGGAATGGAGTACTTTGGAGATGGCCATAATAAATGTCTACCACCTTTTTCAACTTCAACACACCTTGTTTGCCAATGACCTGAATAATAAAATAAACACGGCTAGTTTAATTTAAAATTGTTGTATGTGGAAAAGTTTAAATTTAAGGAATCTTATCGCTCAAGAAAACAAAGAATTTAAAGTATGTAGAATTGCAAAGGTCCTACCAAAGAATACAAACAATGCGGGAAGTTTTTCATTTGTTATCCTTGCACAAAACAAACTCTAAAATGGCATTAATTGAACACAACTCTGACAATGGTTAGTAAAAACCTTACCCTTACATGGTTGATGGAAGCAGCACTTGTATCATGTATAATGATTTCTGGTTCGTCAACAGGTTATCGCTAAAAAAGGGAAGTAATTTCATCCATGCATAAACTAATGAATTGAAGATAACTATGAAATGAATTATTATGCTAAATACAACGAAACTGAACAAATAAAAACTCGTTTAATCACAAACAACTCTCAACAATGGTTCTTAAATTACAAAACGCTAACCATGCATTTTTGCTTGAAAAAGTAGCACTTTGAAGTTGAAAACTAATGAATTCTGAATAACAATGAAATTAATTAGATAACCATAATAAACGAGATGAACTTTAGTAGAAAACAGAACTTTAGTAGAAAACAGTAAAAAACACATTAGTAGAAGTTTGTTTCTTTGTGTTGCATTGAACAGTGTTATTGACAATTAAAGTCTATGGTTTAAATTAATACCTCTTTATCGATAAGTTTACAAACTTATTTAAAAGCGGATAGGTGGGCTTCAACCATTTGGTGATACTCTCTAGAAGATTCTGACTTGTCCTCCGTCTCTCTTGAGGTTGACGCTCTTGGATATTTACCAGTGTGTACGCTCGGATGCATGACTTGCCATACAACATTTAAAATGTTTAAAAGAAAAAATTAGGATCTACTGTAGACCAATGGTAGATTGGAATAACAACAGTTACAATAGGATTGCATGATTTAGGGTGACATATATTTTGAAAATATCAACATGGTTTCTGTGTCATCTATTACTTTTACAAGTGACAGATTCGTGTGGCATACATTGGTATCACAGATGTTTTTACAGAGTGAATTTTCCTGCTTCGAGTACATAGAAACTGTCTTCTTTGACATAATGGAAAACAAGCACAACCTTGTTCATTTGCCCTTGGTCAATTTTCATTGTGACCGTATTAACTGTGTAAATTTAATTACCTGTGGTACATAGCTTCACAAGCAAACAAATCAGCATGTCTTATTTTCAACAAAAGCTCCTCGTCCTTCCTTTCGTTTGCTACCTCTTGTAGTCGTTGTCCTCCACCTCTATCGAAAACAGACAATCCTTCACTTGTAACTGCACCTTTTACTTTGACCTTTTTCCTGACTGTACTCTTGCATCTCTGTTGAACACTCCATTGAAAAATACACTGCTTTGGGAAAATAACCTGAAATGTACAAGCAACAGTGATATTATGAGTAATTGTATTTCACACTGTCTTCAAGCTAATCATCTGCACTAGAGGAAATGTAAAACAATCAACATTAATAAAGGAACAGGGTCATAAATGTATTAAGTAAGAAACCTTTGTTTTACATGTCTTTTTGTTACCAACACAAACACACATGTATGACTAAGTCGGTATGACTACAGATGGTCAGGTTGTTTCTTGATTTTGTTTGCAAACACTGATTGCGTACATTTCCAATGGTGCACTTAAAGTTTAAAGCATGTACTTTCCCTACAATAGACAATAAAGCAATGGACTTTTTATATTCATTGTTTTTGTGTGGTGCACATGTGAACAACTGTCTAAACAGAAGGCAATTACATTGTGGATTAAAACATACATGCTCTGAAAGACTTCATTACAATTGATTCAAGTAAACAGATCAAAGCAAACATGGTGCGAGGAATCAATTATGAATGATGCAATGACTTTTAATACCTGTTTCACTTCGACTGGATCTCGCTTTAGGCGTTTCCCTGGTGGATTTTCTGGCTCATGTTGGTCAAGATGATGCAAGTTTGCAGTAAACCGCTGGTAGCAGCGTCTGTGGTAGCCAAAGCCATCAAAACTTTGGAGCGGTATTTCATCAGGTATTTGACAACAGATTCTGTTCATTCGATATGGTGAACCAATTGGCATCTTGAGTCTCTGCTCCTTTACTGATCGGATCTTATCCAGCCTCGTCTGATTAATAACATAAAACTGATCAGTCAACCCTTCATGGTGAATAATGCAAACTCGCTGTTCAGCTTCGTCGTCCTGCATTTTTTACTGAAATGCAATCAAATCAGTTTAGTTTAGTTACCTAATCAGTAATCCCAGACTAGCTATCTGTAGTTGGTTTTATGCATGTAGGCCTATGAAACAAATTGCAATGTAGGTTTGATTTTTTTTCACCAAGTGGGCTGAAGCAACAGAGTAGTTAGTACTTAAAGTTGCATGTACATGTAAGTAGCACTACAGACAGGTGGGTCTCAATTGGGTGGCCCAAAAACAAAATAAAATTTAATATGCTGTTGAATTAATTTAAACCACCAATATTGTTACCAGAACAACTTGTTGTCGAGCCTCAACAGTTCATATAATAGGTAAATCGACAACCGTTTACCGAGGCTGCAGTTGAAACGAAAAAGCAAGATGTCAACACACCCACCCACACAAACATGACACACGGTGGGCCTGTTTGCCAATGAAAAAAAGAACGGTAAGAAATGTATTTATTTTTTTTTTTAAGTAACTGATAAAAAATAGCTAATCTCAAGAACAAAGACCACTACAGTGCAAAAGTCACTCATTGGTGTCAAATGCAAACACAAGTTTTGGACGGACCTTGTAAAAAGAAAATCGAGGTGTCCTTAATACACGGAACTAGGCCTAGTACTAGTCACTACGTTAACGTTAACGTTAACAAAAATAAAACCACTGCACTGCTGATGACGAATCAACGATCTTATTTTACGAGCATAATGATCAATTTAACGACCAAAAAGGGTCTAAATGTATAATAAAGTTTACTCACGTTCATAACAGAACTGTATATGAATAATAATGTTCTCACATAAAATATGTATTTTATCTTCTCTTCACTCCAATCAGATGTCAAAGTTACATGCACAAGAAGTACATGTGTACAATCCTGCATATCAACAAAGACTACACCATTTGCCGAGAGGGGGGGGGGGGGGAGTAGCATTATAAAACAAATATTCCTCGGAATAAAATCGTACAAGCAATGACTGAAAAAACTATAAGTATGTCACTTCAATTAAAGTAAATAGCATTTGATTGAATAAAATATGATTTTACAGGTTAAAGACAAAAAAGAAAAAAAAACAGCATTTGTACCGTACCTCCAGATAATGGTTGGTTCTTCCGCGGAATAATTACGTCTGTTTTTTTTTTCACTGGACGACGCGCGGCTTTACGTCCGACGGAAATAAATTAGTTGGGCAAACAATTATTTATAACATCCTTGCGTTCCATTTTTTTTCTGTTTAACACGAATATTATTATTAATCAATAAATTACGAATCTTTCCATATAAGTTTTGTTTAGCCCTCCGGGTGGTACACGGAGGTCTGAAATCCGATGGATCTATATGGTACCCGGTATGGCCGTATGTAGAAAAATGTAAGGCTTCCAAATTATCTTCAACTTCAAGTTACATTTGATCCTTCTTTTTCCTTCACGATTGTTACTTAACCCAGTGTCAGCATCCTCACGAAACTGTCCTTTCACAATACGTTTCCTTCACGTTTTGACACCATGCTTTGCTCTATGCATGCAGGTAGAAATAGACCTCCATGATCAAGTGTTTGTGTTATCATGAACCATTTTTGCATGCACTTTAACCACCGAGTTGGTGTACATGTATGTATGTACCAGGGTGTAAAGCTTACAGACCAATGAATTTCCCAAAATCACAAGGTGGCTCTATAACAAATCTGACACCGTTGCGCTCTATGGGTTCTGTAAAAAAAAATTTGAAGAAAACTAGTATATTACTGAATTACACTTAATAGTTTTTCACAAGTTTATTGATTAAACCTATTGAATGTCAAGTACATAACAATCTTGCCTTACCCTTACCAGAGCGAACTTTTTCCCGACAAAACCATTGGGGGAGGGGGGAGGAGGTGGTGATGATCATAGTGCACCCCCCCCCCCCCCCCCGGCGAACAGTTTGGCGCCGTAAGCCTATATCTTTTATATCTTGGAAGTCTTTTGGAAACATTAACATCTATGTTTATAACTACTCATAACATGATTTATTTACACTTGTAGGATGAAGTTCCAAGAGTTGTGGGACTTAGATGTCAAAAAGTGCGCAACATCGAAATAGAAGACAAGACGGGATCGATACAGCTTTCCCTGTGGAATGACAACACGAACAGCCCAATCAAATCTGGAGATCGTGTAAAGATCTCCCATGTGTCACCAAAGAAAAACAACTTTCTACAAATGATGTCTCTGTCAACAACAAGGGACACACACATTGATGTTAGTATCCACCCAGCTATTGCGAACAAAATGCATAAAAGATATGTGTTAATAACCCACTAGCAATCACTGTTGTTTTAACACCTTTTCGTCCAATATGTTACACTAAAAACTATAAACATAATTGCTAAATGTTGCCGAAATTGTCTAATTAGGCATTTATTGTTTATTTTTTTGGTGACCGTTTGCAGATCATTCCAGACGAACCAACAGAGAAGACTCTGGAATTAATCACAGTAGAAGACACAACGGACACAACAATCACGTTCATGTGCCAATATGATAACGAAATCTGCTATCTCCACATGCAGAAGACACTTGCTCAAGACATATGGAGTTCAACAACTACAGCATACATTCTCAGTGGTCTAGAGGACCACTCAGTTTACACGTTTGTTGTACAGACCTCAAACATACTACACCTTGGTGGTACCACCAGCCCTCCTAGACCCTCCACTGCTGCCCAACCTGGTCCCTCCTCCACTGCTGCCCAACCTGCTGGGGGGCGTTTCATAAAGAACAAAAACAATTAATTTTATCTTTTAATCTTAAGTCTGAATCAAACTTAGTCTACAATTAATTGTAAAAATCTGTTTCATAAAATCAATCTTAGCGTAAGATCAATCAAGCTTAAGAAAAGATTAATATCAATTGTACCTTTAGCCTTCAATATTATTGACAGAGCCTGAAGCGCGACCTTTGACCTAGAGCAACTTTTTGGCTGTCAAAACTTTTTTTCAAGTCGGCCATCTTGTTTTCAGTGTAAGTGAGTGGTGAAACAGTGGTAAGTAGAAAATGCATTGAAACGTTCAATTTTTGATGATTTGTTGTTATATTAGAATGTTATTAAGTTGCTATAATAATATAGTTCAATGTATACAGGGTTAAATAAGTTTACCTTCATACAAAAAATTGGGCCCCTATGTGTTTTTGCCGACTTCTAGTACTGCCGTTTTCGCAGCATGAATCGGCAAGTGACAGCATGGGGGCTAGCGGTGCTTAGTGCCCCATCAAACACTGCTGCTAATGTTGGTGGATGTGGCAGAAGTTTTAGCTTTGAAGTTGTTAGTTAGTTTGACTTAAATAGATCGATTCTCATGCAGTTTAAACATAAATGAAATGAATTATTTTTGTTATTGTTGTTTTTAATTTTATTTCATTTGTTCTGTTTGAAAAATGTGTAACTGTGTAACTGTAAGGGGTTGGCGGCACTACAATACAATTATATTTATATTCAACTTAAATTAAGTAAGTCACTACACTACCAAAACAATACTTTTAATTAAGGTGCTGTTGCTAGGACCTGGGTCAAGTGAAGTGGGTAAACTACATTTATATAATTTTTTTCTTCTTTTCAGAATCAATAACATCTGCTTCAAACTTGAAAGCCACTCAACTTAAAATGGTAATATAATTATTATGTTCCTATTCAAGTGAACAAAGTGTTATATTAGGTGTGAAGTATTTTTAATTGGTAGCACTTTGAGTAGGCCAAACACAAAAAATAGTTATGCTTCACCCAACAACCCTACCCTTAGCATAAGGGTTATGGCTAATTTGTGGGTGTGTGTTTTTGTGTGTGTTGGGGGGGGGGGGGGGGGGTGGGGTACAACATTTGTTGTCCTAATTTTGAAACAACCCTATATTAAAGTAATATTTAAAAATGTAACAATTAGCAATCAACAATTCCCTAACTACCCTATTTTTGAATGGCGTGTTAATTTACTGATACTTTGTGATAGGAAGCAGATACATTTTATTGTCTATTAGGCCTATCAGACATCCCACCCCAGGTTTACACATATTACATTCTGTACTGCTGCTACTGACTATTTAAAACAATCGAAGATTTTTGTAAAGATGTTTTAACAATTTTTAAAAGTACTTACTGAAGCTTTGATTAACAAATTATTGATTGATGACCTTTAAACCAGTAAGATTGTTGAATAATACTGTTTATAAAATGCAAAACTATAAATTGTGGAATACTAGGTATGATTTGACAAATAAATTGGTTTAATTTGATCAAGATAAGACTTATACTCATACAGAAAATAGTTGCTTTCTGTGTATCATTAAAAGTTGCTACTATTTTTATTTAAGGGCAAGGACAACAAAGGCAAAACCAGGAACAAGAATTTCACTGTCACAGAAATGCGGGTCCTGGCAGGATTTGTGAAAGAAAATTCTCAGAAGCTGTACGGGAGAGCAGGACACTGTTCCCAAAAAGTAAATATAAATAAGACATACTGGTTTGTTTAAGTTAATGTAGAACATTTTAGGGACCTTAGTATCTAATTATAGTTAGTAAACAGATCAATCATATATTTAAGTAAAAGAGATGGAAAAATAACATTTACTCTTAATTATTTATTTTGAGAGACAGGTTACTTTTATGATATATTTTGTAAAACAAACAAAAGTTAAAACAAGAAGATCAATGTTGTACCTTCCCGTTCAGTTTATTGTCCAAAATTTGCGCTGAACTTAACGTAGATAATATGTAATTTCATAAGTGGTGTTTGAAGATTTGCATGGTGTGGAAAATATAAAGTAACTATAGCTGTTAAACTTGTGGGTACAACAAATATAAATGTCTTTTGGGAGAAGTGTTGGCTCTGACATGTGTACATATTATTTAGGAGAAGTGTTGACTCTGAGAGCCAACACTATTCCAAAAGGAGATTTACATTATTGTTGTACCCACATTTTAAAAAGTTTTAGTTACTTCTTATGTGATATCATGTTGTATTCTTAGATGAAATATTTAATTTCAAACAATTCACATGCTTTATTTATAATGAGATCATGGAAGGTGCTAACTTTATTTTTCTCAGAAATAAGGCAATTCGATCCATTGATATTTTGATTTGAAAAATTAAAGGTTGAAGCTAGGAAGAAAAGATGTTGGATTGGAGCTTCGGAAGCATTGAGAGTGGCAGGAGGACCACAGACTCGTGAGTGGAGTGACATTCGTAAAAAATAGAACGAGCTGAAGGTTCAAGCTCACAAATACAGCCAAAAGAAAACTTGTACTGGTAAGCCAACACCTCAAATCCCATCGTCCCAAGTGGCAGTTAATGTGTTCTTGTAAATGTTATGTTTAATACAAAATTTCAGTTTCTGTGGGAGGGGGATGATCTGCCATTACCCACCTCTGATAAATATTGGGGTACCTGCATGTGTTATATTTCAAACTTGTTTTAGGTAGTGGATCAATCCCTGCCACAAATGACACCCTTGAGCAGGTTTTAGATGCACTGGCACCGCAGTCCAAATATGGAATCAAAGGGCTACACACTGAGACTGATCCCTTTTCAGGCGGCAATAATAATGAGGTAAGGTTGGTTGATTTATTCCATACTTTCATCAGGAAACTACAATGCTTTTGGAAGTGCCATGTGAGTCATTCTGTCTCAACTCACATGGCACTTTGACCATGACCGATGATTTTTTGCATCATCAGAGACCCTGATTATTGATATCTGTGATGATTATCAAAATCTATTCTCAAAAATGGTATATAAGATTTACTTTTTGTGTAATGGGTCCTCAAAATGTGTTTTTGTGTAATGGGTCCTCAAAATGTGTTATATTTCAAACTTGTTTTAGGTGGTGGATCAATCCCTGCCACAAATGACACCCTTGAGCAGGTTTTAGATGCACTGGCACCGCAGTCCAAAAATGCTCCCTTCATTCTATTGGATTTTTGGAGATCTCAAGGACTTAATCATTTTTATTTGAAAACAATATATTGGCTGTGTCTGTACGAAAAATTTGATTGCCTACTTAAACTCTTCATGCTAAAATGAAATGTTTTGTAAAATCAAATAAAGCTTACTTCAAAAAATGAAAATTATGTTACAAATGTGTTATACAATTTCCTTGTATTCGTTTTATTTAAAGGATTTAGAATCACAAGAGAGTGCATCTTCACAATATAACAGATCATCACAAGACTCCTGCAGCAGCTACAGCTACTGGCTGTTTATACTAGTTTTGTCTCACTCGCTTGCTTGCTTGCTTGCTTGCTTGTGTCCTATTATATACATAACTTTATTGTTTGTTTACTTCAGTGTTCAGAATCTACAGAGGGCGAGTCTTCTCAAGAGAGCAGCACCAGCACCAGCACCAACAACAATAACACCATGAGCAGCAACAATAATAACACCATGAGCAGCAGCAGCAGTAACACCATGAGCAGCAGCAGCAATAACACCATGAGCGGCAGCAGCAACAACAGTAACGCCAAGAGTAGCAACAACAGTAACGCCAAGAGTAGCAACAACATACATGTAGTTCAACAAAAATCAGCAGTACGTGTACGAGACCATGAAATTCACGAAGAGCTGTTGAGAGTCGAGCGTTTGAAATTAGATGTTATGAGACAAAATCTGGAGGTGCAGAAAGGCATGCTGGAATGCTTTCAGTGTTTGACCTGATCAGCACTTTTTCATTCCATGCATGAGGCCTAATAGAAAATGAAGCGATTCTGGTTTATCCAAAGATTGAGTTTTAAACACTCATTTTACTTTTACAAGTGCCGCCGACTAGTGCTAAGGTTGAGGCCTGAAGTTAAGAAATTTCACAAATTCCCATTTATTAAGTTTTTTGCTCTTTCGCTTTATTTCTCAGGTGCTATTGTCAATAGGTTTATAAATAAGAATGACAAGTAATTCAAATGAATTTAAAGATGTACACAAGTAAGTTAAACTGTTTACTCCAAGATGCCAGCAATAAATGTGAAATTTAAAGGATGTGTGAAGTACTCAATTGTTTTATTTTACATATTAAACATGTAACAATCTGAAAGCCTACTACATTATTTTTTTAATTGGGTTGTTTTCTTTAAAAATGATAGTTTTCTAGAACGCTCACAAAAAACAGGCAATTTGCTCAATTCCACCACCGACTTCACATGTTTACAAGAGGTGGACTAAACTGCGGAAGTAATTGTCCTTTGAAATGTCCATGAATAGCGCATGAATATATTACGCAACGGTGAAGTCGGTGGTGAAGTTATTAAGCATGTTGCCTATTTTTTGAGGGCGTCTATCCCTTGCAATAATAATATTTCCGCCCTTTTGGCTCATTATGGATGCATTAAAGCAACATTTTGACAAACCAAAAATTAAGTATTTAGCCCTATTATCACTAATGCAAAGTCATAATTATGAGATAATAGTAACACTTATTTATGTCCTAATTAGGACTTAAACATAACTGATAATTTTAAAAGCTCAAATGAGAAATAAATTCTGGAAATTGCTTGTAAAATACAGGCGATGCACCTAATGTATACTGGTTTTCGAAAGGCAGTTAAGGTTTGGTTATGGCACAAAGTTTCATATTTAGCCAAAGAAATTGTTGATAATTTCTTCCCTGGCAGCAGCCCCTGTTACCGCAGCAGCAATGTCATTATCTTCATTGTCTTCATCGTCTTCACTGTCGTGTTCCTGATCATTTTCGGGATCAAGATGAGGTTCTCTCAATACCTTGCTAATGTTAAAGAGCACACAGCAGGCAACAATAATATCACATGCTCTCTCGGGTATAATTTGCATGCCATGACCAAGCAGACAACGGAATTTGTTCTTCAGCTGCCCGTTAACTTGCTCTATTACTGCTCTTGTGGTGGTTTGAGATCTGCATGACAAAAATACAACCAAAACTAAAAATGAAACGAGCGTTTTAAACAGAAAACATTGAAAATTGTAATGATTCAACAGCAAAAGCCGTCAGGGAGAACCCAAGCAATTGTCACTGATGGCATAGCTTATTGCTTTGATTTTTTGTTTATTAATTATTTTTGTTATTTGCTGTTGTTACTGTACGACTTCAAGTTTGTATGCCAGAGGCAGTATAATGGCTAGCTAGGATTTGGCATTTTGGGAAACTGTTGAAACTACTCTCTCAAAAGTATTAATGCCAACCCCTCCCCCAAAGAAAATATTTATAATAATAAATAAGCAAATAAGCAAATAATAAACAATAACATGGATAACAAAATTATAAAAATAAATCCTTAATAAAAATATGAGGTAAAAAATAAAATATTATAAATAAATGTATTATTTATCTATCGTTCAATCCTACCCCTCACTTTTTATGACTCCTTTGAAAATGTACATGTGTATCATCCATCAAATTTGAAGGGGTGAAATTCGTTAAGTTCCCCCCCCCCCCCCCCCCCCCCCCCCCCACCACCACCACCAAACACCCACCCACCCAGTAATGCCTTTACTAGGGCCTGTAGCTCTGATGACAACCACCTTTGGGGGCATGTTTATAATATTTACCTGTTGTAAGCTCTTTCTCCATTGGTAGCAGGATTCGCCAATGGGGTCATCAACCATGGTCGGACTGGGTACCCTGAATCACCCAGGAGGATGCCTTGTAACTGGCCACGGTCAAATAATTGCCCTATGCGGCTTTCCTGCAACATCCGGCTGTCGTGTGTGCTGCCAGGCCACCTCGCTACTACATTTGTTATCATGTAGTTCACATCACATATGAACTGGACGTTGATACTATATTTGCCCTTCCTATTGACAAATATGTGCTCATTTTCTCCTAGATTGCATCCATGTAGGCATACATGTGTTCCATCAACGGCCCCTACTATTTGGGGGAAGCCTGCTTTGGCAAAGAAATCCCTCTGCATCCCATGCACTGCTGCCGGTGTTGTCGGGAATTTGACAATGTCATTTCGAAGACGACATAATTCAGGGGTCACTCTCCTTTTTACCCGAGAACAAGTGGCAATACTTCACCCGTGCATTTCACTTGCACAATCAAACAAGGAACCAGATGCATAAAAACGCAGGGCAATGAAGACTTGTAAGCTCGATGGCAATGCATGGTTTCTGCTTGTGGGATGATGCAGGCGGTCCTCTATCATGTCGATAATATGAATACATCCAAATCGAGTGAATCTATACTTTTTGTACATTTCAACATCATCATACACTGACAGTGGGTTTTTTCTGTCTCTAAACACTCTCTCCCTTCGCAAAGCACGACGATTATTCATCAAAAGGAGTTGAAACGCCATAATGTATAAGCAGTGATGTAAAAGACAGCCACAATATTGCAACTTTCTGTGGGTCTTTTCCCGCCAAATTGTCACATGTCACTTAAGATTGATTGTATTACTCCTACAATTGATCTTGGACCATGTGTGGGGCCAAGATTGATCCAGAATGAAGTTAAGGTTGATATTGATCTTAACTTTCTTTATAAAACAGACATAAGATTAAGATTAATTGTAAATTTGAGTAGTTTAAGATTAAATGTTTGAAGATAATATTGATATTTGGAGATAAGATTAATTGTAAAGCTTTATGAAACACCATCCCCCCCAGGTTGTGTACTTGTACGTAGTCTGCTGGCGGCCCACACACCACACAGATCGACCATCATCAAAAATGGAACAATTATTAAAATGGAAGATCGTAAAAAAAAGCCAGGGCGTCCTAAAACAGTGAGTCCGAAAGTAACACAAAAAACACCGAAAGATATTACAATGTATCTTTGTTATCCACGTCGATGAAACTACCACTGGTAGTACCAGTATCCGTTATGCAGAGATGGCGTCGTACATCAACTGAATTGAAAATGTAGCATGCAGAGCGGCCTGCTAGTGCTAGACGTCGCACACGGACGTAGGCCTCATGCATTCGTCTTCGAGCACAAGAACAAGAACAACCACAAGCAGCACCAAATTCATGCCTGAGACCAGCGCTATGGCCAATTCAATCCCAATGAAGTGAGTGTTTTGTTTATTTTAGAATCCAACAAACTTGTCATGTCATCATCCACATCATATCACCATTTTTGTTTTGTTTGTTTTGTTTTTTCAATAAAAAATAAATAAGAAAATCTTCACCGTCAAAAGGGATGTCACAGTCAGACACTTCGTACCTTTACCTTTTCGTACCCTGGACACTTTGTACCTTCGAGACACTTCGTACCTTGGCAAAGCTGGTCACTTCATACCGTCGGCTGAGTCACTTCTTACCGTCGGCTGAGTCACTTCTTACCGTCAGTCGAGTCACTTCGTAGCGTTTGCCCTTTACTGTTCTTGTTTGACCATTGGATGTCAGTAAAAATGTCATCTTAATTAAGTGTTTCTTCGACAAAACTAGTTACAACTTATTTATCAATATTTATTGAATACGTTATAAGAAAAACAGGGTCAAAGGATTAGGAATGACCGGGATTGTGTGAAGTACTGAGCCACTTCACGCCCATGAAATGTCCCAAAAGGTCTGCGTCTCCAACAGCCTCTCCTAGTCAAACTCCTACTGCCTGGCTTCACGTGACGATCCCTGTTTAGAACCGTGGGCAGAGGTGTGCAGGCGGGTTTCTGGCGCCTTAAAACCAGATTGCTCCGGGCAGGTAGGGCTCGTAAGTCTTGGAAAACAGCCTACCTCAGGCATGAGAATCTTCCGGATTTTTCCGGAATTCCGGATTTTTCACTTCAAATTATGTGGTCTCCGAGTTCAGTGTGAATTTGATATAAAATTTGGGGGGTAGGGTGTGGGTGTATACATGTAAATTTCACTAATCTCTCTAATACAATCAGAAACTGTTAGTTAATTTTACCTTTACAGTGATTTTTATACCGTTCGAAAATAAATTGCGTCCCGGCGGCGGCCGGACCAATATGCGGTGATTTGTTTCTTCCATGTGCGTCGCCTATTATGCAGCTAGATCTATTGATATGTGTAGACTTTCCTCATTCCCCGCTTCATTCGCGGTACGGTTTGACCGTAGTACATGTACATGTATTTTTACTGTTGCAAAGGAACATGTGTGGAGACATTGAAAAGTCTACTGACAACAGCGCATGGTGTTTTGTGTGGATGCCCGCGAATCGTTAGACTTTTTTACCAGTCGTCATCACGCACGTTCAAAGGCAAAAGCGCCAGTTCTTCGATTTGTTTAATGTGTTTTACGGCTGGAGATATTTTTACGCATTGAACTATGACCTGGAAGAAACTGCAATGAGTGTGCGTCATACACGTGTGTGAGGAGAATCGTCGACGTTTGAGTTGACGTCTCACATTATTTTTCCAAAATGCTGCGGTTTGTAAACTGTCAGGATAATCTTGGAGATACTAAAAGGTGTTTGAAGAACAATTTTCAATGTCCAAAAGGGGGCAACACTTAACCCAATGATTCACAAACACAGGTAAAGACCCCAAAAATCTAAATTTCCGAACATTACTGCTCCGTTCATATTTTCGTGGATTTTAATTATTTCGGAAGATCATTTATTTGCTTTTTTCGACAACATACGTCTGATTTAATTTTTTTTAAAAGTATTTTCCTCCTATTAACTCGTCCCCGGTCCCATCTCACGTATGTCCTATGGGAATTCGTCGTGCGGCATCCGGTCTGACCTTGCGCGTTAGCTCCTTTGTGTAAACAACGCGCGATTTATGTCAACATCGCGAGATAACAGGGCGCCCGCGCGCGGTCATGTCGTGTTCGCGGGCTCCGAATTTGAAAAACTTGTCAAACGGACTAATCAACGAAAGGGCTGTTAAAACCGGCGGGAAAAAATAGACTCATGAATATTTAACATCCAAACTGATTCCCCATTAGCCAATCATCATTCTAGGCTAAGCGTCACCGTCTATTTATATTTACGTCTGTCGCTGCCGATTGATGTTCGAGACGCACTTCACGGTAAATAAACCAAATTTTTGTTTACTTTATCCTAAAAGCCCCCCCAAAATATCTTTAAAAAATCAACAAAAATAAAACATACGTTGTTTAATTCTGCGCAAATCTACGAAAATCCCATTAATTTAACTTTAGTTTTCAGATTATTTCACAAATGACGTTGGTTTTCACTTCAGAGCTAAACTTTTTTTAACGGTACAGTGTGTAATTCTCGTCAAGGTCAATGGGGCAATTTGTAATTTGACACCCGTAACATTTCACGAGAAACGCGCTCACACGGACAAAGCCACAACGGAGTACCGTGAAAACGAGGCGTTTGTCGGGCGTTTTGGGTGCGTGTTGATTGGGTCGCTAAATCTTCACTCGTAGCGTTCTGCCAAAATAAACAAATGATAGGCTCAATTTAAAAGGGGTCTGTAGCTGCTTAATGCTTAACCATTTGCCATATAATTTTTCCTGGCAAATCTTATGAAAGTACTTATGCCATAAATCAGGCCTATTTTTATAAATTTAAAGGCAATCCTATAACAAATTTATGATAATCGTGTTAATATTATTGATGATTAAAAAATAATAAATAAACAAATACAAATATTTTAACTGCTTTTAACAACCCCATATATAAACACTCCAGACTTACTCAAATCAATCAGGCTAGGCCTACCTTTTTTATTTAAAAAATGTATATATATTTATAGTTAAACTTAAAAGTCTATTTATCATCAGACTAGTTTACAGTGTCATTTAAATTACAAGGTCACTACAAAATCAAAGAGAAACTTTAATTGTCCATTTTTGTAATAGAACACCTTTTAAAAATGGAAACCTTATTTAACATTTGATCACAATAAAAGTAAACAGAAATAAGATGCAAGAGGTATTTTCAAAGTTTTGATTTTATATTATTTAAACTATTAAATCATAAAAGAATTTATTTACATTTATTTTTCAAATACAGATTCAACATGGATGTTCACAAGAAAACTCTGAAAAGGTTATGTAGACTGTGTGGGGGGCGTTGCTTGTCATCATCTGAGACGAAGGCTGGGAAATGTGCTAAGAGTTGTGCCAAATACATAGACAAAATTTTTAGCACATTTCAGGTTGACGTCTCCCATGATGACGAAAGCACTCACCCCCCATACATGTGTCACTCTTGTTATACTTGTCTTTTTCTTTCATCCAGGAAAGCTGCCCCCGCCTGGCCACCCCACCCAAGAACAGGTGTCTGCACTGTGTGTACAAATTCTGTCCAACAGCTAAAAGCTGGTCGAAAAAAGAAGCAGAAACACCCAGGGAGTGGCAGGCCTAGGATTACCCCAGCATGTGTAGAGCACTTCAGTAGTCTCCCCCCCTCACCCACAGTCTCCAGGGATAAGATTCCCAATTTTGAGCCATTGTCAAGTACAGCCTCCATAGAATGTAAACTTTGCACCTGTTTACTTGACAATGCCCTGGAGACACCTTGCATGCATTTATTTTGTTCCGAGTGCTTGGCAGCCCACTATGAATCTTTCAGAGAACCTAGCGCCCCCTGTCCAGTCTGTCAAGTACAAGTGCACTTCAAGAGCATCACTGCCCCCCGAGGATATTTTGCTGGTTTATTTTTGAGTACAGCTATGAAGTGCACAGCATGCAAGGTCCACGTAACTGTGGGTGATATTTCATCCCATGTTTGTTCCTTCACTAACCCACCAACAGTTTCATTTGCAGATAAAATTATTCCATCAAGTCAAACTCCAAGTGAGGTCACCCAGATGTTGCTGCGTCCCCTGACTGCGCCGTTAACCCCCCAGATGGAGGCTCTCGGAGCTCACATCCTGAAGTCGAAGCTCGCCCAATCTGCAGACGGGTTAACAACAAAGTACAGCACCGGTGGTCTGGTGAGTTAAATTGTTCAAAATTGTAATGCTTAATCTGTGAATTTAATTTATTTACAAATTTGCTTTCTTCATTTTTCCTCATTTTCCTTCCTCGCAAAGAATTTCACATAAAAATTAGAGCTGCTGATTATTTTGTATCTTTAATTTTTTTCCTCATAACTAGCCTCTGACGACACTTTGTGTCCCCACTCCTCGGAAAAGCAGTGAGGTTGCCTCCTCCTACACCATTCGACGGCGCTCAGAGATTTTAGACAAGACCCGTAACCTTCTCAGCAAGGGTGCTAAACAGGAGCAGCATAAAGACGAGATGAAGTTATGCCACCTGCGAAAAGATCTGCAGGGCATGTTGCGGGAGTTAAAACTGAACACCATCAAGATCCCCAACATGCAGCTCCTTGCTGCGAAGGCTCACCTGGGAGTCTCTTGGAAGCGCACCAGGGAACTGAAAAGATGGTTGAGGGAGTATAACATCCTAACTGAAGGCGAAAACGCCATGCGTCAACAACAAGAAGACGTCGTGGCGGATAACATCATTGCCGAGAACCTCCCCTTTTCATTCCCTGACGACGTCAATGGAGGAGTTACCATCAAGCCAGCCCCCTGCGTAGCTGTGAAGTCCCTTGTCGCCAAAGTTAGACAGCAACTAGATGCCTACGAGAAGTAAGAACATTTGGAATGTTTAATTATTTCATTTTTTTTTTTAAAGAACACAATTGAATAAAATGCTTAAAATTATGATTTGCTCTTATTCTCTTCAACAGGACCGACGAGCTAACTTGGCACGAGGGCAACATCCCACAGGACGAGGTTTGGGTCAAGATCGGAGGCGACAAGGGTGGCGGGACGTTCAAACAGATGTTTCAGATCGCCAACGTTGGACGTCCCAATGCCCTTCGTCACACCGTAGTTGCTTGTGCTTTCGCAGCAGGTGATACCAGCAACAATTTGAAAACTGGTCTCCTGCGCTTCCGCCAACAAGTTGCTGAGCTGCAGTCCTGCACTTGGAAGAGTCATAACATCAGACTCTTCATGTTCGGGGACTATGAGTATCTCTGCCGAGTGTATGGAATAACCGGGGCTTCAGGTAAATTTGAGTTGGGTTTTTTTACGTGCCAAAAAGGCAAACTATAGACATGTGTTGCAACTGTTATTTTTTTATATTGAACAGGAAGACACTGTTGTCTTTATTGCAACATTACTAAAGATGACATGCGGAAGCCCCGGGAGGAAAGGTCACCATGGAGGCAGAGGACTCTACAGACCCTGGACGATGACCTCCGCAGATTCACCGATGATGGCAGTAAACTCTCCAAGGCTAAACTCTTCAACAACGTGATCAGCGAGCCAATGTTTAGGATTCCGCTGACACAGGTAAATATTTTGCCAATTATATTTAAATTTAGTGATAATAAAAAACAAAGCAAAATAGTGAGTAAATAAATGCAAAAGAAGGTGAAAATGAGATAATATTGCATTTACCTTATTTATGACAGGTTTGCCCACCCGGACTTCACATCAGTCTCGGGTTATACCTCAAGCATTTCAACAGCTTTGAAGGTGCATGTCATGACCTTGACATGCAAGTGGCGGCTGTGTTGGCCTTACAAGATGAACATCCAACCGAAGAAAATCCAGTACTTGGCTCCTGCTTCAAGAGTGTCGTCTCCGTGTTGAAGAGGGCCCGGCAATTAGATCTGCAGGCCGAGGCCTTGGATGAGGAATTCCGTCACAAAGAAGAAGAACTTGCGGACACCATCATGTCATCTGTGGAGGGAAGTGCAGATATTCAATCTTACATCGATGAAACGACTGCACTGCAGAAGCAACAAGAACATCTGGTAAGCTTGAAAAACAAAAAATGTAAATCTGTCAAACCTTTATTATTATGAGCACAAGCTATTCTATTAACTAATTTGACCATGTTATGTATTTTTTAGTTGGCGTAAGCAAAGGCCCTTCGTGAAAAGGCAGCACTTAAGCCAGGCCAAGGTCCTCTAGCTGGGCAACTAGACATCATTCTCCAGGATTTCCGGGTGCAGCGACAGGCCTACCATGGGAAGAGTTTTGTTGGCAATCATGTCCACAAATGCTGCAAGGTATGAAACAGTCATCTTTCTAAGTTGTTACTTATCCAACTCAAAAAATATGAATACAAGGGAATTTTTAGTTTATTTTGATCTACCATTAAATGTAAAATCAACTAACTATTTTTATTTCTTAAAACACTTTTTGGGGCAATTGTGTTCCACTTACAAAATAATTTTTAAAGAAATTGTCGCGACTTAAAACAAGTAAAACATATCAAGTATTTTAGATTTAAAATATTTAACCTATTTTTCTATGCAGGAAGAAAACATCAAGCTCCTCACCGATGCAGTAGTCAACAAAACCCGAGATCTTTGTCCTTCCCTGGTGGGTGAAGCAAGAACAGTCGCTGCAAAGTATGCCAAACTATTCCATCTGTTTGGCACTTGTCACCGGACGTACAACACCTCATCGATCCTGGATGGCCCAGCTGTAGATGCATTAAGCCAGGATATCAACAACTACCTGGCTTATTTCCGCGCCACTTTTCCATCTGAGAGTGTGCCGCCGAAGATGCATCTACTAGAAGACCATGTCATCTCCTGGCTGCGGCAGTGGCACTTTGGTCTAGGATTCCACGGCGAACAAGGAGGGGAGTCTGTCCATGCCCATCTCAACACCCTCCGGCGTGATGTCCGAGGACTGCATGAAGAGGTGGATATTCTGCAGTCTGTCATCCGGACTCACTGGGTCATGACCAGCCCTGCCCATGCACCACCTGCTGCCTTTTCAAAATAATTTTATTTTGTTAATTTCCACATAGTTATTACAAGTTTCAATAAATAAAGAACTGGTAGTTTTCTAATGTGTAAATAATAATTTTGTACCTTAATCTTTGGCATATGAGCCGCAAATTTTTTGGGGGTCAAAATCAATGTATTACGGGGCTTATACGACTAAGATTATGGTACAATATGTGTGTAAATAAACATGTGTAAATTTCTACTTTTAATAAAATGTACATATTATATTATAGGAATAGCAGACAAGTATTTAACAGGGCTCTGTCGTCTTGATCACAGCGAGTCTGTGGCCAGGCATTGAATTCTGAACTCTCATCTAACTACTGCACATGCACATGTGATAATGCGGCACCCTTTAAAGCTTTGATTTGTGATGTGGTCTGAAATAACTGAGTGTGATTTCATGCTTCCATGCCTAGCCACAAGCAGACTATGATCAAGACAACACAGCCCTTTAAATTTAGGTTTGAAATTCTGCTTTGATTTTTCACTTATATTTTTCTTTCTCATAGGGGGTGTAATCAACTTAATTTTCATGTTGTGTCACCGTGGTCCAGTGGTTAGATTGCAGGACTTGCAATCACAAGGTTGTGGGTTCAAATACTATCAAACTAACCGCTGATTTCACAACGACTAGAATAAGTATTGTCGAGTTACTGAATCACAGTTTCTTAATTTGTGCAATTCATAATCATAGACAAACATAAATAAATGAATCAGTAATTTTAAAATGCTTCTGCAAACTCAGCAAAGCCCGGTTCATACATCACAAAAATTGCAAAAGGGAAGCGGAGTTCCTTGCGTCACAATAAATATACAGCGCGTGCCCGATTGTTTGCTTTTGCGTCATAGTTCGCTTCACAATTGCCTTCGTGTGAAGTATTAACCAGGCTTATTTTCTAGTTATTTAGATCAATGTACTGATGACATTATAATAATAATAATATAGAACATTTATAACGCGCACAAATCCGCAAAAAACGCTCATGGCGCAAACAGAGCAACATGGTCATAAAAACAAAAGCAACGTACACAAGTACATAATAGTAACAGGATGCAATCATGATTTACAAATGGAAAAACTGAAATAAGCATTTACATATGATCCCGACCATAAGTGCTTTGCATGAGATGTGTTTTTAACCTGTTTTTGAATGTCTCAAGTGATGGAGAAGTACGAATATTGTAGGGAATTGCGTTCCATAACCGGGGAGCTGCGACAGAGAAAGCTCTGTCGCCCCAGGACCTAGATGATTTAGGCACAACCAAGAGTAATTTAGCAGCTGATCGCAAACCAGACCGGGGTGGATTATATAATTCAAGTAGATCAGAGATGTATGGTGGTGCTTGATCATTGACAGCACGGTAAGTGAGAAGCAACAGCTTAAACTGGATCCTAAGATGAACGGGTAGCCAGTGTAACTCACAAAGGACAGGAGTTATGTGCATGGACAGTTTGGTGCACGTGACAAGACGAGCAGCCATGTTTTGTCTCAACTGAAGACGATGAACCTGTGATTTTGAAAGTCCGAAAAGAAGGGAATTTCCTATGTCTAGACGAGAAGTGACATAGGCGTGTACTAATTGTTCAGCAGATTGTGGAGTGAGATATTTACGAATTCTACCCAAGTTTCTGATCTGGTAAGAAGATGATTTTACAATTGAAGAGATATGTGAGTCCAGAGTCATGGTGTTATCCATGACGACACCAAGATTGCGCACAGATTGAACAGAAGCAATGGTTGAGTTCCCAATTGTAATATGTGAGGTAGTGATCTTATTGAGTTTCTGTTTAGAGCCAATGAGGATGAACTCAGTCTTGTTATCATTAAGTTTGAGGTAATTATTTTTCATCCACTGACGGATTTCTTCAACACATGCTTCAATACGTTTAATACAATAATTGGCGTCTTGTTGTGTTGCATCAAATGACAAATAGATCTGTGTGTCATCTGCGTAAAGGTGGTATTGAAGTTTATGCTTCTGAATGATGAAACGAACTGGTGATGTGTAAATGACAAACCATTGCGGTCCTAGCACTGACCCTTGAGGTACAGAGTAGTCAAGTGCAACAGCCTCTGAAGAAGATTGACCAACACGCACACATTGTGGTCGGTTTTGTAAGTAGGATTTACACCATCTCAGGGCCGCACCTGTAATACCGATGTTATTCTCAAGCCTGTGTAACAAGATGTTATGGTCCACAGTATCAAATGCAGCACTGAGATCGAGTAAAATTAGCGCAGTTATTTTGCCACTATCCATTGCACGTAATATGTCATTGTGAACACGCAACAGGGCTGTCTCACAGCTATGATTAGCCCTGTATGCTGATTGAAAATGATCTTGCAAATCATATTTGGTGATGACAGACCACAACCGAGGTGAAACAATGCGCTCAATCATCTTCCCAAGAAACTTCAAGTTTGCGACTGGTCTAAAGTTTTTAAGATCCTCTTTGTCAAGACTAGGCTTTTTTAAGAGGGGCCTAATGTACGCCAGCTTAAGATCACTTGGAAAGATACCTGAAACAAGAGACTTATTAATGATACTTGTTATGAATGGAACGATATCATGAGCACATTCTTTTATCAACCATGTCGGCAAGGGATCTAATTCACACGACTTAGTTGGTGCATTCATAAGGATTTTCATAACTTCTTCATTTGTGGTTGGCTCAAAATCAGATATATAAGCAACACAAGTATTTTGGTTGTCGCACTTCTGTAACTCATAATGATCATCAAATTCACTACGTATTTTACAAATTTTACCAACAAAGTAATCAGAAAATCTGTCAGCAAGGTCTTGGTCAGAAGTACAGTTTGCATGGTTTGCATGCAGATTCCATTGCAGTAATCAAAACATGAAGCCATCAGCACATTGGTTTATTTTGACCATGAATTGTTATAAACATAGGGCCTACTTTCATTTAATACTGCCGAGTCCTCCTAGTAATTAATTAAGTCAAAAACAAAATTTGTTTGAAGAAGTGCAATTTACATTATTATTTGAGCTTTATATTAAATATAATGTCAGGCGTAAGTATTTAGATAAAGTTGCTTAAATGTTAAAATTTAAAACCAGAATGTAACTAGGCCATATGCACGTAGATTGTCAATTAATTTCAAATTTAAGTTGCTGGGTTTTCCAGGTATTTTTTTTTTCTCTACTTGAGTTTTCACCTGGTTTTTCACCCCGCAACGGTGCAATCAGATGATGAAAATGGAATGAAATATAAGTATGATGGGGTATTTTCTTTCCTTCATTCACTAAAAACAAAAACTGGATTTAAAAAGTCAACATCAGGTCCGGTTTGTTTTCATTTGAAAGACATGTTGTTCTTCCTCCATGTTCCTTCACACACAAATGGTGGTTCATTTTTTACTAAGTTAAACATGGAGAAATAAGAAAACAAATTTCTCCATGGTTTTATATTAATCATGAACTGAATGATAATTGGTGAATTGTAATTTATTATTGAATGTAATGTCAGTTTACATGAAAGAATAATCCGTCAAAATCATATACGGTTTGTTCAATAAATAACTGACAATGAATTAATAATAATACCTGAAAGAATTGATTGAGTCTCTAGCTCTTCACCTGTTTTCTTCACAAAGCCTTCCCCAGTCTTCGCACCATATAGCGTTCCCTTCATTTCCACTGCCACACACAGCGTGCGTTCAGCATGCAAGATGGTGACTTCTTATCTTGAAGACGCGGTGTCAGATTACAATACACAAGGCTGCATGGGGTCTAGTGACCATGTTGCATGCAGTCTGGTTGCATGTAGTACTCATACGTAGCTAGGCCAACGGAATCTTGATCAAATGTGCCAGTTTTTAGTTGAAAATTTGACAATTAGGAAATCTTAACGATCCTATTTACGTACAAAGTGACTATTTGAGTAAAGAAAATGCCATATTCATGAACAAATTTACGACTGAAAAAAAAAGTTTAGCTCTGTTCTAGGACGTACAGGTTCGTTGTAAACATCCTCGTTCATGATATTTTAGATTCCATATCCCCCTCAAATTGCGCTTTTTAAAAAAACCGACAAATGCTCAAAATATTCCCATAAAACGTATTTTTATGACAAAAATATACCCATTTTAGGAACGACGGTAACATCGTTCAAAAACCATATGTTAAAAAAATTAAAAGACGAACGTAAACATCGAACAAGCCCTGGCTAATGCATATTCATTAAAATAGCTAAGGCTCCTCCTTCGTCCCATTTAAACCGCCTCCTTATCGATGAGTCATCGCTATGTTTTCTAAGAACTATAAATACATATGCATGAGCAGATAATTAGCGCGTCATATGACGTTTTTTTCGCGCGTGCGCGCATATAATTTCAACACGGGTGGATACGTGATCTATGGCCCCATAAGTATAACGCCCGAGGGGTTCACCGAGTGCGGCGCTGACGCCCGAGTAAAGTTGCCCAATTTCCGGACATGCACAAATTCGGATATTGCCCAAAATCCGGACATGCATTTTTAGCGTTAGATTTTTCCGGATTTTTTTTCATCGCCTATTCTCATCATGCCTGCTACCTAGGAGAAGGTACTCTGATCTCAAACCCGGGCAGGTGGGGCTCGTAAGCTATGGGAGGCAGCCCACCTAGGAGAAGGCAAACTCTTATTTCAAACCTTGCCTGCTTTGCCTAAAGCAACCCCAAGCGCTGGGCAGCAGCAGCGCTTTTGCAGGTATGCTGGCGGTCACCTAGGAGACTCCCTATTCCCTCCGGCAGCATTTCCACCTGGTGCCTACCATCGACCCTGAAGATTAACGCATGGGACTATGGCAGGGGCCAACTAGTCCTAGTTAGCTGGACACTGCGGGGCAACCATCACCTCTACCAACCGTCGAGCTTCTGCTTTCCGTTGGACTTTTGGGGGTGAAGGTCCAGAGAGTCAGCCTACTCCTGCGCAAGGTAGGCTGTTCTTAATTCATCACTGCGCAGGCAACGATATCGTAGTCAGCGTCCAGAATACCGACAAATCCTTCAAAGTCTCACGGCGACAGGGTACCGCAGTACTGGCAGGCTTGAGTGGCTGCAGGCTTGAGTGGCTGGAGGCTGGTAGTGGGATCTCTGCACGTGAGCGGCCTAGGAGTGATGGTCGCATGCTTTGCCGATGACGACGGCAGTGTGAGGTCCTTCCTAGGATGTCCAGGCGGCCCTATTTAGGGATGCCCCGCCTGCCCCATATTGGGGAAGCCCCTAGAAAAGGTGGGGTAAAAAAGGCTCGTCAGTTTAATATCCTGGCTGGCACCCCACGGTCAGCGGGACTCCATTTTCATGTGGGCGAAATCAAGATCGACAAAAAACAAAAACAAAAACCAGACTTGTCCTTGGAAGCTGGAATGTCAGGTCTCTCCTTGACACAAATGCCAACTGTGCACGAAGGCGCACTGCACTGGTGGCAAAGGAACTTTTTCGATACAACATCGATGTTGCTGCTCTGTCAGAAACGAGGTTTGCAGCTGCTGGAGCAGTCCAGGAGAAAAAGTTTACCTTCTACTGGTCACGCTGCTCCGACACCCGGAAGGGAACTTCAGGCGTCGGTTTCGCTGTTGCCAATGATATTGCCAGAAGCCTTACAGAATTCCCAAAAGCCATATCAGATCGCATTATGACTCTTCGGATGCCACTCAGCAACACAACCTATGTGACACTTGTCAGCGTGTATGCACCAACCTTGCCAAGCAGCTTAGAAGCAAAGGAGAGGTTTTATGAGGAGTTGAGCAAGGTCCTTCAATCAGTGCCAGCCACAGACAAACTGGTGGTTCTGGGTGATCTCAATGCGCGTGTTGGTGACGACCACAGAACCTGGGGCCATGTGTTGGGCAAGTTCGGGAGAGGTAATTGTAATGCAAACGGTGAGTTACTGCTCTCAATCTGTGCGAATTTTGATCTTGCAGTAACAAACAGTTTCTTCAACATGTCCGAAAATTTGTACTTTTCCTGGCAGCATCCCAGATCAAAGAGGTGGCATCTCCTGGACTACATCATCACACGAAGAAAACATCTTTCAGACGTCTGTATCACCCGTGCAATGCATGGTGCTGACTGTTCAACAGACCATAAGCTCATCAGGTGCATTCTGAAGCTGGACCTTCATGTGCCGCATATTCGTCGACCCCCTAAGGATAATAAGCGCAGATCCAACATCGCCAAACTGAACTCCAAAGAGGGGAAAATTTCTCTATGCGTGGCCTTGCACAATGCTCTGGAGACTGCATCACCGGCAGCTGGAGATTCAGCCAATGATCAGTGGGCCAGATTCCGCTCAGTTGTCTACTCTGCTTCAGTCAAGTCACTTGGTCATCAACGTCGAAAGAACTCTGACTGGTTTGCGGAAAATGACCCAGAGATAGAGGAACTGCTTTCCATCAACCGCACAGCCCTCCATGCTCGACTTAACAGCCCTTCCTCACCTGCTGCAATCCAACAGCATGGACAAGCTAGGTCAAACTTGCAGAGGGAACTACTACGTATGGAAGATAATTGGTGGGCCAAAAAAGCCAATGAGGTCCAAGCTCTAGCAGACATGGGCGACTCTCGAGGCGTCTTTCAGTCGCTCAAGGGAATTTATGGCCCACGCAAGCCCAGTTCTCTCCTCTGATGGCAGAAAATTAATGACTGACAAACCGCAGATCAGAGCTCGCTGGAAAGAACACTACTCCCTGCTGCTTAACCGACCCTCCACTGTAGATGAGGATGTTCTTGAGTCAATCTCCCAGCAGCCCGTACGCTTGGAGCTCAATGTGGCCCCAACAATGGTTGAACTTAGACGTGCTGTGGCCGGTATGGCAAACAACAAAGCTGCTGGTCAAGATGGAATCCCCGCAGAAGTCTATAAGCATGGTGGTGAGACACTCCTCAAGGCGCTACTCAATATGTTTCAGCTCTTTTGGGAGCGCGGGGAGCTTCCGCAAGATTTCAAAGATGCTTTGATTGTCAACATATACAAGAAGAAGGGAAACCGTCAAGACTGTGACAACTACCGTGGTATTTCACTCCTTGCAATCGCTGGCAAACTTCTTGGGAAGATCATGCTCAAGCGACTTCAATCTGTAGCTGACGACATACTTCCTGAAGCACAGTGCGGATTCCGTGCAGGCCGAGGAACAGTTGACATGATTTTTACACTACGTCAGCTTCAGGAAAAGTCCTTTGAGCAGAACATGCCTCTGTACATCGTCTTTGTTGATTTTTCAAAGGCATTCGACTCAGTCAGCCGTATGTGCCTCTGGCGTCTTTTATCAAAATATGGCTGCCCAGAAAAATTTGTTGGCATTCTTCGAGGCTTCCATGCAGGCACAAGTTCTTGTTGATGGCGAAGCTTCAGACCCTTTCTCTGTTGCACAGGGCGTGAGACAGGGCTGTGTCCTGGCCCCTACTTTGTTCACCCTCTTCCTGACCGCTGTACTGGATGTTGCAAACCGGGATGTCACTGAGGGCGTCTATCTAACAACTCGAACTGAGGGCAAGCTCTTTAACACAAGACGTCTGAAAGCCAAGACAAAGGTCCATCAGTGGTGCGCACGTGATCTGCTCTACGCTGACGACACTGGCCTTGTCTCACACTCTGCGCAGGACCTGCAGAAGATTCTGGACAAGTTTGCTGCAGCATCTGCTTCCTTCGGGCTGACTATCAACATCAGAAAAACTGAGGTACTCTACCAACCAGCTCCTGGAACTCCATACATTGAGCCAAACATCGTGCTAAATGGCGAGCCACTCAAGATCGTGGACTCCTTCGTGTACCTTGGTAGCACCATTTCCAATGACTGCAGTCTGGAGAAGGAGCTGTCCATGCGAATCCGCTCAGCCTGTGCTGCCTTCAGCCGCCTGCGTGACCGGCTGTGGAGTAGGCACAGCATTACCAGAGCGACAAAGTGCAAGGTCTACAGAGCCGTTGTACTATCCTGCCTCCTGTACAGCTCAGAGTCCTACACGCTCTACCGTAGACACATTCACCGCCGACACATTCACCGCCTGTCCAGGGTCTTGCTACGGCACCTGCGAACCATCCTTGGTGTAAAGTGGTCTGAACATGTGACAAACAACAGGGTACTACAGCTGGCCGGACTACCCAGCATTGAGGCAATGCTCCTGAAGCGACAGCTTTCTTGGACCGGTCATGTGGTCAGAATGGAGAATGACAGAATGCCAAAAGCTGTGATGTACAGCGAGCTATCTAACGGTAAACGCAATGTTGGGCGACCAAGACTCCGCTACTCTGACTGCATGAAAAGACACCTCAAGGCTGCTGGTATCGATGTCCAGCAATGGGAAAGTACAGCTAAGAACAGGACAGCCATTTCAATGTACAGTAAGCCTGGTTATTTTGATAAACTTATAATTTTGAGTCCCTTTTCAGTAACCGATGGGACCTGGTTGAACAAAACAAAACAATTTGGTACAATTAAAATATTATGTTACCTGATACTTTTTTATTTTTCAAATTTCAGGTGTAGCACTCTCTGGGACCTACTGTTTCAAGTTAAAGTTTTGGAGGATTCCACCAGAGGCAGTACTTGACGGGAAACTCAAACAGTAACTAATATCTTCCTGATCCTGGTGATGTTGTTACCCAGGCCAGAATTATGTGTGTTGGTGTATTATGAATGCTGCAGTAATACACCAATGCTCCTGTCCAAGAATGCTGCAGCCAGAGTTGCAGTCTATCTGTCACTTCGCTAAACATGGATGAATTATGCGTTCTTGTGAAAATACCGTGACAGTTCTTTGCTGTTTTATCAGCATATGGACACCGTATTCAGCTGGAACTTTCACATGTGACTTTATTGTATATTTCTTTATAATTTTGCATAGAAATAAGCCTTACATAGACAAAAACCAATCTATGAGCCTACCTTTTATTTAGGTCATTTATTATTTATGTTGTAAACAAGTACTGTTGAGTACTGCCTAATTTTTGGTTTATTACAGGTATTATATAATAATCGAAGTCTTATATAGCGCCAATATCCGCCAATGCAGGCGCTCATGGCGCTTATGCAGGCGCTCATGGCGCTTAGAGGATATGTACAGCCAACAAAAATAGTCACAGACATTAATTGATCTTTTGTGTGATCAACCTTATACTTGAAATAACAAGTCTGTGGAAATGTTTGTTCAACCCGTTGTGTGAGTCAGAAGAAAATAGTGAGAAACCATGCTTATTATTTTGGGTTCTAACAACCGAAGTCAGCTATAGTGCGTTTGTTTTAAGGTTTCCCGATACAGTTTTCTTGATTATGAATTCATATTTCACAGAAAAAAGGGTTCCAGTGTTAACTGCACAACATTTTTAATTTTGTATAATTGGAAGGCCAGAGGATTTAAGAATGGAGTCGCACCCGGTTTTAATGTATGAAGATTTTAATAATAAATCAGCATTCAATTCTGCAAAAGCAAACAAAATCCAATTACATGAATGAGTGCACATTCCATATCTCAGAGTACTGCTAAACAGTCTTAACACGTGAAAACAGAAAGATTATTACAGTCCAAACATCTGAAAAAGTAATTTTAAAAACAATGATTTTTAAACGGAAACATTAACTTACTACTGTGACCGGATACAACTAGCATATCAGTAACAGTACAGCAACAATAGTTCAGTCCAGTTAAACAGCATACAGTTCAGTAATCAAAACGGTAATCCCCTAAACAAATAAGGAAAACATTCTAAATACAGGAACCTCTCATATACTACATGTACTAAATTTACCCTGAAACTACAATAATCACCTTAAAATCAATAAGATCATGCACAACTGAATTACAGTAAACAAATCCTGGACTCGAAGAAACTTGCTCTAGAATTCATAAATTCTTACATAAAGCAGAAATTGTAACTTGAAACCTTATAAAAGGATTTACAACATACAACATTTAACCTTTGAACCTTGACGTGCATCAGTGCATGTATCACAAACACTAGAACAACTTCTGAAATGAGCCTAAAAACGTTGGAATTATCTTTAATACTACGAAAACTACTGTAAGTCTAATCCAACAATACACTTCTATAACACTCACCCTAAACGCCGATAAGTATCTCTAAGCAGTATCAGTACAAAATTTAGTAGTTTAGATAACCTTTTACACCAGTAATGCTATCGAAAAGTACAGTTTCTGACGCATTTATCGGAAAAACCGTTGCCAAGTATAGCGCCCTCAAGCGACAGTTCATAATAAACAAAACTCAACGAAACAATAATGACTTTAAGATAAAGAAAAAGCAACGTTCATTGCTTTACGGTGTTTACATAAATAGTATTAAAGTGAAATTAAAAGTATTTCAACTTTGATGGTTTATTAAGGTCTCCTAATCGCCAGGGCGTCCTTGAAGTTGCTGTTAATTATACTTAGCATTAATATTTCAATGGTCAATTAAATCATTTTATACATGAAAATGTGGGTATGTGTGTGAGCAATTAATTCATGCAGCTGGAAGAAGAAACTTAAAATAAATAATGTTTCATTCAATAAAACAAGAAAACAAATGTTAACGTGTTGTCATTAATGGTGGTAAACAATTATCGAAATTAATTAACTGACCACGGGTCGATTTCACAAAGAGTTAGGACGAGTAACTCGTCCTAACTTAGGACGCGTCCTAGGAACGATTTCACAAAAGATAGGTTCAATGTGTCCTAATTACCTTGGAAACGGCCGGGAACCCGTCCTAACTTAGGATCGGTACGAGTGTCGTCCTAGCGGATGATTTGCGTTATGTTTGTACGTTAACGTAGTGCTTGATACAATAATGGCGCCGCTATGTTGGCCGTGACCGCGAAGAGCTGAAGAGAACGCCTCTTCCGTGACAGACGGAATCCGTTAAATAGTCTGAATTAGTGAAAGGCGAGGAAATATTCCGTAGATACATATTTACAAGGCAGGGGATATTGCAACTGCTGGACAGGGTTGGTTAACAAATAAAACATGAAACACGGGTGAGTAAAACTATGCACTAAAACAGACGTTCTCTCAATAATAATACTAGTTTATTGCAACAACGACTACTTGTTATTCTAGTGAATATCGATCAATACAAAAACATACCGCCCGCAAGTGTTTGTTTAATTAGTTTTGCTTAGCGCCACCAATAGTCAGTGGTGTGTTAATGTGTAAATAGATTGGATAACCACAGTACGAATGTTTACGTTCGCCGTTCCAAGCACAGACACCTATTTTTAATGGGTGGCAGTGGGTTTCTCTATAGATTTAGACAGAATTTTGGGTGGCTAAAATTTGGCTAAGCCCTAATTTTCACATGAAAAATAGCTTTGCAAAGCACAATCATCGTACATTGCTTTATAGAAAACTACAAATCTTCATGTTATCAGACGTCAATGAAAACAATACTAGTTATAATATAACATTTCTGGAAAAATATCCTGAATTTAATAATAATTTAAAAAGGTGAATGAAGTTAATGAAATCATACAGGGACAAACATGAGTAAATGCAAAACATGACGTGGAGTCACATCGTTTAATTTATTCATTTTAAATTGTATTGTTTACAATTATTTGACCAAACATGTCTTCATTAAACCAAAAACAATAAGTTGCTTAGTATAGTAGTGTACTGTTCAAAAAGAAATGTACGGCTATATTAACATAATTGTATTTTCCACAATAATTTCATTTGTTTATACCCATCTCTTAGGCCATGGCTAATGACAACCATTGAAGTTCCTGCCACTATTAAAATGCAGGGAGACCCTAAAGCAGCTGAGGTAAACTAATACTAGGTAGTTGTGGTTTAAGTTCGATGAGCTGTTTTAAAAGTTCCATATCATGGGTTTTTCTTTCTTCCATGTGGAATCTAGCACTACTTATCTATCCAATGAAATATGACACACATTAGTATGAGCATTCACTGCTTTTATCCTGTCCATTATTTGGCCATTTACACCACTGTTAAAAAATCTTCCACTGATTTAAGAGAAATTCTAGTTGATGTAATTTTTTTTCACTTTTAAAGGTCACACAGAAGAACCAGAGTGAAAAATTGAGCAGACATTTGGTCAACTCAAGCGACGCTTTCCATGTTTGTCAGTAGGTCTCGGAGTAGCTCCACAGAAGGCTTGTCAGATCATCAAGTCCTACTGCGTGCGCTTAAACCTATCAAAGGAGTTCAGAGAGCCAGAGGTACGCCTTGGAAGGTGAAGAGGATGATGAAAATAACAATAACCACTACAATGGGCCCATTCGTGATGTTATGATGCAGAGAAATGTCATCATCAATATATATTTCAATATATAAGTCCAGTGTTGTGCTTTGTAAATTGAAGTTCATAAAGAGAATAAATAAATTGAGATCTGTAAGTTCACTTTTCCATTTGTCCCGAGTGTCAGTTTTGAAGGACTAGATTTATGCTATCTATCCACTTCTTGTTTCTTCACTTGGTGTTCTTCCAGCCACCAATCTGCTAGTTTTTCCGTTGCATTGTGATGTTCAGATCACCAGTCTCGCTCCATCTCCACTACCATAACTAATTGTATAAAAACAAATAGATGAACATATTTTTAGGTTAAAAAGTATCACAACTGCCGAGTAGAGAACACAGAAAGAGTCTTGGGAACTCTCTTTAATGTTAACAAGAGATTGTTCCACTAGGTGTACGAGGAGAATAAACATAACTTAAACTGAGTTGAATGCTTTCTAAAGTACATTACTTGGCAATGACCTTAGATGGTGGCTGCCTGCTCTCAATGGACCTTGCCTTCGGCTTGGTCTATTAAAAGCAGCCAGCCACCATTACCATGTCATTACCACGCAGTGCAGATTGCCTCTAGCTCTTACTGTTATTCCCTAAATATGAAACGTAAAGAAATTTGAGTTTCATTGAAGCCATTATTAATTTCCTCCTGTGCAAAATTAGGTGTAATGCTCTTAGTTAAACGCACCCTTTGCAAGTGATCAAAAGTTGCTTTGGCATTGGCTTCATCACATCATCCTGAGACGTCAATCACTGTCAAGATAGCTTAATGCTTCCTTTTCTTATCATTTTTCTCTTCAACTTGAAAACAAAATGAAAATACAAAGTTCCTCGTTCAAAATAAGGTTGTTAATTTGCAACATCGTCACTGACTTTATTTCCTTTAAAAATAAATTTCAAGTGTTGTCACAAAAGTTATTTATCTGTTGTAAACATTTCAACTATCTGTCAAAACAAATCCTTATCTATTGCGAACCTTTATTGAAACTACTCTCATGACAGCTCTTCCTCTTACATACCCCGGCTTTATGACAAACTAGAGTCGAGAGATGATAGTAACCTCTACAGCTTACAATTAATTTAATCTAAGCTTTCGTATTTCAAGTTGGAAGAAAATGTTTTAAACTAGATGATAACTCACTCCAAACAAGATTTGTTGTCTGCGCTCGCAATTATTTTATTAATGAAGTTAGAAAATATTTTCAGAAAGCTGTTGAAAAATGCTTGAAATACAATAACAAGCACACACGATAAATTCTCTTTATTCAGGTGAACGTAACCTTTATTGCATAATTAATAAATAACAAATACCAAATGTAGGTTGTCACACCATACTGAGCTGAGACATTGTCAGATTGTCATCTTTGCAAACCCCAAAAAGAGTGTGCTTGATCGTCCAGCCTTGTTCATTGCCATGATTGCGGCTTCAAAATTATTGCCGTATGTTGTACACAACTTACGCTTACTTCTATTTCTACCTCCATGGTATTACTTGTTTTAGTAAAGAATTAACAGCAAAGGGCCGACCATACGTCCTACGCCGTCCGTACGTATCGTATGTGTTTGTTTATTATTTATTAATTGAAAATGGGAAATTCTAAAAACCACACTAAAACCGACAAGAAAAACTATCGCATCTAATGAGTATGTCGCAACAGATCAGCCAGCAGTCTGTACATTGACATGAAAGAAAATAGTCACTCCCTAATTTCCCTAGAAACGTATTATACTTACGGATAATTGAGCTTCCACGACATTTCCGAACCCCACAAAAGTTGAACGTTGTCAACATGCCGATCAGCCATCTTAGGCCGTACGGTGTAAACGAAAAGATGCCTGGAAAATGATTTCTGTTCCGACCCCCGTGGGTCTACTTTTTGAAGGTATATTTTGTGAGTTGTAGACATACTAAACACTATACTAAAAGTTCTCCAAAAAATATCCAGTCAAATTTGCAAAAGCATGCAAAGTTTGCTAAAAACGTTGTTGGGCGCAATCTGTGAAAATGCGCGCGCGCAATGTGCGAACTGAAGTCTTCCGACACACACAAATCAAATTGCGCGGCTGAGACACGGTATTGACCATGGGCAGCGCGCCGTATCGATTCCCCCCGTTGGTGTGTGGGCCATAAAACATTATAGGCCTATATCCTTTATTTAAAAAAAAATTACAAAATAACAAAATTGCGTCGCGTCCAACCATCAATTGTGTGGTTTAGGCCATGTTTAAAACTGTAGGCCTATTTCTCAAAAACTAGACTATCTTTTTAACATCACTGAATGGTTAGCCATCAAAGTTTTGTGCCAAGAATAAAGAGCTTAGTTAAAAAAAATGTATAGGCCCTAGGCTAGTCATTGAACAACAAGGAGGGAATGATGAGTCGCTCCAATTATTGTCAACAAAATTAAGGAACTGACAATTTTTTGTCTTATTCTTTTGACCTTTGATTTCTAATTAATAGGATACTTTTCCCCTAAAACACCTATCACTGTTATTGCAAAAAAAATATCATAAGGCCTAAGGTAAACTATAAAAAATTAAAATAAAACAAAATTTTAAAAAGGGGAAAATGTTTGTCTTATTAAGTTAAAACATTCCCCTTTACCACTTATAACCCCCTTTTCTGTGAGGGTGCATGCAAACATCAAAGAAAAAGTATGTTTAACTATCGCCTTTTGACTTTTCGAGGGAGACCATTGTCTCCCACTGAAAACAACATCCATAGGATGGTTTTCAACGCTTTTCTGATAATTTTTCTGATCATTTTTCTGTCGATGTCTCTACTCGCCGGAACACTCGCTAATTCGTTAAAGATTAATGGGCAGGAAAGTGCCTATAGGCACACCGTCTCCTTTTTTCTCATGATCCTCCCTCCTTTCCTCCCCCCTCCCACACACACCCCTTTCTTGTGGATTTTCCCTTACCAGGCCCGTAACTATAGGGGGTGAGCCGCTCATAGTATAATTTTCTTTGTTCATCCCAAAATCATTTAAAATTTACCCAGTCAAATTCCCTTGTGGTGAATTCAATATCTGGCTGCGGCTTCCCAGGTTGTATAGTACTTGGATGTGATCCCTGGTTAGCCACTTTTTGAATAGCTTCTGACTGGTAACCCCCCAACAAGGATAATTAT
Organism: Leptasterias polaris; assembly: GCA_037783415.1. Lineage (NCBI taxonomy): Eukaryota > Metazoa > Echinodermata > Asteroidea > Forcipulatida > Asteriidae > Leptasterias > Leptasterias polaris. The sequence goes on from JAZGTN010000136.1 coordinate 924,913, forward strand.
TGACAAAAAAGGGAGACGGCCAACATAGGTCTAGATAGCTCAGTTGGTAGAGCGCCGGTACGTTAATCCGGAGGTCGTTGGTTCAAATTCCACTCTAGCTAGTACATTTGTTTTGTTCAACCCAAACTCGTTTAAAATTTACCCAGTCAGTTTCCCTTATGGTTTATCATTTGATAAAAAAATTAATAAATAAATAAAAAAAGCATCAATAAAAAGGCATAAATAAATAATTAAAAAACCCACCAAGATCAAAAAAGGAAGAAAAAGTCCACACAAAATGGTGCCCTCAAAAAACCCAAACAAAAACTAACAAATTTACAAAATTGGCTGGAATTGGGCCTTCATTATCAAAAAAAAGTAAAAATCCAGCGCTCCCACCCACTCCCTCTTCACTGAGCGACGGGCGCCGCTAATTTATAACGTGCCGATGTCATTTTCATTCATATTCGCCCCCCCCCCTAAAAAAAAATAAAAATAAAATAAATAAAATATTAATAATAAATAAAGATAACAATAAAATAAAATAGATAAATAAAAAATGAAAAAAAATCGCCCCCCCCCAAAAAAAGGGTTAGAAGAATAATTCCTTTTACAGGCCTGCCCCTAACAATTGTGTTTGTATCCCCCACCCTCTTTAGAACTGTATAATATAGGCCCTATGATGACGCCTCATTTCTTCAAGCTTGCCTTAATACATGATTCTCACTCTCGACACGGGGAGAAGCTACATTTTTTATAATTTACAAACATTTATTATTTATTTAACATTTATTTACATTGAACATTTCAACTGCGTTACGGTCCTATTTTCTTTGCATGTCCTTGTTCTCTAATAAAAATTAGTGCATGAGGTCCTTATGCACTGTATGCTGTATAGGCCTATATCGAGTACGGGGCCTACTATCAAAAGATGCTGTGTTTTTCGTGATCTCACACACACTCCCATGATCTCATCTCATGACGACGCGCTTGAACACGGCCTCATGCATAATTTTACTCTTCCCTGAAAATATATTGTGCTTTCTCAGCTTTGACAGATTTTAGGTGAACAAAACACTTCGGATTTATCACAGAGTCTTTCTCACCCGAGCGAGGCATGGGCGCCGCCATGTTTGTTTGGGGGTGTCACATGACGTGTGACCTAGGATGTGATTGGCGAATTTAATTCACATGGTGTCTGTGCGCAGGTATTTCAAATAAAATGTAACGAGCCGACGTATCACAACCGTAAACAGTGTTCGATCGCTGTCGATTATCTAGTGCAATGTTTGGTCGATAATTTCTCAAATTTGACTGGCGTTTTTGTGGAGAACTTTCGGAATCGTAATCTCCAGCAATTACTCTGTTAAAAACTGTAGAGTTATCTTAGACCCACAGGGGTCGGAACGGGACGACAAGATACAGTTTACCCCGTATGGCCTATCTTGAATCATGTGCTGCAGAAGGTTCAGACGGCCGTTTCATTAACGAAGCGACGGCCGTTTTATTAACGAAGCCATATAGGCATTAAATAGCCGTTACATTCGCGAATTCAGCCTCGTCCGAAAACTACTTTGTGGTTTTATAATAGTTAGGACTCGTCCTGCTTAAGACGGGTTTTGTGAAATCGATCCTAGGATCGTTCTTAGCTAGGATCGATCTTAGGGCTGGGACTCGTCCTAACTCCTAGGATCGATCCTAAGTTAGGAAGGGTTTTGTGAAATCGACCCCATCGGGTTCCCTCGAAAGAAGGGTATAACAAAACTATCAACTGATATCATCGGAGGAATGGAATAATGCTTTAAAAAGATGTTTATTATTTTTTGTAATTATTTTTTATAATGGGCTTGGGCGGTGGGTAGGCCTCTTTCTTTAGACGAATGCACCAAACATTTTGTGAGCTACATATGATGAGAAAGCCAAAGTGAAAAGTTTGTAAGACCCAAAAATGGTAACATTGATGGTTTTACTTTCTCAGAAGTCTAGATGACTGGTGTAAACGTTTTTCTAACAAAACAAACGAAACCTTTTATTCTAAAACAACGACGAATAATTTATTTTATTAGCAACGACTCGTGTGTTTTCACAAGATAGTCGGGCACCTCAATGTTTACCCAACACCGCATTCAGTTCTATGTAGCAAGTAAGGAGCACGACCATTTTGCCTTGCGTTTTCTTACGCAGCAAGCAGCTGATTGGTTACATAGCAGTTTGGTTCACGATATGACCAATCAATTTAGAGCTCACATTTTACAAACGAGATAAGACGGACATTTCGATTCTGAATGGTAACGCTGACGAAGACGGATTCTTTAAGTTATCTGGACTGTTTCGCGAATCCTTAGAAATAAAGAATACAGCAAAATACTAGATCAATAGTGTAGCTAGCATTACATTAGTAAAATTCTTCTGCCCAAATCCGTTAACTATTAAGCAAATGACTTTTACGGAAACCCTTATTTCATGCACACGGAGGCCTATGTTTTTGGTCTCATATTTCTTTATTTTGAACACAGAAAAATATGGCATAGTTTTTGTAGGTACAATGAAACATTTTTGCTGCGTTATATGATGCTTTTGTTTTGTTAAAGTTATTTATGTTCCCGAAATGAATTTTTTAAAATGTCTCCTCCAAGCTCAAAACCGTGGACACGCAGCAAATGTCAATATTTTTCTAAAAGTAAACCCCTGCGCGCACTGACTGTGTGGTAGAAAATAATACCTCCATGCTGGCATGCATGCAACACACTTGCCCGCCCACACGGTAGATGTTACCACACAGTACACGTACATGTACGTCGTATGAGAAAGAAAGCCTCATTATTTATGCGGATGGGCCTTCAGTGGCCTTTCAGTAGACAACCACAAACGGCCACCTCTCCAAAGCCTGGTTAGGAACGTACTCGTTCAACGGCTGTCCGAGCTGAAACGCATGAGGGCGATATTCAAAAATCTATCCAGGGAAATTTGCAAGCCTGAACAATGCCTGGATATTCAACTGATTTCATGTAATCGGTTTTTCACTATTTTCTCGTGACCCAGATGGCCGATCGATCTCAAACTTCTACAGGTTTGTCAGTTTATGTATATGATGGATTACATAAAGGTCTTACACTGCCAGCGACTGTTTTGTTAGCAAAAACCAATTCTGTAATGTTCCTTTAATAAGTAATTATATATATATATAATAAATATATTAATTTCATATATGTATAAATCTCCGAATTTTACATATAATTAATTACTGCGTAAATTTTTATCCAACGCCAACGTTAAAGAAAAATAAAAGAAAAGAACCAAAAAAAATAAAAAAGTGGGTATCTTAAGGGGGATCGGACGTTGTTGATTGAGCGTATTTTCCCATTCAATACAAAATGGTCGGATCATAGTCCGCCATTTTGTATTGAATGGGAAAATACGCTGAGCTGCCTATTCCAGACGGAGGCTATTGATTTTCAACAGGTGGAAATATCAAAGCAGGCAACATTGAAAGCTCTTGAATCCAAGAAGGAGAAGTCATCTAATGATGTCAACTTTCAGGCCTTAGTACTCAATCTCCATAAGAATGCCATCCAATTACACAACAAAAAACTATTGACTTCTTCTTCATAGTTGTTGATTAACACGTACGTGTTCGCGCGTACTACCAACTCGACCGACGCTCAACGCCGACGTTTGTATATATCTTGTTTGAAGATGCGTCTCCAAGAACCTTCAACAAGAAACAGTCGTAGGATATAAACGCATCTCATCTAAGCGCTTTTGTCAAGTGCATCTTTACATTGCGCACTCTGTAAGTTTCCTCCACTGTACTCTATCAGCTGCCAAGTGCCAGGTATTTCGGTTCTTGATGTTTAGGTCTGTGGCTTTCAGGTCTTCATTTATTCTTTTCAGCCATGTTGTTCTTTGACCGCCCCTTGGCAGCTTGTGATGACGTATACACTCCATAAGCGCTTGCTTGGCTGGTGTTTCATCAGGTAGTCTCAGGAGATGGCCTGTCCATCTCAGGCGTCTTTTTGCGATTATGACACTCCAAGGTTTCTCGTTGGTTTTTTCATAGAGCACCTTATTTGATACCTTTTTTGGGCCACTGAAGGCCGAGGATTGAACGCATGAGCCTCCTGTGAAAGGCGTCGATTTTCTGTTCTAGTGACTTGGTTAGTGTCCATAATTCACTGTTGTATAGAAATATGGATGCTATGAATGCACAGAATGTTTTGAGTTTCGTTGCATGGGAGATCGACTTGCTGTTGAAAACACTTCGAAATTTGTTGAAGGATACCATCGAAAGTACTTTTCTTCTGGTGATGTCTTCCTCAGTGTCCAGTAGGGAGCCTAAGTATTTACACTTTTTCCAGCTGGTGTTAATTCCGTTTCTGCTGATGTGATGTTTTTCTGTCTTAGCGTTGTTTACCTTGAGGTTTCGCTCTTTAAGTACCTCAGGTGCCCTCCGTTCTATTTCCCTTTTTCTGTCTTAGCGTTGTTTATCTTGAGGTTTCGCTCTTTAAGTACCTCAGGTGCCCTCCGTTCTATTTCCCTAAGTGGGTGAGCATTGTTACTTGCCCATGTGATGTCATCAGCATATTGCAGCCCAATCTCAAAGTATGATGGTGGACAAATGGCATAGTTGTGGTTTTCGAGTTCCGTAGGTAGGGGTTGGGACTGAGACTGCAGTAGATTGGCAGAGTAGTTATGATCTTGGAGATTCGGTGGTGCCGCTGGTGTTTGTACATTTAGTTGTCTCAGTGCTTTCGCAAGGTATATTGTGAAGAGAATGGGACTCAGGCAGTCTCCTTGAGGTACGCCAATGTTGGGTTTGAAGGGCTTACCTAAGATTGTACCCACTCTAACTTGTAAGCGGACTTCTTTGCCAAAAGTTCATCCTGCTCTAGCATTTCTTTAAGTCTTCAAAAAGAACTCTCTTCACGGAGTCAAACAAACATAACAAACGCATAACAAACAAGATATATACGAACCACACACGTATTTAGAAAAAGTGATCTTAGCGGTGGGTAAAAGAATCGCGCGTCAAAACAAAAACAATAGAACGCGCGCATGGAGGGGCACGTACGATCCAGCCCCATTCAACGTGCAGCCACTGTTTCCAATTGTGCACATGCGCGAGTTTGTTACTGCTGCGATTGACGACTGTTTGATCTTGACAACGCAAGCCACGCCCATGTAAACAATGGACTTTCAGTCAATTTTTAGCGGTCTTTTTCAAAAGGTTTACGCATTTTGGTAAATTTATTGTGTTTAAGAAGATATTGAAATACTGTTAAAAAAATAAATTTTTGATCAATCTGTCGTGCTAGACAAAATCTTACGACAATCCGGTTACCATGGTATGCTAAATCATACGTGATTTAGCGTGACAAAAGCTCAATATTTGCAGACGTATAACTTTATTCCTGGAGTTTTCATGTAGAAGCTTTATAGCACAATACAAAAACTAACAGTTTAACTGTATTTTATTAGTTAGTTCCTTTTACTCGAAATATTTTTTACAATTTTATGATGATTTCAGGAGCAGACAATTATTAGCACGTGAAACTGATTTGGAAATAATGTCAAACTTTGAGGGCATGCAACTAAAAAAAAATATTTCGAGCATTAATTGTTGTACATGAAATAGTCTTTGGACAGCCTCTGCAACACAATAGAAATACATTTTTGGCCGAGAAAACTTCCAATTTGTAAATATATCTCAAAACTAATCTACGTTTAGGGTTTTCGTGTTTTGGGGTGTACCGTAAGGGTTTTTTGTATTTATGAAATTACCACTAAAACATTATTCAATTTAAGTTTAAATGTGATTTACAACAAGTGAAAGAGGCCAAAGTATGTGTAATGCACCAAAACTGATGTGCATAGGTCACAACACTGGTACTTGATTGGCTTTTGAACAGCATCGTTCATGCATAATCAGAACGGTTTGTTGACCTTTTTCAACGCCATAAATTTGGCGCATGCGCAGAACTAAATGGACTCGTGAAACGTACGCGGGGGCTAAACCAAAAGCGGGAGAAGCAACGGTCACTCGATATGGATCTCCTTAACACAACAGACGTATACCAAGACACAATATACAACGAAGCAAGTACAGTTGGAAGAGACGGAGCTATTGTTGCCATAATCCTCGGACTAGCTACAATTGGAGCAGGGCTACTTAATAATAGATTGTACATGAGAAGAAATCTCAAACAAATTCAAGACCAAATTGACGGTTATAAGTAAAAACCTTAACTAAATTTTAACAAAACAAACAAAACAAATGAAAAATAAACAGATAAAATAACCAAATAAATCTATTTAATATTCACAGGACAGGAAGAAACCATCGCCGTCATCAAAACAGAACAATTGAAAAGACACAGAGTTTTTCAGACGTGACGGAACTCAAGAGATCAAGAGATAGGATCAAGAGATTCACAAGTCTAAAGAAAAGAAGAAGAGAAGCCAAGGTACAAAATGGCACAACAAGCTAGAAAGGCAGTAGACCTCAAAATAACAATGAAGAAGTATGTATACTTGCAGCCTCAAAAGGCAGGAATACATCAACGACGTAATTGTTGTAGCTTAAAGTGAATTTTCAAATAAGATAATCAAACAATAGATCGAACAATGCCACAAATAATATGACAAACTACAAGAAAGATTCAAGATGTAAATGCAGAAACTAATTTCTTGATAAAAAGTAAGATGTATGTAAATGAGTTTCCACAACAACCTGATGTAGAACTATCACCTTTATCACCTTGTATGAAAAACTATCTAAACGAATACGAAAAGAACAGTTTGGACAAGAGTACACACACAAAAATAAAAAATGTGCTCTCAATATAAGTGGACAGGAATCGTAATCGCAAGGAAGTCACCAGAATGTACAATTGGTAAACTAGTAGTAGAAGCTAAGAAATTCCTAACACGATTAAATATGGACGTTGGATATGTTGCCACAATCCACGATCCAGAAATGGACACAATTAATTACATAGGAGACAAAGAATTTCATTGTGGTAGAATAGAAACAATAGTTGGATCATCAATACCAGTTGATGTATGTAGAGAAGCTGTTGAAAAACAAACAGCGGGTGTGGCAAAAATCACACAAATGAGCCCAGATCACTGTTATAAAGGCAAAGACGACACAGATATGGGCATACATTTGCACATAGTGTTATGGAACAAACGGACAGAGTTGAATGCAAAACAATGAAATCTGGAAGTCAAGCACTCCAATACGTACTGTGTCCACCAAGAATAGTACTAGTAGATATCAATGACGTATTACAATATGATATGGAATTGCATACAAAAACCAACAAAGCATAACCACAAATGCAGAGTGTATATGCAAGACTTAGATGGTCTATTAGAAGAATGGCTCAAATGTACATCGATAATTTCATTCATGGAAATATCCGTAAATAAAGAAGAACAAAGAAAAAAACAACAACCAACGTCAGTAGACAAACTCTACACAGACGGAAAAAAAGAAACAGTGAGTGAACAACGGTTTAACTTATTCTACGTTCTTCGGTTCCATAGCGGTTTTCATATCTTGCAATGAAATCATTAAGTGTCAGTTTGTGCTCAATGCTTCGATAGTATTTCACGGCGTTATCCCATATGCCTCTTATCAATGCTGGGTTGATAGTAGCTTTGTGTACAATGTAGTTCAATTCAATGACGTCTTTGTCATTAATTTTTTCCATGTGACATTTTAACTCTGGAATTGAATCTAAGTGAGTTTCTCCATAACGGTTCATTACTTTGGAGAAGTTTGATACCCATATGTGAGGAGGCCTTTACATCACCAAATATCAGATAGATTTCAAGATAATGATGTAATGGCTAATTCATTTTCTAAGTTTGGAGATAGGCGATTTTAATAATAGCCAATCTGACAGCCAACAACGAAGGTCTGGGCAAGGTATGGATAAAAAGAGGTATTTTCCAAGGTGACTCTCTGTCTCCGCTGCCGTTTGTCCTTGCACTGATGCCACTGTCGATGATTCTGAGGAAGGTGAGTGCAGGTTATGTACTGAAGAAGGACGGATGTAAGATCAACCATCTGCTTTTTATGGACGATTTGAAGTTGTTTGCAAAGAATGAGGCAGAGATAGATTCCTTGGTGCAGACCGTCAGAATTTTCAGCGATGACATCGGGATGCAGTTCGGTCTGGAGAAATGTGCTTCAATGACCATGAAGAGGGGAAAGAGGGTACATTCCGATGGCATCGCTCTGCCAGATGGTGCACAGAAGAGGGCTTTGGGTGAGGAGGAGAGTTATCGGTATCTTGGTGTACTTGAATCAGACCATGTCCTTCACGAGGAGTCAAAGGTAAGGCTGAAGGCAGAATACATCAGACGGGTAAAGAAATGTTTGAAGTCTAAACTGAACGGGGGTAACATGATAAAGGCGATTAACACCTGGGCCGTGTCTTTGATGAGGTACAGTGGGGGTATTATCGAGTGGACTAAACAAGATCTAGATGTCGCTGATAGGAGGACAAGAAAACTCATGACCATGCATGGCATGCTTCATCCGCGGTCAAATGTTAGTAGACTCTATCTTCCGAGGTCAGAGGGCGGAAGGGGATTGCTGAGCGTGGCGGACAGCGTTAACATCGAACGCAGGAGTTTGCAGTGTCATGTCGGGAGGTCCGAGGAGAGGTTTTTGAAATCTGCGCAAAGATATACGAGGACAGACGAAGTTGGGCCAAAGGAGTACAAAAGGGTAATGAAAGAGGAAATGCAACAGGATTGGAGGAATAAACCGCTTCATGGCCGATTCTTGAGATGCACTGAAGAAGTGGCGAGCGCCAAGTCCTGGAATTGGTTAAGGAGCGGAGAGCTGAAGAAGGAAACCGAGGGCTTGATTACTGCGGCACAAGACCAATCGCTAAGGACAAATGTAATGAAGGCAAGGATAGAGAAAGCAAACGTCTCTCCTATGTGTAGAATGTGTAATAAGGCTGAGGAGACTGTATTTCATATTGTCAGCGAATGTAGTAAGATGGCCCAGACGGAGTACAAAGGAAGACATGACAAGTTGGCCAAGGTGATCCACTGGGATCTGTGTAAGAAGTATGATGTCCATGTCACTGCGAAATGGTACGACCATGTCCCGGAGAAAGTTATAGAGACCGACCAGGTCAAGATCCTCTGGGACTTTAACATTCAGACTGATCATGTTATAGAACATAGGCGTCCGGATGTTGTAGTCTTAGATAAGACGACGAAGATGTGTCATCTCATTGACATAGCAGTGCCAGGTGACATAAGGGTAGCTTCGAAGGAGTTAGACAAGATCCAAAAGTACCAAGACCTGGCCAGGGAACTTCGTAAGATTTGGCAGGTGAAAGTGAAAGTAGTCCCTGTGGTGGTTGGAGCACTTGGCACCATTCCGAAAGCACTGGGGAAACATCTAGATGAAATAGGTACAACTGTGAGGGTAGATCTGTTACAGAAGGCAGCACTTTTGGGAACAGCGAGAATCCTGAGAAAGACCCTTGAGATCTAAGGCTACGGGACGTAGCCCGACTCAAGGAGTTACCGGCACAAAAGAAAATGTGATCTTTCTTTTGTAGGCTGTGATGAAATGAAATAATAATAATAATAATAATAATAAATTTTTATATAGCGCTTTTCACACCCGAAGGGCGTCCCAAAGCGCTTCCAACATTATTACCCCTGGTCACTGGGCCATTATTTCATTCCTTAAACCATCTCAGCTCCCTGGGGAGTATACAGCCTGTGCAACAAATATGCACTACTAGGCTAAATCAATCACAAGAACCATCTCTGCCCTCACAGGTACACATATTACCCCTGGGTGGAGAGAAGCAATTATAGTTAAGTGTCTTGCTCAGGGACACAAGTGTCACGACCGGGACTCGAACCCACACTTTGCTGAACAGAAACACCAGAGCTTGAGTTCGGTGTTCTTATCCATCGGCCACGCTTATGAGAATGAAAAAGAGCTACAAACCTGAATAGCAATTTTGACTGAACAGTTTGGACTAGATTCAGATATTGTACAACAAGCTAAAGTGGCTGATATTAGTCACTATGTGGATTCAACTGGACCAGCAGAGTCAGACTCAGCAATTGGTGGAATGGTTGAAATGCTTTTGTGCCAAACAACACATGTGTCCATGTTTCCAAACCTCTCAGTACTGGCCAAAATATACAAAACTATCCCTCCACACACAGCTGACTGTGAAAGAGACTTCACAGAATGAAGATGGTAAAAACTGATCACAGGAACAGGATGGAAGAGGACACACTAGATTGTCTCATGAGAATTACAATTTCTGGTCCAGCTCCAGAGAACTATCCATTTTTGGATGCAGTCAAACTATGGGCCACCAAAAAAGAGAGGAGATCGGGGATACAGGCTTAAACTTAACAATTTTGAAAGGTAATATAATATTTTGTTTGATCACTAGTTCAGAATTATTAATGTGAGTGCCTAGATTGGTTTTATTTTAGGTCACTTTTACATACATGTACACTGTAGACTACTTCAAGATTTGTTGTTCGTTATGTTGACTCCAAATATAAGTTAGAGTAACAGAGATGGCAAAAGTACTGAGGATGACGGTGCTTTTCACCTGTTGAAATGTCTATGCTGTATTTCTCCTTGGGTTTTTATTTTATATTCGGCACATCTTCGCAGAATCTTGGCTTTATGTTTATTTTAGCTTTGTTGCTACAAACTGTACACAACTTATTAAGATTATTCACATTCCATTATTGATCGTTCCATTATTGTACTTGACATAAACCTTAGATGTCAAACAACAAATATCATGATACACATACTTTACAAACAAATAAATACAAAATTTACAATATTTTGCCTTTTTTACATTTGTTTTAAATTTTTCATCAAACTTTAGCTCACAGTTTTTATTACAACATATAAACAGATTTTACTATTTTATATAAAAAATTACTTATAAATTTATTGTCCATCATTACAACAAGATTAATAACCATTAATAACCAACACTTTATACTAATCCATCAATTTTTCACTATTTTCATTTTACAACCTGTTTTTTTGGTACAGAAAACCACCACTAATCATCTAAAAAAATCACCCACAGGTTTTATTAACCCCCGTAATTTATTCGAATAACCCACACCAATTTTCCCTCAATTTTTTAACCTATCAAAATCTCGCCTTTCTCTTCCAACCAATCACCATTCTCTATTCAAATCATAACAAAAATCGTATACGGTTTTCACGCCCATCTTACATATAACACAACTCCTTATCCAATATCCACATCCGACATCATTTGCTATTTGTTACATCATCTACACGACAGCTACACCTTATACGCTGTAATCAATAATCATATTATTTTTATTGATTAAATTCATAAACCTGCTTAGACCTGCATGTAAACAGCTATAATTCACCATTATCCATTTCCACCTTGTTCTCTAAACTTGGTAAGTCTTTTTTTTTTTTTTTTTTTTTTTTTATAAAAGAAAAACCGCTTGTCTTCTTTCTATACAAAAATATAAATACACCCCTTTTTTTATTTTTATAAAAAAAAGTGTTTTTGTTTTTTCTTTAATCTTATACAATTTCAGTGTTAATCAATTTCAACACAACTAAGTTATACTCATCTAAGAATTCTCCAACTTCAAAACTCAACTAAGATACTTCAAAACTCAACTAAGATATTATCTACTTCAAATCTTCAAAATTTTAACTCAACATCCCGAACAAAAGGTTCCTCAACCCATCCACCAGTTCTCTTTCGTTTTAACCATTGTTACGTTTTCTTGTTTTGTTTTTTTGTTTTCTTTTTTACTAACACTAACACGTCCCTAAACCACATTCAAATAAAAAATCCTTAACTAGCAGGTAGTGCAGTCTCATGAGACGAAACCTGCCACACCTCTTAGCATACTGCACCTGACGAGTCATGCTTTTCCGTTTTTCTTTTTCCAAAAAAAAGAGGTTGTTAAGGAATTTTTTCACAGCTAGCTAGCATAACATAATAAAAAACTAGGTCCCCTATTAATCAAATTGGTTTTATTGTTTCAGTTTTACTTTCAACTCACACCTCTTAATATCATACTCTTAGTTTTACACCCGACTTCAAAAAATATGTATTGTTTTTTTGTTTTTTTTCTCCTTCTTTCCCAAAAATCCTTCAGTATGAAACAGCATCACACCTTCTCAAAGAACTTTTTAACACGCACCTTCTTCATCAACCAACTATACCTACTAGACCACCAACAAACCATTCGACTTAGCCTGTACCTAACCAACACCCACAGTCATGAAGATGCAAGACTCCATCGTTTACTAGATTGTAGCACCATTTGTTTTAATAGATGTTTTTTTTGCCAAAATTATCTACATTTGTTAAACTATTTTCAATTTGTTATTATATATATATATTTTTTTAATATCATCGTTTTTTTGGCCTCACCAATTATTTGTTAAATTAATTTGTTTATTATTTTCCCTTCAACTGCATACCTTGTTCAGGTTTTAGTTATTGTTTTATAGTTTTAATTTTAGATTTCAGCTACAAACTAACATTCTGTTTTTATTGATTATATCCTATCAAAAGAGACCCTTAAACTATCCAACACTAACCAACCACCACTTTCATCTGCTATTTTCATAAACATTTTATTTTCCCATAATAATTCCAAATTAGCTAAAATATCACCATCCCACTATGCCCATCAACTTTAACAACAAACAAGTTGGACTTAAAATTTCCAATTGTAAAAATTTCCAATTGTAAAAATTACCCCGAATGGCTATCTACTCAAAAATCCACCAAATGCATTTACAAACACTACACTTCTGCATGTAATAAACACATTCTGATTCTAGACAAGTACATTCCAAAACTACACCAACTTCAAACAAAATTTAACACCACCATCAAAGTTGTCGAAAATAAAATCCAAAACAGTACACTATCTGAAGAATCCACCACAATCCGCAAATGCATAACTAATTACACCAAACTCATAGAAAAAACTGAACAAAATATCAAAGAAATCACAGAACAATTAGAAACACAATATTCATTAGAAATCCAAGATATTAACAACAACAAACCTTACAACCGTACAACTCGCATCCGCACTCTATCCATCAACTTCCACATTGCCAACAGTCTCATAAACAAACGAAAACAAATCCACAATAATTTCATCATCAAGAAATTATCACACTTTAGAAATCAAGAAACAGACCAACTCCTTAAAAGTCTTCTGTCAGACAAATCACAAAACTTCCACAACTTCACAACTCTTCACATACCGCAACGCATCCAGAAAATAATAAATAAAGGACAATCTTTTATCCCAACCGACCCTGCTGAAGACCCTACAACTTGCAAACTCTCACTATATAAGTCCTTACTACTCACTATGAAAAAAATTGCCACTAAAGACATCCACTTTTCTCTCATCAACCAACCCCGACCTAATTCCACTAACTTTAAATTAAAAAGGAAAACACTCAAGAAAAATCTACTCAGCCTTACCACACACCCTCTACTTTGCAAAGACACGTTCGATTACATACACAACACCCTCCAAGAATTCAATAATCTTTCACCCAACGATCTTCTACACAGCAACTTCGAACAACTACACAACATTACTCTAGAAGACATCATCGACATTCAAAAAATCGCTAAAAACAAGAACATCATCATTAGAATAGCAGATAAAAATATGGGACTTAGCGTCAATAACACATCATGGTACATTCAAGAATATAAAAGACAGATGAACTGCAACACTTACACGCCATTAGGTAAATTTGATCCACACATTGTCACACAACTCATCAATGCAGCAAAACAAGACTTACATACATCTCCTCTTTTCTTCCGATAATCTCCCCCCAATCTCTAAATCTGATTATAAAGAAATAGGCCTATCTACATCCATTCAAACACAAAAAATTAACATGCCATCTATGGACATTCTTCCCAAAGTACACAAATTGTCCAACCCCGTCAACCCCAATAATGAATCAAAATTAAAGGTCGACCCATCATCACTGCCCATAGTTGGATAACATCACCAGTTTCAAAATCCCTTGGCTTTTATCTAGACATTCTCCTTAGTCGCTTTGAAGACAAATTTCTAGAACTAAATTTTCCCTGGACCATCATCAATAATTCTCAAGCACTCATCGATAAAATTAAATCAATATTAATCTTAACTACTTCGATGACACATCCCTCATTTCCTTTGATTTCGAAAGCTTATACACCAATATTGCACCAGATGACATTTACAACACCCTTTACAAAGTTACATCTATCTGTGATTACCCATACGAACACTTCAAATATTTCCTCTCACTCTATAATTTCACATCTTCTCACAGTTCTTTTTCAATAGGTAAACGTATTTTTAAACAAAACATTGGTGTACAAATGGGTAGCTACCACTCTGCTCAAATCGCTAATCTCGTCCTTGCTTTTCATGAATTTTCTTTTTTCAAACGGTTCCCCTCAATTAACATTCCTATTTTTGTTCGTTACATCGACGATGGCCTCCTAGTTTTCCGAGACTCCCCCAAACTTAACCATACTAGAGTTATAGAATTATTAGCCTCCATGTATCCCAAATCTATTCCAGTCACATTCACAGTTAATATAAAGCGTGTTGCATTCTTAGACTTACAACTCTCCATCGATCACCACACTCTACTCCACCAATCTATTAATTATTTTATTTTCCAAAAACCCTTTCAGAAATTCACTTACATTCATTATTCTTCCAACCATTTTCCTTCTTTCTTTTCAAGTGTAATACTTGGTGAATGCAACAGATATAAAACACACTGCCAACTTAAATCTGAATATACACACATAATTTCATTATTCACCGCCAGATTGATTAAATGTGGTTTTCCCAAATCCTTCATAAAAAAATACATTCAACCTTTTCACTCATATCGATTTGTTGTGTAAACTTAAGGACCGTTGACGAAAAAGCAGCAAAACATGATCTAATGGTCTGAAAATCCAGTGTTTTACGCACAAACAACGTCATAACTCGAAAACTTCTCAAACATCCGTTAGGTTCCTTCGGGATATGTAACTTCAGTGTAGTAGCTCAATAGACGTTTAATTTGTTGCTTGTCTGGACTCCAAACAAACCTGTCAAAATCCCATCGAAAAATTAATAAAAACTCCTTTTTTGTGTGTAGAGGGAAGTTTTAGACTGATTTCGAGGGTGGTCGATTTTTGTTTATTGCCGTAAGTCACGAACTACACGTTCTTTTAAAAAGGTTCTTGCGTGCCTGTAATGCTGATGAAATTTCCCTTGTCAGGATGGTACAATGATTTCAATTGGACATTATATTAACCTGTCAAACTTAGGATCCAATCAGAGACGCTGTCAAAGAATAGTCAGTGAAACCCATGCTGGCGTGGCCACGCAAAGTTAACCGGAGCACTAAAACCGTTGGATAGTTTGTCCCTGCTTTCTGAAGGTTTACAAGGTAAGATTGCTGTTTAGCAAGCATTCTTTCAGGAATTTTTATACCATTATGAAGCTTATATTCTATAAAAGAAGAATATGAAATATTGTCACGTTTCATGTTATTTTTAACCCTAGAAATGTTTTTTCAATCTTCACCACTTGATAGAAATAGCCTCGAAATCTTACGTTCGTGACCGTGCTGTGTGTGTTGGTGAGACCATTATTTCTTCTGGGAGTACTGACTACAGTACAATGCAAATAGTGAGGGGCGGATATTTGTATCCATGGATACAGTAGACAACCGTCACTTTATTATTAATTATGCGACACAATCTCCTGATAAATAAGAAGGGGAAATGTTGTATACTTGTATAAGTTAAGTAAGGTTTCAAGGACACAATTTACACTTGTGCACAAAGTCTATTTTTAGGTCATTGCTCAAAATTCTCTGTCTCATTTTTGAAACTTCACATGACGTTTACCCCAGCCCACAGTTATGTTTAGTTTCACGCTTACTGGTCATGGTGATTATGTGCACCTGACTGTTGCATGGAGTTAAAATACCTCCATGGTGGATGTTATGTAATAACTTTGTATTTAAGGCACATTCAACGTCGACTCGTGGTCTGTCTCCTTCAGGTGCGCCACCGAGTCGACGGTGCATAATATTCGTTTATTATTTCATTAAGTGTATTTTCTAGTTTCTCATTTGAGTTGTGTTCAAATAAAACACCCTGTGGTGTGTATATGTTTCAAGAAGAAAACGTTCAAATTGTGTTTAATTGTTGAGTTGCGATCCCTTGGGCGGGATGGGTAGGATGGCCAACCCGTCCATAACATATGGTGGAAGATCCGGCGCTGAATTCTCGGTGGTGCACCCCGCCGGTTGGCTGAAGGACGCAGATCCGCTTGGGGATGCAAAAGGTATTTAACTTTATACTTTATTAATTTGTTTCTTGTATTCCCCATAGCGTATATTTTATTTTATTATGCCAATTGTGTATTTTGATTGTTATGCCACATTGCAATTTTATGTCATATTTCTATCATAATGGCGAGCAAATATGAATTGAAGTTCAGAGATACTTACTCTGGCACTGAAGATCTTGACTTATTTGTGTGTAGACTAGATAGTTATAGTAAACTGCGAGACTTTGCAGTCGATAAAAAGGTTCTGTCACTGGGTTTGCGTTTGACTGGCCCCGCTGCTTTATGGTTTGCTGATTTGCCCGATAGCGAGAAAACTGACTACAAAACAGTCGTTGATGCACTCAGACTTGCTTTTGAAGGTGATAGTATACGATGGGTTAGAGAAGCCAAACTTGCCGAGCGTCAGCAAGGCGAAAACGAGTCCATTGACTTATATTTCACAGACATAGTGCATCTCAGTAGACAATTACACCGATCAGATAACGAACAGATGGCACGGTTTGTTCGCGGTCTAAGACCGGCGCTAAAAGCGTTCGTAATTTCGAAAGAACCTGAAAACATGGCTAAAGCGATCAATTTTGCACGTCTTGGTGAAAGCGTGGACAAAATTTCCAAACCACCAGCAGAAGTTCAGAGCATTGAACAAAGTACATGTATTAAAGATGAGGTCACCACTAAACTTGACAATTTACAAACTCGGGTAGATAATATCGTAAGCCTGGTAAATTCTAGCAAACCAGTGCCACTTCAACCACAACAATTCGTTCGCCATCGCTCAAATCGCAGCCACACTCAAACCTATTCCAAACAGTCTAGATTTAACAGTAGTTGTAATCGCTGTGGAAAGTACGGTCATAAACAGGCAAACTGCTACTCTAAATTTCACATCCAAGGTTATGCTTTAAACTGACTCAGCCGCCTACCATGACAGGGGTTAGGGTGGACGGCTGTGACGTTCAAAGCGATGACCCCTTGAAAATTGATCTTGACCACAAAAGTATGATCTCTATTACCATCGGTGATGATACATTGAAATGTTTGATAGATACGGGTGCTACCAGTAACTAGATTTCTGAAAAATACTATAAAACCAATGTTATTTTCAGACAATTGCGTTTGTTGAAACCTAAATTTGACCATGCAACCACAGCCAATGGTGACAATGTAAAGATTGTTGGATTTCTCAATGTACCAGTACATATTTTAGGAGCACAATTCATGGTACCTTTTTATGTGACAAGTAAATTATGTAAAAATGTTATACTAGGGTCCGAGTTCTTAACGTCACAAAAAGTGTCAATTGATTTTGGGAAATCTAAACTTCGCAT
Source organism: Leptasterias polaris (assembly GCA_037783415.1). Classification (NCBI taxonomy): domain Eukaryota; kingdom Metazoa; phylum Echinodermata; class Asteroidea; order Forcipulatida; family Asteriidae; genus Leptasterias; species Leptasterias polaris. The sequence continues at coordinate 942,654 of JAZGTN010000136.1, forward strand.
TCATAGGAAAAATCAGTTGCGTACCTGTACTCAAATTACTGTACCCCCACGTTCACAATCTGTCTGTGAGGTTAGAATAAAAAATTACCTTCCCTCGGGTGTAATAGGACATTGTCATGGTGGACGTAATATCCAGAACATTGGTCTAGTAGTTGCTAACACTATTTCTAGCTCCCGCATGACAGACTTTGGGACGAAAGTAACAGTTATGGTAATGAATCCATCCGAGGTTCCAGTTAAAAAATTTCCCCGTACTAAGATTGGTACGTTCAATATTGTGGAAGAAAACAACATTTCTGAATTTACCAATTTTGACAAGATCGAAGTTAACACCAACATTAGTCATGAGGTTACGAACCCACAATGTTCATCTAGTGGTCAAGAGGTTCTTGATAAAATTAACATTTCATCCTCTTCTATAAACCCTACTCAACAACAACAGCTTAAAGCTCTAATCAATAGATATGCTGATGTGTTTGAAACCGCAAAAAGCCCACGTGGATTTTACGATAAGGTTGAACATAGAATCGATACTAGTAACAACCCTCCAGTTAGATCCCGTCCATACAGGCATTCACCTAGGTTACAACAGACAATAAGAGAACATGTTAACAAAATGTTAAATGATGATATTATTTCCGAGTCAACTTCACCATTTTCTAGTCCAGTTGTAATGGTTAAAAAGAAAACTGGCGAATACAGATTTTGTATTGACTTTAGGAGATTGAACCAGATCACGGTCAGAGACAATTTTCCACTGCCCAGTATTTCCGATACTTTTAACAATCTTGGTATGACTAAACCAGCATACTTCTCAACTCTAGATATGGCGTCAGGATATTGGCAAATAGGTCTAGATAAAGATTCTAAAAAGAAAACAGCATTCATTACTCAAGACGGATTGTATGAATTCAATGTGTTACCTTTTGGACTACACAATGCACCCAGTACATTCCAAAGAACAATGCATGAAGTGTTAAGAGGATTGCATTGGAAGTTTTGTTTAGTATACTTGGATGACAATATCATTTATAGTGACACTTTCAAAGCCCATCTCGATCATTTGTGTCAAGTATTTAAGAAATTCAGAGATGCTAATCTTAAACTCAAGCCAAGGAAATGTTCATTTGCATGTGATAGAATACACTATCTTGGGCACAAAATTAGTGAAGACGGTGTTGCAACTGACCCAGAAAAGCTCAAAGTTGTACAAGAATACCCATCACCAAAGAATGTCAAAGATGTGCGTGCATTTCTAGGTTTTGTTGGTTATTACAGGAGTTACATAAAAGATTTCAGCAAAATTGCTCAATCATAAACTGCACTGACTCGTAAAGACATTCCGTTCCAATGGACAAAAGAATGTTCAGAAGCTTTTGAGCAACTGAAACAATTTTTTTTAGAGGCACCTGTATTGTCCCATCCAAGGTTTGATGAACACTCCAATTTGTTTTGCAAACTGATGCGTCTTTTCAAGGATTAGGATTTGTATTATCCCAAATACAGGACGGTAACGAAAGAGCTATTGCATATGCCAGTAGAGCACTTAAGCCAGCGGAACGCAATTATACTGTGACGGAATTAGAGGCACTTGCCGTTGTTGGAGTGAAAAAGTTTTCCACTTACTTGGAACATAGCCCAAAATTCAAAATTGTAACTGATCATCAAGCTCTCAAATGGTTGTTTAACCAAAAACGTTCATCTGGCAGATTAGCTCGTTGGTCCTTGTATTTGCAATCGTACAGTTATGATATTGAACACCGACCAGGCAAGAAACTTGCTAATGTAGATACTCTGAGATACTCTGAGTAGAATCTGTATAGACAATTACCAACCTACATGTGTTCCACACCCACCAGTAGAAGGTTCACATATTGAGACCGCACAATTGAGTCAATTAGACGCTGAGGCAGTTTTAACTGGTTTAGTTAATTCCGATCCTGAAGAAAACTTGTCTAAAGTAGACGAAGTGCGAAATCTCAGATACCAACGTGGTAAACGTTTGCATAATCAAAGCATGGTGAATTTCAAAGATCACTTACCCGATGTTCATGAGAACATTGACCTAGATAAAATCAAAAAGGGTCAACAAAATGACTCATTTTCGAAATCGATCATTGATTATCTAGAATCGGATGTCCTACCAGAGGATAATAAATTAGCCCGTAGGTTATTACTTGAAGTAAATCAGTATTTTGTACATAATGGCATTTTGTATCATGTCCGGCACACGCCACGAAACAGAAGGATACCAGAACGTAATATTGTTCAATTGTACATCCCAAGTCCGTACATAGATACTGTTCTTCATCATTGTCACGATCTAGTTCTGTCAGCTCACTTTGGGTTCCATAGAACATACAGTAAAATTCGGCAACGATATTTTTGGAAGTTCATGCATCGTGATATTGATAATTGGATCAGATCTTGTGATTCTTGTCACCGTGTTAAAACACCAAAGCACAAAGTTGTAGCCCCCACTGCTTACCATGAAAGTTCCTGGACCATTTCAAAGGGTTAGCGTAGATATTGTAGGCCCCCTCCCAGTCGCTGAATCAGGAAATAGATATGTATTATGTTTCATGGATCATTGTACTAGATGGCCTATCCTTGTGCCTATTGCTAAAACGGACTCTGCCACTGTAGCAACTGTATTTTTCAAAGAAATTATTTGTAATCATGGATGCCCTCGTGTACTCCTAAGTGACCGAGGAACGAACTTTTTAAGTAAATTAGTTCAAGAAGTGTGCAAAATCATGCGTACTGATAAAGTAAACACTAGTCCGTACCATCCGCAATGTAATGCTGTACAAGAAAGATTCAATTCTGTGATTTTAACTACAGTATCTCATTATGTAAACAAGTTTCATACCAACTGGGATAACTATATTCCTGCCATTCAGTTTGCGTATCGCAGTACATCTGCAGACAATTCAATTGGATTTAGCCCTTTCTTTATGTTGTATGGTAGAGAGGCAGTACTGCCTATTGATGTCTCTTCATGAACAACCTGAATATTCAGACCGAAATGTAAGAGATTACATTCATGACTTAATTGATCAACTTGAAGTTGCCAGAGAAATATCAAAGAAACACCTTGAATCTAACCAAGCTTCAATGAAGGAACGTTATGACAGTCGTACTCAAGAAGTACCCTATCAAGTTGGAGATGTGGTTTATATTTATATCCCAGCAACCCAAAAAGGATGTCTTAAAAACTCCAGAAATTCTGGTGTGGTCCATATTTGCTTGTGCAACAAACCGGTCTTGTTAATTTCAGAGTCCGAAATCTGGAAAAAAACCAAATTACTTCGTGTGCCTATTCATGTAAATCGAATGAAATTTGCATATAACCGTTTTGCCAGACCACCTAATCAAGTGATGCCAAGAGATTTTGTTCAGAGGGATCCACTTGATTTCATTGAAGACAGTGATTGCCCAGAAGGTTCCTTTCAGCCTTTGTTAGCTATACAACAACCCCAGCAAACTAGGTTAAATATACCTGGTTTACCGGACATTGGACAACCTGCCGGTAAAGAGTTTCACGTAGAAAAAGTTCTACGTGGCAAGTTTATCAATGGCAAACTACACTTTTTGATAAAGTGGAAAGATTTCCCCAACTGCAAAAATTCATGGGAACCTGTTGAAAATCTCAACGAAACCCTTAGAAACTATCTTCAGCGAAATCCTGTCCGTATCACTGGCAAACCAAATTAATAATAGGCTATTGCATGGCATATATCTTAGTTATTGAAATTGTAGTTTTGTTGGCAAACGTGTAAATATCTTTATGGTATATGATGGCTTCATACATTCTGAGTGGCCCTCAGAACTATGTTAAGAAAGTACTAAAATTGATTAATAACAATATCTTGTAGTAATATATATAATGTGTAGTTTGTTTAGGTAATCCGGATTACCCTTGGTCATCAGAGACGACAATCGGCCCCGCCAACGAAGTAGCTACGAAGATCTTTTGGAACAGCCGCTGAGTCAACTCGACACTGATGAAATTCACTTGATGTCGGTCAACTCGTCGCAACTATTTAGCGTTATAAAATTCCAATTCATTTGCTTTAAGACCTTGTCGATATTTGACTGATCAACATTTATCGTCATCATTTTAAATCCAAATACCATCTAATGATATTGCGAATTATTGTTGATTAAAGTTATTGACTGTACTGAAGTGAACAATAGTTTAATGAACAGAATGTGTTTGTAAAATAAACTGTAGATTATAGTGTTTAAAATAGTATGAATTGTCAGGGGCCAATTTTAAAAACAAGGGGCGTATGTGATGACGTTTACCCCAGCCCACAGTTATGTTTAGTTTCACGCTTACTGGTCATGGTGATTATGTGCACCTGACTGTTGCATGGAGTTAAAATACCTCCATGGTGGATGTTATGTAATAACTTTGTATTTAAGGCACATTCAACGTCGACTCGTGGTCTGTCTCCTTCAGGTGCGCCACCGAGTCGACGGTGCATTATTCGTTTATTATTTCATTAAGTGTATTTTCTAGTTTCTCATTTTAGTTTCTCATTTTAGTTGTGTTCAAATAAAACACCCTGTGGTGTGTATATGTTTCAAGAAGAAAACGTTCAAATTGTGTTTAATTGTTGAGTTGCGATCCCTTGGGCGGGATGGCTAGGATGGCCAACCCGTCCATAACACTTTATTATTAATTATGCGACACAATCTCCTGATAAATAAGAAGGGGAAATGTTGTATACTTGTCTTAAGTTAAGTGAGGTTTCAAGGACACAATTTACACTTGTGCACAAAGTCTATTTTTATGTCATTGCTCAAAATTCTCTGTCTCATTTTTGAAACTTCACTTGACTAGTGATTACAAATTTCTAGTGACTACATCTCCCCTTTACTAACATATCCTATTTCTAACATAGCTGATAGATAAATGTACTGCATTCTTTATGAGAAAGAGTTGATGTGGTGAGATGCACGTATAAAGTAACTGGCAATAAAATGTTTTGTTTTTCCTCTTTAATTTTCTTTTGTAGATGCTGTTTAAATTGAGATGGAGCTACGAAAGAAGCCTAAGGTACTGGTAGACTACTGCTTGTTAGCGAATGGTCTTCCTATTATCCACAAAAGTAAGCTGGCCATCATCTCAACTTTGGGACATTGAGTTTTTGGAAACGAGAGGAGAGACGGGGAGAGAGGAGGTGCTTGTGCACTACATCGGTTGGAGCTCAGACTTTGACGAGTGGAAAAAACGGACCGACGTTGTAGACAGAAACTTTGCTAATGAGAACAGCGACGCGTACTCTTCATTGATAAGCACTCTGACAATTGCAGTGAAAGATAACCTAAACCTGTCTCGGGTACAAAACACCGAAATTACTGTCAACACAAGTGTGCAGAGAGAAACATTTGAAAAGTTGATCGATGCACTTCAGCTGAAGGATTGGAAAACCGCAGGGAAAAAAACGATTTACAGAGGATCGATAGCGGCTTTCATTCCTGTTTTTGGAAAAGACTGGTGGTATCGAGTCTGTAGTGAAGTTGTCGACTTCGCGTACATTGTAGATGGTACGATCCAGCTCTGGCTGTTGGAGAGGGACTGTCTCACAGTGTACACTGTGGACCTGGAGAAGAAAATTGTAAACCGCGGGTACGTCGCCAATCTGCGCTTCGTTAAGCAGTATGGCAACAGCACTGACATGAACATTTTGAGGGGACCCTTAGTATAATAGGTATACATGTCCACATGTCCACATTTGAAATTTATGAATGAAATGATGGGAATCGGTGCTTGTTCAAGTAAATACTGTTGTTTATGGTGCAAGACTGCCTCTGACAACTTTTTTGATGTAGAAGCCAATTGTGACTTAAGAAATTTGGAAGAAACTTGCAAAGATGCCTGGTAAAAGCAGACTTAAATACTTTGCTTGTGTAAACCCCCCAATGTTTCCTATTGACTATAGCAATGTAGTTATGGACGCACTTCATTTATACCTTCGAATTTCTGATCAGCTCATTAGAAAATTAATTCTCGAGTTGAAGACCCAGGATAACATAACCAAAAACTCTAAAAGTAATGACAAGAAGCAAGATAATCTGGCAAAGTTTGAAATTTTCATAAACGGCATTGGTATTAAATGGACCTGCTTTACTGACAAAACCGGATTGCTTGAATATCGAGATTTCACAGGGCCTGAACATAAAACAATACAATCCAATATCAAATTAAAAAACCTGATGCCATGGCATAAAAAGCTGAGTGATATTGAAAAATTATGGCATGATTTTCCCAAATTAATGGAGCAAATGAAGCAGGACTTGGACGAAAACTGCGTTTTGATATTTGAAAAAGAAGCGAAAGCATGGGTTAATTTGTATGCTAGTGTTTACCAGAAAAGGGATGTCACATACTACATGCATGTAATGATAAAGCATGTTGCTGCAGTGCTTACGAACCATGGCTCCCTAAACCGATTTTCCCAACAGTCATTTGAAAAACTGAATGACCAGATAACAAAGTGTTATTTTAGAGGCTCAAACCACCAAATTTCAAACTTACAAGCCCTTGAACAGATCATGCAAAAGACAAATAGGATTGTTTACTTGTACCCATCTTGCCATAGAAAGTCAAACAAAGTACACTGCTCTAAGTGTGGACATGAAGGGCATTACAAGCCATCGTGCTCTGTGTAAATAATAATGTTCCTCTTTCACAGAACTTTAGAAGGAGCATTGGATTGAGTTGGAGTTTAAAGTTAGTTTACATGTTCCCTAAAATGCTCTAGTCTTTGAGAAAAGAGTAAAATAATTAGTTTTGGTCTCACGAGTCCAAAACCTGTGCTATTTTAATGAATAAAAAAATAATAAATGCTGTTTTCTCGTTAAAGAAATAACAAAAAGAGCTGAAACTTTCACATGTTTGTGTTATTACATATTATGCCTTTCAATTTCAACAAACTTTAACATTTCTTAGTGTTCAAAAGCATATTTGTGTACATAGTAATCTGTTTAATTTAACAGAGTTTTTTCAGTTCAAATAAATGTTCTTTCTCGAAAGAGTTATTCAATTTGAGCTTGTTTTGTGTACATTCAATGTTTCTTCTCATGTATTATATACACCCTCACTCAAAATGATCAAGGACATCCCCTTTCTCAAGAATGGTTCCCCCCAAAAGGCAACATGTTTATCTCGGGTCTCCCACACAGACCAGACAATCCGTTGTCTGTGCGTGCAGTACTTCCTGTGCAGGTGGAATAAAGTAGTGTTCTTAGGTTGACAATTCTCACGAAACAAATCGATATGCCAACTACAAACGCCAACATAAACAGTTTCTCACTCAAAACTCCACCATACCAGTATTTTGTTCTTTTAAATTCAACAAAACATACAGAAACATTTCACTAGCACGCAAACTGATCAATAAATACAACTTTCTCATCCAAAAACAATTTACAATATTTCCAAACATTTCAAACCTCACTAAACTCCACCAAATACTCTGCACTAGCAAAAAACTACATAAAAAAATCTACAATTTTAAACCTTAATTTTCTAATCTATTACCCCCCAACTGAGCAACTCAAACCTAGAAATTTTCTCTGTAACCTAAAATTAAAAAATAATTTGCGTCGATAAAATCAACCAGAACAACCAACTAACCGATTCTTTTAAATATTAATGAATGACTTAATTGAAACCACTACACAAATCCATAGATTAAAAACCATCTAATAATGGTACATGTGTCTTAGAGGTTTTATTAAAACCACAATAAATTGAAATGTTCATCTGATACTGTATATTAATACATACCTCGGATAGTTTGTGCATTCTGATTGGTCGAGGACTGGTCACGTGGGGGTGTATTAACATGTGATAATAGACCGGCTCTGTAAACTAGCAAATAAATGGCCCCTAAACAAGCACAATGTTGTGTAAAAGTTCGTTTTGCACCGTGCTCGCTGTGCGGAAACTATCAAATCTGTTTCTTTGCGCGTATTGTTTTTGGTTATTTTTACGAGGACAGGATGGTGCCGCGTGTACGCGCATACCACGCGTGTTCGTGCATACCACGCGCGTATGCATAAACGCACAGACAATGTATCATTTTGGTAGCTGGTACGTGCATGAAGCCAAGGTAATGCAAAGCATAAAGCCGTACACCAACCAAAGTGTTTCTATTTATAGTGCTGTTACTTTAAAAGTCTGGTTCTTCAAAATATGCACATTTCTGATATAGTTAATTAAGTGCAGGGGACTAGGAGCCACGCAAAAGTTGAACAGCCAAAAGAATGGCCCCTGAACATGAGTGGATTATTTCCAAAATTTACGGCGAAAGAAAAATCACAAATTCTGATGATTACTACTACCCTTTTTCTTCGTTAAAGGTATTTATTAATGGGAATAACAGTGTGGGTAGCCGGTCTTCACTGTGTGGTAATGACCTTGGTTGGTGGCTGGCCGCTGTTAATGGACCTCGCCTTCGGCGAGGTCCATTAACAGCGGCCAGCCACCAACCCGGTCATTACCACGCAGTGAAGACCGGCTACCCACACTGTTATTCCCTAATTATTGTAACATAATTTATATAAGTAACTTACTATAATCTAAAAGTTCTCACTAATCCATTTTGATGCCTGTCTTCAAATGTGTCCATGTGTCCAAATATTTAGTAAAATAACCTTAAACTTATGAAACACATTACTCATGTATTTTTACAAACAAATTAACAACGATTTGTGTAATCATTCTACAAGATTCTGTAAATATACAAAAATATTTAGTAAAATAACCTTAAACTTATGAAACACATTACTCATGTATTTATAGGTTCAAAACTTTAACTTCAACCTAGTCCTCCTTTACACGAGAATGGTATACGTCTGATGCACACACAGTCTTACTTCATGTACCGTTACACAAATTGACAAACCGGCAGAATTATTGATTGATCACGACACAGAGCAACGTGTAACTTATGTAGAACACAACCCAACTTTCTTTGGCTGACATGATTGTGATTGAGTTTTATAGGAGTCCATATCAGCAGCAACATTTGTAAATCTTGGAAAGACTACTATTTTTTGTTTTGTGTCCTCTAATAATTCCATGTCCATACCAACTTGTTTATGTCTATAAGACATAGGAGACCTATAGGACGCCAGTCTTGACACCGATATATTCAACGACAATTGGTGTCATACTTTTTTATTGACAATTGTATTGTTGTAATATGCGTTCCAATGTTCCACTCACTTTAAAATTAAAGTACAAATTCAACTACACAACGATGCTGGTCGATCAATGCTAAATATACTGTTCCTCCTGAATACAGTGAAACCCAGAGAATATTCAATATTATCCAAGTCTAATGTAGGGTGATTCTTACGATGAATCCTTGGCTCCATGTGAGCCACATTACCGTCCTCAAATATTATGAGACATAGGAAGAAACACTCTTTCTAGACGAGCTGCCGTACCATCCTATATATTCCAATTATTAGTGCCATCCGTGTGTATATTCCAATTATTTGCTGCCAATCCAGTCCTATAAATATACAAACAATAACAATTTTTATCCACTGTTACTGTTAGTGTTATTTACGACACAAGTATCCAGAATAGTTATTTAATAATTTAGTGGTTTTTCTGTGAAACGTGATTTGAAGTGTTTTTCCTTCCGGTTTCACATTATTTGACCATTCATTGTCACTGTAGAAATACAGCCAGTAGAGCATGTTTTATGTTTTAGTATTATTATTTGTTAAATCAATTTTAAATCCTATGCTCTCTATGTAATATAAAAAAACTACTCGCCCTTTCACAATATCCAGAAAAAACTTAATAAACTTGTTTGACTGTTATTTTCAATAGAATTTAAAACATGTGTTCATAACTAATTATTTCATTGAACCCGTCGACCATGATAACCACTTACCAGAATTCCCCACTTGCCCCACGTTCACCGCTGCCTAGATTGATGTTCGTCCGCAGCCATAACAGTGGCTGGAGTCCACTTCCCTTTAAATGATCTGCAGTTGTTAGAGTCCCCTTTCATTTAACGATCCACCGATTAGAGAATTTGTAGTCAGTTTTTACCCCTTCATCACTAGTAGGACAACACCAGTTTAGTACCCCATCCGTTTCATCGACTCATCGTTCTCCTTTATTATTTGATCACTACAACACACAACCGCCGGCCGCATCTCACACTCCCAAAATCCAATTTTTGAATTCAATTTAATAGTTTACGTTCTCACCAATCGCAGACAAACATACCTACGCGACGCAACATGCACAAACATGCACTCCGCATTACACACGCACACTTCATATTGCAACATTACAATTTATTATTTTGACCTCGTATTGACTTGATTTTGTAATACTTACAACATATTAACCTTCCATGTCAATGACATGTCACACCTGTTATTTTATCCGATACCACAGCGCCCTCTTGGTAACATCACCCACACAACTTCCCTAATCTTAAAATTCCCCCCCCCCCCCCTCACTCTCCACAAGTATTCTTATGCTCAGTTTCAGATCCTTATAGTTCATGCTTCATAACCAGGTTTCAAGACTCAATTCGGTTACAGGTCCTTGCTTTTCCACAAGTTTTTATTTCCCTTTTCTAAAAAGACCTTCAAAACCACAGGTTCCATGTAATAAGTCAGATTTCAAGACTCAATTCGGTTACAGGTCCTTTCTTTTTCACAAGTTTATATTTCCCTTTTCTAAAATGACCCTCAAAACCACAGGTTCCGTGTAATAAGTCAGGTTTCAAGACTCAATTCGGTTACAGGTCCTTACTTTTTCACAAGTTTATATTTTCTCTTTTCTAAAAAAACCTTCAAAACCACAGGTTCCGTGTAATAAGTCAGGTTCTAAGACCCTATTCGGTTACAGGTCCTTGGTTTTTTCACGAGTTTATATTCCCTTTTCTAAAAAGACCTTCAAAACCACAGGTTCCGTGTGATAAGTCAGGTTTCAAAACTCAATTCGATTACAGGTCCCTGTTTTTTCACAAGTTTATATTTCCCTTTTCTAAAATGACCCTCAAAACCACAGGTCCCGTGTAATAAGTCAGAATACAAAACTCAATTCGGTTACAGGTCCTTACTTTTTCACAATTTTTTTAAAATTGACATTCATTCAGAACCTCAGCTTCCATACCCACTAAGTTATAAAATTAACCAACAAAATCAATTCGATCGTTAGTCCTTATTTATTCACACTTGTTAATTCCCTTATATAAAAACTTAACCACCAAAGATGTTTTATAGCTCTATAAATAATATACCACTTCTTCTTACACCTATCACCCCTACCAATTCCCCACTCCCTCCATTATCCAGTCTCTCCACACCACTAACCCCTTACCACAACCCCACCTTCCCTCCTTATATATACCCCATATATCATTTATACCAACCCCCCTTCACACCCTCCCTTACACCATCATCAACCACTTTCATCCATCTCCCTCACTAATTAACCCCTAGCACTAAACCCTACCTACACCCCTCACTTTAACCCCTCATTTATGACCCTCCCTCGTCCCCCTTTTTATTATTAATCCCTCGTCCTCTTTTTTATTATTAAAATCTCCCCTCCCTTACAAACATTCACAACCCCCACATTTTGTGACCTCCCCTCCCCCTCTTACCATTCATACACAATTACATCTCTCATACACACTAGTAACTTTCCCCCCCCCCCCCCCCACTCATCTTCACACCAGACATAAAACACTGCAAAACTTACTTAATTTTTGTTATTTTTCTTCATTTCATGCCGAGTGTATCAATGTCCCACGGTGGCGTTATAAACGTTTTTTGTATACCGTGAGGTATGCGCAGGGCTGTTAGACTTTAGGTCTTACTTTACGAGACACAATTAATTACATAGGAGACAAAGAATTTCATTGTGGTAGAATAGAAACAATAGTTGGACCATCAATACCAGTTGATGTATGTAGAGAAGCTGTTGAAAAACAAACAGCGGGTGTGGCAAAAATCACACAAATGAGCCCAGATCACTGTTAAAGGCAAAGACGACACAGATATGGGCATACTTTTGCACATAGTGTTATGGAACAAACAGACAGAGTTGAATGCAAAACAATGAAATCTGGAAGTCAAGCACTCCAATACGTACTGTGTCCACCAAGAATAGTACTAGTAGATATCAATGACGTATTACAATATGATATGGAATTGCATACAAAAACCAACAAAGCATAACCACAAATGCAGAGTGTATATGCAAGACTTATAGATGGTCTATTAGAAGAATGGCTCAAATGTACATCGATAATTTCATTCATGGAAATATCCGTAAATAAAGAAGAACAAAGAAAACTAGACTTATTTGCATTTGTGAACAAATGCAGAGCTGTTTCGCTAATAATATTTTCAAATTACTCAAGTGAATATGAAAGGTTGTAGTGTGTACATAATCAAGTTAATATTACAATATTTTATGCCTTGTGAGATCGAATTCATTGTCTATATATCTTGTAAAACTGTACCTTTAAGGTAATATAACCTGACAAATGATGACGTCATGATGACGTCAATTATTTTTCGAATCAGTTATGACATATCAAGCCTGATAAAAAAAGAATTTAGATTAAAGCATGTTCCGTTAGTAATTTCTGACTTAAAGGGGTAAAAAATGAAAAAATCATTACAAATCGTGTGATGACGTCATCATGACGTCATTACAAGTTTGAGAGGAACGTGCCATTATCTAACGACTTGCCAAGTTTCAACGTGATCAGACCTATACTTTTGGAGATATACGACTTCAAAAAGTGCTCCTTTAATGTCACGTCACGTGACCCCTGATGACGTAATCAGTCTAAAACTTCACACGTATGTTGGCTGCCAGACGGTCATCATGTGTATCAATTTTGAAGCGATTACACAAAACTTCGCAACACACATCTTCTCAAAGTGCATTTTGAACAGTTTTGCAACTGCCGCTAGAGGGCGCTCTTTACTATTATTACGTCATTTGTATTTTTTTTTGAAAGTACATCTTAGCCGCACACTAACATCGTTAAAAGCAACTTCATAACATTTAGCACTTTTGAATTACAAGGCACTTCCTGTTTCGACTGGTTTCGACCGGAAGTAGAGGTCACGTGAGGTCACGCACACTGAATAAAATGAAGACCTAATTTATCCCTACCCAATCCCACAAACAGAAATCTACGGTCTCTTGTGGCTGATTTGATATAGATTTTCAAATAGTTAAAATATAAACCTTTAAGATGACGTCACGTGACAGGTGATGACGTCATCATGACAAATTTCTTTTAGGACCTTCCTTGCACCAATGCCTTTCATCACTGAAAGTTTCATTGCAATTGCTTATCGGGAACTATGAAAAAGGGTGCTTGGAACGAGTGTGCGTTATCTCAATAGCTTTTTTTACTGAAACAGGAAAATAAAAAAAATAAGAACTTTAACAAAAACAATAGCTGTTTCGCTGCGCTGCGCTGCGAAACAGCTAAAAACAACAACCAACGTCAGTAGACAAACTCTACACAGACGGAAAAAAAGAAACAGTGAGTGAACAACGGTTTAACTTATTCTACGTTCTTCGGTTCCATAGCGGTTTTCATATCTTGCAATGAAATCATTAAGTGTCAGTTTGTGCTCAATGCTTCGATAGTATTTCACGGCGTTATCCCATATGCCTCTTATCAATGCTGGGTTGATAGTAGCTTTGTGTACAATGTAGTTCAATTCAATGACGTCTTTGTCATTAATTTTTTCCATGTGACATTTTAACTCTGGAATTGAATCTAAGTGAGTTTCTTCATAACGGTTCATTACTTTGGAGAAGTTTGATACCCATGTGAGGAGGCCTTACATCACCAAATATCAGATAGATTTCAAGATAATGATGTAATGGCTAATTCATTTTCTAATAATAATAATAATAATAATTATAACTAGACATTAGGTGTTTGTGTACACGAAGCTGTTCCGGTTTTCTGATTCATAAACAAAATTTAACAACCAGAAATAAAGGTCAGCATGGGGGTCATGGTAACCCTTGTCTAACATTTACTGCTCAAATGGTTTATAACTGAAAAGAAATAGAAAATCGGTTGTGTAGTTCTTGAGATATGGTCCCACTTCCGGTTGACCCAGAAGTAAAGGTCAACATGGGGTCACGGTGACCTAAGGCTAATCTCCAATGCCCAATGAGTCTATAACTGAAAACAGTTTGAAAATCGGTTGTGTAATACTTGAGATATGGTCCCACTTCCGGTTGACCCGTAGGTAAAGGTCAACACGGGGTCACGGTTAACCAAGGCTAATCTTCAATGCCCAAGCAGTCTATAACTGAAAAAAGTTTGAAAATCGGTTGTGTAATTCTTGAGATGGTCCCACTTCCGGTTGACCCGGAAGTAAATGTCAACATGGGGTCACGGTTAATCTCCCATGCCCAAGGAGTCTATAACTGAAAAAAGTTTCTTAAATCGGCTGTGTAATTCTAGAGATATGGTCCCACTTCAAGTTTGACGATCGGTTGTATAGACCTTTCTTTTGTTGATAAACAAAGTGCGCCGATTGGCATGGACGGCCGAGGGTTAGCAAAACATTCAATTGTGTTAAAAAATGTTGTGACAAAATTCAACATTTTCTGTAAAGATTCATGAACGGAAATACCTTCCATGATTGGTTGATTTGTTTCCAACAAATTCAACACTTTTTTTGAATATTTCTGTAACACTGCTACAAACTGTGGCAATCTGTTTTTGATTTGTAGTTATGGCTTTCCATACTTTTCCAACCTGGGCTGTGACGTTGCAAAAGAAAGGTCTATACTTTTCGAGATACAGTGGTCTCAAGATTGGCTAATTAAATATTCACCTCGCTTTAAATGGGCTAATTAATTAAGAATTTAAACAAATTTTACATTGAGGGTTAAGTTCATGTACTAAGCTTCAATTTGATATAGGATCTAACTCTTTCATATTTTTACGCTTTAGGATATTAGGTCACATGCACGGGTTGTGTAAACAGTTTTTTTTTCTTGAAATTTTGTTTATGAAACTGCTGTTACACGGGTCACCAACTGTTTCAGAAACGGTTGACAAAAAATAACCGTGAATGCTCAGGCTTATACGTAAGCCTGTGACGGTTACACGGTTACGGTTAAACGTTTACATTTATTTGTACGGTTTGGATAAACGTTGAAAAATTCACTTAAAAAGTTGCGCGTAATGCTGACCATAATAACTGTGATCACGATTTTCACAGCACAATATCCCATAAACACACACACATATCATTCCAATTTACAGACTCGTAGTCTTTGTTATTTCAATACAACTGTGCGTGCAGCAATATTTGTGAGAAACATTGAACGCTAGGGGGCGTTCCACAACAATTCGTGAATGCGCAGGCTTATACGTAAGCCTGTGACGGTTACACGGTTAAGTGACAGATCTTACGGTTAAACGTTCACATTTGTACAGTTCGGATAAACGTTGAAAAATTCACTTGAAAAGTGCTCCGAAATGCTGACCATAATAATTGCCAAACCTATATCGTTTCCAATTTACAGGCTTAATTCTTCGTTATTTCATTACTTTGCGTGCGGCATTAGTTAAAAGAAACATTGAACGCTAGAGGGCGTTCCACAACAAATCGATTGCACGGTTACCCGGTTAACCAAACGATAATCCTGTTAAATCGTTCAAATGTTAACGATTGGGATCAGCGTAAACAAATTCACTTGAAAAGTGCTGCGAAAATTGTGACTATTACGTGTCAGAAAACAGTTACACGTAAGCCTGTGACAGTTACACGGTTAAGTGACAGATCACCCGGTTAATCGTTTACATTTGTATGGTTCGGATAAACGTTGAAAAGTGTTTTGTTAGTATAATATAGTCCCTAGGAAAAAAAAATCGCTTTGAATAGTAACAATTCTATGGCACATCATTTCAGGGCCCAAATTTATGGCCAGCTTAATGCTGAATTCTGCGCTATGGGGTCACCATTCTCTGCTTAACGAGCAAGCAGCACATAATTTCTGCGCTAGCTGTGTAAGCGTAGAATGCCTAGTAACGTTGACTACGCAAGCACACAAAATGCCATGCTAACCTGTGTAATACGCTTGACATAAGCACAGAATAACCTACTTCGTAAGCGCCGATCCTAAGCTTTGGTAAGCAGAGCCATAAAATTGGGCCCTGATGTATTTAGATTGATGTAAAAAAAAATTAAATGTTGGTTGTTTCAGAAACTGTTTACCTTGTTTGCAGTTTTCTATAATATAAAAACACTATTGTTGTGTCTTTGTAACGATTAGTATGTTCTTGCTGGGCTAAAGTAGTAAATATGGGGTAAGGGTTTATTGTTAATTTTTGCTCTTCACCCCCAAATCTAGCACTGACCGTTTAGCAAGGTAATTTCTCTGTTGTACACCTTTCCTCAATCAGCTCTTTTTATTATTTATTGCAACCGCCATCAAGTTTTGTAACTGATTCATCGCGGTTTACTGAAGTAATTCCTTTGCACAAGAAACTTTAAACATATCGTTTTCCGGCGAACGGGACCCAAGCGCAGACAAGATTGCCAGGCAGGAAAAATCTCCAAGAACGCGGCGCTCTATTCTTTACGTCCACGCTGAAATCTGAATAACTATCTGATTACACGACTGCGCTGATAGCGAGACAAAATCCTTTCGATTTTTGTGAATGAACATAGACTTGTGTCAGTCGGCGACAGGAATGATGACTCTATGTATATTCTACATAAACGTCAACAACACGGGTCATAAATAGTTTGAGGACTTGATTATTGTTTAAAAACAACAAGAAACAGCACTGTTAAACTCAAATAGATTGAGGGCGCTATACGAGTTTAACGGTGCGTTTTTAACTTTAAAGAAAAAGGAAAACAAATTTCTCTTTGTCGTTAATAAACACATATCAAATTCTAGTCAGAGTACCCATGGCGTTCAATTTGCCTGAGAATTTTGGTGTTTTTTTCTACTGACAATGTCTTAATACGTTTTGATGCTTTTAAACTGATTGTCTATAAAACCTTTCTTGTTTTAAGAAACATGTGTGTAATCTAGGACGTTAAATTTGAGCTGATTTGAAAAATTATGTCTCTAGAAGTCGGATTTGTTTTCACGATCTCAATGTGTTTTGAACACGGGCTAAAACGCGCAATAAATGACGTAATTGTGACGTCGTTCCACATTTTTTGCCGGAAAGCACATCTACAGTATCCCAGAAGTCTAAAACTGAAAATAGTTTGACGATCGGTCGTCTACTTTTAGAGATAGAGTGGTCTAAAGTCTGGCTAATTAAATATTCACCTCGCTGTAAAGTGGCTAATTAATTAAGAATTTTAACATTTTTTACATTTAGAGTTAAGTTTATGTTTTAAGCTTCAATTTCATATATGATTTAACTCTTTCGTATTTGCGCTCTAGGATATTAGGCTTAAACAAAAAACGTGTGCAATTGCTATGGGATTTAGGTCAGAAACAAAGAATAACTAGACATTAGGTGTTTGTGTACAAACACGAAGCTGTTCCGGTTTTCTGATTCATAAACAAAATTTAACCCTTGTCTAACATTTACTGCTCAAATGGTTTATAACTGAAAAGAAATTGAATATCGGTTGTGTAGTTCTTGAGATGTGGTCTCACTTCCGGTTGACCTTGAAGTAAAGGTCAACATGGGGTCACGGTTACCCAAGGCTAATCTCCAATGCCCAAGGAGTCTTTAACTGAAAAAAGTTTGACAATCGGTTGTGTAATTCTTGAGATATGGTCCCACTTCCGGTTGACCCGGGAGTTAAGGTCAACATGGGGTCACAGTTACTCAAGGCTAATCTCCCTTGCCCAAGGAGTCTATAACTGAAAAAAGTTTGAAAATCGGCTGTGTAATGCTTGAGATATGGTCCCACTTCCGGTTGACCCGGAAGTTAAGGTCAACATGGGGTCACAGTTACTCAAGGCTAATCTCCCTTGCCCTAGGTATCTATAACTGAAAAAAGTTTGAAAATCGGCTGTGTAATTCTTGAGATATGGTCCCACTAATTAAATATTCACCTCGCTGTAAATGGGCAAATTAATTCAGAATTTAAACAAAAATTACATTGAGAGTTAAGTTCATGTACTAAGCTTCAATTTGATATAGGATCTAACTCTTTCATATTTGTACACTTTAGGATATTAGGTCACATGCACGGTTGTGTAAACAGGTTTTTTTACTTGAAATTTTGTTTATGAAACTGCTGTTACACGGGTCACCAACTGTTTCAGAAACGGTATGTTGACCAAAAATAACCGTGAATGCTCAGGCTTATACATAAGCCTGTGACGGTTACACGGTTAAGTGACAGATCTTACGGTTAAACGTTTACATTTGTACGGTTCGGATAAACGTTGAAAAATTCCCTTAAAAAGTGCCGTGTTATGCTGACCAACTGCGATCACGAAACATTTTTTTTTTACTTGAAATGTTCTTTATGAAACTGCTGTTACACGGGTCATCAACTGTTTCAGAAACGGTTACACGTTTACAAAAAAATAACCGTGAATGCGCAGGCTTATACGTAAGCCTGTGACGGTTACACGGTTAAGTGACAGATCTTACGGTTAAACGTTCACATTTGTACGGTTCGGATAAACGTTGAAAAAATTCATTTGAAAAGTGCTGCGAAATGCTGACCATAATAATTGCCACACACACCTATATCGTTTCCAATACTTTGTGTGCGGCATTAGTTGCAAGAAACATTGAACGCTAGAGGGCGTTCCACAACAAATCGATTGCACGGTTACTCGGTTAACCAAATGATAATCCTGTTAAACGTTTAAATGTTTACGTTTAAATGCTGAGGCTTTGTAAGCCTGCCTGTGACGGTCACACGGTTAACCATCCGATCAACCGGTTGAACATCTACATTATTACGGTTCGGATAAATGTTGAAAAATCATCCTCAAAAAGTGTCGCGAAATTTTGACCATAATAAATGTGAACAACCGTTCACATTTATTATGGTCGTTTCAGAAATTATTACGATTTTACTAAAAATTAACTGTAAATGCATGTAAACAAAAATGATGTTGTATTTAATTCGTAGTCGTAAAAATTGTTCTACCCTGAAATGCCAATCGAGTATGTTATATTTGTTTAGGCTAAAACAGTAAATTCATATGGGATACTATTGTATTGTAATTTTGTCTCTTCCACACTCCCAAATCCAACACTGAGCGTTTAGCCATGGAAAAACTAATTTCTCTTTACCACTCCTTTCCTCAATCAGATTTTTATTGCATTATTGCAAGCGCCATCAAGTTTTGTAACTGATACATCGCGGTTTCCTGAAGTAATGTCTTTGCACAAGAAATGTTAAACATATCGTTTTCCCGGCGAACGGGACCTAAGCGCATACAAGTTTGCCACCCCAAAGCATGGACAAGAACACGGCGCTCATATTCTTTACGTCCACGGTGAAATCTGGATAACTATCTGACTACACGACGACGACGCTGCGCTGATAGCAAGACAAATTCTTTTCGATTCTTGTGAATGAACGTAGACTTGTGTCAGTCGGCGACAGGAATGATGACTCTATGTATATTCTACATAAACGTCTACAACACGGGTCATAAATGGGTTTAGGGCTTGAACGAATCTAGGAAACCCTAGAAAGATTGAGGGCGCTATACGAGTTTAACGGTGCGTTTTTTTTACTTAAAAAAAAAGGGAAAACATTTACTCTGTCGTTAATAAACACATATCAAATTCTAGTCAGAGTACCCATGGCGTTCAATTTGCCTGAGAATTTTTTTATTTTTTTCTACTGACAATGTTTTAATAAGTGTTGATGCTTTTAAACTGATCGTGTATAAAACCTTTCTTGTTTTAAGAAACATTTCTGAATCCAGGACGTTAAATTTGAGCTTAATTGAAAAAACTGTGTTTCTAGAAGTCGGATTTGTTTTCACTATCTCCATGTGTTTTGTACACGGGCGAAAATGCGCAATAAATGACGTCATTGTGACGTCGTTCCACATTTTAGGCCGAAAAGCACATCTACAGTACCCAAGAAGTCTAAAACTGAAAAAAGTTTGACGATCGGTCGTCTACTTTTTGAGATAGAGTGGTCTAAAGTCTGGCTAATTAAATATTCACCTCGCTGTAAAGTGGCTAATTAATTAAGAATTTTAACATTTTTTACATTTAGAGTTAAGTTCATGTACTAAGCTTCAATTTGATATATGATCTAACTCTTTCGTATTTGCGCTCTAGGATATTAGGCTTAAACAAAAAACGTGTGCAATTGCTATGGGATTTAGGTCAGAAACAAAGAATAATAATAATAAAAATAACTAGGCATTAGGTGTTTGTGTACAAACACGAAGCTGTTCCGGTTTTCTGTTTCATAAAAAAAATTAACTTGCCAGAAATAAAGGTCAACATGGGGTCATGGTAACCCTTGTCTAACATTTACTGCTTAAAGGGTTTATAACTAAAAAAAATTGGTTGTGTAGTCCTTGAGATATGGTCCCACTTCCGGTTGACCCAGACGTAAAGGTCAACATGGAGTCACGGTTACCTAAGGCTAATCTCCAATGCCCAAGGAGTTTATAACTGAAAAAAAAAAAATCGGTTGTGTAGTTCTTGAGATATGGTCTCGCTTCCGGTTGACCCAAAAGTAAAGGTCAACATGGGGTCACGGTTTTCCAAGGCTAATCTCCAATGCCAAGGATTATATAACTGAAACAAGTTTAAAAATCGGTTGTATAGTTCTTGAGATATGGTCCCACTTCCGGTTGACCTATAGGTAAAGGTCAACATGGGGTCACGGTTTTCCAAGGCTAATCTCCAATGCCAAGGATTATATAACTGAAACAAGTTTAAAAATCGGTTGTATAGTTCTTGAGATATGGTCCCACTTCCGGTTGACCCAGAAGTAAAGGTCAACATGGGGTCACGGTAACCCAAGGCTAATCTCCCGTTCCCAAGGAGTCTATAACTGAAACAAAGTGTGAAAATCGATTGTGTAGTTCTTGAGATATGGTCCCACTTCCGGTTGACCTGTAAGTAAAGGTCAACATGGGGTCACGGTAACCCAAGGCTAATCTCCCATGCCCAAGGAATCTATAACTGGAAAAGTGTGAAAATCGATTGTGTAGTTCTTGAGATATGGTCCCACATCCGGTTGACCTGGAAGTAAAGGTCAACCTGGGGTCACGGTTACCCAAGGCTAATCTCCAATGCCCAATGCCCAATGCCCAAGGAGTCTATAACTGAAAAAGTTTGTAAAACGGTTGTGTAGTTCTTGAGATTTGGTCTCACTTCCGGTTGACCCGGAAGTAAATGTCAACATGGGGTCACGGTTACCCAAGGCTAATCTCCCGTGCATAAGGAATCTATAACTGAAAGAAGTTTGGAAATCGGTTGTGTAGTTCTTGAGATGGTCCCACTTCCGGTTGACCCGTTAGTAAAGGTCAACATGGGGTCACGGTTGCCCAGGGCTAATCTCAAATGACCAAGGAGTCTATAACTGAAAACAGTTTGACGATCGGTTGTATATATTTCGAGATATAGTGGTCTCAAGATTGGCTAATTAAATATTCACCTCGCTGTAAATGGGCTAATTAATTAACAATTGAAAAAAAAATTACATTGAGTAGTACATGAAGTAAAAGTCAACATGGGGGTCACGGTTACATAAGGTTCATGTACTACTAAGCTTCAATTTAATATAGGATCTAACTCTTTCATACTTTTACGCTTAGGATATTAGGTCACATGCATGGTTGTGTAAACAGTTTTTTTTTACTTGAAATTTTGTTTATGAAACTGCTGTTACATGGGTCACCAACTGTTTCAGAAACGGTATGTTGACAAAAAATTACCGTGAATGCTCAGGCTTATACGTAAGCCTGTGACGGTTACATAGTTAAGTGACAAATGTTACGGTTAAACGTTCACATTTGTACGGTTCGGATAAACGTTGAAAAATTCACTTAAAAAGTGCCGTGTTATGCTGACCATAATAACTGCGATCACGATTTTCACAGCACAATATCCCATAAAACACACACACATCATTCCCAATTTACAGACTCGTAGTCTTTGTTATTTCAATACAACTGTGCAGCAATTTGTGAGAAACATTAAACGCTAGGGGGCGTTCCACAACAATTTGATTGCGCAACATGCTCGCTTTTGCAGGTGCGCAAAGTCAAAATTCTGCAATAAAGAAGGAAGACACAATGTTTTTGATCACATGCTGGTTGTGTAAACATTTTTTTTACATGAAATGTTGTTTATGAAACTGCTGTTACACGGGTCATCAACTGTTTCAGAATAACGGTTACACGTTTACAAAAAAATAACCGTGAATGCGCAGGTTTATACGTAAGCCTGCGACGGGTACATGGTTAAGTGACAGATCTTACGGTTAAACGTTCACATTTGTACGGTTCGGATAAACATCGAAAATTTCACTCGAAAAGTGATGCGAAATGCTGACCATAATAATTGCCACACACACCTAAATCGTTTCCAATACATTGTGTGCGGCATTAGTTGCAAGAAACATTGAACGCTAGAGGGTGTTCCACAACAAATCGATTGCACGGTTACCCGGTTAACCAAATGATAATCCTGTTAAACGTTTAATTGTTTATGTTTACGTTTAAATGCTGAGGCTTTGTAAGCCTGCCTGTGACGGTCACTCGGTTAACCATCCGATCAACCGGTTAAACATCTACATTATTAGGGTTCGGATAAATGTTGAAAAATCATCCTCAAAAGTGTCGCAAAATTATTGACCATAATAAATGTGAACGGTTACACATGTAACTGACCGTTTCAGAAATGATTACGAGTTTACTAAAAAATAACTGTAAATGCATGTAAACAAAATGATGTTGTATTTAATTCGTAATCGTAATAATTTTTCTACCCTGAAATGCCAATCGAGTATGTTATATTTGTTTAGGCTAAAACAGTAAATTCATATGGGATACGATTGTATTGTAATTTTGTCTCTTCACACCCCCAAATCCAACACTGACCGTTTAGCCATGAAAAACGAATTTCTCTTTACCACACCTTTCCTCAATCAGCTCTTTTTATTGCTAAAACATATCGTTTTCCGGCGAACGGGACCCAAGAGCAGACAAGTCTACAACGCCGGATATTTCTCATAAAACACGGCATAACAGGTTTTCGTCGTCCACGCTACTAAAACTTTTAATAACGACCTGCAGATCTGAGTGGTGGTACACGACGACAAGAACCTCGGAGCTACAATCTTTTCAATTTTTTTTATTTCGACTGCTTTTCGTATATAAACACATATAAAATTCTAGACAGAGTACCCATGGCGTTCAATTTGTCTGAGAATTT
Organism: Leptasterias polaris; assembly: GCA_037783415.1. Taxonomy (NCBI): domain Eukaryota; kingdom Metazoa; phylum Echinodermata; class Asteroidea; order Forcipulatida; family Asteriidae; genus Leptasterias; species Leptasterias polaris. The sequence continues at coordinate 966,071 of JAZGTN010000136.1, forward strand.
GGGTTTATTTTCTACTGACAATGTTTTAATACGTTTTGATGCTTTTAAACTGAGCGTCAATCAAATCTTTCTTGTTTTAAGAAACATTTGTGAATCCAGGACGTTAAATTTGAGCTTAATTGAAAAAACTGTGTTTCTAGAAGTCAGATTTGTTTTCACTATCTCCATGTGTTTTGTACACGGGCGAAAATGCGCAATAAATGACGTCATTGTGACGTCGTTGCACATTTTAGGCCGAAAAGCACATCTACAGTACCCAAGAAGTCTAAAACTGAAAACAGTTTGACGATCGGTCGTCTACTTTTTGAGATAGAGTGGTCTAAAGTCTGGCTAATTAAATATTCACCTCGCTGTAAAGTGGCTAATTAATTAAGAATTTTAAAAAAATTTACATTTAGAGTTAAGTTTATGTTCTAAGCTTCAATTTGATATATGATTTAACTCTTTCGTATTTGCGCTCTAGGATATTAGGCTTAAAGAAAAAAACGTGTGCAAATGCTATGGGATTTGAGTGGAAACAAAGAATAATAATAAAAATAAAAATCTCGACGAAAACAATAGCTGTTCCGACTGCATCGTCGGAACAGCTAATAAAAATAATAATAATCTCGACGAAAACAATAGCTGTTCCGACAGCTAGGTCGGAACAGCTAATAATAATCTCGACGAAAACAATAGCTGTTCCGACAGTAGGTCGGAACAGCTAATAATAATAAAAATAATAATAATCTCGACGAAAACAATAGCTGTTCCGACAGCTAGGTCGGAAAAGCTAATAACCAATTTTTATATAGCGCTTTTCACACCCGAAGGGCGTCCCAAAGCGCTTCCAACATTATTACCCCTGGTCACTGGGCCATTATTTCATTCCTTAAACCATCTCAGCTCCCTGGGGAGTATACAGCCTGTGCAACAAATATGCGCTACTAGGCTAAATCAATCACAAGAACCATCTCTAGCCTGCCCTCACAGGTACCCATATTACCCCTGGGTGGAGAGAAGCAATTATAGTTAAGTGTCTTGCTCAGGGACACAAGTGTCACGACCGGGACTCGAACCCACACTTTGCTGAACAGAAACACCAGAGCTTGAGTTCGGTGTTCTTATCCACTCGGCCACGCTTATGAGAATGAAAAAGAGCTACAAACCTCAATAGCAATTTTGACTGAACAGTTTGGACTAGATTCAGACATTGTACAACAAGCTAAAGTGGCTGATATTAGTCACTATGTGGATTCAACTGGACCAGCAGAGTCAGACTCAGCAATTGGAGGAATGGTTGAAATGCTTTTGTGCCAAAGAACACTTGTGTCCATGTTTCCAAACCTCTCAGTACTGGCCAAAATATACAAAACTATCCCTCCACACACAGCTGACTGTGAAAGAGACTTCACAGAATGAAGATGGTAAAAACTGATCACAGGACCAGGATGGAAGAGGACACACTAGATTGTCTCATGAGAATTACAATTTCTGGTCCAGCTCCAGAGAACTATCCATTTTTGGATGCAGTCAAACTATGGGCCACCAAAAAAGAGAGGAGATCGGGGATACAGGCTTAAACTTAACAATTTTGAAAGGTAATATAATATAATATTTTGTTGATCACTAGTTCAGAATTATTAATGTGAGTGCCTAGATTGGTTTTATTTTAGGTCACTTTTACATACATGTACACTGTAGACTACTTCAAGATTTGTTGTTCGTTATGTTGACTCCAAATATAAGTTAGAGTAACAGAGATGGCAAAAGTACTGAGGATGACGGTGCTTTTCACCTGTTGAAATGTCTATGCTGTATTTCTCCTTGGGGGTTCTCCTTGGGGGTTCTCCTTGGGGGTTCAAAGGTTTTAGGATGATCGGGGCGGGGGAGGAGGATTGAGCCACTTCTCATCCATGAAATGTCCCATATGATCAGCGTCTCAAATAGCCTCTCCTAATTCAAACTCCTACTGCCCGGCTTCACGTGCCGATCCCTGTTGAGAACTGTGGGCAGAGGTGTGTAGGCGGGTTTCTGGCGCCTTAAAACCAGATTGCTCCGGGCTGGTGGAGCTCGTTATCCATGGGAGGTAGTTCACCTAGGAGACAGTAACTGATTTCAAACTCGGGTAGGTGGGGCTCGCAGCCTTGGTTGGCAGCCCACCTAGGAGAAGGAAAACTCTGATTTCAAACCCTAGCTCATCATGTCAGCTCGGCAGCAGGGGCTGGCAGCTACATTACTGGCATGACCACCTTTTGAGTGTTCCAGTCGGAATGTAGCCGTCCGACAAGTGGATGAACTTATATCTCTTTAAGTCAACAGTTGGCGGTCATTAAGCATAGTTAGTTTGCTACTGCGGGGCAACCTTCTCTCATCCTAGCTGTCACGCTGTGCGTTCCGCTGGTTCCGATGAGTGTAAGGTCCAGAGGTGAGCATTTGTCCTGGGCAAGCATCCGCTCATAATACTTTGCCCTGGCGCTCCACAATCATGATGGTACAACCTACTCAGATTCAGTTACCGGCAACTCGGGGGGTCGTCCAATTTAGGGGCCTTCGTTGCTCGGCAAGGTATGCGTTCCAGGCAGGCGCATCCGGGTCGACATCCTGCTACTGCCTCCCTAGTTTTAGCTTGTTGGAATGTACGTTCTCTTAATATTCGTACAAGCTCGCAATCTTCTTCCCCAAGGAAGTCGGCAATCATTGACCTTGAACTCACTCGACTAGGCATCAGTGTTTCTGCCCTCAGTGAGACGTGGCTCACTGGTAGTGGCTCAATCCGGGAGGATAATTTCACCTTCTTTTGGAGTGGCTACCCAGACAGCGAGAGACCTATGCATGGGGTTGGCCTTGCAGTGAAAAATTCCTTGCTCACGTGTTTTCAGCAGCCAATTTCCATTTCTCCTCGCCTCATGTCCTTGCGGATGTGTCTCAGTAGCGGATTTATCACCATCATTTCTGCCTACACTCCTACCTTGACATCTGCCTCAGAGTCCAAGGATGAATTCTACCAACTGCTCAGTGAGACATTACTCAGCATCCCAGCTGGTGACAGCATTGCTCTTATTGGGGATTTCAACGCTCGCATTGGCTCCGACTGCAATGCTTGGAGTGGGGTGATGGGACCTCATGGACTGGGAAAAATGAACGACAATGGTCAACGGCTACTCGAGCTCTGTGCTGGTCTCAACCTGTGCATTGCTAGTACGTTTTTTGCAGGCTCATCTCGCTCCAAGGTCACCTGGATGCACCCCCGCTCTCGCCGTTGGCACCAACTCGATCACATCATCATTAGAAGGAGACAGCTACGGGACATCAATCATTGCCGTAGCATGCACTCTGCTGATTGTTGCACAGACCATGCCCTTGTTCGCTGTAAGCTGAGAATGCTCCCAAAACGGTTCCACCAAGCTCATCCAAGACCTTCACCTGCAATTGACACTGCTGCTACGAAGGACTTACTCCGCGTCGCCCAGTTTCAGGAGATGCTCACAGGTCATTTCAGCTCTTCCTCATTGCCAAATAACTCTGAAGATGCTTGGTCTAGGTTCCACACTACAGTCATGGACAGCGCTCTCACTGCCTTTGGTCATCGCCCACGACTGCAGCCTGACTGGTTCCGCGACAGTGCTGACATACTACTTCCGGCTCTTAAGGCTAAGCGCACAGCTAGAGCAAAGGCTTGCTTACACAATACTCGCTCCTTAAAGGCAAAACTTCGAGTTGCAAAGGCTGATGTTCAACGTGTAACTCGCATAGCCCTCAGTCGTTATTAGACTGGCCTTAGTGATCGTATTCAACGGTGTGCCAACTCTGGTGACCTTCATGGAATGTACAAAGGTATCAAAGAAGCCATCGGCCCTACTCCTAAGAAGTCCTCTCCGCTGCTGTCAGCAAGTGGCGAAATTCTCACTGATCCTTCAGCACAGCTTGACCGCTGGGCAGAGCACTACAGACACTGCTGCCATATTAACTTCCCTGCCAAAAATTCCCACCATTCATGATCTTGACATCACATTAGATGCAGTGAAGCGTGCCATCATTGGGCTAAAAAACAACAAGTCTCCTGGTATAGATGGCATCCCACCCGAAGTGTTCAAAACGGGAGGTGAGACCCTTGCTGTAGAGCTCCACAATGTCATTTCGGTTTGTTGGAAAACGCTCTGCATCCCACAAGACTTGAAAGATGCTAACATAATCACCCTGTACAAGAACAAAGGAAATCGACAAGACTGCAACAATTACAGGGGGATCTCTCTTCTTAGCTTAGCTGGCAAGGTCTTCTCGCGTGTGTTCCTGCCTAGGCTGCAGGTCATTGCCAACAAGATCTTTCCTGAGAGTCAATGCGGCTTCCGCACATCTCGCTCCACTGTCGATGCAGTATTCTCTCTTCGTCAGATCCAGGAGAAATGTGTTGAACAGCACCGCCCACTATATGTTGTGTTCATCGATCTGACAAAAGCATTCGACCTTGTGAGTAGGTCAGGCCTGTTTGTGATCCTAAAACACCTTGGCTGTCCAGACACCCTACGTTCTATCTTGATGGGATTTCATGAGGACATGAAATCCACAGTCCAATACAAAGGTTCAAGATCCAGAAAGTTTGCCATTCACCGAGGCGTCAGACAGGGATGTGTGCTTGCTCCGACCCTGTTTGGCATCTACTTCTCTGCACTACTGCAGCGTGCATTTCCTGACCCGTCAGGACTACTGCTTCACACCCGCAGCTCTGGGAAGTTTTTTAACCTCTCCCGCCTCCGTGCAAAAACAAAGTGTTTTTATTCGTGAGCTCCTGTACGCAGATGACGCTGCTATTGTTGCACACTCCGAAGCTGAGCTCCAAGATCTCTGCAACTCCTTTGCCAAAGCATGCTCGGAGTTTGGCATGAAGATCAGCCTCAACAAGACAGTAATTCTCTCCCAGGGGACTGCAACTCCGCCAAACATCTACATCAATGGAACAGCACTAAGTGTGGTAAATAAGTTCTGCTACCTTGGATCCACAATGGCCAACTCTAACTCCCTGGATGCTGAGATTGATACCCGTATAGGGAAGGCTTCAACCACCTTCGGTCGACTACGCTCCCGTGTGTGGGACAATCGGGACCTCTCCATCAACCTGAAGATTCGGGTGTACACGGTTTGTGTGCTGAGTACTCTACTTTATTGCAGTGAGTCTTGGCCGACGTACAGTCGCCAGGAACGTCGCCTGAACTCATTTCACTTTCGTTGCCTTCGCTCCATACTTGGCATCTCCTGGTATGATCGTGTTCCGAACACCTCAATCCTTGAACTCACGGAAGCAACTGATTTGCTGAGAGTGCGCCGCCTTCGCTGGACCGGTCATGTCTGCAGATGACGGACGCCTCCCCAAGGACATCTTCTATGGTGAACTGGCTGATGCTCCACGTCCCCGTGGCCGCCCTAGGTTGCGCTTCAAGGATGTCCTAAAGCGAGACCTGGCTGCTTTCAACATCCCAGTTGCCTCCTGGGAGACTGTTGCACTTGATCGGTCCTCCTGGCGCTCTGCTATCCACTCAGGGTGCTCAAATTGCTCTCAAGGCTACATTGATGATTGTGACAGACGCCGAACTCATCGTCGTTTACGACGGGATAGGCCAAGATAGATTTCTCCTTGGGTTTTTATTTTATATTCGGCACATCTTCGCAGAATCTTGGCTTTATGTTTATTTTAGCTTTGTTGCTACAAACTGTACACAACTTATTAAGATTATTCACATTCCATTATTGATCATTCCATTATTGATCCTAAATGAATTGTGTGGGCTTAATTACATGTATAAATATTCAGATTGCTCAACGTAAACAAACATTAGAGGTCACACTCGTTACTAGTTCATTTATGTTGACCTTGCCTAAAATTGGGTGAATGCAAAAAACTGTATGTTGCCCGTTTGTCCATTGCAACAGCAGTGGTGTGTGAATGTACAGTGCACGCGCGCTAAGGGGGGTGGGGGAGGGGGACGTTTTACAAAAATTATATATCGTTCATATAGATACAGTGATCATGATTTCATTAGAGCGGAGAGACTGTGGACGCTATTTGTTATTGAACATAACATGCCGTTTGCATCTTCTGATGGCTTCTCAAACCTCGTAAAAAATATGTTTCCCGATAGCGAGATCGCCCTTGAGTTTTCATGCCGTCGAACAAAAGCCACAGGCATTGCTCCGACTTTTTTTCAAAAATACAGGTTTTTATTGACAAAGCCAGGTTTTGGGGTTTCAGAACACAGTTTTGTGATCCCAGAGGTTGGCATGTCTGGGTTAAACGCTTAAACACGAATGAGGCATGACAAATGCGTTTACGTTTGAACTAGTGCTTTAAATAAACATTATTATGATCTTTCTTTTAGTTTGTGATTCCCCTACTGTTGGGTTGAAGTAATCAACAAAGTCGCAGTATTTAAAAGGGTTGATATGGTTGCAAGCTGCGCCGCAGCTGTATGTCAAAGTCAAGAAGGGAGGAAGGGGCCGAAAAGGCCTTCGCAAGTTGACCTATCATGAGTTAGGTCATGTTTATTTCCTAATGTTGATAGCCATAGCCATTTACCTTTGTTGTGTATGTTTTTGAGCTGTTTTAATTATTTTCACTCGGGTTTACTCTGTTCCTTCCTCCATCGTTTACCATCTTAAATTTGTTGTAACTTTAGACCTAATAGTAATACTAATAGAGTTGGCCTCCCGACTGATTATCCAAAATTTTCAAACTTTTGGTCTATATATGCTTTTCCTTTTGTTTACCAAGTTAATGGCTCAAACAAATAGTGAAATTTTGAGTCAATAATCCATTGTTCCAAAGTATGTTAGTTATGTAAACCGCTGACAAGATATTGGGAAAAATTGCCAATAGCTTGATAGAAAATAAATTATACAAATTAAAATAATATACACATGTGGTTGTCGTATAGTTTAAATAACATTCCAGTTCACACGCCCCTTGGTATTGGCCTATAAAACCGGTGCTAACGGGGAAACAATGACCTATATGCCCACACTGACTGGCAGCTATTTAAAAAGTTTTAATGTTCATTGAATGTCCAGTCATTTAACACCTGTAAGCAACTTGTTTCGTTTTTTTAAAAACAATTTAATTTAAACTGTGAGTCACTCTACTAACTAAAGTAACATTTTGATGAATTCGTAACAATTTTTAAATTCACATACATTCTTCATTAGAAAAACATCAATTTCATGGAGGAAGGGCTTCGACCGACTTCCAAAAGGTCACAAATGATTTGATTTGCAGAAACATCAATCAGGTACACCCGGCCATTGGAGATGGAAATACCACCATCTGTTAAAGGTAGAGTACAACTATAGTCAGGTGCGGGTCTAGGGTCTTGAAAAAGGGGGCACACAGCCACAAAAGGGGTTTAGAAGACCCTATATGTAACTTGTACAGAAACAGGGAAAGGGTGGTGGCACATTACAATAAGTTTAGGGATATCCCTCTTTACAATCGTCAACATCAAATAACACACCGAAATACGCACACAGACAAGTGTAGGCCAAATGCATAATTATACCCTGTATTTTATGAAACCAATACTCCTAAAGAAGCTCCTACTGAGCAAAGTGACTGTTTCCCGAGAAAATTCATATTGTGTACTAACTTTACAAACGCCAAAAACTTGTTTGGGACAAACTTTACGTATGTACCTCTTGTCTTCAAAACGACAACTTTTGCACTCAAGGAAACTGAGCTCTGTGACACGATCGTTCACAGTTTACTCCGCGTCCGTGGAGGCTGTTCAGCTCCAACCACATTGCCCAACAGTGGGTGGTCTATTTCCAGATTAATCGCGAGTTCATTCATAGTAACTGCAGTTAGTTACTGAAAACCTTAATGAATATTCCAGCCAAATTTGAAAGAAATTGATGTAACTTTACTGTACGTACCTAACCAATATTCATAGACTATTCATCAACCATAAACTGTTTGCCATAAAAAAAATGATCCAGTTTTGCGCCGCCTGTAAGTTCACTGTGCTGCATGCTGACTGGCTTATCGTCATTTCTTTACGTTACATGTTACATTAACTGTTCAATATGTTGCACAAAGTCGCAGCTCACTTCGTGATAGTTAATAATTCATTACTTCCCAAATAACTGCGTGCTGTAATTGGCTAGTGTTAATGACATGACAGCTCGTTAAAGTTTGTCACTAGGCCTGTGTGCGTACCTATTGTAATAGCGTACAACCTGCCCCCATTCTTGCATCCGACAGTGCGCAACACGTGTACTTGCTGTAAATTCAGTAACTATCAGTCATAGCTCAAACATAGACTAACTATCAGTCATAGCTCAAACATAGACTATCTACAATTTTCTTCTTAAAGCGCTTAGAGGCTGGCCTGCAGTAGGCGCTATACAAATACGTTATATTATTATTATTATCTTGAAAAGAAAATGTTCGAATTACGGTAAAAATTGTTGCAAAAACCTTTAGTTTAGCCATTAGCAATGAGGGCACTTCCAGTTATTTCTCGATAAACAAAGTTAAAATTATGTATAGTTAAAATTGTCCAATGTTCCCTTACCAATGAATTAATACAAAGTGTCTTCCTCCTGAAAGATCCCATTTCTAGCCTCGAGAAGGGAAAGAAACGGCTCCAAAGTAAAAATCGTCATCTTACCAAGCAAGTGGCAACAGTTCAGAGACTCGTCAATCTTTTGAGGCATGAGGGTCTTGCGACTTGCAAGAAGGCCGGAGTGATGAAGTCGGAGTTCTCGAAATTGCAGTTAGAATTTGTCATAAACATGCGCAACACGTCGCCTGATGTTCACCAAAGCTACACATACAGCCCGAAAATAAAGAAGTTAGCCCTGTATCTTTACTACTGCTCATCAAAAGCGTACAAGTTTGTAAGAAAAGAAATGAAATTGCCATTTTTCGAACAGTAAGAAGGTGGTTGGCAACTGCCTGCTATCCAGAGTTTACTCAAGAAGCTCTGGATGCTATACAAAGGAAGCAAACATCTTCTGATCATGAAACGCTGGTGTAACTCATGGTTGACGGAATAAGCAACCGAAAGCAGATAGAGGACGATGGATCGCCCGTTATGTTGGGTAGGTCATAGAAAACCACTTAATTCTACTATTAGTCCTAGATGAGCCGATTCCTAACTCTACGTTACTACAGATTAGTTATCAAGAGAAAAGTAAAACAACAAGCTAAATTTTCAATTCCTGGACGAAACTTTACAAATACAGCAATATGGGTATCATAATAACCCAGTTGTTGCATACAAGCTTCGAGTATGGAGACATATATAACTAGACATCACAAATGCAGAGCTGTTTCGCTAATAATATTTTCAAATTACTCATCTGAATATCAAATTATTATAGTGTGTACATAATCAAGTTAATATTACAATATTTAATGCCTTGTGAGATCCAATTCATTGTCTCTATATCTTGTAAAACTGTACATTTAAGATAATATAACCTGACAAATGATGACGTCATGATGACGCCAATTATTTTTGGAATCAGTTAAGACATATCAAGCCTGTTTAAAAAAGAATTTGGATTAAAGCAAGTTCCGTTAGCAATTTCTGACTTAAAGGGGCAAAAAATAAAAAAAATAATAACAAATCGTTGGATGACGTCATCATGACGTCATTACAAGTTTAACAGGAACTTGCCATTATCTAACGACTTGCCAAGTTTCAACGTAATCAGACCTATACTTTTGGAGATATACGACTTCAAATAGTGCATCTTTAATGTCACGTCACATGATCAATCACTCTAAAACTTCACACATATGTTGGCTGCCTGACCTTTATCATGTGTATCAATTTTGAAGCGATTACAAAAAACTTCGCCACACACATCTTCTCAAAGTGCATTTTGAACAGTTTTCCAACTGCCACTAGAGGGCGCTCTTTAATATTATTACGTCATTGGTATTTTTTTTTTTAAGTACATCTTAGCCCCACACTAACATCGTTAAAAGCAACTTCATAACTTTTGTCACTTTTGAATTACGAGGGCACTTCCGGTTTTGACCGGTTTCGACCGAAAGTAGAGGTCACGTGAGGTCACGCACACTGAATAAAATGAAGCCCTGATTAATCCCTACCCAATCCTGTAAACAGAATCCTACGGTCTCTTGTGGCTGATTTGATACGAATTTTCAAATATTTAAAATATAAAACTTTAAGATGACGTCACGTGTCAGTTGATGACGTCATCATGACGAATTTGTTTTAGGACCTTCCTTGCCCCAATGCCTTTCATCACTGAAAGTTTCATTGCAATTGCTCTTTAGGAACTATGCAAAAGACCGCTTAGAACGAATTGTGCGTTATTTCAATGACTTCCGGAAGTCTGAAGAATAAAAATAAACTAGAGCTCAATTGCATTTGTGAACAAATGCAAAGCTGTTTCGCTAATAATATTTTCAAATTACTCAAGCGAATGAAAGTTTGTTGTGTGTACATAATCAAGTTAATAAATACAATATTGAATGCCTTGTGAGATCCAATTCATTGTCTATATTTATATCTTGTAAAACTGTACCTTTAATTTAATATAACATGGCGAATGATGACGTCAAATATTTTTCGAATCAGTTATGACATATCAAGCCTGTTTAAAAAATAATTTAGATTAAAGCATGTTCCGTTAGCAATTTCTGACTTAAAGGGGCAAAAAATGAAAAAATCATAACAAATCGTGAGGGCGCTCTTGAGTATCGTCACGTCATCGGTATTTTTTTTTAACTGCACACCCATGCCGGACACTAACATCGTTGAAATCATTTTCATAACATTTAGCACTTTTGAATTACAAGGCACTTCCGGTTTCGAACGGAAGTAGAGGTCGTATGAGGTCAAATGATGACGTCATGATGACGTCAATTTTTTTTCGAAGCAGTTATGACGTATCAAGCCTGTTTAAAAAATAATTTGGATTAAAGCATGTTCCGTTAGCAATTTCTGACTTAAAGGGGCAAAAAATGAAAAAATCTTAACAAATCGTGTGATGACATCATCATGACGTCATTACAAGTTTGACAGGAACTTGCCATTATCTAACGACTTGCCAAGTTTCAACGTGATCAGACCTATACTTTTGGAGATATACGACTTCAAAAAGTGCACCTTTAATGTCACGTCACGTGACCCCTGATGACGTAATCAATCTAAAACTTCATACATATGTTGGCTGCCTGACGGTCATCATGTGTATCAATTTTGAAGCGATTACAAAAAACTTCGCCACACACATCTTCTCAAAGTGCATTTTGAACAGTTTTCCAACTGCCGCTAGAGGGCGCTCTTGTGTATCGTTACGTCATCGGTATTTTTTTTTTAACTGCACACTATTGCCGGACACTAACATCGTTGAAAGCATTTTCATAACATTTAGCACTTTTGAATTACAAAGGCACTTCCGGTTTCGATCGGAAGTAGAGGTCGCGTAAGGTCACGCACACTGAATAAAATGAAGACCTAATTTATCCCTACCCAATCCCACAAACAGAAACCTACGGTCTCTTGTGGCTGATTTGATATAGATTTTCAAATATTTAAAATAGAAACCTTTAAGATGACGTCACGTGACAGGTGATGACGTCATCATGACGAATTTGTTTTAGGACAAATGACTTCCGGCAGTCTGAAACATTAAAATTTAAAAAAACAACAACAAAAACAAAACAACTAGAAATCTAGAGTTTGTGGACAAACTCGGGGTGTTCGGCTCGAACGAAATAAAGTGACTGCGTAAATAAAAATAGGAAAATTGTGTATTATTATTTATTTGTACCTCTTGTTGATCTCAGTGCAAAATCATAGCATAAATGTTGTCATATGTAACTTCAACTTCCGGTTTTGACAGGGAAAGGTCAAATGGGGTCACACTTTGTACAAAGTATCTAGAATTGCCCAAGAGCTTTAAATTGTGTGTTTTGAACTGTTTTCAGCCTGCCGCTAGAGGGCGCTTTGAATTAGGTGACGTAAACCAGACACTTGCCAGATCACAACATAGTTAAAAACAACTCAAAAGAAATTCCCACTTTCAAGTTACTGGGCATTTCCGGTTTCGACCGGAAGTAGAGGTCATGTGAGGTCACGCGCATGACAAAAAATTAAGACCTATTTGACCTTAGTATGATCCCGCATAAAGCAACCGCCGGTCTCTTAAGTGTGATTTGTTACAGACTTTCAAACATAAAAAAATAAATAAGAGAATACGCTTGAGAAACATAATTTAAAGTTTGAGTGGCCAGGGCAAGGCTGCTTGCACATTAATATACTATCGTGCGTCATTTGTTGTCCTTTTTGGACCAGATGTAAATGTCAAAATGTTGTCATGTCTGTCCAAAGGTTTGAGCAAGGTTAATTCTACAACCTGATATAAAAATTATCCTGAAATAGTAGTTTTAAAGAAATGAATAAGATAAGATATTAAGAAAATTTCAACTCAATACGTGAATCACACATTAAAAGCAGATCTGAGTTTGCCTACATGTATGACAAACTCGGGTTCATACCAACTGGTTTGGGAATGAGCAGTTTTCAACAAGATCTTTCTTATCTGATCAAAAGTTCATAAGTGCAAACATGTGGTTTAGGGTGTCATTGCCTGTGAGTTTACAGACGGAACCATCGACGAAATTTCACAGTTTCTTGTTTAAAATGTGAAGTATTGGGAAAGTGAGTTAAATGTTATCATTAAAGCAACTTTGAATCATAAAAATCGACCAAATATATCTCGAGAAATTGAATAAGAAACAATTGGACTTTCTCTCTGCTCTTCAGCATTTCGGTGATTTGACACCAGCAAGTAGGCTTGTGGGTTATGGATCACTGGCCTCGGGGAAGTGGGTTCCAGGATGAATGTTTATAAAACAATTACTTAACTGATAACAGCTGATAAGATTCACAGTGAAACTGGCGAGTAGAATTCTGAGATTTTGGTAAATTGTGGGAAAATCACTTAATGGTCCGATTTGAACTGGAAGTCAATCTCAAAATGATCTGTTCTTTGAAGTGTTTGTAGAACATTTAACAACCTATCCGATGATGTGTACATTGTAAAAATCAACGTTGTGGTCCACGAGTTATGATTTTTTCAAATATTAAACTTTGATTTAATGTTATTTAATACCCGATGACGTCATCATGACATCATCAAGTGCGTGTCGTCTTGATATCAAGGTCAAGCTGTCTGATGAGTTTCAATGTTCATACTATTACTATTACTACTAGTATTAGTAAAATTACTACTATGGATGGGTTGAGTAATCAGACTCAGTCAAAGAGTCGTCTCTTGCTCTTTTTTAGACTTTAGTCTGAGATTAGGTGGCTAGCTGCGAAACTGTTCCGCAGTAGCTATTGTATTTGCTACCAACATTTCCATTTTTAACAGTTTTATAGAGCTACAGTTGGGCGGTGAGTCGAAAGAAATAGGTCCACATCACATGTTCAATAATCAACATGTTATTTCAACTGTTTATATACATGATTGGGTAGAATAAATTTGGTCCTGGCTTTATCTTTTAATGTAAATTTCACAAAAATGTTTAAAAAAAGAAAGACCAAAAAAATAAAGAACATGTTGGGCATTCATACCCATATTTGTACATTGGGAACTGTTCGTAGCTCTGATGTCTAAGGGATGTGACCAAGAGCTACGTTTATCCCAGTATGCCTAGTGGCCTTTGCACGAAGGGTAATGGCTCGTATTGTGTACATTTTCTGTACTACTAGGTTAGGTAGTACTACAGACGGGCGATATGACTAATGAGCCATTTCTGTTGGGGTAGTTGCTACATGTATATCGTTTAAATTTTAGAAAAATCATTGTTGCCAAATTGAAGAGGGACTAAATTATAAATGTATTTGTTTATTTTTTTCCCAACCAGATCTCAGTGAATCTTCTTGGAACAACAACCTAACATCCCACCTCCCAATGGACATGGATGGAAGTTGATAGATGACACCATATGCATAGACTGGATGGATAAGGAATCTGTACAACATAGAATACTGGAACTTGCCAACCGTTCATGCAGTAAATCAAAGTGTAAACTCGGCAAATCAGACAGTAAATGTTGTTTATCGTTGGTCCTTTCTTGCACAGAACTATGTACATGTAGGAACTGTGAAAACCGCAATACACCAAGTGATGATGAAGGCTCTTGAAGAGGTGGAAGAGCACAAAAACAATTAGGCAGTTTTGAAAACATCACCTTACCCTCATGTGAACAAAAATTCATTGTTCATCAGGAGGCACATGTATGTACATGTAATTAGTCCCATGGACTCTATTTCAGCCGATCAAGTTATCAGTTATGATCAAGATGTCTTTTTTGCATGCATATTACTTTCCACTCGTGCTCTACGTTATGTCATGTTGAAAACTTAACGGGTTAAGTTGTCTTGGATAAGGCGATTTGAAAGCATTTGTTTTGAAATTAATTTGGTTGGAATGATGTTTTAAAAGTAAAAAATAATGATCCACAGAAATATGCCTTTCAATTGTGTGGTTTTCTTTTACTTTGTGAACTAACAGAGCCCACCAGGTTGCAGGGTTAAATATTTGGCTCTACAAAATGGCAGTCTTAACTCTTAATCCAAGAAGTATAAGGAAAACCACACAACTGAAAGGAATATTTGTGTGGATTATTATATTCTACTTGTGAAACATCTTTCCAACCTTCCTTATTCATTAACGAACGCTTTCAAATATTTATTTAAACGAACAATAACGTTGCATTTACATTTTAAATCGTTATATTATCACACTTCGATATCAAAAACACATAATTTATAACTCTGTGTTTATATATTTGATTATGCAAGTTGAATTGACATTCAATAAATTTAAAGAAGGAAATATCTGAGGTTTGTCAATTTTTCTAAGGGCTGTTCATACTTTGTGGGTTACAAAGTGTATCATAAACTCCAGTTAGTTTACAATCAACATGAAATAGTGTGCTTATTTATATGCCAAGACTGACCCCCCCCCCCCCCCCCAGGTATACACATGTATGAAGTACCCCATTCCTTTCATGTGTTATACCTGAATTGTTAATCGCCTAGAAATAGTGTAGAGATTCAACAATTTCACAATGGACCAACTGGCCTATAGCCTATTCCCCACCACAAATATAAACACCAAGTACAGTTGAAAAATAGTGTTCCAATAGTGATATAAGCATACAAACTTGTAGAAATGTTGTTAGCATACGTGATCTTAAAAATTATAAGGGTTTCCACATCATAATTTGAATTTTTTGGGGGGGTAAACTGTGCCTAACTGGAGAAAGCATCTCTTTTTTTGGTCAATTGAGGGCGCTGTTTTTCATGTTTTTATTTATGTTGAAAAATGTGACATTTTATCCGTGAATTACACATTAATGTGCAACATGTGAGCGTGGGAACAATTTGATTCTTGCTTAGACACATATTATCTACAACTTGGGCTATATTTCATGCAAACCCCCTCCGGAGAGAACAAGAATCGTTTTCAGGACGGATTTCAGAGCCATGGCCCATAGTCTACATTGGTAAATGTATAAATTAGTACACGCTGTAAAGATATACACATGTTCAATAAAAAAATTAAAAAATATAATTATTACTGAAAGGCCATCAACTTAATAATCACTGGCACTGTAACCATCTTTTTCTTCCTTTTATTTTCTAGTAGAGTGCCGTTGTCCAAACTCCGAACCCCAAGAGCTAGGGGTAAAACACTACAAAAGAGGAGTGGAAGACTAGACTGGATTCTACGAAAAAGTAGCTGCAAATGTACATACTCGGAGAGATGGCCCCGTGCATACGTCAGGACATGCCCCTCAGTACTCAAGTCTGTGTGGCACCAACCACAAACCCAAAGAAAATTTATCACTGTAACCAGTAAAAATGCCCCAACCGCAAAACGGTAGTATTGTTTCCGAAATCAGGAACAAATCTTTTAAGTAAAAGGTGTAGAGCACGATGAGCTTTATAGCTTCTACAAATTGGATCAGCATTCGATTTACCACACTTCCGATATGGTTCTGTTTCGGTGTAAATGGTTTACTTGATTATTTTGAGAAACTGTGCAAATCAAAGAAATGTATAGTTATCCTATATGATACAGCCTTTATAGCTAGGGAGACTATTCAACGTTTAAGCTTTATAGTACGACTTTTCAACTTTGTTAGTGAGCCAATTTCACTGTTTTCAAGTAAAATCAACGTTTATTTCCACATTGGTGAAACAAAGAAAAAAGAGAGAATTATAAACAAATTTAGAGCAATTATTTAACTTCTGCTTTGTTTCAATTCGTCTTATGGGCAGATTGACATTTAAACGAGATTCGGTTGAGCCATTTAGTTGAACTATACTTTACTAGTACATCACTATAGGAGGCGATGCAGATCGGACCTGGCATGAGTTGGAATAACAAATCTACTGGAGTGAGTTAAGCAGGTGCTGATAACTGGTGGTGCAGCAAACTATAACAGCAGAGTAATTCTAGTGAGGCTAAAATGCATTTAGGACTTGGCAGAGTACCTAGTAAGGAAATGAGTCAACGACAACACTTGAGAGTGCGCCCTACCATTAGACCTGAAGTGGAGACGAGGTGCCGCTCATGCGACAAATCTAACCATCACTACTTTTTTAGAAGCCTTGGTATGAAATTCCCAACACTGAAAATTTGTCCTATTGTCATTGTAAATGACAGATAATGCAATTACCAATGCAATACAACTTGAAAGGCTATTTGCACAAAAAAATCATCGGTGGAAGTCACTCAATTTACCGAGTGAAGTAGAGTGTTGGGTCAAACAACATAGCAGTTTGGTCGATGATACCCAGATTTAAAGAAACGATGTAAAACGACTAAGAAAATGCAAGATGTTTGTCCTCCATCGAAGAAAGTGCATCAGTTGAAGTATGACAGGTCAACAAAGCATGGCAAACACGGTCAATGCCTAACAATTACGCCCATTAGAATGGTGTCTTTCTTGTGCAGCGTAATTAAGGAAACTATTAAGTATTATTCAGTAACACCACTCTTAAAATAAACATGTCCTCATCAGTATACATTTTATTACCACATACATGTATTTGCTTACAGAATTGCTTTAGCAGAAACAAAATTAAAGCTGTATGCTTGCATTTGTAATAGGGAAGAGTGGACTCATTCTAGGGTGTCACGCCTGCGGGCAACATTATTACTTTGGAGTTATTGACAAAGAGGTCATGGATAATTGAACCCCCTTCACATGTTAGTTATTAGTTTGAACTACGGACAAACAGTGTTGCTGGTTTAAAAACATTATTTTATAAACATTGCTGCATTGGAAATGAACACAAATTCATCAAGATGAGATTTGTCAACATCAGACTAACGAAATAGTACGAAATAGACTCACTCCGTTCAAGCACGTTTTCTATGTGGATTTCTCAAACAAATCCACACCTACAAAATAAAATTCTGATGATGGTAAAAATATTCTAACAAATATTTTCGAAAGTAAGTGCCTTGTGACAAAGACGCTGATTTTCAGTACTTTAAACCCACAACAAATGTGAACTCAACAACAAATTAATCAACTCTTTTAAAAAAATAATGGAAGAGGTCGAGAGGGTGTCAATAAAAAAACAATCCATCTTTAAACAATTTTATGTAGAATCACCCCTTTGTGCATAATTCATTTACATGTTCTGAGCTCGATGCATGCATTCGATGCATGCATTAGAATGAAAAAATGACACGTATGCGCAAATGCACCCTCCGAAATTCTAACGCTGCACACTTCTGACATGAAGAATGCATTTGAATTACTAAAAAAAAGGGTAATGAATCTACATAACGAAAAAGACGCAGTGTTGTTTACGCGGGCTTTAAACAATGTATTACTTCCAGAAGTATTACTTTGAGAAATATGTATTACATATTCGCTGAATGTGTTTCATCCATCAGGTTATTGAAACGTTGTATAACTTGGATGTAAAGTGTATTCCAGGGGGGGGGGGGGGCGGAAGGGGTGTTGCGCAATCATTTGCGATCGCTGTTTGGGTACACTCCATTTTAAAAATACGTAATGACCATTAAAAAACAAAAAGAAATCCATGTATACCGTTAAAATTCTCACTTTATCAGCACTGAAAACATAACAGTGTATATCGTAAGAGTATTTTCAATTGTTGAGATGCTTAATTTTAAATAAAGTGCATAAAAATATTATCGAAAATTTTCCGTTGGTTTATTGCAGCGGCTAACGTGTATGAATGGGTCCAGGTGGGAATTTCGTTACAAATGGTCTCCCCTAAAATGGCTACAAATATCGACATAATGTGAAAAAAATTATCGTTCATCCTCTGATTTTTTTTCATTAACGTAATATTTAGGAATAGATCTTTCTTTCCTGAAAGTTTAATCAAAATCCCTCGGTACATCCTCTAGATATTTGACGATTATATTGAAGAGAATGGATCCTGCCAATACTTAGGCCGTATCCGAATTGGTGGCTACAGCTACGGCTACGACTGTTGCTAAGGGTGTTGCTAAGGACGTCCTATACTTCAATGCACGATGACGCGGAAATCTAGCCGTAGCCGTAGCTGTAGCCGCCAATTCGGACACGGCCTTAGTTTGCGTTCAAACGATCTCTGTTGACGGACGGGAACATTTGCCGCAGGTAATTGTAATTCTGAGGCAACATACACATCTTAAACAGATATGTTATACATGTCGTTTAGGTTAAATATAATATGTTGTTTATTAAATAGTTAATTTACTGAAGCAGTTGGCAAAGCAAAAAAAACAATTTACAAAAGTTTTCTGGTGTAAAGATTTTGTGAATTTACAACATTTGAAGATGACAATACCCTCTGATAAAATGGACTCGTCCAGGCAGTCTCAACGGCACGCAGCGGAGAGCAACCGTAAATTCAAATAGTCTGTACTGTGCATACACACACATCCGTTTGTACGTGGGGAGCTTCGACCAGTCCACATCGCGATGGTCGAATGAAATTATTTTCAACGTATGTGGCGCGCTGGTGGCGCTACCCCTTCCGCCCCCCTGGTGTATTTTTCCTTTGCTATCGATCTGGATGTTGATTGGCTCTGGCAAGATTAATTTGTAATTCTTCAAATTATATGGTAGGTATACCTACCATTGTAATTCTTATGGTAGGTATACCTACCATATAATTTGAAGAATTACAAATTAATCTTGCCAGAGCCACCGACCTCGGCGGCCATGACCTTTAGTAGTTGTTCACACAGAATAAGATTGCAAAGAGGACACATTTGTTAACAATAACATAAGTTTGAAGTTTCACACAAATTAGAAGAACCATAAGCTCTTAGGAGTAACCTAAACTCTGTGTCTCCGGTTGAGGGGAGTTGAGGGGGGTTGCTGTGCCCTGCTGCAAGTCACCCCTTCAACATTGCACTATTACAAGTTAATTTGTTATTTATTTTAAAATATTTAAAATTTTCTGACACTAACACAAAATTGAACAGAAGTAGTCCGGGAGAACACATTTTCAAAACTGCCATCAAAAAGATGTGTTTTCCACGAGCCCCTGGTCATAAAAAAATTCATTAAACAAATTTAAAAGTATTTGTTACTAATCACTCTAGTCCACAACCACCACAATTTCAGAAAAACTCTAAACCTCCCACTCTTTTCTCATAAAGTACACTCTTTAACTTCTTCACTGCATTCCTGCCGTACAATCTCTTCAATCTTTAACTTCCTCCTTTTGGCATATTCTTGGAAATATGGACCATTTTACAACCTCAAATGTCATTTTTCAAAAAATTCTTTTTGACCTTGTAATTATATTTTAAATAATTGTATACATATTTAAGTTTACCACAACGTTCATGTAAGGATAGTTCAGTTAGTTTTCATTTTGCAGTGGTCGTTTAAAAAAGTAGAGTCTCCAGCAGTGAAACCTGTGGATATTTATATTTAGTTCAAAGATAGCACAAGGAACATTCATTCTTTTCTATGGTGAAGCCCAACTGATGTAGCTTCAAATAAAAAATTTAAAAACTCAACAAAACACCACACACAGAAAATATAAGCCTGACAGAAGAGAGCATAACATTGACGGAAAAACTAAGCAAATATTGTCTGTTATTAATTTATTTCTGGCACAACACTACTGTAATTTCTCTTATATATTTGCAGCCTCTCGTACCTAAAATCTATCAAAAATAAAAACTTTGTCAAGCTTCCATAATTTTTTTTTAGGTTATCAACACGCAGTTTCAAACGTTATTTTTGACGGATTTTTAGTGACGTTCGAGAAAAATGACGGAATTTGCATGACGTTCGAGAAAATTGACGGAGTTTATTGCAAATGACGTTAGATACTTATTACCTTCGCGCAATCCACATCAAGCGTACTTGCGAACATAAGTTGATTTAGTTTCCAAAAACTAGCGGAGTATTTCCGTTGTTAATCATCTCAGATACGTTTTGGTTTTTCATCTGGAGCTGTCCGATGGACTCTCGAATGTCAGTAAGTCCGAGCGTCATTTACTAGACGGATTTATTTTGCGCAAGTATTAACAGAAAACGTGTGCGAGTCGAACTTACCCCCTCTGTTGACTTCTTGCTTAACTGCAAGAGGACGATAGAAGTAAGTCTCAAGTCAAGGGTTAACTTTCTAGCCGATCGGTAAGTTCTCGGACAACACGCAAAAACATTGATGGACGCTGAAAAAATGTCGTCGCTGGAAATTTGAAAAAGGGATTACTCTTATTGTTGACCAGGTATCGCAGTAGTCATTGTTTCAAAATAATAATTATTTAAACGTGTTCTCATCATATTTGTTCGAATCTATTGAATGTTTCAAACTTTGGTAAATTGACATGATTCTTATTGTTGAAATTTGTGACGGAAATAAATGACGTTGGGGAGTTTTGCTTATTTTCAATCAATCGTCGGATTTTTTTTTTCTCTTTTTGACATCAGCCCCCACAACCTGAGCATGCAAAAGAAAATATGTACTTCAGCAAAATTGAACATTTGATCATTTAAATACCTCTACATCTATAGTGGTAGTTGAAGTCCGTCAAAAATGCTGACGTTCGAGACTCCAAACCTTTTACCTCGATTTAGTTGAAAGGCATCAATATTGTGTATGATAACATGTCGGGTACCTCGTAGTTAATTACACTATATAAAAATAAAAATTAGCTTTCACTTATGAAAATATCAGGGTCCGATTTTCAGGCTTGCAAATGGTGCATATTTTGAATAATATGCCATAACCATGATAACCATGATAACCAAATGCAACAGAACTACCCAGTTGTGTTTTAACTAGGAAGTACTTTTAACTTTTCTCATATTTTGTTTTACTCAAATGATGTTAAAATTCATGTTTTATCATTAATTGATCATTGTTTCTTAATGTAGTGTTACTGTTAATCTAAAAAACAAATACTTAGCAAGAACCTTTGAACATCTAAAATGGTTCTAGTATGCTGAGAAAAAAGGGAAACATGTCCCGGCACGGCACGTCCTGTCAGTCACGATTTTGACAAGCCCAGTAAAGGAATTCTCAGCTTTGTGATTTCTGAATCAATAGTTTTCTGATTGTTTATGTACCAATGATTAATTTTGACAACAATTTACAATAAATCTCGCCTGAGAACAGATAGCATTTCACAAGAATCTACAAATTCTGTAAATTGATGGTCTTTTGCGTCCTGTCGGTCACGCTCATTTCAAATAGAAACCATACAAGCCAATAAATCATTTGGTTTCAACCTGTGTTTTCATAACTGAAATATGACATGTTCTCTTTGATTTAAAATATAACTTTTTTAGCTAGGCCATGCAGATTTTTTCTGCAGGCTTTTCCAAAAAAAAAGTCACTCAAAGTTGTCCCGTCAGTCACGCTGGAGTTAGCCATACGTCATCGGTGCCGTAGTGACAGCTCGACTTTGTTGTAGCATCTGTACAAAAAATTACTTCTCACAAAAGGTTACCTCGGACACACAATGCATCTGTGCTAACTAATGCTCGAGCTTCAAGCAACATGCTCTTTGTAAGTAACTTCAGCAGCCTCACCTCTTTCCCATTCATCAAATTTCACTTTTGCGTCAGTTTGAATCAACCTCCACATTCTTCGCTTCAACGTCATTAAGTCCTTGATGTAACTCACGAACACATCCAGATGCATCCCATTCGTATTAAAAGTACATACTTGCATTCACTTTTTAAATCCTTCCCATTCGTATTAAAAGTACATACTTGCATTCACTTTTTAAATCCTTAAGTTCTCTATGCAAGTTTCTCTCGCAACTGCTTAGTATGCACCAACTTCCTTGACCATGATTTTGCACTTAGCTTTTTGTTCCCTTTATCAGGGTTTATACGAAGGAAATACCTGTGACAGAAAATTCAATAAATTATGACAAGGAATAAGTTCAATTTTGATAAATAAATCTCAATTATTTAAACCAATTTTTGAAGTTTCTATGAATATGACACTATTGAGATACAGAATACAAGTTATGTTATCAGCTTAAAGACCGTCAAACTCCTCTTGTTCTTGGCATGCTACACCAATCTCGGAAAACACTTTTCTAGATGATTGTTCAGTGTGTTGTCCTGTTTGTGTTTTGTCCGTGTCCTTTCATGTGTAACTAGTTTGTGTGTATTCAATTATTTCAGACTGCACTTTACTTTGTTTCTTCTCATAGAAGTATGTATGTACACAAATTCGGGGGGTCTCCATCTAACAAGCTTGCTTTTAGGAGACCTCCTCCACTTAATCTATTAAGTGTTTTTTTTTCTCTTGTAATGTTATATTTTGTTATTTTAAATGATTTGAGTGGAAATAAATTGAACTATGAAATTGAACTATGAACTATGAACTATAATGTGGCTGCCTTGGCTGGCATTTACTTAGGCACCGAGGAGTTTCATCATACTTTTACTATTTTACACCCAAATGACCAAACAACTGATAACTGAATTAGCGAATGAAGACACTTGTCAGACTGAATGAAGCTTGTGTTGCAATGGTCAATATACAGTGTATTATTCAATACCAAACATGAACTGGCAACTAATGTGTTTACCTGGAGAACTAGGTCAACAACATTGATGATAGTAACAGTGTTCGAACAGACTGCAAAACTTCTTCTAAAATATCTGATTTTGCAATGTATACTTCAAGTCAAATGTTGCAGAATGTAAAGAGAATCATATGCTTGCCGAGTTTGGCTTTCTATACAGGATGATTTATAGAGAACTTGCGAAACACTTCTGTTATCGTTAATGAGTTACACACATGTACTCTCTGTGGGAAGTTGACCTCAGAAAAAAACCCGGATAACCTTCAGGCACTTTCACTGGTTTCAAGATTCAAATGTCATGCATTGTAAATGGGTATACATCAAATATAAAACTTTAAAGTGAGAAAAAAAATTAACAACATTCTTTGGCTCACTTCTATAAACTGGATCTTGAATCATGAGCTCATCTTCATCAGCAGTTTTTTAGAGTTCTAACCAGTCAGATTGATGAAAATTAAGAATCGGTGATGAAAATTAAGAATCGGTGAGAGTATTTAAAACGAATTACATCTGTTTGTTTCTTGTCCGCCTGGATTTGAATGAATTTCGTTCAATCGATGTTTCCCCTTTTTTAGAATGATGAACTCTCAGAATTCCTCGTTTTTGTCCACATGAATTCCAATCCTTAATATCAGAAGACTGCTTGCTGATTACGTTGTAGGGCCAAGTACAAAGTGGACTGCCACGCTAACTCCAGTGTACACGTGCTCGTGCCTTTTATAGGCAACAGCAACTTGTACGGGGACAGTCCTATACAACACCCCCTGTGTTCCGACCCATCTAAACTTGACATTAGTTCCAATGCCCCCTCGTTCCGAATCTTCTTTTTTCGGACTGCTTGACAGATGATCTGAAACCCCTATGTTCCGTCAACCCGCTTAGCTTGAAATGATTATAACCTTATAAAACTTACCTGCGAAAATTTGATCAACTTGATTTTTCTGTTTACCACGACACCCATGAAAAATCAATTTGTTTCCCTGAGGATGACAACATTAAAGACTGAATATATTTCAGGAAGATACGTACTATCACCATTATAAACAATAAACTTTCCTTACTGAATTTAATCCATTTGTTCATCAACACCAAAGCATACCCATTTCAGATTTTCATTCATGCAGCTTATAGTTTTAGGATCATTTGGTTAATAATCTAATACATTTGTTAATAACTAGGTTGTACACCATGATACCATCCATGCCTTTTGTGCTGAAGTCTACACAACCCTGTCTCCACCTCATCAGTGGGTAACAAATGTCATCATTCCCTTGCCTAACAAAGGTGACCTATCTCTCATGACAAATTACCGGGGTATCTCACTCATGTCCATAGCTGCAAAAGTTTACAACAAAACTCTCTTGAACAGAATACGTCCTTATACAGAGCCACTTCTGAGAAGCAACCAAGCCGGTTTCAGACCAGGACGTAGTTGTGCTCAGCAAATACATATCCTGAGGAGGATTATGGAAGGCTTCAAGGAATACCAACTCCCACTGACAGTCACTTTCGTTGACTTCAAGAAGGCCTTCGACTCCATTAACAGGACTGCTATGTTTGCCGTATTGCGACATTACGGCATCCCTGAGCCCTTGGTTAACGCCATCCAAGTTCTATACATCAACTCAAGCAGTGCAGTCTTGGTAGATGGAAGTATATCAGATCCATTCCAAGTAACAACTGGAGTTCTTCAGGGCGATGTTCTCGCTCCCTTCCTCTTTATCACAATTGTTGACTACCTGTTGAAGAAGGCTTCGTCAACTGAAGATTCAGGCGTTGTGACTCACCCACATCGATCTAAGAGACATCCAGCCAAAATGTTGAATGATTTGGACTTTGCCGACGACATTGCCCTACTAGAATCATCAATATCTCGGGCCCAGTCACAGCTCTCCAGGACTGCTACAGCAGCTGCAGATCTTGGTCTTATGATCAGTGTCACCAAGACAGAATACATGACTTTAAATTGTAACCATCAGCCAACACTTGAAGTTTACGGCAGTCCCATCAGCCATGTGACTGACTTCAGATACCTGGGATCCATCCATGATGGGATCCAGTGCTAGTGATCTGAAGAGGCGAAAAGCTCTGGCCTGGTCAGCATTTTGGAAACTGGAGCACCTTTGGAGGAGCTCAGTTATACCAATCTCCACCAAAGGGAAGCTGTTTAAAACAACTTGTGTGACAGTACTTCTGTATGGTTGTGAGACATGGGTCATTACACATGATATGGAAGATAAAATCAATGCCTTTGCAACATCATGTTACCGTATCATGTTGAACATCAGGCGAATGGACAGAATTCCAAATACAACTATCTACAACCTGACAAACACAGTCCCTCTTGTGGCTAAGGACCCGCCAGCTGAAATTCCTGGGGCATGTTCTGCGCTTGCCCGACAATGAGCCGGTGAAGGTTTATGCACTGTACTCTCCACCGCATGGTAAAAGAAAGCCTGGCCGACCTCGAACATTATATTCAAGATATATCCAGAGCCTTCTTGGAGACCATGAGGGTTACGTGCAACCGGACCAAATTACATCCTTGGCCCAGGATCGCAGCAACTGGAGGAAATTTGTGGTCGCCTGCTCCGCAGCCGAATGATGATGATGATGACACTTAAAAGTTTAACTAATTAATAACCCGCAAATCATAGTATTGCTCTAAAACATAAACAAAATAAAAACTGTGTACGGAGCAAAGTCAACACAGAATGCCAGTAAAATGTCCCCGCTGAACATATCTCGGTTTTTTTCATGTTCTGCACGGGTTGGCTTTTGAATGTTATTAATCTACATAGGATACAAACAGTCATTGCAATTCAAGGTCAAAGATGATTGATCGCAATTCAAAGTCAAAGATGATTGATCTTTTTATCAACTGTAGTGGGATGTAAATGTGCACAGCCACGATTATGGGTACACAATTTGTCCGTATCCATTTTATTCACAACAGTTTGAAAACCACTGGTAGCAGTTATCTCAAAGTTATTTATATATCAATGATGAATAAAAAGTGCTTACTCAATATTTATATGTTGTTCATGTGTTGTCTTTGTAACAAAAAGTGTACCCATGATTTTGGATGTGCACAAATTCTCGTTTATGTGGGAAACATACTTGTTCAGCAAAGATACAGCAGAAGACAGCGCATCTCTCTGTGTCCGTTTATTTCCGCCTTTATTGCTTTCAAAAGCGTCTGGCATTATATTCCAGTATCTATTCTTCAAACTAATATGGAAACAATCGGATAATGCCCGTACATGTATGATCATTTTTCGACGAGTGTCTCGAATAGAACTCATTGAGTCAAAACAAACAATTTTGTTTTCTTTTATTATCAAGGACATAGAGTGTGTAGTGTCTGTTCTCCAACGGGGGGGGGGGGGGGGGGGGGGATAAAAATGATTTCGAAAAATTGACTAGTACTATAACACCTTTTAGATACTGATATGAATAATGTGGTTGACGATTACTTCTTAAGGATGTTAAATTACACTGTTTAGCTCCAAACTGTATAGTTTGGATTTCTTCATTTAACAACTCGCTCAACTGTCTGATATAGAAGTCAACCAAGAAATTGCCTAACCAACCACAGCAGTAGTTTGTGTAGGTACATTTTAATCTTTTCAGAACAGATTGTTTAGGGATGCCATTAATTACTGCCAGTTGGTGAAATGACAGAAAATCCTTTATTCATTCTTCCCACAAAACGACGCTGTGCAGGTTTTTGTTATCGCAGGAAGCCCAAAGATTGCAAACAAATTTTTCTTCTTTGTACCAACTCTGAATAGTTTTGGTATCTTTTTTTTAGATCAAGGTCAGTCAAAAGTGTCTTAGAATCTTGTTATTCATAGAAAAATAGATGCCCAATTGCATATACTTTGTTGTTGAAACTTGTTGAACTCTATTATGGTCGAGTCCAGTGAATCAATGATGTGCGTTTTGTAATGACCACTTTCCAACGAACTGCCCTCGTGGACAAAAACCGACCGCAAATGATATACTGCAGGTCTTTGTTCACACACAAATTAGATAAATTAATTGGGACATATTGTGTGATAACTGTTGTTACCTGTTTGATACAGCACCGAATCTTAGCAAGTGCACAGCTAAAAGTGAAGGACAATTCACTATTATGACACGCTGGTTTTCTTTTGCATTTTTCTATTACAAAGGCTGCAATCAACATTACCGATGTTTTCTTCTTTGAAATAATATTATAAACATTATTCAAGGCCTGTTTGTTGTACAGCAACATGATCAATTTCATAGAGCAGTACATGTTGCTAAGTAAAACTAAGCGGGATACCAGTCACAGTGAGTACACGTGGCATGGTCTTTTGGCTGGTAACCTTATTAGGGAAAGCAACAATTTGTTGTGCTTAGCTACCTTGTTTGTGGTTAAGCAGCTCTATGAAATTGGGCCCAGATCTCATAGGGTACCGGTCAACTCGGTCCGAAACCAACTCGGTCCGAAGCCAACTCGGTCCGAAGTCAACTCGGTCCGAAGTCAACTCGGTCCGAAGCCAACTCGGTCCGAAGTCAACTCGGTCTGAACATAGTCAGATCGGGGAGGTAGATTCAAGCATGATTCAAGTAAACACGGAGCAGGCCTATTGGTTTATTTAAGCAAATTGTCTTTCAGAAAAACGTGAATTTGGACACAAATAAGTCTCTCAGACAATCTGGCATGGTGAGATAAAGTTAAAGTGCAATTCTTTAATTATCCATATTATTTTCATTTTAAAAAAGGCGGAAAAATAGAAGAGATCCATTTGTTTCTGATAAAAACTTGCTATGCTCCCGAAAAGGACAAAGTCTTTTTGATCTCATCTCTTAAACAAAAATTTATTTCCTTGATTTTCCTACATTAAATTGTTTATTTAATTCGTACTGTTTTAATATTATTTATTGTATGTGTTTTGGGAAAATTTGTTTCTTATTTTCGGAACAAAACAAAATGTCATTTTCTACCATTTTGTTTCCTTTGGTTTACGTAAATCATGCCTTTTTCAAGCGGGGATTTTTATTTAATTTCTGAGATTACCTAGCGCCCTATGATATGCATACTTTCAGGACCAAAAATAGTTGTTTGTGGACGCCTAAAAAGTTTGCCAAATACTATTTCAATTCACAATTCACGATAATCAAATCACTTTCAGTTCGGCAGGGATGAATATTATCATACAGTGAAGACCCATTTTATATGATGGTTATTATAATCTATGTAATTAAACAACCCAGTGGGCACACGACGTATGTAACACATAATTATTTGACGTCATATAAATTATTGACGTCATATAAATGTGTTATTAAGGTTGTGTGTGCAAAACCAAAAGACGTCTATTTCCAACGACTAAATGACGTCTTGTCATGACAACTAAAGGACGTCTTTTTTTGACGACTAATTGACGTCTTCTTCTGACGTCTTATAAATGTCTTACTAAGGTTGTGTGTGCAAAACCAAAAGACGTCTTTTTATGACGAAATAATTGCGTCTTTTCTTGACGGCTAAATGACGTCTTTTTTTGACGACCAATTGACGTCTTCTTCTGACGTCCTATAAATGTCTTATTTTGGTCGTGTATGCAAAACCAAAAGACGTCCTTTTCCAACAACTAAAAGACGCCTTTTCTGGACGTCTTGTGTTGACAACTAAATTACGTCTTATTTTGACGACTAATTGACGTCTTATTTTGGTCGTATATGCAAAACCAAAAGACGTCCTTTTCCCAACAACTAAAAGACGTCTTTTGTTGACGACTAATTGACGTCTTGTCTTGACAACTAAATTACGTCTTTTTTGACGACTAATTGACGTCTTCTCCTGACGTCCTATAAATGTTTATTTTGGTCGTATATGCAAAACCAAAAGACGCCATTTTTCCGACAACTAAAAGACGTATTTATTTTATAACTAAATTACTTCTTTTTATTTAAGACTAAATGACGTCAATTATCAACAACTGAATAACGTCTTTTCTTGACAACTAGAATACTTCTCTTATTAAAGTCTTCTTCTGACCACAAAAAGTTGTTTACTCATTAAGAAAATGCGTCGTGTATTTGTCAGGAAAGATCGTCTTTTTAGTCATCGGAAAAGACCTAAATTTCAGTAAGATGCGTACATTAAATTTCATGATATGGATGACTTTTTATTCACCAAATGTTCAACACATTTAAAAGCAAGTATTACAACAGTTCACTCTCTTTAAAACGAACCAAATTGGGCAAACCAATCAACAAACAAATGTTTCATATACTCAACATACTCTTATAGATTAAGGCCCCCAGCAATAACTTTCAAACACATCTGGTTCATAGTTTAACATGTAAGAAATGTCGTACAGGTAAATTGACGACATTTATTGACTATGATATCAACGGGAAATGAGTAAAAGACTCAATGAATTGAAAATTTGCCAGTCTCACCCCTTAACAAAATGACATTGTCTTAGATGGTCTTAGTATCACGTTTAACTGTCACGAATGAACGCTATGCAAGTCTTGGTCCATATTATACATATAGACGTCTGTATACAAGTTCCTGATACCAAATAAAAACTCTGAAATTGATTCAAACACAAAATCAAATGTTAATTTCAAGTAATACAAAGTAAATATTTACTCTCTTGTGTGAAGGAGTGAACAACTCTCTACCAAATCTACACTCTTTCGAGTAGTAACGTAAAGGGAGGTATAAGGAGTGCTCCCTTCAAATATAAATTAGTTTTATGAGTGGTTTTCATTCTTTTTGAGTTGTTTGATGTTTTTCTCTTTTATATTGAAATATTACCAGATTCCTTCTTAAACTAATACATCCAGTCCTGCCTTTAGCAATTCCCCCTCCCCCAAGGTTCCCATAGTTCATGTACAGTCTCCATGTTTTATAAACAACAAAGGCTAAGATGTATTTTAATGAAGATAATCATGAAATATGAATTACTGAACATTTTTAAACTGCCTGCCTACATATATGAACTAAATAGAAAATGCCTTGCACGGGTTTAAGTAATAAAGCATACAATAATGTATGCTCCAATGAACACCTTGAGTCCTCGGTATTTTAGCGCTTTAAGCCATGTTACCTTTGTTTACAGAAATAGTGACTTTGTACATTCTAATGCATTTTCTGACAGGCAAGACAGTACATATAGGCCAAATGGGTAAATTTACATTTTGTGTCATAGTTTTCCAATAGATTCAAGAGTTACAAAAGCAACAGCTGTACAGCTCTTGAGATGTGTCCCCCTTTCTTCATATCAAAAGTTGAGACAAATCGGACAGTGCAATCTCCATGAAAGCATAAGATTTATTGTATTTTTCAATTGAGCTGTGTACAAACTGTGCCTGCAGGAAGTCCACGCTCTGTGGCTCTTTTGTAATCATGTGATGTCACAGGTCACATTTTTTTTTTCAATCCAGTTTTTATTGTTATTATTATTAATGATTCTTCTCTTGTCGCTGATATGAATATTTGAGGTATTTGGCGATCCTCTCTCTGACAGCCGACACTGTGGTGGTGTGAGATGCAACAACACTTTCTGCAAATTAACACAAAGAAACCCACAAATATAAATAATTGGTACATCAATAACTATTGAGAAAAGTATTCAAGCACCTGTAGTGAATGTGCTTGATGTGTTTCAGATGGCAAGTAACCATGCTGATTAACCGTGTGAGGTTTGCGGAGGCACCACCCAAATAAATATATTTCCGAGCCGTGTGTTTCTGATCGTAACATCAAGTTGTTTACCACCAGTTCTTCTCAGAACCACCTTTTGCATGGCATCTCCCCAAACCTCGCTTGATTGTATTCCACCATGCAAAGTATCAGATCCTACAATGTTTATTTTGCCTCGGATCAGTTTAAAAAAGCTTAAAAAAGCTATTCGATGAAAATTAATACACGTTTTCTCGGTGTTAAAGCAAAAGGAGATCAACAAGTATCTGATCAGGAAACAGATTCGATAACCGATCGGTTACGCATATTTCCCGACATTTGTTTCGTTGATCAGTTCTTGGAATTTCCGATCAGATTAGATTGGTTACTACTAGTTCTACCTCCATTTAGTAAGAAAGTGGAGCATTTAACCAGGAAACTCCTTCATACATTTCTTATATTGCACCAAGCCTACTTTCCATTTATTTTCGCAGACATTCAATTTCTCTGCATTAAAATTTTTTGTAACTGTTTTATTGAATATGACTTTTCAAATACAGTTGATTACCTTCAATTACTGCACATAAAGCAGTTCTGCCAAACGCCAGCTTCTTTTTGTTCAGCCCCTTCATGTTAAACTCCATTTGGAGGGTAGGAGTCATCATCCTGTTAAAGTTTGATAATAACAAGTCACCACAGTTCAGGAAACATATCTATCTGTTCAGTATAAATTATAGTTACCAAAATGAACATCCAAGTAAGATATTACAGAACACGTTCAAAGTTTTGTCTCAAAGTTATTAGTTACTTGTTATTGTAACTTATCAGTTAGAAGTGATTAAAATAGACATACCTGTTCAGTACATTTCGCACCATGTCTTTCATGTCACTTCCACCAATTCGTCTGCAGTAGGCAACCTTTAAAACAAACGAGTCAACATAACAATTGATTATGGCAATAGCAACTGGACCACTAAACCTCGTGAATGCTAATGACATTGCTGGAGCGAACATTGACATATGTTGGAGTGTGAGCTTGTTTTGGGGGTGCTATACTGGGACCTAGAACAATTGAGGGGAACAATGGATCCCTGATGACCGGAAAAGCTGGGAAAGGACCATGAGTGAGAACATACCTCACTGGACATCTTTGTAATAGCCATACAGTTATTAATGAACTTTCAGTTATTAATGAACTTTTCTGTATCTACAGCCCAAAGAGGAATATCTACTCTCGACTTTTATTTGTATGCTTTATCAGTCCATTTTTATTAGCACTCCTATTTTAAAGGGACACGTTGCCTTGGATTGGACGAGTTGGTCTATAAAAAGCTTTTGTAACAGTTTGTTATGAGATGCATATGGTTAGAAAGATGTTTTAAAAGTAGAATACTATGATCCACACAAATATGCCTCGAAATTGCGTGGTTTTCCTTTTACATCGTGAACTAACACGGTCGGCCATTTATGGGAGTCAAATTTGTGAAACACCTAGTGTTAAATTGTGACAATGGCTCTTTGACTTCTGGATTCAAGGGTTTGCCAGTTCAGAGTTTTAAGACACCTCTTTATGTTGCTTTTAAGAAACATCCTCGTAGCTCTCGTTTATGGACATTTTCAAGTTTTGCAGTGCTGTAATAGTGCCTGTAGACACAGCAGGCAACCCATGTACTCTGAACTGGCAAATGAACCCTTGAATCCAGAAGTCAAAGAGCCATTGTCACAATTTAACACTAGGTGTTTATTTGCTATATTGTTCCAACATAATTAGGGATCTATTTAGGGATGTTCCATCCACCTGCAGTATGCCATACGATCAGTATGAAAATGAGTCTTAGAAAGTGAGTCCATTATTTGCCTTGGAGACAACACTTCGGTGACATGGTCAAGACCTATCTTTAATTCTACCTCCATGGGCACAGTCAGACCAATACGTGATCACGACTCCGAAGGTATAATTTTGGTCTCTGGCTGGTGTATTAAATACTTCCAAACTATGGTGTGTGGCAAATTACACAATTATTGATTGAAATTAAATTTCAAACTGTTTTATCGATAAATGAAGTTGCACAAACACAACAACAAAATATCCAAAAAAGTGAATGAAGTGGAAACCTGAAATAAAAACAAATAATCGTGGTTTTGTGGACTAAAAGTTAAAGCAAACAGAAGAAATGTGATGTCAAAGTTGCTGTGTAAAAACACTTTGGAAATTGATTAGTGAAAATAACAGTAAAACGGCATTTTATCCAACAGCTGTATGATGCTATACAAAACTTTTTCGTTACCAAGCTTTAGACCTACTTTAAAAAAACATTCCCCGATGAGTGGTGCAGTGTTGTAATTCTACCTCCATGGTTTTAGAGATAACGAGGTAAAATTTTCCAATGTAAATAAACTTTACCCCCCCCCCCCCCAAAAAAAAAATTTTTTTTAATGGTTTTCTGTTGTAACTTTCGAAAGTCTTAACCATGCTACCTACCAAAACAGTTCAAAGTTGGATTTTTGTCAATGGCAAACTGATGTAGCTTTACTGTGTACATTAGGCCTACAAAGAGTAAAGGGACATTTTTATGGGGTCTGATTGTTTTATTTGTTTATAAGAATTAGCCAAGCTCTTCTGAACGTTTCAAATCACCAAATGGTTGACTCATCTAGAAATTCTCACAACAAAAGACTATTTTCTGCCAGTTTCAATTTATTTTTAAATCCAATAGTATGATTTTATTGATATGAGTTTTAATAAAGAACAAATTATCCATGTTAATTCATGCATCTGTTTGATGCACTCATGTGCAATAAAATGTACTGCCTTAATATTTAAATATTTTAATAAACATCATTCGGACACAGGTGTATAGAAATAGCCCAAGGTGTTTCGTTTTATTTTGTCCAGGTCGTTCATAGGAAAAGCTGACTTTATGGTGATGTAGTCATGATCATTCATGAGGAATCAGTCCAGACTGTTGGCATATATGTAATTCTAACAAAATGTATCACGCTTTATCAAAAGCTTCTTTCAAAACAGGCTTGAATTATAGTATATGCCAGGGTGATGTTTTGAAACAGATAAAGTTGTTTTATTTGTGCAATATAGGAATCGGAGTGCCCCATTGTCATCAACTTATTCTGCATATCAATAACAACGAACAAGAAAAGAAAACCATCGTGCCCCCCCCCCCCCCAACACTCAGAAAAAGACATGCCGGTGAGAGAAATTGACCATGCAAATGTATCATACGTTATATTCATTGACTAGTTATGCCAATTTATACCAGAAACTATAGAAGGATAAAACACAACATGGTCCAAGCGTGCATACATTTCTTCTGAAGCCCTGACTATTGTACCGCCTAGAGGTGTATAATTATGTAGGTCTACAAGAAAATCAGACATTGGATTAAGATCGGCTAAGAAACCCTTTGCACTGCTGAGTGTTGCAAGGATGAATTAATTACGGGAGAAAGGCAAAGGCTTGACCCCTACAATGGCTCGACAACATTGGACACATCAAAACCTGGCCTTCAAACAATTAACCCCCACCAGTGTATAGAGCAAGGAAAATCATGGAAGTATGTTCCTAGTGTAAATCCATGGACAAATGCAAGCCAAAAAACCTTAGCACCGTACAGAGCCTAACACCATTCCGTCGTAAATAAGTTGAGTATTGCAGAGAATTGACTAAATTTTTCTCAAATTTATAAGCTTTTGTGTCTAGTTATTTTTAGTAAAAGTGAAAAACAAACAAAACAAGCAAAAACCCTAAACCAACATTGCATTCGAACACAGACATCGTTTTGGAGCCAATATCAATGCATCCTCTTTTCTGAAGTACCTACAAAGAATTAAACAGTAAAAATCAACCCTATAGTTATATCGATAATGTATCAATCCAATACCTAACAATGAATACTTGGTATTTGAAAGCCTTTGTAATGAACACAAACAATATTAATCATTGTTAAAAGTCTCAATATAATTGTATTAAAAATAAGAACATTTGTTTTTAAGGTTTTTCTTTTAATGTCAAAATCCCTGTAAATCAAAACATGCGTGTTTTGGTTGTTTAGTTTTCTCCCATTGTAAACTTTTGTGTAGGCCATGTAAACCGACAACAGACAGGCATGAGTGTTTGCCCCAAAATCTTCCACATATATAGCATCTAAAATAAACAAACCCCCCTATCTAATTATAACCACACTGTAAAAAATTTCCTGTAAAAATTACAGTAATTTACTGGCAGCTGAGTTGCCAGTAAGTTACTGTGTTTTTTACAGTCATGACTCTAAATAAATTACTGTAAAAAATTACAGTAAGTTACTGCAACTCAGCTGCCAGTAAATTACTGTATATTTTACAGTTATAACTGTAAATAAGTTACTGTAAAAATTACAGTAACTTACTGGCAACTCAGCTGCCAGTAAATTACTTTAATTTTTACAGTAATTACTGTAAATAAGTTACTGTAAAAATTACAGTAACTTACTGGCAACTCAGCTGCCAGTAAATTACTGTATTTTTTACAGTAATTACTGTTAATAAGACTGTAAAAATGACAGTAATTTACTGGCAACTCGGCTGCCAGTTACTGTATTTTTTACAGTCAAACAGTATACTGTATCGCAGTAAACTAGGATATTATTGTATTTGTTTCAATGCTTGCAGTACGTACTGTAAAGTTTAAGCAGTAATATGCCTTAGTTCCTGTGAATGAAATTACAGTAATCAACAATCATTTCCGCAGCTGAATGTACAACACTAATTTAAAAAAATTTTAAAACTATATAGGGCCTATATATTATTCTTTCGAAATAAAATGCACAAGTAAAATCTGTTTAACATTTCAAACTTTTTATTGCACAAACACTGAGAACACATCAGTATGCAAGTTGACAAAGTAGTAAAAACATTTACATAAACTGGTAACCATTTTTTAGTCTTTCCACAAATGAAATATAAAGGCCACTATTTTTTGACCTCAAATTATTATTCGTCCCGGTGGGAGCATAAAAACAACTGTCGATCTCTTTCAGAAAAGAGGTAAACAAATCTGAATTACTTTCTATTCCTTCCTACATGCTTTTACCATTCTCATTTTTTCAGTCAAGGGTCAATATATTGTGGCGTGACCGGGGGTGGAGCCGACGAGTCTGATCTTGTTCCACGAGGACACCAACCCGGATTAATTATCCAACCCCAAAATATATTTATAAGCCCTGGTGCTCAGGTGAGCGGCTACCCAAACACAAGGGGGGAACTAATTACGAACGGCGGCTAAAAGCCTGCGGGCGGTTCGTTTGGTGGAGATGTACCACCACCTAGACTTAGATTAACCTCAAGTTACAACAGAGCAATTAGTTAACCTCAAATAACCTCACGAGGATTCAAAGTTTCCAAGGCACAATTAAATGGTTTATTTCAAGTACAATAATCAATCGGTCATTCACAGGTTTATAATTACAACACAATAACCCCGCCTTCTAATAATATCAGGCCCACAGACAATGCAATAAATGAATACACTAAACCTCAATAAATACACAAGTTGCACAATTCTGCCCAAATACAGACTATGCCTCACACGGCGTAACTTCTAACCCACAAAGGCTAAGCAGGAGGGAAATTCCCCAGGAACCTCCCAGCGATAAACAGTGTGCCTCACCGAACCGCATACAAGTCGTGAATTCCCCGGGCTACACTCAACCGTTTTCTCTACCCGAGATGCGGTTATTCACCCTCACACGACCTCAGTATTCGCAGTTCCAACGTAAGGAAACACAACACACGCTCCCGTTCCCAAAATCCCGGTACACAAACTTATTAGTTACCTCGCTCTTCTATCTATCGGTCGGCGGTTCAATCCTCGATCCCTCGACAACACAGCAACACGTAACCTCAATCCCTAAATGCTGGACTAGCCCAAGAGCAACACGTGGAGAGATAAACGTCGAGATCAGATAACACAGCACGCCACAGAGAGAGAGAGAGCACGCCTCCAGCGCCGCCTGTTTTATACCCAACGCGCAGACCCCACCAACTACATTAACTTACACCCTGTTCCGCCACAATATTCTAGTCACCCTCTTTAATAACCCCAAGGACGAGCCCCACTGGATCTTGAAGTCATTTTCTCTTTTCAAAACTTTTGTATGCAAAACGTAGAACAATCATGATTTTTATCGAAAGAAAATCAAGTAAATTGTTCATGTTATATGATGAATTTTCTATTTGTTAAACTTAATAAGTGACAGTAGTTTTGTCGAAATATTGCGTACGTGGATTTTTTTGAAATTGCGTAATTGGTGAATACTGAATTAAAACAATTAATGAATTTAGCCACCTGTAATTAATGTCTAGATAGCTGGCTAAAAAATAATTCAAAGCCTTCATTCTCCGAACGCTACTCACGATCAACGGGGGAAACATCTCCACCCTAACATGCCCCCTTAATTTCCGAGTATAGTCTATTGTTTGAGAAAATACTAAAAATCCGTACGTCCTTGACTAGCCCAGTGCGTTGTCTTGATAGAGATTGGACTTCTTCTGGTGTTCAGAAGAACGGCCCTTATAATTCTGTAATCTATCAATTAAACATGAATAAATATTCTAGTATTCGAAACATAATTGTGATCAACCATGGATTTATTGCTATACCTCCATGGAGCAAACAATTAGCTATTTTTTCTATAATATTAAAATTGACATTTCTATAAATACATATAGTTCAAACCTCACCATTATGCTCACATTTCCATGACTGGCAATCTCTTTAAAAAACCACCTATTGAAGTTGTCTTATGACAATTATAAATATGCATAGATGGGATTTCATATTTTACTACGAAAACAATTAAAGTATTATCAGAAAACTTGCCATCCTTTGAATCAAAGTTGTTTCGATTGTATTGTGAAAAATGTATATCGCCGAAAGTGATTGGACAATAATGAGAATGTAGGTTGGGGAATAAGTTTATTTAGAAATAGCCGTATGATTTAGCATGGAGGTCATGGATTTAGTAAAGGCGAGTATCAAAGACGATACCCCGATAAAACTATAGGCTCAGCAAAACCAAGAATTTAAGACACATTTCATTCACAAGACTTGTACAGCCAAAGGAAACGACCTTGGCTGGATGCAGAATAATCAACATTTTGTTTATTGTGGCTGACCGCAGGTCAAAGGGTATAGCCAGCCGGACGCAAGCGATTTGCAGGGCTGCCGAGTGATAAATCTTTCACGCCTGCACCCCAGAAATTCCTCGGTGTTATTCCGGATCAGTAGGCCTAAGCTCATTGGCTCCACGAAGGACACGACATTTTGAAAATTTTGTTTTCACAAAACAAACGGTCATTGGGGCATAATAGCTACCGAGTATGCTTTTATCAAGTCGTGTCAATGCGCCACTACAGCCCTTAACTCTACAAATCGCAACCAATTCGTATAACTTCTAGTCAGCACATCCACCACAAGAAACATGGAGTTGGTGAGTTTGATTGTTTAGGCTATAATATTAATATACTCTTGAGATTGGATATTTTAAGCCTGATTTAAATGTATATTTTCATATTTTATAATTATATGAAACCATGAGGTAAGAAAATGCCATGGTGAAACTGTTTTCAATCACGTGGACTGACCATCTGTTTTATAACGTATCCTGCACCATCAGTATTATTAATACTCATTCTGTATATCTAACTCCCTATGAATTGATCACTGAACAGACTCCACAATTAACGTTATGAATTTATACCAATGTATGATTAACTGAAAATTTTATTTATTTATATTTAAACAGGGAATTATACTGATGATTGATAGAGTCAAGTGTTATGAGGTTTGCTGTTCGAAAACACCAGACGCTGATGATTCGATTTTACCGGGAATTTAAAGTGAGTGTAAAAAATTACTGTAATACATTTTTTTCATTGATATCAGGTGTATTGTTGTTTGAAAATAGTTTCTTGTAATGTACATACATTTGTCATTAACAATTAGTCTCATGCATGTCAAAAACTTTGGTAATTTTAGTTTCCAAACAATTATCAAATACTCGATGTTATAGCGGACACTATGATGATGTAATAAACTTCTTCCATTATGAGTTTTTTTTTTTGACTTCTTAATTTCATTTCACGTATTTGAGGGTTTAAGTTTCTTCTAGATTCAGCCT
The DNA here is from genome assembly GCA_037783415.1 of Leptasterias polaris. NCBI lineage: Eukaryota > Metazoa > Echinodermata > Asteroidea > Forcipulatida > Asteriidae > Leptasterias > Leptasterias polaris. The sequence continues at coordinate 1,004,987 of JAZGTN010000136.1, forward strand.
CGGGAGCTCGATCTAAAAACAATAAAATAAATACAAAATCAAAAACCAACACCTGTGAAATGGTGTTTTAAGTTGTGTACTTTTCACCCCGTCATGAGACAGAGTTAGTCTACACTTTGTTGAGTCCTATCTGTATCTGTCTGTAAACCGAAATTGTTTGCATAATTGTATAACATAGTATTTTATACTAATAATGTGTTTTATCAAAACCATTTTAATTGCAGTGGATGAAAACTGCACTGCAAAGATTGACAGATTAAGCATCCGGGAAAGTGGCCATTGATTACTACCGCGACTGGAGAGAACAACGAACTAGAAGCAGAGGAGGACAGTATCAACACCGTAGCTGTTTTCTGTAATTTACAATTTCAATATTTATTCCGAGATTTTCTCATTAAGTCAGTTTATTGGTCTACAGATGCTGGTCCGATTTTGTTTTACCGATTTGATCCAAACATTTAGGTTTAAATTTAAAACAGCTGTTTTTAATGGTGAGGCCCATAATCATAAGACTCGACAAATGTTATGCTTTCATTTCCAGTAGGCCTATCACAAAGCAATCCGTCAATGCCAATATTGGTGAGTTAATAATTTTAAACATATTTATTGTTGGGATCCTCACATTAATTAACGTCCTTATAAACATTTGCAAATCACTTGCATTTTGCGCGTTGCCCGTTGCATAAAAATATGCTAATGTTTGGGTTTTTAGGAAATGAGTAAAATAATCGATCTTTAAAATTGATGATAAATGCCGATCTTTGAAAACAGTACATATTATGGAGTTGCTGTTTTTCTCGTGACTCCGTTGACCGATTTAGCTGAAACTTTCACATGTTTGTTATTTTATGTATATAATTATTGGGTCACATCAAATGTTTGATTTGGCTACATTGAGCCACAAACCATAACATGGTGCTATGTAATTTGTAAAGGAATGGGTCGATCTGCTGTAGCGCTTTATAAACATACATGTTGTATTAAAGGCACTGGACACTTTTGGTAACTACTCAAAATATATAATTAGCATAAAAACTTACTTGGTATAACGAGCAATGGAGAGCTGTTGATAACACATTGTGAGAAACGACTCCCTCTGGAGTAAGGTAGTTTTTGAGAAAGGGGTATTTTCTCACTAAAATATTTGAATCTGAAAAATATTTCAGGCAAGAAGCCTTTTCAGGCAAGAAGCCTTTTCAGGCATCTGAAAGCACACACATTGTGTTTTTCTCTCATTATTTTCTTGCAACTTCGATTACCACCATTGAGCTCAAATTTTCACAGATTTTTTATTTTATGCATATGTTGAGTTACGCCAAATGAGAATACTGGTCTTTGACAATAACCAAACGTGCCCAGTGCCTTTAAGCGCGGTATAAGTATCGTTATTATAATGTTCTGACGTTACGGGGAAACAGTTAGGGTTTTACCTGAAGCTTTTGCCCCTTAAAATGTTTTTAACATTCGTTTGTTTGGTGACATTCCTTTACTATACTACCTTACTTTTTTCATTGAGTATTTAAGTCGGCCATTGTGTGCCATTATTTTTGATAATTTGAGTTCTCATTACGGAAAAGCTCCAATAATCTGAGTTTTGAACTATACATCCTTTTCAGTGATTAAGTGTGTTCACAATGTCATTACTTGGGTAAATAAACTTATAATGGATGAGCAGTTAGCTGCCTGGGGCAGTCAGCAGGACTGCTGGCTTGTTCATGATCCAGTGCGAGTTGGTAAATACACAATTTATTATTGGGACCCCTTTCTTTAATGGAGCTTTCCTAAAATTGCGAACGACATTGTAATTGCACAAACTAACCATGCTACTATTTCAAACTGTTTAAGCTATTTTATTTATAAGTTCCTTGTAAGTTTCAACTGGTTAATAAAAGTAACAAACAAAAAATTTATAAACCAGCATCAACATTAAAGTTCGCCTTCCTGTGTTTCTTATTATAGATTGTGATCGGAACAAGAAATTTTTTAATAAGTTAGAATGAAATTTAACGCAATGGCATTTTCATAATTATTTTATGATTTGTTTTGGATTAATGTTTAAAGGGTGATGGATTACTGATGGCCGATGGCCGATGGCCGATGGCCGATGGCCGATGGTCTTGACCCAAAATTATTTAGGCCATTTGCACACAATTACCAGCAACTTCCAGTCCAGGGCGTGCTAAGCATTATAGGAAACGGCCGGTGCACATTTCCATCAGCTGTTTCCATCCTTCTTTACAATAAGGGATGTGTGCATTTCCATGCGCCATTTCCAAGGCGCTGTATGTAAGCATGGGGAACTGAGGGTGCATATATACCAGCCGTTTCCAGGCGCTGGAAGCATAGGGAACGGAGGGTGCACATCCTATAGCCGTTTCCAGGCGCAGTAAGCATGGAAAACGGTGGGTGCACATCCAAGCCGTTTCCAGTCTTTGTAAGCGTGGGAAACAGGGTGCACAATTCCAGCCGTTTCCAGGCGCAGTAATTTTAGGAATCGGTGGGTGCAATTACGCTTCCCGAAACGGGCTATAAACGAGATGTCGGAAAACGGCAGGATACGAGCAAGAAATGGCTTGGTTTCCAGCCCATTTCGAAGCAAGTTTTCTTTGACGGAAACAGCATTTTTCGCACAGTGTTTGTGTGGATCATGTATTCTATTTTTAAAACATATTTCTAACCATAATATGCATCAACTCGCCCGATCCAAGGCAATGTGTCCCCTAAGGTAAAACAAAATAACAGTTGCAAAGAAATACAATTTAATTTAATTAGCATTTACCCGCTCTTTGCGGACAAGCTCACGGCCAGCAGCGTCGATGCACTTACAGCACTGCTTCCACTTGTCGTTCTTGAGCAAATCCGGTACTTGGACTATCCTAAAATAGTCCAGCCGGATTTGCTCAAGCTTGACAAGGTCGAGCTTGCCCTTCCCTATGCCCACCCCTTCTATTATTCAACCCAGCCCCAAACCATGTTCTGTTATCCCGAATTTCTGGAATCGTAAAGACCCTCCGGGCCAGCTGAACAGCAAAGTTCCTGTTTGAGCTGCTGGCCCGGTGGATCCTTGCTAATTCCATTACTGGAATACCCTCCTTAGCAGCCTGGAGAGGGGGGTCGAGGGATGTCTTCAGCATTTGGATTGTTTTGTACTCGCCCAATCCTCCTCTCCAGGCGCTGCAGTTGGGCAATTATAAGTTGTTGCCCTAACAACAGTTGTTGCCGCTCTAACAACAGTTGTTGCAGGGTAGCGTCCCTTGCCTCTGCCCCTGCCCCTGCCCCTGCCCTTAATTCCTCATTTTCCCTTAAAACATCAAAAAATCCCCAATCATTAAAATCCATTACCCGAACTTCATCTTCCCCTTCCTCTCCTCCCCACCCCCCTTCCCCCACCCCCTTCCCCCACCCCCCTTCCCCCACCCAACTTCCCCCACCCCCCTTTCCCCCCCCCAACTTCCCCCACCCCCCTTCCCCCCCAACTTCCCCCACCCCCCTTCCCCCACCCCCCTTCCCTGCCCCTCCCCTCCCCCTCCACTCCCCCACCCCCCTTCCCCCCCCTCCCCTCATCCTGCCGTTCCATCCCCTCCCCTTCGATTTCCAACTCCTCGTCCACCTCCATTATCTCAACATCCTCCTCCTCACTTTCCGCACCCTCCCCTCCGTCAACCACCCCCTCCCCTCCCCCTACTTCTGCCCCCTCCCCCTACTTCTGTCCCCCCTTCTCCCTAACATTAACATCTTTCTCTCTGTCTTTTCTTCTGTCAGCTACCCGCTTTTCCTCTGCCCAAAGAAAGTCCATCTCATTGGTGTCGGCTGCTCCAGTGAAATCAATTGTTGTGGCTGCTTTCTTTTCAACGGTGCATTTTTTCTTTGTTCCCTTCTCCACCACCTGTAAGAACAAATAAGGTAAAATCTTTAGAATACATGTACATTGGCCCAGCATTGATTTTTAACTAAGAACAACAATTAGTGAATGAAAGTGTGGGGAGCCAGTCTTCACTGCATGGTAATGACCGAGTTGGTGGCTGGCATTAACAGTGGCCAGCCACCAGCCAAGGTCATTATTACGCAGTGAAAACTGATTCCCCACACTGTTGCTGTCATTGATAAATACCTTAATAATATAATAATAGTGGCTTCTTATATAGCGCTCATATCCGTCACTCAGTGACGCTCAAGGCGCTTCAACAGTCAGTATTTTCCTGCAAGGTATATATGTGGAGCTACTTTTTGAAGTATGAGACCTATTCCTTTACATAGCAGGTGCTGTGGCGCAATATGCTGCCAATCAAACCAGGAACACCGGGGCGAACCCCTTCTCTTTTCGATAAGTGCACTGGGTTCTTTTACGTGCATTCACAACACACGGGACCAACGGCTTTACGTCTGTCACAGATGGAATCGTGAATTATAAAAGAACGTTCATAGTCACAGGGCAACGCAAGACAAAGACATAAACAATCAAATGATTCTCAGAAACCACGTTTTATGAAGAATAAATAAATTAAGTTTAATCATAAATGCGAAATCAAAGAACTGCAAAGCAGATTATTTACAAAGCAACAGAATGTGCATGATTAGTATAATTGAAGTTTAGTAGCAATCAAGCCAGCGTTATAACAACAGCAATAAGCATGATTAATGATGGCTAACTTAAAAGCAACTTAAAGCAAGAAAGTCAACATAACTTGGGAGGATAATTTCATAACTAAATTAATACAACGGTAAACAATTTAAAACAACGATGGGCGTGGTGAATGCCAGTTTCCTTGTTAGGCTGTGCCTCATGCCATAAACCCTGCGAGTTAAAAAGATTCACAAAAGAAACTCGCTTTAATCAAGAGAATTTTCATTTTCGTTTGACAGCAAAAATGGAAAGTTGTCCAAAAGCACAGTGAAATGTTTTGGGTATAAAAACAATGACAATTTTACTTACAGGAGGTCGAGAGTACCATGCGACAAACCCCCTGGTTTGGCTATTAAAGAAACTGGCTCAGGTAGTACGGATGATTATTGAATTGACACGGTGGTAGTCTGGAAAGTAGCGGTCCACACGTTGCTGGTCCGTCGCCTTTGCCTCCGGCCACACCTTGGAAGTCTTCATGGGTCCGGCGTCCACATCGGGCGTCGTCTACTCCCCACCGTGTCAATTGGTACTCTACCGTACTCCAGAATTTCCACAACTATATACTACTAGGTGTAGACAATAGACACACCTATCGGTTCTTTCAACTTTGTGCTACTGTATTACGTTGGAATGTTAAAGAATAACTGGTATGAGACATGACAAAAGTCTTCCAATGTACGTGTTCCACTTTTAAACTATTTAAACGCTTCAAACTATTCTTGGAATTGCAGTTAGCACTCATTCCAAGAATAAGAACATAACATAACACTATAATGTTGGCACCTATGACATTACTCCCCACTTTAAGATGGTGCAACCGTCTTTACGAAAATATGAGCCAACAAAATAATCCATTTTACTTTAATTACATTAGTAGACATACTCTATTTTACTTAAATATTTACAATACATCACTTGTCTTCTGGGCAACGACTCAAGAAATCTGCACCTACATTTTCACTACCTTTGATAGCTACTACTCTATATCGGTATGGTTGCAAACTTAATGCCCAGCGCATTATTCTGCTGTTTGTCATCTTTGTTCTGGCCAAGTAAATGAGGGGTCTATGGTCCGTTTCAAGAACAAATTCCTTACCATACAAAAAGAAATGAAATTTCTTTATAGCCCACACAAGTGCTAAACATTCTCTTTCTATAACCGAGTACTTGGTTTCTCTTGGCAGAAGCTTTCTGCTGGCATAGGATATTGGGAATTTCACCCCATCAACTTCTTGTACTAACATCGCCCCAATTCCGATGTCAGAGGCATCAGTTTGCAATATAAACTGTTTGCTTGGATTTGGTAGATGTGTGATGACGTCATTAAGTATTCTCAGAAAGTGTTTAATGTATTGACGCTATAAGGTATTCCAGGAATTGTTACTATTGTAAGATACTTCATTGTTCTTGGAATACAAGATATCCTTGTCCCTTGGGAATTGGAATGTAAACTATGTCAATTGTTATAGCGCCTATATATTGTGACCACCACACCATACTCGGTGTTCTCGTTCCGTTAGGTGGGGTGGTGCACTATTGTCAATCAGTACTTCCGGAGGCCGGCAAAGGTAGTGCTGTCTTACACTTTATAATGGTTGTGTACCTGCTGTCCGTACTGTTGTAAATAATAAAGTTAAGTTTGTTAGTTCTGAATCAACTTCTTGTTTGGACCTTCGTTTATTTGTGTTGAGTTTAATGTGATCTAAATTAAGACATCACATATGGTGGAAGATCCGGGTACGGACAGACAGGCTGAATGTGGCACCACCACAGCTACGGAGCGGGACCCCGCTGGTCTTGTATTATGTAAGTATGTATTTGTTTTCCCTTTCTTTTGACCAACGTAAATTTTTCTCTTAATGTGTGTAAAATGTTGAAGCAGTATTATGTGCATTATAACCATTTTTAAATATGGCAAACAAATATGAGTGTAACTTCCAAGATACGTATTCTGGCACTGAAGACCTTGATTTATTTATAGATAGATTTAAAACGTACGCCACACTACGCGATTTTGCGAGTGAAAAAAAAGTTCTAGCTTTTAGTTTAAGGCTTAAAGGTCCCGCCGCTATCTGCTATTCTGGTTTATCCAATAGTGATAAAAATGATTTTGGTGAAGTTGTTAGTACGCTTCAGCGAGCGTTTGAAGGTGAAAGTGCACGTTGGGTTCGTGAGGCAAACTTATCGAACGGTCTCAAGGTGAAACTGAATCCATTGACTCGTACGTTGCAGATATCCTTAATTGGAGTCGGCAGTTGAAATATGCCGAAAATGAGCAGGTTGGCCGATTTGTACACGGATTAAGGCCGTCATTAAAGGCGTTTGTTATATCCAAACAGCCTCGAACCATGCTCGAAGCGATCGATGCAGCTCGTTTGGGCGAGGGCATCGAGAAAATTGCTGTTCCTACAGCAAGACAAGTCACGGTTGACTCGGTCACCAATGAACAACTGCATAAGATGGAAAGCAATATGGACGCCATGCAAAGTCAAGTGAATATGATTGACAGTAGACTAAAACGAGCTCAGACTAGTTATAAAAATCCGTCACCTTCAAGCTCTCGCTCAAGTCGTTCAAATACCAATCCACCTCGGACCAATGTCAAATTTGATGGTAGTTGTCATAGATGTGGTAAATATGGCCACAGAAAAGCAATGTGCTATTCCAAGTTTCATAAAGATGGCTATAGTTTAAACTAGCGAAGCCGTCTACACGACGTATTTGGGTCAAACCACCTGTAGATGGCATACATTTGATAGATGACCCCATTGAAATTGACTTGCATAAACGAAGTACTGTTATGCTTTCAATTGGATCAGACACTATATCTTGTTTAGTTGATACGGGGGCAACCATTAATTTGATTTCTGAAAATTATTTTAGGCAAAATCAGTCAGTACGAGATGTAAAGATATCTCCCTCTGGCATTAGATCGGTAAAAGTAGCAAATGGAGAAAATCTTGCAATTACTGGTTGCGTATGTATCACTGTAACGCTTGGAGGTGGACAACTTGCTGTACCTTTTCATATAGCTCGAGGCCTTAATTGCACGGCAATATTGGGTACACAGTTCTTAAATGAACATAATGTGATCATTGATTTTGGGAAATCGAAAATCAAGGTTCATGTAAAGAACCAATTAAGAACTTCAAAAAGAGTTGAAATTCCACCCCATTCCCAAACTGTTTTTTATGTACAAGTGAAAAATGTTGTGCCTTCAGGTGTTATAGGGCAGTGTTTCACGGGACGTAATGCACGAAATTTGGGCATTTTGTTAGCGAATTCCATTTCTGTGTCTCAAAGACTACAATCTAGAACGCAAGTGCCTGTCATGGCAATAAATCCATCGGACAACCCTGTTACCTTGTACCCACGTACTAAAATCGGTACTTTCACTGTAGTCCAGGAGAATGCCATTATGAATTTGTCAGATTTTTCGTTGGAAGATTGTGATCTTGAAGACGTAACATCAGTAGCTTCGTCTACTTCTGAAATATTGACCGAAGTACAAATTTCGGACAATCTGAACTCCGAACAAAGTTCTAAGTTGAAAGGATTACTGAATGAATATTCGGATGTTTTTCAGAGTAAGGACGGTCCCAAGGGATTTTATGACAAAGTGAAACATGATATAAATACAGGCAATAATCCATCAATACGATCTCGACCGTACAGACATTCACCGTTTGTACAAAAGACCGTACGAGAACATGTTGACAAAATGCTCAAAGATGGAGTCATTTCTGAATCTACATCACCTTTTTCTAGTCCCATTGTAATGGTAAAGAAGAAATCGGGTGATTATAGATTTTGTGTAGACTTTCGTGCTTTAAATCGTATCACAGAACGAGACACATTTCCGTTGCCAAATATTTCAGATACTTTGAATAACTTGGGCATGAAGAGACCATTGTTCTTTTCCACTCTAGACATGGCATCTGGCTATTGGCAGATTGCCCTGGAAGATGAAGCGAAAAGAAAAACTGCATTCATCACGCAGGATGGTCTTTTTGAATTTAATGTTATGCCCTTTGGCCTTCATAATGCGCCTTGTACATTTCAGAGAACAATGCAAGAGGTCTTACGCGGCCTTAACTGGAAAATTTGTCTCGTGTACTTGGATGATGTTATTGTGTATAGCAATTCTTTTTCTGACCATTTGAAACATCTACAACTGGTATTTGACAAATTTCGAGAAGCCAATCTGAAACTAAATCCTCGTAAATGCTATTTTGCCAAAGATAAAATAAAGTACCTGGGTTACATTGTAAGTTCAGATGGTATCTCAACTGACCCTGAACAGGTCAAAATTGTCTGCGAGTATCCTGTACCTAAAACGCTCTCTGAGGTGAGAACATTTATGGGTTTAACGGGATACTACCGCAGATATATTAAAGACTATGCTAAAATTGCACATTCAATCATTGCTTTGACAAGAAAAGATACTAAGTTTGAATGGACAACAAAGTGTGACGAATCTTTTCAGTTACTGAAACAGTGTCTTACCAACCCACCAATTTTAGCGTTTCCTCAGTTTGATGGTTCTCAGTTTATACTACAAACTGATGCTAGTTGTAAGGGTTTGGGTTACATTTTGTCACAAACACAAGATGGTTTAGAACGTGTCATTGCCTACGGTGGCCGATCTCTCTCGAAAGCTGAGCGAAATTATTCCATAACGGAAATGGAAGCTTTAGCTGTGGTCGAGGGAGTAAAGAAATTTTCTACTTATTTGACAGGAATTCCTAAATTCAAAATAGTCACTGATCACCAAGCTCTGAAGTGGTTATTTTGTGAGAAACATTCTGTTGGACGTCTTGCTCGTTGGGCATTGTTTTTGCAATCTTTTAATTTTGATCTTGAACATCGCCCTGGTAAGAAACAAACGAACGTTGACGTGCTTAGTAGAAATCCTAACTACAATGAACTTGCTGAGACTAATCAGATGACTGAACATAAATCATATGAACCTGACGTGAATTTAGACCATGTTCACGAACTACGAAATTTACGGTATCGTTATAATAAACGAGTCAGTCAGAATACCGATAAGTTTTCGAAAGCTGTACCACAAGTTCATGATAATGTTAATCTTGATGTAGTACGTAATGAACAACGAAAAGATAATTTCGCTAAAACAATGATTGATTTTATTGAATTAGATGAATTACCTACAAAGACTCATGAAGCCGGAAAAATAATGCAAGAAGCTAATTATTACTTTTTGTATGACGGTATTTTGTACCATATATGGCATACCCCTCGTACTCGTAAACTTCCAGAACGTGACGTCATTCAGTTGTATGTTCCATTGTCTTTGATAGATACAATTTTATACAACTGTCATGACCATGTACTTTCTGCTCATTTTGGTTTCCATAGGACATATTGCAAGGTACGCCAAAAATATTTTTGGAAATTTATGCATAGGGATATAGATAACTGGGTAAGATCTTGCGATTCTTGCGCAAAGACAAAAACTCCAAAACATAAGGTTATTGCACCTTTACTTACTATGAGTGTACCAGGACCATTTGAAAGAGTCAGTGTTGACATTTTAGGTCCACTATCAATAACGTCATCGGGTAACCAGTACGTTTTGTGTTTTACTGATCATTGTACGAGGTGGCCTATGTTAGTCCCCATACCTACTATGGATGCAGTTACAGTAGCAAATGCTTTCTTTCGGGAAGTCATATGTAACCATGGCTGTCCTCGGGTATTGCTTAGTGATAGGGGTGCAAATTTCCTTAGTAAAATTGTTAGGGAGGTTTGTAAATTGATGCAGACGAATAAAGTAAATACAAGTTCTTATCACCCACAATGCAATGCAGTCCAGGAACGTTTTAATGCCGTAATAACGGACACGATTTCGCATTATGTCAATAGATTTCATACTGACTGGGACAAATATATTCCTGCCATTCAATTTGCTTACCGATCTACACCAGCTAACAATTCAACTGGTTTTAGTCCATTTTTTTTGTTATATGGGCGAGAGGCTGTGTTACCTTTGGATGTTTCGCTGTCCTCTATCCATGAGTATAAGGACAAGTCAGTAAGGGACTATATGCATGATTTGATCTCGCAGTTGGAGGTGTCACGTGAAAGTTCTAAACGTAATTTAGAATTAAATCAAGCAGCAATGAAAAAGCGATATGACACACGTACTCAAACTGTTCCTTATCAAGTTGGTGACGTAGTTTATATATATACCAGTAACCCAACAAGGTTTGTCAAGGAAACTTAAACAGTTATGGTGCGGTCCTTACTTACTCGTAGAAAAGACAGGTCCTGTTAATTTCCGAGTACGTAATTTGGAAAATAATAAACTGCTTAAGTCACCGATTCATGTGAATCGCATGAAATTTGCATATGATAGATTTCATAGACCCTCTGATGCATGTAAACCAACTGATATAGATCAGCAACAATCAATTCCGGATCTAGAAGATCGGGATTGCCCAGCATCTTCATTTCAGCCATTAAAGGCTACTCAAACTCGCAGAGATAAAATAGTGTCGATACCTAGTATCCCTACTAGTGACTCGACTCAAAAAGAGTATGAAGTTGCAAAGGTCTTGCGTGGAAAGTTTATTAACAATAAATTACATTACTTAATTAAGTGGAAGGGATTTGGTGTTAAACAAAACACCTGGGAGCCATGTGAGAATCTTAACGAATCACTTCAACAGTATTTGAAAGATAATCCTGTTAGAATATTTGGTAAATCTAATAAGATTGTGTAATTAATTTCAAGTTGTTTTGCTCCGGAGCATCGTCAGAAGTCCTCTACCTACCAGGAGTACCGGTGAACCGCGGCATCGAGTACCCCAGAAGGATGCAAGGAAGACGGACTGACGGCGGACAACTATACCAGCAGTACGCAAGATTTCATCGGAGTTGATACGGTTAATATTTAATAGTTTAATATTATATATTTTGTAAAGTTTATAAGTGAAATTTAATTTTAATAAAGTTAAGATCCCCAACCAATAATAGTTGCCAGGAGTCAACTATTTTGGAGGAGGGGCATATGTGATGACGTCATTAAGTATTCTCAGAAAGTGTTTAATGTATTGACGCTATAAGGTATTCCAGGAATTGTTACTATTGTAAGATACTTCATTGTTCTTGGAATACAAGATATCCTTGTCCCTTGGGAATTGGAATGTAAACTATGTCAATTGTTATAGCGCCTATATATTGTGACCACCACACCATACTCGGTGTTCTCGTTCCGTTAGGTGGGGTGGTGCACTATTGTCAATCAGTACTTCCGGAGGCCGGCAAAGGTAGTGCTGTCTTACACTTTATAATGGTTGTGTACCTGCTGTCCGTACTGTTGTAAATAATAAAGTTAAGTTTGTTAGTTCTGAATCAACTTCTTGTTTGGACCTTCGTTTATTTGTGTTGAGTTTAATGTGATCTAAATTAAGACATCACAGATGCAAGATTGGTTCAGATACCACACGACTTTTTAATGTACTAAACGCTGCATCTTGTGCCTCTCCCCAGTCAATTTTGTTCGGATTGCCTTTCTTTGTAAGATCTGACAAAGGAGCAGCAATTGCGGAGAAATTTGGGATGAATTTTCTGTAAAATCCTACTAATCCCAAAAATGACCTGACCTGTTTCTTTGTTTTAGGTCGTTCTGCTTTTAGAACCTTGCTCACTGTTTCCGGATGTGGTTTCACAATTCCCTCACCTATCGTATGCCCGAGAAATTTAAGACTTTTGTATCCAATACAACATTTGGATGGTTTGGCAGTAAGTCCCGCACTTCTCAATCTTTGCAGGACCGTTTCAAGAGTCCGCAAGTGATCTGTCCAACTTTCTGAATATATCAAAATATCATCAATGTAGTTAATCACATTAGGTAGCCCAACTAGCACTTTTCTCATAAGTCTAGAAAATACAGCCGGTGCATTTACCATTCCAAATGGCATAACTGTAAATTTATACAGGCCCTCTGAAGTCGCAAAGGCTGTTTTATCTTTATCCTCTAGGGCCATTGGGATTTGCCAGTATCCTTTCGCAAGATAAAGTTTGGAAAAATAGTTGGCTTTTGCCACCCTTGAAAACAAATCTTCAGTATTAGGTATTGGTTCTGGATCAAATACAGTGACACTGTTTAGTTGGCGAAAATCTATGCAAAATCTATTGCTACCATCAGATTTGTGAACCAAAACTACTGGGGAAGCGTAAGCTGATGTAGAATTCTCAATAACTCCCAATTCAAGCATTTTGTCAATTTCACTGACAATGGTTTTTCGTACTGCTGGCGGCACCGGATAAGGTTTAGACACAATCGGTGTATTTTTTGTCAATTTGACGGTATGTTCTATCAAATGTGTGCGACCAGGCATGTCGGTTAACGTGTCGGCAAACTCATGCAAGAGCTTTTCGACATGTTGTTTTGCTCTAACTTGAGCTCATGATCAACATCAACATCATTGCACGTTTCTGTTCGTCTCAGGGGAGGCATGTCTATTTTTATCCCATCTTCTTGGTAATCATCTTCCATAACAACACTGACTCCTCCTAAATGATCTTCGTCTACATCAACCCTTGTTTCACCAATATTTACACTTCTTAGATTTTGTCTGTCTACATACAATTTGAGAAGGTTGGCGTGGTATACCTTTTCTTTTCCCTTCACCTTAACCAGATAGTCGTTCTTTCTGACCGACTTTACAACCGAGTATGGCCCTTCCCATTGTAGAAGCAATTTACTGTTACTTGTGGGACGCAAAATTAGGACTTGATCACCATCCTTAAATTTTCTGTCTTTGGACTTAGTGTCGCTTTTACCTTTTTGCAGATCTACTTAGTTCTTCCTGAGCAACTTGACAGGTTTCTTCAAGTCTCGCTCTAAGGTCTACTATATACTCATATGTGGTTTTTACTTCCTCATCTTCCACTTCATTTGACCATAGTTCTTTTAACACTGTAAGGGGACCTCTAACAGTTCTACCATAAAGTAACTCAAATGGAGAAAATCCTAAACTCTCTTGAGGAGCTTCTCTTTATGCAAAAAGTACAGCAGGAAGATATCTATCCCACTCGTTGGGTTTTTCTGCACACATACGCTTTAGCATTGTCTTGAGGGTTCCATTAAAACGTTCAACTAGCCCATTACAGTTAGGGTGACGTTGTTAATTGTTTAATCGATAGCAGGGTGACGTTGTTAATTGTTTAATCGATAGCAATCTTCCCAACTCTTTCATGACTGCTGACGTGAACTGAGAACCTCTATCTGACAATATTTCATCAGGAACTCCAACTCTACAGAAAATTTCCAAGAGCGCTTCAGCAACCCGCTCGGTCTCTATACTTCGAAGTGCAACTGCTTCTGGATAGCGAGTTGCATAATCAACTAACGTCAGTATATACCTATTTCCCCGTTCTGTGATAGGCTGTATAGGTCCAACTATATCTACAGCTACCCGTTTGAAAGGAGTGTCAATTAATGGCATTTCCCCTAAAGGGACTCTCGTTACTTTACCCTTTGGTATTGTTCTTTGACATATGTCACATGACTGACAATATCGCCGAACATCAGCCTGTATTCCAGGCCAGAAAAAATTAGCAATAATTCTGTCGGTGGTTTTCTTCACCTTCAGGTGTCCTGCTAATGGGGAGTCATGTGCTAAACTCATGACTTTCTCACGGTATGACTTGGGAACTACAAGTTGTTTAACTACTTTTCCATACTGAACATGGGGAGATTGAAAATCTCTGTACAACAATGTATTACGAATACAATAACCTGTTTCAATTCCTCTATCATTCATTGTTTTTAGACCAAACAACTTAGACAAACTACTGTCTTCCTGTTGAGCCGTGATTAGTTCTGCTCTAGATTTGGATATCTGTGGTATCTCGTTGACAATAAGTGGTTTTAGTGGCCTTGCCTTCTTTTCTTTAGAAGCACGAGTTTCCACTGCATTTGCCTGTGGCAATGTGTCTGAAGTTCGTTTTGAACTTGGGGACCAATGAATATCCGGGTCATTTGGATCCCTTACACCTGGAACGTTACCAACTATAATACCATACAGAGGATTTTCCATTACTACGGCCTCAACTTCACCTACATAATAAGGTGTGTCAATAAACACCCTAGCTACTCTGACTTCACGTACTGTTCCATCTAGCAGAACGCATCTTTGGGTTCTACCCGTATATTGATTCTCGTTGACCAATGTACGTTTTACAACTACTGTACTACAGCCACTATCTCTAAGAACTGGCACTACATGGTTACCAATTTTGCCATGTTTTACTGGCATATTCTCATCAAATGCTGGTCTACTTACAGCATTGACAACTGGAAGTTCATCTCCGGACTGTAGCCTAACATAATTACCTGGGGGTCTAGAGTAATCGTATCTAATTGCGTTTAACTCTACACAGGCACCCAGTATTTGTCGGATTTTGTTTTCGAATGTCTCTTCTTTTAGTTGTTTTAAACCTGCAGTTTTATTTGCATGTGGACGACTTCTAGATCTACTTTTACAGTTAGCAGCTATATGTCCTACTCTACCACAATTATAGCATTCTCGGTCTTCATGTGGCTTAAACTCGCCTTTTGACCGTCCGGCATCACTAGTACTTTTTGTACTTTTACTACTGTCAAATTGTTTTCTATAACCCTCTTTTCTTGTTTGATTCGAATTCTTCTCATCAAACTTGGGAATCATAGATAATGGCTTATGAGCTTCTTGAAACCTATCTGCCATCTTTGTCATCTCACTCAATGTAGAAGGTTTACGTTCCATTAAGAATAACTTCAAATCCTTATTACATGTGTTGATTACTTGTTCTCTCATAATGAGATCAACAAAGTTATCAAATTTTCTCTCCGTACTACTAAGTTCAACCCATCTAAACAAATATCTTTGTATACGCTCTGAAAACTGAGTACATGTTTCATTCGTATCGGGCTTAGATTGCCTAAACTTAAGCCTGAATCCTTCTTCAGTCATTTCATATCTCTGGAGAAGAGCAGATTTAAGATCGTCATAACTATTTGCAAGGTCATCAGGGAGCCGTGAATAAACTTCGAGTGCTTTACCTGTCAGGAGCACACTCAGTGGCACCGCCCAATCGTCATGTGACCATTGCATGTTTGTGGCAAATCTTTCAAATCTACCTAGATACGAATCTATATCATCTGTCTTTTCATTGAATGGAGGCATCTTAGGCAGTCTACCCTTGCCCTGAAATACTGTTCCTTTAGTATCACTAGCTGAGCCTAGCTTACTACTTTTTTCTTGAGCAATACTTAAATCAAGCTACTTCATTTCTTTCTCATGTTCTCTCTGTTCCTGTTTTTCTCCTCTAACCCTCTGTCTTTCTATTCTTTCTTCGTTTTGCCTTTCTCTTGCAAACTCTATAAGGTCTTCATCAGCTATGTTCAAAGACTTTCCTAGATCTACGAATTTCTGAAATTCCATTTTGACAAAGAACTTTTACACGCTAAATAACCGAGAACTGAGATAAGAATTGAAATGAAAGCTGAAGCAACAGTACTAAATACGAATCAATAACTATTCATTAATATCCATGTCGTATTGCCTAGTGATCTTTGACCGTTCAACCCTTTTTGTTTAACGGGAAAGAGTTATCTCCCGGACATGCCCCCAAATGTCACAGATGGAATCGTGAATTATAAAAGAACATTCATAGTCACAGGGCAACGCAAGACAAAGACATAAACAATCAAATGATTCTCAGAAACCACGTTTTATGAAGAATAAATAAATTAAGTTTAAGCATAAATGCGAAATCAAAGAACTGCAAAGCAGATTATTTACAAAGCAACAGAATGTGCATGATTAGTATAATTGAAGTTTAGTAGCAATCAAGCCAGCGTTATAACAACAGCAATAAGCCTGATTAATGATGGCTAACTTAAAAGCAACTTAAAGCAAGAAAGTCAACATAACTTGCGAGGATAATTTCATAACTAAATTAATACAACGGTAAACAATTTAAACAACGATGGGCGTGGTGAATGCCAGTTTCCTTGTTAGGCTGTGCCTCATGCCATAAACCCTGCGAGTTAAAAAGATTCACAAAAGAAACTCGCTTTAATCAAGAGAATTTTCATTTTCGTTTGACAGCAAAAATGGAAAGTTGTCCAAAAGCACAGTGAAATGTTTTGGGTATAAAAACAATGACAATTTTACTTACAGGAGGTCGAGAGTACCATGCGACAAACCCCCTGGTTTGGCTATTAAAGAAACTGGCTCAGGTAGTACGAATGATTATTGAATTGACACGGTGGTAGTCTGGAAAGTAGCGGTCCACACGTTGCTGGTCCATCGCCTTTGCCTCCGGCCACACCTTGGAAGTCTTCATGGGTCCGGCGTCCACATCGGGCGTCGTCTACTCCCCACCGTGTCAATTGGTACTCTACCGTACTCCAGAATTTCCCCAACTATATACTACTAGGTGTAG
Source organism: Leptasterias polaris (assembly GCA_037783415.1). Lineage (NCBI taxonomy): Eukaryota > Metazoa > Echinodermata > Asteroidea > Forcipulatida > Asteriidae > Leptasterias > Leptasterias polaris. The sequence continues at coordinate 1,022,076 of JAZGTN010000136.1, forward strand.
ACAATAGACACACCTATCGGTTCTTACAACTTTGTGCTACTGTATTACGTTGGAATGTTAAAGAATAACTGGTATGTGACATGACAAAAGTCTTCCAATGTACGTGTTCCACTTTTAAACTATTTAAACGCTTCAAACTATTCTTGGAATTGCAGTTAGCACTCATTCCAAGAATAAGAACATAACATAACACTATTATTATGTTGGCACCTATGACAACGTCCCATCCGAAGGACGAAGCAATAATGGTTAAGTGTCTTGCTTAAGGACACAAGTGTCACGACCGGGACTCGAACCCACACTCTGCTGAACAGAAACGCCAGAGTATCCGCTCGGCCACAACACCTCGGATTTATGCTTTGCATTACTTTGGTTTCATGGGCATACCAAACACCTTAAACTACAACATAGTACGCATTACATAGTACGCGCATTTACACATACGCGTGGTATGCGCGTAGGTATGCGCGTACATGCGATACCATCTGACCCTATAAAAATAACAAAAAACAGTAGGCCCAAAGTAAACTGTTGTGATAAGTTTCCGCACAACAAGCATAGCGTAAACATAACTTTTATAAGACACATTTTTTCATTCACACTTTTCAAAATAATATTGCATTGATATTTGAAAACTCTTACCTTTTTGCATCTTTTTTTCTTTTCCACCACCTGCAACAACAAATAAACAACATGTTTAGGATACACGTAGAAGGGTCCAGTCTGGACAATTCCACACCAATGGACAAATGTATTTGAACTTTCGTCTCACCCTCCCATGCCTCAAGCTTACAAAGTTATGTTTTGGCCCATTAGTGTTGAAATATACTTGTCTAAAGTATGCATGGAATGACTGCAACAGCTTCTTTAAAATAAGGTCTAGCCATTATATGAAATGACGAAAATGCACAAAGCTTTTGGTCATGTAAAGGAAGACAATGAAAGGGGAGGGGGACATCATGGTTTGAATAGTCACCTCATACATGGTGTACATGATAACTTTGTGTAAACCAGAAAAAAACATTAAAAAAAGATGAATCAGTTAAAGGCACTGAACACATTTGGTAATTACCCAAAATATATATTAGCATAAAAACTTACTTGGTAACGAGCAACAGAGAGCTGTTGATAGTATAAAACATTGTGAGAAACGACTCCCTCTGAAGTAACGTAGTTTTTGAGAAAGAGGTAATTTCTCACTAAAATAATAAAAGACTTCAGGCATGAAGTCTTTTATTGGCATCTGAAAGTACACAAATTGTGCAACACAGGTGTTTTTTCTTTAATTATTTTCATGCAACTTCGGTTACCAATTGAGCCCAAATTTTCACAGGTTTGTTATTTTATGCATATGTTGGGATACACCAAGTGACAATACCTGTCTTGATAATTACCAAACGTGTCCAGTGCCTTATAAGTTTAGTCTATTCAACTCAAAATTGGGCAATGCATCTTTGAGTAAAAAAATGTTATTTCATAAAATGCCAAATTATTAAGACAAAAGTACTTAAATGATTTAGCTAAAGGAGAATCAGGCTCCATGTCTCAGACTTTATTCCCAGCACTTCCAATGGCATATAAAGAACAATATTAGATAGATACTCTTACCTTTTTTGGTTTGCTCTTTTGTGGCTTAGCCACTACCAGGTTTCTCCCATATGCCCTGTCAGCCTCATTTAAAACTGTTCGGTCATCTGAAGTGCAAATTTAAGGAAATAATTCATCAGGTGAGTTGAAATAGTTTAACTTGGAGAATTCAATATATAATTTGTTGGTTATCGTATAAACTCTCACCCATGTGCACCCAACCTCCTTGTCTTATCCAGGGATATTGGGAGCTAATACTAGTCTACTACTGTACTAGACGTAATCAATAACCTACAATATTTTATGTCAAGGGTATGTACAAATTGTTTCACTGGTTTATGATAATTTATTTTACATTTTTTGTTGTGCCAAGGAGGGGTGGGGGGGGGGGTCGAAGATTTAATGATGAAGCATGTTTAATGTTTTGTATAATTTTTCTTGGCCTAAAAAAGTTTGAAATTAAATGTAGCTCGTTTAAGGTACTCAATTATTAATTTTTAAAAAGGATCAGACAGATCAGTTTTGAGCCAATATATGCCGAATATGTTAAATATAACTTCCTGAGCTCAAAATTGTGCCCCCCCTTCCCCCCCAAAAAAGAATATGTATAATTGAAAATAACTAAATCAACAAAATAGAACACAAATTTGACCAAATGGTTTGAATTTGGCCTTAATTTTCAATTCCTGCTATTGCGCTGACATACATTATCTTTCATATTTTGTCACCCACCCAACCCCTGTTAAATTCATATTGCAGTCAAAATTGAATCAAAAATACTGTATTATTATTAATTTCATCTCAATTTTATTTTGTTTTTACCTGACATGCAGATGACCTTCGCTGCTAAGTTAAGCGAACCCCACTTAACTATTACAAGACTCCCTGTGCGGATTTCATGGGTAGACTTTCCCCCATTCAAAGAACTTGTCTTTACAATCGTTGACTTTTCATCTATGTCGAAGACGACGAGTGACTCCTTTGGAACTGTAATTAACAACGTTATTTAAAAGTCAAAAAATGGTTCTGGGTCATCTTTAATAAAATTTATAGGATATGTAATTACCCTTAGCTCGTCCGTAAGTTTTGGCTCAAATTATATGAATGAAAAATTAATTTGTGGTATTCTTTATTAAGCCAATTTCAATAAATGTCATTTAAATTATGTAACTTGCATGACTTGACATTGTATGTAATTGTAAGCCTATTTCAGTGTTTAATACCGTTTTTAAAACTGTTCGTTTTTACGCGTAAACGTTACATTGGTTTGGAGTAAGTTCATGCAATAGGGGACCCTATCGCATTTTTACCAAGGGATACTGAACCGTGGAATATATATTAGTGACTCTTCAGTGTTTATTGAAAGGTGAGTGAAGTTAGGAACTCTCAGTCTTTTAAAATGAATTGACAGTTGCCTTGCAATCGAAGACGTTTTGTCCAACTGGGCCCCGTCCATAAGGCCTATAGCCCACCATGGCCCACCTAGAAACTCGCACTGTTGCTTGCAATGATAATGATTAATAAATATGTCTAGTTATAGAGCTGTTGTTTTAAAAGTAGGCCTGAGAGTCTAAGACTGAGTTTCCTACCGGCAACCTTGAAAAACCCCTGCTTCAGTGTGTGCAAGGTTCCTTGGTCTTGGGGTCCGGGAACTGAATATTAAGAACCCTGTTGATTGCTTTGACGCTGCGATCTATTGATCGCCATGCCGTCGGGGGACTAACGATCGGGCAAGTGTCCCCGACAACAATGGCGAAATTTCCGGAGGACAAATATCGCAGCGTCAAACACACTTGAAGAAGCGGTGGTAAGGCGTGGCTGTGCTCGGTTGGGTGCTCCAACTCACCCGACAACATATCTGTCAATCGTAAAATAGTTTGCGGCCGAAATCTATATCGAGCCCAAACTTGACTAGGTGTGAATATTTCCAGGGGATTTTCCCTGTCGCGAAAAATTCGTCGCTGTCTCCCCACAGGATAGTTGCGTTCACGACCGCCGTTACGTCTTCGCCGAAGGATGGCCGCCATGTTTGTATATACACTCTAAAAAGTTCCGGGTCATAAATTTGACCCGGACTCCGGGTCATCGTGACCCGGAAAAGGGTCATCGTGTTTGACCCAGTGCCGGGTCAGATATAGTTTTAACCAGTTTCCGGGTCAGATTTGACCCGGAGATGCCGGTTGAGCCATAGTTGACCCGTTTCCGGGTCATCGTGACCTGGACACAGGTTACCATGTTTGACCCGGTGCCGGGTTGGCCTTAGTTGACCCGTTTCCGGGTCATCAGGACCCGGAAATAGGTCATCATATTTGACCCGGTGCCGGGTCAAATTTAGTTGACCCGTTTCCGGGTCATCGTGACCCGGAAATATGTTACCATGTTTGACCCGGTGCCGGGTCATCCGGACCTGGTGCCAGGTCAGCCATCGCTACTCCTTTCCAGGTCATATTGACCAATTGCCGGTTCACCTGGAGATGCCGGTTGAGCCATAGTTGACCCATTTCCGGGTCATCGTGACCCGGACACAGGTTACCATGTTTGACCCGGTGCCGGGTTGGCCTTAGTTGACCCGTTTCCGGGTCATCAGGACCCGGAAATAGGTCATCATATTTGACCCGGTGCCGGGTCAAATTTAGTTGACCCGTTTCCGGGTCATCGTGACCCGGAAATATGTTACCATGTTTGACCCGGTGCCGGGTCATCCGGACCTGGTGCCAGGTCAGCCATCGCTACTCCTTTCCAGGTCATATTGACCAATTGCCGGTTCACCTGGAGATGCCGGTTGAGCCATAGTTGACCCATTTCCGGGTCATCGTGACCCGGACACAGGTTACCATGTTTGACCCGGTGCCGGGTTGGCCTTAGTTGACCCGTTTCCAGGTCATCAGAACCCGGAAATAGGTCATCATATTTGACCCGGTGCCGGGTCAAATTTAGTTGACCCGTTTCCGGGTCATCGTGACCCGGAAATATGTTACCATGTTTGACCCGGTGACGGGTCGGCCGTTGACCAGTTTCCGGGTCATCGTGTCCGGACACAGGTTACCATGTTTGACCCGGTGCCAGTTATCCGGACCTGGTGCCAGGTCAGCCATCGCTACTCCTTTCCAGGTCATATTGACCAATTGCCGGTTCACCTGGGTCCAATTTCATGGCTTTGCTTAACCGCCGAATTCCGCGCTTACGATCACAATTCCCTGCTTACGTGCAAGCGCCAAATTTCTGCGCTTGCCTTGTAATAAGCGTAGAATGTCTAGTAACATGGAGTAATCAAGCGCATCAGAGGCCAAAATTCGCCGCTAACCTGTGAAAACCGCTTGCCGTAAGCACAGAATTCCCTGCTTCCGTAAGCGCCGATTCTGTGCTTACGGTAAGCAGAGCCATGAAATCGGGCCCTGTACTTCAACCATTTTGAGGGTTAATTGTTGGCGATGCCCGCCCGTCAGTCCAAGTTAAGTTTCCCTTTAAGTTACTGCTCTCCATGGTGCAGCTGCATACTGAGATCAGTCAATTGTCATCATGGGGGGGCGACACAATTTTGGCCTAGTTTTTGTTATTTGTCGTTCATGTCAAACCTCTCTCTGATCCATTTATAAAAGAAACTCCATCGGAGAAAAAATAACATTCTTCAGACCCCCCCCCCCCCCCCGGATGCTACTCTTCTATTCCTACCTCCATGGTCATATGGTTATAGGCCTAATACTATATCTTCAAAGACAGTAGAGGTAAGATTTTGTAGAAATTGTCCTAAGATATGTGCCGTTTTCAAGTAATTTTTCATTCCATTTGAGAACATAATATAACAGTACACTCATTTACAATGAAATACAATTGGAATGTGAGAGATGGTGAGAGTAATTATTGCATTTAAAGCGTGTTAAACCACATGGTTAAATAATTATCATGCACGGGCAGTATATCACGGATCTAGGCATGATAAAGAGTGTTCCGCGGCATGCAGGAAATAGTGTATGGCCAATGCATAAAGGCCGGTTAATAGTCGGTCGCGCGATGGTCGCCCGATGGAAATCTTGACGCGCGACCCTAAAAAACACAGTTTACAGTCATCGCATGTATAAACTGATCGAGTTTGTTATGATCGCGTGTCAAGATTTCCATCGCGCAACCATCACTTGACCATTGCGCGACCGAGACGCGTGTTCAGTTTATTCAGACACGACAAGTAATTAATTCTCGAGGAAGCGCTATGTACATAATGCATGGATCGAACATGATGTTCTGCATGTTCTGATTGAAATCCCCTGCCGGACCTCCACCAACCTCCCCCCCCCCCCGACAATCATTGGCTGGTTTACACTGCAGTATGACCGAAAGAATTGCGGTAGTGGGTACCAGTGAGATTGCAGCATGTTTGTAACGTGAGTGATTGGACGCAGCTGATCATGTGACCTCTGCCCCGCGCCATTGTTCGGAAAAAAGTTGCAAACGTCTGTTGTGTGTGTGATGTGTGCGCGGCACTTTCATTTGTCAGAAAGTTATAACCTTCTTATGATCTGCTGCTGCACGTTCATGTTCTCGCGGTTCAACCAGCTTCTGATTCTTCCTTCATGATTGCACCTTCTCTTTAATCAGAGGCATCATTATCCATAAACGATGTCAGAATTTGTTCTTGAAAAGCTGAAAGAATGGGGATTGGACAAGTACGCGGAAAACTTTGAAGGTAAGGCAATTAAATTAAAAAAGCTAAAGTCTAGGGGCCTACCTGCCTACGTACCTCATCCATGCATTTATTATGGAGGAAAAATTAGTGGTAGGCCTAGTGCTTTTATGTCATATTCGTATGCTGATGATCAAACAAAAACTTGATCAAGTTGATCAGAAGCTAGTTATGATGATCGTACTTCATATAATAACCCTGGCTAATTTGTCAAATTTACTCGTTTAAACTTGGCATGGAGGAACTCGGGGTTAGCCTACAATGTAGGCCTACTTATTAATTAATAATAATATGATCATCATCATGGAGGTAGAAATCTGATCATTAGACATTCTGATCTAGTTAGTACTGCGTAGTGGGAGCTATGTTGGTCATCGTTGATAACGATAGTATAGTTAGTAGCAGCATAGACTTTTAAAAAACTTTGAAATTAAATTTAAAATCTAAAAACGACTCCCTTTACAAGGCTTTAGGCCTAAATTAAGAATGGGAAATAACCTCTCCAGACTTTTGGAGATCTTCTAAGATGCTTTGTCAGTTTGCACTTCGTAGGCCTACTTGTACTTTTTTTTGTGGGCACAACATTATTGAAAACAAATTTTTTCATGCAAATGAACAGGATATATGTTATGTAATAATCAAATCATTAGGATTGAAATTAAGGCTCTAAAAGTACCCTGCGGCCCAGGGAACGATTTGGTGCCAAATTTTTGCATAGCAAAACTGCTATGCAATTTTTGTTTTTGCATAGCAATCTTAAATATTTGCATAGCAGTCCATAAATTTTGTATAGCAAATTTTAAAATGCTTAAATATTGCTAAAAATGTAACTCTATGAAATAGGTTCGTTTGTGTGGGTTATATTTAGCTTAACATTTCAGGCCTGGCTATTTTGAGAATGTCTTTATAAATTAAAGAATGAGGTGTTTGTGAAAGTTTGGATTCCTACAAATACACACAAGAAAAGATTAGTTCAACATTTAAATGGATGTGCTCGGACCATTTTTGATGCGAGTCCAAAACCTTGGTTTTTTATTTTAATGCACCATGCGGCGGTTGTCTCAAACATCATCAGTAATTGGTGGGATTTGGAATCTATGAGGGATTGTTGAAGATTATTCCATAATTTCAGTGTTCTTGGGGAAAAAGATTGTTTGTAGTTGGTAGATGAGATGCTGGGTATTTTGAACTGAACAAAAATGTAAGATGGGGGATCTTGTGTCATTTTTATTTTACCATCGGCATTGTGAGGACCATTTGCATGAGGTAAAACAAAATTTCAGCTTTGCATTTTCAGTGTGTATTATTAATGGCACATCTATTTCACTGACAGATCGACCAAAGTCTGTATCAATGACACTTTCTCAGACCCCCATCATGCGAACTATGGTCTTCCACAAGGTTCAATCGTCGGTCCAGGTTCGTTCAAGATTTACATCATCCCAATCGGTCGCATTATCAGAAAACATCACATTCAATACCATATGTACGCCGACGACATCCAGCTATTCCTGAGTTTCAATCCTTCGGACTCTTCTTCCATTCATTCTGCTCTGTCGAGGCTCTCAGCTTGCATCTCTGAAATCAAATCGTGGATGACAAATAACATGCTCAAACTCAATGATAAGAAGACCGAATTCTTCATTGCCATTTCATCTCATAATAAACGCAAAATGCCTCCGGTGCACCTCCAGATTGGTACTGAAATTGTACTTCCATCTGAGACTGTACGCAATCTCGGGGTGCTGTTTGACAATCAACTATCAATGTCGTCTCATGTTACAAGCCTGTGTACTAACGTGACTTACCATCTCCGAAACATCACCCGCATACGGAGGTTCCTTGACAGAGACTCATGCCATCATATCATACGATCCTTGGTACTTTCCAGATTGGATTACGCAAACGCAATTCTACTTGGCTCCAAAGCATCTGACATCTCCAAACTTCAAAAACTGCAAAATTGGGCGGCTAAACTAATTTTTTGTGCCAACAAGAGTGATCATGCCACACCTTTCATACATCAGCTTCACTGGCTTAACATCAACAACAGAATAAAATTTAAAATACTGGTCATTGTTTACAAATGCCTAAATGGTCTCTGCCCATCATACCTCACTTCATTCTTGTCACTCTATGCTCCTGAACGCACTGGATTGCGCTCTTCAACTGACAAAACTAGACTAGCGGTACACACAATTCACCCTCGCACTCTCAAATCAGCTGCTGACCGGTCATTTTCATTTGTTGCCCCCCAACTTTGGAACACTTTGTCTGCTTCTCTACGTTCTGCTGCTTCAATTCACACTTTCAAGAAAGGACTCAAAACGCATCTTTATACACAGTGATGTTTTATTTTTATTTTATTTTTACTTTGCTTCATCACAACCGCCGTGATCTAGATGGAATGGCGGTATATAAATACCTTGTTGTATGTATATGTATGTATGTATGTATCTAAATGATACTTTTCAACACTCTTAATCGATATTTTGAGCAGTGCTCAAGGTTGGGAAGCTATCAGTTTTATGCATATTCCCTTTTCTGCCATTCAAATCAAGTCGCACGTAATCAGAACTTTCGATCTTTGCTGTGCTCCGTGGTCATAATGGGTTGATGTGGCTGGCAGCCAAAGGCGCCCTTGCATGCCTGCGTTGTAGCCGCGTCCTTCGCAATTCAGCTCTTAGCTGCGAGTAAGGATGATTAGCCCCCCAAATTATTATTATTATTATTATTATTATACAATTTGTTTTTGCAGAGGATGATCGCAAAAATCTGGCATTGTTTATTTTGCCGTGCATCTTGCCTGCTGGTGTGAAGAGGGTGAAGGGGAAGAACACCCGGAGTAATGTGGACGATGCCATCAAGTCATTTATTGACTGTCAACCAGTAAGAATTGTTCACATGCATGTTATTGCATTTAGTATTAGTAAGCGATTAGATGGGCATGTAAGACCTTTATTTCTGGCATTGGGTGCTATTGTAAGCACTTGACTATCCGGTAGTGTGACGTCACTTCAGCATCTATTGTATGCCACGGCCACTTTCACAAAAGTGGCTCCAACAAAAAATCACTTTTGACTCTAAAGTGCATTGCCCAGATTCTTTTGACAGAATAAGACAAAAATTGTGAATCATAAGTACTCATGTTCATGATATATGTTATCCAAGTGATCAACATCTTGCCACTGGCTACTGATTCGATGACAGAATTGCACTTAGATTGTAAAAAATGTGAAGTTAATGTTAGGATCCCATTGGATTACATGGTGAAATATTCTTGTTTTTGAGCTGGAAGTAGCCAAACGAGTGCGAATGACACAGTCACTTACAAACATGTACCTATCCAGAGCCATGTGCACATACATGTACATGTACACACAGATGTATGAGTTTATGCACACATATTTACTTGTGTGTTTTTTAGCGTAAGGTTTGATGAAAACTCTGATCAACTTCATGTATCTGTTAAAAGTTTGTCTTTTTGTTTATTCTGTCTTTGTAGATTGGGACAAACGTACCAGACTACCTGGAATCTGTAAGCCTTCAGCAGCCATTCGTCCTAACCCTGGGTGACCGACTGAACCCAGAGCAATCCTTTGTCATCGCGGAAAGGAATGCTGTTGAGCAGACTTCGCTGCTGAAGGCTGTTGATGTATGTTTTAAGTTATTTTATGTCCTTGACATATGCTTCCCATGGCAGTCGACCACAACATGGGAGTTCTTTCAAAAGGCTGTATATGGACTGGGGGAGGGGAAAGGGAGGCAATCTACCTCTGGGTGTGTACGTTCACTCAGGGCTTTTTTAAACTCTCAAAAGTAAAGGAGGTAATTTTGGCCTTCAGTGCAGCCATGGGATTTTTCAGGCTTGTCTGAAATCAGACTTTTTGTTTAGCTCATGGTATAGTCATGATATAGTTATCAAACAAATATTGTAAAATTCAACTTTCCAATTTTAACAGTAGCAGTATTTTAGACATTGTAAAATTGTTTTAGTTGTAAAATTTTAACTATGTAATCTAGTTACTGAACCCAAGCAGTGTTACCAAACCGAGGCTAATAGGAGGACAACTAGTCTTGTACCTATTTTGTGAATGGAAATTGGTGCTGTTTATAGTATAATTTTATAGTATACAGGGATATTCACAAAGATGGCTGCAGTGTGATTAAGATTTGTTGCCTCCCTGCTTATAATTACTAAGTGTGGGTGTTTAATTAACAGAAGATAAGCCCTAAACATTGTATTATCTTGGTGCAGCTTTTACCAGTCTTGCAGTTAGTGAGTGTCAATTGTTCATCCTGTTTCACAGTTAGTTTTTATCAGACTTTTTAAGTCTTAAAACCCCATGCTCTTCCCAGATTTGTTCTCTAAACATGTTTCAAATGTTAACTTTTTTTTGCATTTTTAAACTTCTACTTGAGAATCTGCATTTTCCATGTGTATGCATTTGTACATATAAACACATGTAGCTATATTGCTCTGCTGACTCAGATGATGATTAAAATACTATGTGTGTGACTTAAACTGTTGTACTTTTTATTTTGTAGCTTCTCATCTTGTTTACAAGCTCTCCAACTTCAAGAAAACTGGTGTTAAATGAGATAAGCGTGCATGTTGTGTATACACATTAAATTTCCTCAAGAGGTATTGTTATAAACAGGATGGACCTAATTAAACATAGGTTGCATTTTTAATTTTTCCACACCACATGCATGTATTACCTCATTTATCATTATTTGAAAAAGACTTGACTATTATGTAAAACCTGAAACGCCATAGATCTGCAAACATAGTACTCTATTTTCCGTGTTGTTCCAACTATATATAATCCAACCCCATTCTTCAGATGAATTCTACCCAGATTTTGTGTCGCTCGAAGTTTGGACCTGGGAACCCTTCTCGGTATTATTTGACATGTAAAAACTGTTCCGGGCTAGAACCATCTTTCCGGGTCATCAAGAGTAACCCTTTTCCGGGTCAAAAAATCTGACGTGGACATTCAAATCTCTCCGGGACATTCCAAGCGACCCTTTTCCGGGTCATTTCTAGACAGATCTGACCCGGAAAGGGTCAAATCTGACCCGGAATCCGGGTCCTCTGGGGCCTGACCCTTTCCGGGTCAGTATGACCCGGAATTCCGAGTCAGAATTTCCTAACCCGGAAAAGGGTCACCACGACCCGGAATTCTGGGTCAGGATTACGACCCGTAATTCCGGGTCAGAATCCTGACCCAGAATTCCGGGTCGTAGTGACTCTTTTCCGGGTCAGGAAATTCTGACTCGGAATTCCGGGTCATACTGACCCGGAAAGGGTCAGGCCCCAGAGGACCCGGATTCCGGGTCAGATATGACCCTTTCCGGGTCAGATCTGACCCGGGATTTTTTAGAGTGTACGGTATAAGAAAATAAGGCCGTGCTTAGCAGGGTGCTTAAGCAAAAAATAGGGGCTTTAAGGACCCTTTTTGCTTGCTTACCGCTTTAAGCAAAAAACCTTGCTTAAGCAAGGCCATGAAATGAAAAATTTGCTAGGCGCGCCAGTTAAGCACAACATCGACTGTTAAGCAGCTCCATGAAATTGGGCCCAGCAAACGCGCGATAATTCGTCAAAACACTGTACAGGGGTCGATTTCACCAAACTCTTCCTAACTTAGGCAATGCTAAGAGATAGGACTAGTCTTAAGTTACTCATCCTAACATACCACTAGTCCTATCTCTTAGCATTGGCCTAGGACTAGTCCTAAGTTAGGAAGAGTTTGGTGAAATCGACCCCAGTTCACACAAAGTTCAGGCCTGCAGCCGATTTCACGAAAGCAGTGCGTAACCTGCGCCATTTCGTAAAGTTACGCCATGTAAATGTTGCGCAGCTGCGCCACTAAGGGTGAAGTGCGCACCATACCGGTTGCCTCTCAAACTGCTCTCGCTTTTGCCCTGCTTTTTTATGACTTTCTACTGAAGCTGTTTCTTCATATGTTGATCGTTTGTCATATTAAAGTTTCTGGATGCTCCTAAACCAGTTTTGGACTGTACATTCTGTGCTGGTTGCGTTTTACATGAAATTAGATTTTGGAACTCTTTGCCTTCATAGGTTTAAACCAAAAGGGGCAAGTTTGTTGAAAATTAATAAAAATAAATATATTTGGAATACAAAACATGTATATCTGTATGTATATATCATGTATATAGTTGGAAGCGAGCACACACACTTTTTTTTTTGGGGGGGAGGGATTTTCCCATTTTGTCTTTACTCAGAGGGCTATTTTTCTTTATCCTGGCATGCTTCACATATTTTAAAAGAACAAGCATAGATGTGACGTGACCCTTTTAACAACCAGTTTTCTCTTAAGTTGAAAGCCTCAATGGATGAATTTGTTTTTAAAGTGAATGAAAAAAAACTAAAATATATCTTTACCTCACTTCAGTTCTAAGCACGCACTTGGCAACTCAGTTGAATATACAAAAAATTGGGTCTTCCAATTTTTGCCCACATTTGTTTCGCCCCGTTCAACAGGCTCTTTCCCTGCAGCCTGGCAGGCTCCAAATATATATATTTTTCCATGGCAATAACAATCGTACTTTTGGAGTTTAATTTAATAGATACAAAAATAATGGAAACAGTTCAGTCAAGCCTCACCACTTCGTCCTGGAACAGGAACGTTTATTTATAAACCTAAATCAAAACTTCAAAACATCACGACATTGTGCGTAAAATGCAGTCTGTTGAAAAAATCCCACTTCACAGTGCAGTGTAAATGTACCGTATGTACCACAGCGTGTGTATAACTCTTTACAGCACCTCACTTTTTACAACCTGACAAATCCCAAAGCAACACATAAAATCAAGTCCTTTAAAATGATGTTCAATTGATACAATTATCATACTTAGTGGAGGATTTAAAAATTGTAAATCATGACAATTTAAACTGTTACTAATTTAAAATTATACAGTAATAAACCGCAGGGGAAACTGTCTAGGCAAATTTATTTCCTTTTCGGGGTAATCCAAGAAAAATTTACTCAAATGGGGTTATCACATTTGACCTGGATTAATTGTCATGTCGGCCGGCGCTTTACCAATATCTTGCCCTATGATGGTTTTCTCAAAAAGAAAATTGTACTTGCAACGTTAAGGTGGCAGGTTAAATCCCGAAGTAAATGTCGTCTTTGTTCATCCCAAAATTAATGTAAAACTTGTTCAAATATAGTAACACATGGATTCAAAATGCACTACATATGCACTAGAAATGTTTACTATAAACTGTCAACACTTTAATTTTTTTTCTATAGAATTAGATCTGTTCAAATTTTTCACTTAACAGCAAACCCATCAACAGCAAACCCATCAACAATTGAACACTCCTATATTGAACCCTCGCCAAAACATACAGGGTAAATATTTCAATGCTTATTACCACACTCAACAAAAACTTATGTAAATTTACTGGTGTTTGAACAGAACAAGCTTTGAAAACTGTTTGTGTTCTTTTGGCCCGCTGATATTTGCATTGAACTGTTTTGTCCAATGATGCATTCGTATTTTGATGTTGCATGCTGCCAAGCACTTTATGAGCAGGAACACATGGTTACATTCGGGAGAACCATTAGGTGTATGCTCATACAGCTGATCAAACACACCATCAGGGGCAACTTCACCCAAAACAACTGTTGTAATGGCTGCAGCTATCACCTGTGACTGAGGAAGTGCACCATCTTTTGTTGTCTTCAAAAGCCTCTGTATGCACTGCTCGGTCACCCCACAAACTTGTACTACATCAGGTGGTGTTTTTTCGATGGAAAGCACCACTAATGGCCAAACACCACAACATATCCAGCAATGTATGCTATAACTTCTTTCTTGTACAAGGTAAGGGGACAAAAGTTAGGGATATTTTGCTCTTCTTCAGCTGGAGTGCGATTCTGCATATCATTTTCTTATCAAAACATATCATGTACTTCAGAATAAGCAGATTATTTCTTTTTGAACTGTAGCATAAAATACTACTATCGACCTGAAACTGCTCAAGATCACCGTTTTTGGATATGGTTGCTGGTGACAGACAGTATCTTGGGTACAGGCGTTGTTTTGGAGGAAAGCAGCGTCTGGCGGCCGGTGTTTCGGGGGCAGGTGGTTTCAAGGGGAAGAATTCATCTCTGTCTTTTTCTACATCTTGGCGACCACTTGAAGCAAACAATGATTATTAATTTTCTCTGTTTTTACCCTTGTTTTTATTTTTGCTAAAATTGTAATTTTAAGAATTACTTGCCCAAGTTAAATTTTAATCATCAGCATTGTTATCATTTAACGATAAACCTGTATTAAAACAATCTTAACAGAAACTTTGCTGGTTGAATGGAACAATCAATCTTTCAACTCAACAAATATTCTCAAAATTGTACTAATGAGGTTTGTTAAATATTAAATTGTATGACGGTTAATGGTAAAGCCCCGACCCATCTTAGATTATTAGCATTAATTTTGAGATGACTTAGGTTACCATTTGAGATGAACTCAATCTACTCCAACGAATGCGGAAGATGTAATGATGTAGATTGGATTGGATTCTCCGTCCTGTTGGGTAACAATCTCTTTTTGCTACAGGCGACAAAATCTCAAACACCTTATCAAAAACCTAGTTTGGTCTTGGCCTTTCCCCTCCACCTGAATTTATATAACACATAACAACATGAATCTCAGGTTGCCCTTTTCTGTTCAATATTCCAAGATGGCAGTGCAGTTTTTACCACCTGACTCGACAAACGTTTCACCTTCCATTGGCGAAATGTTGTTTGAAACATTACAAAATTAAATGTTCACTTCTGATGGAATTGTTATACATGTATTGTATGTAGACAAGGGGCTTCAATGAAGAGAGAAATTTAAGAAAACAAGTTGCGAGCAAGGACAATATATATTTTTTCTTGGCCTAAAGCAAAGACAAGGTTAATTTGTGTGTTTACTTAAACAACTCAAGCGCAGTGTTAACCTTCTTTGATGAGTAAGAGCGCCCTATATACATTTTTTAAATGTATTTTACTGTATTGTATTATATTGTATAAAAAATGGGCTGGTATATAATATAAAGAACAAACTAGAGATTCAGTTTTTGTTTACTACAAAAACAAGGTGTTCGTGGGGAGTAATTGAATGAATTGGTAACGTCATTATACCTTATCAATCCAATTCCTGGTTCAGGAGTTATGAACGTTTCAAAATTTAACAAGAACTTCCGGTTTGAACCAGATGTCGAGGTCAAATAGAGTCATATGTTGATTAGTTTATGAAGACCTTTCAGATGATGTATAGATTGAAAAAATAAAATGTGTGGTTCAGAAGTTATGATATTTTGAAATATAAAGACTCAACTTCCGGTTTGAACCGGAAGTCAAGGTCAACCGAGGTCACACTCGGTAGCGTTGGTTAAGTTACAAAAGTTTTAACTGATGATGTACAGGGAAAAAAAACAATGAGTGGTTCAGAAGTTATTAATTTTTCAAATAATAAATGTTAACTTCCGGTATGAACCGGATGTCAGAGTCAATAGAGGTCACACTTGGTAGCGTTGGTGAAGTCTCCGATGTCCTTTCTCTTGACGTATAGATGATAAAAATCGAATATGTGGTTCAGAATTTATGATTTTTAAAACATTAAAAAGCAACTTCCGACTTCAACCGGAAATCAAGGTCAAACGGGGTCACATAATGTGTAGCGTATGATTAGTTTATTATGACCTTTCAGATGATGTATGAATTGTTAAAATCCAATGTGTGGGTCCAGCAGTTAAGAATTTTTTAAATATTAGATGGACCACCTCTGTGATGCAATGCGAAATATATTCCTAACCTACTTCTAAGAGAATACGCTTGAGAAACATAGTTTAAAGTTTGAGTGGCCAGGGCAAGGTTGTTTACACGCTGCACATGACATGGTTACTTTACAAAACAAACTTGAAAAATAATGACAAATCTGCTTACCTGAAAGCTGACAGTCATGCTGTACTTTAACTCAACAAGTAATTATTGTTTCTGGAACATACGATGCTAGTTAGAATATATGTTTAGTAGATTAATTTAGACAATTCGTAAAACTACTTTTACGATTTTGGAGAAACAATGGCAGTTTTCTGCATCTCTCCTCTTCATGACAAGAGGGCGCTATCACGCTGGAGCAGTGGGCTCTAGAAGGAGTTATGATTTGTTTCAATAGACGGATTATTCTGTGAGGTGCAATATAATTTGTTGTACCACCGATATTCAACATGCAAACAGCACAACTCTACGTGCGTTGGAATGGACAGGACGTTGTCAACTAATTCACATGTCGATGCACGAGTGTAGGATTGGCGTGTACTATCGTGCGTTGTAAATTTGTGGGTTAACATACAGGTGCGCTTGAACGTCCTTTTTCGATCAAATTTAAGGTCGAAATGGTGTCATTCTGTGCAAAAGTTCGAGCAGGCTTGACATTCTACAACCTGGTACAAATATTATGCAAAAATTTTCATTATTTTTAAAGATATGAATAAGATTATATATTATGGAATTTTCAAATTCAGATTTGAACCGGAAGAAAGGGGCACAGGGATTATGTTCTGTGTAGCGTTTGTCGAGCTTTTAACGACCTATCCGATGATGTGTAGATTGTAAAAATCCACGTTGTAGTTCACGAGTTATAAATTTGTAAAGTATTAAACTTTGATTCACTGTAATTTGATACCCGATGACGTCATCATGACATCATCAAGTGTGTGTCATCTTGATACTAAGGTTCACTTTTCTGATGAGTTTTAATGTTCCATTCAATTTCAATCTGGAGTTATGCTGTAGATAACCCCGAAAAACGTTTTTTTGAAGAAAAACACAAAGGCAAACTTTGACCTTCCGGTACGACCAGAAGCAAAGGTCGTACGCATTCGATGTTAATCTTTCAAATGTTGCCCCACTCTTGAACTATCATATGCCCAACTATGAATATCATAGCTTTCAAATTAAATGAGATACAGCGAATAGCAAATGATCACTTTTCAACTTTAAAAACCTTGTAATTCGACACCTGATGACGTCATTATTGCGTCATGACTATTGTGCCGTCTTTATATTAAGGTTCAAATGTCTGATGACTTTCAAGGTTCAATTCAGTTTCAATCTTGAGTTATGCTGTAGAGAAGAGTTGCGCGGAAGAAGATGGAGAAGAAAAACAAAAAACAGAACAAAATCAAGAGGTGTTCGTGCTCATATTGCACGAACACCTAAAAAGAATCAGACAGTTCACTGATCAGATTACATTTGTGCCTTAGCCATAAAAATACCATTAACACAAATGTTAGCCTAGCCTACAACAACTGATTCTGATGTGGTTGTACACATGTGCAAGTGTTAATGGAAACTTCAAAATATCCTAAGATATTTTCAAATGAACTCACCTGTTTTCATGCAATCCCTGTGGTAATTCCTTGCGACAGTGGTTACATGGCCTGTGGAAACGGCCAATCTGCATCAGCACATTGCTGGCCTTCTATCAGTTGTGCATCTTAACCTTTTCCACATTGACACTACCATTCCCATTGCTGTTTGTTTCAAACTGCTGTTTGTTCAGCTTTAAGGATTCTGTTAAAATATGCATCTTCAAACGACCACTTGTTTGAACGCCGATTGTCATAATGTTTAGGCATGATAATTAGTAAAACATAATGCACCTAGCAATACTACATACACTAGAGCACCACGCCACGGTTGCACGCCTAGCCCAGTGCAACACCAGCTGCCTCGGGCCTTGAGCACACAAGTACAGCTCGGTCCCTGCAACAACACACGACCCGCTCCGCTACACAGCCCTCCTGAATACCGTAGTTGTCTGCCTCGCACACAGCGACGGCAACCATCGGGTCGTTGCACTTACCCAGTTCAACTACACCGCAATACAGCTAGCTCCGGCTGATCGTCTTGTGTAATATTACGACGGTCGCCTGCATGCGCACAGCCTTAAATAACGCTGCCTAAAATGCACAAATTGATGAACAACTCTCATAATACTTACTGAAAATGCTACACCAAAGTTTCTGGAACAAGTCCCCCCCCCGGTGCACAATTAAAAAACTTAACATTGCAGGGTCAGGGAGCAGAACGTACGTGAGTTAAAGGCAATAATATTACATGCCTTTGTTTCTTTTCTAAAATTGTTTGCTATACCCCTCAAAGTGTAATATACTAATAATCAAAATGTCAACAAATTGAAACTAAACAAGCCAGAAATGTCTGTCTTCGCTTTCTTTTTGGGGAATATTGATGATACATGAACTGTTAAACACTTTAAGGCTTTCTTACAAAAGGTATGTATTAATCCATTATTAGGTGTTCGGGCACCCAGCCCGGAACACCTCTTGTTTTTGTTCCGGGTTTTTTTTCTTACTTTTTAGGTGTTCGGAGCGGAGCGTAGCTCCGAACACCTCTTCTTATTGTTCGTTTTTTTTTTTTTTTTTACTTCTTCAGATTCTTCTTCTTCTCTTCGCCGCTTGTCCGCTAACAAAAGCACACTTCCCAAGCTCATATAAACTTGAAATTTCTATCATAGTTAGATAACCATTAGGAGACGAAACTGTTTCATTTACGTCATGATGACGTCATCAGGTGTCAAATTACAAGGTTTTTAGAAAACAATTATTTAATCTTTGAAATTCTGTAACAAATCACACTTAAGAGACCGGCGGTTGTTTTATGAGGGATCATACTTAGGTCATATAGGTCTTTATTTTTTGTCGTGTGCGTGACCTCACATGACCTCTACTTCCGGTCGAAACAGGAAGAAACCGGAAGTGCCTTGTAATTTAAAAGTGGCCCACTTTTTGAAGTTTTTTTTAACGGTGTTATAGTCGGGCAAGGATCTGGTTTAAAAAAATAAGACAAGTGACGTCATAAAAGTCAAGAGCGCCCTCTAGCGGCAGGTTAAAAACAATTTAAAAAACACTTTTACTAGATGTCTGTGGTGAAGTTTATGATAATCGTTTCAAAATTGGTATACATAATGACCTTCATACAGACAACATATGTGTGAATTTTTAGATTGATGACGTCATCATGTATCACGTGGTATCGCATTAAAGGTTTACTTTTTGAAGCTGTGTATCTACAAAACCACAAGTTTGACTGAGTTGAAACTTGGCATGTTGATAGACAGTGATATTGACTACTTAAAGCTAGAGTGACGACTTGATGACGTCATCGATTTTTTTTTTACAAATTATTGAAATTTTAACCAATTGTTACATATCTTCAGTTCAAAGCAAGCTATAATCGAATTTCATTTTGCATGAGACTTGGAAGGTCCTACAAGGATATAATGTTGACTGACGTTTTCACGACGTCATCGATTTTCATGTTATGTCACCACCAAGGTAGTGTTTTACAAGATCTATATGTACAGAACAACTTTGGTGATCAAATGGAAACTTTGCATGTACTCAAGCTGGGATGTGTTACATCCAAAAAGTTTGGTCAAATCTTTAGAATCACCATTCTAAAGACTCTATAGAAGTATATCAAAATTTAATACACAGACATGTTTATAAAATTTCTTTGAAACACGAAACACGAGGTCACACCGAACACCTCTTTTTTGTTTCCAACAAAAAATTATGTCTAGTGTATTCTTATGTTTGTTCTAACTAAAAAAGTACGCAAACGTTTGTCCGTTAATGTTTTCCTCCTTTCCAAGCCAGTAGGGTCATGAAACTTGGCAACATTGTTACATCTGATTAATAGATGAAACATAAGTTGTGACATAAAAATGACGTCATCTGATGATTTACTAGGTAATTAAAAGTCATTAATTTTACTCCAATTTGCACTTTTTTTTACAACAACCATGACTCCAAAACTGCGGTATTTCAATTTTTTTTCTTTCTTGAAACCAAAGAATAATAAGTACTTATCATTTCATACATGGGAAAGAACCACGGGAAACATAGATTTCTAAGTGAAAACGAGCGTTCAAATGTTGAAATCAGAACCAAAACCTAGCGCGGTGTGGCGAAACCACTCCGAATGTACGTAGCTAATACCATTCAACGAAGAGGTGATTACTTGCAAGCCTCTGGTCCCAAGTTAACCAAGTACATGTACTTAACCACACCACCAATGCAACGACACAAGAGCAAGGCAGTGGCATAATTTGCGTGCAGGGTGCAGCCATGCATTGTGTACGTGGGCAAGTTTTGACACGTCAAAGGTCATCGACCCACACGTTGCTGTTTATACAACATAGTGGTTTTTGTACACTGAGAGTT
Organism: Leptasterias polaris; assembly: GCA_037783415.1. Taxonomy (NCBI): domain Eukaryota; kingdom Metazoa; phylum Echinodermata; class Asteroidea; order Forcipulatida; family Asteriidae; genus Leptasterias; species Leptasterias polaris. Next base: position 1,042,617 of record JAZGTN010000136.1, read on the forward strand.
TATCACTAACGCGTGCTAAGTTAGACCATGGAGGAATTTTCTTCATCCATGGTTAGACGTAAAGTTATGTCCCTTTTGCCCGACTGATGGCTTGATGATAAACAATGAACAGAAGAGGAGTTCTTACTGAGATGTCCACCTTCTTTAGTGATTTGTATGACGTTTAATAACTGACTAAAACTCAATCTGAAAATGATCAACTATTGGTTCGCTTCTCATCAAGCACCGAGACCCACGCCACGTTGATCTACGAGACTATGCCCGCCGAAAGGCATTCTAGGCCCGCTGAGTATATCCTTCAGACACGGTGATTAAAATGGTAAGCTTTGTCTCTATATCGTCGCTTAAACAAAATAGTTTTGCGTTCCCTATTCATGTACAGCCATGTTCATAAAATGTATTCATTAATTGCCAAGTGTTTTGTTTTGTTTTGTTTGTTTGTGGTTTTTTTTAACTTACGAATATTGATCATGGTATATAAAACTATATGATCATCATCATCTTCCTATTTTATACTGTGCAGAAACCTCCTCTGGAGTATACTCGCACATTGGTAACTTACGAATATTGATCATGGTATGATGATTGTTGACTGTCGGGTTTGATGTGTTATAACCCTTCTGTTTATGTACAGTACATGTTGTCGACGTACATTTAGCATTAAAGCATGGTAAATTTATGTTTTGTGAAGGGAATATACATTTCATGTGCACATTTTTAATCCTATGGATATGATGAAGTTCTCATACACGTTTCCATAATATTCAATTCAAAATCAGTATACATATATGTACACGTACACCTTTCACCATGTAGCCTACTAATTTAAGGTGTTATGTGTTGATTTTTGTTTCTTTATCTGTTTCAGCTTAACTTGCAAATAATGGTGCTACTATGATCATATTGAATATATGGAACAAAGTCTGGTGGCAGGATCGCGAATGGTGCGCCTTCCTTCGAGAGTACACCAAGGAGTCACAGCGCTCTAGATTTTCCAGTTTCATCGCTGGTCCTTTCAAGTACCTTATATGGCTTTACATTGTCAAAATCATGCTACTGGATGGGCCGAAATCTACTGAGAGCTTCTTTGATGTGGATTTTTCCTTCAGAGGTGAATTTATTTAATTGTAAGTTCAAAATCAGACAAACTAAACTTGCAAGGGATTTTTGTTATTGTTTAGATTTAAAATGGATCTGATGTAATTCTTTAAGAGTCTCGTCTGAAGTACAGCAATTTATACTATATGCAGACAACATATGTGTGAATTTTATATTGATGACGTCATCATGTGTCACGTGGTATTGCATTAAAGGTTTACTTTTTGAAGCCGTGTATCTACAAAACCACATGTTCGACTGAGTTGAAACTTGGCATGTTGAAAGACAGTGATAGTGACAACGTAAATCTAAAGAAACAACATGATGACGTCATTTCTTTTTTTTATACAAATATTTGAAATATTGACCAATTATTACGTGTATTTATTGACCCGCTGTCAAACCACGGGCTACACACACACTACGCGAACTAAACCAGTTTACTGTTTTTTATCACGTAGTGTGTGTGTATACGTTGAGCAAATCATCCGCAAGGTTCAAAGTCCATCAAACATGCTTGTGGTCTAGTCTCTGTTCAAGGTTCGCCCAACCTGCTTTTGACAATACGCTTTGATAATCTCTAAAACAGCCGTCCATGCAAACCTCGTTAACAATCAAATGCTATGCTTTTGATCGTGTGCTTTTTAAAACTTTTGCTAAAGCTGGTGGTGCTATATCAAATTATGGTCATGCTTTTACCACGCTCTGTGGCATTATTGGCTTGCTCTGTGACAGATCGGCTCGTTTTAGTCTTCGCAAACACCAATGTGTTGGCCAACAAAGACACACTTTGAGTCGTGCGTAGCGCGTACACGCGTGCTCTTTTCCATTGTTTTTCATCAATGATGGTGGTCAATTTGCTTTGATTTGCTGTAAAACGGTGACAGGGTACGCTGAATATAAGGCATTTCATCACTAAGGTGATAAAAGGAGTTGTCGTGTGCTTATTAATACTAGCAGAAAACATGCGTATAACGTAACAACGATCTACAACCACGTTGCAAATTTACAATAATTTTGCAATGTTGTGTTTTGCACTCGTGGGGCCCAATTTAATAACATTATGTACTGGAGCATTTTTTTTGTGCTCCTATTATAGTAAATTGCAAGATTGAGCTCAAGCCGCGATATATTACATTTAACGCTTGTTTTCCTGATAAAAGACGTCATCAATTGTAACATGACTTCGACTTAAAGTTGCAGTTTTACCAGATTTGTATACACAGTATTACAATTGCTTGGTCAAGCTTAACCCAAAACCAAATTGATGTATTCAAGCTGACAATGAGTAACATCCCAGATTTGAACGTCATGCCGAACACCTTGTTTTTGTTGTGTAACAAAAATTTAAGTCTAGTTATTATTAACATTATTATTATTATTATACACCGTCGGTTTTCAAGTTTTCTCAAAGTAATTTATTCCTTGTGTATAAGTATAAAAGGGAAATGTGTACTTCGTGTAACGTTACTCTCCTATGGTGTGATCCATTCTGTCACTTCTAGAAATCTCACACGTAAACAATTCATTGTGTGACATGGGGTCACACACCCACACATAGATGAAACCGTCACTTTGGAAAAGCCAGTCCTAATAATTTCAGGCCAAATGAAAGGTATCAGTGATGATAAACATGCTAAACATTGACATGACTAAAATGTTTCAGAAAAATCATATTTCGACCATTGTGTCACTGACTCCCGTGATTTTATTGCTCCAGCAATTACTGAAATGAACATAAGTAAATACTTACAAATAATTAACATCAAGTTATAAACTGAATGTGTATTTTTTTCAAATGATTTGGGGTTAGACAAAGAATTTCTGTCTACGCTCCTTTTTTGCATAATTGTTGATACTATGCAATTTCATGCTTGCAAAAGGCGATCTATTACAAATATTATTGGTATTTAAGATAAAACAGGTCAATTAGTATTTAAGATAAAACAGGTCAATTATATAGCAACTACATGTACATGTTAAGAGACCTCTGGTAAATTATATTTTTTGCCATATTATGCAGAAAGTGAATGTGGCATCATGATCAAGGTGTAGAGACTTGGGTGGGCATGGCCACTAATATTGGTATTTTGCTTGTTTAATTGAACCAGACTGCAAATATTGCTACCAAAAGGGAAAGTTTATTTTGTGCGCAGCCAAAGTAAAACAAAATTATAATATTGGCTAAGGAAAATGGAACATTATGAACAAAATAAATAAACACAAGATAACTGAAATTCTCAAATTTGGTGTGAGAGTTTGTTTATGTTTACTTCCAAGCGCTTACTGCTAGAGGAAGTTTCTCCCTTTTGATGGCTTTCAGCATGCCTTTTCTTTGACCGATGCTCTTCTTCTTCTGCTCTTTGACTCTTGCCAGCGTAACAACACCTTCAGTACCTTCTGGCCTTCCCACAGGTATATAGCTTTCCCAAACCGTGAAACAAATGATTTCACTGCCTCTGCTTTATCATGTCAACTAATTTGCTCACCTGAATAACATGCCTCATGAATTTGAAAACATCTTTGGTGTATATTGGTGGATGACCGGAATGGAACCCTTCAACCAAGGATGTCTGCATGGATATGGATGGCGATAACATTTTGACGTCTTCCTGGTCCATGTACGATCATCTGTTGTTTACAAACAGAATCCATGCTCGCTGTGTCGCAACGTCTTTGGTAAAAGTAAACCAAAATATTTCGGGGTTCTTCGCCATATTGTGAGTACATCCACCCACGACACACGATACTGGCATTTTGTACCATCAACACTTAATTTTGATCGCCAAATCTTACAATATAAAAACTCAAATCGAACATTAAAAGAAGGAGGAATGATACGAATCGAGTGCGGTGTGTGTCGAGTAAACTCAGTACAGTCAGACAGCGTAGCTAAGTTACTTCCGCGTCACGTGATTTCGTTGTTGTCCTGCTTGTGACGTTTTCGGGGTCACGCGCATATCATTATAATGTGTACGTTTTCGTAATGGCTCGGGGCGAGTTAAAATAATGCTGGGTTCGTCAGTTCTTTTACGGTGTAAAACAAACGGATAACTTTAAGGTAGTATTTTATTTAGAATCAGTAGAACTTGTTTTATAATATAGTTATACTTCTTTCCCACTTCACTTTGACGCTATAAACACACTTTAAAAAATTCATGGCACCCTCTGTTAGCTGGGGTGAGACCCCCTTAAATTCAGACGCCTCTAATTAATGCAAAGAATAATAGTGTTTTTTACTGAAATTACCCTAAATTCTATCTTTACAGAAATGTGCTTTAAACTCAACCGATTTATACAATTTTTGGTCATGTCTGTAGTGTTCTATATACAATAACATAGCGTTTCTTAAATTTGCTTGTTTGGTTTAGAAATGATGCTAAGTGAACTTTAAAAATGGCATAAAAATGACAGTTTTTCAATTACCAAAAACTTCCGAAATTACTGAAATTTGAAATCAATGAATTTTCTATATTCAGGCTAGTTCAACATTGAAACTCACTTTCGTAAGAGGTTATGTAGTGTACTTAAAGGATATTAAATCTAACACTTGGGTTTTTTCAAAATTGTTGAGGTAGGGAATTTTGTATATGGGTCATATTTACCATTATTTTTAAGCAATAAATCGTGTTTTCCAGTTTAATTGAGTTACCAATTCCTTTTTATTGATACTTTTGAGTTATAATAACTAAATAGATACAAAGCACATTTTAATGATTTTGGAATATTCCATTCCTTGAAATGGAGTTTTAACCCTCCCCCAACCACGTGGTTTATCTAATTGTGCACAATACACCCTTCTATATTTATGCTGACGTCATATTTTAAGGGTCAAAGCGAGGCTGTGGGTGGTAGGCTTTTACACTGCACCGTTCTGCTACATGAGTTTACCATCAGACATGAGCTTTTGGATGGATTTTGCGTCCGAAGGGCTGTATGGTCAAAATCAGAAACGAATGTAGTGTAAAAGCCTACCGCCCACAGCCTCGCTTTGACCCTTAAAATATGACGTCAGCATAAATATTTAGAAGGGCGTATGCTTCCTTTATAGCCATACATCATGACAAAAACAATCTTTATTGTTAAAAATAATATTAGCTAAAGATTGGGCCACTGTACAGCATCAACAAAATGTTGTTTATAGCAATTTAATGGTATGTTCAAGAAAAATGTTAGAGCCATTTGTTTAAGTCAACATTACTGACAAATGTTCATAAATATTAGTTTTTTGGGTTTTTTTACTAAAGGGAGAAACTATTCCACTATCACATTCTCAAGTCAGTGAATGCATGCAATGGTATATAGACGCTATAATCATGATGATATCGGAAACAGTTGCAGTTGTAATAGCATTTCGAACTTCTGATCTATAATAATTTTGGGACCTATGACATAACACAATCAGTTTGACCTGTTATACCTAAGTCCAGCCCTCTCCTGATCACCATGCTTAAATAGACCAGCTCTATTTAGGATCAGTTCCCATTCACTTAGTTTACTGCCGCTTTTCTCAGTTAACTTGAGAAATCGTAAGTGTCCAGTTCTATCATCAGTGCATGATTGCAAAGGAATAATGGTTGTATTATCAACAGCAAAATATGCAGCACCACAAGGAGAATCGTCAGTTTTAAATTAACAAGTAATTTTTGACCTAACAATCCAGAAAATAATGTGATGACTCCACCCTCCGTGGAGTGAGAGTGTGAGATTCGACCCTTCACAATAAAGGATGAGATGATGACAACAACACTCGATGTTCTTTAAATTGGCTCTTTAATACTTTACTGTATCTTGACTCACAAGTATTATAAAGAATAACAAAACCCCTGGCACATCAGAGTGACTATGGTTAAGGGATTACTGAAGATCAAAATGGTCTGCCACTGATCAGAGTCGGCAGTCACTTGAGCCGAGCTTGTTCTTCAATAAATAAGTAAACAACTGCAACGAGCTAGTAGAAGAGCAATGTAAACATGAAAATGGGAGCAGACCAATGGAATAATTCTTTCTAAAAGGACCCTTCCTGTCAAAACCACAGAGCAGCGCTTGATTTCTCCTAAGCCCTTTTACATACGTTTATATTTTCTACACCTTTTTACAATAGCAACGGGGATGAGATATTACAAAGAATATGAGCACCTGTTGTTCAGCTATCTAAACACTTAATTATAAATAAACCATATTTGTTCGTCGAGCAACTTATAGCCTGCTCAGAGAAAAATGATTTGGCAAATGATAGACTACTTTGTCTCGGCGTATGAACATAATTGTGGCGGTGATACGCCATGCTGCATTTACAATAATATTAAAGGGATGTGTCATTTAAAGGTGACTTTAATGTGTAAAAGAGCCCAACTCTCTACAGAAACACTGAAAATTCACTATATAAGTATAAACCTCACTTGTAATGACGAGCTGGCCAGCTATGTGTGATTCCACAGCAGTCTGCTTGTGCATGCTGCAAACATGTAAAATAGCGCCACCAAGTGACCGACTAAAGCCAGTGCATAAAATAGCGCCACCAAGTGACTGACTAAAGCCAGTGCAAGGGCACAATAATATAGTGATTCTCCACAAAAAACTTGTAAACTATTTGCATCGCTGCCACCGCACAGTGCTTAAGATTCTACATTGTCTTAGGTATGGGCGAAAATGGTTTTTTGTAGAATCCCAAGCCCCGTGACGATGGTGACCATCTGGGGAGGGCGGGGTGGGAATTTCATATATATATATTGCCTGGACTGATAAAATAAAACACTCGATACGTCTCCTGACTAAACGACCTACACATCACCGGGCAAACCAGAATCGCGACTGATGTTTAATCATTCGCCCTCTACGCCGGCAGCGAAGCAAATAGTAAACTATTTGCATCGCTGCCACCGCACAGTGCTTAAGATTCTACATTGTCTTAGGTATGGGCGAAAATGGCTTTCCTCCGAACTCCCGGCACCGTCCCCGCGATCAGACTGACAAAACTCCCTTAATACTTAGGCTACCCCATATCTCACCCAAACCTTACCAAACCAGAAAACCGGCACATTAACACCAAAGGCCAAAGTGAATCAAAATGCGGGCTTGATGCTTAGCCTAATTGTTAACCCAGTACTGCACTACTCTCTGGACCCGGAAAAGCCCGTGTGGCTCTGAAGTTAGAGTTCAAAATGCGGTAAAAACCACCCGCCAGATCGGCTGCCGGAGGGGTCTCGCCTTTCCCTGTCACCGCATCCCGGAGCATCCGCACTGTGCCTCGCATTCGCGAAACCTTCTCAACCTCAGTATAGTGTTTAAATGTCTTCTGAGTTGCCCACCTGCAATGGTCCATGACCTGCTGTTCGGTTGCCCCCAAAATCCGCAAGGTTGCTGCCACTCCGGCTCTGCTTCCGTGCGATCTGAGGTTGAGATCACTTGGGTCGTCGGAAGCTGCAAAGTAGATTTTCAGGCGATTATTCGGGTTACTTCCAGCGAAGGGTCTGTTGGCTAAAGATTTCCGGTCCGCGGTGGTGGGCCTGAAAAGATACCCATCTGCTAGATTTACGCCTGACTCCGTCGCAAAATCGACCATTTCTTCGACTGCCTTTGCCGGATCCATCTCTCCCTCATCTAACTTTGGTATGATAATCAGTGATGAACTGTTTTCCCGAATAGTCTTGCCAATCGTATGGTTGAACAGGAGGTCCTTCCCTTCAATCCTTGTGACTTCACATGTTTTGCACCGACCCAAGTCAGCTGCGCGGTCGCCGGCCCACCATAAACACAGGAAAAATGCCAAATCTCGGTAGAGGATAAAACGCGGTATAAAGAAAGAAGTGTTGCTGTCAACTTTGTGAATCCGCTTCCTTATCTCGCCAGTTAACCACCTTATCTTGTCAGAGAATATAGGGACTGCCTGGTGGGGCGTAACATGCGCCTCTGCCTGTTCTAGACGGATGGCTTTAAGATACCTTCGGACTCGAAGGGAGAAGCAGGGGTTTCCCCAGAGTTGACCCTGTCGCCACGGTTGCGTCCTGCCCAGCGCATTGAAGTGCGCCCTGAGTTGACGGTTGCGTCCTGCCCAGCGCATTGAAGTGCGCCCTGAGTTGCCCAACGTAAGAGTCGACGGTTCCAGCCGCAAGACGTCGCTGGCATTTGCAATCAAACACTCCATGTTTTCCCAAATTCGAGCAGCCGATGATATGGACTTGAGTTCTACCTCTGACCTCTCTATCAATTAGAAATGCTACGACGTCGTTAGGCGTTGCTGTATCTGCATCCTCACCTTCGGTGCAGTAACCTGATCCTTGATTCTTCCTCAGAAAAGCTCCAAAATCCCCCACAAGGTTTCTTTTCTGTCTACTATAGGCTGTCTTGTCTAGACGTTCGTCCAGCTCACGAAGCCTCGCCGTCAAGTGAAGGAGCTTCAAATAAAGTATAAAGAAACTATCAGTTGTCAACCGAAGAAACTAAAGCTTAAATCCACTGCAACTGGTTACCATTTGATTTGCACATCAACACCCACGCGCCGGCTTAAAACCTCCCTGAGCATCCTTTGGAGTTTCCGATGCAACTTAAGCTTGCCCCAGCTCGTCAGGTGAACATCATCGCTCAGATCCTGTTGCGTTATGTAGTCGTTGGATAAATAATGCCAACCTGCCTCGTCACACTGCTGCCTCAATTTCGTGTTGACATTAGCTACAGACCGGTTGACATAAGTCAAACGTGTTGAACATACTGATGACAAAACAAACTCACACTCCGGAAATTGGGACTTTAAATGTCTAGAAGCTATTCCAAAAATCCTGAGTAGCTCTGACACTCCGGGCTCGCAGACGTCAAGCCTACTAAAGTCGTTTATCCCTCCATGCAGAACTGCAACACTTGGGGTTTTTGCTCGACACGATGCAGCCAACTCTCTGCACAGGACATCCATCTTTGCCCCTCCCTTCACCAATGCTTTAATTCTCATGGAGGAAGGCCAGCCAAAACCCTGCAGTCCCCTAAACATTGAATCTGCGACGAGCAGGACTGATTGGCTCTTTGGGGGGTCCACCCCTCTAATCATCTGCCTGCTGCCAGTGAAATGACACTTGAAGGCCCATAGTTCGAAGGGAAGGCCACTGGTGGATTTGACATAGCCATGACGTGACGGGTACTCAAGAGCACCGACTTGCCCATGCTCGGTCAAGCGTAGCGACTGGCCGTGAAAGGACTTTAACTTCGGCCACCAAGATCTCGGGTGGGGATGCTTCGGCACCACCATAGTCACTGTCACGTCTCCCCATTCACAGAACAGCCTGATGACAGCCGGGATCAAAACAAAGGGAGGAAATACATATAAGTGCTCTCCACGCGGACACTCCTGCGCAAATACATTAATACCTGCAGAACCTGGAACTGGGTATCTGGAAAAGAACTTCAATGGTTTTCCATCGTTTCCTTTTGGGACATTCGAGGGCAGAGCCATTAGGTCAAATGTAAACCCCGTACCTCCGGAAAGCTCTTTCTGAAGAAAAATCCAGAGGGACACTGGCAGCCTGGAATCAGCAAATGAGATTTCTCTTGACGGAGCATCAGCCAAGTTTCCGCTTGATGGTACCCATTCGAGCTGTAATGCGAAATTTGCCTCCAAGGTCAGCGCGAAGATGAGCTTCAAAATCTGTGCAAGCGGAAGCGACCTCGCTTTCAAACCCGTCCAGGCCCAATACAAGCCTTGGGAGTCAACTTGCACCTTCACTCTCCGATCCCACAGGTGGTCAATTGCCGACAACAAGACAAAATATAGAGCGAGGGCCTCCTTGTAGCATATGTCCCCTATGCGCTGTACCTCGGGCGACCAATAATCTCCAAAGGTGATTTTACCCGCCTGGTGAATCATTACGCCTCCCCATCTGTAACCTGATGCATCTGAACACAAGAGCAAACTTACATGCTTCTCCAGCCTCCAGGGAACTGGTTCTGAAAAGGAATCTACGAACCGCCAAAACAGTATTTCTTCCCGCACTGGTTCTGTAAGAGCAAAGGGTGTGACGTCATCAAGCTGATGCAGAATGGAGCAACACTCTCTGACATATAACGAGGCCGCAGGGAAAACCAACACCAAGCTTTGACATTTCCCGACAAAACGCTGCATCGCCTTCAGAAGGACTGTCCCCTCTGACAAAATACTCTCCCTCACTATACCAAAGGAAATTTTCTTCTTTTCAGGAATCCAAAATGACATGGTTTCTGAGCAAATCCCAAGCCCTAGGTGAATCATTTTTGAGGACGGCTGCAACTGACTCTTGCTAAGATTTACGAAGTAGCCCAGTTTCATTTGCATATAGCAGACCGCGTATAAAGCCCTGGCTGCTCTCATGTAAGCCGGTTCATCCGTGACAACACCCTGTAAATAAAGAATTACTCTTTTAGCTACTTTGTGATCTTCACGGCCTCGCTATTACTTTGTCCAATGAAACGGTCGTCTATCCATATCTCCGTGTGAACGCCTCGATTCTTTAACCAAGTTGACAGACAGAAACCAATGGTGGTGTAAATGTAAGCGCTGTTTTTGAACCCAAATGGCAATGTCGTATCTTCGAAAAAGAACCCGGCCCATTCGAATCCGCAAAACTTCTTTGACCTTTCAGACAGCTTTACTTTTTTTTTTTTTTTTTTTTTTTTTTTTTTCCCTTCCCTTTTCTTTGGGGGGGGGGGGGGGGGGGGGGGGGGGGCGTTGTATTTTCCGATGCTATGCTGTGTTTGAAAACCTAAGCTTGAGCCCTATTCCGCTCTGCAGCTGCCCCCTTAATCATGATCTTTGCTCAAACATGATGTTTCCCATACTTCGCCCTAACATAAAATTACCTTGAGGTTTATATCGCTCTGCAGGTGACGCCCTAAACATGCTCTTTGTCATATCATTTTATACCCCGTACCTCTCTCTCCACTTAAAACAACCATGAGCTCTCTTTCAAATCATTGCATCTCAAATACCTCTCTCTGTACATAAGTCACCTTGAGCCTATTGTCGCTCTGCAGGTAGGCCTAGGTGTCAACATAAACACGCTCTTTGTCGAATCCTTGTATTACCAAAACATCTCCCCGTGCAAAAAAAAAAAAACCTTTTTATTGCTCTGCAAATTTGAGCATAAACATTTCCTTTGTCAAATCATTGCATATTTAAAGCCTCTCCCTGTACAGTAATCGCATTGAGCCTTTTTACACTCTGCAGTTGACAACATGTTCTTTGTCAAATGATTGCATCCCCAATATCTCTCCCCTGTACATAAATCACCTTGAGCCTTTGTTACGCTCTGATGCAGGTGTGAGCATAATCTGTTCTTTGTCAACTCATTGCATCTCCAAAGCTTCTTCTTGAACATAAATCACCTTGAGCCTATTGACGCTCTGCAGGTGCCAGCATTCTAATCATGTTCTTTGTCAAATCCTTGCCTTGCACTGCATCTCAAATACCAAACCCTGCACATAAATCACCTTGAGCCTATTGACGCTCTGCAGGTGCCAGCATTCTAATCATGTTCTTTGTCAAATCCTTGCATTGCATTGCATCTCAAATACCTCACCCTGTACACAAATCACCTTGAGCCTATTGACGCTCTGCAGGTGCCAGCATTCTAAACATGTTCTTTGTCAGATCCTTGCACTGCATTGCATCTCAAATACCTTTCCCTGCCTATAAATCACCTTGAGCCTATTGACGCTCTGCAGGTGCCAGCATTCTGATCATGTTCTTTGTCCAATCCTTGCATTGCATTGCATCTCAAATACCAAACCCTGTACATAAATCACCTTGAGCCTATTGACGCTCTGCAGGTGCCAGCATTCTAATCATGTTCTTTGTCCAATCCTTGCATGGCATTGCATCTGAAATACCTCACCCTGTACATAAATCACCTTGAGCCTATTGACGCTCTGCAGGTGCCAGCATTCTAATCATGTTCTTTTTCAAATCCTTGCCTTGCATTGCATCTCAAATACCAAACCCTGTACATAAATCACCTTGAGCCTGTTGACGCTCTGCAGGTGCCAGCATTCTAATCATGTTCTTCGTCAAATCATTGCATTGCATCTCAAATACCTAACCCTGTATATATATCACCTTGAGCCTATTCTCTGCAGGTGTTAGCATAATCCTGTTCTTTGTCACCTCATTGTATTGCCCCTCAAATATCTTTTTCTGTACATAAATCACCTTGAGCATTTTTGGCGCTCTGCAGGTGTCAGCAAAATCACGCTCTATGTCAAAACATTTTAAAACCAATATTTCTCTCGCTACGTAAAACAATCTTGAGCCAATTTTTGCTCTGCAGGAGCCAGTATAATTAAGTTCTTTAAAAATAGCAATCATAATACGAGATATTTATATAGCGCCTAATGCAGACCCCTCTATGCGCAACACAAAACATGAAAACAATAAAATGAATAAAATTGTCAAAACATTGCTTACCCAATACCTCTTCTGCCCTCTGCTTCACCTTATCATGCGCTTTGCCAAATTATTATACTTGCAATACTCGAGCCCTTTTTTCCATGCTCTGCAGGCATCACATTTTAAATGCTATTGGCAAATCATGCTATTTACTAACCTTCTCGGCCCATAACGGATTTCAAAGCCCCTTCCTCCGCAGAGGTTACCTGCTCTTTGGAAAATCCTTGAATTGTCGCATTTCTATTGCCTCCCTTTATTTACATAACAAACTTGCACCCTTTCCACGCTCTGCAAGTATCACCCTATTCATGTTCTGGGTAAATAATTTTGTTCCACTAGGCCTATAACTCTGCAAATAAACACACTGTGCCCTTCTTAGCTCTGCACGTATCATATTAAACCTGCTACTTGGTAAACCATTGTATGTTATGATACCTCCCACCTAAAGAGCGCAACATTAAACATGTATTTAGGTAATATTGTGTTTTCCATATAACCATCTAAAACGTCTGTTGGTAAATGAATTATTGTCCAACAGGCCCCCCTCTTTGTACATGCAAGTATTTAGCCTTTCAATCTCCCTGTAGATTATGAATGGGCTGTATAAGGATTTATGCATTCTATAATTATTATTGTTTATTATTATCATAATTAGTGTTTAATAAAATGTGGTTACCTGCGCTGTCGGCTTAGCCGACGGGCCCGGTCCCGGGTCGCTGTTAGCCGTGGCCGTGGTCGGGACGTCTTGTGGGGGTTGTTCTCTAGGGATGAGTTTCGCCTTCTTGGCCTTGGGAATTGCCACATCAAGGGGACCGGCATTTACTCGATCCAGCATCATCTCGAGATTTCTTTTCTGGCCCCCATTTGGAGCCAAGGCCATCACATGATCTTTCCAACTTGCACTCATGTCTATGAACTGGCTAGGATCGTCCCACCCATCTTCCACCAAGGTCTCGAAACATCGATTTGAAAGTTTGAACTTTGCGCAGAGGCCTCTGAAAATCTTGGAGCACGGCTCCCCGGCGGCGCCATATGCACCCTCGCTTTCCTCTATGATATCATGCGCTTCTCCGCTCATTGTGGATGGAAATGATGTTGTTGGCTTGCGTTGACTTAAGATATGTCAATACCGATACTCTATCTGCATCAAGGAATTAATATGAAACATAGGTGTCCACCATAAGGACTAAGACTTACATGAAAGCCTATATGGTGCCATGCCTCTCTTGTGCAATAAAGGGTACTTTAGGGATATTGAAAACCCAACTATTATACGAGATAACTTAAATCTTGAATCATACGGACTAGCTGTGTGGCCTCTCATTTCCAGTTTCTACACCCCCATAACTTTTGCATTCGTTACTATAGTAAAATGACGCCTTGATACACATAATCCACAACGCTCTTCTTATTTAAGACAACATAAGTAAGACAGCAAAACTGAGCATACCTGTATCCCGATAGACTCCGGCTAAGAGCGGAAAAAGCAAAAGGATATCTCACCAACGTGTTATTTAAAACTGACCGCCAAAACACTTCCCGGAGTTCCTATGTAACCCGGAGACCGATCTATCGAACACCCAGCTGCGGTCTTGCCAGAATCGCGACTGATGTTTAATCATTCGCCCTCTACGCCGGCAGCGAAGCAAATAGTAATATTAATTTGATTAATTTCAGTTGAGGAAATAACAAAAAATGATAAAATAGAAGAAGACAAAAAGACAGTAATGGTTTTTGCAACAAATTTCAAAGGCCTACTAAACGCGATTTTTTTCCCATATAGCATCAAAATACCATTTTACATGAAATGGTTAAGGTCCATTTTTGTATTTTACTTTTATGTAAATAAAATACATTTGATATGATCCTAATTGTTCAACTTAATTGCAAAATAAATGAAATTTATTTTAAAATCATGTTTTTTTAAAGTAAAGTCTAACTTGTTGCAAATTTTACAAAGCACAAAAAGACAAATACTTCAAGACCTCTCACTCAAGAACAAAATAAAAACCCACACTTTTGAAAGCATAGGGATATTGCTGAAGGGTGTGCAATGTGTTGTTATAAAGGACATTTGGAAATTAGCCTGAATATAGAAAATAATCGAATTCAAAATAGGGCAAAATTTCACATTTTTGAAATTTTGTAAAATGGGGTAATTTTGTGTAACGAAAAAATAATGTTGCTATAGTTGTAAGCATCTGTACTGTTGTGTGTGCAAGCACAAAGGTATGCACATTGAAAATATTTTTGTTTGAGATAAATTGGTTGCTTAGTTTTTCTGTAGTAACTTCTGTAAGTTCGACGTAAAACTGTTTTTAAGCTCCTTCTTGTACATGATTTTGGGCTCATTTTTAGGGGGTTCCATTATTTTCCTGAGGGGGGTACTGCAGATTTTGTTAATATCATTTTTGTAAAGAGTCTTCATAGTACATCAAAGTTGCAAAATATTATTGGATTTCGCCGACCCCCATCTTTCACACCTGCATGACCCTTAAAAAGTTTGCTGGCAAATAAATCCTTAACGGATTTGGGTACTTTTTGTAACACAAACGCAATGTCCACAGATTTACATTAAACTTCCACCGTTTGAAGATAATGATAGTAGAAAGCTTACCTTAAAATATTACTAGCTGAGGTGCTGTAGTTTTTGAGAAATGAGTAAAACAATGTCACGAAAATACTTTTTACATGCTAAAATAATTTTCGTCTTCAGAGACGAAAATTATTTTCGTGACTTGTTTTACTAATTTCTCAAAAACTACAGCACCTCAGAAATTAAAATTGTAAGGGAAGCTTTCTACCATCATTATTTTCAAACTGTGTGAGTTTAATGTAAATCAGTGGACATTGTGTTTGTGTCCTACAAAAGTACCCAGACCCTTTAACGAAAGCCACTTCTTTATTAGAGTAGTATGGCATGGTTACTTTTTGATGCATTAATCAATAAATTATTAGAAAATGTTTATGAAAAGATATTTGTTATAAATACAAACCATTGTTGTACCTTTTAATTACTTGAATCGTCTACCCCCCCCCTCCCCCCCAAATCAAGCCTATATTAATTTACAGTTCCATCCTGTAGGCAGTGATTCGCCCTTCCCCCTGGCTACAACACCGTCTTTAGATGCGGGTGCTAGCACATCTAGCACTCTCTCCATCAGCTCATTTCGTTTCGGCTTCTCTCCGCCACATGTAACACAAGCAAACAAAAAACTTACAGAATGAAGAAATTGATTTTTTTCTTTTTTCTTTTTTTAGGGGGGTACTGTTTTCTTACTCCTAGAACTATGAGGTTCGTTCCGCTAGACGATAGCGGAACGAACCTCATAGTTCTAGGTTCGTTCCGCTAGACGATAGCGGAACGAACCTCATAGTTCTAGGAGTACTGTTTTCTAACAACTCGGTTAATCGTGCCACCACGACTACTACAAAAATAATTGCAACTACCTGTTTTGTGAACCAATTGTGTCGCTAACGACTATTCACGACAACATAACTTACTTACAACACACAACTAGACATCACTCATCACTCATCACTCGGTCATCAGTGACACAATCCTTCAATCCTTTCGCTGGAACTTTACTATATTACGCCTGCGGCAAACATGCCGCAATGCATATTGGGAATTAAAAATTAGTCGCGACTAGTGTCAAAGCCATCCCATGCACACTTAGTTACAATACATAGGTTACGTAGGTAGGCCCCCCTCTCTAGGCTAAATATTTTTTGAAAGCGAGTAGTTTTCTCCATGTTTTCCATTTAATATTTTTTTTCTACATTTTTGAACAATATAATTCAATTCAATACATGTTTTATTTTCCCAGTCTGCCAGTATAAATGCCCTATAAATGACGTAGCCTATAAAGCCCTAACCATCTGACCACGATGGACACACACTACACAGACACTAGACAGTGACGTGACATGGCACGCATGGTATTGGTTGGAAATTTTAAATTATATTCATGCAATGTTAAATCAGTCCATCTCAGTCAGTCCAAGTTTGAAGTTACCGGACCAAACAAGAAACATTGCACACTTAATTAACCCAATCAATTGATTGGATTTTTTTATATATAATATTTGAATGAAGTACCTACCAGTTTTTTCACCATTACGTCAGTACTTTATTGCATTGCCTGAAAGCTCCCCCCATTTCTTCCTTATTTTATCCCAGTCTCTCTTGGTCCCACCATTCTCCACCAACACCTTTGATACTTCCTCCCAATGTCGCTTCTTTACATACTATTACTAACGTTGGCGGGAGCCCGTACCCCCTTACCACTGCTTCCAAACAACTCCCTAGTCGATTGTTGTTGGACGAAATCCACTAAAATTACACACTCTTCCCGTGACCAATTAACATTACATTTTTGACTAGACGCCATCATGCCTGTTTGTAAGGCCAAATAAAAAAAAATACCAGTTGATCGTCCTGATTTTTCCAAAAAGAGGAGGATGAGGGCCTTTTTATTTATTATTTATAAATTTTTTCCAAGATGGCCGCCAAGTATTTCAATTCAAACAGGCCACCAATTCTTCAGTTTGAAATCACCGCTAACTTTCTTTATATCTATATGTTGCATGAGGACCCAGGTTAACAGGGGGGTTTGCCGAAACATCCAACTTGTTCTTGGATTCACCAATGTTGACCTGAACCTGGAAAAGTATAGTTAGAAAAGAAATACACTTTCTCAAAATATATTTGTGTGCAGGTATTTTTCAAAGGATTAACAAAATAGTAACACCTCACCCAAGCAATCAGAAAAACACAAAAATGCAGAATACATCAGATTTGATCATGAACAAATACTTGTGAAAATGACGTTGGATCATGTACCCACCCGGCACGCCAGAAAAAAATATTTGTACACAATAAAAAAAATAAAAAAATAAAATGATGTGGGTCATGTACCCGACACATCATGCAGTTTACTATTTAAAAACAACATTTTGAAGATTCCCTAGGCTTGGCTAAATAAAAAAAACTTTAGCTGAAGTTCAACAAAATAAAACAAAAAGAGCTTTTGAACGAGTTGGATTTGTAAATAAAAATGTTTGGCTCCACCTGCACTAGTTCCTACATCTTACACAAACAATGCACACTCAGTAGTAGTCTGGTACTGGTCAGACAGTGCTTCACCGTTGTCAAAGTCTCCCGACGCATAGTCCGAGAAAATATCGACAAGCATGCGTTTTTCGTCCCCTACTGACCGTGCATACCAAGGCTTAAAATTTTGCTTTTGGTGTGAATTACACACACACAAAGACCATCTTGCAGCTCACCTCTGATAAATTTTACTCTAAATAAACCGTGTTCAGATTCAGAATAAGACGCCACACGAGATGCGTGGGTCAGCAACGCGGCAATGAAGACCAACTCGACAGGTTTGAAAGAACTCCACAGTCTCAATGGTCGAAGTGACGACCGTAACCCTAGCTAAACTTCGTTCCCATGGATGATCGATCTCGCCGCACAATTCGATACGGCACACTCCCATGCATGGTAGCGAGGTTGCATAGAGCTATGCTCGTATATCTTGCACGCACGTACTGTGGAGCCTGCATGCAGCGTGCAGTCTACCGACTGCCGATCGCCATACCCCCATAATAAATGCGGTTTTGTGTTGTCCGACCCCTTTTTGTGTTGCAAATTCTAAAATATCAGTAAGTTTACATCAAAATAATAAAAAAATCCAAAATTATGTCAAGGGTGGATTAAAAATACAAAAAAATATTGTCTTTTTTAGGAAAAATCGAAAATAATAAATAATAAAAACTAGACATTAGGTGTTTGTCAACAAACACAAAGCTGTTCCGTGTATTATTGTTTTGATTAAGCACTCCAGACCTTTAAAGTTGGTCTGACTTTCAGACAGAAGACCCTAATTAATTCACCTTTGACATGCTCTTATTTTGACTTTAAGTGTGCCTATTGTAAGAATTGAAATGTTGGTGACAAAATATGATGTGCACTCATGAATGGCTACTTTATTCGACGACTCAGCACATGTGGCATTGGTCAAGTCTCAACACTGATCGTATAGCCATGAAAAAAAATACTTTCTCTTTTATACACCTTTCTCCAAGTTTTTTGTTTTCTACACGGTGATTTCCTGAAGTATTAATGCGTACGCATAAAATCCTAAATCATGTGGTTTTCAGGCAATTGGGTCCCCAGCGTAAACGCGTCTGCCACACCCGCGCAACATCGTCCCACGTTTACGGTGAAACCTGAATAAGATACTGAGCGCTGATACACTTAGTCTTGGCACAATACGTCAGGGATCGATTGTGGATAGTGTACTGCGCTCAGTTACAACTCGTTGTATATTATTTGGATAATTCAAGCCACAAGAGGGCGCGCTATAACGAGTCGTAACTGAGCGCAGCACACTACCCACTATCCATCACAGACGTCTTGGGCCAAGACTATGATACACAACACGTTCTATTATTGTGAATAAACTTAGACTTGTGTAAGTCGACGACAGGAATGAATCTATGTATTCTACAAAAAACGACATAACACTGGTCATGTGGATCCGGGACTTGTTTGAGTTCAAAAATTTTCAATTACGAAAATACAACTCAAATTTTATGCCGGGTACCAAATCCGTGAAATTTGCAGAAAATACAGGTTCTTTTTCCTACTGAGAAATGTATGTTTTTGATATTTTTTAAATTGACAGGCAAAATTGTTATGAGTATTTTTTTTGAACATATTTTCATAGATTTACTTTAAAAAGAAAGAGTTGATTTTAGAAAAAATATATTCTTCGTCTGACATGGAGGGGACAAGTTTTCTCGTTGCGATACGCGCGAGACTTGCCCAGTCTATAGAGATCTTTATCGCGGGCATATAACTACCCCAATCGGGGGTGATGACGCACGTCAGGCTTACGTAAGCCTGAGACGGTTACACGGTTAATTAACAGATCATCCGGTTAAACTTTTACATTTTTAAGGTTCGATTAAACGTTGAACAAAAATTCACTCAAAAAGTGCCGCGTAATGCTGACAATAATAACTGTGATCACGATTTTCATAGCACAATATTCCATAAAACACACACACTTACATTCCCAATTTACAGGCTAGCTTGAAGTCTTTGTTATTTCAATACAACTGTGCGTGCAGCAATATTGTAAGAAACACATCAATTTGATTGCGCATGCGATGTTTATTTTGCAGGAAGATTGCGCAAAGTCAAAATGCTGCGATAAAGAATAAAGGCACAATATTTTTTGATAACGTGCCCAGTTGTGTAAACAGGTTTTTTATTTGAACCAACTGTTTCAGAAACGGTTACACGTTTACAAAAAAACACCGTGAGTGTGCGGGCTTGTACGTAAGCCTGTGACGGTTACATGGTTAAGTGACAGATCATCCGGTTAAGTGACAGATCTTACGGTTAAACGTTCACATTTGTACGGTTCGGATAAATGTTGAAAAATTCACTTAAAAAGTGCTGCGAAATGCTGACCATAATAACTGTGATCACGTTTTTCACAGCACAATATCCCATATCATTCCCAATTTACAGACTCGTAGTCTTTGTTATTTCATTACTTTGTGTGCGGCATTAGTTGCAAGAAACATTGAACGCTAGATGGCGTTTCACAACAAATCGATTGCACGGTTATCCGGTTAACCAAACGATAATCCTGTTAAACGTTTAAATGTTTACGGTTGGGATCAGCGTAAACAAATTCGTTTAAATGTTTACGTTTACGTATAATAAATGCTAACGATTACACATGTAACTGACCGTTTCAGAAATGATGACGAGTTTACTCAAAAATCACTGTAAATGCATGTAAACAAAATGATGTTGTATTTAAATCGTAATTGTAACAATTTTTCTACCCTGAAATGCCAATCGAGTATGTTATATTTGTTTAGGCTAAAACTGTAAATTCAGGGATAAGAGTGTATTGTAATTTTGTCTCTTCACACCCCCAAAGGCTTCCCCCTCTCCCAAATCCAACACTGACCGTTTAGCCATGGAAAAACTAATTTCTCTTTACCACACCTTTCCTCAATCGGCTCTTTTTATCGCTAAAACATATCATTTTCCGGCAAACTGGACCCGAGCGCAGGCAAGTCTACTACGCTGGCAATATCGCCTACGGCAAAATGTTTTCGTCGTTCATGTTGAAACCTGAATAACGACCTATCTGAGCATGTACACACGACACGCGACGCTCAGACATCAACAATATTCTTCTCGATTTTTGTGAATGAACGTAGACTTGTGTCAGTCAGCGACAGGAATGATGACTCTATGTATATTCTACAAAAACGGCAACAACACGGGTCATAAATGGGTTCAGGGCCTTATCGAGTCTAAAAAATTCCAGAAAAAGCACTGTTAAACTCGTGTAGCGCCCTCAATCTGTTAAAAAGTAAACAATTTTACTCCTTGTCGTTAATAAACACTTATCAAATTCTAGGCAGAGTACCAATGGCGTTCAATTTGCCTGAGAATTTGGCTTTTTTTTCTACTGACAATGTTTTAATAAGTTTTGATGCTTTTAAACTGACCGTCAATAAAAATCTTTCATGTTTTAAGAAATATTTGTGTAATCTAGGACGTTAAATATGAGCTTAATTGAAAAACTATGTTTCTAGATGTCGGATTTGTTTTCACTATCTCCATGTGTTTTGTACACGGGCGAAAACGCGCAATAAATGACGTCATTGTGACGTCGTCCGTAATTTTACGCCGAAAGGCACATCTACAGTATCACAGAATTCTAAAACTGAAAAAAGTTTGACGATCGGGGGTATACTTTTTGAGATATGGTGCTAACAAGGTTGGCTAATTAAATATTCACCTCGCTGTTAAGTGACTAATTAATTAAGAATTTTAACATTTTGTACGTTTAGAGTTAAGTTTATGTTCTAAGCTTCAATTTGGTATATGATTTAACTCTTTCGTTTTTACGCTCTAGGCTTAAAGAAAAAAACGTGTGCAAATGCTATGGGATTTAGGCGGAAACAAATGTATAAGAAAAATAATAAAAATCTCGACGAAAACAATAGCTGTTCTGACAGCTAGGTCGGAACAGCTAACAAATAAAAATCTCGACGAAAACAATAGCTGTTCCGACAGCTAATTCGGAACAGCTAAAAAGGATGCGGCCTCCAAAAAGAAATGCGGGCGGGGACGATCAACTGGTATTTTTTTTTACTTGGCCTAATCGAGTTTAAACAATACGGTAGCTCGGTTAAAACACACTTACCATATCATGCTGCAGAGACGTGCCCGTGTATTTACAGTTCATCGCAACCTCCACAACACTCTACTATCTACTCTTTAGATTCCTAACAGTATCGGTAGAATTATACAATTGACGATCATTTTACAATGACAATGTAACTAGTAAAAATAAACGGAAGAAGACGACAGTCAAGTTGAGGTTTTTCACTGCTACAAAAAGGATGGCCGACGACGACAACAAAATAAACAGATGCGTCATTCAACGGCTGTTTGCACAACTCATTTGTAATAAAACAATCATAAAACAGTCGTAGTATATGGCGCTTTCGTCCTCGTCCGCAACGTTTCTTTTTGTTAAACAATAATTAGGAGAGTGCGCAGCAAAGACACGTTTCGTGAAATGCAACTTAAGGAAATAGCGCAGCTGCGCAACATTTATGTGGCGTACCTTTATGACATGGCGCAAGTTATGCACTACTTTCATTGCTGAATATTTTTTGAGTATTTTTGAATATTAAGCATTTAGCATTGGTTCTATGGGGAGCCTATTTTATTTAGTGTGGTGCACCAACCAGCGCCGTATTGGAAATCGGACATAACGACCACCCTCTGCGGGTTTTCCCTGCATGTTGGCTTATCAGTGTTTCATATAATTTCATGTTGAATTATGTGGCATCCATTTCTTCATAATTACCTGTTCCGACCTACTGTCGGAACAGCTATTGTAATCGTCGAGATTTTCAAAATGTTTACAAACGTTTTTTTTTCTTTCCGCCAAAACGCCATAGGTTTAACACACGATTTTTTTTTATTCGTAATCTTAGAAACAGTATAAATGACAGACTTGAGTCCTATATTGAATCGAAGCTTAGTACATAACTTAATCACTAAATGTTATACTGTTTAATTTCTTAATCAATTAGCTGAGTTATAATGACATGAATATTTAATTAGGCAATCTTGTTATCACCATATCTCCCAAAATTAAACGTCAAATTTTCAAATTGTCTTCAGATGTTGACTCTCTGGGTATTGAAGTTGCGCACAATGACGTAATTTTATATGTGACGTCATCGTGACATCATTTATAGCGTGTTTCGTATCCGTGTACAAAGTAATGAAGAACAGTGTAAACTCGTACTAAGTCCCGAGGTCGTGTGCGCCCGATGCTGTCGTATTTTTGTACTGTTGACATGAGACTGCAACGATGGCGGACTTTGAACAAGTCTATTCAATATATACAGTAATAATATAAGGTATCAAATCAGTGCTAATGTCATGATGGTCTGATGGTACCGCGGTTTACCGCGTTTATTACCAAGTCAATGATCGCAGGTTCGAGGCCCTTCGGGATCTCGACGATTTCAATATTATAATAAAAGCATACATTTTACATTTTGTTAACAATGAGAAACCTACATTAAAACGAACAGTACCACATATTCTTTTTCCTATTTTTGGCTCCTGAGAATTTTATTTTCCCGGAAAATAAAACGAGAATTATTTTGTGGTATGTATATGGTCATGGTTAAACACAAAGAGCACTTGCAAGAGTTGATTATAATTTATAGCATGGTCTATTTCTACCTCGATGATTATAATCTATATAGCCTGAAATAGATCTATTTCACAAAACGATTTGTGTGCCAGTTCATTTCAGGGTATTTAGCCATGTTGATATGCACAGTGTGACAGGTGCAACCAGACGGACAGTGGATGTAATAATGCAATACCAATACTGAATAGTATAGTTTAGTGGTCTACAATAATATGTAAATAATATCAATTGGATTCCTACTTTTATGACCAGAAGAATACAGCTGAAAATGCTTTAAATTGACCTGTTTATAATCTAGGAAATATTATAGAAACAGTCAATAACAGTTCTGGTGTGTGTCGTGACCGTGTATCAAACACTCACACTAATCCTTTGAGAGGAAGGGTCCTGCTGATTCTGTCGAGTTGAGTCTCCCGAATTGGATGCAGCACCGACTTGTGTGTGTTCTCCAGTTGGATCACGGAAAAGGCTGTAAAACGGAAAAGACTGTAAAACGTGCAGGAACAATCCACACTAAACAGTGGATAATTAGGTCACGGTGGAAGGGATCACAGTTTGTAATTGTAGTGTAGGAACTTCACTTGGCTCTTCCGATCATGGAAGACCTCTTTTTCGCCGAGAAATGTCAATTGTTTGACGATGCGGCGGCGTTGCTTGTTGTCGATGAAAATTGACATGGAGTCGGGTGTTTAACGACTCTCATCACATGGCGCTTCGGTATCGATCGTTGCGACTGCGAGTATCCGGCATTGGTTACTGTGCAGCTTACGCACGTGACTGAGATTGTGTGTGCTACAACTATGCTAGTGTAGCGTACGCTGACGATGAATATCGGATCGGTGGTTGTTGGGCGGGCTTTCAGTTTTCCACCTCAAAATACCGTTCTCCTTCGAAGCTAAAATTGTCCACTGTTGGTCCTGTCGATGGCTGGAAATATTCTTGGTCCTTTGACACCGCTGCCACCATGTAGTATTATGGATATACAAGGAACTAGTCAATGGTTGAATAAGGAAGATGAGGACACAAGCTTAGTGTGGACGTTGCCATGATAGAAGTTAATTTCATATGACCTCTGACATACCCGCAGCGCGCATGCGCTACAGACTTAATAGTACTACCACAACAAAGGAGAGTCGCATAGATCCATCCATAAACTCCCCAACATTGGCACTGGCATTTACAAGGAAATCTATTATCTCTTGATACCTGATGCCTATATCCATCAGATGTATCCCTGTATCTTCTATGGAGTTCCATAATGATATGGTAACCAAGTAGGATACCAATCCTAGGGCCTTTCCCCCTGCTAGCTATTCGGGGACTTTTAATGTTACTATAACATTACTCTCAAGGAATACTGTTAGTTGCTCATGAAGAAAGAACACATTGGAGACATTTTTGAACAATTTGTTGAATCTGTTTCCTCGAAACTGATCTAGAGGAAGCTTGTTGAGTCCTTGACTTTTCAGCCAGGGCCTCATGTAATCCAAAATGCTTCCGTGGCATCCTGTTTTTTCATCACCTCCTTGGGAAACTGCTTTGCAGGCTGTCCTAACTAGCCTTGTTGTGCCTGGCACTGAAGCCTTCCTGAACGACCTTTCGAAAACAGGTGGCTCTTCATTGAAGAACCCTCGTTGACTTTCTAAAACGGATGCAGATGCCACTTAAGCCAAATGAACCAGGGCATGAAGGCCGCCAAAGAAATTGCCCAGAGATAACTTCTCAGTCTCTAAGGGCATTTCATAGTTATGAACTGTTTCTGGTAAACTTACTTTCCTGTAGTCTTCCAAGAGTTCATTGAATTTCATTTGAGTACTCGCCCTGTCAGACATGGTACAAGTGATGTTAAGCAGTATCTTCTTTGCAGTGTCGTCTGCCTTTACTGACACTTCCTGGATATCGTGAAGTATCGTCTTGAAAGTATTGAGAACATCCTGTCCTGATTTTGATAGGATGTCCCTTAAGCCAAGGACTCTCATCCTCCCTTCAGAATCGCTTACATGGTAACCTTCAAACTTCTGACCAAATGTAGAGGTTTCTTCACTTAGCAGTCCAAGATTACTGTGGCTGGGTAACTCCTCTGCCAGTTGATTCTGAGCTATTATCAACTTCATCAAGTCCAATCATTGATTGTGGACTTGCTTGGAATGTCTGTAGCTTTGAGTCTACCTAATTGAATTACAGCTTCTATGACGGGACCAATCTGACCATATGGTACATTGTGGTTCAATAACGCAAACACGCGTTCTTTCATTTCTGCTGTGTACTGCCCTTTATCATCTTTCGTTGGCAATACATCATTCACCATTTCCCTCGACCAATCATTTTCTGCAACTATGTCATTTTTCTCTTTCATCAATTCATGCACCTATCTTTCAACTCTTGCACCTTTTCTTTCAACTCCTGTAACTCCCCCTTTTCTTTTGCCTTTTACAATGCTTATCTGCCCTTTCTTCTAGTTTTGACGCTTTGTGTTGGTAGTAATGAAAAGAAGAAAGCTCTTCTTATTAATTCAACTCTTTGTTCCTCATATGGTTCTTTAATTTTAAATTCACTGATGGAGGTGTTGGCAGCGGAGGGGGTGGTTGCGGTGGTGGTTGCTGGCGTTCATGTAACTGCACTTCTTTTTGTGGGAACACAAATTCAGAGTGCAAAATTATGTCCAGTTCCCTCTTTATGCCTTCTTGTTTGTTACTTTTGTTCAGTTTTTTATATTTTTTGTTCAACATATCTAATTTCTGCTTATAAGCTGCACGCGACGGTTTGGACGTTGCTGGGACAACGTGTGCAGCAATAACTGTGTTAATTGCCACCGACACACCATGACCTTTTATCAGGTCAAGCACTTCACTGTTCTTCATTTTCAGTGTTCTAATCAAATCCTTTTGGAAGCACTGCTTCTAACCTTACTGTACTCGTGGGTTCCTGCATGCATTCCTGCAATTTCTGCTAAAAGCATTTCAATCAGAATGTCTGACATTTGCAGAATTTTTTTTTTTCAAGTGTTTTATCTTCCACTGAATTCATTCATATCCTGCAAGTGAATCCTCAAGTAACCTTTGGAATTCTCTCATTTTCGGGTATTCATCTGTTGTTGCCTTTTTATGAACTGTACAGCAGCTAGCAGTACAGTTCTTGTTGGTGAATCATTAAACCTTGCTGACATTGCGTAGTAAAGTTTATAAACATTTTGGGTTGATGATCCACTAACTTCAACGTAAGAAAAAGAAAATTTCTTGAAATTCATAGTTCATACCATACCAGTAATCTGTCTGAAGTAGCTATGGAATATTCACTGAAAATAAATGGAATAGTTTTATATTGAGTTTATAAATATCCTTTGCACATCCTATCCTCACTCCCCATCCCCATAAACACCCCCCTCCCATACCCCATAACCCTCCCCACCCCATAACCCTCCCCACCTACCCTTTTCATCACAATTTACATTATACCCTGATTACCTTTAGTTAATTTCATTCAGTCAGTGATTCACACATCAGATTAAGACTCGGATATCACAAATTAATAATGAAGTAATAATATAATCAAACATTCATCATAAGCCCAAGAATCAAGATGTAAGAATTTCTTAGTAAAATTTCTGGAATTCTGAAAATGAACACCTTTATAAAACTGAAATTCGCAGCTAACCACAAATACCCATGCAACAGAAAAGCAGTGCAAAACAATCACAACACTCTAATTTTTCAGAAAATACTAGTTTTTCCTACTTTGTTGCCCTCCAAAATTATCTGTTTGGACGTTTTTCACCAAAAAATGTTGCTAAAAGTCTTCGATTTAAATATTTTAATCAAAACTCATGCTGGTCAGTCAAACTTTCATCTAACTGTCTAACTGGGTGAGTCATGAGACATAGAAAGTCAACTCCTCAATTATTTATATTTGAATTTGAACTCTAAAGTTCCTAACACTAACAGATTATGCATTACTTACCACTGAATGTGTCTGCGGGGCAGTCAATTCCATGCAATTTCACTGATTACAGTGACCTTTCAATTATTGTTTGAGCCTGGCTCAATTCAGTGAGAAGTGGGCCTCCACCTGTTGCCTGTGTCTGCCATCTTCGTTTTATGACTATAAGGAAATTTGACATTAATTATGGCAAAGAGTAACACAAAATTAAACAAGAAAAAGTACAGTCTATTAACTAGTTTCACTTGCCCCTGTTTACATTTCAATAAGTTCACGGGCAATAAATGTTATGCAAACATTGTGAAAGTAATTTTATAATGGTGAAAAAGCATTGACTTCTCACAATGACAGACTTACACTGGCATTATTATTGAGGTGGAGAACTAACTCGAACATAATGACATTAATGTTGGTCAATGGTTTGGGATTACATTCAATTTCAAAACAACAGGAAAAAACAAAGGTGGGGGGCAAGGAACATAACTGCGCGGCATTTGCCCCCCCCCCCCCCCCCCTTATAGCACCGCCACTTGTTGCTTTACTATTAAACAAAGTCAACAGGGAAGTCTCAGTATAGCTGAAGTACAATTTGTGCATGTGCAGTACATTCATGAAAAGAATACAAAATATGCACAAAATCAGTTATCTGACCGAACTTTGTAAACAATTTACTATTAAACAAAGTCAACAGGGAAGTCTCAGTATAGCTGAAGTACAATTTGTGCATGTGCAGTACATTCATGAAAAGAATACAAAATATGCACAAAATCAGTTATCTGACCGAACTTTGTAAACAATCTGGAAAGTCTACATATTTTAGGAAGAGGACTACAAATTTTACTTTGCAATGACCAGGGTACTTACTTGCTTGAACCAAATTTCTGTAGCGGTCTTTGCACTGCACAGTGGATTTTGGATTTCCTCCAGCAACACTAGCTTCAAACATAAAAGAAACCATTTGTTTGTAATTTCTGAGAACATTTGTATTGAACGGATATATCTGCCAAAACCCTCACAACGATAGGCCTACAGTACCATAGACACAAAGTAACCATGAACTGACACATTTGATACAAACTATTGGGTACGAATGCTATACTATAAACTTATATTAAATATAAGGCTGTCCAGTATACAAGTTTGTTTCTAAACTTATTATTGCACTGATGGAAGGAGCTATATTTACTCGCTAAGATAACTGGTTTGGGATGAATACACGTCATTGTATTGTACATCTTCTACAATGTAAAACTTTATACAAAATAAACTTGTTAGTGAAACAAGAATTACAAACTGTATTTAGAGTACTTGGTTGTATAATAATCATTATTAATCGATCGACTTTAAGTTTTTAAATGTTAAGTTCCCAAAACAGTCACTAGGCATGTTCAGTCAGCCTGCCCAAGCATGCAGGGTATTTTGTCACAACACTGAAAATTGTATAACCTCGTCAAAACCCCTGCTATTTTCCCGACTAGCTACTTCCCCCAAAGTCCACCATGGCCGGAATTGATAGTGTTACTTACTTAAAAAGGAAAGCCAGTGCGGGTAAATATGCATTGCCTAGTTTTACGAACTACACTTTTGCATACAGATACTTTTTTGCTATTTTATAGAAGATAGTACACACAAAACTCTGCTTTATCAGGTTTACAAAATTGGGCCCTGCTACCTGCAGAGCCAATGCTAGTGCTACAGGTAACTTATCTTGTCGGTCACCTTGGGAAGATTAATCAGTTGCTCATAGTCAGTCATATTATTATTTGATCACTTTCTGCATGCAGCTGAAGTTGATGGCCATCCATACTACTAGCATCACTACACTCCTACAGCATGATAATAGACACAGACTCAGAGGATAGCACTAGCAGTAGTTACGACGGACGATCGAATACATCGGCCTCCACTCACTGCTCAGTAGAGAAGTACTCTACCACAACACCACAAGCAACAACGGCCTACGCTACACTACAAAAATACATAGCAACAAAGTTTACGTAGTCCCTGGTGGATGGACTGCCTCCCTCCGCTTCTTCTTGGATTTGGAATAACTGAAAGAGTGAAGGCAAGGAGTCCAAAGTATTGACAAATTTATGGGACTACGTTGTTGCTTGTGTATTTTCGTAGTGTATCGTATGCCAATGTACTCCGTCTTTTTTGCACCGAGTCTCAGTGTACTAGCTACTCTTCTTGAAGAATGTACTACTAGTACTATTACTAAACTATCTGTCATGCGAGTAGTTTGGGCAAAAAAGGTCAACAGTCAACAAAACTAACTTTATCTGTTTATTGATTTTGTTGTTGTACATAGCGCCACCTTTAATGTATAGTAAGTTAGACCTAATTTAAATACAACGCAAAAATGATTCGTAGTTGCGTTTCCTTATCGGGTTTGTTTTAAGTGTCGGAAATGAATGCATTTATTAACACGACAACACAGTACACGCGCACACAAGCACAATGCGGTGAATAATACTGATAAAAATCACCCTTTTTGGAGACGTTTTACCCAGACTTACCTTGTTGATTTATCGATAGCGGATGCCTCAATAGTTGTTCTGGTAGGTGGATTGTGACGGTGGATTGTGCCGATGAAAAATGCAGAACTATCATTGAAGATGACTGCAAAATGTCCTTCAACACATTCCTGTAAATGGCCGCCGTACACTCTAAATTTACACTGAACACTGTCATGTGACTGATAACATTATATTCGCATATTCATATCTAAAAAATATATAATTCGGACATTCTAACCAATCATAAAACAGCAAGAAGTGTCCCTACCATATTAGAAAATGACCTTTTAAGTGTTCCCATTGATCTCCATTATAGTGACTATAATGGAGATCAATGATTATTCCCCTGTGATGCAATGACATATTGGAGGTTGACACGCCTATTTACCAACTGTCTTAAATCCGACAAAAGAGGACCCACTTTTATTAAGGGTCCATGACATCCGACTTTCTGTAGAACAAAATTGGAAGCAATTCCTTCCAATTATGAGTTTTAGAAGAGTTCAGATGTGAGAGGAGTATGGTTCGTTTTATAATGGTATATTGGTGGTTGGTTTGGTTGAGGGCGTCGAAAACACAATTGATTGCCTCTGTTCTTAGCGGACATTCCTGTACACTGAAACTCCTTCAATACTGGTGACAAGTATTTAGTGTGGGAACCATTCCCCAGAGTTTTACTATGATACTCACATTGGTAAATAGTGTTCGGGCTTCCCCTTTGCGAAAAATAGCCGAGTTGCGCATTGTTCGTGAATCATGAACACTGCCAGCCTACCCCAAAAAGATGTATGTGAACCTGGAGAGAAAAACAGTTGTACAAATAGTGTTAATTGACTTGCAACCACAGTAAGCAAGTTCAACACACTGCATAGGAACAGCATCTTTTGTCAAAGTGTTGGAACAAAGTCTTGAAATGCACTTTCAATGTTCCATCCATAGTTGGCTGCATACGGAAGATTGTGGTGAGGTCTGTCCTTGCTCTATGGTATGTTGAACTCAACATCTTTGGGTTTGGTAATGTGTTTTCAGATGTAGGGGAAAGCTACTCTTGGTCCTTTTTCCACTTTAACCGACAAAGATAACATAGTCTAGGTAAACCAAAACATCATCAACCGCAAAACATGAGTACCTCGACCCCCTCACACAGAAAGTGGCGTGCCCGACTATGTACTTTCCACCACCAGGAGAACATCTGATTGGTAGACCTATTATCAGCAGATGCACAAGCCCCACAGCAAACATTTCTAAAGTTGTGGACTTTTTCCTCCTTCCTGTAGTTACCACCCAACCCACATGTTTTGCTAAAAATAGAAGAAATCCCATTGATTCATGTAAAATCTGTATTTTTGTCAAAATACCATTTGTAAAGGTGACATTTTATTGTTGTTTTTAATTTAAAAAAATCATACATGTCCTTTTTAATTAAAAAAAATATATATTTCGTATTTTTGTTTTTCTTTTGATCAGATTGTATGTTTCATCAATGGTGTTGAGAAGCAAATAGTGCGTGCTGTAAGGAGATCCTGCGTACCCGTTGCTACCATGGCTTATGAAGGGTTTTGTCGGACCAAGGAAATCTGACAGCAGAACGGATTTAGTTCAACTATCGACTCAGCAGAGCCAGGATGGTTGTTGAATGTGCTTTCAGAAGGTTAAAAGGAAGATAGCGTTGCCTTCCAAAGAGAAACGATACTGACATTCATAAACTTCCCACTACAGTTGAAGCATGTAGCGTTTTGCATGTAGCGTTTTGCATGACTACTGTGACCACTGCGACCCCTGCGACGCCTGCGACCGACTACTGCGACCGACTACTGCGACCGACTACTTTGCCCAAGGACATAAGGATCCATTATTATTTAATTTTTTTCAGCAAGCCTTAAATTTTTTGCCCAAGGACATAAGGATCCATTATTATTTAATTTTTTTCAGCAAGCCTTAAATTTTTTGCCCAAGGACATAAGGATCCATTATTATTTTATTTTATTTTTTTCAGCAAGCCTTAAATTTTTCGAAATAATGTTACAGAAAGTACAACATCGCATTACACTTACTTGAAAAATAGCTGTTTTATTAAAACAACAGTTACAATGACATTTAAAAAAACAAAACACGAAGATTAAAAATAGGGCAAGCAAAACTTGTCAAATGAGAAAATGAAGTCTGCAGTATAGCACCAGGATTAAGACTTGGTTAAAGACATTTTCAATTTCGTCAGCTGCAAGAGAGCTAAATTTATTTGAAGTATCTGCTTCTTTTCTGATATTTTTTACCTTAGTGCAAAAAGGTAATGGAATGTTAAACAATACAACTTTCAAACACCATTACAAGTCTTTTAACAAATCAGCTTGTATGTTTTTGATGATTTTCAGCCTGTTATCATTATGGTTCTCATGCTTTGCGGAATTCTATTAATTTTATTAATGATCCGAGTTATGTTTTTTGGACCTATGTTTTTGACAAGCAAAATATTGTGTATAAATGTACACTGTTATCTTATGATTTGGCTATGAAAAGCCCATGAATTAATGCTGGTTTGCCTCTTCTCTAGTCATAACCCATTCACATTTATTACGTTTATTACGTTTTTTTGGCAAAAATACACTATCATGGTCTCTAATAAAACATACAACTCTAGCAAATAAACAAGATAAAATATTAAATAAGGTTATGAACAATATTTTGAGATGTAAAACTTGATAAAATAAACGGCAAGTCAACTTGTTTTGGGGGAAAAATGCCTATTTTGTTACAATAATTTATTGAAAATTTGTGTCAATTATCAAAATTTCATAAACGCTTCTAATTACCATTACTTTTTACTTTGTTTTAAGTGTAATGAAGGTTTACACTTATATTGGGTGAAAAGGCAGCATGACAAAAATGTAAAACTCACTCGGAATGTAAATATGTTAATCAGCTTCTACTTAAAACGAAAACCATGCACACTTGATCACCCGTTTTTTTCTTTAAAACTGTTCTGATGAAAAGTGTACTAAAAGGTAAGCTACCAATAAAAATACGAAACTTTAAAGAACATGTGGCAAACTTTGATTGCATAGCACGAGGTATAAGTTTATTAAATTACAAAATAAAGTAAGAGACACAGGACAATTTACTATACTGTAAACACCTCCAACAAAGTGTAAAATTCAGTAACATTTATTTTAATGCTGTCATTCATTACAATAATGCACAATTATGAAGAAATTACACAAGTAATAGGCCTACATTAGCATGAGATATGATATATATTTTGTACACATTGACAACATTAAGGTGAACGGTTAAGCGAAAAGCTTTTGTTCCCTAACCTATGGACAGACAAACATACAACCAAGGAACCGAAACATGGACAAACGTCAAATGAAGCAGACAAGACAATATGAGACAAGGCCAACACAAGTTCACCTTAGTTTTGAATACGAGTCAAGGAACTGAGCTTTTAGGTTTTTAACAAACACGGATAGAGGGTTAAGATTTAAGAGAATCTTCTAAACTGTTCCAATAATTATAAGATCCTTGATGGACAACACTTTTTTCAGACATTGATGTTCTATTAAAGTGGACGAACAATTTACCGCTAGCACTACTACTACGTTAAGGTAAAACAAGAGTTAAAGGCACTGGACACGTTTGGTAGTTGTCAAAGATGAGAACGGGAAGTACAAGAAACAAGGCTGTATAAGCTGTATAATGTACATGTTGCAGTTTAGTTAGGTCTTTGTCAGAGAGTCCATAAAGTAGGGAGTTACAGGAGTCAAGTCGAGATGTAATTAGTGCATGAACTAGGTGGTCAAGATGATCAAGATATTGACAACTTTTTTTAACAGCTATGAGAGCAATTTTACAAACATCAATGTGGTGTGTCATATTTAATGAAGAATAAAATTTAAATAAATAATTTGCAACTGTGAAATGTGCCAATACTAAATGTCGGAGGTGGGTCATGTAGTGTGAAACAGGAGCTGAAGTAAATATTTTCAGTCTTAGACTCATATGGACGAGTTTATTCTGTGCAGCCCATGATTAAACGTCTAAATTACTGAATACAATAGCTGGGTGACCCAACAGTACTTTATTGACGCCTTACTTCGATGACCGGCGGAGAGCGTCTTGATAGTTCTTGTATCGAGTCCAGCCTCATTGAGGGTTAACTTTGACATTTCCTTCATCATGTTTCCATGTTTGTTCTTACCAAGTTGGGGGGGGGGGGGGGGGTAATGGTATACCACAAGCCAGGCCCATCATTTATAAAGGAGGAGGGTAGATGGTAGGAGCCAGCAAGCACCAAAGTAATGATCTGTGTGGCTGGGTCCAATGCCATTGGAGAAACTCGGAGGTGATGGGGGGGGGGGGCAGGTCTAGGTGACCGCTGATCAGAGGCTCCGTTAAAAACACCAGTCATAGCAGTCTTGAAAGACTTCATTGTGTCGTTAAATGACTTGTTTTCATCTGCCATTTGTTGACGCCATTTCTGCTCCCACTCTCGTTGCTCTTCCTGCTGCCTTGTCATGTCCCCACGGAAGTCGTGTTCAGATCTCCTCATCTGCACTTGGAATGCTTCGGCGACGACCGAAAAAGATTCCTTCTTTCCCGTCGTCTACGTTTAGCGTGCACGTTTTGGCACTATTAAACAGCAAAACAAATTAAATTGATTGAAATTGGGTTACATTTCAACCGTCTTTTCGAGTAAATAACTTTGATTTCATTTTCCGAACTGAATTGCTACTTTTACTGTTTTGGGGGATTTTGCTTGTTTGTTGTTGTTTTGGTGGGTGGGGAGGGGGAGGGGGGGGGGGGGGGGGAATGTAACCAGACTTCAAAGGCTGTTGGAAGTTATTCCATTGTAAGAAACTTTTCCTTTGAAGGTAATGTAGATTTGAAGAACAAAATAAATTTCCCCCCAAAAATGAATTGAAAAACCAGTACATGTAATTGCACAGTAATTCTCAAGACATCTAAAATCAGAAAATTTCATATAACAAGGGAGAATTTGGGCCATCGTTCCATCGTTTTCTCTCAACTTCAATTACCAAATGTCACACCCAAGAATACTCACAAATGGGAATACAGTGAGGATACTGGTTTTGGACAGTTACCGATGATATCATGATCATTTAAGCTATTTCCCCCCTCTCACAAATTACCATTATCTTCAACCAGTTTTGCTGGACCGTTTATTACTCCAGGTGCTGTCTGCATTGGTTCCAGTTGAGATGTCTGTAGCTGGGGATGCCTGCTGACCGTTACCTATAATAATAATTGACAAAACAGATGTACATTGTAGAACTAAGGCCTTTGCCAGATGTATGTAACGTTCATTGAACCAAGTCATTTTATTAGATATTTTAAATATCAAAAACCTCAAAAACTAGGTTGCAAGTACCCAGCATGAAATCTTTAAAAAAATAATGATCTAGCTTAGATAAGTTCAATACGAACAGATTTGTTCTCTCCTTTTCCTCTAGGCCCATTTCTCAAATTAAAATATGTACCTTGAGTACAAAATGTGCTGGTCGGACATAAAGTCTTATGTTGACACTTATACTCTCGGAAATGGAATCTTAAATTTGTTGTGTGAATAAAACACATTCGTAATAACACACCCGCCTGTTAAGCTTGGGCATGTTGGCCGAAGTGGTGGATAGGGCAATGTGGTGGGCTTAGGGGCAAAAATGCTTTCTCCCAACTCATCATCATTGTCGTTAGTTTTGTTCAGACTTTTGTCGGTGGTCAGGTCAGTGGTGTTCATGGTTTTGTCAGCTGAGGAGTCGTCCTCAAGCTCCCCTTTGTCATCATCCACCAATAACATGCCCCCCTCCTGAGATAGACTTATCTAGCCCTGGCGCCTCTCTTTGTTGCCATTTCTACGACCCTTTAATCTCTAAAAATACCCCTGGCCATGCACTCTTGTCTCATGACACGCACCGGTTCCTTCTTGACATGGTCCAAGTCGTCCTTAGGTGTATGTTTTTTTTTAGTTAGTTTTTATTAGGAATTCACTTTTACATCAGTGGCACTCATCCATCCGATGGTGCATCCAAACATATAACAAATTATACAATATATACAAACACAACAAAATAAAAAAGATAAAAAAGAAACTTTACATGTTTGTATGAGTATCAATACTTTACATAATATCAAATCACAAGTCTTTCAGTCTATTAGTTCTTTCTTTCCATGCATCAGTTAGAAATAGTTTACAGCAATTGTCGAGTATATAACCTAAGTCATAATTATCATCAAAGATGTTATCTAGAAGTAGATGGTGTTTTACATTAACATCGCCAGTAAAGAACATTTGCCAAATTATCTCCCACCTCTTAGAACATAATTCTCTTTCGAGTTTCATGAAATGATCATTCCTTATGTTGTCCAAACTTGTGCAGTTGAATATGAAGTGGTCAATTGATTCAACTTGGTTTAGGTTACATATCTTGCATAGCCCGGTGTTCTTGTCTGACCATGACATTTTCCTTCCTTCTAAATCTAGTGAATTAGAGCGAGCTTTGAATTTTAAACTTGAACCATAGAAATTAAGTTTGTCAAGTAGGTAAGGTTCTAGAGATGGTCGTTCTTTGTGTTTAATATAGTTAATAAGTGATGATTTATTTAAAGCTTTGTTCCTCCAATTATCCCAATCAAGTTGTTTGTTAGCATTCTTAAAAGCGCTTGACCAATTTGAGTTGTTTGGCTGATCGATATACCCGTAATTGTAGAACATACTCATATTACATTTTTCAAGACAACTTTCAATATTACAAAGCCACTCCCATTTCAATTTATCCTTTACTTGGAATATCGCTTTAAACAGTAATTTTGGTAACCTGCTTTCATTCATATCTTGGAGTCTCTTAAAGTACTGTGATCGAATATTATTTTGAATAGAGGCAATACTTTGCCACCCAAGATCACCGTATAACGCCTCTTTAGCAACATTCCTTGGTGCTTTAAGAATAACCCTTGCCATGTGATATTGAATATTTTCAAGTTTATCAATCACTGTGTTACCCTTACAAAACCATATCGCACAAGCATAATTGACTGATGACAGTCCAATTGATTTCCATAGGAGATCACCATAGTAGGCCCTATTAAAGTCGTCCTGATCATCAATTATTGATTTGATATAGCTGTGACGGTCATGAAACTATCTTGCGCATGCCCGCAATCTATTTTTAGTAGCTATATCTATTACGTAATACTACCAGAGTAGCGCCCTCAGCGAGTTCATTTTCGCGGGCTTTCAGTTCATAATATCCTCAGACGAAGACCTAAGTGCATCATGTTTCTCTTCGTCAACAGGTAATTATGTTTTAACTTACTTATTGCTTACCGTTTGCATTAATATTGTTCAATCGAACAAGTATCATCATATTCCGTTTACCTTCATAGTCTAAGTTGTATATAATTTATATTTAATCATTGATTTATTGACTCGTTTGCCATGGATACCGGAGACAAACGGAGAGTTAGCTTTATAACATTGTCATGTCCTTAAAGACACGTTATGTATTTGTTGTAGTAAATTCATCTTGGGACAAGGCAGTCCCTTCGTTTACCTTTGCAACCTATTTATTAAACAAGCTTTGCTTTGGATCCAGCTTAAGTTGATTGATAATTTCCGAGATGATTGTCAAGATGGCGGACGCCGCCCAGATTATGGCGCGAACCGCAGAGAGTTGAAAGTTCAAGTATTAGTTTTCAGTTAACGTTTTATAAATATTATTGTAACAGTTCATAATATCCTCAGACGAAGACCTAAGTGCATCATGTTTCTCTTCGTCAACAGATCTTAATGTAAATAAACAACCAGCTTTAGAAACGAGTATATAAGAACAGCCGTGTCAAGTGTGAGATGTGTTAAGTCAGAGGGGTCACAATGGTGGAAGATCCGATTTGAAGAACGAACCAACAACTACCCCCAGTTCTTCAACCAAAATTTCAACCTCTCTAAGCTGTTCGAGAAACTTGACCGGCACCGGAACCCGGCACCTGGCACCACAGCGTTGGCTCCTCACAACCCGTTGATGAGCACACTGAGCCCACCAAAGCCACCGTCTAGATGTCTGGAGAACAACATTACCAGCGAAACGACACTTACAAATTTTGAAAAGTGAAACATAAAGTTTGGACATCTGGCAAGGGAAGCTACTACAGTGTGCAATACAACATTGCTACTTGAATTCCAAAATACGGAATAATTGCTGACGGTAGCAAATAAAGCAGTCCAACAACAATAACTTTTAAACTTCGTTGCTACCTTCAGGCTCGTGTTAACCACACAGATTAAGGTTCACAATAGAACTGTTACGCAGCATTGTTAAGCTGATTTAACCACTTTGACAAGGCATAACATTAGTACTGCAATTACTGCGCTCAAAGCAAAAACCCGCTTCAAAAGTTAACAGAGTTACGCCTTATTTAAATAACCCCTAGATATTTGTACTCATTAACCTCCATGATGACACTATTACAAAGCTCCCACTTTCTATCAACATTAACACGCTGTCCCGTGATGAGTACATTAGATTTTGCATAATTAAACGACATTTTACACTTATTAGAAAACTCGCTTGCTGTATTAAGGAGTCGTTTAAGGTCATTATCATTATTTCCCATCAAAACTACATCGTCTGCCCAAAACAGGCATCCAATCTTTGTGCCGAAAATGCTTACACCCAGGTTTTTGGCTTTTATCAATTTTGCAAGCTCATTAATGTATATGCAGAAGATAATTGGTGAGAGGACACAGCCTTGTTTAACACCTTCGTCCACATTAAAGAAGTTAGTTTCTACATCCTGAAACTGGACTTTACTTCTTACATTTGTATACAGGTTCCTAATGATGTTTAAGAGACTACCCTCAACACCAATACTCTTTATAGTTTTGAACAGACCCTCTCGCCAAACTGTGTCAAAAGCTTTCTTGAAGTCGAGAAAAGCCATAAATGTTTGTTTGCCTTCCGCCTGTCTCGTTGCGACAATACTTTTAAGACTGAAAATGTGATCTTCGCAGCGTCTGTCTTTACGGAAGCTGCCTTGCACCTCAGTCAGGATGTTATTTTCTTCAATAAACTCTGACACAGTCTGTGCGATAATCCTGTTATAGACCTTTGATACACATGATGTTAGCGTTATTCCCCTGTAATTGTCAAGATCCTTAACATCCCCTTTCTTAAAAATTGGTATAATAATACCCTCATTCCATTCATCTGGGATACACTCGAGTTTAGATAGTCTTTTAAAAAGGCTAAATAAAGATAATGTTAAAGTTTCACCTCCATTTTTGATAAGCTCGTTAGTGATCTTGTCAATTCCAGGGCTTTTGTTAAGTTTACAATGTGAAACTGAATCAATAACATCTTCAATAGTAAAGGATAACTTGTCAATTTTAACATTGGCATCCTGTTCGTTGAGCCCATTCAATTCTGAAGTATCAAAATAATTAGGTGTGGTTGAGTCATCCTCTTTATGATAAAGGTTTTGGTTCATTTTACCCAGTGTATTGTAGTACATCATAATTGTTGTTTTCATTACTTCCTTATCTGCAGTGGTTTGGTTGGTTCCTGGAATTTTTATTGATGCAACTTTGTTAATTGGTTTAGCCCCTTTCAATTGTTGCCAAAAGTCTCTAGTCTGAGGACCCCCATTTTTCATTATATCTGAACATCTATCTGCATAATCTTACGTCTAATCAATGATTTGCATTCAATTCGTTTCTTTTGATAGTCTTCCCATAGTGAATCACAAACATTCCCATCAAAGTCATAATTGCCCTTTTCCTTTACATAAGATCGATGTTTTTTACATGCATCTTTTCTAATATTGATTCCTTCCAAAATGTCATCATCAAACCATGCTTTGCATTTATTATTTTTGTACTTACAACCAATCGTTTCTTTTGCTGCTGATATAATGCCTTTTTTCCATTCAGACCAAGCTTCATTCGCAGACATGTTAATAGGGTCCCAATTATTAAACTTTGAGTTCAAAACCGACCTGTATGGCCCCCAATCTTGATTTGGTTTAATGTTCCAGTAAAAATCATCTTTTGGGTCCCCTTTCAATTCAGGACTGTTTTTTGGAACGCTATTCTTCGTAATATGTTTGATTGTTGTTATGTACATGTTATGGTCACTACCTAGATGATATATTCCTTCTTCATCAATTAAGGCCTTATCAAGCCTATCAACAACACTTTGCGATACACAGACATAATCAAGAACACTCTTTTGTTGATTTCTAACCCATGTATACACTCCAGTACATTTGTCACTAAGGTTAAGAATTGATAGTTCCGTTGCATCACAAAAGTCTAATAGACCTTGACCATTATAATCAACCGTTTCATCCTCATTTAATGGATTTTGACCGATTTTACCATTAAAATCACCCATCACAATGATATTTGCATTTTGATCATTTTGTTGGATCTTCAGAGTTTCTGAGATTAAAGAAACGTACATTTCATCTGTAAGGGGGTGATCGGTTCCTTCACAAGGGAAGTAAGCGGAAGCTATGTAGTATACCGAATCCGGTGATTCAGTAAATTGGACTTTCATCCATAACCGTTCATACCTGTCCGCCTTAGTATTAAAGACATTTTCATCAAGAATCTTTACATCATTTTTTATGAGAAAACCGATACCCCCTTGACTTTTCTTGTTATCATTTTGCGATTCTTTCCAACCCAGTTATATCCCTTAATATTAATCTGTTCATTGTCTTTAAGAAATGTTTCAACTAAACCTGCAATATTGACTTGATTCGTCTTAACAAAGTGATTTAGTTCATACCTTTTACTTTTGACACCCCGTACATTGTTAAAGGCAATTTCAATATCAGCACTATCGTGTTTACCTCTGCGTCTTTTACCTCTTCTACCTGACCTACGTTTTTTGGGACCATGATAGTTCCCAGATTCGTGATTTATCGACCAGTTACACGCTTGATGTTTAACATGATTAGTGCCAGTTTTATAACTACTTTCTACTTCATTCGCCTTTTCATGTCTAGTGTCAAATAATTGCAAAATACATTCATCATTAAGGACATTATATATATTAATACATTGGAAGCCGTTATTATTATCACTCATACAGTTTTCTCTGGATAATCCAGATACGGCAGTATCTTCTTTGCCAGGTTCCTATTTCTTACCACACAGGTTCTGCTTGTGTCCGAGGGCTCCACAACCGTGGCATTTAACCGCCTTACCGTGCTTACAGTCCTTCTGTTGATGGTTCTTCTCGCCGCAGAAGTAACATCCTCTTTGATTCACCTTGTCAGTTCTCGCGATATGTGGTCTTCTTCCTTTATTCTCCTTTTCCTTTTCTTCGATAGTTTTACGTTTAACTACTGGCCTAACCGCGTGAAAGTTCCTTAGTAGTTTCTTAGTACCGGTTTTTGATAAGTGTAGTCTACTACCGTTCAAAGCGTTTTCATCGGCTTCCTCATTACGTAGTTTAAAGTTCAAATCATTGTCTATGATATCACACTTCTCTGTAGTTTTCGCGATTTCTTTATATAGCAAGTTCATGTCGTCGGCTCTTAGTTGATTCTTTCCCTCGTTGTCTGTTCGCGGGCATATGGTTGAAACAAAGATCTGAGTTTCTGGTGCTTCCTCACGAATAGATCTAATCATGGTCTTGAAGGCTTCTTTCGCCGGCTCTATGTCGTCATCTGCTGTACAATTGTTCGTGCCACCATGGATAATTATGGCCTCGTATTCTC
Source organism: Leptasterias polaris (assembly GCA_037783415.1). Classification (NCBI taxonomy): domain Eukaryota; kingdom Metazoa; phylum Echinodermata; class Asteroidea; order Forcipulatida; family Asteriidae; genus Leptasterias; species Leptasterias polaris. The sequence continues at coordinate 1,084,109 of JAZGTN010000136.1, forward strand.
CAGGCTGTGTCAGCTTGTTAGCTATGTCTGCAATCTTTGCACCCCTTAGACAATCAACTCTAGTGTTTTCTAGACCCTTAACATTTATGTCCTTTATGATCGAGTCTCCTATTATGAGAGTTGATTTCTTCACAGTCTCAACATTATCATTTGGTGTTGTTTCCTTCTTTGGCTGCTCTGATTGCTCTTGTTGATTCATCGCCTTCACCTGCTGTTTTAATTCGCTGATCTGTGCTCTCTGCTCATGCATAAGTTCATATAAAGTAGCGTTCTCATTTTTCAGGTTTGATATTTCCTTGTCTTGATTCTTTGTTTTCTGTGCAAGATGTTTGAGTATCGTTGGTATGTTCTTACACTCCTGAGATCCACGCAGAGGGTCTTGCACTGGTCTTGATACCAACACAAGTTTTGTGATATAGTTCGCTACACATGATGCATTCCAGTGGTTTAATTTTGTCCGCATTGTTGTCAACCTTCTTACAAGTTTCTTTACATTGGATTTTTGGTGCCGTTACTTCTGAGATCGCAGTTGTCTCTTTGCCTTTGGCATGTTTTACTTCCTTTGTCCAGGTCGTTCCCTCTGGAATGTCAGCCATTGTGAGCTTTTTACGGAGTTTAACTTCTTCCAAAATTTTGTCTCAACTAGCTCAGCAAAATGGCGTACTTGGGCTTGAAGATGTACACAAATCTCCAGAGGTGAATTTTCAGACACTTTAGATCGCTGTGTTTACGTTCTTGGCATCTCGGCTTGTACGTACGGCTGTAGATGTACCATCACACGCAAATAAGGTCCGGAATTATTTCCCATGGATGACTCATACAATTATAGTTTCACTCTGCAAAATAGTATTCAACAAAACACTACCAGTTCACGCAAAATTCAATGCAGCAATGTTGAAACCTGTAGTGCTGTCTGACAACTTACTGGTGGCATTTTCTTTCTGGGTTCAGGCCGAAATATACCGCCTCACGCACAGAGCCTCACGTTCCAGGGCAATTCCAATCCAGTGGAGCGGGGGGGGGGGGGGGGGGGGGGGGGCAGGGGAAGCACTCCAAGAAATAACCAAACGAGAACACAATTCTCGGTTATCAAGTGATTTATTCAGTACAACTCAACTCAAAGCCTCGGCCTCACGGTACTGAAATGATGCTCCACGCACCAATAATCTGCACTGAACTTTCTCTGTTGCACCAATAACTTGCACTAACTTTATCGCGCACTGTCACGCATTTTATAGCTGGCGCTGCGCGCCTAGTTCCCCCAGTGTTGCAGACTTGTCGCACTGCGTTGCCGCCTGTCGCACTGCGTTGCCGCCTGTCGCATTGCACATGTGAATATCCCGCTGGCGAATTTACGTTACAGTTCATTGAAAATGGTGTGTACAACATTGGTAAGATTGAACAGATTAATATTGACAGATATGCACATAACTTACATGGTCAAAAGATGGCCATGATGGAAAAATTCACTTGATATAAATTTGCATGAAATGCTATAGTTTTTAGGAAATGAGTAAAACAATTTGTCTTTATCATGATAAAATCTGATGTTTGACAACAGTGAGAACATATATTGGGTTTTTTAATGACTCTGAAGACCGATTTAGCTGAAACTTTTACTGGTTTGTTATTTCATGCGTATGTCAGGCGTGCAACTGTAACTTCACCCAAAAAGAGGAAATTACAAAATTTCAATGATTGTGTACAGTATTTTTCAATTTTGAATGGTAAAACTGAGAATAAAATGAGGAAATCAGCGGAAAAGAGGAAAAGTTGCATGCCTGATATGTTGGGTCGCATCAAATGTGGAAACTGGTCTATGACAACAATACCAATGTTGTACACACCCCTTTAGAAACACTTTATCATAACCCTCGACCAAATCATAACCCTCGACCAATTTTTTTATTTTAAGAAAAATCAATCGCGGTCGGGTCAAGTTCAATTCCACCAAAGCAAGTTGTTTTTAATATTTCTTCTTCAAGTTGTTATTCATCTCGTCTCGATTAATACCAGTACTGACCCACAATGGGTCTTGGCCCACAATGGGTCTTGGCCCACAATGGGTCTTGGCCCACAATGGGTCTTGGCCCACAATGGGTCTTGGCCCACAATGGGTCTTGGCCCACAATGGGTCTTGGCCCACAATGGGTCTTGGCCCACAATGGGTCTTGGCCCACAATGGGTCTTGGCCCACAATGGGTCTTGGCCCACAATGGGTCTTGGCCCACAATGGGTCTTGGCCCACAATGGGTCTTGGCCCACAATGGGTCTTGGCCCACAATGGGTCTTGGCCCACAATGGGTCTTGGCCCACAATGGGTCTTGGCCCACAATGGGTCTTGGCCCACAATGGGTCTTGGCCCACAATGGGTCTTGGCCCACAATGGGTCTTGGCCCACAATGGGTCTTGGCCCACAATGGGTCTTGGCCCACAATGGGTCTTGGCCCACAATGGGTCTTGGCCCACAATGGGTCTTGGCCCACAATGGGTCTTGGCCCACAATGGGTCTTGGCCCACAATGGGTCTTGGCCCACAATGGGTCTTGGCCCACAATGGGTCTTGGCCCACAATGGGTCTTGGCCCACAATGGGTCTTGGCCCACAATGGGTCTTGGCCCAACAGGACCAGAAATATGGGTCAATTATGTAAATTGTTAATCTTCCATGGGACAGTGCTTCAGCAACACCTGCTGCATCTCAAGTTTCGCAAGCTCGCTTGCAAATAACGAGGAAGTCTTTGAAGAGACATTACGAATTGTGATGTGACGCATCGTCCTCCTTCTCATCTGCGTTTGTGAGGATCTTTATAGTTTCCTCCATTAGCTTTTGCTTTGTGGAGTCAAGCTTTCTTTTCTTTGTCAGTTTTAAGGTTTTGTTTTTTTCCAAGTTGTTGACTTGTCCCCTCCGTTTCGCTTATTTGGTCTTCATTCTAATAACAAAGGAAAAACTCTTCCTTGAATAAGAACAGAAAACACTCGGATAAAAACATAAGTGTTGTATACTTGTTACTGAGTAAAATGGTTTCAATATAGCATGGAGTTTTCTCTCTTTTTTCCCAGAAACATCAACATTAGTTTGAAGAGATAGCAAAAACAAAAGTGTGCATGTGTTTTATATACGTACATGTACACAGTTGAATTATCATGTTTAGGGGCATAGTTATATCTCCAAGGTCCAACCTATGTAATATGTGGTCCTGAAGCAAACCTGTTTCAATTAGTAATCCTCCAACAATTTGTTAGATTTTAATTTCTAGTTGTAGGCCTGGATCTTTGTTATTTATCACGAAATAGATGCACCACAAATGAAGAAAATAGCTCTGAGCCTAAGAAGCTACTGAAATTGATACATACCCCTGTAGAAATCATTGAAGACAATTTCCTTGTCAACTCAAAATGGTCACACAATTTTACTAGAATCAGCCATTTCGATGACGAAAAAATCCAGCTATCAACGGAAAAACTAGCAATCGACTGAAAACTTTTTAGCAGTGAAATAATGATGGCATCCACTATGCGCAATCTGATTGGAGAAAGTAGAAAGACATTCTACTCAAATTTAAGTTGCCTCTGTGTTGCCAAGTGTTGCTTTCAAATTGCACGACATGTCACACACGGCCATCTGTGAGCAACATGGTCGCTAGCAATTTTTATTGCCCCAAGATTGCCAGAAAACTGCCCCGTGTGACATGGGCTTTAAGCTGTAAGTGACCAACTTGTTGAAATGCCAAATCAAAACTCTTAAAACTATATTTGCAAGGCATGCATAAGTTCAAAGTTTAGTTCTCAAAATTTATCACTGTGCTGTAACCAATACAGATGACCTATCAAAAGGGCTGATTTATCAGCCTTGCCAATACACAGTCCAAAAACTGGGCTGATCTTATGTGGACCGGACACTGCTAGGGCTCCCTTTAAAGTCATAACTTTTAGAGGTGAAGGACTTTCAGGACATTACCAAAACCCTGCTTGGTATTGTTTCAACCTTGTTCCCACCAATAGCCCATGTTAACTAGAGTGGTTTGCAAAGAAACAATGGTTGGAATTCCGCTAGGTATACAAGTCAATCTTCTTGCTTATGGCACCACGCAGCTGTTGCCAGTGTAGATTTTGACTGATACACTGCGTATCAGACCATAACTATAATGTAGCCCATTATTGTTATGGTAAAGAGCTCTAGAGAAAAAATAGGCAGATACAGTTAGTTTGTTGCCCAACACTATTCAATCTATAAATAGGTTACATACTTGGTCTACCATGTGGAATGTCATACAGGTATTCTAAAATAATATATGCATATTTGAGGTACAACTTGACAAAATGAATTTGCAAACCACATTTGATGTGTCCCATGTTTATAAAGTAGGGAGGATCACAACTGGAACAAGGTTGGTATTGACCTATCTTCATTTGCGCGTTGACCATATTCCTAGGGGGAAAAATTGCGTGCTACTTTGAACTCCGATAACAAGGTTGATGTATGTTGAAGTACGTTAACAGATCTGAGTTGTATGTTGAGTAGATTGAACAATGTTGAGTAGATTGAACAATGTTAACATGTTACTGTAGTAGTTTAAAATCTCCTCATAAAATCTGTACCAGCTCAACTAATATTAATGTATTGACAACACTGAATCTGTATATTTCTTTTTTGCCATACACAAACAAAGGACATTTCCAAGGAATTTAGCCACTCCAGCGAACAAGGATGAACCAAACTCGTTATTTAAATGTGCTTTTACCATAAATACCCACGTTGTTAATTAACTCTTCTTTTTCTACAGGTACCTTCCCTAACGACTGGTATCACTCCCATTTTAAAGAAACATGAATGAAACTATTGTCCAGTCTCTATCATTCCCTCCTTTTCCGAAGTTGTATGGAAGGTTGTCCTTTATCGTGTCAATGGCCATGTTAATGTTAACTCCTTGCGTCAAACCTTCCATTCTGCCTATAAGACAATGACCATGTTAATGTTAACTCCTTGCGTCAAACCTTCCATTCTGCCTATAAGACCAATCACAGCACAGAGACAGCATTATTGGGTGTCAAGAATGACATTAAAGTGTCACTAGAGCGATTTCTGAGAAAGCACAAACTATTATACATCTTGCAGACATTATATCAGACTATACTGTTTAATAATAAATTAGTGAACTTATTTGGGTTTACAGTTTTTTTGTAATATCACATTAAAAAAAAGATCATTATTGGGGATTTGGCAAAACTTGAAAGCATTTGGCTGTCGAGGGCGTTTGATTGGTTATAACAATAATGACGTCACAAGGTGGATTAAGTTGCTGGTGATATTGCGCAATCACTGACCAAGTGCGTGTAAACAATGCAGCGAAGACCTGCAGAAAAGCAGACCTCAAGCAGATGAAGTGTAAATGAGACTTTAAAATACCGAAATCGGGTGCATTGGATCAGGCTGTAAAGACAGACGAGCGAAAGGGCCAATCGGATGAATATGAAGAGCTAAACCCACTGGTAAGTGTGTTAAAGTTATTAAGTGGTTGGTAGTAAACGGTGGGAGAGAAAGACGCCTTAGTTTCAGGCTACCGGGCATGATCGGAAAATCTGTGATGTCCGGATACCGGGCGAAACCGTGCGTGTACAATGTACACATACATTTTACTAGTCATGTACGTGTTCGTCGTCATGTCAATAAACAATGGGATATGATATCCTCTGTAAAATAGAAATGGCGAGCGTTTTCCTCATTGATCCTTTCTTTGCCTACAACTACCACCGTGGCTTTTAGACATGGGAAGTTTTAAGAAATGCAAAAAATAGAAGGGTGCCCAATCCACTCGAAATGTTTGTTTAACAAATGAAATGACATGCATGCTCGAAATAGTGTGAGTGGATTGATCCCCTTTCCAAATTAATTCCCCACAGCCTCCAACCCCCCCCCCCCCCCCCCCCCCCCCCAAAAAAAGGATACAATAATAAATAAATAAAATATATAATAATAAAATAATTAAAATACAGATAAATAAAAATACAAATAAAAACCAGTAAGACTTTATGGGTAAATTTTAATTGTTTTCAATGGAATATTTTGCATTTTTAGATGCTAATGGAAATCATCAAAACTGGAGAAACGATTGATCCACCAACATCTGGACTATCAACGGCTGGACCTACATCTATGTGGCTGAACCCTCAACACCAACTGCACTATCGGATTATATTAGTAAACATGAAACATTGTTCTCCTAAAAAAATCCTAGTCTTGATCAGAATTTGGGATAACAAAGAGAGTTTCCCAACTAATGGGATTAAACAAAGTTGGTTGTGTATAGAAGGCTGAAAAGGACAATCTAAAGGAATACGTAAATTATGAAACAGATTCTGTGGCACATTAGCAAATTTAATTTACTCTTTCAATTTATTTTGTTTTCTTTCTAATAAACAGTTGAAAATTAAAAGTTCATCACAACACTTTTGTACATGACTTTGAGTGAAAAGTGTACAAATACAAAACTCCATAGCACTGTGGGCTACTACTGTAAAGTTAAATTTAATTTCAACCTCTGGAAATTTATTTGAAAGCCAGTAGGGATAATGTTACAATATGGCCGGACCCAATTTCGTGGCTCTGCTTACCGTTAGCCAAGAATCGCAGCCTACGGAAGCATGGAATTCCACGCTTACTTATTTCACGGGTATAAGCAGGAATTTTTGCTTGTGCGCTTGCGTGTGTAATAGGAGTAGAAAAACCTTTGTTCTATAGGTGACCAAGTGTCTAGGTTAGAGTTTTATTACCCTTCCACTGTTTATACTTCCCCCCTTAAGCTCTTCTAGCACCCCCTTATTAATTTCTTAGGAATCCTTTGTGATAAACAATGAACCCGCTTGCATAATCCTTGGTAGTGTGGTTAGTCACCCCTGTAATTGACTTCAGATAGCAGCCTGGCAGCGCAAGGGGAACAGTGTTCTCCCATCACAAGCTTTGATTTTTACTTCATATGTTCAAGATTTGCCTGTTTCAAGTATTTACTGCTATGGACTCGGTAAGCTTAAATTTTGTTTTATTATTCATTTTGGCAATCATTATATTCCTGTGTTTCATTGGAATTTCATTTCTGTTCAGAAGTTGTATTTTTGGAAATATCTTTTGTCATAAACTTAGTTTGGATTCAACTTTTAAGACTAAGTGTTTCTAATTCTTAAATTTGATTGAAGAAGTTGAACTGTATTTTGATCAATTGTATTTCTTGTTTTATTTACACAGGTTTTAAAGCCATTTTGATTTTAATTTGTAACCTTCTTTGGCACTGTGTTGTGTTGTGTTGCGTTGCGTGGCGTGGCGTGGCGTGGCGTGACGTGGCGTGGCGTGGCGTGGTGTGTGTAGGGGAAAAGCGAATCAAACGTGTAACCTTGTGCAAACAGACTATAAGATGAGACGTGTGACCACAAAGGACATTTTTGTAAGGGTAGTGTGACCACAAAGAACATTTTAATGGTTTTGTATATATAGGCATCATATAGAGTGTTTTTTTTAAAGGACAAGCACAAAAAATATAATAGTACCGGGACGCACTCACAGTGTACAAAAAGCTTTAGTTATAGTATTTATAAAATTCTTCCCTTGTTAACGGAGAAACAAGTAAGGAAATTAAAGCTTTAAAGAACGTATGAGGCGATATGTGGATAGTTAAGGGAAAAAGGCAAAATTAAATGGGGAACAGGTGTTGGTGGGGGTGGGGTTTGGATAAGATGGAGGGTGTGAAAAGGAAACTGCCAAAAGACATTGAACCGAGATGCACCAAGGAGCGGGAAATTCGAAACTGAATCAGGTGCTAGAAGATAGATTGGCAGCGAGAGGGAGTGAAGGGAAAACACATGTTGTTTGTGTGGTCTCTGGTAGTAAATCATCCCTGACTGTCTAAATGTTGTTATGGGGTGGGAGACAAGTGTCTCTGTATGCCGATACTCAGGCAATGGTTACAACAGAGCTAATGTTGATGTTTTTATGAAACTACATGAAGGATTGAGGGGGAGTGGGTTTTGGAAAGGGGGGGGGTTGGTTTTCAGGGGAAGGGGTTGTTGGAATTCACTAAAATGAACTTTTATCCGGTGATAATATGTTGAGCCACTTTTTTTTTATTCCTTTAATGGAATGGCTCAAAACATATTTTCAGTGCGTTATATAAGCTGCACCTCATCAGTCACCATTCTGGCTTATGTATCCTTTATTATGAAAGATTTGCAACAAGGAGTGATCAAAATGTAGCTTGTTAGAGTAGAAGGATCCAGCGAGATTAGTATTTTTCGTTTGTTTTTAGTTTAACGTAATCTCGTCTGGATCCAAACCCTGTTGTTTCTTTAATTTATTGTACCAAACTGTTGTTCTTGGAGTAATTCAACCAGGATTTGCAAGTTATGTTCGTCCATTTCTTTGAGTATGTTTTCTTTGGTTGAATCTTGCAATCTAGCCCGAATTATTTGATCTTTTATGTTCTTTTGTCTTTTGTAGGCCAACAGAGGTGGTACAGGGAAGAGTTTGTTAAGGAGATCACTGTCATTTATTAAGTGCCAGTGTTTAAACAGTGCACGTTTGAGATTAGAGTGGTGTATTTGTGGGAAGAAAGGCAAGATAAAAACAAGGGGCGGATTCGTTTCCTTCTTGATGTTAGGTAATGCACTCAACATTGAAGTCCTGGGGTCCACGTTAGATTTCGTGAAGCGGGTCAATTCCTCCATGTTGTATCCACGTTCTATTAGTTTTTCTTTGAAGAAATTGACCTTACTCTCGAAGTCTTTTTTGTGTGTGCATATGCGTTTGTATCTCGTAACTTCACCCTTAATGACCCCACCAAATACAGACTCAGGGTGTGCAGATTCTCGAGCAAGATATTGGAATGTGTCCGTTTTTTTCGTTGCTATTCGAGTATCAAGCTTCCCCTCTTTCTGAAAACGTTCGCCTTTGTAAATTATGAGGTCAAGAAAGGTGATTTGGTTGTCGGAGATCTCTGAAGTGAACTTCAATGTTGGGTGCAGATTGTTTAACATCTTAATGAAATCCAGCGCTTCATTCTTGTTGCCATTGTAAATTATTATAACATCGTCTCTGTATCTCATGTAAGCCACTATCTCTGGGTTGTTAGGGACTATAATTTCTTTCTCGTATTTGAATAGGGTGATGTCACATATTTCAGGACTGCATACACTACCCATTGCCACGCCAATTTTTGGTCTGTAGAACTTGTTATTGAATTCGAAGACGTTTGCGCCCAAGATCAGTTCTAAAAGACATTGCGTGTTTTTTTGTAGGTTTTGGTATGGTGTAGAGTCCTGATTTTGCTTGTTCCAAAGCATCACAAACTGAGTCTATTGCCTCTTTCTGTGGCCAGTTTGTGTACATTGAAACAATGTCCAGTGCGATAAGGAGATTATCTTGTCCCATCGTCAAATTATTTAGTCTTTTGAGAACCTGTGAGGAGTCTCTTGTATATGTGCTTTGTTGCTTGACGATAGGGAGCAGAAAAAAATCCATATATTTTGAGATTTGTTGAGTTGGAGCCCCACAACCACTGATAATCGGCCTTCCCACAAACCGTGTTCCACCCGGTGGGTTTTTGTGGATCTTCGGTAATAGGTAAAGGCATGGTGTTTTGATCTCGTGATTGTGAGGATTAAGGAACTCAAACAAAAGTTATTTTTTATTTTTTGCTTGTTGAGAAACCTACATTTTGAGTCCCTGTCCTACTTTTTGCATTTCCTCGCATCTTAACCCTATTCGATCCCTAGATTGAGTTTTTCTGAAGTGAGTTTCCCGCCAGTGTTTAGTTTTATTTAGTTTTATTCAAGTGATCAATTTTTCCGGGTTACACGTAGTCCACGTTACTAGGCATTCTAGCCTAGAAATTCACACTTGCTCAGCAAGCGCAGAGTTCGATGAAATTGGGCCATGAAAATGATTCACAAGGAATAATTCCTCAATTAAACAAAGCACACAAATTTCTTGTGTTTATATTGGTAAAACTAAAAAGCAACATATATTTTTGAAGAAATGCATGATCATGAAAAGTGCAGCCAAGGGGTATAAAGCAACACAAAATTTTATCCAGTTCAGGTTAGCTGAGGACTTTACCATATGGGTTTGGGTACAGGTGTCAGATTTTATTCATTACACATGATGAAAGTGGAACACAGTTGAATCTTCCCAAAAATCCCCAACCCCATCTTTTGCCTTGCTGATAAGCCACCTGTCGATATTTCCTGGAGATTAATGAGAAATAAAAATATGGAACAAATCAGTACCAGTTGAGGAAACTCAATACTGTATACACAGTTTCTAGCCATTTATTAAACAATAATTAAAAATGGAAGGACAGTTGTAGGTTTCCCTCAATCTGTGTAACAGTATAATATAATTTTTTCTAATCACATTCTATGTTCAATTTAATCTTATGCAGTGCACAAATCATATAGTTTGAACTACATGATGTAGGTGGAATGAAAAAAATAATAATGTCTTTTGTTCAACCTGGTAATAAAAATTGAGAGTTTTAACAATAACTTTTCTCTTCACACTACTTACTGGTCAACTGTTCCCTGTACACCCCCTTCTCCGATATTGAGCCGTACAGTATGCAAAGCGGCTTCAAACCACTCATCTGGCTACAACATCTCTCTGTTTGCTACAAGTTGTTGGATGACGCAGTGTCCACAAGTACACCTGGATCAGGAGGGAGAGGGGGTGGAGAAAAACAAATAATAATAATTTGGCAAGTACAGGGTGTGTGGTATTTTTGTAATATTTTTATTAGTATAAGTTCTTATTTTTTAGGTTCCCGTTTTCTTCAAATTGTTTGTGTGTTTTTGGGTTGGGGGGGGGGGGGTGCATGACCCAATATCTGGACGACTCATCCATACATGCACACTTAAGTTGCTTTTAAAGTATTTCTTCCTCCCCCATTGTACACAACTCTCAAAAACTACTGTTGACCTAACGACAAAGTGTGCATACTGTGATAGGAATCCTGGGTAAGGTCAAGGGTAATTCTGTTATTTTGCACAATGCGGGATGGAAATACCAACCTGAAGCCAGAAACTGTCTATCACTTTATAGAACAGGACTTTATATCAATTATCCTGCCCAAAAGGAGAGATTTAATATTTTCATTTAGCTTCAATGTTTTCACTAGATCAAAGCAAAACATATTTGTTGCTCTGTCTTTTTTATTTCACAATTTTAGTGTCTTATTTAGTTGGCAAATCAATTACACAGTCTTGCATAAAAATAAATGAACAACTCAACTCGTATGTGTTCTGTCTAGGCCAAACACTAAACACGATTCATGTACAGATGCAAATACGTGTGTACAAACATCGAGATGTATGCGTGTACATACGTATGTGCGTACATACGTATGTGCGTGTACATACGTATGTGCGTGTACATACGTATGTGCATGTACATGCGGCACCCACACATACTTTATCGCGGCAATGACATGAGTGAGAAATGTGTTGGTTTCATGCACGTTAGGACTATATTTTCCAAAGGAGTGAAGTCAAAATGTCAACTTCACTAAATTCAGACCAGGCTGTAGTGTAAATGTATAATGATTCCCTTATCATTGATAAACAACTCGATGGTCGGCGGTGTATACAATCGTTGGCCTGTTCGGCGTTGTTTCCCTGCATTGGCACACCGCGGCCGGGGTGCGTGAACGACTCGAGCCGGTGGGTTCACGGCCGTTCCACCCCATTGCCACCAACATTAATAACTTCACTGAATTTGTTAACACTGATTTCCTTACTCCAGTGCGCCCTCTACCAAGACGTCACTTATCCAAGAGAAATCCAAGATGGCGTCATAAAATGTTGTCGTGGAAAACACGTAAAAAAAATCCCCCAAAAATGGTTTTATTAAAATACAGTTGTGTGAAAAGTGTTTTTAATAAAAACAGAGTGTAAATTATTGTTGTTTCCAACTTTCTAGGTCATTAACTTGATACAAAAGCAAGAAGATTTGCGGGAATGGGGTCGTTTTCAACATTTTTTGTGACGATGTTTCATCGTTGTTTATTTTCACGACTCTAAAATTTAACGATCGTAAAATTATCATTTTAAATCAAATGGAAGTTTTCTGAAACTATTCTCTAACATTTCTTGAAGAAAATATTCAGCCCAACCTTAATCTGGAATATAAACAAAAGGCCAGCGACAGATTTTGTAAAAAAGGGGGTTGATTTGGTAGTATTTTTTTAGACTGTTACGTGTATACGTGGGGCACTCACAGTCAGTACAACACACACAGGCATACCGTGTTGCGCACCCATCCGTGTGGCGCACTTTAATCAAAATGAACAAAATTATGTTTACCCTACAGATTCATCTCGTCGAAGTGGTTTGTAATTTTACTTGGGGGAAAAGAAAGTTAAATATTGACGGCTAAATTGAGCATCTCAAGATGAAATAAATACAAACCAGGCAAGTGACAAACATGTACTTGTACATTGAAGATGAAGAGTTTATTTCAGCAATGTGTTTTATAATACTACATACAAATCATCATGAGTTTTTTATTACATCAGCAAGCTTTAAATAAACTTTGTAGGGTATGTGGGAGATTAAACACTAAGCTTAAGAGTTCAACAGCCGAGAAGCATCCATACCAGTGCATCAACTATCCTAAAGAACTCGAAACAGTTTTTTCTATAAATATTTGGAGAGATGATGTCCTTGTTCATCCAAGTACAATTTGTTGGAGATGTGAACGTTCCCTAAGGCATGAAAGATCTGGCTCGCGTAGTGGAACAAGGGGGAGTGCTTCTCAAACGTGGGAAAAACACTCTCGAACTGCTTGCTGCAATGTGTGTGAAACATACATGAAACAACAACTTGGGGGGCGGGGCGTCCCCAAAAATGAAAGCGAAGTGGCAATGGCCTAAGCCGGAAGGAACAATCCCTCCCCCACTTTTCTTCACATATTCTCAAAGTACCAGTGAACAAGTTCCACATAATCTGGATGTTCTTAACACGGGAGAGGCAACATTGTTCATCTGTACCATATGTCAGTGTATTCTGGGAACACCGACAGTTCAAACACCTTGCGAACACCATTTGTTGTGCTGACTGTTTGCTAGCTTGGTTTAAGCACAGTGATACACTCTAAAAAGTCCTGGGTCAAAAATTTGACCATGTCTCCGGGTAAATTTTTTTTTACGCTTTCCGGGTCAAAATGACCCGGAAGTGGGTCATCGTGGTTGACCAAGTTTCAGATCAGAGTTCTTTACCCTATTCTGGGTTAAATTTGACCCGGAGTTGCCGGGTCATTTCATGCCAGGTCGTCTTCAACCTCTTCCTGGTTAAATATGACCCGGATGCCGGGTCAGCCATATTTAACCTGTTTCTGGGTTAAGTTTGACCCTCTGCACCGGGTCATTTTATTATCAGGTCAACATTAACTTGAATACGGTTTGATTTGACCCCGCGGTCACTCCCGTCACGTTCAATAGTCCTATTGGTGACCCATTTTGGGTTACACCAGGACCCATTCACTGTATAGGATACTTATCGTAGCTGTGTGTGATAAAAAATCGTGGGACTTTAGTTGCTTAGGGTTTAGGAAATTTTTGGGGGGTATTTATTCCATGATTTTTAAATTGACTATCAGACCCCCCCCCCCCCCCCGCTTGTGAGATGGTTGACTCGTAAAAACAAAGTTGACTATTATTTTGGGTTGATTAATGGTTGCAAAATAGTTTAATAATTTCCTTTGGCTTGACGCCAATCTTTTTTGCCGCCCCTCATATTGATTTGCTGGAAGTTTATGAAAATGAGGAGTCTCAACTCCTCTTAGCCAATGAACGCTTCGCACCGCAGCTGCGAGCGCCCCGAGTAGGCGGGCCCGGGTACTGTGCGCGCGGCGGGCGCGGGCAGCAGAGGACTTCATAACTTTTTGGGTCTTATTCCCGCGCCGGGACGGAGCTAACTCGAGCATCGACAGTTCGCGATATCTCACATCTCATCAGCGAGCAGCGCATAATTATTGTAATCATGATCATGTCTGAGCCATTCGTCACGGAAAAATTAAAAGAGTGGGGTCTGGAAAGGTATTCTGACTCGTTTGAAGGTAAGAATGATCTGATTATGTGAAAGCTTTGTTGAAAAGGCTGGCCTGTGTAGTGTACTGTTGTTAGTGTTACTGTTATGTTTGTTAGTACAGTGGTGTAGTACGATTTATAATAAACATGATAAAGGAAAATGTGTTAGGCCTAACGAACGTTACACAACAATATAAATTGAACAATCCTTCTCTACACTACCGTTACCTTAATTTAGTCTTAATTCTTAATTACCAATCTTATACTAGATTGGTGAAAGAGAATATGGAGATGATTTCCCTGTGGTTTTAACTTTAAGTTGTTTTATTTAGCATGTTTAGTGGCACTCCACCATGTCCACTGGTCGATAGCCCCAATAATACTAGTGCCAATCCACTCCGTATCCTTGGCTTGAGATTTTTATTCCGCAAAGATCTGCATCATGAAACTTACCGATCGAATGCTATGTTGTAAATAGCCGGACTGCTGGAATTTGTTTTAAAAACATCACATTTTTTACAACGCCGCGCTATACTAATATTGAATGTCTTCTGCCAATTGGAATTGCGAAAAAAACACTATTTTTTTTTCATTTATACCTGGTGGAGGAAGCTGAAACTTCGTTCACATGATCCTTATGTCCCGAATTCCATGACGGTTGAGTTATCCTGGGATGACATTATTTTAGCAAATAATAATGAAAAATGGCCCGAAACAGAAACTGTGCGTGTGCTTTTGCAGTGCGCAATTCTAACATGCGCGAACATATCATTTGCACGCTTATGGTTCTTCCTGCGCAAGATTGAAATGTGCGCGCAAAGCAAAATTGCGTTCATAATGCGACCAATGCGTTCAGCCCGGCTGCGCAAGTGCGCACGGAGAGCAGATTGCGTTCGGGACGATTTATGCACGTTAATTCTTGTTTCTTTTTATTTATTCAGTCAAACAATACAGATGTCCATGAGCAGATGTTTGTATGCATAGTCTAATGACAACTAACATGGATACTATTACCAGTGTTGTAGTCGAGTCACCTATGTCGAGTCCGAGTCCGAGTCTCGAGTCACTTGGGTCGAGTCCGAGTCCGAGTCCCGAGTCACTTGGTCCGAGTCCGAGTCCGAGTCCCGAGTCACTTGGTCCGAGTCACGAGTCACTTGTTTAAATATTGATTGCAAACCAATGTCGTAAAATAAGAATTGGAAATGACAAAATAAAACACATTTAAAAGAAACAATACGGGAAGGAACGGCAGATGCCATGATTAAAAAAATGTACTACTTTTTACTAGTGACGTGACCAAACTTGACGTTGTGTGTGTGTGTGAGTAGGTAACCACATTCAAACCGGGGACCTATAACAAAAGAGGACAATAGGTCCACGGTTGCTATCACAAAGGAAAGCTTTGTGGTCCACGGTTGCTATCACAAAGAGTTGAACAAAGGAGGGTCCACGATTGCAGGCTGTTACACACTTGGGTGTGTGTGCAGTGTGTCGACCGTGTAGAAACTGGTGCAAACAACACACAGCCATCACAATGCAATATGCGGGCTGTGTTTTACAGGTACCAGACATGCCATTTCCCTGGTAATATGAATCAGTTTGCTATGGTGTTAACGTTGACAGAATACCAGCATGATACTAGACTTGATTTCAAGTCTGAGACTGCGGTTATTTTTCTGCATCGGCCACGCAAAATTCCCCCGCAGATTGGCTATCACACGTGGTTTATCCACAAGAGGGCGCTGTTTTGTTCAGCCAATAATGTATCGGCTATCAGGACGACTAAAAACCACGATCACAGACTTGGAACCAAGTCTAGCATGATACTGGTGTCGTGCATCCCTTATTATGCGTATTGAACAAACGAATCGAACATACACGCGCTGTAGGGACATGGCCATCTACACAATTGTGCTCGACGTAAAGTCCATCCCATAGTGTGTGTACTCCTGGAATGACGATCGGATCATCGGAATTGATTTTAATATTTAAAAAAGGTATTGTTTGTGAAAATACGTGACTCGAGTCACGAGTCCTCAGGGACAAGTCCGAGTCATGATAGTCGAGTCCGAGTCCGAGTCTTTTGCAGACGTGACTCGAGTCAAGTCCGAGTCACCGAAATTGTGACTCGAGACGGACTCGAGTCCGAGTCCTGGACTCGAGTCATACAACACTGACTATTACTTATTCCATTAATAGATGATGCTCGGAAAAATCTGGCTGTGCTGGTACTCCCTTGTGTATCCTGCCAACAGGGGTACAAAGTCAGATGGGGAAAACCTCGCGCTGCAGCACAGAAGATGCCACGAGATCATTCATGGATTGCCAACCAGTAAGTGCATTTGTTTTCAATATTTATTAAAAGTGCCACTTCAGTGAATTCCTGAGCTGAGCACAGCTTTAGCCTCATTCAATTTGTCAACATTTTTCTAGAGCATTGGGAATTCCTATTAAAGGAACAATTATGGGAAATCAAGTCAAAGTTTGTCAAATATCAGATGAGCTAATGTAATGACTGCATTTTTTTGCCATTCTCATTCCAGTTGATGTGTCAAAAGCATTATTGGTGCATGGTATTATATGTTACTTTCTAACTTCACTTTTATTAAAAATCTTGAATTCCTCTCTATCTACTCTCTATAATACAGATTGGAACCAACATTCCAAACTTTTTGGAGAAGAAACTGCAAAAACAGCCATTCATCCTGCTGTTGGGGAGCGCTCTGGTACCAGAGCAGGTATTTGTCATTATTGAGCAAAAGGTGATAGAACACTCAGGCCAAGAAATAAAGGACACAATTCTTGCAACCTCTGGCTAAATGAGTCCCTTATACATGTGAGACTGAAACACTTTTTTCCACATTAACTGCCCAATTTTCAGACAGGGCTTTTCAATTTTAATGAATGAAATTTTTATGAAAATTAATTTTTAAGAATACAATGTTCCTTAATTTGTAAGATTTTGATGTTCAAAAATCACTGTTTCAATGGATTATATTGACTCTTTAATTGACCAATTCATTAGGTCCTGCCCCGTTGGGATTTGACCAATGAAAGCTGTGACTCATGTCAGACATGCATGACACAAGCGGCCGGAACATGCATTGTGAGACTGGAGAGCAGCATGTGTTAACTATATGTCCGCAATGGCCGGGGCCCACTTGATTGGTCTAATTGAGGTTAAATAGGTTAAAGGCACTGGATACGTTTGGTAATTGTCAAAGACCAGTATTCTCATTTGGTGTACCCAACATTTGCATAAAATAACAAACCTGCGAAAATTTGGGCTCAATTGGTCATCGAAGTTGCAAGAAAATAATGAACGAAAAAACACCCTTTAATTGTTGCACAAATTTGTGTGCTTTCAGATGCCTGAAAAAGGCTTCAGGCCTGAAGTCTTTTTCAGATTCAAATATTTAAGTGAGAAATTACCTCTTTCTCAAAAACTATGTTACTTCAGAGGAAGTCGTTTCCACAATGTTTTATACTATAAACAGCTTTCTGTTGCTCGTTACTATAAGTAAGTTTTTATGCTAATATATATCTTGAGTAATTACCAAACGTGTCCAGTGCCTTTAAGATATGATAGAACTGAGTAAAAGTAAAAACATTTATGTGTACTTCAAAAATGATAAAGTCGGCCTTTAATAAAAAAATTACTGATAAATGGAGGAACTGAATGAAGTGATGATGCATAAATGGTCAATATCACTTCAAATTGATGTACAATTTTCTCAGACTAATTTCTAGAGATGGTTGACATGAGGGAACATTTTAAAAACAAGTAAGTTTTTAGTTAAAATAATTAATGATGTAATGAGTATTTGCCTCCTACCATGGGATACACATGCATTGGTAGCATATAAATATTGTGTCAGTGCAAACATGTTGTTTCTCTTCAAATAGCATTTACATTACTTTAGAAATTGAACGTGTGCAGAAGGTCGTATTGCTTAATAAAATAGCCCGAATGTATACATAAAACCAACAGGCACCAAGATACACATTTTTTGAACGGAGTATTTTTGTGTGAGATATGATGTTGTTTTTGCCCTGACACAACGATTTGTAAATTCTGATGTAAGTTTGTTTCCTTTTGTCACAACAGGCTTCACACAAAAATGTCCATCAGGTTATAAGGTCATGTGTAAAATTGTGAATGATCACAATAGATTGTGAATTCTGTTAACAATCAATTGTGATGTGCTTACAATTTTAAGGGGGTGTGCAAATTTGTACCTTTCCAAAATTTTCTTCTGTGAACAGTAATAAGGTGACAGAATGGATTTATTTGTTAACTTTGAATGAAATCAAATAAAAATGTGTTCAGCTAAGTGCAATTAAAATTGATCTGTTCTTTTTTTTCTTTTGAGTTCCTAGATTGTATCTGTGCCTTGGACTTCATGAATTTTGAGGTGAGCAGCATTCCTTGAATGGATAAGCCCCCATTTAACCAGTTCCAGTCAGATTTTTTTTGACAAAGACTAGACACTAACACAGGCTCTGTTATCCTGTTAAAAAATATCAATGCCAGAAAACTGCAAAACCTTTGACTGTATACAAATCATCTGACCTGAACTGGTTGAATTGCTGTGCTTACTTCATGATGCAAATAATTGCAAATTTTCCCATTTCAAGGAATGCAAGCTTCTCTCAACAACTTGAAGTTGTGTAAGTAAACTTTGTGGTAAGATCACCACTGATTCTGTGCGTGTATGTCTCAGATACTGATACAGGCCCCCCCCCCGCTTCTTATGGGTATCAACTTGACCTGGTTTATTTTGTGAGAAGGGTAAACGCTGCATTAAAAAAATGGGGGCAGGATTGAACTTTGACCTTAGTTTGGGTTAAGAGTTGACCTAGGTTTGGGGTCTGGTTTCAACAGGTTACCGGGTTGAACCGTGACCCAGATTGGGGTTGATTATTTGACCCAAATTGTGTGTTGTAATTTGACCCAGTTTTAGGGGTTGAATCTTGACCCTATTTGACCCAAACTGTGTGTTGTAATTTGACCCAGATTGGGTTGATTATTTGACCCAAACTGTGTGTTGTAATTTGACCCAGTTTTAGGGGTTGAAAATTGACCCAATTTACTGGTTAATACTTTCTGACCTAGCAATTGGGGTCATTTTGACTCAGAAAGAGTTGTGCAGATCCGGATGCGGAATTGGGGTCAAAATTGACCCATTTTAGGTCAGTTTTGACCCAGGAGTTTTTAGTGTGTAGTACGACTGTCCTCTGCCCAGTTTGTAGCACATCAGTTGAGATTGATGACGTAAATCTGTGTCCAAGAATTCTACGAGTACAGCTGACAACCCTCCCAACAGTTTGTATTTCTTGTGGGACAATTGGAAAGCTTGAACAGATGAAAACTCACATATGCGCACAAGAACGCCCAAAACCCACATCATTTACGTGCTACCCAAGTATTGACCCCCTGCCCAGCTCAGAACAAACCACTGATAGTGATGTCACAACAGCAGCAAGGTTACTGAAATCCATGGCATCAAGGCACGTCAAAGGTACCCCTATACCCCCAGAGATAGAATCTGCCACAGACAGGTGGACTGTCCACAAGTTACGGGAAAATCCTTGTGCACGCCTGAAAACACCAGGAAGGGTAAATGTTTCTTCTTTCATATTTTGCACTTAAGAAAATAATAAATAACATACAAATTAAAAATACTTATATTAAATCTTAATAAAAGGGAAAAAAGAAAGAATAACAACAAATTAAAAATACTTATATTAAATCTTAATAAAAGGGAAAAAAGAAAGAATAACAACAATGTAAGTATAGACAAATTAAGTGATGCTACACACCATATCCGAGTCGCCATTCAGGAGCCTTATTTTTGTGTAATCCTCTAGCAATTTGGTCATTTTTTAACATGGAGCTGTTAATACACTTTCTTATTTCATTAGTTTGCCGTTTTAATTTTTTTCGGCAGGAAGTAGGCCAGCCTCTGAAGCAAACCGGGAGAAGACACCCAATTAGATCCATCGGATTTTTGAGCTCCGTGGAACACCCGGAGGGCTAAACAAAACCTATATGGAAAGATTCGTAATTTATTGCTCAATAATAATATCCACGTTAAACAGAAAAAAAATGGAACGCAAAGAAGTTATAAAGCATTGTTTGCCGAACTAATTTATTTTCGTCGGACGTAAAGCCGCGCGTCGTCCAATGAAAAAAAAATCGGTAATTATTCTGTGGAAGAACCGCATTGGCCGCAATTAAACCATTTAAACCTTTTTACTTAATTTGTTGGCTTATCTGGTGACAAATCAGAAGAGAATTTCAACACACCTCTGCCTCACAAGTTTATAACATCATAGAGTTCGTCGTCGCTATCACTGTCACTGCCTCCGACATCTTCGCACTCACTCTCGTCTTCTTTGTCAAAGTCGTCGTCGGACTCGTCATCTATAACTGTTGACAATGAATCGATCAGCTGCTGTGGCAAGGCATCACCTTCGTACCACTTTGGCACAACTGTGTCGCCTTCAAGGGCCCATCCATGATTGCACCAAGGGCGAGGAACGGCTGGACAATTCTCTGCAGCCCTCTTCCAGATGCCAACTTGATAGTTGGCCCGTCTGCAGTGCTGCTCCAAACTAGCTCTGCATGGTGGGAGCTTTGCTAGGTCGATGTTCTTTTTCACTGACACCTTCCCCTCTGACTTCTTTTGGATCAGATCCCAGCGCAGTTGATTAATGTCTGTGGCTCGTTTTTTCTTGTTGGAGTACATCCTGCATGTGAATTCCTCCAGGCCCTTCTTAAGATCAGCCGAAACCTCCCACTGTTCACCAACGTCGACAAAGGTATCCTCAAATCTGGGGTTAGATTCAATGAGCTTAATGGGGTTGAGCTTACCTTTGCCTTTGAAGCAGCTTGTGCTGTCGCACCTGGTGAAAGCATGCAATCCCAGCAGGGCATTGCACCTTTTTGGTGATAGATCAGCAGCTAAAGTAGTGATGTTAAGGAGGCGCCTCTTGTTGCCGTTTCCTGTTTCAAACAACACCGTTATCCCAATGGTAGCAGCAAAGTGCAAGAGTATAAAAAATACGTCACTGTCTGGACTATGGACAACCACTGTTTTGTACCCAGTTCTTGCAGCATGCAAACAGTAGAGGACAACCCGTGTGTCCGTTTCCTCTTGGGTGGAATACAATTCAAGGATCTCCGACGAACTACCTGATTTCATCTGAAATGCTTTACCTGCATTGACAAGGATAACATTCTTGGCTGAAGTTGATTCTGTCCAACACTTCTGAAGGAGATCGATCAACTGGACTTTATTACCATCGTTTTCCAAGAATGACGACCAGCTTTCAGGACAGCGGGTGCTGCTCCCTTTGATGATACGTCTTTCCCCTGCACCTCGACGCAACCGTTCTTGGGACTTGATTGATTGTGGCTCATAGCTGTCTGTGCTGAAAAAAACATTGTCCCGCTTACCCGATGTGGCCATGGAAAACAATGCTCGACTGATGTCTGCAAATGTCTTCTGTGTTTTAATACAGTAGAAAAGAGCATTTCCATCCTCAACATACATCACTTCATCAGATGCATTCAACACTTCTTCAGAGAATATATTTTTAGTGATGTAGTTCATCCCAGTGCTCTTATTTGTCTTCGCCAAGAAGCCATCCGGAGTCCCAAGCGAAGGTGGTATAGGCAGTAAGGGGTATTTCATGAACCTCCGCAATGTCTCCTCTCCTTCACATTTAGCAAGCAGCTGCAATGCAACACTTCCCTGTTGCTTCATTTCAACCAGTTTGTTTGCTGATGTTTTGAGCACAACTGTCTTCTTCTGTACTCCCATGATCTTGATTCTCTTGATTGGTTCAAATATGTCACCATCTTTGTCAACAAACCGGGAAACCACAAGTGCATCAGCTGCAGCGTTTCCAATCTTCTCAGCACCTAGCATACTATCAGCAATTTCGTCGGCAATTGCTGCACCAGATGCAACGCAACGTAACAATGGGTCATCACAATCGAATGGATTCAACAGACTTCCAAAGGCTCTGGTAGTTCTTTTTACTGCACGTTCAGACACTCTTACGTTAGATGGCTTACAATCATTATGAACAATGTGGTGGGGTGCATCAGAGTCCAGCATATCGGTCATAGTGAGTGCTGCCTGCATAAACCTAGTCCTCTCGTGCGTGCTCCTCACCCATCGTTGATAAGTTCCTATGTTTCTTTCTAAACCGGATATACCACCACGTGTCTTGGAGTGCTTCATGAAAGTCTCTTCGATAGTCTTGTCAACTGCACATCGATTTCCAGGTACAAAGGACCGAGCTACACTAAGTGCACCTGCACGAAGGAGGTCAGAAGCTCCTGGGTGACTCTCATCTAGGTTTGCAAGGAAGGCACTGAAGTATGTGAGGTAGCGTGCATAATTATGACCATTAAATGAAAAAAATAAGCCACGCATCTCAAACGTACAAGCATGATAGAGCTCAAAATCATTCGTTTTGATGCTGAAGATGAACCTAAGTACCAGCCAAACATGGTCCATGTATGACATCCACAGCTGGGGCGTCTTTCCAAGTTTTCCTTCCCGAATGTTGTCTTTGAATGATTTATAAGCTTCAAGGAAGCCCATCAAGCCTGGGTCATCTATGACAAGGTCAAGGTGCTCTTTGCATCGTGATTCCGCCAATTGCCTTAGCTTGGCTGAGCTGACACCCTCTATCTTGTTGTTGGCATGGTTCTCGGATATAAATCTCTGAAGGAGTAGCCTTTCAAGCGCCTCAACAATAGCTTTATGACAAAACATTGCCCTAGCATAATTTGTGCCTCCGATGATCCCTTTCATTGAGCCAGATGTTGTCAGCTCTGCTTCCAACAGCACCTCCTGAAAACCAGTATCAGCCATCTTTTTCCCCACCATCTTCAGGTAAGCACAGATTAGGTGGAACGAACCAATGATTATAATGTGCTTTTCATACCCAGGTTTGGTCCACACCAATGGAAATGCTTTCATACACACTCCCAAGTCAAACGTTGTAATCACCCATTCCTGTCCTACTTCTTTAGTGGCTTCGGCAGACACACGCAGGCATTCTTGAATCGTGCAGTACTCTGTTATGGGATGATTGATAACGGGATAATAGTCAAGGGATGTCAAAGTTGAAGGTGGCTCTCCAGTTTCTGAAATGAAACCATTCCATCCAGGTACTTCTTGGCTACTCCCTGAAGAAATGTTCCTTGCCAAAACCCATAGACTGTTGATTTTGTTAGCACGTTTTCTAGCAATGTGACTACCTGCAACTGTCTGTGTCTTGATCTTGATATCAGGCCCCTTTCGCTTGGTCATATAACATGGAGGCATTTCTTCTTCCCGGGCTACATAGCTCCGCTTTTTTGTCTTGGGAACTTCAGGGAGTTCAAATGGTCTTGTTGCTGTAACTTCTTCTTCATTGTGGTCCTGCAACATTATACCATGAGCTGTGTGGACCGAACCTGCACCTTCCATCCTGTTAACAAACTTGTCAAAATTGTCAAAGTCACTATGAAACACACTTGGTTCCTTTGGATTTCTCATAATTTTTGTTGACAGTAAGTCAGATGAAGCATCAGTTGCATCTGCAATCGCCGTCTCAAGCTCCAGCGCAAAATCATATGATTCAGCGTGCCCCAGACGATACACCATGTCATTGAGTTGCCGACTTCGAAACATATGATGAAGCGCCATCGACATTATGATGTGTTTGGGTAGCTTCCATCGGTTGCAAGTAACTGCCCGACAAATATCTTGACTTAAGGACTCCACCACTCTAGTCGCCCTCTGTGAACAGTATGGCGAATCAGATCCAGTAAATAACACCAGAAGAAATGTGGTCAACTCAGCTGGTATCTCATCAGGAAGTTTCTCAAGATCATTGGCTGTCACAGGCCACCGAAGAGGCTCTGACTCTTGGAAGTTCTCTTTCACCAGGTTTCGTAAGAACATTGCAGAGGACACAAGATGGTTCTCGGAAGCCAGTCTGTAAGATTCTCGAACTGCATTTCCAAGATCGTTGCTACTACTGTACATAATAAGGCCATCATACTTCCCTTTTACCTTGCCAATGTCAACGAAGCTGATGGTTTCACCGTAGGCCTTTCCTATCTTATTTTTGACAGTTTTCCCATGAGGATTTTCGACGTGGAATGGAGTACTTTGGAGATGGCCATAATAAATGTCTACCACCTTTTTCAACTTCAACACACCTTGTTTGCCAATGACCTGAATAATAAAATAAACACGGCTAGTTTAATTTAAAATTGTTGTATGTGAAAAAGTTGAAATTTAAGGAATCTTATCGCTCAAGAAAACAAAGAATTTAAAGTATGTAGAATTGCAAAGGTCCTACCAAAGAATACAAACAATGCGGGAAGTTTTTCATTTGTACATTTGCACAAAACAAACTCTAAAATGGCATTAATTGAACACAACTCTGACAATGGTTAGTAAAAACCTTACCTTACATGGTTGATGGAAGCAGCACTTGTATCATGTATAATGATTTCTGGTTCGTCAACAGGTTAGCGCTAAAAAAGGGAAGTAATTTCATCCATGCATAAACTAATGAATTGAAGATAACTATGAAATGAATTATTATGCTAAATACAACGAAACTGAACAAATAAAAACTCGTTTAATCACAAACACTCTCAACAATGGTTCTTAAATTACAAAACGCTAACCATGCATTTTTGCTTGAAAAAGTAGCACTTTGAAGTTGAAAACTAATGAATTCTGAATAACAATGAAATTAATTAGATAACCATAATAAACGAGATGAACTTTAGTAGAAAACAGTAAAAAACACATTAGTAGAAGTTTGTTTCTTTGTGTTGCATTGAACAGTGTTATTGACAATTAAAGTCTATGGTTTAAATTAATACCTCTTTATCGATAAGTTTACAAACTTCTTTAAAAGCGGATAGGTGGGCTTCAACCATTTGGTGATACTCTCTAGAAGATTCTGACTTGTCCTCCGTCTCTCTTGAGGTTGACGCTCTTGGATATTTACCAGTGTACGCTCGGATGCATGACCTGCCATACAACATTTAAAATGTTTAAAAGAAAAAATTAGGATCTACTGTAGACCAATGGTAGATTGGAATAACAACAGTTACAATAGGATGGCATGATTTAGGGTGACATATATTTTGAAAATATCAACATGGTTTCTGTGTCATCTATTACTTTTACAAGTGACAGATTCGTGTGGCATACATTGGTATCACAGATGTCTTCTTTGACATAATGGAAAACAAGCACAACCTTGTTCATTTGCCCTTGGTCAATTTTCATTGTGACCGTATTAACTGTGTAAATTTAATTACCTGTGGTACATAGCTTCACAAGCAAACAAATCAGCATGTCTTATTTTCAACAAAAGCTCCTCGTCCTTTCTTTCGTTTGCTACCTCTTGTAGTCGTTGTCCTCCACCTCTATCGAAAACAGACAATCCTTCACTTGTAACTGCACCTTTTACTTTGACCTTCTTCCTGACTGTACTCTTGCATCTCTGTTGAACACTCCATTGAAAAATACACTGCTTTGGGAAAATAACCTGAAATGTACAAGCAACAGTGATATTATGAGTAATTGTATTTCACACTGTCTTCAAGCTAATCATCTGCACTAGAGAAAATGTAAAACAATCAACATTAATAAAGGAACAGGGTCATAAATGTATTAAGTAAGAAACTTTTTTTTTTACATGTCTTTTTGTTACCAACACAAACACACATGTATGACTAAGTCGGTATGACTACAGATGGTCAGGTTGTTTCTTGATTTTGTTTGCAAACACTGATTGCGTACATTTCCAATGGCGCACTTAAAGTTTAAAGCATGTACTTTCCCTACAATAGACAATAAAGCAATGGACTTTTTATATTCATTGTTTTTGTGTGGTGCACATGTGAACAACTGTCTAAACAGAAGGCAATTACATTGTGGATTAAAACATACATGCTCTGAAAGACTTCATTACAATTGATTCAAGTAAACAGATCAAAGCAAACATGGTGCGGGGAATCAATTATGAATGATGCAATGACTTTTAATACCTGTTTCCCTTCGACTGGATCTCGCTTTAGGCGTTTCCCTGGTGGATTTTCTGGCTCATGTTGGTCAAGATGATGCAAGTTTGCAGTAAACCGCTGGTAGCAGCATCTGTGGTAGCCAAAGCCATCAAAACTTTGGAGCGGTATTTCATCATGTATTTGACAACAGATTCTGTCCATTCGATATGGTGAACCAATTGGCATCTTGAGTCTCTGCTCCTTTACTGATCGGATCTTATCCAGCCTCGTCTGATTAATAACATAAAACTGATCAGTCAACCCTTCATGGTGAATAATGCAAACTCGCTGTTCAGCTTCGTCGTCCTTCATTTTTTACTGAAATGTAATCAAATCAGTTTAGTTTAGTTACCTAATCAGTAATCCCAGACTAGCTATCTGTAGTTGGTTTTATGCATGTAGGCCTATGAAACAAATTGCAATGTAGGTTTGATTTTTTTTCACCAAGTGGGCTGAAGCAACAGAGTAGTTAGTACTTAAAGTTGCATGTACATGTAAGTAGCACTACAGACAGGTGGGTCTCAATTGGGTGGCCCAAAAAAAAAAAAAAAAAAAAATTGAATATGCTGTTGAATAAATTTAAACCACCAATATTGTTACCAGAACAACTTGTTGTTGTCGAGCCTCAACAGTTCATATAATAGGTAAATCGACAACAGTTTACCGAGGCTGCAGTTGAAACGAAAAAGCAAGAAAGATGTCAACACACACACCCACACAAACATGACACACGGTGGGCCTGTTTGCCAATGAAAAAAAGAACGGTAAGAAATGTCAGGTTTTTTTTCAAAGTAACTGATAAAAAATAGCTAATCTCAAGAACAAAGACCACTACAGTGCAAAAGTCACTTTTGCATTGGTGTCAAATGCAAACACAAGTTTTGGACGGACCTTGTAAAAAGAAAATCGAGGTGTCCTTAATACACGGAACTAGGCCTAGTACTAGTCACTACGTTAACGTTAACGTTAAAAAAAATGAAACCACGGCACTGCTGATGACGAATCAACGATCTTATTTTACGAGCATAATGATCAATTTAACGACCAAAAAGGGTCTAAATATATAATAAAGTTTACTCACGTTCATAACAGAACTGTATATGAATAATCTAACGTGTTTGTTCTCACATAAAATATGTATTTTATCTTCTCTTCACTCCGATCAGATGTCAAAGTTACATGCACAAGAAGTACATGTGTACAATCCTGCATATCAACAAAGACTACACCATTTGCCGAGGGGGGGGGGGGAGTAGCATTATAAAACAAATATTCCTCGGAATAAAATCGTACACGCAATGACTGAATAAACTATAAGTATGTCACTTCAATTACAATAATTAAAGTAAATAGCATTTGATTGAATAAAATATGATTTTACAGGTTAAAGAAAAAAAAAGAAAAAAGAACAGCATTTGTACCGTGCCTCCAGATAATGGTTGGTTCTTCCGCGGAATAATTACGTCTGTTTTTTTCACTGGACGACGCGCGGCTTTACGTCCGACGGAAATAAATTAGTTCGGCAAACAATTATTTATAACTTCCTTGCGTTCCATTTTTTTTCTGTTTAACACGAATATTATTATTAATCAATAAATTACGAATCTTTCCATATAAGTTTTGTTTAGCCCTCCGGGTGGTACACGGAGGTCTGAAATCCGATGGATCTAAATCTGCGATCATAAAAAAAAACCAGAAAACCCATTCTGCTTCAATTTTATTTCTATACTTTAAGCCCTTCACAAGTAAGGTATTTATACCCTGCTATACAACCCTGCTGGATGACATTGAAGTGGCAAATAAGGTGCATTAGTGTTGTTAATGTGTTTATGAATTCCAGATTAAAGTATGTACACACATTATAAACAAAAACAAAAGCAGCATGTGTAAAGTTGTTAAAAAACAAAAACATTTGTTCAAATGTCTTTTTATTTCAGGACTAGGTTATAGTTTGTACAATATCGCACTACATCATGAAACAACCTTACAAGATAACGTGGCAAAATTAATGTACTTACCATAATGTTGTTTCCATGTACACTTTCATACGTACAAGGGTTTGGCCTGAAATGTTTTAACTACAAGCCAGCAGGAACAGTTACAGGGAAGGTATGTCTCTGGTAATTACTCCAAAAAATAATGATCATAAAAACTGCCTTGGTGAGCTGTTGAAAACATTATTAGAAATGACCCCCTTTGAAGTATAGTGTAGTTTTAGAGAAAGAGGTCAAATTCATCCCAATATTTTTATCTGTGATGGCATCATATGAAAGCACAACATTCTATGCAACAGGGGTGTTTGTTTTGTTAATTATTTCCTTGAAACTTTGATGACTTGAGCCATTCTTTTACAGATTTGTTATTTATTGCATATATTGGGATACACCAAATAAGGATACACATGTACTGGTATTTGACAATTACCAAAAGTATACCCTGCCTTTAAATTTTCATTTCACTGGTCCCCCAGCTTTTGTACATGTACTGGTCAACATTTCATATCAAAAAGAGATTTTCAACACTGAACTAGCCAGCTTAACGCCTTGCAGTGATTTTTGACTGGTCCTCGGGCGTTTTAATCGACATTTGACCAGTAGATCACTGTTAAGGGAGAAAGATGCACTCTCTTTACGGTTAAAACAAACATTTTTCCTGATGTGCATTTCACTACTTCAGCGGTTAAGTAATAAACAACTTGTAAAAACAATGTACATGTATGTACTAAATTGTACAACCCTGCTGGATTACATGGCAAATAAGGTGCATAGGTTTTGCTTAAAGTCTTCTTAAAAAACAAGATCTTGACAAAAATACTTCATGTACAGTAAAATCAAAGAGGTAGGACCACTGAAGGAGTTCTAAGCAAGCTATTGGCGGCTCATGTTTCCTTTGAAGAAAGTTGCAAATCCTTCAATAGACCTTCCTCTATGGTGTAATGTATTAATTTTAGTCATGCCATGTTAATAAAAGCCACTAGGTCTTTCCTACACACGTCTGATGGAGTCTGTTACTTATGAAATGAAAAGAGTACTTTACATAAATACATGTTTTGTTTCAGCTACGGATTTTTTTTTAACTCAGTATATGAAGTATGAGTATAATCAATTTAATGCAAACAAAACAGCTGAATGGACAAACAAAACATAAAACCCCTTAAAAAATATTGATGCAAGAAATTAATCCAAATCGGCATATTTAAAACCCTTGTATTCGCCCTCAGGATTAGGATAAGTTGATCTAATAGTCTCCATCACACAAGATGGAAGGGGAACACGGTTAAATTGGCCCAAATATCCCCAGCACCATCTCACGACCTGACGATACGCAACATGACGGAACTTCCTAAGAAGGATATAGAAAAATAAATCCTATCAATTTTAATTTCTAAGAAATAAATAATGAATTAAAAAGGCAGATTTGTATCAACATTATTATGTTTACAGTGAAACAATGGGCATATTCAACCATGGCCTCATTTTGCATGGATACTATAAAGACTGTTGGTTTTCAAAACCACACTATAGTTAAATAGTTGATAAGTAGGTTATACGTAGGCTTTCTTTAAAAAAAATTGATATTCTTTTAGCAATAATAACCGACTTACTGGTCAACTGTCCCCTGAACTGCGCGTCTCCCATACTGCGTTTGGTACTGCATGTGTGCAGTTTGAAGTACTGCTGGGTGTAAGCAGCATGCCTCAAACCAATCGTGCCTGGTTAGACACTGCTCGGGATCATCAATGTTTAGTTGTAGCTCTAACATCTTGTTTGAAATAGCGTCTACCTCCTTGCAGCACTTGCAGTTCTCTATATTGGTCTGGACAACACACTTCCCACAGGTGCACCTGTAAACAAAACCATTTAAAACATAAATAAGTTGCCAGTGATTGATTTTGTACACAATCAATACATAATTAAACCCTTGTTTATTAGAAGAAGATTGTTTTGCATTATGAATACAAGCCACATTTTCAACGTTGACAACTTTACAATTACATCTAACCTAGACCCAGTAACTGGGGCGCTGTTCTCTTTTTTTCGAAATTTTGACATCATCGGTTGTACTACTACTAGCGCCCCAGAGGATTATTGTATGTTCATACATGATCCGACTCTCAGCAATATCGACGGGTGCCCTGCCTCAAACCGCGTAATCATCAGTTTTAGACATGGCACCCGTCAAAAAAAAATAGACGGGTGCCATGTCTCAAGTTTGACGATTACGCGGTTTGAGGCAGGGCACCCGTCGATATTGCTGAGAGTCGGATCGTGTATGAACATACAATAATCCTCTGGGCGCTTGGGACCGACGATGTCGAAATTTCGAAAAAAGGAGTACAGCGCCCCAGTAACTGGGTCTACATCCTACCATGATCTAATCAACTCACATTGAACTGGAGTGGTGATATAATTATGTTTACTATACAACTGCACATACAGACGGGAAAATCGAACCATGGTCAAACTAACGGTCGTCGTGTGCAGGTGGGGAGGACAGCACTTTTTGCATTTTTTTTAATTTCACCAACAAGTTTTATATCATTGGAAAGCTTACAACTTGAGGATCACAATGGTGGTAAAATTATTTTCATAGCTTTTTCTGGTAAGGAGTTACGACAATTTTAATGCCAATTTTTAGGGTGTTGTTTTCTGTCATCACTTTTTAAATTGACTCCCGATTGTTATAAAGTAATTAGTTGTGCCTTTGAATAGAAATATGCACTAATTGTTTAACCAACAAACAGCTCAGGATGAACCAAATACAGTGCTTTCTAAATTAAACACATATTATGTTTCCATGGTGAAGTTACACCATGTCGCAACAAAAGCAAAAGAAAAGTTATGTAAACAAATATATTTAAAAAAAATCATGCATATTTACAGCAAGATTACTTAGTCTAAAATCTGTTTGTGTATACTGTAACATAGCAAAATCATAATGGATACCAAATTATAGATCTTGGCAAGAGCAATGCAATGTGCAAACCAAATAAAAAGATGACACCAATGCCTGACTCCTGGAACTCTTCTAGGTGATGTGAGTAGGCCCCTATTATTTTCTTGTTAATGTATTGTTTTTTTCACTTTGTTTGTAAACAAAATTGACAAAATATATTAAAACAAAAGCAATTTAATTCTTAAAAAATTGTTTATCTTGTTTTTCAATCACCAGATCTCTAGCCTGTAGATGGATCTTCAAGGAGTTTCTGGTGACTCTTCATAAGCAATGTTGCAGTACCAAGATGGACAACATAAAATAAATTAAAATAAGCTGTAGGCTCTACAAGACAAAACAAAAAAGTGCTGTAACACACAACACAGTAAAGTATGTGCCCCTCATTGCAAAAAGCAAATGGAAAACAAATTTGCCTTAAAAAAAAAACCCGTAATTAATAGGCTATTTGTGTCATTAATAAATAATAAAGCATGTTTAATATTGAAACTATTATGCTATGAAAAACAAATTGGTGAGAAACAACAGCAAATACAAAAATGCTGAGTAAATTTGTGGTGCTGTAAAATGATAAAACATATTTTATTAACTATACATATGAGTAGTAATAATAATAGTGCATGATGAGTGGTGTGGTGGAGATGACGGCAATGATATGATAATTATTTCTTTCTTGTTATAAAAATAGAATTAATAAAAACAATTCAAAAATAAACAGCAGCAAAGAGACAGGTGGTGAAAAAACTTTATAGAAATAAGATAGAAAGTAGTAAATACAAGTTCTCTTGTTATGACCACCATCAGATCTGTCTTATTATTATTTAATATAATATAAGTTAAACTCATTTTCAAAGTCAGAATAATGTAATGCACAAATGTAGCGCAGTTCTAATTTGCGCGCGCACAAGCACAATATTGGAAATTATACGTGTGCAATTCGTTCACAATTGCGCGCGCAAATTAGAAAAATGCGCGTTTGTAAAGATTGTGCTTGACATCGTCCTGAAATTGCCGCTGCTTCATCGGCACGGCGCATTTCCTAAAAGCTCTTTGCGGCGTAAGGCGACATGGAAAATTAGAATTTTTTAAATTCCATTGCCTTTGGAAGGCTTCAAGCATCCCTAAAATCAACCTTTCCAGCTCCCTCAACCCCATTTTAACTGGATTTTTCTGAAAAAAAGCTCAAATTTTTGCAAAAAAAATCACTTTTTGCATGAATTTTGTTCATTCAAAGTCAAATTTCTTACCTCAAAATGCACCAAAATTGCCAAACTTAGTATCAAAAGAAAGCTACATTCATTCTCTGTCCAAATCTTACACCAAAAAAATTACATACACCAAACTTCGCACGAAAGCGAGTAAAAATGAAAACACAGATCAGGCGGTCAAAAACCAAAATGGCCGCGTCCGCGATAAAAAATCACTCTCGCAAAAGAGAATTTCTTCAAGCATGTTGTGCTTCAAATATCATGTAAGTATGAAAATGAACAATACCAATCAAACAAGCATGTTTTCCTCTTCAATTTGATGAATTTTCTTTTACATTCGGCGAGTATTTCTATTAGAAATCAAAGATTGAAAAAGACAAATTTAGTGTGGTGACAGATAGGAAGGCGAAAAATGACCCCATCGCTGGCCTCGCTATGTATAGCACCAGCAGTCGACTTCAACAGTCGCATCCATCATCAAATCACGGAGCGAGACACGAAATAAACATTCTTGATTCAATCAAAAAGTAGTTTTGTTTTTTTGGTAAAACTCACCAATCGGTATTTAAAAGCCTGTTCTGTTCGAGCTCTTCCCCATCTCTCACATCTTCGTCTTCGTCTTCGCCGCGATGGCCTGCGGGCATGACCGGGGCGACTGGCTCAAACCGATACGGTTCAGCCCCACGCACTTCCTCCTCGGGTTGATCCTGTTGGTCGTCATCTTCGGGAGAGCTGAACTCGCTCGAATCGCTGTCCGAATTAGTTT
Organism: Leptasterias polaris; assembly: GCA_037783415.1. Classification (NCBI taxonomy): domain Eukaryota; kingdom Metazoa; phylum Echinodermata; class Asteroidea; order Forcipulatida; family Asteriidae; genus Leptasterias; species Leptasterias polaris. The sequence goes on from JAZGTN010000136.1 coordinate 1,117,203, forward strand.
CACTGCCACTGGATGGGGCCAGTATCTCCTCGGTTATACTGTGTGCTTCCCAAGAGCTGTCGCTATCCATTTTTGTACAGTTTTGGAGTAATTTGCAAGAGTAAACGACGAGAATGCAACCGAAGATCTTGCAAGTTGCTTTAATGTGTGTGTATCAACATGCTCAGGTCAACGGTCACGTCGACGTGTGTATACACGGTGTGACGTCACGCGATTCGACTTGCATTTATAATGAGCATGCTGAATGCTCCACTCACTAAGAAATTTTTCCCAATTCACCGTGCAGACGCCCGTGAACAAGGCGCAGAAGATTCGCTTTTACGAGTGAATCGAAAGACCGTTCAGAATTAAACTAGAGGTATGTCACAATGGACAATGACTAAGTATATTACCACAGTATAAAGCAGATTCCCACTACGCATTTTATTTACCCTTTAATATCTTTTGTAAAGAATGAGCTGGCAAACCTTTCGAAAGATTGAAACAATATTTTCTAGTGTATGCGACACTTTTATGAACTGAGTGCAACTATGTCTAGGAGTTCAGTTTTGTCATATAACCACTCACATATTAATTTTCTTTGTTTAATAATTTCAGGGTCAAAACTCACGTCTGGACAGAAGTCAAGTCAAATCATACATCTGCTAGAAGAAAAACAGCGGACAGACGTGGAATTTCGGAACAGGCAGCTGGACTTAGAAGAGCGACGAATCGCACTTGAAGAAAGGAAGATGGCTCTTGAGGAGCAGAAATTGTCCCTGATTGGTCGAAGATAATCTTCCTATCTTCAAGCCCAATGTTGTTGTACTTCCAACTCTAGTTTTCTGATGTTAAAAGTTTTATTTGAAGTTCCATTTTGATTTTAGTGTAAGTGGTATTGTGTTAAGCCCTATCCCATCGTAACATTTTAGAAATTAGGTACTTGTCCAACACAAATTAATTAGCCTCCCCCCCCCCCCCACCAAAAGGGGGAAAAAGACGCACTGCGTTTGCAATTTTTATCAACATTTTATGGCACGTTTTGTGAAAATCGGTCCTGAACTTTGCAAAAAAAAACTTCGGGTCGGGGGGGGGGGGGGGGGGTGGGCCAATTTTGGGGAAAAAAGTAATGGGCTGTCAAAATATCAAACGGTCCCCATTAGAGGTAGGAAAGCAGCCCTTCAATTGTGTTGTGCTACTCCTCACGACGAAGAGTGAAGTATTCCTCGAGACTTGGGGGATCTAGCTGAAAGTACTTAGAAACTTGAGACCCGTAAATACATGTGTGGGCATTTGTTAGCAGTGTGCTTACTAAATAATACTTTGCAATTGGTTGCAAGTATATTTTCTGGTTTTTATGGTAGTCAATAAATGCAAACAAGGTACACACCTTACTGAACCCCCACACCTTACTGAACCCCCACTCAACACTTTCCCTTACTGATGACATCATGTAATTGAAGTTATGCATTTCATGAGTCAATTCAGCACCTTTGAAACTAGTTAACAGATATTCTCTTGATGAGTATGCAGTATCCCCAAACACTGCCATTGTGGTACCATCTCTAGCATAAACATTACTTATGAGGTTGTCTAAACCAGATTGATAGTATACAGCGCTATCGTGGCGCCTGCCCTCAACAGGACCGAAGCAATGACCTACGATTCCATTAGGATACATCAGACTTTGGTACTTTAAACCATGCCTACGTTTGTGACCACTGAATACCTCTTCTTGGTGAATTTTGGGCCGGCAGTTTGCTCTGAGGGTTCCATCTATAAATGCCCATACATTTTGCAGCGGACAACCCTTGCCCTTAATAGCATTAGCAAACTCTTCCGGCCTCACAAACTCCTGGTTTATACTCTTCAGTAAATGCGAATGTTTGTCAAACAATTCAGTAATCATTACATTACTAATAATTGATAATTCTGTGTTATGACGACCGAAAATGTGAACACAGTCGACCAATCTATTTGGATAAGAAAGCCGCTTTAGCAGTACACATAAGCCTTCCAATGCTTTCCACGTGGTTCTGTTAGATGCTTTGTATTCTGGTTCCAGTCTCAAGACCTCTACAAGTTTGTAAAGTGATGTTTTGTCAAAGCGAAACTGCTCCTCGCACTCACTGTCGGTCATCGCCTATTGAAAAAACATGACATGTGGAAGGATAATTTATTACAGAGAAGGGCAAGAATATGAAAACGGGTAGAAACTGTAGGCCTAAATTTAACATTCCAACTAATGGTAATTTGCTTATAAGCATAATTATAGCAAGGTCGGTGGGACCGGCCAAATGACTGTATACCTCTATAACAGGAACGTTGTTACAGAAGGACAGCGAAAACAAAGAAACCCGAAGAAACTGAGATTTTGGACCTCGGAATTTGCTCTTTATAAGCACATTCTCTTAAAATAAAAGTGCTCTTTATAATAACGAGAGTCGACTGTACTTAATTCTTAATACAAATAATAGGGAATGTTATATTAACGTTTCAACTTCAGTAGGATAATTATTATATGGGAGTTATCAGTACCTGGTATTCATTGTTACTTGATAAACCTGTTTAAGAATGAAATTAAATTATGAAATTGCTGTGTCTAAGACCCCCCCCCCCCCCCTAATACCGGCGATGAATTAGTTTCACCAACATGAAATTATACTTGGGAGAAATGCATTCGTAGTCCACCATTTCATCATATCAAAAATATTGCGTCCACATGCGTTATTTTAACCGTGTACTAGTGTGTACTTTTTATCTTGACATTACTTTACTAAAAAATAAGTTAATTTGTTTTTGCCAATAAATTCACAATTCACCTGATTAGTAACATACATTGCTCGTCACTTGGTTTTGTTTAGGCCTATTTGTATTTTTTTTGTTTTCCTTTTCAAAATGTTGCACTTACATTAAGATCAAAGCGACCATATTTCGAGTGTTGAGCCTTCTCTACCGTCCCTTCATTTGCCAGCAACAATAGAAGAACATCTTCGTCATCAATCAAAGGATTGTCATCCTCCTGTACCATCATAACTGTTGCCAAATCTTCAAGATCCATCCTGAAAAAAATAATCACAAAACTGCATATTTTACTGCAAATTATTTGGCTTACAGCATTAAAAGGTTTACTATTAAAATTATAAACCTGTTGAAAAGTCTGGTAACACTGAGGTTATTGGTAACACCACCACCATGTATTAACGTTAGGTCTAACATTTCTCAAGAGGGTTGGGATGGTTCTGAAAAGAACCGGTGGTTTAACAACTCGACGTTTCGATTGTCAGTGACAAGTTATATCCCCGCCTTACAGTGTTTCAATCCTGTCACATGAAAAGTGTAAACTATATGTAATTCTTACCTTATCATGTGAGTCATTGACGACTAAACACCGAGATGATATTATTTTGTGAAGCCTTGCTAATTACTTGATTGATTGTTTGTATTTGTGACTGACCGCGTGCGGAACGTACGTGACGTGCAGCTAAACATTTCGTCGTGCGTACCACGAACCGACCTAACTGAACTTTTTGCAAAATTACTTTTTTCAAGGAAACTGGACAAATACATCAAAAGCTTCAATCTGTGAAAATTTGGTGGAGAGTACTTGCTTAATTAGTTAATTATGCTTAGCCGAAAAAACGACACATCTGGAAAAATGGGGAAAAACATTCCACAAAACGACGCATCGAGTTAGGTCACTTTGTGAAAATGTAAATGTTACGCGCGCTTCGGATAACAAAGTGACCCAACTATAAACGTCTCGTGCGCATGCGTGTCTCTTTGTGAGAGTCTTGTAACTAGACTCAATCAAAACATTACGTACAGGCATTTTGCACTTTGTGCACACCAGTCGGGTACCTTCGGTCGTCAAGAAAATGGCGGAGTAACCCTTCACCAAACCTTCCGAAGTTGATGAAAGGGAAACCTTTTGTAAGTACTATTTTAAACTTTAATCTAATTGGTATTCTCTTTACCATTTGCTGATGACTTCCTACTATTCGTTTGTGACTTAAATTTAGTTTACGTCGAGCAGTCAGTACGTAGACACACTCATACTGACCATGGAGGTAGAATTCTAATTCTACCTCCATGCACTGACGTAGTGACAGTGACAGTGACATGTACATTATTGTAATTTGTACTAGAGTAGTACTATGACTACTGTAAATTGTAATGTAGGCCTACACGACACGTCCGTAGTAAAACTAGTTTGTAGTACCGTTGTACTATACACTGTACATAGATTTAATTAGGCCTAATTTAATTGTTATACATGGAGATACATCATGTCATGTCATTCTTGTTAAATGTAAGCCATACCTTATTTTTATTCAGTGAATACTGTTTTGGGATCCAATGTGGTTGTTGCTTGTTAATGTTGAGTTAAATGTTTGAAAGTATATATAATCGTTTGCACAGTCAATCTATAATTTCGAAATCAAAGTTCAATCGAGAGGTCTCTTATCCAGTCTCGTGTCGAGGCATCAGGGCTGATGAGAGTGGAGAAGGAGCCAGGTGCCTTGTGGGTGGTGCACTCGGTCACCACGTGGTGGACTGTCTGGAGTGGAAGTGAACAATACTTACACTTTACAGTACACTTACAAACAGACATTGTTAATGAATGACTTAAATACTTTTCTACATCTTTACTCTGCATACAAAGTCCGGTCTATGTCGTAACCGGTCTAGTTCAGTTGTTCATATTAGATTATAATGTATATATTTTGTTTACAGAAATATGGATGTTCTTGTACTGTGGTCGGATGGAAGCAGGAATGTTGTTCATTCTCGACATCTAAAATATAGGCCACCACTTGAAAAAAACAGTACAGTGAAGATGCGATGGGGGAAGGTTTGGTGGAGGGGAAAAGCCATTGAGTTGGAGGAGAGTGCATGTAAGTGAAAACGGATAAATTACATTTAAACAACATTCTATAATAACAATGTAAGTGTTCACATTTGTAAATTTATGTTTTTGTTTTCTGTTAAAAAAACCGATTTAACAACAAACTTATTATTGAGAACAGGGTTAACTTGGATGTTACATGTATGTGATGGAGGAAATTTATCAAAGCAATGTAACTTATTTATACACTACAGCCATAATGTGGTATTATTTATTGCAGTATATTTCCTGAGACTAGAAAGCAACTTCTTTCTCTTTGAAATAGGAGGTACAAAACTGATAAACTTTATTATTTTCAAGCTTTATTGTTTGGCAAACATGTAAGTTCTTGTCACCATGTACCTTGAAATTGTTTATTGACTTTGAAGAATGTTTTGATCTGCTGTTGCCACAATTAAGTCTTTTTATATATAATTTATTTGCTTTCATAGCAACAACTGAAGACAAAGACAGTGATGAAAGTGCAGATGATCTGCCCCTAAGTAGATTGGTTACTCCATTCACCGGCGCCAGTACTCCAGTGGTTACTCCATTCACCGGTGCCAGTACTCCAGTGGTTACTCCATTCACCGGGGCCAGTACTCCAGTGGTTACTCCATTCACCGGTGCCAGTACTCCAGTGGTTACTCCATTCACCGGGGCCAGTACGCCAGTGGTTACTCCATTCACCGGCGCCAGTATTCCAGTGGTTACTCCATTCACTGGTGCCAGTACTCCAGTGGTTACTCCATTCACCGGGGCCAGTATTCCAGTGGTTACTCCATTCACCGGGGCCAGTACTCCAGTGGTTACTCCATTCACCGGTACCAACACTGGTGCTGGCAATGCAAAGACAACCAATAACAGCCAAAGTGACAGTGGTAAGGTTTTTTGAAGCTTGTGTCTACATTATGTACTTGAGTTGCCAGTTTTTGCCACAGTGCATTACAAACTAAAACAAGTGTCATTGCTGTAACTTCTATTATCTTCAAGCAGGCCTGAATACTCGATTTTGATTGGTCGATCCATAGCAACAAGGAGTGTGATATAAACTTATATTGTACGGCCCATGTCACACCCTGCGTATTGTGTGTTCTAACTGCGCATCAAGTTTTCTTGAAGATAAATACGTTATCATATGCGCGCTCGTGGTATACGTTAAAATATAGCGCGTCTCCGTCCCATATCCAACTCGGCCTTCGGCCTCATTGGATATGGGACGCAGGAGCGCTATATTTGTCTGTATACCACTCGCACTTGTGTGATAACTTATATTGTCAGACTTAAGGTATATACAAAATGTATTGATTAATGTTCTTTTTGTATGTGTCACTACCTACTTTAGCCTCAAGATCAACTATCGCAAGAGCAACAACCCTGACGGACGTGAACTGTGGGCATTCACTACAGCATGGAAGAGTCCAGATGTGTACACATTTTGGCTGTAATGTAGAGATATTTGCTGCTTGTTCTACATGTTTATCTCTTTTATGTTTTGAGCATTTCGTGAATTCATCCTCCTGTGAAACACATAATGTATATTTCGCCCTTTTTTCAAATGGTAATGTGGGGACTAACATTGGATTAACCAAAAGATCTAATGTCACAACAGAAAACATCCATTCTATAATAGATATGTTTCCTCAAGACGAAAACTATGATGATAATTGCACTCCCAGTCCCGACAGTCGCTCCTGCAATGAAACTAATGATCCACTTGAACCACATTCCATGCCAGGATTGGTGTTGCAAGAGCCTGAAAATTTTGAGGTTGAGGGGGAGCCACAAATGGAATTTGATGAGGAGACACCAGAAATGACACCCAAAAAAGGCAAGCAAGCCAGAAATGCAATGGTGAAACAAAAAAGAAACAGCGGAGTTGAATACTTCTCTGAAAAAACAAACAAGCTCAAGGAAGCAAGAAAAACGAAGTACAAAGCAAGATGTAATTCATCATTTTGCAATGTTAGAAATCTGGGGTGTAATGAGTTTTGTGAAGAAGAAAGACTTGCAATTAGAAATGCTTTCTTTTCAATCAGTAATTTACAGGCTCAAAGAGAATGGGTTGCACGACATATTGAAACAAAACCACCCAAAAGCGGTACACTTAAGAAGAGAGTCACCAGTTTCTACCTCCCCAAAGGTAAAGACAACTTGCCATGCCAGGTGTGTAAATTAATGTTTTTAAACACAATTGGAATATCTGACCGCCAAATAAGAACAATAACTTCCAAAATTGGACCATGTAACACTCTTAAGCCTGAGGGCAGAGGAGGGAGGAAAAATAAGGTCAAAGATGAACTTCTGAGAAAAGAAGTTGAAGCTCACATTATGAGATTTCCCAAAACAGAATCTCACTACTGCCGTGCAAGCACGACTTGTCAGTACCTGTCCTCTGACCTTAACATCACCAAAATGTACGAACTGTACATGGCAGAGCAACCAAACAAAAAAGCTTCTAAAAGTTGTTATGCCAATGTACTTCATGACATGAAACTGAAGTTTCACAAACCAAAGAAGGATCTATGTGGGATATGTGAGGCCTATCACCAGGGAAATGAGGCAGAAAAGAGCAGTCTCAATGAACAATACACTAGGCACATGCAAGAAAAATGTGCTGTTCGAGAGATAAAGAATCAAAAGAAAAAAGAGGCTCTGTCAAATCCACAAAAGTACCAAGTTTCGGTATATGATCTCCAGCAGGTAATTTACCTGCCCAAATCTGGCAGAGGAACTCTATTTTATAAACGGAGGCTTGCTTGTTATGATTTTACTGTATACGAATTAGGAACAAGAGATGGATTTTGTTACTTTCACCATGAAGGAATTGCCAAGCGGGGTTCAAATGAAATAGCTTCAAATCTATTTAACTACCTGTCATACCTGGATGAGCAAAGAAAAGAAGAAGTATCTCTTTTCAGTGACGGGTGCATTGGGCAAAATAAAAACTCAATCCTTCCAGCCATGCTTATGTTCTTTTTGGCAGAGTCTGTGTCAGTTACCAAAGTTACATTGTACTATTTTGAAACTAGCCATGGCCAGAGTGAGGGGGACTCGGTACATAGCACAATTGAGCGGGCGTTGAAAAACACGGGGGATCTTTTCCTGCCCTGTCAGCTTGCAACGTTGATTCAGGGTGCAAGAAAGCATCCGAAAAGGTACCAAGTCACAGAAGTTCAGACAAACGACATCCGTGATTGGAAGGCACTTAGTAAATCAGTGCACATATTACGAGTCCGTACAACTGTCCAAGGTAACAGCGTAGACTGGACGAAGGTGATGCAAGTGGAAGTACGAAAAAGTCACCCTAAAAAGCTCATGGTGAAGTTTTCACATTTGCAGGAAGCATTTGATACCATCAATTTGGAGGATGGATCAAGGCATGTTCTCCCTGACCGCTTGCACTACCCCCTTCCAGCCTATCCTAAAGGCCCACCAAAAGTTGCTGAGGGTAAATTTAATGACCTGATGAGTCTTTGTGATGGCCCAACTCCTGTTATAAGCCACCAAGATCACCGTGCTTTTTATCGAAACCTTCCTCATTAAAGAAAGCGTAGTTTCTAACTGTCAAATCATCATTTCAGTCAATTTCCTCGATTCAGTATCCACAAAAAGTTTGTGTTAATACTGAATAGTAAAAAACAAATGCACATTACTATTTATTTCTTATTAATTATGATTATAAAATTAACAACTGTTCAAGAACAAGGCATTTTAGAACTTAACTATATATAGTTTCTTCAAAGGGTATTGCCTGAAGCCTTTCTCAGATTCAAATTTATGGTGACAAATTACCTCTTTTTCTAAAACTAAATTATTTCAAAGGGTGTCGTTTCTTACAATGTGTTATTGTATCAACAGCTCTCCAGTGTTCTTTACCAAGTAAGTTTTTATGGTAATTATCTTGTGGAGTATTTACCCTGCCTTTAAAGGTGCTGTATACGTGCTGTATACGTTTGGTAATTGTATGTAGGTACATACAATAAAACTAACCTGTAAAGATTCATTTTTGAGATATCACTGAAAAACCGGAGCGAATATTTCTTAGCAGAAAAAAAGATTCCCTATAGGAATACACAGTCTGAGAAGCGTTATGGCCTCTCAGAATCAAATTTTGGGGATAACAAGTGATATATTTTTCCATAACTGTAGTACTTCGAAGTGAAAAGTTTTGCAAAATGCATTATACTATCCAAAGCTGCTTTTCTTCTTACCAAGTATGTTTTTATCGCCATTAATTTTCAGAGTCATTACAAAACTTGTGCAGACCCTTTAAAGTACAGTCTTTAACGAATACACAGAACTAAAAATAATAAACTTTTGCTTGAAAAGGGTAGGGCCTGTGTGCAAAGTAAACACATTGTATAGTGTGTTCAAAGAGTTGATTTAGGTTTCCCCTCTGTTAAAGGGACACGTTGCCTTGGATCGGACGAGTTGGTCTATAACCGTTTGTTATAAAATGCATACGGTTAGAAAGATGTTTTAAAAGTAGTATACAATGATCCACACAAATATGCCTCAAAATTGGCCAACCGTGTTAGTTCATTGTATTCTACTTTTAAAACATCTTTCTAACCATATGCATTTTATAACAAACGGTTACAAACGCTTTTTATAGACCAACTCGTCCGATTCAAGGCAACGTTTCCCTTTAATTTGTACAGAAGTATGCAAATGTTAATGAATTTTTTTATTTGTACATAGTTTAAATTGTCAAATATTTGATGTTTATGTGACAAGCGAGTATAACACTTTTAATGTGTGCATATAAAGCAATAAAATGTGTTTTTCTAATTTAAGTATTAATGTAATTTTCAGCATATATTGATGAATTTTAACTGTACATAATTTTACAAAATGGGCAGAGCAGATGGATAGACATAAATTTTAACAAATTTAATATGTGTGTGTTTAAAAAACAACTCAAACTACTGTTATGATTTTTTTTTATAATGATCGAAACAGCATAGGGATAGTCAGATGAATTTTGTTCAAATGTTGAATTTAAATTTTGATGGTTTAATATGAATGCGAGTTTATTAAAAATACATCTGTTAACAGAATTTGTAAGTTTACCTGTTCTTATTTCTTCTGTATTTAAGAAAATCATCAATCTAGTTTGACACCCGATTATCAGGCAGGCCCGACTAGTGTAACAGAAACAGTTTCCCTGCAAACCAATTTTTGGACCCCTTTAAAATTGTGTTTTTTAACCAAATACGGAACCATTCTAACCCACTCAACTAGTCCTTGGACTGCATTGAGATTGGGTAATTCCCCTCTCTGGATATAATAGTTCAACACCAAAATCTCATAGTTCGAGGTTTAATCCCCACCCCCCACCACCCCACTACGCTATACATAGACCATAGAGCAAGGACTGATTCGAACGCAAAGAAAATAAGTCATGCGCATGCGCATCAGGGATAGGTCGCTTGTAGCGCGTATATTAATGAAAGAAATAATTTCACAAAGTGACCTATCTAGATACGTCGCTTCCCGCGCGTGTACAAACTTAAATAAAACATTTCACAAAGCGACGTTTGACTTTGATGCTAAATTTCATATTGTTAATTATTCTTTTCATCTTAATTTCTTTTCAAAAATCAATTATTATCTTTCTCTCTGCATTGTGTATGAAATTCAAGTTGATGGCTATAATAACTATGGTAGATATAACCGATGCAAAATACGCATACTTTCGAATGCGTTTTTCGTAAAATGCTAAAAACTGAGTTAGGTCGGTTCGTGGTACGCGCGACGAATTGCTCAACCATTAACTGCACTGACTCGTAAACATTCCGTTCCAATGGACAAAAGAATGTTCAGAAGCCTTTGAGCAACTGAAACAAAAACTTTTAGAGCCACCTGTATTGTCCCATCCAAGGTTTGATGAACACTCACAATTTGTTTTGCAAACTGATGCGTCTTTTCAAGGATTAGGATTTGTATTATCCCAAATACAGGACGGTAACGAAAGAGCTATTGCATATGCCAGTAGAGCACTTAAGCCAGCGGAACGCAATTATACTGTGACGGAATTAGAGGCACTTGCCGTTGTTGAAGGAGTGAAAAAGTTTTCCACTTACTTGGAACATAGCCCAAAATTCAAAATTGTAACTGATCATCAAGCTCTCAAATGGTTGTTTAACCAAAAACGTTCATCTGGCAGATTAGCTCGTTGGTCCTTGTATTTGCAATCGTACAGTTATGATATTGAACACCGACCAGGCAAGAAACTTGCTAATGTAGATACTCTGAGTAGAATCTGTATAGACAATTACCAACCTACATGTGTTCCACACCCACCAGTAGAAGGTTCACATATTGAGACCGCACAATTGAGTCAATTAGACGCTGAGGCAGTTTTAACTGGTTTAGTTAATTCCGATCCTGAAGAAAACTTGTCTAAAGTAGACGAAGTGCGAAATCTCAGATACCAACGTGGTAAACGTTTGCATAATCAAAGCATGGTGAATTTCAAAGATCACTTACCCGATGTTCATGAGAACATTGACCTAGATAAAATCAAAAAGGGTCAACAAAATGACTCATTTTCAAAATCGATCATTGATTATCTAGAATCGGATGTCCTACCAGAGGATAATAAATTAGCCCGTAGGTTATTACTTCAAGTAAATCAGTATTTTGTACATAATGGCATTTTGTATCATGTCCGGCACACGCCACGAAACAGAAGGATACCAGAACGTAATATTGTTCAATTGTACATCCCAAGTCCGTACATAGATACTGTTCTTCATCATTGTCACGATCTAGTTCTGTCAGCTCACTTTGGGTTACATAGAACATACAGTAAAATTCGGCAACGATATTTTTGGAAGTTCATGCATCGTGATATTGATAATTGGATCAGATCTTGTGATTCTTGTCACCGTGTTAAAACACCAAAGCACAAAGTTGTAGCCCCACTGCTTACCATGAAAGTTCCTGGACCATTTCAAAGGGTTAGCGTAGATATTGTAGGCCCCTCCCAGTCGCTGAATCAGGAAATAGATATGTATTATGTTTCATGGATCATTGTACTAGATGGCCTATCCTTGTGCCTATTGCTAAAACGGACTCTGCCACTGTAGCAACTGTATTTTTCAAAGAAATTATTTGTAATCATGGATGCCCTCGTGTACTCCTAAGTGACCGAGGAACGAACTTTTTAAGTAAATTAGTTCAAGAAGTGTGCAAAATCATGCGTACTGATAAAGTAAACACTAGTCCGTACCATCCGCAATGTAATGCTGTACAAGAAAGATTCAATTCTGTGATTTTAACTACAGTATCTCATTATGTAAACAAGTTTCATACCAACTGGGATAACTATATTCCTGCCATTCAGTTTGCGTATCGCAGTACATCTGCAGACAATTCAATTGGATTTAGCCCTTTCTTTATGTTGTATGGTAGAGAGGCAGTACTGCCTATTGATGTAATGACAGTAATGATAGAATGATGCGCTAACGTGTGGACGCACTTACATCGAGCTCCCAGAAAATTTCATTTTTAAGCTCAAAAAGTATACTTTCCGACTCGCAGAACCCATCCAAACCTTCTAAGTTCCATCATAGAATGGTCGCAGCCTATATCCTTATTCAATATGCCAGCTGGACGAAAGAAATCACCAAAATCAACATCACCCCATCGGGAGGCACCCATTTTGTCACCCCAGTCACTGGCACATACCTCATCGGGCCCGTCCACTGAGCGCCCAGAACTCCAAGGGGACTTCCAGCAGTTTGTCCGGGGTGCCTTAGAGGAGATCCGCCAGGGCCAAGTCGACCTAAATAGGCGCATCGACAGCATTGAGGCGAGCTTCAACACGGCCATTGAATTTCAATCTGAACGGGTCAATGAACTGGAACTTAAGATCAATGAGTTGGAGAAAACGGCTACCCATTGGGCTCAAGCGGAGATACAACTTGCTGATCATGCAGAGAAACTCAATAAGCTGGAGCGATTTAGCCGTCGCAGCAACATCAGAGTAATTGGCTTTCCCCAAAGTAAAGACGAAGACTGCCTAGACAGACCTCTGCAAGAAAATGTTGAAGGAAAAATTTGGCCTTCATGACATCAAGCTTGAGAGAGCTCATCGGGATGGACCAAAAACACCGGGTCGTCCTCAACATCTCTTGTTCAAGTTGAATTGCTACCAGGACAAGATTACAATCCTTCGCCAACAGCGACAGGTCTTGGCTGACACCCCGTACTTCTGCACTGAAGGTTTGACAAGACAAGATCTGCAAGAGAAACGCCGTTGGAGCTTGGAGGTATCCAAGGCCTACAAGGAAGGACATAAGTACAGGTTTGTTGCTGGTAAATGGCGGAACAACACCGGAGGTCTTGCTGCTTTCTGCAGAGTTTGATGCTCCTCCTACGCAGCAACACCAGACTCTAATGCTCAATGCTAAATTTAATGCTTTCATTGCATTTCACCTTCATTAGCATTTCATTTTTGTTTGTTTACTTTGCCCACCGGGTCACGTCGTATTGTAATTATCACTTACATTTGGTTCCTTATTAGGCAGTTTGGCTAGTTCAGTTTTGTTAATTTATTTTCTGTTATTGCCACAATTGTATTTATTCAATTGTTTTTGTTTGATTTAATATGCAAATTATTGGCTGCTTAAGAACCTCTAGTCTATTGTGCTTTAACCAGCATTGCTTTAGTCTGCCTGTATGTTGTTGTTTCACGTCAAATTACCCATTTGCTTTGCTTTGATTGCTTACCATCTTCTTGCTTTCATCCGCATTTTATTTTATTTTTTATGTTGAGCTCTCTAAGTTATTCATTTGTTTATTGCTTTACTCACTTAACTATATTTATTCCTCATCTAAGTATTTATTTATGTTCATTTAAAATGTTTTTTTTTCTGCGCTCGATGTAATTTGAATTACGTTCATTGATACTCCATCTCCAGTGTTCGTATTTCATTGTGATATTTAATTTTTATTTTGTGTTTCTGTTCATATTATCTATTGTTCGTATGTTTTCCTGATTTAACTACCAATAACTCATTGCTTGATGACGATGCTAGCTACAATTCCTGCTCTTACTTTGATCGCAATGATTTTTGTAATCTTAATGTTTCTACACCCGATAATTTCTCAATCTTTTATATGAACTCCAGGAGCCTCTGTAGACATTTTTACGATATTCATGACTTTGTGCTATCACTCAATCATTCTTTTTCAATCTATGGCTTTTCAGAAACGTGGTTTAAAGAAGCTCCTCCTCAATTCGTCCATATGGACAATTATCATCTTATTCATTCCTCTCGTTCTGACATAACAGGGGGAGGAGCTGCCATGTTTGTGAGCAACTCGCTTAAATTCCACATTCGTAACGATCTCATGACATCTTGCGAAGATTTTGAATGTGTTTTCATAGAAATTCAACGAGCTCACGCTGTTAACTTGATTGTCGGTAATGTCTACAGGGCTCCTGGGGCTTCCCCAGATAATTTTAACAGGTCTTTTGATTCTTGCCTCAATACTATCGCCAATGAGAAAAAGCTATGTTACATAATGGGGGACTTCAATCTCAATTTACTTAATTGCTCTAATCATCGACCCACAGATGATTTTGTAAACACCTTTTTCGCTTATGGCTTCCGCCCTTTGTTTGACAAACCGACCCGCATCACCCCTCACAGTGCCACTCTGATAGACAACATTCTTACCAACAATGACCAGGATATGTCTGCAGGGATCCTTTATTCGGATATCACTGATCACCTACCACTTTTTCAGGTGACTCCTTTTTGTCTTGACAACTCGGCCTCTACTCGCAACACCTATGTCACAAGGAATATCAACACAACTACAATCCGTTCTTTCACTGCAGACATTGCGAATTTGAATTGGAGTGAAGTGTATGCGGCCGACCAAGCCGATTCTGCATACAATGCTTTTCTTACCACCTTTAACTATCTTTACAATCTTCATTTCCCTTTTTCAGTGAAATCTAGGGGTAATTCTTTAAGAAACCAGCCCTGGATTAATCAGTCTATTGTCAACTCTTCTGATCACAAAAGTAGACTGTACCGTCGTTTCTTACGTAATCCAACTGCAGCTAACGAGCGTCTGTATAAGGACTACCGTAATCGCCTGACCTCTGTCATTCGCACTGCTAAAAAGAATTACTTTGCCCGGAAGCTGGATCATAACAAAACTAGTTTGAACAATATCTGGCGCGAAATTAATAGCATCCTGGGCAAAGATAAAAGGGCTGACCCTTGTGAATTTACCAACGGCGACGACACTTTACGAGATCCTCCTGATATCGCTAACTCTTTTAACACACATTTCTCTAAAATTGGTGCTTCATTGGCTAATAAAATCCCCAGTACTGATTCACACTTCACAGACTTTCTTCACAACCCGAACAACTTTTCCTTTTTTCTGACTCCTACTAACTTCCTCGAAGTCTTTCAAATCAGCAATGATCTAAAAAGCAGCTCTAGCTGCGGATTTGATGGCATAAACTCTTCTGTGATTAAATCTGTCATTTCCTTTATTTCTCGCCCTCTTGCTTACATCTTCAACCTGACTTTCACCACTGGTTCTTTTCCTTCCAATCTGAAGGTTGCTAAAGTAATTCCTGTCTTCAAAAATGGTGACAAACATAATATTAGCAATTACAGACCCATCTCGGTTCTGCCTTGCTTTTCAAAAATACTTGAGAGACTTTTCTGTAACAGACTCACTAACTTCATCTCTCATTTCCATCTTCTTTCTAACTCTCAGTACGGCTTTCGAGCAAATCACTCCACAGACATGGCGCTTACTCAATTTGTTGATGAAGTGTCCACTGCTCTCAATAATAAAATGAGTACAGTCGGTGTATTTATTGACCTTTCAAAAGCATTTGACACCATTGATCACTCCATTCTCCTTGACAAACTTAGTTTTTACGGCATAAGAGATGTTGCTCTCAAATGGCTTTCTTCTTATCTTTCAAATAGGCAACAGTTCACTTCCTTCAAAAATCACAACTCTTCTTGGCGAGAAATCAAGCATGGCGTTCCCCAGGGTTCTATTCTTGGTCCTCTTCTTTTTTTGCTATATATCAATGAATTGCATTCTTCCTCTTCCCTTCTTTCTTTTACTTTATTTGCCGATGATACAACTATTACTTTCTCTGACTCCAACCCGGCTAATTCTTTAAACACCATGAATGCCGAACTTCTTAAAGTCTCTTCTTGGTTTAAAGCTAACAAACTTTCCCTTAACCAACACAAAACTAAATTCATGCTCTTCAGTAAATCTTATCATCTCTTGGACGATATTCCTATTCTTCGCATCGATAATAATCCTATCCTTCAAGTTCACTCTACTAACTTTCTAGGTGTCATTATTGACGATCAACTCTCCTGGTCTGAACACATTTCTTCCATTACTAAAACCATCTCCCGCAACACCGGTGTTATGTCTAGACTTCGTGCTTTTCTTCCTCCCAAATCCTTGGTATTGCTTTACAATACCCTCATTCTTAACTATTGTAATATCGTTTGGGCACATGTTTCTAACAACAAGCTTCGTTCGCTAATCACCACTCAAAAAAGGGCTGTCAGGATTTGCACTTCTTCGCATCCCCGGGAGCACACTGCACCTCTTTTTGTCCGATTACACTCACTAGCACTTGCTGAAATTAACAAATTTCATACAGGTATTTTCATGTACAAATTCACTCACAATCTTTTACCCACTTCCTTTAGTTCATTTTTTACCTCTGTCCGTGACACCCATGGGTACTCAACCAGATCGCATAACAAATCACACCTCTATGTGCCATTCACCCGCACATCATTCCACCTGAAAACGCTTCGTTTCTTCGGACCGCGTCTTTGGAATGGTTTAAGCGAATCTATTAAATCACAATCTTCTGTGGGTCGATTTAAAAGTGCTTATAAAAGAGCTCTCCTCTCCCAGTATCTGACATAGCTTATTCTCACCTAGCTAGTCTGCTTAGATCTCCTTTTTACTCATGTTTAGTAGTCAGCTGATGTTCTTTCTTTATATATATATTACTTTACTTATATTTGTTATTGTCGTTATTATCATTGTTATTATTATTATTAATATTACTATAATATTAATATTATTCTCATCATTTCTGTCTTTGTGCAACTTGTCTGTCCGTACGTTCTTGTTCCTGTTTACGTTCTGTTTGTCTGTCCATCAGGCATCTCACCACAAGCCTCGGCTTCTCGATGATGCCTCCATACTTATGTAATTGTTTGCCTTGTAATTAATGTTTCTTTGATTACTTCTTTAAATTAATGTTTTGGCTATGTACTGTTTGGAAATTTCATGAAGTATGGAAATAAATGTGAAATTGAAATGAAAAATGTCTCTTCATGAAAAACCTGAATATTCAGACCGAAATGTATGAGATTATATTCATGACTTAATTGATCAACTTGAAGTTGCCAGAGAAATATCGAAGAAACACCTTGAATCTAACCAAGCTTCAATGAAGGAACGTTATGACAGTCGTACTCAAGAAGTACCCTATCAAGTTGGAGATGTGGTTTATATTTATATCCCAGCAACCCAAAAAGGACTGTCTAAAAAACTCCAGAAATTCTGGTGTGGTCCATATTTGCTTGTGCAACAAACCGGTCTTGTTAATTTCAGAGTCCGAAATCTGGAAAATAACAAATTACTTCGTGTGCCTATTCATGTAAATCGAATGAAATTTGCATATAACCGTTTTGCCAGACCGCCTAATCACGTGATGCCAAGAGATTTTGTTCAGAGGGATCCACTTGATTTCATTGAAGACAGTGATTGCCCAGAAGGTTCCTTTCAGCCTTTGTTAGCTATACAACAACCCCAGCAAACTATGTTAAATATACCTGGTTTACCGGACATTGGACAACCTGCCGGTAAAGAGTTTCACGTAGAAAAAGTTCTACGTGGCAAGTTTATCAATGGCAAACTACACTTTTTGATAAAGTGGAAAGATTTCCCCAACTGCAAAAATTCATGGGAACCTGTTGAAAATCTCAACGAAACCCTTAGAAACTATCTTCAGCGAAATCCTGTCCGTATCACTGGCAAACCAAATTAATAATAGGCTATTGCATGGCATATATCTTAGTTATTGAAATTGTAGTTTTGTTGGCAAACGTGTAAATATCTTTATGGTATATGATAGCTTCATACATTCTGAGTGGTCCTCAGAACTATGTTAAGAAAGTACTAAAATTGATTAATAACAATATCTTGTAGTAATATATATAATGTGTAGTTTGTTTAGGTAATCCGGATTACCCTTAGTCATCAGAGGAGACGACAATCGGCCCCGCCAACGAAGTAGCTACGAAGATCTTTGGAACAGCCGCTGAGTCAACTCGACACTGATGAAATTCACTTGATGTCGGTCAACTCGTCGCAACTATTTAGCGTTATAAAATTCCAATTCATTTGCTTTAAGACCTTGTCGATATTTGACTGATCAACATTTATCGTCATCATTTTGAATCCAAATACCATCTAATGATATTGCGAATTATTGTTGATTAAAGTTATTGACTGTACTGAAGTGAACAATAGTTTAATGAACAGAATGTGTTTGTAAAATAAACTGTAGATTATAGTGTTTAAAATAGTATGAATTGTCAGGGGCCAATTTTAAAAACAAGGGGCGTATGTGATGACGTTTACCCCGCCCACAGTTATGTTTGGTTTCACGCTTATTGGTCATGGTGATTATGTGCACCTGACTGTTGCATGGAGTTAAAATACCTCCATGGTGGATGTTATGTAATAACTTTGTATATAAGGCACATTCAACGTCGACTCGTAGTCTGTCTCCTTCAGGTGCGCCACCGAGTCGACGGTGCATTATTCGTTTATTATTTCATTAAGTGTATTTTCTAGTTTCTCATTTGAGTTGTGTTCAAATAAAACACCCTGTGGTGTGTATATGTTTCAAGAAGAAAACGTTCAAATTGTGTTTCATTGTTGAGTTGCGATCCCTTGGGCGGGATGGCTAGGATGGCCGGCCCGTCCATAACATAACCAATATGGCGGCGGTCGTCAACCCAGTTGCGGAACGCATTTTTCACGTTGTGCTTCTTCTTGCCTTCCTGGAATGCCTTGCTGGGAAAACTGAAATATTTCATTTTATCAATTTTATGATCAAATGCTTTATACTCAGCATACCATATCACATTTCCTGGTCTGTGTGTTCATGCTTAGATTGGATCGGCTGTTGCCGTGCATACGTGATGGATCAGGCTAATGTACATGTACTGTGGTGTGTTAACGGTTGGACGTGCTGGCCCATTCTGGCAATTGTGATGTGTGAAGCTATTTATACTGGTTTAGGGGGGTCCAGATGTTCGGGCCAACAACCAATCAGCATAGCCGTAGCGGCGAAAACGATTTGATTGGTCCTTAAGTTAGAAAGGTCAGCCAATGAGAGCATAATATTGGCAAGTCGCTTGTTAACCTTTTTGGAGGGAAATTTGTCTTGCTTAGCGTCACTTTGTCACAGCTTGTGATTGAAGCCAAACTTTATAATATTTGCTAAGGCAAATTGTCTGATTTTGTACTGTTTGGGTACATCTTTTGTTCTACTTTAACTTACACGTAGGTGGAACTTTGAAGGTTCTTCCCCCAATTTTCTTAATTTGTAGCGGCAGTGACATTATCACTGAGCAGGGATCGTTTTAACGATTACTTTTGCGTCGTCGTTCTCCTGCAGTTTGTAGCTTTTCGTCGAGCATAGTATTTACGTGCACGGCGGGCTTATCTTTCCCGGCGGCGTCTGGTGTACACGTTGTACGCGGGAGATCTTTGTCGTGCAAAAGTGACTGTTTCATTTCATTTGAGGGGGAGCTACATAGATCGTCTTTTGCACTGTTGCAGTTTACATTAAAATTATAATTCCGTCTTCGTGTGTTGCTTCACTACTTGGTGTGGAGGTAGCGGAATATTCGCCGGACTTCTGAACTGAAGTTATTCGTCAGTTCGGGGCTGTCGTCTTTTGGTGCTTGCTGGAATTCATCCACTTTCATTTGAGGCTCATCGTCAGGGTGGGAGACTACGGACTTTGACGGAAGGCTTCTCCTTTTTTCCTGTTTGCGTCGTCAGGTATCCACGAGTTCTTCGGACTCCAGTGTCATTTAACTTGAACTAGGCCCTATAATTTAAAATAACACTATTTTTGTCGGCCTTTAATTTGTCTACCAGTACTACTACAGTACGAACTATTTCATAATCCTACACGAACATTAGGCCTAATGGAACTTTTCACGTTCGTCGAACTTTAATTTTCGGCATGCCGCGTTCGAAGCGGGCCGCTGTTCGTGCACCCGCACGATTTGCTGAAGGAGGTGGAGTGCCGCCGCCCAAGAGGCAACGAGCAACCGGTGCTGCAACGGCCGCCGTTTCTGTCACTGCACAAGCGGCAGAGTCCGGGGCGACTGCCAACTCGTCACCATCGACATCAGCAGGCCAAGGAAGAGACCGCGGTAATGACGGTCCGGGTGGTGAGTTGTTTGTTAAGGCCACATAAAAAAAAAAATTGTTGATCGTCCCCGCCCGACCGTTCAAAACCCCCCGACCCCATTTTTTTATTTTTTATTTATTTTTTTTAAATCATAAAAAACAACCTTTTCAATGATATTTTCGGTCAAATTTGGCTCCACACTGCACCGCACGCACAGTAACATCAACGCCGACACCGGGTTTCGATCTTGCGGCACGCAAATTGTATTTCCTTCAAAAAGTCGGCAAAGCCGTGGCCGTGGTTGGTCCCCTGTCGTGAAAAACACACAAACCATCTGTTTTATAGTGATTGTGATGATTTCTTTATTCTTGATTTCATATTTGGCATGTCAACAAAACTTTAAAAAAAAAACATCCGCAAAAAAAAAAGGACGATCAACAATTTTTTTTTTTTATGTGGCCTAATGGTGATAATAATAATATAAATGCCCAGGGTTCAATATTAGCAGGTAGGCCTACAGACAAGCCGGATACTCAGCCTCATGGGTTGACTGTAAGCTTGCCTAAGCCAAGCTGGTTGCCACCGGCGGTTCCAAGTTACAATAAGGGTAAATCACTGGGCCTTGCAATTCCGTCTGCTACCAAGCAAAAAATTTGGGACGGAGAGTATATTGATTTTTCTCAGTTGTTACATGGAAACACTGTTCAACTCTTGGCTACCCAGCAGCAATCAGAGATGGTTTTTGCAATCAATGAAGGGGGTAACATGGTACTCAGGCCAGCTGTGCAGCCTAGAGTAAAAATTACTCTGGATAAGTGGGTTTCGGCTTTTCATGTTTTTATGGCCATATATTTGGAAAAACACCCAGCTCGGGCGGGAGAGTTACTGCAATATGCCGAGACAATTCGTTTGGCCGCTGCTCAGTTTCCCGGGCCGAGTTGGAGGGCTTATGATGAGCAATTTAGGCTACGCAAGGCGGCCGATCCTGGCACTAGCTGGGGCGACATGGACATGGAGCTTTGGGTAACGGTAGCCGCATCAGAGTCATTCCGGTCCAGTGCCAGTACTTTTGCGGGTAACACAACCCAATTTGGCAATGCTAACTATAGCCGCAACAATAACAATGATCGAGGCAGTGGTGTTTGCTATGCATTCAACAGGGTGCGTGGCTGCCAATACAGTCACTGCAGATATGCCCATAAGTGTAGTGTTTGCCTCCGCCCAGGTCATGGCGCTCCTACGTGTCGCTCTGGTGGTAGCCAGGGTAACAGGCAGTCTGCAGCCGCTGCTGCTAGTTTCGCTGGTGACCGCTCGCTCAATGGTAGGCGTGCGTTTAGTAAGCGGGCGCCAATGACGCAAAATGGCGGAAAGCCGAAAGGCCAGCAAGCAAGTTTGCCAGCAGCGGCGACGGGTAAGCCTGCCAATTTTCGTGCCTACAACGCCAATTAAGCTTTTTGTGTTGCGTGACTGGTTAGAACGTTACCCTGATAAAAAGGCAGTTTCTGTAGTACTTGACGGTTTTACTCATGGTTTTCATATTGGTTATTTAGGTCCACGGGTGTGTAGGGATTCAGTTTGTTTACCTTCTGCCGCACAGCACCCGCAAATTGTGCGTGAAAAAATCGCTAAAGAAATAAGTTTAGGCCGTATTGCAGGCCCATTTGCTACCCGTCCTTTGCCTAACCTGCAGTGTTCGCCGATTGGTCTTGTGCCTAAACAAGAGCCAGGTGCATTTAGGCTAATTCATCATTTATCCCACCCCAAAATAGGTGGGTCAATTAACGATTTTATTCCGCGTGATCAATGTATTGTACATTATGCTTCCTTTGACACGGCAGTTGATCTTGTCATGCATGCGGGTAAGGGTGCTTGGCTGGCGAAATCTGACATTAAATCCGCATTCAGACTGCTCCCTGTGCACCCGGAGGATTATGACTTGTTGGGTTTCACTTTTGATGGATTATTTTATTATGACAAATGCTTGCCTATGGGCTGTTCTATTTCCTGTTCCCTTTTTGAAATGTTCAGTACATTTTTAGAATTTCAGGT
The DNA here is from genome assembly GCA_037783415.1 of Leptasterias polaris. Taxonomy (NCBI): domain Eukaryota; kingdom Metazoa; phylum Echinodermata; class Asteroidea; order Forcipulatida; family Asteriidae; genus Leptasterias; species Leptasterias polaris. Next base: position 1,139,597 of record JAZGTN010000136.1, read on the forward strand.
TAAGCTGATTATCCAATCACAGTTTGTTACTCATTATTTGGATGATTTTTTGTTTATTGGAACCTCCTTTGGGTCTGGGGAGGCACTTTCAGCCTTTACAGATATATGTGAGAAGTTGGGCGTGCCCCTAGCACAGGAAAAGACTGTTGGTCCAGTTCAAGTTATAACTTATTTGGGTTTAGAGATTGACACTGTTTCCCAGCAAGTTAGGGTGCCTTTAGTGAAAATTCGTGCACTCTGCAGCAAAATTCATGCCGCACTGGGTAAGACTAAAATTTCCCTTGTTGAACTGCAATCACTTGTTGGTTCCTTGAACTTTGTTTGCAAGGCAGTGTCTCCTGGTAGGGCCTTTTTGAGAAGACTAATTGCTCTCTCTCGGGGGCTCACTAGGCCTCACCACAGGGTGCGTTTGTCGAAAGGGGCTAAGTTGGATTTGCTTATGTGGTTGGAGTTCTTGGACCACTTCAATGGTGTGTCCCCAATTTCAGCCTGTGCGTGGGACGATTCAGTAGAGCTGTATACGGACGCAGCTGCCTCTGTAGGGTATGGTGCCTTTTTTCAAGGCAAGTGGGTGCAAGGTCGCTGGCCTTCATGCTTAATTCATCAGCAGCCTTCCATTGCATTTCTTGAATTTTTTCCCTTGCTGGTTGCTGTGTTGTGCTGGGGTCCCTTGCTGGCAAATCGGCGGGTCCGATTCCGCTCTGATAATTTTGCAGTGGTTCATATAATCAACAGCCAAACATCGCAGTGCGAGAGGATAATGCATCTTGTGAGATTGTTTGTGCTGCAATGCCTGAAGTACAGTATTGTTTTTAAGGCAGTGCATATCCCTGGGGTTTGTAATGAATTGGCTGATTCTTTATCACGTTTTCAGATGGATCGATTTCGGGCTGCAGCTCCGAATGCCGATTGGGTGATGACACCAATTCCATCTCTTCCAATCCTCTGGTAGTGGGTGAGATATCTAGATTGTTGTCCATTGCTTTTGCCAAGAATTCTTACAAAACTTACTCCACCGGTTGGAATGCTTTCTGTGATTTCATGGGGCAAGGGTCGACGGCTCCCACTATGCCTATTACTTCTGCAATGGTTAGAGCATTTATTGCTTGGCTTTCTCTCAAAGGTTGTGTATCAGCAACTATAGCCACTTATGTAGCTGGGGTAGGGTTTTATCATAAGTTTCACGGTTATTCTGATCCAACAAAGGATTTTTTGCTTTCTAAATTATTGGAGGGTTGTCGTCGGGATCGTCGAGTGAGTGATACTCGGGTTCCAATTACAGTACCAATTCTCATTACTATTTTGGGGGCTTTACCTCATGTTTGTGATTCACGCTTTGAGGAGTTGCTGTTCAAGGCGGCAATGTTGTGTGCATTCTTTGGGTTCATGAGAGTGGGTGAGTTTACTGCCGATTCAGCAAATCATATTCAGGATTCTGTGTTACTGCTTTCAGATATTGTATTTAGTTCAATAGGTTGCGGGTCAGTGCTGGTGTCTTTTCGCACATGTAAGAACAATCAGGCAGGTCGACCTTTGGTAATCAGACTAGTTGGTACAGATAATGAGTCAATTTGTCCTGTTACGGCACTACGTGATTTTATCCAGGTTCGGCCATTGGTCACGGGTCCGTTGTTTTGTCATTTCGGTGAAACACCTTTAACGTTATCAGTTTAATGCAGTGCTTCAGAGAGCACTAGGTTTTGGTGGACTGGGTGATCTGCGGATTCGGGCCCATTCCTTTCGTATCGGTGCTGCAACAGTTGCTCATAGCTTGGGGGTCCCACTGGAGGAGATTCAGCGTATGGGCCGTTGGCGTTCGGATGCGGCACTTACTTATATTAGACCCGAAGCAGTGTGTACTTTACCTGGTATTACTAGTATGGGGTAAAACATTATTAATTTGGGTTATCTCCGTTCTCTCGGATTTGTGCAGGTAGCGTGTGGATTGTTGGGGATTCATTGGTTCGTTGGGCCCAGCGCTCACTGGCAGTTGGTGCGGTACGTTCCTGTGCTGTGGCGGGGTAGAGGCGGGGCAAGGTTAAGTGACCTGTCGTCCCTACTTTCATCTATGCCCAAAAATGCCCCTCCACCAGCGGTGCTTATTATCCATCTTGGTACAAATGACCTACTCACTTATTGATGTGTATTCCATTCGCCAATCAATTTCAATTTTCATGAGTGAAATTCGGGATCAGTTTCCAACTACTGTTGTTTTTTGGTCAGAAATTTTACCGCGGGTTTTTTATTTTGGGACTCATTCGCAGAAGGGCATGGAGCAGCAGCGTAAAAAAATTAATCGATGGATGCGCACCTGCTGCCAGCGACATGGGTGCATGATTTTGCGTCATCCACAGTTGAAGTGGATGGAATGGTCTTTGTATAGGTTTGATGGGGTCCATCTATCCGAGGCTGGCAATGCCATGTTTTGTGACAATTTCGCTGACTGCATTAATAATCTTTCAATGGGAACTTGTTAATTTTTTTTTTGAGGTACTGTCACTTTTCTTGGGGCGTGCGTTGCACGTTTGGCAGTTTTTCGCAGAAAATGACAGAAAATAGTAAATGTATTATAATTTCATTTGTAGAAAAAATTGTATCACGTAATTTCTAGTTGTAATGGCCAAGGTTATGTAATTTTTCTTACGATAGTGCCATCCGTGTTTCGGTCGGGCTATCTTACCTGTCCCCCTCGTTTTCCAACTTGGGGAATTTATGATGTGTTACTAGGACTGGGATACACTTCTCTCTTTTTATCACTTATAATTAATGGTAAAGTTAGATTTAGAGTGCCCGGCGGTTCCGCCGGGGCCATTCTTCCCCCTCGTTTTCCAACTTGGGGAATAGCATTTTTATGTAGGACTTTTTAAATACTTCATTGATAGATGCACAGTGTGCATAGGTGAATGGTTCAGGCAAGGTGCGTGACATGTTTTTGAACTGTATTGGGGTCACTAGACCCCCACAATGTTCATGTGTGGATACACCTGAGCGTGGTTGTCCTAGTTCAGCTGTGTTTTATGTTGGTAAGGTGTGGCCACTTTGGTAAAAGGGCGTGATTGTCCTTGGTGTGGTCACTTTGGTAATCCTTTTTGTGGCCACTTTGGTAAATGGGCTTGGTATAGTCCTTGGTGTGGTCACTTTTGTTGTTGGTGTGGCCACTTTGGTAAGGGCGTGGTGGTGTGGCCACTGTGTTTATGGTTGTCCATTGTTACATGTATGTTTTGTTTGTCTGTCAGCCGGTTTTGCCCTATGTCCGGTATCCGGCTCCTTGCCATTTTACAAATTGTTGTTTTAAATAGTGTTATTAATTTTGGCATTTAATTGCAGGTATGAATAGCACTTAAATAAATTGCAGTGTCAAGCTGTGGCGGAAAATCACATATTGGCTAAGCTTATTGCATTTTGTTATTGTCTGAGTATAAGTATACGGTTATACCCTGTGCATTCACGCAAAGTCACCTCACCGAGGATTGCGAACCAAGATCATTGTCGACCTCCCAGAATACCAGTGAGTAAATGGACAAAGCATGGGTATGTTTCACTGTTTGTTCCTGGTCCGGATCCTCTGGTTGATCTAACTGTCTTTAATGATGTGTCAAGGAATCCGGGACCAGAAATATCACCTGTGTTTCGTATACAGAATTTCAGTAGAGCTATTGATTCAACTGCAGTGAGTATTGACAAAACCAAAACTGCCAACTTAAGTGAACATCTGTTACCCAATGCGGTATTATTAATGAATGGTGCCTACCTTGTTAATCCTGACGTGACTTTACTGCCAGCTAGGCAGTGCATTCCACATGATGATGATGATAACCATTGCAACAGTAGAATCAAATATAGCATTATTGAATTATATAAGCTTAAAGATGCCAGTCAAGCTTACTGTGTGCCTGCGAAAATTAGTCACAGAATTTATGAACTTGGACTTCGAAGACGTGTTCGTCGTGGATGTAGAGCTGGCAGAGACATGCGTAGGAAGATCACCATTCATACAACTGTGAGAACCACAAACAATAGTCTTGAGGATCTATGTCGCCATCATGACAGTCGCATCAGAGTTTTAACCCCTACTCCCAAAGCTCTGACAATCTCCAGTTCGACCTGTACACGTCATGTTAACGACTTTCCCTCTTTTCTCCTGACAAATGCTCAGTCGTTGGTTAACAAACTTGATAAACTTGAGATCATTCTTCGTCAAGAATCAATTGACATTGGTATTGTCACAGAAACTTGGTTTCACCCAAATCTTGCTGACAATATAAACTTAATTAATGATTACCAACTCTTTTTCAAGAATCGCAGCCATATGAGAGGTGGGGGAGTGGCGCTTTATGTTAAGTCTGACATCAAAGCAAAGCAAGTTCCTGAAGTCATCGTGCCTGATGAGTTGGAGTGTGTGTGGACACTTGTACAGCCTAAACGACTTCTGCGATCAATCTCCGTTATCGCAGTGTGTGGTGTATATAACCCCCCGGGCAACCCGCATCAGCACGAACTTGAACTTCATCTTCAAGAGACTATGGACTTGTTGGCAACAAAATACCCTGACATTGGTTTTGTTTTACTTGGAGACTTTAACAACATAAACATTAGTTCCATTGCTTGTTCACAAAATCTCAAACAAATTATCAAATCTCCTACCCGTAAGGATGCAATTTTGGATTTAATTATGACTAACATTGATTGTTTTTATGATGCTCCCTGTGTATCTTGTCCAATTGGTAAGAGTGATCATTCTTGCATTGTCTGGAATCCTAGTGGACATCAAATTAAAAAGTTTGTTAATACTTGTGACACCAGGATATTATTTGGAGTCGTAAAAATAATATGGGTTGAGGAGAATAGCTTTCCGTTTATAAGTTATGAGAGTTTATTCCGATCTGCAAATGAAGAGAAGAGAGCAGAGTCTGTTTAGTGTTGCTTCTCTTGCATTTGTGAAGTGAATGTGAAAGTCATAATTGGACTCATATCTATCTAACTAAAATAACATATACAATTCGAATATTAATTATCACAGAAATTATAGTAATAAAAAATAGCAGCTTGCCGTGCAATAAGAGCTAACTACGGAAACGCACTATTCAATAATGATTTAAACAATGGCGTTCCCGCCAAAAGAATGACAATGGCTGCATTCTTGCTGCCACACCTTAAACTATAATTACTTACAAAAATACACATTAATAACAGCAAAACCTTATAGAATTTCTATAATATATCAAGGATGTCAATAAATTAAACAGATAATATAAAATGATATTAATAAATGGTGTTATATTTACCTGCAAATGAAGAGAAGAGAGCAGAGTCTGTTTAGTGTTGCTTCTCTTGCATTTGTGAAGTGAATGTGAAAGTGAGGGCTTGTGAGGGCGCAAGTGTTAACAGGCTTAATTTGCATAAAAATCATTTGTATAATAAAAGGCAATCGGCGGATGGATATAAATGCGGTAAGTATAATGTATACAAATGAAAGAAAATAGTACCTTTAAAGGAATAATGAGTAAACTCTGTGGGGTATCTATTTTTAACCGTCACACTGTTCCCCTCTGTCGAAAATGTCGTCTTCGGCATTAAGTTGTAATATATATATATATACAAAGCTCAAATGGTTTTCACTATGTTGCCAATTTTTTTTTGACATACATGTACTCTAATTTACCAAACACACTTCCTGACTGGCCAAGGCTTGAAGTGTATCTATAGAGTCGCAGGAAAATGTTACACATAGTAAAATAATACCAACACTTTGTTTGAAAATAGGAAAACATACTAAATACTGCCTGTACTCAGTTACTCTTGTTACCGTCTGTACCACCTTCTATATATTAAAGGAAGTTAAAAGATCTTTCATATCAAATGATTGTGAAAATAAATATGCAGCTATAAACACATCAATATGAATATACAAATACTCATCCATGTTGATTTCAACTACAAACATATTTCAATTTACAGCTAATCATGCTGCAATTCAAAATGGTGACTGAAAATGATGATTAATAACAATTACTCAAATTATGGGGGAAAATATTATATGCATAACAAATATTCAGAGTGATGCTAGTCTCAGACAAACTTTCCTCCTGGTCGAAGCCATTTCCGGACTCTTCCACTTTTCCCACAGCCGCCTCCCTGCTTCAAGTTTCGTTTTGTAAGAAGTGTGATGAGCTCGTTGACATTTAGTTTGGCCAAGGAAGTCGTACGATAGCCGATTAACTGGTTTACGAGCTCGTTTGGGTCTGGGGCTGAAATAAGGAACTTCTTCTGGAGTATCGGTAGAATTTTGCGTGGATACACTCAGTGGGGGTTTATCAGCCTCTGGTTCAGAAGGAGAGGACATGAAGGAGACCTCGACATGTGAAGGAGACGTGAGGAGAGTGTTTTTTTTAAATGTCACTGATGGCGACATTGGTGTATCGCTAGCGGATACTGGTGGTGCTAAATCCTCTTGTGTCTTATCTTGTGGGTACAGATGTGTGTCTATGCCCACGGGAATGAAGTAGATTTCTGCTTCTTCATATGGATCTTGGTTTTCTTCTTCATGTAGTTGTGGTTCTCAGGGTGTTTCTTTTGTTACCTGTTTCTCTGTTTCTTCATTTTCTTTCGAAGGGTTTTGTTCTGCAGTGTTAATTTCTTCCAGAGGGAGGAACATGCAAGGGGTGATTAGGTTTCTGTGGAGTGTCCTTTCCTTTCTATCGTACATGGAATGGACCGTGTACACAGGCAGATTGGAGTGCTTAGCGATGATGATGTAAGGGTGGGGTTCCCATCTATCGGCTAATTTTTGCATACCTATTAGATGTTTGTTCTGCACAAGAACTCTATCACCATCCCGCAAGGGTGCATCTCGTGTTCCTCTGTCGTAGAGCCGCTTCTGTTTGGTTTGAGCTTGTTTGACGGAGTCGCTCGCTGTCTTGTATGCGTGTCGCAACCTTTCTCTGAAACTTTCTACATACTCTTGGTAGGGCGGTGTTTCTGTGGTGTTAGGCTTCAGATTGAACATGATGTCTATTGGCAGGTTGGGATGCCTGCCGAACATCAAGTAAAATGGTGCATAACCCGTAGAATCATGGCGAGTAGAGTTATACGCATGCGCAAGAGCACTGACGTATTGTTTCCAATCAGCTTTTTGTTCCGATTCTAGAGTACCAAGCATGTTAAGTAGCGTGTGATTAAATCTGTCAGTGAGACCATTTCCTTGGGGATGGTAAGGAGTGGTTCGGCTTTTCTTGATCCCCGACACTTTACATAGCTCTTTTATAAGTTGACCTTCAAAATTACAGCCTTGATCGGCATGGAGGCGAACTGGGAAACCGTAGTGTTGAATGACGTGTTCCCAAAGTATCTTTGCCACTGTTTCTGCCTTTTGGTCTTTTGTCAGATAGGCTTGGGCGTATTTTGTAAAGTGGTCGGTGATTACCAGTATGTTTTCAAAGCCGCCTTTGGATTTCTCTAACTTCAAGAAGTCAATACATACTAGTTCCATGGGTTCACTTGTACTGATGGTCACTAGTGGCACTCGAGTCTTGGTCTGCGGAGTTTTTCGGAGACAGCATCGTCTGCACTGCTCACACCAAATCTTCACCGTATCAGCCATCTTCGGCCAGTAGAATCTCGTTCGTACCATGTCCAGTGTTCGGTCATAGCCAAGATGGCCGAGATCATTATGAAGGGATGTCATCACTATCTCATGATATTGAGGTGGTAGGACGATTTGGTAGGACGTGTCACTGATTGATGTTTTTCGAGAGCGGTAGAGTTTATTCCACTGGCGGAGTAATTGTGCACACCCAGGTGGATCTTGCACTCTCTCTGCATACTCTGGTTTTCTGCCTTTCTCGAGGTGTAGTATTACCCTACCAATATTATCGTCATCCCGCTGAGCAGTGGCTAACTCTGTTCTCGATACCGTGGGTAGCTCATAACTGGTTATCAGTGATTCTGTTGTTTCAGTACTTGGGTGACTAGCTTGGTGTCTAGTTGTTACTTGGCATTGGGGGGAATTTGGTTGTACAAATGGGCATGTTTCGGATGGATAACCATCGCAGATGGCTTGTACTACATCTGAAGAGAGAGTTATGGCATCTTTCTGAAACTCATGGGTGGTTCTGGTTGTTTCTGGGTGCATCTTCCTTGAGAGAGCGTCAGCAGCTGCATTGCTTTTACCAGGCTTGTATTTGATGGAGAAATTGAATTGTGACAGGGCTGCTACCCATCTTTGACCGGTTGCACCAAGTTTTGCAGATGTTGTGATGTAGACGAGGGGGTTGTTATCTGTTAGGATGGTGAACTGGCTCCCAAACAGATAATCTCGGAATTTATCGGTGACTGACCACTTTAAAGCCAAGAATTCTAGTTTGTGTGCTTGATATCGGCTTTCTGCTTGATTCAAACCTCTACTGCCCTTTTATGCTATTACCCTCTCACAGCCATTTTGTATTTGGCTCAGGACTGCACCAAGACCAGTGCCAGAAGCATCGGTTTGGAGGATGAAGGGGAGAGAGTAATCGGCAAAGGCGAGTATTGGAGCAGAGGTCATGTGATGTTTAAGTACTTCGAATGCAGCTTGACAGCCATCTGTCCAGATGAAAGGTTGTGAAGCCCTATTGCGTTTGTGCTTCTTTTTTCCTCTTGGATCTCCTGCAGTCAGCCTGTACAACGGTGAGACGATATTGGAATACCCCTTGATATATCACCGATAGTATCCAGTGAACCCAAGGAATCGAAGTAATTCTTTGTGATTTGTAGGTGTTTGCCAATGAGCTACTTGCGATACCTTTTCCGGGTCGGTTGCGATTCCTGATGCTGAAACTATATGACCAAGGTATTTTACCTCTTTCCGAAGGAGATGACACTTTGATGGTTTAAGCTTTAATCCATGTTGTTGTAAGCACTCAAAAACCCTTTTTAGACGTTGGATGTGTTCGTCAAATGTTGAAGAATAGACAATGATGTCATCAAGGTAGAGCAGAACGGTAGAATAGTTTTGGTCTCCTAGACATGTTTGCATTAACCGCTGGAATGTGGCCGGTGCATTTTGTAACCCGAATGGCATGCGGTTGCACTCAAAAAGTCCCATGGGGGTTGTAAAAGCTGTCTTGTTCTTATCTTCCTCCTCAACTTCAACCTGCCAGTAACCGCTTGTAAGGTCCAAGGTGGAAAAGAACTTTGCACCACCAAGTGCATCTAACGCATCTTCTATACGTGGTAGAGGGTAGGCATCACGAACAGTTCGATTGTTAAGTTGGCGATACAGATCCGTAGTGACCCATCCTTCTTATGGACAATGACCATGGGCGATGCATACGGACTACTGCTCCTACGGATGACATTAGCTTTTTCCATGTTCTCTAACTGTTGTTTTACCCTGTGGTACTGGGTTGGTGGAATTCTTCGATGAGGAAGCCTGAACGGGTGATCATCAATGAGCGGTATGCTGTGTTTCACTGTGGTGGTGCGACCAAAGTCGAGGGAGTCAACAGAAAATATATCAACATATTCATGAAGAAGATCTTGCAGTTGTGTTCTGTGTGACTCTGTCTCTATTGGCAAATCTGCGAGATTTAGAGATTTGATGACATTGGTCTGATCATCTGTTACTACGATCATCTGTTACTACAACATTTCCGAGTCTTCCATCAGAAGTAAATTGAAGAAGATCATGTGTTGGTTGGGCTGATTGTTGCATGTCACTTTCTGTAGTTGAACAGTTTCTAGGAGATATTTCGTCAACCTTCAGCACCGATGAAACTTGAGCAAGTTGGCAGTTTCGTGGGATGATGACTGGTTTACAAGAAGTATTGCAAACCCGGACTGGCACCTTCAGTTTTTGCCAACGTCAGCAACCAGATGACAGATTCGCAGACATGAGGCACTATTGGTGAACCCTTCGACTACAGCAGTGTATGATTGACCTGTTGGATTGGGTGGTGCTTGACACATGACGTAAGCTTCAGAGCCAGGTTGTATTTTCCGTGGGTGTTGACCAATATATTTAGCGAAGCCCATTTGTCCCTGTTGATCACCAGGCTCAGGGGTGACTGTATGGATGTATGCTGTATGCCATGCTATGTTCTCTGATTTGATTTGCTGCATGAAGTGGCTGCCTCTTGCAATTCTTTGGTCACGTTTGGATGCTCGGATGACATTTGTGCCAATGAGTACAGGTATTCGCCTTCGATAGGAGTCAGCAGGCACTACAAAGACGGGTACTTTGTCATAAGTGAAACCTAGGATTGTTAGAGTGATTTGAACAATACCCAAGTATGGAACTTTCTGACCACTGGCACCCTCGATGTAGATATCTGAAGAAGACAGATCTGTGTGTTGCAAGTCTCCACAAGTCTTCAGTGATAGACGAAACTTGAGATCCAGAGTCAATCAATGCATGGTAGTCTTGTCCATTAATGGTAACAATGTCCTCATTGTTTGGGCCAATCAACTGTTGATAATCTGGCTTCTTATCTGTCTGCGTTGAAGAAGATTGTTGGTTTAGTTCTTTAATGATGCTGTTGAAGATGTACCTGACAATATGAATCGTTGGAAATATGTTGATGATCTGACACTAGCTGAAAACCGTTCTTATTTGTGTAATAGCCAGCTCCAGGAGATTCTCAATCAGTTTAGTCAATGGTGTGATAATAATATGCTTTGCTTAAATCCAACCAAGTGCCAGGCCCTCCAGATATGTTACAAACAACAAGTCCCTGTCCCTGCTGTTCTCAAGATCAATCAATGCCCAATTCAGTTTGTTGACCAGGCAAAAATTCTTGGTGTTTGGATACAAAACAACCTTCAATGGACCAAAAATATTTCAGAGATTTCCGTCAAAGCTAACCGCAAATTGTACATGCTACGTCTGCTAAAAAAATTTGGGTTTACTAAATCAGAACTTGTTACTGTGTATAAAGGTATATTCTACCATTGCTAGATTACGCTGATGTAGTATGGCATTCCTCAATCACATGTAAACAATCCTCTCAATTGGAAACGCTACAACGGCGAGCATGCCGGATAGTCTTGGGTAGTAAGTTTACTTCATACAATGATGCTCTTCAGGATTGCGAGCTTGAGTCTTTGTCTAGCAGAAGGGAGGACCACTGTCAGCGGTTTGCGGAAGGACTTGTAAAGTCTACCCGCACCATGGACTTTCTCCCTCCTACTAGATATGAGAGTCATTCTCGCAATCTGCGTAGTAGTAAAAACATTTCCCAGCTGCGTACTAGGACTTCTCGTTTTAGAAACGGTCCTATTCCTTATTTTGTTAATTTACTAAATAGGTAGTTGCTTTCGTTTGTGTGTTTTGTTGGTGGTTTACTTATGTCAATTTGAATCTTTTAATGTTGCTTTCAATGTCGATATGCTGTTTATTTTTTGTATGTAAACTATTTTTGTATTAATTGTAATTTTTACTGTAATTTGGCCATTGGCCACGAATGTAAAAACAATAAACTAAACTATAAACTATATACTATATAAACACCAGCTGTTTTACGACTGCGGAAACTCTCATTATCCGTTTGAAGTCCCTGCTGTTGTAACTCCTTCTGGTCCTTGCTCTATGGTTTTAGGGATGTTGGCCACTGTCTGTCGTGGGGAGCAGGGAATTTTATGTATCGACGCTCATTCCCAAGAACTCTTAGAATTGCCCGTACTACTCGATCAATTGCCCTCCAGGCAGTTGACGGACTCACTCTTGGACATGTATCTCCAACAACAATGGCAAATGTCCCTGAAGACAGATATCTTAGGAATAAACAAACTTGTAAAATGGGGGCAGTGCCATGTTCCGATTGGTTGTGTGGTTGATTAACGGTGTTAAAATCATCGCTAAAAATAATATCGTGCGTGCGTGGTCGAAATCGGTATCTCGCCCAAACTTGCTCCTCTGAAAACATTTCCAACGGGTTTTCCCTGTCACGGAAAATTCTCCGTTGCCGAACAATGGGGTAATTTAATCGGCGACGTTGCCGGCGTGCTCGTCTCCGCACTACCATTTTGTTGTTTTTTGACCGACAACAAAATGGCGTCGAAAATAAGCACAAAATCGGTCGGTAAGCAAGCGATTTCGCATGCTAAGGGCTTTAAGCTGAAAAAGGTTGCTAACGCGCTTTATGAAATAGAAATTCTGCTAAGGGCTGCTCCGTAAGCACAAAACGTCTGCTTACAGGCTTTATGAAATTGGCCCCAGGGGGGCGGCCAGACAACTGGAACGTCTGGGCTGAGTATGTGATGGTTTAGGCAACTCAAGTGTAACACTGGTAGTGGTATTGGGCTGGTCAGCTAAGCTAACGTGTCATTGGGCATGGTTAAGTTGGGACTAGAATCTGGAGCTGGATGGGCACACTGTCAGAAACGGCGTCAGAAGCACTATCCGCTGGAGTTGATAGTTCATGGGGAATGTACGGCGGTTCAGGGGGATGTGGCACAGGTTCGGAGGTATCATCGTGGGCGTAATCGCGAAAGCGTGCACTCTAAAATTTAGTTTGTCATTTGGGCTTATAAATTAGTCAAAATGACAAAGTTTGCTCAGTCCAGAGTCTTTGACGAATTTGTTGTGTGCAGAACTAATCTGTTTAGTACGTTGACGAATCCGCCATTGTCAGAAGTTGATAGTTTGGCTAAATTTTATTAGTCATATGCTGTTACGAAGAGTAATTAGTCAAAAACAGAGGTTTTGACTAATATGTTGAGTTTTTCAATGACTAATCGGAATCAGTCAGCACCTTATTTCTGACTAGGTTTTGTAAGTCACTTTGTGTGACTGAAACAAATTAGTCACAGTCGTGCTTTCGACTTTTTTTGACTAATATTTATAATCATCTTCCCGCCTGATTTACTCCCGCGAATAAAGTTGGACGGAACTCAAAAGCAACCCGCCGAATTTTTCACCAAGCTGGTACTCCTCCAAAAGTGGTGTTCTGTATCCCTAGCTACGAATGGGTCTTACTGAAAAACAACGTTTACACAAAACAAACGTATGCACTCTCCAGCAGCGCTGTGCAGCTAGCTGTTATGTTTTGATGCTGTAAAAAAGTTCTTACTAGTGTAGAGACTAAACAGGTAAGAATTATTTATCGTTGTTCAAGGGGTCTATAGATTTAAATGTAAAAAATACTGTATTATGAGGGAGGCCTGTGTTTGTGTTAAATTGAATTAACTTTTTCATGGCTTGTCACACGCACGCACGACCGTTCAAGGTTCATTTATTTTCCACACACCAAAACCAAAAAGACATTATCACTCAAAAGAGATCAGTACAAAGAATACAACTTTACAGTCCGACAGTATAGATTTCAAGAACTAGATGAAAACATGACGCTGCATAGGGATCCATTTTTATAGTTAGGAGCAGAGCTTACTTGTGTAGGCATATGATATGTTGCATTGTGAATGTAATTACTGTACAGGTGTCATGCTAAATAGTATTTAATTTATGTCATTTTTCTATAATTACAGTCAGAGGGCAGACCATCTATCATAATTCAAGGGGAAGGACCAAGTCTACTCTCAGTCTCATCAATTTAATTTCATCTTGAATCTTCTGAAGACCTGCTATCCACTTTAGTAGTATCAGCATGTATCTTGCAGGATTTTATATCTTCAACCTGGCCCACCCTTCCTGTCTTAAGAAAACTTTGATATTCTACCAAAAGGTAATTCTAAACATTTCGGATAATTTGAAGCCTGAGAGAGCTGTCGTATCTCTGTTGGAGACAATAAACCATCAACAAAAGGAACACTATAATTGAAAATTCCACAAACAATTTAAAATTTAAAGGGAATGTTTACCCAATAAAGAAAATTTCATTATAAAAATAGTGTATACTATCTATTATAGTTCAAGGGGATGGACCAAGTCTACTCTCAGTCTCATCAATGTCATTTTATCTTGAAATTGATGGTGTTGTTGTGTGTCCTTCTGAAGACCTGCTATCCACTTACAGCATGAATCTTGCTGGGTTTTATATCTTCAACCTGGCCTACCCTTCCTGTATCTCATGTTACCCAGAGAGCAGTAGTAAAAAAATCACAAAGAGACTAAGAAACATTTGTGTTATAGCATTGTGGAGTTAACATTGTAAATAGAAGTTGTACTGTTTAAACATTTTCCAGACCCTCATTTCATAAAGCTGCTCAAGCAACAAATATTGCTTAATAATTTTCTGCTAAGCAGAAATAAGCATGATACCAGTCACAAATTGTACATGTGACATGGTAGTTTTATTCTGGAAGCATAATCTTGTTGTCCTTAGCTACTTTTTCTGCTTAAGCAGCTCTATGAAATTGGGCCCAGGTCTGCAATTAGTCTGTTGTATAATACACCTTGGACGCTTTTACTTTGTAAAGAAGATTCCACACTTAAAACTTAAAGTTTGTATGAGGATATTTGTTGCATCCACATTTGAATAGAGCAGAATTGGAGAGCTGCTTGTATTGTACAGTGGGGGGGGGGGGGGGGGGGGGGGGGGGGCTTGTAATAGGTTGGTCTAAAATGTAATGAAGTAAAATCTCAATCTTATCGCACTTTCTGGAGAAACACCCTTTCGGTGCTGTACAATTTGTTGACTTAACATTGTAGACATTGGTCCCATCATTGGTAATTGAAAATATGTGATTTGTACTGATGTAGTTGAATTTACCAGAATTTTATTGATTCATTTTACTTTTAGAAAAATGTGATTTGTATTGATGCAGTTGAAAGAACATTGAATTTTATTTATTAAACTACTTTTATGAAAAGTTGAACCATTTGTCCTATTGTCTTGTTTACAGGCTTGAGTACATGATCATCAGACCCACAGGCAAATCCCAGGAGCAGCATTTGTGGTTCTGCAATACCCTTCACATTCAGCTTTCTTGTGATCCCTCGTTAAACCTCATTCACCTGAAGTCAGCAACACCCCCCCCCCCCCCCCCCCCCCCCCGTCCAGTTCCCTGGGATTTGCCACTGCTATTACTAATGTAACTTGTCAGGTTTTGATATGACTAGTTTTAATTTGTTGCAGCTAATTATTTTAATGACTAATATGTAATTAGTCAGACATTGGGTTACTAAGCGCGAAAGTCACCTGACTATGAGATTAGTCGTATGAGACAGGTTTCTCCTCTTGTCACATGACAAATATTTTCAAGTCAGATCTGACAAATGTTTACTAGTAATAGCCTCTATTTGACTTGTTTTAGTAAGTCGTATGAGACATTGCGCAGGACTAATTTTTTTTGTCAATTTGACAAATTAAATTTTAGAGTGTGGCAGGGTACGATCCAAATTGCAGGGATCTTTGTAGCACTCAGAGTACGAGGTGCTCCTAATTTGGGAGCCAACAAATTTGTGGAAGTTGCACCACAGATCGTCAACAGACGAGACAAGATAGCGATTTCGTGCACAAGATATGTTGCGGTCACTGTAGAGGTAAACCAAGTCGCCAACTTCAACTGGTGTGTCGGGTGGAAGAGATTTCAGAGGGGCTTTGCATTTTTCCCTGTGCGGGTGGTTTCTCTCTTGAAGTTTTTCTCTAGCTCAGAATCTACCATGGCATTAATGCCTGATTTGTGTGTGCAAAGCCCTATGCTTTCCAGTGCCTTTTTTTCTTGGAGATGCACTCATCACAAGGGCAGAGATTGTTTCAGCAAATTTTGATGGAGACTTTGGCATGCTATTTCATACTCGATGTTGATGCTTTTTTTTTTGCATTTGACTTTTAAACCCCATGTTTTCGCATTTCAAAGTTCTCCACTTCTTCATCTATTTTGTTTTCTTTCTCTTTCAGATGTTTCTCTGCTGTTTCTTTAGTTTGCTTTCTTCACTCCTTTTATTTCCATCATTTTTTATTTTTCTTGCATGTTTTTGCAGTTTGTGTTTTCTTACAGCTACAAGCTCTTCTATTGCTTGTCTTGCTTTATCTCTACGCCGTTTATTTACCTCTTGTCGCTTTTCTTCTGACCATGCTGCTCTCTGTGCCTTTTTTCTGTCTTCCACTTTGATCTTTGTTTGACGATGTCTGCTCGTTTTTCTGCATTTTCAGCTTTTGGTGTTTTCCTGAATTTATGTTGATCTTTTTCATCCTTACGATTATTATTATTATACAGCCTCATCCTTTCTCTGGATGCAACCTTGGCTTGTTCATCTTCTTCTGCGGTCCAGTTTGCTCTTATTTCCCGTGCTTTGATTGCTTCATATATTTTTTAGTTGCTTTATACAACTTGGGATTGTTCTGCTTCATTCTTGTCCGGCAATGTAATTTTGTTTTTGTCCCTTTAGTTTCAGAAGTTATAGTATGGTGACTACACACAAAACTTCGGGCTTGGATTATGGTGCGTAAACTGATAAGATACTCAATAAAAAAAGAGTCGATAGGTTTATTACTCACTTAGAACCCATTTAATGTGTATTAATTACACATTGCAGTGAGTAGTAGCTTACTGGAGAATTACCAGGATAAAATTAATGTTAACACATTTTGTGCTTGATGTTACTCATAGGATGTGCATAATTGAGGAAAATAATGCGTCAACACTGAGTTTACTCACCAGCATGAGTTTCATAACTTTTCAACGCGTAAATTTACTTTTGACTTTGCAATGCGTAGTACACATTGATACTTTTAATTGAGTAGTCTGACGTATATCATGTGTAATTATTTTTATTATTCACGCATTTGCTTTGTTTAATCGCAATGTAATCATCATGTGAGTTATAACACATACCCTCGAGTAAGTTGATTTATGACAACAAATAAAGACAAACATTCTTCTACTGTTCAGATGAGTTGTTTGACGCGTTTGATGCACAGATTGATCAATAAAAATGAGCGAATTAGTGGATGGAGTTTATTGAAGTTACTTATTCTAAGTAATATTAGGTGTGTCAAAATGTATCGTGTTTTACCCATCCGCTGTATAAATACACAAGGATATGGGGTGGGCGGTGCTGGGGGCAGTAACAAATACTTCATAAATAACGCTCTCTTCTTATTGTTTCTTTTATGAAAAACAAACTTGTGCTGAGAAAGTGGTATAGAATTGGAGCCTGAGCCCCCTGGATATGACTATAATCTCTCTATTAAATGCTTATCTCTATCAAATACTTGTGTACAAAGATGAACCACACTATCATTTCCTTCCCCAACCGCTCACTTTTATTTGATAATACGATGGATGCACTGTAATACAGATCGAAAATGAATTACGTTATAAGCGTATTTAAGCAGGTTCATACTTGTACTTCATGCAAATGCGAAGTAAATAATTACGACGCCCTCAATTAAATGGGGCGCTGTGCTGCATGCTATTGCCCTTGCCACTTCACCTCGAATACACTTTGAACCTTGCAGACCTTAGAAACTTTTAATACTCTTCGTACGAGTTGCTTGACACACTTTTTTGTATGGTGATCTATAATATTTGCCATCTCGCATTATTGAATCTCGCGTTAGGTTTTTCAATCTCGCGTTATGTTTTTCAATCACGCGTTTATGGTTGTTAAACCTAATGTGAGACTCGGATATCGCGAGATGACAGATATAGAACACCAATTTTTGTACAATCAGATAAAGTTGATTCTCAGCACGTTTCAATTGAATGGGTTAGTTTAACACCAAAAGTAAATAAATTTCCAGGCCTTAACAAAATGTATAAGCAAAGTACTTATGTTGTATCGTATAGACGATGTGACCTCTGACATCACTCGAAAATCATAACATGATGCGCGCGCATGTCGCCGGGCAAAACCTTTGTGTACTTGACAGCCAGCTAGAAAGTACAGACAATATTGCCATGACTACGCGTCCTTTTGCCCGGCGGAACAAGACTTGGACAGTGTTTTGTCAACAGAGGGCGGTTTGAATGTAAACAGGTCACATCATGGCAGGAAGATAGAACAATAGTTCCGAGAAATGTTGCTTCTGTACAAACAGTTGTTACACCATGTTGGGTTTTAGTCAAAATTAATCTTTTAAACAAAAACATATGCTGTACACAAATGTCGTTACAAAACCAGAGCCTCGGGGTTTAGTCAATCGGTGTATTTTTCAAAACAAGTAACACATCCGATGTCGATGGCCGCTTTTCAATGATTTCGTTCCAACATCTTCTGACAAGGTTAATATACCATTCAATGTCATTTGAGTAGTGTTCAAGTAGCTTAGGTCGCAAATGTTGCGAGACGACTCTGAAGATCACAACGTGAGGATTTTCACTCGCAAAAGGTGTTTCTCTTGTATGCAACTGCCAGAGAGTGATACCAAATGAATAAATATCAGCCTTGGTTGTTGGACATTTCCCACAGAACAATTCGGGTGCTCGGTAGGGAATTGTACCCGCAGTATCAAGGGTAGTGGTGTTTTTATCACTTAGTTTTTGCGAGGAACCAAAATCAGACAACTTGCAGATGTCATTATTGTCGACGATTATGTTAGCCGGTTTTACGTCTAGGTGTACGATTCCATGAGAATGAGTATAGTCTAGGGCACATATAATGTTCAAGGCGTATCTTGTGCGTCGTGAGATTGTTAAACTTTCTTCATCGTCCTCTATAACTTGCAGCAAGTTCTTTCTCCCTGCAATTTCCATGATGATATATGCACCAGTTTCAAACTCAGTCGGGTCCGAAATTGCTAAAAACATAGCTATGTTATCATGTGTTAGAATAAGAGCATTAAATTCATTCTCGAAGTTCTGCTTGCGAAGTCCAAAGTCTACTTCCAATGCTTGTGTCATGTCCTTGACTGCAACAAGCTGCCCAAGGAATCGCCCTAAATACACGGAGGAAAAACTCCCACTTCCGATTAGGCGTTCATTAACACTTAAAGTACTATCAGCACAAGAACCATTCCGGTGATAAAATTTCATACTGATGAAAACGAGGATCTTCCAATACAGATCTCCAATAAGAAAGTTAACAGTGCTTTCAAGACTAAATGTTACAATGTGTTGGGTGTATGCCTACTATAGGGCCACACTGGAAGCTGCTGAAAATGATGCACTTTGCCTAACATGAAGGTGATGCAAGTAGGTTCTAATAAAACAAAATGGCGTCATTCAACTTTCGACAAATGGGCGAGTAGCCCTACCCAGAAGATGTGTCGTTTGACACAGGTACTGAGTACTGAAAACCGCGCCACATAATTTTTGACCAATGGGTGAGTAGCTATACCCAGAAGATGTGTCGTTTGACACAGGTACTAAGTACTGAAAACTGCGCCAACAATTTTCGACCAATGGGCGAGTAGCTTTACCCAGAAGATGTGTCGTTTGACACAAGTACTGAGTACTGAAAACCGCGCCACATAACTTTCGCCCAATGGGCGAGTAGCTTTACCCAGAAGATGTGTCGTTTGACACAGGTACTGAGTACTGAAAACCGCGCCACATAATTTTTGACCAATGGGTGAGTAGCTATACCCAGAAGATGTGTCGTTTGACACAGGTACTAAGTACTGAAAACTGCGCCAACAATTTTCGACCAATGGGCGAGTAGCTTTACCCAGAAGATGTGTCGTTTGACACAGGTACTGAGTACTGAAAACCGCGCCACATAACTTTCGCCCAATGGGCGAGTAGCTTTACCCAGAAGATGTGTCGTTTGACACAGGTACCGAGTACTGAAAACCGCGCAACATAACTTTCAACCAATGGGCAACTTGTCTTTTTGGATTGTTGCCAGGAAAATCCTGCTCACGATCGATGCTTGCCAGTTAACTACTCAGTACGTGTGTGCGTTCAAGCAGAGTGTATACGTGTACATGCCGGCATCCCTGCATAAATTATTATATAGGCCATACGCGCGCGTGGATCGTATCATCATTGATTCTCGGTTGCAGAGGTAATAAGGTGTTGAACTCGCAAGGTATGTTTTTGTATCTAGTATCATAGCAGTTCTCTTAAATTTGTTAAATAAAATAATGTTTTGATATAAATGTGTAGGTCTACCTCATATTGTGATGAGTGGTGTATGATTAAATATGCCACTATGTGATAACTATTTGTCTAATGGGCCATGTTGGCATATTGCAATGTGTGAGTAGTAGGCCTAACAATCCCTTTGTACACAAAACTCAACTACACAATGACCACCCAACAGCTTCGTCCATCACTCTCCTAAAACACGTTCAAGATTAAAACGTGGGTTCAAAAGGGTTGAAAAGTATGGTGCAACATTTTGGGAGAAATCTACACAGTTGATAAGCAAATATCCGTGTTCAATATGCAGCTTCCAAAGTTGTTCTTTCAGTCTATTAGTATTACAATTTTTTTAATTTTTCTTTCTTCATGTTGACGATAACATATATTTACTAAAGCATAGGCCTACAATAAATATCTGCTGTGGTTATAAACTAGCATGTTGTTATGGTAAATTAGGTAATTGTGGCATAAGTCATATTTAAATGAAATGATTATTCAAATAGGATACAAGTGAAAAAGTATATTAAATAAAAATATGTAAAGTTTGGTTTCAAATTGCGTTTTTTTTTCTGTATTAAGTATTTGTGTTGAAATTTTGTGTTAATAAGATTACAAGGATTTTTATTTTATGAAATTTTTATATTTTATTTTGATAAATTTGGAAGTGTGTAAAAATGCTCTACATGATTCAATTCAACCCCCAAAACAGCGAGTGGCAAAGTACTTCATTATTAATTCATTATTCATTATTCTTTATTTAATTAGTCCAAAAAGGAAAATTGTTTTGTTTACATGCAACAAGATAAAAGATTGATATAAAAGTATACAATAAACAATATATACATACAAGCAGGCATTGTTAAGTACAATCAAAATTGCCCTACGCAGGAGATGTTGCTGGGTAATATGGTGGTACCATTGTGTCAAAACAAGTTTCTCTCTCAAAACAAAATTGACGGCTCAAATAATCTGCACGCGACTTTTGAAATCTTGCGCAATCTGCAGTTTGCGTTCTAAAGATTTGGCAGCTCAATCTCTGATTGCGCAAAATTGTGCGCAATATGCAGTTTTCGCTTTTTATTTGGCAGCTCAAGCTGCCGATTGGGCAAATGCCTGCGCAATCTGCAGAATACACTCAAAAAGCAGCGTGTTTACACATGTGCATAGAATTGAATGGAGGCATTTACCGCCATGGGAAAAAAAAATTCTATTGCGAGATCGTGTTGATATTTTTCGCTATTGTGGTTGTTGGATAACCGGTTAGGTCTACACACGACGGTAGCATTTGGACATAAAATCATAAGACTCAAATCAAGGAGGTATCAATAAACCTTTCGTGATGTGTTTGTGTTTTTGTTTCAATTTTAAAACATGTTAAATTGGTTAAAGTCAGATTTGTTTTTCTTCGTTTCTTCACGTTTTAGTTTTGGCCTAGGCCTAATGAACTCAAGATTTGTCACGGCTAAACGTTGTTACAACTTTAAGTAATGCTTTGTCTCTTTCCCTTTGACTAAAACGTTTCATCATCTCCCCCATTATCTTACTTAGGCCTTACAGGTTACTTGAGAGAAGTTTGAGACCTGTGAAGACTCGGAGGCTCGTCTGGTACACGAGTTTTACTGGTATGTCACTCCATTCAACAATGTGTCACTAGTTTTGCTCAGAAAAGTTGGCTTTCTTCAGGTAAACATGTCTGAATTTACCAATAATGTTTATTTATGTCGTATTTGTACTAAGTATGAGGGACAAACATTTCAGAAGCTTTTGAGACATGTACGCTTAGTACACAGTCATGATCCTCACTTCTGCGTGAGATGTGGCATACATGGGTGAGAGAAAACATACAGGGTGTTCTCTTCTTATATAACTCACATTCGACGTCATCATGGATATAGTTGTGATTATTATGACCCACATATTTTACCAAATGATGTTGCAGAAAATGACTATTCAAACGACATTGAAATGAATGAAAGATCATATGAAATGCCTGCTGAAGAGCCAAATCTGCACTTGACGGTCAAAAAATCATTCGCTCTGTTCATTCTAAAAATGAGAGAAGTATATAAACTTCCGAAGACGTCAATGAAGCCTTTGCTTTCTGAGACATTTAACATTTTGGAAGTTCACCATAATGATTTGTGCACAAAGTTTCAGCAAGCTGTTACGTACTGTGGTGTTAGTGATGAAGTTTCGCATGAATTTGATGCATTGTTTTCAGACTTCAAGCCTTCTTTGGAAAACCTCAGACCATTACTCACTGAAGCAAATCTAAACAACCATCTCAGAAAATATGTTGGACTAATTGAACCAATAGCATATAATTTAGGTCATGATGCCAAGGGAAGGGTCCGAAGATTTCAATATGTGTCTGTGCTAAAAACCCTGGCCAAGTTGTTGGAACACCCAGACATAATATGCCAAGTGTTAACCCCGGAACAGCCCGGGGAGAACTTACACGATTTCTGTGATGGTACACGATTTCTGTGATGGTACTTTGTTTAAAGACAATCCATTGTTTGCAGCTGAGAAGCAAGTTTTGCACATCTAATTATATCACGATGATTTTCAAGTTTCCAACACCTTGGGCAGCAAAACGGTGAAAATTTCGGCCTTTTTATTACACACTGGGCAACATCCAACCTAAATATAGGTCTAAATTGTATGTGATCCAGCTGGCTGTTCTTGCAGAAGCAAAGTATGTTAACAGAAATAATATTGGAATGGTGCTACAACCACTGCTAGAAGACTTAAAGCATCTCGAACAAACAGGAATTGCTATCAACATTGATGGAAGTGCAATGAACATCAAAGGTACTGTCAGCTTTGTCGCTGCTGACAACCTTGCAAGCCATTTCTTGGGTGGGTTCTTTGAGAGCTTTACAACACGAATATTTTTTAGGTTCTGTATGTGCACAAGAGAAGCCTTGAAAAGTGGCAGGTGTTTGACAGACATCCATGAAGAAAGAAACATTGCCAACT
Organism: Leptasterias polaris; assembly: GCA_037783415.1. Lineage (NCBI taxonomy): Eukaryota > Metazoa > Echinodermata > Asteroidea > Forcipulatida > Asteriidae > Leptasterias > Leptasterias polaris. The sequence goes on from JAZGTN010000136.1 coordinate 1,162,487, forward strand.
ATACACGTCATGTGTCTCTAGTGTCCAAGTACAGTTCATTGTCAAAAGTCTATGGTGTAAAGAACCAATCGGTGCTAAATGAATTGCAATACTTTCACGTCACTGAAGGTCTCCCTCCTGATATAGCTCACGATCTCATGGAAGGTGTCTGCAAGGCAACCATATCGAAAGTTGTTGCAGGCGTTCGAGCTTATATTCCCGATATCAACACCGTTTTGGAAACGTTTCCGTACAAAGGTTCCGACAAAGCAACAAAACCAACAAGATTCTCAATCGCTGGCAACATCATTAAAATAAAACAAAGTGCTTGTCAGATGTGGTGTCTATGTAGGCTTTTCCCACTTATGTTTGCTTCGTTCATTCCATAAGGAGAACCACTGTGGGATATACTACTGCTCTTATTGGACATTCTTGAAATAGCGACCTCTCCCACACAATCAACACTCAGCATTTGTCTTCTCAAGTCTGTCATTGAGGAATTTCTACATACATATACCAACTTGTTTGGGTCTGCTTGTCTTACACCCAAATTTCACTTTCTAGTACATTATCCAGCTATGATGGCAAAATATGGGCCCTTGATCCATTGTTGGACAATGAGGTATGAATCAAAACATAGTTATTTCAAAGAAATTGCTAGAAGGACAAAGAATATGAAAAACATATGTAAAACCCTTGCAACAAGGCATCAGCATTTACAATGCTACTATCACTCAAGCAATACTTTCTTGGATCACGACGGCCTTGATATGACTAGAGTCTCATCTATATCAGTGACTCTGCTTCATCCTGATATTCTGGCACTTCTCAAGAATGTTATACATCCTGAAGCTACGAAGGTTGTACAGGCTGCATCCGTCAAAACCAATGGAGTAAGATACTCGCAAGGTGCAGTTGTGGTTTTAAACATAGTAGATGGTTTTTGTCAGTTTGGCAAAATTGACACAATTTTCGTCCTTGCAGGTGTTGCCCACTTTGTTTCAAGTGAAATGAGTACAGCAGAATTCAGTAGACACTACCATGCTTACATTGTCACTGAATCAGAACACAGGTTACGTTTGATCAAAGCAAACGATCTACTGGATAACTATCCTCTCGAGATCTATGTAGTTGAAAACACAAGGTATGTGCCCTTGAAGCATCGTGTGAATGCGGAACTGTGTGGCTGATTAGATGTTCGGACTCTCTGCCCGGAACACCTCTTGTTGTTCCTTTTTTAATACTTCTTTCTCCCCGCAATTATCCGCTAACAAAATACACTTTTTACAAGCTCAAACAACCCTTCAAGCTTCATAATTTATATCAATGGTTATTTTTCTGAAGTTGCAGGTCCCTCCCGTTCCATCATGGAGTTTCTAGTGACATGTGGGTTGTCCAGAAAAGTTATTGAAGTTGTAGACACCTCTAAGCTTGAAACAGCAATTCATAAATCGTTTGATATTCCTCAAAACAACAAATTCATTATTCAAGCATTTAATGAAAAGTGGGGAGAATTCATTGATACTGAATCTAGTAAACTGAACAACGGCGACAAATTGAATGTGATCACCTGTGAGGACCAAACTCTCTCCGTGCTGCTGCCATCAAACGTGGTTGACCCAAATAAACTGTCAACTATTGCAATAGAACAGTTTATTTCTGATACTAGTGACACAAGTGACATACATGTACCCGTACCAGAAGAATCCTCTCAATCTGCAGAAAGTGGAGTACCAAGTGTGAGGCATGTATAATATTATACTAAGTTCATACTAAGCATTGCAATTAGTTATGTACACTTTAGTCAAACAACCAATAATCAGATAATTTATAGAGAATGATTGAGGAAATTTACATGTTCATGTGCTATTTGCAACCTGGTTTACAAGAATAAGGTTTGGAAAACACTTGAACCTATACATGTATACCTTGCATCTGCGCATGTGTCTATTGGTCAAGATACTCATTTGGTTTTCAAAATTTGTCGTTTGTACAATATAAGGGGGGTGTGCCCTTAGCCTATGTGCTAACAGACAGTTGTAAAACAATGTATAATAAATTTATATATCAATAAATGTTTTATTTCAGTTGCTACCCAGTACAGGTTGTTGGGAACCGTAAATGGCCCTCCCAATTTAAGTTACCTTGGCAGTGTTTTCCACCCGATTTAAAGATTGCCTTGAAGGAAAAGGCATACCTTGAACCAAGACTTCAGAAGAAATTGGTACATGCAGTTTTTGACGAAATAAAGAAGGTTACATGGTGAGTTTATAACGTCCCTTGTATGACAAGGTGTAAATCAGTTTTGCAGAAGTCTGTGAATGAGGAGAAACTCAAATTATACCCAATATTGCGGCATCATTCTCCAAAAATCGTTAATGGGATTGCGTTTCTTCTTACTTGTATTTGCTTCCTCTCTCCCAACATTTTGCTATAGGACACCACAGCCATATCAATATAATGACGCAGCAATTGCAATAATTACAGAGTTTCCTTATCTGGCCGACAAAGCACCATTTTGCAAGCCACACGTGAGTAAAATCAGCCAAATAATTATTAAGCTCAATGTAACTTCTGGTAAAAGGTTGGAGGTGTTTGATGGATAAGGGATTTATTTAAAAATGTTTGGGGAAAAAAACTAAATAAATGAAATTTGGAGACAGTGAAAGACATTTGTCAAAACTGTGTTTGTCTACTTTTGTGATGGTGCCAGAGGTAGGGCCTTCATCACAAATTGCACAATGTTTGAAATTTGTTGTGCTTGCCCATACGACCCTTTTTAAAATTACAATTTACTTTCACGCAACCTTCATGGTTTTTGTTAATCAGTTAACAAACATTAATTTTAGTTTATTCCTCCTCATTTCTCCAAAGACATATGGAAGGGGCGACTGTCGGACAAGTTTCGGAATGAGCGGAAAAGAATCAAACTTGCGGGTGATGCTCCTCAAGGGATTGCTCCAAAACACAAGAACCCGTCAACTGAAACATCAGATGGACTGTTTCTCCCTGGGGAAGACAAAGACACCATGCAGAGCCATGGGCAATCAGTTTTACTTCATCGGGACTCAGTATGTTCATAACACACATTTTTTATTTGTTTAAAGATAAATAAAGTTGGTTCTTATGAGATTAAGTTGTTAAAGTCTTAGTATTTTTTATTCTACAGTGCATTACAACAAGAGCATGCCAAGACTCACCAGGACGAGGGGAAAGTAGAGCAACTAATGGACCTAACATTTGCACTGAGGAGGAGGGCCATCATGGACAAGGCACTGGTGTCCGAGATTCGCCAGGAGTTCCCAACTCTTTTCACCCATAAGCGGGCAAGTCAATAGTTCATATATCCCACCTCACACTTAGTATGCGATGAAACTCTGAAGTTATGGTGAGATTCTACCCTTCACAATAAAGGATAAGAAGTTTGACAAAGCTTGAATGTCTTTTAAAACGGCTTATTCTTTACTGAAGCTAATGTAAGCATCCGACAAAAATCTTACCCTGGCACATCAGAGTGACACTAGTAAATTGACTAATGATGGTCTACCACTTAGTAGGCAGTCACATGACCTAGAAATGGCAAAAAAAAAAAATCAAATACAGCTAAAAATGTACCCATTATTAGTCTTATTATATTGGAAATAAACACAAATATTGTAATCATAATCTACAGCACTAGGCCTAATTGTAATTCCCCTGCACCAATAAGACATTACGCATGGTTCAAACACTACCACTACATGTACCACTACCAGCCATGAGACGTTGAGCAATCCACCCACACGCACCGCCGAAGCCTGTACACTGCAACACAACGTGTGCGTGCAAATGACTGTTTCTTAGCGTCAACAACATGCCATCCACGTTGGACACTCGTATCAATCAACACAACAGCTGAATACTTCCACGCCATTATCGTAGTGAAAAGTTCGACATGCTTGCATCAAATGTTTAGCAAATACATTAATAATCTAAAGTGTAAAACTCACCCGAACTGTTCTTCGATAAAAGGTTGAACACCTGCAATATGTTAGACGATCTAACCTTTCTTGGGAATAGGAACGAAAGGATGAAATTGATTCCCTTTTCAATGATCGACCCTTTCAGTTGAAAGCCTTTGTAAATCTAACGTTTGTTTACCTATGTTCAGATTTCCTACGCCTTGGCAACGGCGGGCCCGTAACTAGGGGGAGGGGTGGCGTCCTCAAGTTCAAAAAAAGGAAAGTCCTCCAAAATAAAAACAAGAAGGAGGAAAAGTCTACCCCCAACAACCAAAAAACAATAAAAAATTGTGCTTACACAAAAAATAAGCGCAACAATTGACCAATAGTGGCTTGAATTTGGGCCTTTATTTTCAAAAATTGTTAAACATTCCTTGTTACGGGCCTGATGAGGATGAAATGTTATTAAGAATATGAGCACCTGCTACTCAGCTATTTAAAACCCTTTAATAGTATAGATAAACTTGAGAAACTTAGCATGGTTTGAATAAGAATTATTTTACAAATGACGAACTACTTTGACTTGACGTATGATTACAATTGTGGCGGTGATATGTCATGCTGCGATTATGTCATTTACCAATACCACACTCCTATCCAAAAATGCACAGGTGATAACATTGAAAAATTTGGGAAAAACAGTCAAAATAATGTTGTTTACCTGAAGAGGCACTTTCATGATTTCAGACAAACTGAGTGATGATGAAAGAGATTCCGTTGACCTTCAAATCCTAAGAGAGGGCATTTCAAAAGCAGTGGGAGCTCTTTCAACAAAGATTGATGAAATTCTGGACAAAGTACTTGAACTGGGAGTAGAAACACCCTTGGATTTCCAATTACTCAATGAGAGTGACCTTGATGGCATCGGGCTCAAGAAGATTCAAATTAGAAAACTCTTAAAAAGTTTTCAGGCAGCCCCTCAGGCAGGTAAGTTTTCAAAGATTTAATTTGACTGGGTATAATGAGATTTTGGTGCTGTCTTCTAAAGTTCTTGAGGCTAATATTTACTACCACACCATCCAAGATATATTTGAAAAAAGACTCTAAAAAGATCTGGGACCACCCCCATCTTAGATATGTGTAATGGTCCATTCTAGGATATCAAGGAATTCGATGTATACACGTCGTAAACTTGCGATGCGCTTCCATCATCGATTTCATGAAACTTACGATGCATTCGATACGTCGCAAATTCTATGACAACGAGCTATAATGCATCGTAACTTACGATGACCCTTTGGGTCATCTTAACTTACGATGCAAATCACAAAATGGCGTTAATGCTTCTGCTAGACAGAGAAGCCGGGCGGGCATTACGCCGAGAAAGGTTATTTAGAGACAGAAGATGCCCCCTTGATTCCTTAACGGACGACGAAATTTACAGAAGGTATCGCTTTACAAGACACGGAATCGTTCGCTTGTTGGAAAGAGTTGAGCTAGAGCACGATACAAAGGTAGAGTAAGAAATAAGCCTAGATGCAATTTGTAGTGGTATTTTTTATTATTATATCAACACATTTTCAAATGTTTAATTTTCCATTATGTAACTTACGCAAGTAGAGAACTAAGAAGACGCAGCATCCCCGCATGTATTACAAAGAGCGGTGTGGTACAAAAAACTGTCTAGCGCCACCGTTCGTTTACTCAAAAATATAAACAAACATGGCGGCGTCCGCACAGTTTTGTTTTTTCACAACCGCACTGGTGGTGGTTCAAGCAGTAGAACTAGAAGGACCACGGTGGATTATTAAAAAACTAAAGCTAAGTTTCACACAGACATTTAGACAATTATTTATTGAGCTTTTAACTAGCTAGGCCTAGACATACTTATACTAGTAAAAGTAGTATTTTACTTTTAGTTTTAGGGCCAACCTCCGCCATCGATCGATCCTCTCCCCTGCGACCGTCGGGAGGATGGGATGGATGGAGGGTTGAATGAGATTTATATATTGCAACTAAACTAGACTCTACTACTCATAGAGCTGTAGCTTGCTCTATCTATCATGTATGACTATGAGGTTCGATCTGCTAGCGGATTAAACCTCATTAGTCATAGTTCTAGGAGTAAGCTTAGTCATAGTATACCAATCCCATCAACGTGAGGACATTTATTACTTTTTAAATAGTTTCAAAACGATATCTGTCGATGGGCCTCCTTTTCAAACAGTTCTGTTTTTAATGTTGATACTTATACTATGCCCCTTATTTATGTGTTGCTTTATTAATGCATTACACAATTAAATTTTGTGTTAAATTTTTTTTTATTATAAGTACTGTATTATACAGTTTTAATTTTTACAAAATGACCAACAAAAACTTTATAAAAAGAGGACAGGGCAGGGGGAAGTGCTACTATGTATACATGTGTAACAACTAAATTGACTTAAAAGATCTATTGATAAACTTTTACTACAGGAGTACAGACAAAATGTATGCACAATAAAACACAACAAAAGATATCCCCAACTAAAATTTAAAAAACAAATTGTTTCAAAAATTGTAATGTTTCAAATTGACCATTGAATCAAATATCCTAGGAATCTCTGTAGATTATATGAATGGGAATGGAACATGTTTTCACAATTTAGTACAATATAAGTTATCACACAAGCGCGAGTGGAATACGGGAAAAAATATAGCGCGTCTGCGTCCCATATCCAACGAGGCAGACGCGCTATATTTGTTATCTTCAAGCAAACTTGACGCGCAGTTAGAACACACAATACGCAGGGTGTGATATGGGCCGTGCAGTTAAAGTTTTTATCACACTCCTTGTTGCTTATGGATCGACCAATCAGAATCGAGTATTCAGGCCTGCTTGAAGGTACATGTACATGCATTACATATTTTATTTATTCATTTATTTACAGCGAAGCAATGCAATTTCAGCACAGATGCAACTCTTGATAGCACTACGATTTTTTGCTACTGGGTCCTTTTACTCCATTCATGGAGACCTTCATGATGTGAGTATACCATCTGTGAGCAGAGTTGTCCATCGAGTTTCCAGTGCCATCAATAGACTAGCCAACACGATCATCAAATTTCCTGTGCGACAGCAAGATGTCATAAGAGCCCAACGGGACTTCTTTGCCATCGCAGGGTTTCCTCAAGTTGTCGGAGCTGTTGATGGGAGTCACATCCGGTTGTATGGTGCCCCTTTACTGGATGATGAGCATCTTTATGTCAACAGAAAGGGGTGGCACAGCATCAACATCCAAGTCATCTGTGATGCTCAGTATCGCATCACCAATGTCGTAGCAAGGTGGCCGGGTAGTACCCATGACAGTGCCATCATCCATGGGAGTGTCATTGGCGATATGTTTAACGATGGCAGGTTTGTCAATTTGTATTCTCATCTGATCACATGGGAAAAAAGATTATATATCAGACAAAGCAAATTACCTACCAAAACATGTTAAAAGCCTTATCTTCTAATATCAAATATAATCTGACCTAAAACAGAGCCACTCTCCTTTAAAGGCACTGTACACGTTTGGTAATTACTCAAAATATTTATTAGCACTTGGTAACGAGCAACGAAGAGCTGTTGATAGGATAAAACATTGTGAGAAACGACTCCCTCTGAAGTAACGTAGTTTTTGAGGAGGAGGTAATTTCTCACTAAAATAATAAAAGACTTCTGGCCAGAAGCCTTTTATTCCTATCTGAAAGCACACTAATTAGTACAACAAGGGTGTTTTTTCTTTCATCATTTTCTTGCAACTAGTTCAATGACCAATTGAGCCCAAATTTTCACAGGCTTGTTATTTTATGCATATGTTGGGATACACCAAGTGAAAATACTGGTCTTTGACAATGTACGTGTATGCTAATATGTTTGAATGGAAACCTTATTCATAAAAAATTAAAAACATACCAAACACTTTGTTTTTAGGTTGCAAGGATCGTTGATCGGAGACTCGGGATATCCCCTCAGGCCTTGGCTGATGACTCCAATTGACAACCCAACAACAAATCCTGAAAGAAATTATAACAGGTATATTTTATTTAGGTTACAATTCACCCCAAGTTCCATTATCCCTATGTTCTGATACTTCTACAACTGTATGTTCCTAATCCTAATCCTAACCCTGACCGCAGTGAGTTGATCACAAGGGAAAATAAACATAACTAAAGCTGGGTCCGAATTGGCAGCTTACATCATAATAGTTCAAGTAGCACCACCCTTAGCAACAGTCAAAGCCAGAGCTGTAACTACTAATTTGGATATGGCCAAACGCTGATTCCTGTTCAAAACCAAGTCTATGGCTAACAAGATCTTGCTGGATATGGGGGTGTCTTAACATAGAATAGTACCCAATATGTTAAATTTTGTTCATTGTTAAAAAGTAAGTACTTTTATAAATTAACATTTATGCAATTTTTTCCATATTTTCTCCCTATTACAGATGTCATCGAAGGACCAGGGTCAAAGTGGAGCAGACGCTTGGCCAGCTTTTAAGAGAAAATTCCCATGCCTTGCACTTGGTTTAAGGGTGTCTCCCAGAAGAGCCTGTGAAATAATTAAATCTTGCTGTGTTTTATTTAATTTTGCTAAGATCTTGGGTGAGCCAGATATTGAGGAGGAGGTTGAATTTGAAGAAGTAGAGGCTCTGCCGTATGTAGGTGTACTCCACGATGGCCGAGCACACAGGGGGAGAATAGTTAATCAATATTTCAACTGAGTTTATATTTTGTACAAACCAATTCATTGGATATTCAAAAACACAACACCATAAAGAGCATTTGAAAACAAATTTGCATCAGTAGGGCCTAACTATTTTATTTCATTTCTTTGAACAAAAAACAAGAGGTACAACAATGCATCCAAAATGTAAAACTTTATAATACAAAATCAAGACAATTGTCATCTTGTATTATTTTACAATCTTAGGTATTAAATTGATTATTTTGATTGCTGCAATTGAAATAAGCCCAAGATAAATGTACATGCAGACAGAGCCATAACCAATTTCAAAATGTTGTTGACGAACAAGCTAACATGACTTAATTTGATTACATTTTTACAGATAAGTTTTATAGTGTGTTTACAATAGGAATAGAATGTGATTATAATTTAAAAAATTACAAATGTACAAAATAGTGACTTGACGTTTTGACCCTAGCACAGTATTTCTCGGAGGCTAAATAACACAATCACATATTTACATCTGTTAAACACATGCTTATTTGTGTTGTGCTTTTGTTGTCATTTAGACTTTCAAAAAGAACGCTTTGGTCGAAACTTCAAGCAGTCAGGCCATTCACTATTTTTTGTATTTATGTTGTCCTTGTGGTTGTAAAGAAGTTTGCAACAGCTAAGTTCTACTTTCTCAAAGTTACATGTGTTTACACCTTTACCCTCAAGCCAAATATTAAATATGCAATATTTGCCTGTTCAAAGAACCAACAAATATGTCTAAAGAGTGAATTTAATATATAAAGAAACAGCAAGAGGCTGGTCTACCAAAATTTTATGTAAATAGGTCCTAGAGATTAATAAAAATAATAATAATTATTAATAAAAAAACGCTTTCCATGTCACATAGACATCACAAAGCGCTGTTCAATAAAAATTTATTTTAGATTAAACTAAAAAATTGTGAAAATTTAGTATTGAATGTCTTTTAAAGAGTGTGTACAACATTGGTAATTGCCAAAGACCTGTATCCAAACTTGATGTGACCCAACATGTACATGAAATAACAAACCTGTGAAAGTTTAAGCTCAATCGGTCTTCGAAGTCATGAGAAAACAGTGAAAAACACCCTTATGTGTTTTAACTTCTTTTCAAAAATCTGAATTTATCCTGCAGGATAAATACTGTTATTTTACTCATTTCCTAAAAACTATGGCATTTCAAGCAAAACTATTTCAAGGGAAGTTTTCCACCATGACCATCTTTTATACATTGTAAGTTATGTGCAAATCTGTGAACATTTATACATGTATTTTCATTCTTACCAACACACCCTTTTTATTGATACAGAATGACTGAAACCAACCCGATCAAACTCGGAATAAATCTACTGCGATTCACACTCAGACTCAACCCTGAGAACTCGGACTTGAAAATTGAGGACTCGAACACAACTGGATAAGTGCATGAAACAGCAATTTGGGGGAAATTTAGAAATGAGTGGATCCATTTGAAGATCAAACAACCTCCAATGGCAATATAAGCTAGTAAAAGAGAAACCCCAGTTTGGATCTTAGGAATAAATGTGTGAAAGGATTTTAATGAAATGGAATTATTTCTTACTAAAATTGACCAGAAAAACCTATAACATAAAATTTTGCAAAATAGTACAGAAGAGCAACTTAAAATCAACAAAAATAATTTAAGGCTCTGACACAACTACCACCCCACTCTTCTCCAGAGTAAAAGCCATGAACACCTGAAGGGTGTGGCTGATCTCCTTCAAAGAGTCGGCCATTGATTGGGAGAGCTTTAAATTCTCTTTGGAGATTTGAAGCCTCTCCCTTTCTAACTTTAACTTCTCCCTCTCTATTTCTATTATGTTTGACTGTTGGGTGGACTTCTTGTTCACATTCTTTGCTCCCCCTCTTGCTGTCTGTCCACCATCTTCCTTCTCTTTGCTTTCTTCTTCGATTTCTTCGATTTCTTCTTCGATTTCTACATCTTGGCCAAGATCTTCCAAATCCATGGCTTCATCGGTGATACCTTTCAGGAATGGAAAAAAAAAACTAAGCAATTATTTGTCTGATTTTAAAAACTTTATGTAGTTTTATTTTGAATGTGACCCACCAACCTGTTTTGTTTCTCTAAACAAAAGTATATAACAAATTTGAATTTGACTTTCCTTTGCAGAAGTCAGTTATGTCTCAGATTGACAGGAGTACAAATACAAACACCAAAAGGGCAACATGAACAAGTATAAAAAGGAAAATCAGTATTTAGAATCAACTTTATTTTATACGCCTTTAAAATTCTGTCTACCTGTTTCAACATTTTCTAGCAACGTCTCTACATCTGGGATCGTTTCACCCTCCATCTGCTCGACAATCCCGTCTTTGGCCACTGCTGCCACGGCGTCTAAAACAACCTCATATATTTTGTTCACTGGTGGCTTAGGACCCCCTCCTGAAATTGAAAGACTATGGTATTAATCACTAAATTAATATTAGATTGATAGTTAATAACCTTTGTAAGCATTTAAAATTTGAAGGAGTTTTACTCTTAAAAAAAGAAATGACAAATAAAAACAAAAGCTAGTGGACTGAATGATTTCCTTACCTGTTTTGTTGATGTCTCGGTGGTAGTTTCTGGCATGGCTCGACACATCCTGCCACTTTTTCCTGACTTTATCCCATTTTCTGTCCGATCCTCCACACTCTTTCAATACTTCCGTAGCCTTCTTCCAGAAATCATGCTTCCTTTTATCAACCTCGGCGGAAGCCTTGCACCGTGTGCCAAATAGTTCAGCTGTGTGCTCCTTCACAAACTCGGCCAATATTTTTACCTCCTCGAAGGACCAGTTTGCTGCTCTTTCTTGGCTAGGGTTGTGCTTAGGCATGACTAGGACCCTAACTTAGAAGAAACCTACGCTGTCTGGCTAGGCTAGTTGTATTTTAACACCTTACAATTTACATGCGATAATCATCCATTCCATGTAATTGTATACGAATACGATGGTAGAGATGATGATTGATATAGGCCTACACGTACTTTCTATGCTCTAACGAAATGATGCTTAGTAAAACACTTAAATTTTTGATTAATCTGACTAAAAATGTATCGGTAATCTCCTTATAACAAACTGGAACAAAAGTACTCACCAATATTATTAGCAACAAGGATCTAGCAGACGACATTTCCCCCACATCTTGCGCGTCTGCGTGTGTCTTTCTCCTCTTAGTTGTCGATGTTTCAGCGGCTATTTCATTATTATAAGACTTTTTTACATAAAATAGTCGTAGTCAAAAAAGGTCATCCTCGTTCATAAACTTTGTTTTATATAAAGGGCATTTTTCAATGCGTCGCGACGCGTCGTCCTTACGACGTGTTTCGTGAAATGGGTTTTGCAACACATCGCAGCTACGATGCGTCGCAGAGCCGCGACGCATCGCAAACCCTACGATGCATCGTAAGTTAAGAAGAGTTTCGTGAAATCGACCCCTGACCCCCATCTTAGATATGTGTAATGGTCCATTCTAGGATATCAAGGAATTTGACTCCCCCCCCCCCCCCGATCATTACACTTTGGAGAAATTGCTTAATTAGTCATTATGTGGCTTGATTTATTGACCCTTCCGCTTGGTAAAGGGTTTTAAGTTCTCTAAGCAAAGACAATTTAATGAATGCAAAAGACTGCTGCCCGCCTTTGGTCAGCCTGTGCAGTTTTTAATTGAAGCTGTGACCGTTATCTGACCATGCTCAAAACTCCATTTTAAGTTTAAAAAAATAAAATAACCTTTAAGTTAATGTGCAGGGGGTGTACACATGTGTACGTTTTCCATTGTTTGACTTATTCTGCATTTTGCAAGGAGTTTATCACCTAGTTTGTGTGTGATGGTTTTCTTTTTACAAATTCGAAGCGTCGGGATTTTTAGGTTTAGTTTGGACACACAATTTCCTCACATTATTATTGAATATGCTTAAAATGTTAGTAAACTTGATTTCACCTTGCCACAGGTAAACAGTGTGATGGTCCACTGACTGTATCTCCATCCCTCTCACCATGCTCTTCACAATCAAGCATCTTGTCTTTGTCAGACTCTTCAGATAGCTCCAACTGGACCTCATCCTACCAAATACCTTGGGGGAAAATGTCCCAAAGTCTGCTGGACACTGTTAAGAAAAAAGAGAGGCCTCTTCCCTCAGACAGGAGAGAGATGATAAGAGTATTGGCTGATGATATTTGTAAAAAGGGACAGAAACCTGCACGTCGGCAGCTCGCATTTGTTGCATCCAAAATAGTCTTGCAGTATCCTGACAGTTTCCAAGACAAACTGGATGATATCATTGTGGGCACAGGCTATAACTCCATCCTTACACAACTTGAGCACAGATTCCAGAACATTAATAGGCCTCACAAGAGATTCACCTCATCAGATGATGGAGAATCTGAACGTGAAGCAAAACATCGGAGAGGAGCTGCTACTTCTTCATATGGCACAGATGCAGCTGAGTATGCACCCAAACTTCCTGATACTGAAGATGAATCAACTCAAAAGGAGAAGCAGAAGGAACTACAGGATATGTATACGCATGAAACTTGGAATATGCCGCTAGTGAAAGATAAACTTAATGAAACCTACCCCACAGTGAGGCAGTCAATCAACAATGGTGCACAGTCGATCAATAAGCTAAAAGAAGAATGGCCATTCCTTTTTGAAAAGCATGGTCTGCTTCATCACTTCACTAGGTTAGTAGGTTTGGATTTGCATGGTACTCTTGAGAAAGCGATAGCCAACAAAGTTCCCAAACTCCTCCTGTTAATGCAGTTCAATCAGAGCAAATGCAAACCCTTGCGAAAGAGACTACAGGAGGTAGAATCTGCTAAACGTGAGAAAGGAAACAACAGCCCAGAAATATGGGGTTTCCTTTTGGTGCTGGCTTCATACTTTACGGAGGATCCCAGTCAACTAATACAAACTGCAGAGGTAATAATTATTTTTGATATGTTGTGCATAAAGATGATGCTACTTCATGCCCACAAGTTCACACAAACATACTTATAGCCTATGCCAGCTTTAGAACTTGAGATAGAAACTGTGCCTATAGCAGAGAATATGCACATGCTGACTTAGCACTGGAGGGATGGTCTGGTTGTGAGGCACAATTGCTGTTGGATGGATGCTGTGCCAACAAAACTTATCATGCATTTTACTGAGGCCCTAGAGAGCTTAGTGTTAGACTTGCACAATATTTGGTAAAATTCAACCATAGTGCACTCATGTTTTATAAATTAAACATTTTTGGTAACCTTTTCTCTGCTTTCTTTCGATAGGAATGTCTCTTGATTGACTTGATTATCCTTCGATAGGAATGTCTCTTGATTGACTTGATTATCCTCTAATGTGTATGTAGCTTTTCTTTTTAATGAGGACAGTGGTATATTAATGGTAATAGTGCCAGCAGCAGCACAGTGTGCACAACATATGCTGGTTCAGCCATTTACTTGCTATTTCACAAAGCCAGTCCTCTTAACTTATTTTAATACAACTATGCACAGTTTGTTTGCTTTTCATTACATTTCATTGTTGTAATTCTTAGGATATTTGTCTTGATGAATAATTATTAGCATCAATTGCTAATGTATTGACTCTTCAATCCAATTGATTGTTTACTGTAGGAGACAAGCCAAGCAGATGACATTGACAAGGATGGATTGCCAGTCACCCCATGCATTATAGCACTTGGTAAGTAAACTCGTTTTATGACAAACGGTTCTTCAGTCCAAGATAGTATTTGTTGTTTTCACAATGCCCTAAAGGGAGACTTTGGGGAAGATTATGTTGCATCATAGCCTTAAAGAAATCCTATTCTTTAAAACAAGCCCATGGAAGGTGGGGAAGCAGACTAATTCTAGAACCTAACACCCACTCCTCCCTTTTTGGTACACTGGCAAAGTGCAGGTTAGCATGTCTTAAAGGCCTTTAAAATAGTAGTCTTATACAATGGTGGCTTCTTATATGGCGCTCAAATCCATTATCCAGTGACCCTCTTGGTGCTCCACATCATTACCTTCATGGTCAGTGGAACATTTATTTCAGTAAACCATCTCAGTAAACTGGGGAGTAAACAGCATAACCAGGCTAAATCAGTCAAAAAAAATATCTCTGCCTAGACAGGTACCTATTTACCCCTGGATGAAGATAAATAATTATATTTATTAGTGTCTTGCTCAGGGACACTGTGGGATTCGAACCCACCGCCCTGATGACTTAGCCACACTGACTTGAGTCCGGTGCTCTTGACCGCTCGGCCATGATACACCATTACACCTTATAAAATGCGGATAAGAATTAAGATGCTTTTTAAAATCGACTGAAACTAAAATATAAGTTTCAGCATATTCAAGAAAGGAGCCACACCCTTTGGTATTACTAGGCCAAAACCTGTACAATTTGGTTTCGTATGTTGACACAATGAAACTATCCCAGCTTGAAAGAGTGAAAGTACATGGGCAATTTATTGTTAATTCTGATTGTAAAAACAAATGAACAAAATGTGTAACATTACATAGATTTAAAAAAAAATAAAAATCACATAAAGCTTCTTCAGTCGTATTAGAAATGATGCACACATTTTAATGTCAATTTTTCTTTCTATTGTTTAACAGGTACATCAGCACTTACATCAACGAACTTCATGCTTGCAATCGACAAAGAGGTGGTGAATGCTCACATCTCTTCACCATTGGAAGCATTTTGCATGCTGTTCGCATCTTTCTATGTGTTTAGTATTGAATATGCAGAGAAGGCAGTGGCAACACTTGAGTTTGTTCAGAGGTCAGTAAAGAAAGTATTCACATTATCTTTGTGCTACACTGGTGTATGGCATTATTTGATGGTGAGATTCTGTTCTGTTGGAAATTTAGATGGTAACTAAGAACAAAGAAATAAACGGAGTTGTGCATCTTAGTGCACAATACAGCTTAAACACAACACAATTTTTGTGGGAAAACAGAATCTCTCAGTTTAAACCAGGTGGACAAACAAAAAGTGTTACACTTCCAGGTACTTTTACACATAATTACATTTTTTTTTTTTTAGTTCTTCCCCATGGAGGAATTCTTCAGAAAGGGGATACTAGGACAGCAATAGGAGGATCCAGGAATTCAAAGGGTGTGTTGGGGGGGGGGGGGGGGGGGGGGGGGTCAGGGCTGAATATAAGAGGGATTACCCATTTGCGAGTTAGATTTGAATAAAGTCTGGTGCAATGACCTGTTTAGTCACAAGTTACCGCTTAAATTTGAATTCTTCAGACCATAGAGACAGTTGCCATGTCACATGATTTAGGGCAAACCATAGATGGCAGCCTCCAGAAGAGCAAACCCTGCTATCCGTGTGCCATACACATTCATTCAAAATTGTGTATGGGGTGTTCGCCACCTCTTACGTAACTACGCAAAAGCTTGCTCTGATTCATGTGACATAGCAACTGTCTCGATAGTCTGAGGAATTCACATTTAAGCAGTAAAGTACACATTCATTCAAAATTGTGTATTGTGTAAGAATATTCTCCGCCAATTAATTTCAGCGTCAATTTTCTGTTACTCACTCACTCACTCACTCGGTCGCCCACAGGCGGGCTAAATTGAAGAGATTTCTTTACCCATTCCTTTTTTGGTACGCACTCCTTTGTTGCTATCTCGTTTGCATTAATGAACCTTCCGTACCACTCAGTAGGGTCCTCATCCTCCTGTAACAACTGGTAGTGGTTGCGCACTACCACCGTGTAGCGTTCTTGAATATCAGGGCGAGATGAGAACTCCTTCCAGTTGTATCTAGTCCTACAGCTCGGCTTTGGTACTCTGAGACTGAGACGCACCTTCATGGAGACCACTCTGTGGTCTGAGCCGACGGAGTTGAAAGAAGAGTACGGTTCAGCATTCAGAATGCTGTTCCTCCACTTGCGCCGCACTAGGATGTAGTCTAGTTGACGCCTCATCCCAAAGCCTCTGTCTTGGAAGGTCCACATCTTTCCCTTGCGTTTCTTGAACAATGTATTTGCTGCCAAAAGTTGATGTTCCGATATGAACTCGGCTAGTAGTGCTCCATTTCGGTTGGTAGCATCATGATAAGTGAACGGTGCATCTTCAGGGCCCAATCTAGCGTTGAAATCACCCAGTATTGTCAGGAAATTGTGAGCCGGCACTCCCATTACTGCCGCTGTTAAGGTCTCATAGAATTTCTCAACCTGCTCCTGTGGTGTAGCGTTGGTGGGCGAGTAGACTACGATGATGGTTGTGAGTGGGTTGCTATTAAACTCAGCAATGAGAATCCTCTCAGAATGAGATCGCACTCCTCGTAGTGCCTTCCTCGCTCTCTGGCTAATCATCAGTCCAACTCCTCCTTGTGATGCCTGTGCGTCGTTCCGCCATGCTGATGAGGTAATGAGGTACCTGTTCTCGACCTTCTTGAAACTGAGTGGGTCTATATGCACTTGTCTATGTTCCTGCACCCCCAAGATCTCAATACCAAATTCCTCAGCACAATGGGCTAGTTCTTGTGCTCTAGCATCCTCTCTCACTGTATTGGCGTTGAAAGTGGCCATGATGAATGGCCTCTTGCAACGCAAGAGCGCCTTGGACTGAGTACTGTTCTCAGACGAATCCCTCCGTAGACGGTTTAAGGAGTCGTCGTCATCCTGTCTCACCCAAGTGGGTAGACCAGTACTGCTGTCCGCCGCATTGTTCCTGGGGACTCCCGCCCCTGGAAGTATAGGATTTGCTTTACTTGTGTCTGCCATATTCTTTGCCTTACTATGCGAAAATAAGTCACGGGGTTCGCAACTTCTCACCGTGACTGCTGTGGTCGTTGGGGTGATCGACCCTCATCCGTCCTTATAGGCACAAGCAGAACCTTTGCTGTTGGTCGTTTTGGAATTTTCTTCAAAGATCTCTTCCGCCCTTCGCCGTTGAGAATTCATGGGAATCCTTCCTCCGCCCAGGCTACAACTGCCTGACTATTTAACCCATAATTGGGGGATTTGAAATTAAAGTTTACCTTCTCTTAGGTGGGCTGCCATCCAAGGCTACGAGCCCCACCAACCCGAGTTTGAAATCAGAGTGGCTGTCTCCTAGGTGGACTACCTCCCATGGTTAACGAGCTCCACCTACCCGAAGCAATCTGGTTTTAAGGCGCCAGAAACTCGCCTGCACACCTCTGCCCACAGTTTGCAACAGGGATCGGCACGTGAAGCCGGGCAGTAGGAGTTTGAATTAGGAGAGGCTATCTGAGACGCTGATCATATGGGACATTTCAATGGATGGGGAGTAGCTCAATCCTCCTCACCGCCCCGATCATCCTAAAACCTTTGACCCCCACTATACACTACACTATAACTGTAATGTACGTTAAAAGAAAATAATAAAGAAGAAATATGGGAAAAATATAAATTTGCTAAAGTGAGCATCTTAAAAGCGCCGTCGTTGGATGTGTAGGAATTAGGATCAAAAACAAGATGGAAAATGTACGTGCGGGCTCCAAACGCAGCAACGCTAACAGCAAGACTAAAAAACAACGAATACGCAACAAGACTAAGAACAACACAAGGGATGAAAATGAAAAGACAATACAGACATGGGAAAAATAAACTAAGATGTTAAATAAATTTAACGTAGACGTAGATATAATGTATTCTCCGCCATTTTGTTTTGAATGCTAGCATCCACACATCCAACGGCGGCGAGGAGCCCGCACGTACATTTTTCCAGCGCATATACGTTCGTATATACTGTCTATGAAGATGCGTTCTAAGGAGTTTTCAACAGTAAACAGCCGTAGACGCATCAAAATTCATAGACAGTATATGCTTTTGTGATAGTTGCTAAAGTGAGCATCTTAAAAGCGCCGTCGTTGGATGTGTAGGAATTAGGATCAAAAACAAGATGGCGGAATATTCTCCGCCATGTTAGTTTCCATTATATAGTATATGCGGTAGCGTATAGTGCGCTGGAAAATGTACGTGCGGGCTCCAAACGCAGCAACGCTAACAGCAAGACTAAAAAACAACGAATACGCAACAAGACTAAGAACATTTTGTTTTGAATGCTAGCTTCCACACATCCAACGGCGGCGAGGAGCCCGCACGTACATTTTTCCAGCGCATATACGCTACCGCATATACGTTCGTATACTGTCTATTTAACATCCAACGGCGCCGTCGTTGGATGTGCGTTCTAAGGAGTTTTCAACAGTAAACAGCCGTAGACAACTTCATAGACAGTATATACGAACCACACACGTTTTTAGATAGGGTGATCTTAGCGGTGGGTTAAAGACGCGCGCGGAGATACGCGCGCGTTAAAGAAGGAGCGCAATAACAAAAACAATAGAATAGGTGCAAAAACAGCTATATAAGCAGGAAAGAACAAATTTGAATCACTTGCCATGGGAATTTTCAATCGGACGGATGTCTACAACAATTACTACCCGCAAGAGGAACTGACAAAAGAAAACGGAACAATAATTGGAATTCTGTTCGGGATTGCAGTACTACTGGCTGGTTACATTCGTTACCACATGAGGAAAAATTTGAAGGAAGTCCAAGACCAAATTGACGGTAAGTTAACTACGTCAAATAAAAGAAAAAAGATAAAGAATAAAGATAAAAAGAAATACTATCAAAGAGAACAAAAACTAAATAATTTTTTTATTCAACAGGACAGAACGGGCTCTACAGAAGAAATTCGAAGAACGAAGAAGACGTAGACGTTCAGAAAGAACAAGAGAAGAGTACCGAAGAAACGGCCAAGTCAAGTCAAGACAGAGAGTAATCAAGAAATAACCGTAAGATGGCGACCGGCCGAAAAACGGGACAAGACTTACGTAATACTCTCAAGAAATACATATTAGCAGCCTCTAAATGTGGCTACAAGTATAACAGTAATTGTACTTCTCTAAACGGGGCAACGATCACCAAACCGGTGATGCGAGCAATTATGCCCCAAGATAATCAGACAAACAACTAGAGAAATATGTAAAGTTGGGAAAGATACCAACTACATCACAGAATTAAAGCAATGTAAAGCTGACAAAACAACTCAAGAACCAAGAGAGCTATCTAACTGTATGAAAGAGTACCTCACTAAATATGAAACCAGAGAGTTAAAGATGAAAGATATGCTCGATAAAGAGAGCTTTGCTAACGAGTATCTAGCTAAGAAAGAGATTTGTAGCAAGTATAAGTGGACAGGTATTGTGATCTCAAAACGAGCAGATACATGCACAGTGGGAAACATGGTTTGCGCTGCCAAAACATTCCTTTCAGGCCTAAAAATAGAAACAGGCTATATCTGCACCATGCATGACCCTGAGCAGGAAACGCAATGCATACTAGACATATTCGGTGATCCAGAGTTTGACTCGGCGACCATCCGAACTCAGATAGGGCCAACAGTGCCAATGGATATTGTAGAAAAGGATGCAATATTGTCAGACAAATCAGGCAGAACGAAAATAACCATGATGACCCCTGATGCATGTGTGAAAATGTCTAACGCTACAGAAGATCTGGGAATCCACTTGCACATAGTTATCTGGCACGGGAAAAACAATGTGGAAATTCAAAATACATACAAGTACCGTCAGATGATGAGGGACATAAACGTCCACGTCGAGTGCAAAACACTCAAAAGTGGCAGTCAAGCCCTCCAATATGTATTGTGTCCTCCCAGATGGATTGTAGTTGATATTAACGACGTGTTGCAACACGATTTGACTAAAGAATGTTTGTCTAATATCAGAGTATACGCTCAAGATTTAGAGGGCTTGTTAGAAACTTGGCTGCATGCAACCAGTGTCATTTCTTTCATGGAAATATCCTGTAATAAAGAGGAGGAACGCATGAAAAAAATGGCACCGGTTGAAAAACTATATGCTGATGGTAAAAAGGAAACGATAAGCGAACAGCGGTTTAACTTGTTTTACAAGATCATGAACACATACGGGGAGACGCACCTGGACGCTATTCCAGAATTAAAAAGGCATATGGAGAAATTGGGGGATAAAGACGTAGTAGAATTGCACAAGGCCACCATAAACCCGGCACTAATCAGAGGCATATGGGACAATGCAGCCAAGCACTACAAGTCCGTGGAATACAAATTGACTCTAAATGATTATTTGCAAAGGTACAGGAACAGGTATGGCTCAGAAGAACGTTATGACGAAGAGTCATCGACTCTTATCATGAGCGAAGCAGATTCAGCCAAAGCTATGACTGACTTCCTCCACACTCACAATGAAAAAAACCCAGAATGGGTTACCATGATACATAATCTGTTCAACAAAACCACTCAGAACAAAAAGAAAAACTCACTATGTATCTACGGAAGGTCCAATGCTGGAAAAGCTGGATCATCCGACCATTGCAAAGAGCCTGTTCCAGCCATTGCGTCATAGGGGGAGGGGGGGCAAAGCGAATCGTCCATATTCCAATTTATGTCAATGAGAGGCAAACGCTGGTGCCTATTTAACGAAATGAATGTCACAGACGCAACTGCCGAGAAAGGAGATTCTCGGTGGTGAAAATGCTGAAGTGCCAGTAAAGTTTGCAGGAAATTGCAGAATTGGACGAATCCCATGTGTACTGACGACCAATACCAATCCCTTCAAATTTGTTATGAACGCGGAAAACCGCACTGCGTTACAAAACAGAACACTAATGAAGAAGTGGAATACCATAGATTGGTCGTCAGTACCATGGGCAAACGCTGGGGCGGATTTGCATCCGTGTTGCTACGCAACAATAGAACTAGGGGACAATACTGAAGAACTAATTAACCCACATAAAGAAAAAGAGACGAAGACTAACTTAACAGGAATTATCCAACAAATGGCAACATTCATAGGACATAGGGAAGTTGACTACACAGACAGAGGACAGGTATTAATGGACGCGTTAGTAATGGACATAATGAACCATACATCAAATTCCGACTATGACTTTAACAAAGACGAAGCAAGAGAGCACTGGGAACATTTAATGTCAGTAGATTGCCACGACAAATCAAGCTGCGAACACCCAACATGCACTAATTATATGAGGTACAAAATAAGAAGACAAAATCTAAAACGATTACCAGCGACACCAGAACAAGACCAAAACGACTACGAACAAGGGTGGCCTGATAGTCCGTTGAACGGAAACCCTGGGCCATCCAAACGACAAAGACCAGACAAACCAATGACAGAACATACCCCTCTCCTTACAGGCTACTTAACAGAAGACAACGTGATTACAGAAGAGGACATAGAAACAGAGATAGCGATACAATACGAGACGAGAATTTACCCTGAATATCAAGACGTAAACTCACCAACGCATCTAGCAGGACTATACAGCCCAATTTCACCGCAATACACACCACCAACAATAGACGACACAGACGAACTGATAACGCAAATGTAAATATGCCGAAACGAAGAAGTGTAAGAATTAGTGACCAAAGTGGTAAAATAATAGTAAAAGAGCAATACAAAATGGACGTGCACTTTTTATCACACATAGACGGAAACATGACAAAAACAGACCACTGGGACATGTTAAGGCACGAAATAAAACAAGCATATATGGATAGAGTAGACAAAGAATGTAAACTAGAAGAGTATGTAAATAATGAGCATTTTGGTAAAGTGTTAAATACAGCATTGCAATTAAAATGCATGCACATAGATGCAGCTGAAACAAACGGGAATAAGAAGCCAGAAGATGGTTATAAATATGTTCATAAATATTAATTATAGATGGGGGAAGAGCAAAAACTGAAAGACTGGCTGAAAGAAAACGAGAAAGAATTCGACACATGGGACAAAGAACTAAGAAATAAGGGGGAAAAACGACCAGCAGACTACTCAGAAAAAATAGAGAACTTTAATAAGTTTCAAAAAACGGGAAATGTGTTTAGTAACTTCTTAGAAGATAAATTACATGTACCAATGTCTCATTTTGTAGGTCCAAAGACAAGTAACTTAAATTTAGAAACTAATAACCCCGTCGATAATTCTGATAACATTGCCAAAACTCATGATATACACTACGGAAGGGGGGATAATAGAGCAGAAGCAGATAACGAATTTATAGGGGAACAATTAACAAGAGGGGACAATCCATGGACAGCAACATTGGGAACAATAGGAATAGCATTAGCACAACTGGGAAGAAAAATGGGGGTGGATTTTTCAGAAATAGCAACAAAAAGTAAAGAAGATTTTACACATTACAAACAAAAACAGGGATACTCAAAATTTTTTAAAGCAACGGGGAGAAAACACAGAAACGAGTAGATTGAGATACATGGCAATGCGCAGAATTAACAAAAAAAATTATCATAATAATATAAAAAGGGATAAAGCTTTAGAAGCTCAACGTAAGAGATTAGAAGTAAGGGATAAAGAAGCGTTAAAGAATATACCTCTTGAACAACCAAAACAAGAATGGTTCACAGAGGATAATCTGAATATGATAGGAGATGAACTACAAAGAGATGACCCAGATTTTGTAGATAATGACCAAAATGATGTAGATATTGAAGGTGTAAATAAAGAAACTGTAAATAAAGAACCAGATTCACATAATGAAGAAAATGAATCAAATGACTCCATTACCTACTCTCCCAACTCAACCCTCTCCTCAACAGACTCAGAAGGTGAAGACGAACCACCAGCAAAAAAACAAAAGGACGAAACAGACGGTGCAGAAGAAACATTCGAAGACGCACTTGAAAACCAAGATAAAAACAATACCAACAGTGATCAGGACATGGAAGGGGAAGTAAATCCAGATGACACAGATACGGGGGGAAGGGAACCAAAAAGTGCGGGAGGAGGGGGGGCAGGAGGGACAGGGGGAGGGGCATTGGGAAACTTTGATTTTCCAGATTCATATCAAGAAGGGTATAGTAATAGACCACAGCAACTAAACGTAAAAACAGGGCCACAATCTTTTTCAAAAGAATTTATGCACAGTATATAGCAGAAAACAAAAGCCCAGAATTAAGACAGGCGTATGTAACAGTAAACACAACACATAGTAAACCAAGTAGAATGCCAATATACAAATATGAAGGGGGGTGGCACGAACTAACAGTAGACATATTCCAACAATACATGGATCCCTGTGTATGGCAAGAAATGGCAACACTATATGAATGTGCAACATTAAAAGGGATAAAAATAAAAATGAAAAATTTAAGACAATACATTGTAAAACCAGGAAGAACAGAAAACACAAAAGAATTAGCAACAAGTACAGACTTAAGAGTAGAATGGTTCGTAGATAGCAGTGGATCATTTCAAATAAAACCAAACACAACCACACAAACAAAGGGTTTACAATACACTATCCACTAGACGAAGAAACAAGAATGTTAACGAAAATTGACACAACATTCTTTCCAGTAACTGAACAAATGGAACAAATAATGGAAGATGCAATTAACGAAGACGGAAACGAAGCAGGTGCAGCAAATTTTAGTATAGGAATAGACGACGAAGTAAATTGGAGGGATTTAGGAATATTTACAAGAAAAAAAAGCGGAGAAACATGGGAACATACAATAGCATTGGGACAAATAATTATATTCGGGGGGGATCAATGTGCAACAATAGCAGGAGTAAAATACCCAGACACAAACGCACATGTTGGGATAAACCACACAATAGCAAACGGGGCAGCACAATTAATACAACTTGCACACGAATCAAAACTAAGATTAGAAGCAGTACTAAATTCAGACAGAACAGATCCACTAAGCTGTTTCGGATTACAAGCACAAATAGGAAACTATTGGATGAAACAGTATATGAACAATTTGCACACAGCGCAAGAGACAGACCAGTACAAGCACTAACAGGGGGGAAATGCATAAGCAAACAAAACGCACCATACACAAGAGACAACAAAATTATAAACACAGATCAAATATTAACCTATGACGTACAAAACCAAACAGGTTTTGAAGAATTTTCACCAGGGTTAAACAATTTCAAAAAAGACTAGAGATTCAGTTTTTGTTTACTACAAAAACAAGGTGTTCGTGGGGAGTAATTGAATGAATTGGTAACGTCATTATACCTTATCAATCCAATTCCTGGTTCAGGAGTTATGAACGTTTCAAAAATTTAACAAGAACTTCCGGTTTGAACCAGATGTCGAGGTCAAATAGGGTCATATGTTGATTAGTTTATGAAGACCTTTCAGATGATGTATAGATTGAAAAAATAAAATGTGTGGTTCAGAAGTTATGATATTTTGAAATATAAAGACTCAACTTCCGGTTTGAACCGGAAGTCAAGGTCAACCGAGGTCACACTCGGTAGCGTTGGTTAAGTTACAAAAGTTTTAACTGATGATGTACAGGGAAAAAAAAACAATGAGTGGTTCAGAAGTTATTAATTTTTCAAACAATAAATGTTAACTTCCGGTATGAACCGGATGTCAGAGTCAATAGAGGTCACACTTGGTAGCGTTGGTGAAGTCTCCGATGTCCTTTCTCTTCACGTATAGATGATAAAAATCGAATATGTGGTTCAGGATTTATGATTTTTAAAACATTAAAAAGCAACTTCCGACTTCAACCGGAAATCAAGGTCAAACGGGGTCACATAATGTGTAGCGTATGATTAGTTTATTATGACCTTTCAGATGATGTATGAATTGTTAAAATCCAATGTGTGGGTCCAGCAGTTAAGAATTTTTTAAATATTAGATGGACCACCTCTGTGATGCAATGCGAAATATATTCCTAACCTACTTCTAAGAGAATACGCTTGAGAAACAGTTTAAAGTTTGAGTGGCCAGGGCAAGGTTGTTTACACGCTGCACATGACATGGTTACTTTACAAAACAAACTTGAAAAATAATGACAAATCTGCTTACCTGAAAGCCGACAGTCATGCTGTACTTTAACTCAACAAGTAATTATTGTTTCTGGAACATACGATGCTAGTTAGAATATATGTTTAGTAGATTAATTTAGACAATTCGTAAAACTACTTTTACGATTTTGGAGAAACAATGGCAGTTTTCTGCATCTCTCCTCTTCATGACAAGAGGGCGCTATCACGCTGGAGCAGTGGGCTCTAGAAGGAGTTATGATTTGTTTCAATAGACGGATTATTCTGTGAGGTGCAATATAATTTGTTGTACCACCGATATTCAACATGCAAACAGCACAACTCTACGTGCGTTGGAATGGACAGGACGTTGTCAACTAATTCACATGTCGATGCACGAGTGTAGGATTGGCGTGTACTATCGTGCGTTGTAAATTTGTGGGTTAACATACAGGTGCGCTTGAACGTCCTTTTTCGATCAAATTTAAGGTCGAAATGGTGTCATTCTGTGCAAAAGTTCGAGCAGGCTTGACATTCTACAACCTGGTACAAATATTATGCAAAAATTTTCATTATTTTTAAAGATATGAATAAGATTATATATTATGGAATTTTCAAATTCAGATTTGAACCGGAAGAAAGGGGCACAGGGATTATGTTCTGTGTAGCGTTTGTCGAGCTTTTAACGACCTATCCGATGATGTGTAGATTGTAAAAATCCACGTTGTAGTTCACGAGTTATAAATTTGTAAAGTATTAAACTTTGATTCACTGTAATTTGATACCCGATGACGTCATCATGACATCATCAAGTGTGTGTCATCTTGATACTAAGGTTCACTTTTAATGTTTTAATGTTCCATTCAATTTCAATCTGGAGTTATGCTGTAGATAACCCCGAAAAACGTTTTTTTGAAAAAAAACACAAAGGCAAACTTTGACCTTCCGGTACGACCAGAAGCAAAGGTCGTACGCATTCGATGGTAATTTTTCAAATGTTGCTCCACTCTTGAACTATCATATGCCCAACTATGAATATCATAGCTTTCAAATTAAATGAGATACAGCGAATAGCAAATGATCACTTTTCAACTTTAAAAACCTTGTAATTCGACACCTGATGACGTCATTATTGCGTCATGACTATTGTGCCGTCTTTATATTAAGGTTCAAATGTCTGATGACTTTCAAGGTTCAATTCAGTTTCAATCTTGAGTTATGCTGTAGAGAAGAGTTGCGTGGAAGAAGATGGAGAAGAAAAACAAACTAGCGATTCAGTTTTTGTTAGTTACAAAAACAAGGTGTTCGAGAGTAATGTCATCAAGTGATGAATGAACTGGTGAAGATATTTCAATTGAAGAAAGATCGAATTGGTGACGACATTATAAATTATTAATTAGTACAAGAGTAATGTCATCAAGTGATGAATGAAGTGGTGAAGATATTTCAATTGAAGAAAGATCGAATTGGTGACGACATTATAAATTATTAATTAGTACAAGAGACAAAGGAAAGAGGAAATACATCAAGATTAGCGAAACAAATGACTTCATGGCCGGTTCATGAAGTGTACTGAAGAAGTGGCCAGCAGCAAGTCCTGGAATTGGTTAAAAAGTGGAGAACTGACGAAGGAAACTGAGGGCTTGATTACAGCAGCGCAAGACCAGTCGCTAAGGACAAAAGAAGGCAAATGATAGAGAAAGCAAACGTGTCTCCTATGTGCAGAATGTATCATAAGGCGGAGGAGACTGTTTTTCATATTGTCAGCGAATGTAGTTTGATGGCTCAGATGGAATACAAAGGAAGACATGACAAGTTGGCCTAGGTGATTATCAGTGATTTGTGGAAGAAGTTTAAGTGACTGAAAAATGGTACGACCATGTTTCGGAGAAAGTTCCAGAGACCGACTACGTAAAGATTATCTGGGACTTTAACATTTAGACTGATAATGTTATAAAACTTAGGCGTCCGGATGTTGTAGTCTTAAGCCCATGTCACACGGGGCAATTTTCTGGCAATCTTGAGGCAATAAAAATTGCTAGCAACCGGGTTGCTCACAGATTGCCGTGTGTGACATGTCGTGCAATTCAAAAGCAACACACGGACAACACCGCGGCAACGTAAATTTCGAGTAGAACGTATTTCTACTTTGTGGCAACCTTTGGTGGCAACCTCCAATCAGATTGCGCATAGAGGATGACGTCATTATTTCACTGCTGAAAAGTTTTCAGTCGTCAGCCATTGTTTTCGTCGCCATCTGAATTTTTCCGTGATCAAAATGACTGATTCTAGTAAAATTGTGTGGCAATTTGACAAGGAAATTGTCATCATTGATTTCTACAGGGGTATGTATCAATTTCAGTATCTTTTTAGGCCTATACTACAACGATTCGTGACAAAACGTTATGCTATTTTATTTTTCAGAGCTATTTTCTCCACTTTGTGTTGCATCTATTTCGTGATAAATGTTAAATCCAGGCCTACAACTAGAAATTAAAATCTAACAAATCGTGGGAGAATTACTAGATGAAACATGTTTGCTTCAGGACCACATGTAACATTAATTGGACTATGAATGTTTAAAAATAGGCCCCTAAAACATGCCAAATCAAATGTTTACCTCGATGTACAATGTACAATGTACATGTAGGCCTAGTACATGTATGTAGATCGTAGTACTGACTACGTGCGTGCACACATACCTGTACCTATACACGGTTTTGGACGAATTCCAACCAGCAGAATAGTATAACCATGGAATAACTAGAAGATTCCATTCTAATAAGTCCGAGGCATATACTGTACTGTACAACAACTTCTGTATTGTGTATGCCATGGTGATCGTACAATCGTTTTCCAAATTGTTGTACTGCACTGCAGATCGATTGTTCAATTTCCAATCAGACTGAAAAAACACTATAAATGACTATTATAATAATATAGAATCAACTCCAAAAAATATAAGCAAGAGAACTAACTATAAACTGTAGAATACAAAGGAAAAGTAGGCCTAAAAAGGTTTAGATTATAGAAGCATGAAAAAAAATCCCATTGGTAATCTAAGTTTAACTAATCTATGTCTAAGCCTCAGTCATAAATTAACATTAGCCCCTATCAAAAACTTGCCTAAAACAACAATTATGTAAAATTAATTTGTATTGAATAATTTTGCACTAATTGTGGTAGAGTTGAATTGTGTTTAAACGCTTCCTACAATTTGACTTTTTACAGATCACCAAGGACTGTGGGACCCCAAGCACTTGGAGTATTGTAACAGGGCCAAGAGGGAGGTTACATTGTCCAATCTGGTGACAAAATTGGGCACTAGCTCCAATGGTGTGCCAATCTCAGGTATACATGTAAAGACCAACACCTTTTAATTTAAAATAGGGGAGTTGCATTGATGACAATTCTAACGTTATCCTAATGTATTCAAAATGATTTAATTTAATGGGCACATGCCAGGCACAGATACTGGAATTTTTACCACTTATAGGG
Source organism: Leptasterias polaris (assembly GCA_037783415.1). Taxonomy (NCBI): domain Eukaryota; kingdom Metazoa; phylum Echinodermata; class Asteroidea; order Forcipulatida; family Asteriidae; genus Leptasterias; species Leptasterias polaris. The sequence goes on from JAZGTN010000136.1 coordinate 1,191,499, forward strand.
AGGGGTCTAGCCCCCAAAATATAAAATAAAATAAAAGGCCCCAAAAGTAACAGGAGGCCTGGTCACAATGATTAGTGGGTGTGGGCCATATGATGGAATTAAATGTTTACAAGTTCAAACTCAAGTACTTTTTCCTTTTTCGGAGAGTAGTAACACTACTGTGTAATTATGGCAAATTTGCTAAGGGTCTCTGTGTGAGTTTTGTATCACTTATTAAAAACAATCAGGCTCGACTTAGAATACAAAACTATGTGGGCTAAGGCCTATACTGTGATGAGAGCTATATTTTTTAAAGGAAAACGATTGTACAATAAAATATTAATTATGAGCAGGGAGGGGTCTAGACCACCCCCCCTCCCCAGCCTCGACGCCGAACCCTCCACCCCTAGATTTACGCTCTCGTGTTGAGGTGACGATAACCAAGTTTGTGGGCTCCTGCCCTCTCACAACAAATCAATTATAAAAAGGGAAATTGATTTTTATAACACAGGAAATTTAAATATATATATAATACCAAAAAAATTCAAGAAGGTTTTTAAACAAATATGTACACAGTTATTTATTTTTCTTTAAAAGAGTTCAATTGTACTAGCATAATAAAACTACTTAATTTAACATTTAACATTTTGTACAAATATTTTGTATTGCAAAATATTAAACAATGTTATAAACCCTTGAACCATATGTTTTGTGTTTAATTTTTTACTAATGTTGTTCTAACTTTACGATTCTTCATGTTGTTTACATTGTAGTTTGAACCTTCTCAGTTGTCTACTGAAACAATGAGCTTTCGATTATAAACACCGAGTGATCACTCTACTTATATGAGTATGACTAGGAGAATTTAACAAACATTCACACTGCATGAGAATATTACCTACTGGTTGTAAAATGTTGGACCTAACAAAGAAAATTTTGATCTAGAGCAAGACCTGAACCTGCGATCTTCGGATGTGCCGGCGGCCCATCAACTGAGCTATTTTGTGCAGCCCAAAATTATTAGAATAAAATAAACTCACATACAAAACAAAATACGCCGAAAAGGGAAACAACTATTTCTACTTGTTAAAGTGGTACACAATTTTCGTGAATCTTGCCACAACCTGAACAAGATTATTAGCCGTACTTAGCCTATACGAACAACATAAAACCTCTTCAGATTCAGTCTAACAAGTGATTAAACATCTGCTGTGTTATATCTTTAATTTGATCATGACAGTCAAGGATGTTAAAGAAAGGTTTAAAAACCTGAGAACCACGTTCTCACGAGAACTGAAGCGAACACAGCAAACAATAAAATCAGGAAGTGGAACTGATGAGGTCTATCAAAGTCGTTGGGGTCATTTTGGACGCATGACATTCTTGAGGGACTCAATCAAGGCTGGGAAAAGCCAAGATACGCTGGAGGTAATGGTATATAAAAAGAAGTTGGCAACTTTAAATTAAAGGAGAGGAGTATCACATTTTCCAAAAATGACTCCATTTCCAAATAAATTAACTTTCCCATTGGAGCCTTTTAATGTGACTAAAATATATTAACACAAAATGTACCAGCTCCGTACTACTGGACTTCTGGGGAGATGTTTCTGAATTACTTCCGATTCGAATGTGTACGTCTACAAAAAACATGCACGCCCTTTTTGCATGTAATGTTTTTGCTATCTCTTCAAACTAAAGATGATGGGTTTCTGGGGAAAAAGAGAGAAAACTCCATGCAATTATCAGAACCATTTTACTCAGTGACAAGTATACAACATTTATGTTTTATCCGAGTGTTCTTATTCGAGGAAGAGTTTTTCCTTTGTTATTAGAATGAAGACAAAATAAGCGAAATGGAGGGGACTATTGAACAACCGACTCCGGAACCGGGAAAAAACCAAAACGTGAAACTGACAAAGAAAAGAAAGCTTGACACAACGAAGCAAACGCTAATGGAGGAAGCCATTAAGATCCTCACAAATGCAGATGATAAGGAGGACGATGCGGAAGATCTCTTTTCGCGTCATATCGCAATGTCTCTCCGAAGACTTCCACGATATGCAAGGGAACTCGCGAAGCTTGAAATGCAGCAAGTGTTACTTAAGCACTGTCCAATGGAGGATTAAATCATTTCCTAAAAACTGTAGCATTTCAAGCAAATTTATTTCAGGGGAATTTTTCCATCATGGCAATCTTTTTACCATGTAAGTTATGTGCAAATCTATCAATATTTATATTTTCAATCTTACCAATGTTGTACACACAATTTTTAACGTACTACAACTATATCAGTAGGCATATATAGGCTGTCACTCGCTAACGAGTATGACTATCGGGGGGTTGAGTTGCGGAGTTTGAGTTGGCATGCCTTCTCATGAGAATATAGGCCAATTCAGTAGGCACACATATAAATACTATACCCTGAATGTATACACTAATTCACAAAATTGAATTATTTTTTTCCAACATGTTTCTCTCAAGATCAACACTTATATCATTTTTTGATAAGTATCATTAATGGAATTGGTTTGACAGAGATAATAATGATCCGTTTTGAATACAGCTACCTGTCCACTAGATTAGAGTTCCAATTCTCTTTGTAATTTATTATTCTGTTGCAACTTATATTTTTCTTACAAGATAAGCCGATTTCAACTCTAATATTCCTGTAAGTATAGTTTTTGTCATCTTATTGACACTGCAACATCGTATGTGAAACCTTTAAGCCGTTTTGTACAATCATTATGGTTTGTTTATATAAAAGCGTTTTGAAAGATGCGGGTCGCCATCAATGGCGCAAGTTATCAAATTGGAGAACAATACTTTAATCTTGATGGGATACTATAGCTTAAAATCCAGTGGTTCACTTACCCCCCCCCCCTAAAAAATTAATAAATAAGTAAGTTAATACGAAGAAGAAAAATAATAATAATAATAATAAATAAAAACAAACAAAACATGGGGGGGGGGCTGGGGCTTTCAAATAATGTTTTAATATGACGGGTAATATTATCTGTGACCACGGCTTTATAAAACATTAGCCTGCCAACTCACTGCACCATTAGCAGACATGAAATAATGTTCAAATTCCTTCCTGACGTCCTTTGCTTCAGAAGAGTAGAAATTTGAACCACCTGGTTTAACTGATAGCATTGATTGGGATGAGAGGTCACCTCTCCAAGATCCTGGAACTACAGCCCCACTTTGGACGTCTTCGTGGTCCATGATGTCCGCTGGTGAGTATATATGGCGTGTTGCCGACGTTGTTCGTAAATAGTTGTGCAGACAGCACGATGCGAGGACGACTTTCTCCACTTTCTCCGGGGCCAGGTTGATCGGAGCTCGAAAGACTCGCCACCGATTAGCAAGGATTCCAAAGGCATTTTCCACGCATCGTCTTGCTCTCGACAACCTGTTAAAACATACAAAACAGCCCATAATTTTAGCGTTTATTTAAAGTCACTTGCTGTTATTTTATGACCCTCAACGTATTATGTCTAAGTGATAGTAGGCCTATTGTGCAATCTGGGATCATATTTTCAATTCCAGATAAAAAAAATCATACTATTAAAAGAAAAAAAAAACTGAAATAATTGTTAACCCCCAACCCCCAAAAGATAAATCCCATTCTTAACCAACTACTACAACAAACAATTTGAACCTTCACGATCCAATCAAGCCAACATATCTTTGATTCGAACTTTCAAAAAAACGACACAAATTTGAGAATTAAACAAATAATAAAATAAGCGTACAAATTTTACCTTGTTTTATACCAGACAAGCAAATTTCTCACCTGTAGTTAAATATACGTGTCGAGTCTTCGAGGTTGCTTCCTGGGTAGGGCTTCATGATATTTGGCTTGAGACTGAAGGCATCATCTGCAACGAAGACGTATGGAACGGGTGTCTGTCTCGAAGGAAGTGACTCAGCTTGGGGAAGATGAAGCTTGTTGTTAGAGATGGCAGAACTCAAACTACACTTGTTCCATACGCCTCCGTCACTGACTCTCCCGTTTGTTCCGATATCAACATACCGAAACATCAAATCAGCATCCACCACTGCCATCAGAACAATTGAATGGGTGCCCTTGTAGTTGAAGTAGTAGGAGCCGGAACTTGCTGGGGGTTGTATCACAATGTGCTTACCGTCTATTGCTCCTAGGCACATTGGGAAGTTCCACATGTCTTTAAATTGGCTGGCTACACCCTTCCACTCGTTTGCTGTTTTGGGCACACGAATATACTCTTTCTGGAGCACACGGGAAAGGGCTTCACACGTCTCAGTAATAATGCTAGAAATACTTTGGCGACTTATTCTAAAACTGAATGACAGTGAAATGAAAGTTTCACCGGTGGCAAGGTATCGTAGAGTCACGGCGAGGCGCTCAACCGGTGAGATTGACTCACGCATCAGCGTACTTTCTTTCTGGATGAAGGGGCTAATAAGATGAGCGAGATGGTGGAAACTCGTACCATCCATTCGAAGCCATGACCTATACCATTATATACAAACAAAAATAATTATTATCACACAGAACCACCAACGGACTTTGTAGTGTTTATGACCCCGTGTACAGGCCTACATGCCGATTCAATTTCAATAGTCCTAAAATAACTCGAAGTCGCTGATTGGAGTCAATTTCATCTTGATTTTTAAATGTTTTTAATGACCTTTTAATAGATTTTAGGCTGTTTAAAATATTTCACTTAAAAAATACAACCACAATGTGGTAGGCATACCTGTAGCTTTGATTGTCCTCCTCCGAGAGTTCCTTCAGTAAATTAGCAAAACAGCCCTGTTCTTTTCTCCGAAGAAGCCAATTTCTCGCCCACAATCTCTTTTTGGGGGGCTCACTTTCATCCTCCAACAGTAAGACCAACAACGCAGCAGCCTTCTTTCGTTTTAACGACATACTTGGTAAGAAAAAAACCTACCGAAGACAAAATGCAGCGGAGACACAACCCGATGACGGAAGATGACAATGAAGATGGCAAGGGGCTAGTTGCGTTCGCCGCGTTATCTTAATTATCACAACTGTTTAATTGGTTGCCCGATTTGCGTGCAATTTAGTTGCGCGCGCGTTGCTTCAAAATTGCCGCGTGTGTCATCAAAGTTGCGTCAACAAAAGTTGCCTCGACGTTGCCAGAAAAATATTGCCAGCAACCTGGTTGCCAGAAAATTGCCCCGTGTGACAGCTACTTTAGATAAGACGAAGAAGATGTGTCATCTCATTGACATAGCTGTGCCGGGAGATGGTAAGGTTAGCTTCGAAGGAGACGGAAAAGATCCAAAAGTACTAAGACCTAGACAGGAAACTTCGTAAGATTTAGGAGGTGAAAGGGAAAGTAGTCCCTGTGGTGGTTGTGGAGCACTTGGCACCATTCCCAAAGCACCGGGTAAACATCTAGATGAAATGTGGACAAAATGTGAGGGTAGATCTGTTACAGAAGGACGCTTTTGGGAATAGCAAGAATCCTGAGAAGAAACCTAGATATGTAAGGCTACGGAACGTAGCCCAACTCGATGAGTTACCGGCACAAAGGAAAGTGTGATCTTTGTTTGCATACTGTGATAAGATGAAATCATCGTAATCATAAATATATGCATAAATAGCTAAATAAGTGAACTTAAGTAGGTCCGACGCCAAAAATGAACAACGAAAAGAATATGGTCTTGAATATGAATAGAGCAAATATCGGCAGAAGAAAAAAAAAAATTCTGATGTATTTTTACTTTTGATTGTTTCTATTTGTTAATTATGGGTCCTGAAACTGTATGTGCCATAAAAAATCAAATAGTTGGTTTTGCCACCTGTGTCATCGCCAGTGGACTCTCTTTCAAGCAAGTGGCGGCATGGCGCAGTGAAGTGACGGTCAGTGAAGGGGGATGGGGGCAAAGGAAGTGAGCGAACCTCCAGACTCATAGACATAGACATAGACAATTAGACCAAGTCTGTAATCGTGGTTTTTAGTCTACCTCATAGCCGATACATTATTGCCTGAAGTAGCGCCCTCTTGTGGATAGCCAATCTGCGGGGTAATTTGCGTGGCTGATGCAGAGAAATAACTGCAATCTCAGATCGGAAATCAAGTCAACCAGGCTCATGGACGTAACTCTTGTTTTTGGAGCAAGAGTACCAGGCAATATCTGCCGCGCTTGACCTTTGTACGAAGTTAACCAGTGTCGCGTCACGTGTTATTTTTGCGCGCAACGGCCAGATTGCTCTTTTAATTTAGAAGCTGGCGGACGTGCCACTCTAGCTGTACTGCCACTGCTGCCAGGTGATAAGTCAGACCAGACCTTCAAATCAAAGGTGTGTTTTTGATACATTTTTCTTTAATATGTACATGTTTAATGCATATGTTTTTGTATTTGCTGATGGTGTGTTATTCATCAGATAATTGAACCTCAATACTTATTGTTAAGATTAAAAATGGATCATGGTTGAAAAAAGCGCAAGGGAAGGGCAACTTGGAGTAAGCCGTTGTGCACATGTTGTTAAAACTCATGCATTTTTGTTGGCATAACTAATTAAAAAGAACAGGTTACAAATGATCCAAACTATTCTCAATAAAGGTTAAAATTTTATATATTAATGAACAAAACACAAAACGGAGGCATAGAGCAATGTAAAGTGTACTTCACAAGTTCCTGTTGCCATTGTCTAACAGATGAAAAGTGAATTTGCAAAACAAATTGTAAGAAATGCAATTTTAAATGCAAGATGAAAAAATATGCAAGAGGAAATTATATTACTACCTTAGGGTTAATTTTTCATGAAGAACTACACCATAACAATGTCAATACTCAATGGAGGTATTTATGCACAAAAACAAATTATGTTAGTCTGTAATCACACTATATATTTTTATTTCACTGTTGTGTATATCTTGACTTAGTTCTTTAAGATGTATGAAAAATGTTAAAGCTTAAAAGGAAATTTTTGTATGTTGACAACAGTTGTTATATAATAAAACATGTACCTTTATGTTATTTTTTATTTTTTTTTTATTTGCAGATGTGTACACTCCAGGAACTCTTTAAACAAAGCAAGCCATATGGTGGCGTAGTACGTGTGAAGATAATTTCACAAGGGAGTGGCAGCAATTCAAACCGGTATGGTGTGGCAGATCATACAATGGCTGTAGAGGTAGTGGTGTATGATGAGTCAAAAGCATCCAGGATGCAATGTGGACAGTCTGTTATGCTAATAAATGCAACAACAAAACAGAAACCGACCAAAATGATCGATGTAGGGAGAAATACCAGGGTGAAAAGTACAGGAGAAGTTGATGTGCCACAGAGCTTTGAGAAGGAAGCAAGAGATATTATTAATCCAGAGCCTGCAAAATTTGTTACACTATGTGAAGCAAAGACTTCACCTGTAAAGAAAAAGATGTCTGTGCGAGGACAGGTTGTTGGTGTAAGTTTTTTAGAATGTATATTATTTACATATTTAGAAAATAATTAGAAGTCTGAAGTAAAGGAAGAATATGCATATTTATTGACCATCTATGACATGTTAAAGTGTGACCATAAATACAATTGTATACAAGCCTATTTGCACTGGTCCATACTAACTGTTGAGAATGAGGTAATTTTTCATTTTGATTAAGATACAGTTCTTCTGTAAACCACCATCACTCAAAAGAGAGATTCATCTACATGGTGTCACCGCAAAAATAATTCTTATTAATTACAAGAGTGTTTTCTGTATGCACATAATGTTTCAGATGTTTAATTATTTTTTTCAATCATTAGTGTGATAAAATTTCAAACAGAAACTAGATAAAGCAAATATAAAAGATATAGTGCTTCTTGAAGAAATAAGGTCTACCAATCATTATTATTAATGGCTTTCTTTTTATTTTCTGATTTTGTTTGTAGCAAGAAATGGCCCAAACAGTACTTGCTAAAGGGAGTGAAGTTGGAGTGAAAAACATCACAATAAAGGAACAGGGAGAGACATGTAGAGTTGCTCTATGGAGGGACAATTCTACTGCAGAAGTGAATATTGGTGATGTTCTTCAAGTAACCAATGTAGTTGTCAATGAGTATCTGACAGAAAAATACTTATCCTCCACAAGACAGAGTCAAGTGAAGGTAATATCATATGTTTTTCATTGTCAAAGATACATTAGTAGTGCAACCAATTGTCAAAGATACATTAAATATTAGTAGTGCAACCACAAGTTTGATATTTTTACCCTGTGCCTGGTTTCAGTTGGCTGGGGAGTATTTGATCCCTTGTCAATGACTTCCAGTCATGGGGTCAAAAGTTAACGTTTTATGGCATAAATCTATAGCACAAGTGCTTAGAAAGTGTATCTGAAATATTAGATGAGATTTTTATACAGTATTAAGATTCATACATTTTACAAAATATTCAGTTTTGTTATTTGACAAGCCTCATGTGAAATTGATAAGGCTTTTATAAACAAGTATGGCAATAATTTTGTATATTTAAGAACATTGTTGCTTGAAATAATCACCGATTCCTTTATCGGATATATGTACTTCATGTAAAACGAAACCCAATTAAACGCCTATCAATGCATTAATTTAAATGATATTACTTTATCAATCTTAGTTGTGTAATGATCAGGCCTGCGAGATCTCCGCTTTGAAGCGGATATCTGCTTTTTTCTTTTTATTCAGATTTTTATATTTTTTTTAACCTTTTGGCGTTATATATACAATAATGTAAAACTACAATAAGGTGAAATAAGCCTAGTTACTGGATCAATGGGGGGCCCTAATTCGACCAGTGTAAATGTGTGACGTGTGCTCACTTGATGTTCTAGATTATTCTTACATCATGTAGTGTTTCAGCTCTTTTTTTAAGGGTCCACTCACAGGCTTGAATGATGGAAGTAAAGAAATATATTCTAAAAACATTTGTATAAAGTATTTATAGTCAATAAATTTGTCTTATTTGGAATATATTGCATCAACTTATTCTTAGAAACTAACCAGAATTTAACAAGTAGTTAATTAGTATTAGTGTAAATATATCTCAGTGCATGTTCTAGAACAGTGCACTATGTTGACAATGAATATGACATTAATCTAAATGATATTATTTGACTTTGCTTTATAGAAAATCGATCATAGAGAACTAATAGTTGAGGTTGAAGTTGTTGCGTTTGAAGTAGAAGACGAAATGGTAGAGTTAACTACTAATGAGAAGGGTTTTCCAGGCTACAAAATTCAAACAACTCTTCTGAGATCAGCACTTATTGATGACACTGATGAAGAAGACCTTGAAGACATTCATGTCATCATGTCTAGAAGAGTTCCATTCAAATGCCAATTTGTTAAGAATGAAAGAGGCATTGACAGTTTCTCACTTATTTTAGAATAGTCTAAATCAAGAAGTGTTTAAAGCTAGTTGACATGGTAAAATTATCCAGTTTCTCCTTTCTAAACATGTTTGCTTGTTTTGTTAGTGTTTTGTAAGTATTGTTAATATTTCAAAGTTACGAAGTTAAGACATTTAAATGCCAGTTTAAACAGACATAACTATTAAAGTTAATTATGCTAGTTTCTTGTTGTTTAGCGAGTTTCTGAAAGGTGTGTAGTTTTTAAATTCATGGAAGTTCTTCCACAGTGACATGGTTGTTGAAAGTTGGTATGGCCTTCTGCTATAAATTCTACTGAGAAGTACTGGAGTACACAAAATATTGAAACTTTGTAGAACATGTATAATTATTTGTTGGTTGATATTTATACATGTAGCCTATACACTGAATAATTTGAGTGAATTGTTAATTGGATTACTGCCAGAAATGTGTAATTTGGAAATTTCAAGATCTACCCAGAGTGACTGAATTATAAAAAGGTTCGTAGTAGAAAAAATCTGTAAAAATTCCAGTTACAGTAAAATATTGTAGGAAATTATTAACACGCTTCAACAAACATGTAAAATTTGTGAAGTCTTGGAATGTGCACATAGTTACAAAACTAGTGGAAATTTGTTAAATGTCAGATTGATGTTATATACATGGGTGACTATTTTAGGAGATAAAACAAAAATCTAGAGTAAGAAAATTGTTTAAACTGAGTAAACTGTTGCAAAATAACAAAGTTTCCCATTCTAAAGCCACAGTCAATTAATTAGGGTTTTACACATTATCAAAGATGTGAAATTTCAAGATGTCTGGATAAACACAGAGTAGGACAGAAAGTTGAAATATATGGTAGTATTAATAGCCATTTTATATGCACATTTTCCATTGAAGTTATTTTGGTGAATACCTGAAAGGTGTGTAATTTGGAGATTTTGTCATCTATGTAGAGTGACTCAACATTAAAAGTTTGTAACATGCTGTTCAATGATAACAGTTAAATAGCTACAGTGAAGAATTGTAGGTTATTTTGAAACTTTATCAACAATTTGAAATTGAAAATATTGGCCTAAGGTGTACAAGGGGGGAACATTTTTTAGCAACAGTGATAATTGATTTTTATTTGGGTAAATGTCAAAAATTGATTACAAAGAACTTACAGAAGAGGCTGAAGTTATTACATAAAAAAATGAAGTTGATGAAGAGTGGGTTGAGTTGACTATAATAATCAGAAGGGAAATCCAGGCTACAACATTGAACAAACTCTTATGAGATCAACACTTATTGATGACACTGATGAAGAAGACCTTGAAGACATTCATGTCATCATGTCTAGAAGAGTTCCATTCAAATGCCAATTTGTTAAGAATGAAAGAGGCATTGACAGCAGTTTCTCACTTATTTTAGAATAGTCTAAATCAAGAAGTGTTTAAAGCTAGTTGACATGGTAAAATTATCCAGTTTCTCCTTTCTAAACATGTTTGCTTGTTTTGTTAGTGTTTTGTAAGTATTGTTAATATTTCAAAGTTACGAAGTTATGACATTTAAATGCCAGTTTAAACAGACATAACTATTAAAGTTAATTATGCTAGTTTCTTGTTGTTTAGCGAGTTTCTGAAAGGTGTGTAGTTTTTAAATACATGGAAGTTCTTCCACAGTGACATGGTTGTTGAAAGTTGGTATGGCCTTCTGCTATAAATTCTACTGAGAAGTACTGGAGTACACAAAATATTGAAACTTTGTAGAACATGTATAATTATTTGTTGGTTGATATTTATACATGTAGCCTATACACTGAATAATTTGAGTGAATTGTTAATTGGATTACTGCCAGAAATGTGTAATTTGGAAATTTCAAGATCTACCCAGAGTGACTGAATTATAAACAGTTTGTAGTAAAAAAAATCTGTAAAAACTCCAGTTACAGTAAAATATTTTAGGAAATTATTAACACACTTTATCAAAGATGTAAAATTGGGGAAGTCTTGGAATGTGCACAGAGTTACAAAACTAGTGGAAATTTGTTAAATGTCAAATTGATGTTATATACATGGGTGACTATTTTTGGAGATAAAACAAAAATCTAGAGTAAGAAAATTGTTTAAACTGAATAAACTGTTGCAAAATAACAAAGTTTCCCATTCTAAAGCCACAGTCAATTAATTAGGGTTTTACACATGATCAAAGATGTGAAATTTCAAGATGTCTGGATAAACACAGATATGCACATTTTTCATTGAAGTTATTTTGGTGAATACCTGAAAGGTGTGTTATTTGGAGATTTTGTCATCTATGTAGAGTGACTCAACATTAAAAGTTTGTAAGTTGCTGTTCAATGACAACAGTTAAATAGCTACAGTGAAAAAGTGTAGTTTATTTTGAAACTTTACCAACAATGTGAAATTGGAAATATTGGCCTAAGGTATACAAGAGGGGAAATTTGTTTAGCAACAGTGATAATCAGAATAACAAAACTATTAGAAATTTGTCAAATGTCAGATTGAAGTTTTATAATTATTGTGAATAATTTGTTTCTGTTACATTCTCATATATAAGAGGGGAGTATTTAATGAGATTTATAGAGTTCAATCAGGGTGAAATACGTGAGTTGTTTAAGAGTTTCATTATTTATTAAAACCTTTTGAACAAAAGATGTTACTTTTATTGAGTGAGTAGTTAGTCGAGTTTGTTTATTGACCATTTTTGTGTAACTATTAGGCCTAAGTGAGGGAAAGCTCAGAATTTAGCACATGTTTTCAGTTATTGAAGCCAGCTGCAAAGAACAGGTGGGTTCACTTTATCAAAGGGTATAAGATCTGTTTATTCTCAGACAGTTCACAGAAAACAATCATTGAAACTTTGTTGTGATTTGGCACAGTTTTACCACTGCATTTATTTCAGCACCTTTTACCAATTCCAACTTGGGCAAAAGGCTGCATTAGAAAAACTAAATTATCAATGGTCGGGGTCTTGCCCCAAATATTAGCAACAAAGTACAGGGCATGCTTGCCCTCAAACATATGGACGAAGGTTTGTTTGTAGACCCTAATAATGTGCACGAAGTATATTATTGAAATATTTGTGAGCTCCTCAATAAATAGATAAATAAACTACATAACTGTGGGATCTGATCCCCCTCTTAGGTGAAATGGTCCAGTCTAGAACTATCAAGTACTTAGACTTCCAACGGCATTGCACTTTGTTGAAAACAGTGAAATAAATATAATATGTCGTCCATTACCAGCGCTCAAGGTTTATATTTATAGATCAACTTGCTCAGTGGGGGGGGACACAAAAGTAACAAATCTTCCACTGTGACATGACAAAGCGGCAAGCTAAAGTGCTTTCTAGGTGATGGGTCCATATTTTAAGTAGAAAATGTTGGTTGCTTTGCTTAGTGAAAAAGAAGAAGAGTATGTTGTCTCTTACTGTAAACTTTATGACATTTTTGCAGATGACCTGTATCAGAATAAGAAAGGTTTTTCTGTGGCTAGGAAGTTGTTAGGATGCCAAAAATAGTAGTGTTTATGAAATAAAGATTCTACTAGTGGCCACTTGTTCATAAGCAGTTACTGGGGGCGGGGGCGGGGGGGGGGGGGAAGGGGCGGGGGGAGGGGGTTCAACATAGCGCTGCTTTTGGTAAACAATTCTAGCTAAACAAAAAACAAAATTGGTTATAATAACTAATATATAGGCATAAATTTATTTCGAAGGGTGGTTACGTCAATCAAATGCTATAGGCACCGGAAGGTTAATTAGCTTGCTCTTTATTGTGCTTAAGTTTAGCAGCGAATGAATAAGCAGGTTTGGCTTTTCAGGTCTTTATGCGTTGCGTTGGAAAGGATGTTCTTACCAATACCCATAGGAACCGTCGTAGCTGAGCTAGCCGTAGCTGCAGTCTACAATTCGGATACGGCCGACGCATTGTTAATAACCGTTGAGCAAAACATTCAACCATGTGAATAAAAATTATAGATGTTGTGACCTAAATGAACACCTTTGCAAGGGCGTCGATCGCTATTGAAAAGTAGGGGGGACGGTCTAGCAAGTGTTGAAAAAATAGATATTATTTTGCACTCCACACCATTACTTTTACATTTAATTTCTGATATCTATCTTCTGGAGTCCGGGGTTTATCGTGTGTCAGCTTGAACTTCTTCGAAAAAACAAAAAAATTAGTACTGGCCGAACTGCTATTTATTTTAATGGATTTTACTACATTTTGTGCGTTGTGCGATTGTAACAAAATGTAACACATTTGCACATGTGCGCACACACAGACTTCCTTTGTGGAGGGATCGTGTAATACCGTATTATAGCATACTGCATACACAAACGACTCATAGAATGCTAAGAAGGTATGTAAGGAGGATTTTGGCGTTCATGTCTGGACGAAAATTGTCGTCTATTGTCTGTATTATAGAAACAGAAATAGCCCCAATTACCATTCTGCGCGTGGTCCATGAAAATGAAGAAAACATTTCACCATTTGTTCGCAATTGTTTTATTTGAAAAAAAATTGTAAGGAAATATTAAATCAAGAAAATGGTGTAGGCCTATATTTGTATATTTTGTTGCATATTTCTAATGAACAGTCAATCAAAAACTGTGGTGGGGGGGGACATCTGATATGCTGTCCCCCCCCCCCCCCCCCCCCCAGTCTAAAGGTAGACTTGATTTCAAGTCTGAGACTGTGGTTATTTCTCTGCATCAGCTACGCAGAATTCTCCCGCAGATTTGCCATCACGCGCTCTAACTCTGGCTGTGATCGAAGGTTCAAGGCGGAGGTTTATCCACAAGAGGGCGCTGTTTCTAAAACCACGATCACAGACTTGGAACCAAGTCCAGTCAAAGGGGGATATGTCCCCGGCCCTGCCCCCCACCCATCGACGCTCTTGCACTTTTGCAAACTTTAGACAAAGCATCCCATGAATGGTTGCTTTGTGTCCAATAAATTCAACACTATTTTTGAATTGTTACACAATGGGGCTATTTGTTGTTGTTTTGGATATAATTATATGGCTTCCCATAGTTTTCCAACTGGTTGGCAAAGACTCGTGTGCATAATGCACCACCCTAATTTCTTATGAGTGATGTTGCTTATGTGGTCGTGTTGCGCGACGATAAGGTTTGTGTAGTTACAATGGGCAGGCAGTGCATTCATCATCAGCAGCATGCATATGACTTGAGTTATTGTGTTCGTCGTGTACGACTTTTTCATTTGTCGTCAGATGAGGGGGCTTTTATGCCAGTGAATGAGACGTTTGAGTAACAAAGGCTTTGTGAAAGGTTGGATTATTATTCAACAGGTTTGTAAGTATATCATATTCAATATAACTAAGAACAAACAAATACCCAGAAAGTGTAGTCGCGTCGAAAATAATTGCTCCATCATGATTCATAGTCATACTTCCTCCATCCATGGTCATATCAATTATCATTGTAGCGGCTGTGAACTAGTACTACACTAGCGTTGCGCGTCTGTAGTGTTTATGCTGAGTGTACTGTTAGCATGCTGTTAGTGCTAGTTTTATTGTTGTTGTTTAACTTTATAAATTAACATTGCCAGCCTTGGCTCAATTACATTGAGGTGCTAAATTAAAGCAGACAATGTTTCTTAACAATTTTGTGCTGAGCGTAAACAAGTAGGATACCAGTGAGTCAAAGATTGTGCATGTGACATGGCATTTTGGCTGGTAAAAATACCTTATTCCGGTAGGCATAATTTAGTTGTAGCCATGTATGCTGGAGTGGTGTAATAATCAATGATATGCTGCGTGCAATGCTGGTTAGACATGACAAGACATGATAACCAACGGTTCATCATGTTTTTATACAATGGAAGCAGAAATGTTTAGTTTTGAAAGGGTGGTGTTGATTAAGTATTCTGAATGATGGTGAGAATTTATTTATTGTTATAGTTTTGATTAGGATTTTTATACATGATTATCTATAATACATAATAATATGAAGTTTGTGAAGATGGTAGCAGAAGAACCTCTAGTTTTAGTCTTCTTAGTTCCAGGAGTACTTTATTGTATGTAAATTGTTCTCACTTTTTTAATGAGAAGTGTCGGAACAAAATGAAGTTTGAATTTTTTTTTTACAGATATGCAGCTATGAAATGGATCAATACTGAAAATAGTGGTAGTTATTTTGATAACAAGTAAAACATTGTGAGGCATCATTGACATTAGACTTTTAGATTCAAGTGTATTTGATTTGTTGTATTTTGATAACAATTAGGTTAAGTTTGGTCGGTTTTCAAACAGTTTACACATATCAACAGTAAGTTTTATAATCATTGAAGCAAAAAGGTTTTTATTGAAGTGACATGATGAAGTTGTTTTACTTTTACAAATTTGCACAAAACAATAGTGTACATGTAGATGTACATGTACATGTGTCACATTAGGGTTAAAATGTGGTGGCTTTAGTTGATTTCAAACATTTGAGAGCATTTGTAATTTTTTTTTCTTTGTCTATTTCAGGGAGTGGCTGACAGTGTTTGCACTGAGTGGACAAGAGAGTTTCTTTGCTATTACAATTGAAAGTAAGTGAAAGTACGTTAATATAAAATAAGTATCATGGAATTTTTACAGAAGAAGTCACAAAATTAAATGTTTAGATCATGTGATGGTAATCTTATCCTCTTACCAGGTTAATATTTGGGTGATTTATAGTATGATGTGCCAGAAGTGATTTCATTATCTATTAAGTTTATTTTGATGTTTATTGTGAATAAATATTCAATGTGTTGAGATTTTGAAAGATTTGAAGATATTTGTAATGCTTTTCTTTCTTTTCTTTTCTCTTCTTTAGGGTGTTGGTGGTGTTGATATTGAGAAAAAAGTTAATTATTCCAGAATATCAAGAGAAACACAATTTGAATAAAGAGAGAATTACGACTTGAAAAAACACCCATAGAATCAGAGGAAAAACAGATGAATAGACAAAGAATTAGAAGTTGAAATTACAAAGAATCATTTCTAGAATAAACAGATAATAAGAACTTGAATAAAGAGAGAATCAGATTTTGAATGAAGAAAAAAAAATTGAATCAAGAGAGAATTAGAACTTGAATAAGTAGAGAATCAGAATTTAAGAACCAAAGAGAACTTTTATAACCAGATAATCAAAGTTAATTATAAACGGAGAATTGTAATTGGAGAAGAAAGAACAATTTTAGATTAGAACTACTTTATGAGAAGTAAACAAAATCTTGAGATGAAGCAAGTTGTGAGAACAGAGCGAAATCCTGGGTTGAACAACCAGGTACCTGTCTTGAAGCAGGTTATGAGAACTGTGCCAAATCCTGGGTTGAACAACCAGGTACCGTATTTTCTTGCGGACAAGACGCGTCTTATCTGACTTTTTAGACCCCAAAAATATCGGTGCGTCTTATCTTTCGATGCGCCTTGTCTGCTGACGATTGATTTTTTTTGGATGATCACTGCGTAAAATAATACCTTTATTTTGTCCAGTTCAAATCAACGGTCTTTGTGTGAAGAATCCTTACTCAATAATGCCGTCAAACAAGGCTCAACTATCCAGACACTGAGACCGTATTTTCGTTTCAACAATCATGCCGCAATCCCCCAGACTGTCCTTTCATTCCAACAATGCCGCAACTTGTTCATCCCCCATGACCGTGCTTTCATTCCAACAATGCCGCAATGTGTTGATACTTTCGGTCCAACAGACGTCGGCGTCGTACAAACGTTTTTCTGTGTGGCCGCGTATTCGTTCCGAAAATGCTGCAATCAGATTTACTGTCAATGCTGTTGTACAAACGGCATTCACCCAACCTCTATTGTGTGGTGAACTTTGAGGGTTTTTATTGTACAGAATATCTCCGAAGTGTGCTTGACGTACTATTATGGCTTGACGTACTATTTAAGGATGGGATAATTAAGTACCAATGTTTGTTGGCCAACCTATACGAATTGCACTTTCGTTTGTTTCATTAAACGTTCAAATATTCATTTTTTAATTGCCTCTTTTTAGTCAAATAAAAAAAATTATCCTTGAAAACAAGGTAATGACCCTTGAAAACAAAACTAACATTATTTAAGAAGAGGATAGATGTTTTAAACAAATATCTTATGAACGAGATTATAAGTTTGAAATAAATAAAAAGAACTTTAAAACAAAATCTTATGAACGAGATTAACAAATTAAAGGTTTGAAATAATGGAAAAGAATTTTATATACAAAAAGAAACACATTACAAAAACTTAAACAAATATATATAATGAAACATTTTGTTACGTCTTCCCGGGTGTGGGGATTATTTGCGTAAGGTATATATAAAGGCGACGCTAGTTTTGGTATTAGTCACCGGTAGAGGGCGCAACATCTACTGGCTCGGAGGGACTTAGACTGGTAACCTGTCTTTATCAGCAAGGATCCTCATTGTGGGACGTCGGATGTTCATGCTAGGAGGGCCTGGGTTCGTGTTGCAATATCTTCAGACAGTGCGTGGACCATTGTTTCTGGCCGCTGATTGGGCCGGACTTCATATTATTAACAATGCACAGCGTTGGCTGAATGGATGGACGAAGGTCGGTATCAATTTACGTTGGTCTTTTCTGCATGGCTCTACACGCCCATGTGGTCACGGTTTCATTCATGCTTCGAATAGTGTGAACGCTCCAAAAGGCAACAAAATGACGTCTTTGTGTCAATGTACCGACACCGGGTGGCGCCTGGTGTTCTTCTGTGTGCTGTTAAACATGCGTCTTGTGCGGCGGTGCGCCTTTTCTGCTGACGTTTGAAATTTTTGGGGGTCATTTTAGGGTCCTGCGTCTTGTCCGCCGAGCGCCTTATCCGCAAGAAAATACGGTACCTGTCTTGAAGCAGGTTATGAGAACTGTGCCAAATCCTGGATTAAACAACCAGGTACCTGTCATGAAGAAGGTTATGAGAACTGTGCCAAATCCTGGGCTGAACAACCAGGTTCCTGTCTTGAAGCAGGTTATGATAATAAATGAATACATAGAGAACAACATTGAGAATGAACAGATTATGAAACTATACTATGAAAGAGTATTGAAACCAAGGAAAGACCAACTGAAGGAAGATGAGCATGAACGTAAAAGGATGCTGCAATATGAAGAAAGAAAGACAGTGTGCACACTGAGAAGAAATAGAATCATGCGACATTCAAGAATAAGTAATCTTAATAGTTTACGATGGCTTAAGAAGTATAATTGGACACGGCATTGTGGAGGTGGAAAGGTTTTGGACAGTCTAGAAGAGGTTATTGAACGAAGAGGGAGAAAGAAACTATCTAGAAGTTACAGAAGGAAACAAAGAAGAGAAGCATTCAGAAAATGTCATAATATCAGGAAAGGTGGCAAAGTTGTAGAATGTCGTATGAGCAATGAGGAGAAACAAATGCATGAAAAGTCACAGAAGGGCATTTTCTCCCATACAAAGAGAACCCTTAATCTTGTTGTGAAGAAAATGAAAAATGTAGAGACAATGAATGATGTGGTAAAGGCCAAAAACAATCATTGTGTGAAAACTGAACAATGTGTGCTACAACATGAGACAGAAAAACCTAAATGTGAAAGATCAAAGCAAAAAACAAGAAATGTTGCACTAAAAAGGACTCTTGAATCTGATATTACAAGTGTTAATGAAAACCAGTGTTGGCTTTGTAATAAGATGATTGCATCATTAGAAGCTAAGGTACAGTGTGCATGTAGTAAGTGGTATCATGTTGAATGCATGGGAGTTACAGGGACAAATCATATTTTGAGAAATAAATCATGTGTATGGGTATGTTGCAAGTGCAGGGAAAGTAACTACTGTGATTCTCTTTTCTGTGATTTTGGAATTCCAATAGATGTGAACATAGGCCCTATGAAATTACAATGCGTACCCATAATGAAGACATTGTAAACCAGACATGTGATATTTGTATTTCTACTGACAAAGAGAATGAACAGATTGACAACAGCTATGAGCCACATAGATTAGAAGTTAACTCTTCCAATGAAACAAATAAATCCAATGTGACAAAGAATAAAGTACCAATAAAGAAACAAATTGGAGGATACTTTTTAAGAAGTAAAGCAACAAAACCAGCAAAGACCGGAAAAGACACTACTAAGGAAACAGAGCGTACTGGGTATATGAGAAAAGAATTTGAATGTGTTAACAGTGATCAACAACATTCCCCCAAACTGTACAGAACAGAAAAGATGTCAGTGTCTCCCCATGATGAGTTGAAAGAGAAGAAATTGAAGAAAGATGTGATACTGAAAGAGATCAACACTTATGCTCTACAAGGACATTTCCATCAAGGTAATTCAAAATTTGGTGTAAATAGTGGGAAACAGTGTGTTGCAAACAGCTTGTGTGCAATGATGTACAGTCATATTAAAGATCTGAAACAATGGACTAGCAATGACATGGATTTAATTTTAAATAATGGCAATGAATTATATGGTCATTTATCAAACAGTTCCACAATGCACAATGATTATTTGTTAATTAATGAATTGCCCAATCAGTTAATTGTATTCAACAAGAGTTTTACTATGATTTATCATGAATCAGTGAGTGGTATGTTTGATGATGATGGTCATTTGTCAGAATTCAATATGATGAAGCTGGATAGAGCTCTTGAGCAAACATTGCAGAAATATAATAGTTGTTTCATATGTTTTAATGGAAACACTTTTTGTGTAAATTCTCACAATAGTATGTACTATATTTTTGATTCTCATTCTAGAAACTGTAATGGCCATCTAACAAGTGAAGGAACAAGTATCTTGAAATGTGCACTGAGATGGCAAGATGTTCACAGGTATTGTACTGAATTGGCTAACTCGATGAATTTAAATAACTATGAACAATTTGAAATTACAGGATTGACTGTCTGTCAAGATGATGGAACAGATAATTGCTTTATTGCTGATACTGAAGACATTGAACAGGTACAAGAGACACCTGAGCTAAATGATTTAGAAATCAGTGATGTTGCTAACCAAACCTCAAGTGAAATTCCAAATCAAGAAAGTGCATGTATTAATGCCAGTGATTCTGATCATCAATTTGGTGGACCTACTATAGATGGCTTGAAAGATTATAAGGTCAATACTGAAGATAGTGATGACATTGAAATGGTTGTAATATCTGAGGAAGTAGTATTAAAGTTTAAAGCATTGTCATATGATAACAAGCAGTCTTTGTGCAAATCAGTTGGAATTAATAGAGTGTACTCACAAACTGTAGTATCTGAAGATTGTGTCAGAATGGGACATCCAAATCAGTTAAGACATATCCAGGGTGATGGAAACTGTTTTTTCAGAGCTATTTCATTTGCAATTTCTGGAAGTGAACGTAGCCATATGAGATTGAGGCTAGCTACTGTGAATCATTTGTTGAAACATGGCAATCAGTACAATACATATTTACGTGAAGAATTCAGTAATGTTGAGGATTATGTTCAAAGGCAAAGAATGTTTTGTTCTGGAGTCTGGGCAACTGAAATGGAGATTATGGCTGTTGCACATATGCTTGAAACAGATGTATACACATTTAATGGTAGATGGTACATATTCTCTGGAAAGGTAGCAGAGATTGGAAGTGTAACATCAGATGAAGCAATCTATCTGAATCATACAAATGGTGTACATTATGATGTTGTGTTGTCAGTGGACATGTTACCAATGGAAACCAACCCTAATGATTTGGTAATAAATGATGGAATAAGTGAACAGGGTGAAGAAACAGAAGTAATACAGGATATGGATGTAGATAGTTTGACAACTGATGACAATATAAAGATCAATGAATATATTAGATGTAATGAACAAATCAAAGATGACGGTGAAAGGAGTGAAAATGCCAAGGGGAGAAAACCAAAACGAAAAATGAGTGCAGCTATGAGAAGAAAAAAAGATAGAGATAATAAACGATTGAAATACAATGAAAACAAGAAAAACAAAGAGACAGTTATTCACAAATATTCAAGCAGTATAGATGACAACAAAATGCAATCAGGGAATACATTGCATAAAATGAGGTACCGTTGTAATGTTGATTTAAAGCTCAATAAAATTGCTGCAGAAAAAACAAAGTATAATGAAAGTACAAATACCAAAGAAAGGAAGAAGAAAGGAATGAAAAATAAATATTACAACAAATCAGAGTACAGAGAAAGTAAAAAGATGAGCATCCGAACCATATACCAAGAAAATTTAATTTGTAGAGAAGGAAAACTAAAGGCAAACAGAATGTCGTATGACAAGACTAAAGAAAAGATCAAAGATGCCAAACGAACTAAGTACAAAAAAAATAGTAGATACAAGATGGGCAAAAGAGCTGCAGATAAGACAATATATTATAGTAAAACAAGTTATAGGATGAACAAAATTATTGGAATGAAAATGAAATATTGTCTCAACTCTAAGTACAAGAACACATTAATTGAAAGTATGAAAAGAAAATATTACCAAGATGCACAATACAAACATAAATTGATTAGCGAAATTAAAAGGAAGTATCATGGAAGTCAGTTATATAAACAGAAAACAATCATGAACACTTCACAACAAAGAGTTTTAAAGAAGGAAAGAAGACGAAAGGCATGTAATGTAATCAATGATTTCAAAGACAAAATGAGGCATGGGCCAGGTTATATTTGTGCTGTTTGTTGCAAAATGCTCTTCAAAAACCAAGTGCTCAAATGTAACAAGAATAAATATAAACTTTCAGGATACATAACAGAAAAATACCTGCATCAATGTAAAGATGAATGTATTGCCCAAAAATGTGATATATCAGAAGTAAGATCTTGTTTGTGGATTTGTTATACTTGTCATAGGAAGTTGATTAAGAACAGAGTACCAGAAGAGGCAAATGTTAATAACTTATCATTGACAGACGTTCCTGAAGTACTACAAAGACTTAATACATTAGAGCAGCATCTAATAGCTAGACATATAGCATTTATGAAAATTGTTAATCTTCCTAAAGGTGGTCAGAATGGAATAGTGGGACCGTGTGTTTGTGTACCAGCAAATGTTGAAAAATCTGTACAGTCATTACCAAGATGTGGAGAAAATGAACTAATGAAGATCAAGCTAAAACGCAAATTGTCATACAAAGGTTATTATGAGTATAAATATGTCAATAAACAACATGTTGAAGAAGCCTTGCATTATTTAAAGGAGAATAATAAATGGTATAAAGACATTGTAATTGAACATGATTGGGTTAATCCTATACCTGAAGTGTCAAACGAAGACATTATAAATGAGGAGGCCGAAACTGAAGATGACAATAGTGAAGAGATTACTGATGAGGAACGATTATGTGGAGTACAGCTTGATAGTTGCATGCAACCAGCAGACATTGGTCAAGAAATTTTAGATCAGTATTTTGATGATATATTTTGTGTAGCTCCATGTGAAGGCAATAGTCCAGTTAGAGTCTTAATGGAAGAAGGAAATGAAGCCAAATGCTTTCCAACATTATTTCCCAATGGCATTCCGTTATTCAAAGATAAACGTGATATCAGAATAACACTTTGTAGATATTTGCATAATAGATTACTGAATGTAGACAATAGATTTGCTAAAAATACAGACTATATTTTCTATGCTCAGTATATGTCTGAGATTGAACAGGTTTTGCACTGTGTATCTATTGCTCTTCGTAAAGGTTATGTAAAAACACAAGCTGGACAGAGTTTAACTGCATCAATGCTGAATGATAAGGACAAATTGAGAAACATTTTGAAATCTGATTGTGGTTACAAGTTCTTAAAACCAATAAGAGGTACTCCACCATATTGGCAATCAGCTCACAAAGCTGTATTAGCGATGATAAGACAACTTGGTAAACCAACATGGTTCTGTTCATTTTCTGCTGCTGATATGAGATGGCCTGAAGTCATTAATACTATACTGAAACAGCAAGGAGATTCAAGGACAATAGAGGAATTAGATTGGAATGATAAATGTATGATACTGAAGAGTAATCCTGTCACTGTGGCTAGAATATTTGATAGAAGATTTCATATGTTTTTAAAAGAGGTGATCATGTCAGAAGCTAATCCTATTGGAAAGGTTAAAGACTACTTTTACAGAGTTGAGTTTCAGATGAGAGGTTCTCCTCATACACATTGTTTGTTCTGGATTGAAAATGCTCCTAAACTAAGCGATGATACTGATGACAAAGTTGTTGAATTTATTGATAGATATGTATCTTGTAAATTACCAGCTAAAGAAGATGATGAAGAGTTGAATGAAATAATATCCAATGTTCAAATGCATAGCAGAAGACACTCTAAAAGTTGCAAGAAGAAAGGAACTGAATGCAGATTTAACTTCCCAAGACCTCCTTCTGAGAGAACATTTGTGATAAGACATGAACCTACATGTACAGATGAAGTCTCAAGTAATGATGAAATGATCAATAATGAAGATGGTGATAGACCTCGTGATATTGATAAGGCAAAGAAACTGCTGAAATTAGTACGTGAAGAGCTACTTAATAAAGAGAAGACATATAATTCAGTATATGAAATGTTTGAAAGTCTTGGAATTAATCAAAGAGACTTTGAGAAAGCAAATCAACTTATGAGTAAGAAAGACAGTATCATATTGGCACGCAATCCTCAGGATGTATGGGTAAACCAGTATAATCCAGACTTATCACGAGCATGGAATGCCAATCTAGATATTCAATATATTACTGATGTTTATGGGGCTGTAGCATATGTTGCATCTTATATGTCAAAAGCAGAACGTGAGATGGGATTATTGCTCAGTCAAGCTCAAAGTGAAGGACTGCATGGTGATGCAAAGCAAAGCATGAAAACTATAGGACAAGTGTATTTACAAAATAGAGAAGTTTCAGCACAGGAGGCATGCTTCCGAGTGTGTAACTTGAGGTTGAGAGAAGGATCAAGGAAAGTTGAATTTATACCACTAGGAGAGAACCTTGTTAGAATGAGTTTACCACTCAGATTGATTCAGAATAAATCAAATGGTGATGATGATAACGTATGGATGACTTGTAAATTAGATAGGTATAAAGCCAGACCTAAAACACATGAATTTGCTGTAATGTGTCTCGCAACATTTTTCTCTGAGTACAGAATATTGTCAAGTACAGAAGCATTAAAGGTCCAAAGTGGGAAAACATATAAACATGTTCATCAATTACAGAACAGTGTAGGATATATACAGAAGCGTACTAGAACTGATGGTGCAGTTATAAAGTATCCAAGATTTAATTCAATCAAGTGCCCAGAGAAATACTACCACAGCATCCTACAACTGTTCCTACCACATCGTGTTGATAAGCATTTGAAACCTGCAGCCTTTGAAACTTTCGAAGATTTTTATCACAATGGAAGTGTAAAATTTGATCAGTGTAATATAGTATCTGTGAAGTTTGTTGTGGATATTAATTGTAAGAAGTTTGAAGCAGACAGTGACGCAGTAGATGTAGCTGAAGAATACTTGGCAAAGTTTGGTCCTCAGGAAGATGCATGGGCATTGATCTGTCCAGAAAGTGAAGCAGAAAGACAAGAATGTAGAGATGAAATGAATCAAAATGTAGAAGACAAAGAAGATGAGTGTGGTATTCCTGATTTACAATCCAATAATAAAGAAGACAGAAATTATTGTATTGAATACAATAAAGCCAAAATCCCAAGACATGAAGCGCAAACCTTGATGAGGTCATTAAATGCTCAACAGAGTCAAATATTCTATAAAATTAGACAATGGTGTCTTGATAAAGTCAATGGAAAGAATCCTGAACCATTTCATATGTTCATCACTGGTGGAGCTGGTACAGGGAAATCTCACTTAATTAAATGTATATATAATGAAGCTGTACGTTTACTTGGTAGAATGAGTCATAATCCTGATGATGTATCTGTAATCTTAACTGCCCCAACAGGAGTCGCAGCATTTAATATCAACGGCCTTACAATACATTCTGCTCTCAGCATCGGTACCAATATGTCACTACCATATAAACCACTTGGTGAAGAAAAAATCAGCACTTTGCGTAACAAATTGAACCAGCTTCAAATTGTAATCATTGATGAGGATTCTATGGTTGATCAAAAGATGCTGTGCTATATTCATGGAAGATTAAGACAGATTAAGCAAACAAGAAGTCAATGTGCATTTGGTGATGTGAGTGTGATTGCTGTTGGTGATTTTTATCAGCTACCTCCGGTTAAAGGAAAATCATTGCATCACAATACAATAGAGTCCAATTTGTGGCATGCAAATTTTAGAAAAATAGAGTTAATAGAAATAATGAGACAAAAGAATGATGTACCTTTTACTGAAGTGTTAAATAAATTGAGGGTTAAAACAAAGAAGGACACTTTAACAGCAGAAGATAAATCTGTACTCAGTAGTTGTGAAACTGGAGAGGATATTGAAGATGCTTTGCACATCTATCCAACAAATAAACAGGTTGATAAATATAATCTACACAGAATGCATAATACTTGTACTGAACGTATATTGATTGAAGCTAAAGATTATCAAAAAGATGCAGCTGGAAACATGAAACTGAGAGACACACCTTTGAAATCACTAAGATCAAATTCTTTATGTCAGTCATTATTACTAGGCATTGGTGCGAGAGTTATGCTGACTAAAAATATAGATGTATCTGATGGACTTGTGAATGGAGCATTCGCAGTTGTAAATGGAATAGAGATGCTACCTGATCAATCTGGGCCTAAGTATATCAATGTAACATTTGATAATAAGAATGTTGGTTCTAAATTAAGAAGACAATCAGCCTCATCTGATGTAAATACTAATGTGGCAATTGAGATACAAGAAGAACATACTGGAAAGTCATGTATCCGTAAACAATTTCCACTAAAACTAGCCTGGGCGTGTACTGCACATAAAGTACAAGGTATGACAACAAATAAAGCTGTAGTGTGTCTTGAACGAACCTTTTCAGCAGGTCAAGCATATGTGAGTTTGAGTCGCGTGACATCATTAAAGGGTCTTATTATTGAAGGTTTTGATGAGAAGTTGATATACTGTGATAAATCAGTAGCAGAAGCTCTAAAGATAATGCCTGTAGTGAGAGGAATTGAGGAATATGTGAATGATGAAAACAATACTCAGAAAGATACAACAATCATACTGCATAATATTCAGGGATTATTATCTCATTATAAAGATTTGAAATGTCAAAGAGAAATGATGGATTCAGATTTTATCTGCCTTACAGAAACATGGATAGATGCTAATCAAATTATAAATGTCAGTTTAGATGATTTCAAATGTTACCATCAAATGAGAGCTTTGTCATACAATGATCAAATGAAAATACTACAGCAGCAAAGTCATGGAGGAGTTGCAGTGTATGGCAAAAGAGATAAACATTTCAGTCGTTTAAACATTGCACTAGAGAATCTAGAGTACATTGCGTTTCATATAATATCTCATATATCAGTGATAGTGGTTGTCATCTACCGACCCCCTACTTATAAGATGCAACATTTCATTGAGAATGTAAGCAAACTAATTGATGAAATCAAAAAAATTTGTAATAGATGTATAGTGATGGGAGATTTTAATGAAAATATTTACGATAATCATTCACATATTGAGAAATTAATGATAGAGCATGGATACAAGCAATATGTAACAGATGCAACAACAGAGAATGGCACATTAATTGATCATGTATATGTCAGAGGTATAGATAACATTGTAGCTAAAGTTAGGCCAACATATTATAGTTATCATGAAGCTATAAAAATTGAGTTGAAGACATTGTAATGCAGAATTTTCAGAACAGGGTGTATATTACATGTGTAGTACTTCAGTATGTGCAAACAACTTGGAGGGGGGGGGGGGCTGGCGAAAGAGCAGCAGGAGTGTAATATATTTTGATATGGAAGGTACTTCCTCAATGTATCAGTTACTCCAATAGTTGTGATTTGTTTTGTCCGTATTTCCATTGATGATGCAGGGGGAGGGGGGAGGGCTGTGATCTGGGGTATTTCACTCTTGCCAATGTTCTATATGTTATGCACTGGGTTTTTTATTTTATTATAATTAGTTGTTAGTGTAGGTTTAACACCTGTATTAAATATTTAAATATTTTATTGTCCTGTTCTGGAGTTTTGATGCATAATTACATGTAGAAGTTTGAATAACATAGTAAAGTATGATACAGACTGTAACTGATAATACATGTATTAACCAATGCGCTTCTGGGAAAATACCCTCTTGCCATACCTGTGCAATATTATTGTGTTATTTTTTTTCAGTCAAAAAGAAATATTTTATTTCACAAACAATTAAAAATTTATATTGTCAAGGATACTCCATTTGGGCACCCATTTAAAGGTGTCTTCTCAATATCATTTATAGATTCTAAATATTAATAGTATTTGGAAATTTAGGCCATTAAATGTAACCACCTATCATTAATCTACACCTGGTTGAACTGACGGCATCCTGAGAAATGAAAGGCGTCATGAATGAAACAGGTGCCTGGGTATGTGCAAACAACAGTGGTAAATTGGCATAATTAACAGCAAATATAAGCAGAAAGTTGAATGCCAGTATATTTTATAAGAGATCTGTGCTTTATTGTATCCTCCGAAGCGAACTGGTTAATCCTACATTGTTTGAGACATGTACTAAAACATTCATTAGTATTTCATGTTTACAAGAGGTTTCAATTTGAAAGAGAAGAAGAAGACCACAAACAGTGTGAAATCAAGCTAGCTTTGTGTACAAGCTCTATGAACACACAGACAGTATGATAAATGAAAAGTAAAAAAAAAAGGAAACTAATACTGTATTTTAACACCATTTACCACCATCGCCAACCATGAGCATAAAGATGTCATGAGTTTGCATATTAAAAAAAAGGCTCCATGATTACTGACTGTCTCCATCTTGAGACAGACTTTAACGAGCGTATTGAACAGGCTGCTACAACCTCTCCACACCTTCAAAGAGAATCTGCTCCAACAAAAAGCTGAACTAAGGATTGCGTAGTGAGTACGCTCCAGTAGTAATTTCTGGACTGTTTGCTCCCAAAAGAGAAATGGTTGAACCCTTTTCATATATGTGTTGCCTGAGGCGTATCCTCAACATCTCCTGAAGATACTGTGTTGCTTTGAACAGTGACCAGCCACGAACTTTGTCATTCCATACTGTAATGCTCTTATTAATTGCGTATGTGATATTACATTACATGTATTTGTTACTTTAGCATTCATGTATACTATTATGGGTTACACTAACAAAATTCCCATTATCACTGAAAGCTGATTTGTTTCACACTGCTCATGAGAGTGGGCAATCATCACCATGTATTCGCAGGGATGCATGTGCTAGTCAGGTCATGTCACCAATTTGGATGATGGCTGCATCCCAGCATGTGGGAAGCTGTTGCTGCAGATAGATGCACCTAAAAGCAGTAGATGCAGAGGAGACCTGATGCTGCTGGCTGAAGACAGTTGACTCCAGAGGAAAGCACAACCCCAAGCACATAGATCAGCTTTAACTTTTACCTGTGGATACTGTGGTAGAGGCTTTCACCCATGAGTCTAGCCACAGAAGATACTGTCTGAAATCATTGACATTGGCACAACTGTTTAGTTCCAGTGACTGATAAATGCCTTGGAAATATTATTAACAGTAAGAGTACAAGATGTATATTCCTTCTAATTGCCTATAATGTTAACGCACTTAAAATTTGCTTTGAACAGTGACCAGCCACGAACTTTGTCATTCCATACTGTAATGCTCTTATTAATTGCGTATGTGATATTACATTACATGTATTTGTTACTTTAGCATTCATGTATACTATTATGGGTTACACTAACAAAATTCCCATTATCACTGAAAGCTGATTTGTTTCATTTAATGTTTTTTTGGAAAACTACAGTTCAAATCCTCTGTGATTTAATAAATATTAGTGCTTATAAAGTGTTTATCAATAGCAATCTCAAAGAGCTTGTTATTATTTATTTTTATGACAGTTTAGCTTGGTTTTGTTTTTCAATTGCAGCACCTAGTACATCTTGGGAAGGTTTACAATGTAATGTGGGGCAATCTTCTACCAATATCAGCCACACCGGATCAATCTCCCTTCTCTTAGCGGTAAGTGTAACTGATTTATTTTCACACATTACTTAACACACAGGAGAGCCTGTGGTTTTTTGCGTGATCCGGAGAACAAAGCAATAACAGTTAATTGTTTTTGCTTTAAGGCATGTAAGGACACGAGTTTGGAGACTGGAAGTCAAACTCACTTTCTAACCAGAGTTGGTATTGACACCAGCAACTAGACCACTCTGCTTTCATACTGCATGATCAACAATTAGAGATTTGTTGCTGTACATGTAATTCTTTGCATATGTTAAGAGCCCCTAAACCACCTAGCTTAAAAACAAGGTTGGTTTGAACATGAATGAAACGATGTGCACAATTCAATTTCAATTCAGAAACGCGGTAGTGTTATGGTTTGTGAAGTTGGGTCAACCCATGTGCAACACGCAGATTTTAAGGCCTATTAGAATCTGTAGCCTTTTAAACTTGTGTATAAGTTTTATTTTGTTTATAGTCATTAGTCATAGTCATAGTGAATAGAAGTGCATATTGAATCGTTTTGAATCAGCGGTTGAATTAAGTGCATTCATTCATTCATTGACATCAAACTTGTGTCTCTTTACTGAATACAGGAAAAGTTAAGATTTTTGTTTAAGGAATAGAGTTAAAATTAAACCCAAGCAAAATATCATTCCAACTGTCAGCAGTATAATCTTTGTAAATTGTTCACATTCACATCTTACAATGCTATACTAAACATGCTGACTTGAAACTAAAGTAATATGCAGATGTTTTGTTCACAACATTTGCATATACTGTAAATGTTATGTTTTGTGTAAAATGGGTTGACTTAAGTTTTCAGACTATTATCTAAAACCGCAATAACAGTACTCCAACTTTCATTGACTTTTATTTTGTCTCTTTGCTTAACAGGAATAGGTCAAGCTTCGAGAGTTGTAAACAACCAGCTCTTGGGGTGGATAATCAATGTCATGTGGATTACTCATAGAACTGAACTAGTCTCTCAGTATAATCCATTGACCACTAGCAACTCTTGTGTGGACAATCAAGTCTTTTTGGAGTTAAACATGAATATTACAAACTTTCAACCCAACACTGAACTGTTACCAACCAATAGTTCCAAGAGTGGATGATAGATATAGCTTAAACACACATGTATACGTGTGTAAAAACTACAGATGGAACATTGCATATTCATCAAGCAATAGTTTGTGCAGTTGAATGAAGTACTGTGGCGTGTTGTGGCCGATTTGATAAGAACCCCAAACTCGAGCTCTGGTGTTTCTAATCAGCACAGTGCCATGGGTTCGAGTCCTAGTCGTGACACTTGTGTCCTTAAGCAAGACACTCAACCATTATTGCTGCTTCCTTTGGATGGGGAGTAAAGCCGTAGGTCCCATGTAGTTGTGTAATGCACGTAAAAGAACCCAGTGCACTTATCGTAAAGAGAGGGGGTTCGCCCCGGTGTTCCTGGTTTGATTTGTTGCATATTGCGCCACAGCACCTTGTAACTATTACATGGTGCTATGTAAAGGAGTAGGTCTCATACTTCAACATGTAACTCCACATACCTTGTAAGAAAAATACTGAGTGCTTTGAGACGCCCATCGAGAACAGATAAAGCGCTATAATAAGAACTGGGTATTATTATTTTTATTATTATTATGTCTAATTTCAAAGGAAGAAATGATTATCACATAATACCTGCTGAGGTTAATCTAGCTTTGAACATTATGTCCATTTAATATGAACATCAAAAACTACATGCATACTATTTTTTGTTTTAGAATTCTAACATCAACATTAAGAACTAAGTACTGCTATTCTTTCTATAAAAATGGGAATTCTGATTTGTTTGCACTCGTAAAAAATGCAAAACTCGTGAAAAGTCTATTAAAACCGTATATGAATTTACATGTACATAAGTAAGACCTTGTACTTAATATAACATGTCCCTCTTATCTTTACTACTGGGCTTATATTATGCCTGATTCTTGTTAACCAATAGTGACTGCATAACACAGTATAGCTTAACAGTACATCACACTTAATGTATGTGACTTCTTTTGACAAGCTAGTTATCGAGTTATGAATTTATATTTATGTTGTATTACTAATACTACATAACAGGCTTATAGTTTACGTATAGCAATAAATCAACCATTTTCAATGCATATGCAGCAAACAGCTAACTGTTTATACATGTAACTTTATTTTTGTAAATGTATTGGCCTTACTACTCCCCAAGGGTAAAAAATCATATGTATGGGTTATGAGTTTTATGAATGATTTCTGATCTAATAAGTAACTGGATTCTTTCACACGAAATACCTGTAGGTCTATCATGATGTATGTTACTTGACTTTACTGGACAATGAGAATTGTATAATAATAAGTGTTGGACACACCTCAATAATAATGGAATTAATGTTTACTTGTCAAATCGTATGTCATAGTACAGTCATGATAACTACTGGTGTAAACTGAACATTATGAGCCAACGGCTGTTGTGTATTGCGGTGTACAAAATATGTCCTACAATTAACACTTGAATGTTTATTTCCCTAGCATTGGTACAGAAAAATAGCAGAGTATTGGTTAACAAATTTTCAAGTAAAAAAAAAGTTTTAAGGTTTATTAGGTAATGTGTTTATCATACTTGGACCATTGACTTTACTTTATAATAGGCTGTGTTTTAAGATTCAAAGAATCAATCATTCACACATTAACAAAATCAAAGAAGAGCAATTTGTTTTACTGACAACAGAGTCTTCTGAATTGTTTAGCTTACAATACTTTACTAAATTGCTTGCATCACGTATTGACATAAACGGTCGTATTAAAGGTTCATCTTCTATACTAAAGAATCAACCATTTTAAAACTATTGTCATTGTCATTTGTATGTGTGTGCGTCCTGTTGATACATTTTAATTAAATAAACTTCATTGATAGAAGCAACTTTCAGTTACAAAAAGATGTTTTCATTATAAGCCGTCTCTCTGAACTAACGGGATTTTATTTTATCACATTAAACAGTTTGTTGAGGTTTAACTGGAAGTTATTTAGTGTTTCTGAAAGGTTGAAACTCCCTTACGAAATGGTTGCTCTGTGATAGACCTGTACTTTTAAAGTTGTCTCTTCAATGCATGCTGATGTGGTTGTTCCAATTCCATGCTTGGGGGCGCTATTCACACTTAACGGTGGTATTATCTGTGGTGGGCAACTTGTAACGTCAAAGCCCAACGTATAGTTTAGGTGCATTATCCGCTCTGCTGCACTAGGCGCTAGTTAGTAAATTTCCAACGAAAGAGGGCGCTGTTGGGAAAACTGAATGTCACTGCGTTATGTGTACATAATTATTGCGTTGTCAATCAAAACGGGGGAAACGTGTGGGTGAAATTTTCAAATTCCATTATGAACCGGAAGTAAGTTAAAATATTGTACGGGTTCTGTGAAGTTTTTGTCAAACTTTAACGACCTATCCTATGATGTGAAGATTGTCAAAACCCGGATTATGGTTTTTGAGTTTCAAACGAAAGAGGGCGCTGTTACAATTTCACAGTCAGCGCGTGAACTGGCTTGCATCAGTTTCAACGTTATGTGTACATAATGCGTTGTCAATGAAAGTGGGGAGGGGGGGGGGGGTTACGAGTGGGTAGGTGCGCTTCATTGTCCGGTTTTAACAAGATGTAAAAGGTTAAAATGTTGTTATCTCAGTGCAAAAGTTTAAGAGGGATTGCTGTTCTACAATCTGATACAAAAATTATGCTGAAGTGATGAGTAGTTTTAAAGATATGAATAAGATAAGATATGAAATTTTCAACTTCCGTTAACAACCCAAAGTAAGTTAAAATATTGTACGGGTTCTGTGAAGCGTTTGTCAAAATTGTAACGATCTTTCCGATGATGTGTAGATTGTCAAAATCCGAATTATGGTTTTTGAGTTATGATTTTTACAAATATTAAACTTGGATTTAATGTAATTCAGTGCCCGATGACGTCATCATGACGTAATTAAGTATGTGTTGTCTTGATACTAAGGTTCAACTATCTGGTGAGTTTCAACATTCAATTCAATCTCAATCATGAGTTATTCCGTAGATAAGCTCGAAAGTTGTTTTTTGAAGGAAAAAAACGAAGGCGAACTTCGACCTAGGGTAACGACCCAGAAGTTAAGGTCGTACAATTTTGGCGTTAACTTTTCAAATGTTGCCCCAGTCTTGGTGTATCAGATGCCAAACATTGAACATCATAGCTTTCATATTCGTTGAGATACAGCAAAATGCAAATGGTCATTTTTTCACCTTTAAAACCTTGTAATTCGACACCTGATGACGTCATCATGACGTACTGACAACTGTGCCGTCTTCATATTGAGGTTCAATTATCTGATGAGTTTCAAGGTTCAATTCAGTTTAAATCTTGAGTTATGCTGTAGAGAAGAGTTCTAGGGAAGAAGAAGATGGAGAAGAAAAAAAACCTAGACTTTCAGTTTTTGTCATGTGACAACAACAAAAAAACAAGGTGTTCGTGGTGAGTGATTGGATGAATAGGAAACGTCATTATACCTTATCAATCCAATTCCTGGTTCAGGAGTTATGAACTTTTCAAAAATTTAACAAGAACTCCCTGTTTGGACCGGAAGTCGAGGTCAAATAGGGTCACATGTTGATTAGTTTATGAAGACCTTTCAGATGATGTATAAATTGAAAAAATCCAATGTGTGGTTCAGAAGTTAAGATATTTTTAAATATAAAGTCTCAACTTCCTTCATGACGTAATTAAGTATGTATTGTCTCTATGCTAAGGTTCAACTATCTGGTGAATTTCAACATTCAATTCAATCTCAATCTTGAGTTATTCCGTAGATAAGCTCGAAAGTTGTTTTTTGAAGGAAAAAACGAAGGTGAACTTCGACCTAGGGTAACGACCCGGAAGTTAAGATCGTACAATTTTGGCGTTAACTTTTCAAATGTTGCCCCAGTCTTGGTCTATCAGATGCCAAAACTTTGAACATCATAGCTTTCATATTCGTTGAGATACAGCAAAAAGCAAATGGTAATTTTTCAACTTTAAAAATCTTGTAATTCGACACATGATGACGTCATCATGACGTACTGACAACTGTGCCGTCTTCTTATTGAGGTTCAATTATCTGATGAGTTTCAAGGTTCAATTCAATTTCAATCTTAAGTTATTCTGTAGATAAGCCCGAAAACAATGTTATTAATTTATCAGCGCCGTTTTCTAAATTTCAAACGAAAGAGGGCGCTGTTGCAATGTTTGGTTTCTGCAAGATAAAACAATCAAACACGACGACAGTGCACGGCACAGCGCTTGAACCTGCTTGCATCAGTTTCAACGTTGTGTACATAATGAGTTGTCAATGAAAGTGTGGGGGGGATTACGAGTGGGTAGGTGCCCTTCATTGTTCTGTTTTAACAAGATGTAAAAGGTTAAAATGTTGTTATCTCAGTGCAAAAGTTTAAGAGGGATTGCTGTTCTATAATCTGATACAAAAATTATGCTGAAGTGATCAAGAGTTTTAAAGATGTGAATAAGATAAGATATTATGAAATTTTTAACTTCCGTTATGAACCGAAACTTTCGAAAGTAGGTTACAATATTGTACGTGTTCTGTGAAGCGTTTGTCAAAATTTTAACGATCTATCCGATGATGTGTAGATTGTCAAAAAGATTTTTTTTTAAATATAAAATGTAAACTTCCGGTTTGAACCGGAAGACAATGTCATCAGGTCACAAATTATAGCGTTAGTAATGTTTTTCAAAGCCTTATCTGACGACGTTCAGATAATAAACAACTAATTCCTGGTTTTGGAGTAATGTTTTTTTCAAATAAATAATTGTATCTTCCTATTTAACCGGAAGTTAAGGTTAAATAGTAAATGGTGTGTGTCGTTTCTTAAGTTGTTACATACTTACCCAATGACGTATAAATAAATTAAAAAAATCAAATGTGTGGTTGAGAAATTATTTTTCTTTGAAAAATTTAATTTCAACCTCCAGTTTGAACAAGAAGCCAAATTTAATCTGGTTTCATTTGTGTAGATCCTAATCAGTACATTAAAACCTTTCAACTAATGTATGACTTGTAAAAAAAACCTATAATTATGTGAACCGGAGTAACGTGTTTTTCAAATATTAGATTAATTATCTGAGGGTGTGCATTGTTTCTTGTAATATCAATGCCAATGTATTCCTACTTGTAGTTTTGGTGCGAGACGTTGTTCATTATCACTGAACTATTGCGATTCTCCGCTCTGCACTCAGCGCTCGATGTTACTGAAAACATTATTCACAACAGCGCCCCCTTTTGTTGGACGAAAAAGAGCGCTGTTGGGGATTCCCCCAAAAAATTTCGCGCCACAGTCAGCGCTGGCAATGCATGTAGTGTACATAGTGTGCGTTGTTGTCAGTCGTTAGCCCTTACACGTTATGTGTACAATGCGTTGTCAATGAAAGTGGGAGGTGGGGGGGGGGGGGTACGAGTAGGACGGTGCGCTTCATTTCCCAGTTTTAACCAGATGCATAGGATTATAATGTTGTTATCTCTGTGCAAAAGTTTAAGAGGAATTGCTGTTCTACAATCTGATACAAAAATTATGCTGAAGTGATCAAGAGTTTTAAAGATGTGAATAAGATAAGATATTATGAAATTTTCAACTTCCGTTATGAACCGAAACTTTCGAAAGTAAGTTAAAATATTGTATGGTTTCTGTGAAGCGTTTGTCAAACTCTTCACGATCTATCCGATGATGTGTAGATTGTCAAAATCCAAATTATGGTTTTTGAGTTATGATTTTTACAAATATTAAACTTTGATTTAATGTAATTCAGTGCCCGATGACGTCATCATGACGTAATTAGGTATGTATTGTCTTGATACTAAGGTTCAACTATCTGGTGAGTTTCAACATTCAATTCAATCTCAATCTTGAGTTATTCCGTAGATAAGCTCGAAAGTTGTTTTTTGAAGGAAAAAAACGAAGGTGAACTTCGACCTGGGTAACGACCCGGAAGTTAAGGTCGTACAATTTTGGCGTTAACTTTTCAAATGTTGCCCCAGTCTTGGTCTATCAGATGCCAAACTTTGAACATCATAGCTTTCATATTCGTTGAGATACAGAAAAAAGCAAATGGTAATTTTTTCACCTTAAAGACCTTGTAATTCGACACCTGATGACGTCATCATGACGTACTGACAACTGTGCCGTCTTCATATTGAGGTTCAATTATCTGATGAGTTTCAAGGTTCAATTCAGTTTCAATCTTGAGTTATGCTGTAGAGAAGAGTTCTAGGGAAGAAGAAAATGGAGAAGAAAAAAAAAAAACTAGACATTCAGTTTTTGTCATGTGACAAAAACAAGGTGTTCGTGGTGATTGATTGAATGAGTGTGTAACGACATTATACCTTATTAATCAAATGCCTGGGTCAGGAGTTATGAATTTTTCAAAAATTAAACATCAACTTCCGGTTTGGACCGGAAGACAACGTCAATTATGTTCAAATATTTTTGTAGCACGTCCTTTGTTTATGAAGACTTTTTAGATGATGGATGGATTGTAAACATCCAATATGTGGTTCCGAAGTTATACTTTTTTAATAAAATAATGTTTAAACTTCCGTTTTGAACCGGAAGGCAATGTCAATTGAAGTTAATTTGTGTGTAGCATTTGTCGAACTTTAAATTACGTATCCGCTGACGTGTATAATGTAAAAATTAAATGAATGGGACGTGAGTTATTATTTTATACAAATATTTAACTAAGCCTATGATTGATTGTAATTCGATACACGATGACGTCATCATGACTTCAATAAGTTTGTGTCGTCTGGATACTGAGGTTGAACTTTGTTATGAGTTGCAATGTTCAACTCAATTTCAATATTGAGTTATTCAGTAAATAAGCCTGAAAACGATTTTATTTACAAGACCTGTTTTCTAAATATCCAACGAAAGAGGGTGCTGTTGAGAAAAAGTATGTTATTGCCAAATTACACAAACGGAAGACGACGACAGTGGCTTGCATTAGCTTCAACGTTATGTGTACATAATGCGTAGTTAATGAAAGAGGGGTGGGGAGTACGAGTGGGAAGGTGCGTTTCATTGTCCGGCTTGTCAAAATACGAATTATGGTTCTTGAGTTATGTTTTTTACAAATATTAAACTATGATTTATTGTAATTCGATGTCTGAAGACGTCATCATGACGTCATTGGATTTGTGTTGTCATGATACTGAGGTTCAAGTATCTGTTGAGTTTCAAAGTTCAATTTAATCTCAATCATGAGTTATTCCGTAGGTAAGCTCGAAAGTTGTTTTTTGAAGGAAAACAACGAAGGCGAACTTCCACGTATGGTAACGACACGGAAGTGAAAGTCGTATAATTTTGGAGTTAACTTTTGAAATGTTGCCCTAGTGTAGGTCTCAGATGTCAAACTTAGAACATCATAGCCTTTATATACGTTGAGATACAGCAAAAAGAAAATGGTAATGTTATGAAAACTGTGCCGTCAGAAAACTTAGTGATTCAATGTTTAGAATACCGTTGATGTTTTCTGTCTGTTAGCGCTCAGCGTACGTACTAGCCCCGGATAGAAATAATGCTGAAGAGTGACAATGTTAAAATAGCCATTTATAATGGGAAAGTATCTGCATTAGAGTGGTGTATGTTAGAGGCACAATAACTTTACCTATTTGCAATGTTCATGTGAATGAGGCACAATTTGTTGTGTGAAAAGGTTACAAGATTTGTTTTTAGGCTGAAATCTGCATTGCTTAATTGATAGACTTTCTGTGGTAAAATTGTAAATAGCGCCCTCACTTGTTGGTATGTAATGTAACCGTCTTTTAGCCTCAACATCTGACGTCACTTCGATACTTTGCCATGCGGTTGTGTAAAAGTATGCTGGAGGGGCGCGAGAATGCACTAGACACGCTGCTCACACGCACACCACACGCTGTTTTGTCCTGACCACTATCACCAGTTACCATTAACTGTTCAGCGTAAGTATACTTTTGTTCAAGTTCAAGTTCAAAAACAATCGTTATTAGTGCAAAACCTACATCTTCTTTAGTGTACCTGTATACTTAAAAGTATACTAAATAAGAAGTATGAATATGAAGTCTTACACTTATTAAGATGAAGGTTTTTGCACTGCTGATACAACTTGGATCTTAAATTTGGAAGGGCCAAGGTGTTGTTATAAACTATTACTAGTACTGTAGTGTAGCAAGGGAGGACAGTAAGGGAGACTTGTTTGACTTTAATGATGATAATAAATAGTGGAGATGACTGTGGAGAGTTTTGACTAAAGCACCATCAGTATACTAGTATTATTAATATTCCATGGTATTCAGATCCATCCAGGCCCCGGATGTACAAGTACGAGTAGTACTAAGTTAAGTACTACTACCTTTAAAAAAATAAAGTAGGCAATAGTAGTACTTACTAGTACTAGTAGTACTGTAGTAGTTACCATTACCAATTCTACCTTCCTACCATTTCATCGAGTCGATGTATTGTTGGTGTCACTATTGTACTAATCGCAGTAGGTCAGACAGTAATGTTACTTACTTATAATGCTCACTTTGCTATTGTGCAGCTAACTATTTGTATACAATTATCAAGTGAGGTAAATTGTATGGCTAAATTAACCATCGAGAAGTATCATGGAGTTATCAGGGTGGCACTTATTACTGAAAAGATTTGTTCAGAACAGTGCAGGTTTAATTGTTAACCAGATAATGATTGACAATAATTTTAAACTTTATATATTAATGTACATGATAGCTCATCTATCAATTAGAAAGTGGATGAGTGTTAATACTTGGATTTACATCAGTTGATTTGCATGTGTGATTGGGGTAAGGAAAGACCCAACCAAGTATTTATAAAAATATTCTGTGTGTTGTTTTTGCAATTAAACTGTAAAAGATATCCATGTTTTATTGACAATAAACGTGAGTGTAGATAAAGACGGCACACAAATAAGAATAAAAATATACTGTATTCTAAGATATTTGTAATGTATTGTTATTTTGTAGATGACAACGACCTTAGCAACAGCATTTCAGAGAAGTGGGGTAATGAAATCACCTGTACGGATTCGTGTGTTGAGCAAGTCTCAGAGTGATGAGTCACTACCCTTTATTTATGCTGTGGCTGATGAAAGTCTTGCTGTTGAATGTGCAGTGTATGATGTCAAGAAAGCACAGAAATTCCGGGTAGGCGCTTCTTTGACCATTGTCAATGGTGTGGTAAAGGTTACACCTAGGAAGCAACTTGTAGTTTCGTCACAAACCTGTGTTATTAAAACAGGACATGTGATTGTTCCAGAAAAACTACAGGAAGAAGGGTGTCTACTGACAAATCCAGAGCCAGCTGACTTTTTACCTATTTCTGAAGTTGGACGTTCACCAGTCAAGAAGCTAGTGTCAATCAAGGGACAGATGGTTGCAGTAAGTTTACCTATAAATATTGAGATTTTTATAGATGAAGTGTATTGTATAAAGGGCCTATAGTTAATAATTGGTGAAAGTTTGATGGAAAGAATGTATGGATGTTGTCTTTGAATGAGAACAGTTTTTTGAAAAAAATTACTGTTACTTTTGCATTTTGTAGTATTCAGTGAAGTAGCATATGTGTTGTAATAATTAGTATGCACATGCTTTTGAGAGTTGCTACCAAAGGTTATATTATATAGCTTCAAATATTTTAAGTCATGAAGTCAATGTTAATGTAACTTGTTCAGCCTTTAAAAAAAAAAAACTCCAATTGATGTCCAAAACTATTATTATTAATTTTATGGTGTCTTGATATTTTTCGTTTTGATGTATTTTAATTGTTATTATTATAGAAAATAGGCTTTGAAAACTAATTTAGTGTGTCCTTTTGTGATCTTGTAGAGAATGTAATAAGATCAATTGCTTTTTAGAAATTCTTATAATAATTATGGTGATTTTTATTATATCAATATTGTTATAATGTAATTTTTTTTAACAGGAAGAAATGACAAAGACGGTGATGTTTAAAGGCAGAAATATCGATGTGAGAAATGTGACCATCAAGGAAGGAGGTGTGGCCTGCAGGCTGGCGCTGTGGAAAGAGAAGGCAGAGAGTGATTTGAAAATAGGGGACTACGTGAACATTACGAATGTTGTTACTCAGAGGTATCAGGAGGAGATGTATGTCTCCAGCACAAGAGAGAGTTCCATAAAGGTAAATTTTTAGAGAAGATGAGGTAAAGGTGCAGGGGTTCATGTGGAAATAAATAAAAAGTCAATGTTTAGCATGGTGAAAGACTGTCATCAACAAAATTCGAGTGAATGGTGACAATTACAAGAAAACAAACTACACAAGAATGAAGCTTTGCCTGGTGTTCCAGAGAATAAAAGTTCAACTTAAAATTAAAAGTTTTAATTTTATGTGTGTAATTCAGTGAGCTCGTGTGTTATATGTTATATAGCTGTATAATTGATTTGGGTATTACATCGGTTGGAAAATGAATGGAATTGTTTTGCGAAGTGCATATGAGGTGAAAAGCTTGTTCAGTTTAAATGTAATGCCAGAGTGTTTGTAAGAGGGATGAGTAATTGTAACATTTTATTTTAGTTTGTTCTTGTTTTCCAACAGACGGTGCCTCGACCAGATGAGAGTTTGAAGACGAATATCATAGGGTATGACTTGGTAGAGAATGACATGATTGAGCTGACTACAGATGAGGATAATTGTCCAACGTATGTAGTGGAGAAAGCTGTTCTCGAAGTATGTTTTGAAGTTGCGGTGGATGCAAATTTTGATGATGTTCTGACTGAAAAAGTCCCATTTTCATGTACCATCACTAAGAATAAGGATGAAATTAAGTCATTGGTGATTACATAGAAAACATGTGAACAAACCAAAAGAGCAGAGACTGGTGTTGTTGAGTTTCATGTATAGTTGAGTTATTTAAAAATAGTTCAGTTTTATAATATTTTGTTAGAGAGGTTCTCAAAGTTTAGTTGAGTTAAGTTGAGGCTTATAATTTAGTAGAATAATGTCTATAGGTACATGTTAAACAAGTATTCAAGATGGGGTTTTTTGAAATGATGTAAGTACAAGTAGAAAACATGATGGGTTTGATAATGAATGTACTCATGATAACTGTAATGAATCAAAACATTTTTGAAGTGTAGTGTTACAGTTGTAGTAAGCAGAAATTTGTCAAGGTGCCTCGACCAGATAAGATTTTGAAGACAGATATTAAAGGGTATGACTTAGTAGAGAATGACAAGATTGAGCTGACTACTGATCAGGATAATTGTCCAAAGTATGTAGTGGAGAAAGTTGTAGTAAGCAGAAATTTGTTTTAGGTTAAAATGTTATTCCAAGTCAATGGATATGTTTGGAGGTAGAAAATGTTATTCAGTTTAAAGTTCCAGTTGAAAGAATGTTATGTTGTAAAGATGTTAAAAAGTATTGTAGTAAAGTTGATATATATCAATATGTTGGCAATCATGCTTGTTATAGTAATTGATTCAAAATTTACACATTAAACCTATTGAAGTTGATTTTCAATCTGAGTTGAGGGTACATTTAGCAGTTATGGTCTTGAAGACAAAATTGTTGCTGACTGACAAAAAAGGACCATCAAATGAAGTAACATAGGGCTAGTTTGTCAAAAAACTTCTTTCACAGTGTAAAACATTATGAAATTGTGTAAAAGGTGAAATGATGTGCCATTTGTAAGGGGAAGTGCTAACATTATAACAGCAGAAAATGAGTTAGGTTATAAAATTATACTTCAACTGATGTGTAAGTTTTCTAGACAGAGGATGAATAGCAGTTATGTAGTATAAATGACGTTAGCTGATCTTTGGAAACATGCTCGTCTTAATACACCAAGACAATTAAATGTAGAAATGTGAATTTGTAGCAAAAGGTGTGACATGTAGGCCTACATGTCACTACTTGTTAGGAAAGTGTAATTTTACAGGGTATGTGTAACATAAGTATATATCTCTTAGTCTGCTTTGGCTGACAGTGTAACTCCCAAGGGGATAATCGTGGAGAGTCCATTTATATATTCAAAGCCAGTTAAAATGGAATGCTTGGATTGCCAAGGGAGTTATA
Source organism: Leptasterias polaris (assembly GCA_037783415.1). Taxonomy (NCBI): domain Eukaryota; kingdom Metazoa; phylum Echinodermata; class Asteroidea; order Forcipulatida; family Asteriidae; genus Leptasterias; species Leptasterias polaris. The sequence goes on from JAZGTN010000136.1 coordinate 1,234,079, forward strand.
GTTGTAATCATGGCAAATGTTTGTTATATTTCAAATAGTTATATTTTGAAACAGCATTATAAATCTAACCAATGACAACTTGTTTGAACTAGAGTGGTTGCTATGGGTACATTCAGTATGGTCTTCCAGCTTTGATACTTTGTGATAATGATGGAGTGTTAGAAAGGGGTGTATAATGCATAAAGGGTCAACATTCTTGAGGGAAGCAGACTCGGTATCGAACAAGTTGAACATTTTCTCATAAAAACAATTATTTCCATTGAGTGATTCAGGTTAGGACAACACCAATTTGTGCAGATTGAAATGTGTTATTTGAGGAGAAATTAGGTTTGTAGAATTGTCAATTTAACAGTCACAAGAGTATTTTGTGTATGCATGACTTGTGGCAACCGAGTGTTTAATGATAGAGGATGTGTTACTGTTGTTGCTGATAAGGGGTTTACACAAGAGATGAGTCCACATTGAATGTTGTTTAAATTGTATGTTTTTCTTGTTTGCAAAAGTATTTTATCTCGATTACATACAAGACAAATAACATACAAGTTCCACGTTATTTCAAAGTTTATAAGTTAAAGGTGTATAAAGATTATTATGAGAGATGAGTTAGGTAATCATTGAATGGCTTGGTAAATGTGGTTAGGATATGGTATCGTTAGAAAAATATTTGTTAACAAATATGTCTTGCGGCAGATTATTTATTGTGTTAAATAAAAATTGAAGTAGTCAATTATGAGGACACATAAAAACAAACATTTTCTTAATAATAAAAAGGTATTATCTTACAGAAATACATAGAAACATTTCTAAGAAGTAGGCATAGTGTAGCTTTTTCAAACAATAAATGGGGTTTATTTGCCAAAAACATTTTGATGTTTTAGTTCATAGTTATTGGACACTGAACATGTATAATTGGATTGAGTGATTGATACATTGTTTTTTAAATATAATTAGTTTATCAATGTTGGATATGTTTAATAATTATACACAATGGAAAGAGTGAAATGGAAGTAATCAAAGTAAATTCAAATAAATTGGATGAAAGATATTAAAAATGAAATGTGAAGTGTTTTTTGTTTGTTTCATAGAAGATCAATTTGGGAACTGTTTTAATATTAAAATGTAAAAGCATTGTACATTTATTGATGGGGCGTAATGGCTGTCTTGGGGAAGGATGTTAGCATGTTAATTTTTAAGCCAATTAGAAAAAGTAGTGATATAAAAAAAGAATGTAGACTATGCATCAGTCGTAAATGACAAGGCTGTTGAATAGTATACTGGGAGAGTAGTACCAGAGGTCAAGGAGACTACAGATGAATAATGTGTGTACAAGTTGAGTTTTGTCAGCAGTGGCCGACTTGGCAAGCACAATATTTGTCAGGGTAGACTTGGTTCCAATCACGGGATATAGTACAGAAATACAACATTGATGTACGTGTAAGGTAAGTCTCTCCTCGGTCATTCAACTTACAGTTTGGAAACACAAACAATAAAGTGATTCTAGTTTTGTTATTCAAAATACGTAAAAAACGTTGGGAAAATCTTTGGACGATTCCATTCAAATCAAAGGTGTCACAATAGTTCGTCTATTAAGGATCAGGTTGTTTGTCATGATTACTTTTCAACATTTTGTGATTAAATCTTGTATTAGTTTATGTATTAATTATATATAGCGTACTGTACATACAAAGCACTATAAAATAAAAGCAATGGCTCGATTTTACAGAAAATGCTGAAGCGATATGTTATATCCTTAGGAAAAGACGCAGCCAAGGGAATTTTGTGGTCTTCTGATTGGTCATCTCTCTGGCAAAGTGTTGTTATGTAAATGTCAGTTGTGAATAAATGAATACACAAGAGGTCAAGTCAGAGAGAGCGCGTGATAGTAAATCTGCCGGGGAATTCTGCGTGGTGGCTGACGCAGAGAAATAACTGCAGCATTATCAGACTCAAAATCAAATCTATTGTCAGGGGGGAAATGGCAGAAAACATTTAAGAAAAAAATAACATGTTCAACTCCAAATTAATTAAAAGAAACATCGTCCTGATCTTTGTTTGAATCAATGTCGAATGTGAGAACCTTTTTGTGTGCAGATGCCGTTGATGGTCAGTGTGATTAAACACTATGTAAATAAAGGATTTTATTTTATCGTTATTATAAGTTCTCCATCAAAGTATATAAAGGTAGCCTTCATGATGAAAGCTCCAAGAAGCCGCTCGAGGTAGAGGGTAAAAGTTATAGAAAAGGGGAGGGGAAGGGATAGAAAAGACAATTAGATTAAAAGAAATTTACCCACTCAAGACAAATTTTCACGCTTTAAAATAATTATTTATTAAAGTTTTGATATCGTAGGACGCCCTGTATTCAGGGCGTCCCTGAAATCGAGGCAAATCTTTTATCTCTCTGCGCGCGATGTAAATAGTCCCTAGATACAATTTTTGTGGTTTGACTTGCCAAGCAAAGAGTTTCCTCTCATTTGACCAAAACTTAGAAACATGTAAGGCTCCACTGGTTAGTTGCACTTGTAAATGCAAAAGGTTGTGGCATTTGAGGCATTTCTGCAAGGTACAAAAATATGTCATACTGTCGGGGCCATAACAAAAAAAATTCCCACCGAAAAAGTTTCATCAAACACTTTTTCAATTCACAATTCACGATGATCACATCATGTGACTGAACATTCTGCTGAGTATTCTGGGGGGGGGGGGGGGGGATACAGAGGCTTAAAGAAGCCACGTGCCTTATATCATTTTCTAATAGTCTGGATAATTTGTTTTTGTAACACTCTATAATTTTTTTTATTAATATTAAAATTTTAACCTCAGCTTTGTGATTCGATTATCACTGTTTATTTATATGCTTTATTATAAATGTTAAGAAACATAAAAAGACACAAAACTAAATAAAAATAAGATTTGAAAGCCAGAAATTATTTAAAAAAAATTGTTTTTTGTTTTTTATAAGTTTTTGAAAAATACCATGGTTATTTTTGAAACTAAATAAAAAATATGTTGAATAAAATGAAGAAAACTGCTGGCTATAGAGTCATACACTAAGTCTCACAGAACACTTGTAGTCACTGCAGATGTTTCTTCCTGTTTTAATTTTATGTAAAATTTGTGTATTATGAATCCAACCTAATGGTTGCCAATAAATATATTATCCTTATCCTTCCACGTATGGCTTCACCCGGACACCATAATTTCTTGTTTGCATCGAAAACAGGTCAAACTCAAAACAAATGGGACGCTATTGAAGTCATCGAAGATCGGTGCGTTTTAATATAATGTTTGCATATTTCTTATAAACAAAGGAAGGTAATTAGGGCATCAGTTGATTATGGAATATATATATTTTTTTCAATTCAAAGAAAAAGGCATATTACATAGAAAACCGGACAGGGGAGGATATATATATATATTTATAATTTATTTTCAAACGTTTATATTTGAATTTAGTCTTTTATGGTCACTCGATATTTGCACCGGTGAGAGTCAAATTAGCCATAGACCTTTCCATTGTTGATAAATAAGCCATACTGATTAGTGGCATGGTGGACGACCGAATGTAACACCCACTTCCCCCACCCAAAAAAAAAACAAAAAAAAACAACAAAACAACTCAAAGCAGTCAATTGTGTTAATAGATTGTTCAATTATTCCTTCGTCAATGATTCAACACTCTGCAACTTGTCATTATAAAAGATACATCCCATGAAGGATTGTTTGCATTATTTCCAGCAAATTCAACACTTGTGCATTATAAATGCAAAAATTTAATCAACAAAAATTGAGTATTTTCATTGTTAACATAATGTTCATATAATTGAAAACAAAGATTTCATTTCAGAAAAAATGTGTTCTTCGTTTAACGTGTTTTCTCGTTGCGATACGCGCGAGAATGGTCTATAGTTTTGTATACTGTTTCCTGTTGTTTTTGGTGTTTTACGTGTTGTCATGTGTACACGCGCACGGCAGGACGGGTGTACTTACTACGTGTACTTGTTGTTGTCACACATTGTTTGCACACTACGTATGGTTCGACCGGCCTCATTATCAACAACGAGCGGAAAAGTCACGAATTTCTTCGTTTGTTGTTGCAAAGCGTTTGAGTAAGTTATAAAGATATTGATTTTGGATTCCTTGATTTCCTTCATCATGACGGGAGAAGGTGTTACATGTCCATAATATATGTAATGTTTTCATAATGTGATTAGTCGTGGCTCTATTTCTGGATTTGGTGAAATACTGCATAATCTTCTCGTGGTCATGATGTACACTGTACATGTACAGTGTGTAGCCGACGTAATGTACATGTTGATATTCCCAGCATGATCATGCAGCTTGATATACAAACAATGCTTCAGTTTGTAATACACTTGCTTCAATCAAAAGACACGGTGACTGCGTTTTTTATGTGTGGCTTTATGACCTGGTTTGTGACTATTGGGAGTGGGTGTAGTGAGTTCCATCAAATAAACTTGGAAACTGTATTGGCATCTGCAGGCATTATATTTATAGTTTGAATTGATTGGAATGGTAGAAATAGTTACTTTTGTTAGTGTAATAACCATGTTACATGCAACTGGAAATTACAACTTTATTTATTCTTACCTGCTAAAAGTAGTAGGCCTACATGTAGGTGTGCTTCTAGAAACTATATAAGGGTCCTCCGTGAGCGTTATAGTACCTACTTATAGGGGTCTAACATTAGGCCGCCATAACGCTGTACGTTTTCAAAATGGTCGTTGATAGGTGAACATTTTATGGTCATTAGCCAGCAAAAACTTCAGTTTCTTTTGTACTACACAGCTAAAACTTTCCCATCACACTAAATATACATTCATGATGCTTGTGAGGCTTTTTTGTTGAGTAACATGCAAAAACATCTTCAAAAAATAAAATATATCACGAGCAGGACATGCACATACAATGATACTGTTTGTACAGTCATGGCGCAGTAAGGATTGTATTGTACAGTTATGTACATTTACATTCAAGCAGGTACAAAAAATTAACCCCTTAAAAAATGATAAAAATAAATAAAAACAAAACACCAATGCCTAATTGATCAAGGGTATAGTACAACAACAAAACTGTACAGTTTGCAGCTTAACACCACACATGTATGAACATTAATTTTTATTGAGATACATCTCAATTGTCTGATGCATTTTTGTTTCTAATTAAATGCAAATTTCCACATGCAAATAAAAAAATGAAGTAATTGATCAAGAAAATAATAATGTTTAGGCATAGTAGTTGAAAAGGAGGCAATTACATAGATTATATTTAGTTTAGAAATGTTTTTATTTTTTCTTCTTCTTTGTAGGTATAGTTGCTGTGATGCCTTCTGCCGTAAGAAGTACTGTGTTGAAAAAAGAAAAATCCTGGGGAGTGCCAGGTGCCTGGGAAGAGCCAGGTTATATGAACATACCAAATCCTGGGATGTGCCAGGTACCTGGGAAGAGCCAGGTTATCAGAACAAAGCCAAATCCTGGGGTGTGCCAGGTACCTGGGAAGAGCCAGGTTATCCGAACAAAACGAAATCCTGGGGTGTGCCATGTACTTTGGAAGAGCCAGGTTATCAGAACAAAGCCAAATCCTGGGGTGTGCCAGGTACCTGGGAAGAGCCAGATTATCAGAACAAATCCAAATCCTGGGGTGTGCCAGGTACCTGGGGAGAGCCAGGTTATAAGAGCAATTGTTGAAAACAATAAATTACCGAGTTTGATTCCAATGGAGAACAATGATGAGACAGAACAGATAATGAAACTTTACTATGATGGAGGTTTGCAGCCAAGAAAAGTACAACTAAAGAAAGCTGAGCATGAACGTAAGAGAAAGCTGCAGTGCGAAGAGAGAAAGAAAGTCTGTACACTGAGAAGAAAGAGAGTCACTCACTATTCAAGAGTAAGTAATCTTAATGGTTTACGATGGCTCAAGAAGTTTAATTGGACACAGCATTGTGGAGGTGGAAAGGTTTTGGACTGTGTAGAAGAGGTTATTGAACGAAGAGGGAGAAAGAAAGTATCCAGAAGTTACAGAAGGAAACAGAGAAGAGAAGCATTCAGAAAGTGTCATAATATCAGGAAAGGTGGCAAAGTTGTACAATGCAGTATGAGCAATGAAGAGAGACGATTGCATGAAAAGTCACAGAAAGGCATTTTCTCCCATACTAAGAGAACTCTTACTCTTCTTGTGAAGAAAATGAAAGATGTAGAGACAATGAAAGATGTAGAGACAATGAAAGAGGTAGTGACAGTGAACAATTGCAAAAAGGCCAATGAAAATCAGTTTGTGAAGACTGAAGAACCTGTGCTACAAAATGAAGTACAAAAAGCTACATGTGAAAGTTCAAGGCAAAACAGAAAAAATTGTGCACAAAAAACGACTCTTGAATCTGATATTACAAAAGTTAATGAAAACCAGTGTTGGCTTTGTGACAAGATGATTGCATCATTAGAAGCTAAAGTACAGTGTGAATGTAGTAAGTGGTATCATGTTGAATGCATGGGAGTTACAGAGACAAATAATATTTTGAGAAATAAATCATGTGTATGGATATGTTGCAAGTGCAGGGAAAGTAACTACTGTGATTCCCTTTTCTGTGATTATGGAATTCCAACTGATGTGAATTTGTACGAAATTACAATGTGCACCCATGATGAAGACAATGTGAACCAGGCATGTGATCTGAGTATGTCTACTCACAAAGATAATGAACATATTTACAACAATGATAGTCATTCTTATAACAGCTGTGAACCACATAGATCAGAAGTTAACTGTTCCATGGAAACAAATAAATCTAATGTGACAAAGAATAAAGTACCAATAAAGAAACAAATTGGAGGATACTTTTTAAGAAGTAAAGCAACAAAACCAGCAAAGACTGAAAAAGACACTACTAAGGAAACGGAGCGTACTGGGTATATGAGAACAAAAACAAAATGTGTTAACAGTGTTCAACAACATTCCCCCAAACTGCACAGAACAGAAAAGACGTCAGTATCTCCCCATGATGAGTTGAAAGAGAAGAAATTGAAGAAACAAGTGATACTGAAAGAGATCAATACTTTTGCTCTACAAGGACATTTCCATCAAGGTAATTCAAAATTTGGTGTAAATAGTGGGAAACAGTGTGTTGCAAACAGCTTGTGTGCAATGATGTACAGTCATATTAAAGATCTGAAACAATGGACTAGCAATGACATGGATTTAATTTTAAATACTGGCAATGAATTATATGGTCATTTATCAAACAGTTCCACAATGCACAATGATTATTTGTTAATTAATGAATTGCCCAATCAGTTAATTGTATTCAACAAAAGCTTTACTATGATTTATCATGAATCAGTGAGTGGTATGTTTGAAGGTGATGGTCATTTGTCAGAATTCAACATGATGAAGCTGGATAGAGCTCTTGAGCAGACATTGCAGAAATATAATAGTTGTTTCATTTGTTTTAATGGAAACACTTTTTGTGTAAATTCTAACAATAGTATGTACTATATCTTTGATTCTCATTCTAGAAACTGTAATGGCCATCTAACGAGTGAAGGAACAAGTATCTTGAAATGTGCACCGAGATGGCAAGATGTTCACAGGTATTGTACTGAATTGGCTAACTCAATGAATTTAAATAACCATGAACAATTTGAAATTACAGGAGTGACTGTCTGTCAGGATGATGGAACAAATAATTGCTTTATTGCTGATACTGAGGACATTGAGCAAGAACAAGAGACACCCGAGCTAAATTATTTAGAAGTCAATGATGTTGGTAATGAAACCTCAAGTGAAATTCCAAATCAAGAAAGTGCATGTATTAATTTCAGTGATTCTGATGATCAATTTGATGGACCTACTATAGACGGCTTGAAAGATGACAAGGTGTACATTGAAGATTGTGATGACATTGAAATGGTAGTAATATCTGAGGAAGTCGTATTTAAGTTTAATGCATTGTCTTATGATCACAAGCAGTCTTTGTGCAAATCAGTTGGAATTAATAGAGTGTACTTACAAACTGTAGTATCTGAACATTGTGTCAGAATGGGACATCCAAATCAGTTAAGACGTATCCAGGGTGATGGAAATTGTTTTTTCAGAGCCATTTCATTTGCAATTTCTGGAAGTGAACGTAGTCATATGAGATTGAGGCTAGCAACTGTGAATCATTTGTTGAAACATGGCAATCAGTACAATACATATTTACGTGAAGAATTCAGTAATGTTGAGGATTATGTTCAAAGGCACAGAATGTTTTGTTCTGGAGTCTGGGCAACTGAAGTGGAGATTATGGCTGTTGCACATATGCTTGAAACAGATGTATACACATTTAATGGTAGATGGTACATATTCTCTGGAAAGGTAGCAGAGATTGGAAGTGTAACATCAGATGAAGCAATCTATCTGAATCATACTAATGGTGTACATTATGATGTTGTGTTGTCAGTGGACATGTTACCAATGGAAACCAACCCTAATGATTTGGTAATAAATGATGGAATAAGTGAACATGGTGAAGAAACAGAAGTAATACAGGATATGGATGTAGATAGTTTGACAACTGATGACAATATAAAGATCAATGAATATATTAGATGTAATGAACAGATCAAAGATGACGGTGAAAGGAGTGAAAATGCCAAGGGGAGAAAACCAAAACGAAAAATGAGTGCAGCTATGAGAAGAAAAAAAGATAGAGATAATAAGCGACTGAAATACAGTGAATACAAGAAAAATAAAGAGACAGTTATTCACAAATATTCAAGCAGTATAGATGACAACAAAATGCAATCAGGGAATACATTGCATAAAATGAGGTACCGTTGTAATGTTGATTTAAAGCTCAATAAAATTGCTGCAGAAAAAACAAAGTATAATGAAAGTACAAATACCAAAGAAAGGAAGAAGAAAGGAATGAAAAATAAATATCACAACAAATCAGAGTACAGAGAAAGTAAAAAGATGAGCATCCGAACCATATACCAAGAAAATTTAATTTGTAGAGAAGGAAAACTAAAGGCAAACAGAATGTCGTATGACAAGACTAAAGAAAAGATCAATGATGCCAAACGAACTAAGTACCAAAAAAATAGTAGATACAAGATGGGCAAAAGAGCTGCAGATAAGACAAGATATTATAGTAATACAAGTTATAGGATGAACAAAATTATTGGAATGAAAATGAAATATTGTCTGAACTCTAAGTACAAGAACACATTAATTGAAAGTATGAAAAGAAAATATTACCAAGATGTACAATACAAACATAAATTGATTAGCGAAATTAAAAGGAAGTATCATGGAAGTCAGTTATATAAACAGAAAGTGATTAATAGGATTAGAAACAAGTATCATGGAAGTCAGTTATATAAACAGAAAGTGATTAATAGGATTAGAAACAAGTATCATGGAAGTCAGTTATATAAACAGAAAGTGATTAATAGGATTAGAAACAAGTATCATGGAAGTCAGTTATATAAACAGAAAGTGATTAATAGGATTAGAAACAAGTATCATGGAAGTCAGTTATATAAACAGAAAACAATTATGAACACTTCACAACAAAGAGTTTTAAAGAAGGAAAGAAGACGAAAGGCATGTAATGTAATCAATGATTTCAAAGACAAAATGAGGCATGGACCAGGTTATATTTGTGCTGTTTGTTGCAAAATGCTCTTCAAAAACCAAGTGCTCAAATGTAACAAGAATAAATATAAACTTTCAGGATACAAAACAGAAAAATAGGATACAAAACAGAAAAATACCTGCATCAATGTAAAGATGAATGTATTGCCAAAAAATGTGATATATCAGAAGTAAGATCTTGTTTGTGGATTTGTTATACTTGTCATAGGAAGTTGATTAAGAACAGAGTACCAGAAGAAGCAAATGTTAATAACTTATCATTGACAGACATACCTGAAGTACTACAAAGACTTAATACATTAGAGCAGCATCTAATAGCTAGACATATAGCATTTATGAAAATTGTTAATCTTCCTAAAGGTGGTCAGAATGGAATAGTGGGACCGTGTGTTTGTGTACCAGCAAATGTTGAAAAATCTGTACAGTCATTACCAAGATGTGGAGAAAATGAACTAATGAAGATCAAGCTAAAACGCAAATTGTCATACAAAGGTTACTATGAGTATAAATATGTGAATAAACAACATGTTGAAGAAGCCTTGCATTATTTAAAGGAGAATAATAAATGGTATAAAGACATTGTAATTGAACATGATTGGGTTAATCCTATACCTGAAGTTTCAAACGAAGACATTATAAATGAGGAGGCCGAAAATGAAACTGAAGAAGACAATAGTGAAGAGATTACTGATGAGGAACGATTATGTGGAGTACAGCTTGATAGTTGCATGCAACCAGCAGACATTGGTCAAGAAATTTTAGATCAGTATTTTGATGATATATTTTGTGTAGCTCCGTGTGAAGGCAATAGTCCAGTTAGAGTCTTAATGGAAGAAGGAAATGAAGCCAAATGCTTTCCAACATTATTTCCCAATGGCATTCCATTATTCAAAGATAAACGTGATATCAGAATAACACTTTGTAGATATTTGCATAATAGATTACTGAATGTAGACAATAGATTTGCTAAAAATACAGACTATATTTTCTATGCTCAGTATATGTCTGAGATTGAACAGGTTTTGCACTGTGTATCTATTGCTCTTCGTAAAGGTTTTGTAAAAACACAAGCTGGACAGAGTTTAACTGCATCAATGCTGAATGATAAGGACAAATTGAGAAACATTTTGAAATCTGATAGTGGTTACAAGTTCTTAAAACCAATACGAGGTACTCCACCATATTGGCAATCAGCTCACAAAGATGTATTAGCGATGATTAGACAACTTGGTAAACCAACATGGTTCTGTTCATTTTCTGCTGCTGATATGAGATGGCCTGAAGTCATTAATACCATTCTGAAACAGCAAGGAGATTCAAGAACAATCGAGGAATTAGATTGGAATGATAAATGTATGATACTGAAGAGTAATCCTGTCACTGTGGCCAGAATATTTGATAGAAGATTTCATATGTTTTTAAAAGAGGTGATTATGTCAGACGCTAATCCTATTGGAAAGGTTAAAGACTACTTTTACAGAGTTGAGTTTCAGATGAGAGGTTCTCCTCATACACATTGTTTGTTCTGGATTGAAAATGCTCCTAAACTAAGCGATGATACTGATGACAAAGTTGTTGAATTTATTGATAGATATGTATCTTGTAAATTACCAGCTAAAGAAGATGATGAAGAGTTGAATGAAATAATATCCAATGTTCAAATGCATAGCAGAAGACACTCTAAAAGTTGCAAGAAGAAAGGAACTGAATGCAGATTTAACTTCCCAAGACCTCCTTCTGAGAGAACATTTGTGATAAGACATGAACCTACATGTAAAGATGAAGTCTCAAATAATGATGAAATGATCAATAATGAAGATGGTGATAGACCTCGTGATATTGATAAGGCAAAGAAACTGCTGAAATTAGTACGTGAAGAGCTACTTAATAAAGAGAAGACATATAATTCAGTATATGAAATGTTTGAAAGTCTTGGAATTAATCAAAGAGACTTTGAGAAAGCAAATCAACTTATGAGTAAGAAAGATAGTATCATATTGGCACGCAATCCTCAGGATGTTTGGGTAAACCAGTATAATCCAGACTTATCACGAGCATGGAATGCCAATCTAGATATTCAATATATTACTGATGTTTATGGAGCTGTAGCATATGTTGCATCTTATATGTCAAAAGCAGAACGTGAGATGGGATTATTGCTCAGTCAAGCTCAAAGTGAAGGACTGCATGGTGATGCAAAGCAAAGCATGAAAACTATAGGACAAGTGTATTTACAAAATAGAGAGGTTTCAGCACAAGAGGCATGTTTTCGAGTGTGTAACTTGAGGTTGAAAGAAGGATCAAGGAAAGTTGAATTCATACCATTAGGAGAGAACCTTGTTAGAATGAGTTTGCCACTCAGATTGATTCAGAATAAATCAAATGGTGATGATGATAACGTATGGATGACTTGTAAATTAGATAGATATAAAGCCAGACCTAAAACACATGAATTTGCTGTAATGTGTCTCGCAACATTTTTCTCTGAGTACAGAATATTGTCAAGTACAGAAGCATTAAAGGTCCACAGTGGGAAAACATATAAACATGTTCATGAATTACAAAGCAGTTTAGGATATATACAGAAACGTACTAGAACTGATGGTGCAGTTATAAAGTATCCAAGATTTAATTCAATCAAGTGCCCAGAGAAATACTACCACAGCATCCTACAACTGTTCCTGCCACATCGTGTTGATAAGCATTTGAAACCTGCACCCTTTGAAACTTTCGAAGATTTTTATCACAATGGAAGTGTAAAATTTGATCAGTGTAATATAGTATCTGTGAAGTTTGTTGTGGATATTAATTGTAAGAAGTTTGAAGCAGACAGTGACGCAGTAGATGTAGCTGAAGAATACTTGGCAAAGTTTGGTCCTCAGGAAGATGCATGGGCATTGATCTGTCCAGAAAGTGAAGCAGAAAGACAAGAATGTAGAGATGAAATGAATCAAAATGTAGAAGACAAAGAAGATGAGTGTGGTATTCCTGATTTACAATCCAATAATAAAGAAGACAGAAATTATTGTATTGAATACAATAAAGCCAAAATCCCAAGACATGAAGCGCAAACCTTGATGAGGTCATTAAATGCTCAACAGAGTCAAATATTCTATAAAATTAGACAATGGTGTCTTGATAAAGTCAATGGAAAGAATCCTGAACCATTTCATATGTTCATTACAGGTGGAGCTGGTACAGGGAAATCTCACTTAATTAAATGTATATATAATGAAGCTGTACGTTTACTTGGTAGAATGAGTCATAATCCTGATGATGTATCTGTAATCTTAACTGCCCCAACAGGAGTTGCAGCATTTAATATCAATGGCCCTCAGCATTGGTACTAACATGTCACTACCTTATAAACCACTTGGTGAAGAAAAAATCAGCACTTTGCGCAACAAATTGAACCAGCTTCAAATTTTGATCATTGATGAGGTTTCTATGGTTGATCAAAAGATGCTGTGCTATATTCATGGAAGATTAAGACAGATTAAGCAAACAAGAAGTCAATGTGCATTTGGTGATGTGAGTGTGATTGCTGTTGGTGATTTTTATCAGCTACCTCCGGTTAAAGGAAAATCATTGCATCACAATACAATAGAATCCAATTTGTGGCATGCAAATTTTAGAAAAATAGAGTTAATAGAAATAATGAGACAAAAGAATGATGTACCTTTTACTGAAGTGTTAAATAAATTGAGGGTTAAAACAAAGAAGGACACTTTAACAGCAGAAGATAAAGCTGTACTCAGTAGTTGTGAAACTGGAGAGGATATTGAAGATGCTTTGCACATCTATCCAACAAATAAACAAGTTGATAAATATAATCTACAAAGAATGCATATAACTTGTACAGAATGTATATTGATTGAAGCTAAAGATTATCAAAAAGATACAGCTGGAAAGATGAAAATGAGAGACTCGCCTTTGAAATCGCTAAGATCAAATTCTTTATGTCACTCATTATTACTAGGCATTGGTGCGAGAGTTATGCTATCTAAAAATATAGATGTATCTGATGGACTTGTGAATGGAGCATTTGCAGTTGTAAGCGGAATAGAGATGCTACCTGATCAATCTGGGCCTAAGTATATCAATGTAACATTTGATAATAAGAATGTTGGTTCTAAATTAAGAAGACAATCAGCCTCATCTGATGTAAATACTAATGTTGTCATTGAGATACAAGAAGAACATATGTGACCTGTTCCCACGAAACCCGGACAAAGTAGCAAAAAACTAAAATTGAGTTTATGGTATTTTCACATTGTCCTGTAATTCAGCTTTCCAATGGTATATAGATTGTATTGTTTATCCCTCCCGATGGCCCCATGAGAGGGGATTCAGACCCGAGCAATGCCGACCCACAACATTTTTATTTCGAGTAAACCAGTTGTTTGTGAAGAGGAAACAAATCCACACGCGAATAGTACACGCAGCAGCGCACTCAACAAGGTCATTTCAAATAACCATGGTAACCACCTTGTTCCTATTGTTGGATTCATTTGAAATTTGGCACACATAAAGAACTAAACATGACAAATATGTTCAGAAAGTTTGAACAATTTTTATTATAATTTTCAAAAGTTATGGCAGTTAACCTTTGACTGAAAATTTGTACTTGTACAACAAAAACATGTATGTGGACTTTTAAGTTTTAGTTTAAAAATACACGCACATAGTATCTGTATTAAAACTGGTCAAATTTTGCTTATTAATATTTATGTACCTCCTCATGTCGGAATGGCAGTGCTGTGGCATTATGATCACATAAGAGGTTTACTAAAACAGTCTTTGAATGACTAATAAACACGTCAAGCCAAGTAAGAAGTACGAGTGCTTCGTTCGTTCAACGCGGTCAGAGTCAACGGTGCAGACTCCCTGATGGCCGATGATGCTTCCTTTTCCCCCGGCGAATCGGTCTCGTTTCATGACATTTCCGTCATAAAATATCACAATAATGATTTAACAATGTACACAAATACTAATAATTCGGATATCATGGTTACAAACTTAATAAAAATGCCTAAAATGATGTCAAACACTGGCTTCTGAACATAAAAATTCTCTCGTTACACGTCGAAAGAAGGGACGACGTGCATTGACTCGTAACGACAAACGACATAGTCTGGTTCCCGTTATTGGTGTGCAAACTGTGCTAATAATTTACATGTACGTTCAGGGATCAAGACGGCGCAACCAATCACGTGGTATGCATTGGCGAATCATATTTCCCGTATGAGATGACCACGGCAACAAGGAAATAAGCGTTTACATGTTTTAGCTCTGTAAGAATCACTGTTATTGGCTTACTGTGACGTCATTGACAAATTTTATGAATGAAAATAGAATCTGCAGGCGGCAAGCTTTACGATGATACCACTTTTCAATGGGGGGGATTTATACTCTACTTGGGAAAACGGGCTATTTATGGTACTTTTTGCAGTAATTTGCTTCGTTTTGTTTCAGTCATCACTTTTTGTTTATCAATTTCTTTCCAAAATTAGGTGAAAAAAGGTAGTTTACTTGAACATATTTATAATTTTGTTGAAGTAAAATGATAGATGAATATGTAAAACGTAAGATTATCCCTTTTTTTTTTTTTGGACGAATCCAGCCTAAAATGCTTTGGACGCCGTTTACTCGAAATGAATGGATGCGACTTTGTCCGGGTTTCGTGGGAACAGGTCACATATTGGAAAGTCGTGTGTCCGTAAACAATTTCCACTAAAACTAGCCTGGGCGTGTACTGCACATAAAGTACAAGGTATGACAACAAATAAAGCTGTAGTGTGTCTAGAACGAACATTTTCAGCAGGTCAAGCATATGTGAGTTTGAGTCGTGTGACATCATTAAAGGGTCTTGTTATTGAAGGTTTTGATGAGAAGTTAATATACTGTGATAAATCAGTAGCAGAAGCGCTAAAGATAATGCCTGTAGTGAGAGGAATTGAGGAATATGTGAATAATGAAAACATTACTCCGAAAGACACAACAATCATACTGCATAATATACAGGGATTATTACCTCATTATAAAGATTTGAAATGTCAAAGAGAAATGATGGATTCAGACTTTATCTGCCTTACAGAAACATGGATAGATGCTAATCAAATTATAAATGTCAGTTTAGATGATTTCAAATGTTACCACCAAATGAGAGCTTTGTCATACAATGATCAAATGAAGATACTACAGCAGCAAAGTCATGGAGGAGTTGCAGTGTATGGCAAAAGAGATAAACATTTCAGTCGTTTAAACATTGCAGTAGATAATCTAGAGTACATTGCGTTTCATATAATATCTCATATTTCAGTGATAGTGGTTGTCATCTACCGACCCCCTACTTATAAGATGCAACATTTCATTGAGAATGTAAGCAAACTAATTGATGAAATCAACAAGATGAGTAATAGATGTATAGTGATGGGAGATTTTAATGAAAATATTTATGATAATCATTCTCATATTGAGAAATTAATGATAGAGCATGGATACAAGCAATATGTAACAGATGCAACAACAGAGAATGGTACATTAATTGATCATGTATATGTCAGAGGTATAGATAACATTGTAGCTAAAGTTAGGCCAACATATTATAGTTATCATGAAGCTATAAAAATTGATTTGAAGACATTGTAATTGAGAATTTTCAGAACAGGGTGTATATTACATGTGTAGTACTTCAGTATGTGCAAACAACTTGGAAATTTTGGAATGGCTTTGAAATACTTTGTAATACAAAAGTACCCTGAATGATTGCTCATAACTGAACTGCAGAAACAAATGTTATGAAATTTATTTAAAGTTGCAATGAATTTAATAATATTACATAAACATTAATATTTGACCTATGAGGAACAGAAAAATGCAAATACACCTTTTCTGCTGTAATTCATGTATTTTATGCTCTTATATTGGATAATCTCATTTAGGTTTTTGGTGGCATTCTCCCTCTGAAGTGCTTTGTATCCTTTTGGAAAAGGTGCTTTATAAATACGGTTCTTATTATTATTCAAGGAAAGTGGGACATTGTATGCTAGAATTATTCGCGAAGTGTAAGACTAAAATCTTGGTTTTTTTTGTATACCTCTTTTTTGAAAGAAAAGCATTGAAATAATGTATGACCTTTAAATAAATCATTCAAAGTGGGACAACATCAAAATTAAGAAAGAAAAAAAAATTAGAGAAAAAGAAAGCAAAAACCTGAAAATGAGAGATACACATAAAACAAACATTGATATGAGAGCTACACATGAAACAAACATTTATATGAGAGCAAAACATGATTACAACATTAAAATAAGTGAAACAAACTTAGAAAACAATAAAATAAGAGCAGAAACAAAGAAAACATAACAATACTGGTGATTTTTTTAGAAATCCAATAAGATCAGAAAAACAAAGAAAGCATTAAAATCAGAAAAAATACTAAGAAACAATTAAAGTTTGAAAAACTCTGAATACATTAAAATGAGACAAATAACTAAGAAAACATCTCAATTCCTTTGTTCAGTTCTCTGTTACAGTTTTTAATGATTTCAGTTGATTATTTTCCTCATGAAGCAGGAGCAGCGGGAGTGTAATATATTTTGATCTGGAAGGTACATCCTCAATGTAACAGTTACCCCAATAGTTTTGATTTTTTTAAAAGTTCGTACCTCCATTGACGATGCCGGGGTGGAGGGGGGGGGGGGGTGGTCTGTATTGAGGTATTACACTCTTGCCATTGTTCTCTTTGTTGTTCTGCACTGTTTTTTTTTATGTTATTATAATTAGTTGTTGGTGTTGGTTTAACACCTGTATTCATTTCTTAATTAAATATTTTTTATTAATTTAAGACTTGTCAATTTTCAAATTTGTATCTTTTTAAAGAGTGAACAATAGATAAATAATACTATACTACATGTATTCTTTGATGCAGAATAACATGTGCATGTAGAAGTTTGAATTACTTAGTAAAGTATAATGCAGACTGTTGGTATGATAACTGATAATACATGTATATAACCAATGCGCTTTGGGGGAAAAAACTCTCTTCCAATGCAGCTGTGCAATATTATTGCATTATTTGTTTTCAGTCAAAAAGAAATATTTTCTTTTCCATACAATTAATAATTTGTATTGTCAAGGATACTCCATTTGGGCACCCATTTAAAGGTGTCTTTTCAATAACATATATAGATTCTATAAGAGAAATTAAAGGCCTCATGAATGCAGTAGTTCTACAATAATTCTTCATAAAATCTTGATGGGTGTGTGAAAGGAGCAGGTCTTTGAGAAAGGCATTAGGCACAAATCCATCCAAGGTTGTTATATGGCAGCATTGAAATAAAAGTTTGAAAATGTAATGTAAGGTTAATATTATGTAATTGTTTGCAGTGCATTTTGACCAGAGCTACCAAATCATGACCACAAGGACTCTGTGAAACAGGTGCCTGGGTATGTGCAAACAACCGTGGGAAATTGGCATGATTAACAGCAAACATAAATAGAAAGTTGAATGCCAGTATATTTTATAAGAGATTTGTGCTTTATTGTATCCTCGAAAGTGGACTGGTAAAATCCTACATTGTTTGATACATGTAGTAAAACATTAATAAGTATTTCATGTTTACAAGTGGTTTCAATTTGAAAGAGAAGACCTCAACATGAAAGAGTATCCTCAACATCTCCTGAAGATACTGTGTAGCCAACAACATTCTGCTCGTGAGAGTGGGCAATTACCACCATGTATTCGCAGGGATGCATGTGTTGGTTGGGTCATGTCACCAAATTGGATGATGGCTGTATCTCACCATGTGGAAAGCTGTTGCTGCAGATAGATGCACCTAAAAGCAGTAGATGCAGAGGAGACTACATGTATCCAAGTTTGAGGAAGACCTGATGCTGCTGGCTGAAGACATTTGACTCCAGAGAAAGCACAAACCCAAGCAGAAGGATCAGCTTAAACTTTGACCTGTGGATACTGTAATAGAGGCTCTCACCCCCAAGTCTAGTCACAGACTGTTCTTAAATCATTGGCATTGGCACAACAGGAATAGGTCAAGCTTCGATAGTCCTAAACAACCAGCTCTTGGGGTGGATAATCAATGTCATGTGGATTACTCCTAGAACTGAACTAGACTCTCACTATAATCCATTGACCACTACCAACTCTAGTGTGGACAATCAAGTCTTTTTGGAGTTACAAACTTTCAACCCAACACTGAACTGTTACCAACCAATAGTTCTCAGAGTGGATGGTGGATATAGCTTAAACACACGTGTGTATAAAGTACAGATGGAACATTGCATGTTCATCAAGCAATAGTTTGTGAAGTTTAATGAAGTACTGTGGCATGTCGTGGCCGATTGGATAAGAACACCAAACTCAAGCTCTGGTGTTTCAAATCAGGACAGTGTGGGTTCGAGTCCCGGTAGTGACACTTTGTCCTTAAGCAAGACACTCAACCATTATTGCTGCTTCTTAGGTCCTGTGTAGTTGTGTTATGCATGTAAAAGAACCCAGTGCACTTATCGCCGTGGTATTCCTGGTTTGATTGGCTGCATATTGCACCACAGCACCTTGTAAACCATTACATGGTGCTATGTAAAGGAATAGGTCTCATACTTCAACACGTAACTCCACATACCTTGTAGGAAAAATACTGAGTGCTTTGAGACGCCCATCCAGAACCGATAAAGCACTATATAAGAACTGCGTATTATTATGTTTTATTATGTCTAATTTCAAAGGAAGAAATGATTATCACATAATGCCTGCTGAGGTTAATCTAGCTTTGCACATTATGTACATTTAATATGAAAATCAAAAACTAAATGCATACTATTTTTTGTTTTAGAATTCTAACATCAACATTAAGAACTAAGTACTGCTATTCTTTCTATAAAAATGGCAATTCTGATTTGTTTGCACTCGTAAAATCAGCAAAACTCTTAAAAAGTCTATTAAATAGTCAGAAATGAGTTTGAAACAATATATGAATTTGCATATACATACATAGTTGGACCTTGTACTTAATAACATTTCCCTCTTACTTTACTACTGGGCTTATATTACACCTCATTCTTGTTAAATGGTGTGTACAACATTGGTAATTGCCAAAGACCTGTATCCACACTTGATGTGCGACCCAACATGTACATGAAATAACAAACCTCTTCTCAATTGGTCTTCGGAGTCATGAGAAAACAGTGAAAAAAAACCTTATATGTGTGAACTTTTTTTCAAACGTTGGGTTTTATCTTGCAGGATAAAAACTTTTGCTTTACTCATTTCCTAAAAATTATAGCAATTCAAGCAAAACTATTTCAAGGGAAGTTTTCCACCATGACCATCTTTACACCATATAAGTTATGTGCAAATCTGTGAGCATTTATATTTTCAATCTTATCAATGTTGTACACACCCTTTAACCAATAGCGACTGCATAACACAGTATAGCTTAACAGTACATCACACTTAATGTATGTGACTTCTTTTCACAAGCTAGTTATCCAGTTATGAATTTATATTTATGTTGTATTACTAATACTACATAACAGGCTTATAGTTTATGTATAGCAGTAAATCAACCTTTTCAATGCATATGCAGCAAACGGCTAACTGTTTGTACATGTAACTTTATTTTTGTAAATGTATTGGCCTTACTACTCCCCTAGTGTAAACAATAGTAATGTATGGGTTATAAATGGTTTGTGATCTAATAAGTAACTGGATTCTTTCACACGAAATACCTGTAGGTCT